>OW386548.1:17222212-19722212 GCA_936435175.1 Glyphotaelius pellucidus
ATATTTGATCAGTTCTCGATTGATTGATTCTTACCCCAAACACACAGATGACACTTATTGTACGATGACAGTTATTTTTCACACATATTACAATGGAGCTTGCAAGGAGGAACCAGTAGCATTGCTATCCTGCTCATCTACAAGGAACTCGGCGGACAAGAGCGGAACACCTGATGTTCACAATTGATGTCGGTGCATGAAAATAAATTGTTTCAAGGCCCAGATTCATAAATCTCTTTCTACAATCCTTTCTTGACCCCTTTCACAATTTCGCCTAGCCGTGTGATGAAAAACATATACTGACTATAGTTACCTACTGCACGGAGTGCGCTTACCTAAAAATATATTTACCGAAAACACACGGCGGCGTAAAAATCAAGTGAACAAAGAAAATGGAAAAGTCTTTTTAAATTTTCTTTTATGTATTCAATAATACTTTTATTCAATTTTATAAATACAGTTTATTTATGAGCAAGTTCTTCTATGTAATTATTATTTCGTGTGACAGCTACTTCGATTTGTGAAAGCATTATCAAACTGTGGTTATATCACTTAGAGACGATGTATTTATATAATTTTTAGATAGGTATTTACGATGAAAAAAAATGTATTGCTTTTATTTTTATTAACTACGCCCTTACTAATTTCTGAGTCAAATGACTGATATTAATAGTTATTATCCTTTTAAAGTTTCCCCAATAACAGTATTGTTAAAAAAAATAGTTTGATAGAAAGTCGTTATTGTGTGAGTTTTTCCCAAATGATGAAGTCATGGGTTTATTATCCAGCACAATTAAGTATTTTAAATTGGCTTAAACATATCTACGAGCACCGAGCGAACTATATTTTTTGTTCGTTTATTTTTTTATAAAATTAAATAAAAGTAGGTACTATTGAATATATGAAAGAAATTAAAATTAAAATGAAGTTGTTCAAATTAAACTTGATAACAATAAATAAAATAGTAGTAGGTTCGAGACGTCATTCAATATTAAATATGAATAGTACATGTATTTGTAAAATTCTGATTACATTATTATGAATTACGTAATAATGCTTAAGTAAAATGTATAATTTATTCACTCATATCCATTAAATTAATAATACCAAACCGTTTTTATTTAGAGGTCATGGGATCATGAAAAAACGAATACCTAAGCACATTATTTGTATGGCCGCTTCAATTTTATCCCCCATTAGCTGAAATGTGTTAAATTAAACAAAATGTATAAATTATTCACTCACACCTATCAATTAATTAAACCAAATCGTTTTTATTTAGAGGTCATGGGATCATGAAAAATCGAATTAGTGTAGATACACATTATTTGAATGGCCGCTTCAATTTTATCCCCATTACCTGAAATGTGTTAAATATGAATCACATCAATTCAACTACGCAAGCATTCAACTATTTAGATATGGCATCATTTCAGATGGCTGAGTTTTTTTAAATGTTAAGCAGGTAAAATGAAAAAACCACGGAAACAGAAAATTCCACACGAGTCCCCGAAAACGAGTCCAACGTAATAATTAGGTCTATTTATTAGATACTAAGTTGAATTTCAATAAGGAATAACAATGATTTTATAAATACCTTAGAGCAAAAGAATATCCCCGGGGAAGCAAATAAGGGTGAATACCGGTATCTGACCTTTATTAATAAATCCAAGACCCGTATTAATAAATCCCTTCCTATAGCTGCCCAAGCGGATGGCAATATAGTTCAAATGTACAGATAGAGATGCCCCTGCGAGGTGCCACATAAAAAAAAGAAAAGGTTTAGGACGTTGGTAGATATTTTCAGAATCGCCATGGCGAAATATCGCCATTTAGAATCAACACGATGTACGTTGCTCGAAACGGTTTTAGACCATGTTCAAAATATACATTCGACTAATTAACGTATATGTACTACAATAATGAAATGGACAGCGAATTTTTTTGTTGTTGTTTAAATTATAACATTGTTACAGTTGTTTCATAATGCTATGGCAGTAACAACATTGTGAAATAAATATTTTCACGGATTTATACGCCAATTAACCCTAGATTCATTAACTATATTTACTGTTACAATTTTCATAAACATACGTATGTGATACACCCTATTTTTAAATGCACCAAATTTTTAAACTGTAAGAATAATAATAAATAATACTTCATTATATTAATAGGGTTTAAGGTTTATTTGATATCAACATATTATAAAACAATTTTTGAGATCATTCAGAGCATTCTAAGCACAAACTTCCCGGATGCTCTATGCACATGTGACGTTTGCAAGAGGTGCAGCTAAATCTAGTCACACGTTTTTTTTTTGTAACAACAGAAGTTGCATAGCTTCCTGGTTTGTATTCCAGGATCGGCTGGTACATCAGGCAAAGTATCGCCTAAAATCGCATCGATGTTCCGTTTTAGGCATCGCCTCAATGTTGGGGTTTCACGGCGACACCGTAACCAAGGCTCGATCAACTTATTTGATATTTCTTTGACAAAGCTCTCCTTTTCAGTGGTTTGTTTTGATTACGACTTTTATTGCGGACGTGGATGTCAAATGAATTGACTATGGACATATTATTCAAAATACCGTAAAAGTAGCATAGTACATCTTAATAAAATTGTTACACTATTCATAAACATACGTACCTCAGACACCTTAGGCGTGGTATTTGCGTAACTACACGTTTACGAGCCAAGATCTTTGGCGCCACATTGAGCTCTAACCGTGTCGGGAAGGTACTGAGACGCACGTATTGCCATCTCTTTCGTGCTGTACTCTACGAGCGTTTTACTACTTCAGAGTGTATGAGAGACGTATGTTTATGAATCTAGGGTTAAGAGAGCTATCTCTTGAGCTTGATAAAGGAGTTATTTAATAATTATATTGTAGATTGTACAAAAAATTTAATAAGTTCTAGAATGTTATAAAGTTTAAATTTTAGTATGAAAGACGTGAAATGAAGTTAAGTTTAATATGATAGATACGAAATAAAATTACAGCATTTTGATTGGCGATGCTCTGGCTGTTAGTTTTTTTAAGAATAATTTGACTCTTTTCTTGAATGATACCAAATGTGTTATTTTTTTACTTCTTCGGAAGGACTATTAAAATATTTGATGCCTTTGTAAATATAAATTAATAAATTATTGTGCATTTGTTGTGTTGAAAATAGAGGAGTGTGGGTGTTATGTTTAAGCGTAAATGATGTCTTAAGATTAATTTTTTTTATTACATTGTCTTTGACTAATTGTAATATTGAATCTTTTTTATAGAGGTCTTCAATTTTTGGTACTTCAAAAATTTTAAACAATGTTGCTGAAGGGAATGCTGGTTGTTTTTTCAAAATTACTTTGATGGCTAGTTTTTGTACTACCTTTACAGGAATTACAATTTTTTCATTTGAACCACCCCATAAATTTTTTTTTTTTTTTTAAAGAAAGACAAACATTCCCGGGTTACTAATAACCCAACGATGTTTAAAAATCTCCTACTACCACCACACAAAGCCGAAAATGTTGCTTGTGTTGTGATGGAGGACTCGAAGCCGAGAAATCGCACACGGGACGCCCGGGTGGAACCCAAACGCGATGCCCACTCAACCACTGACCGGTCAAATGATTCCACTTAGATTGATTTACTTAGATTTTATTTTTCGGAAAAACTTTTTTAACTGCATAGGCGTACCTAGACTATTTCATTGCAATGGCCATAAACAAAAATTAAAAATTGGAAAACAAAAAACAAATGATCGTGATCTACAAGTAGGTAAGTTAACGTAAGTACATAATATTGGGTATGTAGGAACTAGAAATTATAAAAAATTAAGAAGGTTATTACAAAGAACCTACTTTTTGGAGTATTTTGTCGCAGAGCGTGTTGTGATTATTTTTTCAGAGGTCGATGGTTCAATTCCCACGCAGTTGAAACAGGGAGTTGTCATTGCTTAGCTGATAGCGTATTATTAACTATTATACCTGCGATAAAACAGTACCTTGAATAAATCAACCTTATTATAAATGAATGCCTATTTCCGACCGACTTTATAATTAAGTATAAACGTGAGACAGAATCCCGAACACGACAACATAATTTGTTGATGTTTTATGTCAATACCACGCAACATAAAGTCCCAAAGTACCGAGCCATTGAGCCTATGCTATACCGAATTGGAGTATTTTGTTAGGCTAGAGAGAGTGAGGAGGAAAAAGAGATGGGGAACAGGAAGGTGGATATGGGTACCACCGCCCTGTGAACCTATTCATTGGCCAACCTACACCTCTGCCAAAGGTCACCCCAAGTGGTGACCGAGTTTGGTGACCAAGCAGAGGTGTCCGGGTTTATGGAGTGAGGTTTTTCCGAGCCTTGACGGTGGATGTGTCTGCCAACCTGTAGCGTGGCGGGCTGGATAGAGAGAGACTGGTTGTGGAAGGCCATTTTCTAAAAATAACCTCCAGACAACAACGCCAAAGATGACATAGACCCTGAAAAATATTATTTTCTTAAACAAATATTTTTTTTTACATTAGCTCCTACGTGGAGCTAATGTAAAAAAAGGTTGATATATACCTAGCTATTCAGATCTGGCCACTGAACACCACCGGGAAAGTCATTCAAAACAACGTATGTATTCTGAATGATTGTCTTTCACCGGGGCTATTAGAAAATAAGAACATCCGCAAATCTTGATGAAAAAGAAACCATTATGAAATTTTAGCTAAACACGATTTCTGATAAGAATATGTTTAGTCACTAGATCTGAATAGTCATTTCTGAATCCGGATACCACGCGAAGTAAGCAAAAAAGACAAACAGTTTTTTCTCTCAATTGATAAAAAAAGCACTTAGCAGCGATCAGAAAAACGAGGGTTATTGCTTTTAACCTATCCATTGTTTTTATGAAAACTCTGTAGTTAGGTATATATTACTATGTGTCCACACTGCTTACCGGATGTAAGAAACGCCTAGAATATTTCAAAATTAAAACGTTGAATGAACGTCGTGATTAAAGTGACATCAAATTTCTTTTTAAAATTTTAAATAACCATGTGGGATCCACCCTTTTGGCCACGATCAAAATCGATATCAATCACCGTCAACTAAGAAATCCCGAAACTTTCTATATTCCTTTCCAAGGAACCTTTCAAAAACTTTACACCCTACCAACCTCCTGTGCAAACGTGTCGACTATATAGTCATACTTGAAATTTCTTGAATCTCTTTTTCACCTTGATTTCACTTAACCCAAAATTTATTATCTCTTGCTTCTCGTTATTATTGTTTTACATTATTATTATTATATTTGTGGCAGCGAACTTTGCGATGAAGCTATTTTGAACCGCGGAATCATTGCTTTTGGCTCCTCGCACGCCAATAGCGATCTCACCTAGTCACCGACAGCCGGTGGCGGAAGAAATAAGAACCATTTTGTTCCAAATTGCCGACGAAACGACGATTTCGCTCCCACTGTTCCAATAGGAATGTTTTGTAAATATAAGGTTTGAATTAAGGTAAAGGTTTGAGGGGTTTGTAGGAATCTGGGGGGTCAGAAGGTCTAGGAGTGACGGACGTATGAATCCATTCCTCCCGCTGCGGTGCAAGACGATCGAACGAGAGATACCATCTGGAGAGTCAGCCCAAACCGTCCTGATGCCGCCCGCCACTCAGCTGGTGAACAGGCGTAACACACGTCACCCGATGAACCTGGGCACCTCTGCTAAGTCCCCAAACGTCGCGAATAACACAGGCTGCATGAGTACTGTGTTAGACTCAACTTTTTTCGCGATACCTACGTATTTTGTCAAATATATTTAAAAAATATTAGAAATACCATATAGGTAGTTAGGTACAAAGTACACACTACAACGGCTTCCCATGGTTTTCCAAGGGCCTTTCCTATGAACAGGTGATAATTATAAGCAAATTACCTTTTGTTTTATTCAGTGTAAGGGCCGCTCATTAAATGTAAGGTTATTTTATTTAACTGCCGGTTAAAATCACAGGCACTTACTATAAAATTACTGCAGCCTAATGATAGTTTGAACCAGCAGTTAGGGCTAATTTTACATAGAAAAAATTATCTTGAACACGTGACTGTTTTTGTGGTGGATATAATCGGGGAATAAATTTCGAAATTATTAAAATAATGATTGTGTAAAATAACGAATAACTTAATATTGACCGTCGCGTCGAGTCGTAAACCAAAATAGCTTTAATTTATTTACCATCACAACACGATCGTGTGCCTGGCATGGTGGTTAAAAAATCCTCAAACGTTATAATTTGGGAGGCGGGTATGGGTACCGCCGCCCCAGGAACTAATTACTGGATAGCCAACACCCTTGCCATAGGTCATCCCAAGTGGTTCGCCACGTTTAGTGACTTAGCAGGGGTGCCCGGCTTCATGGGATGAGGTTTGTCCGGATCTTGGCGGCGGATGCGTCTGCCTACCAACTGCATGGCAGGCCGGATCGGGAGAGAATGGTTGAAGGAATCCTTTGACTTCTCCAGCTGTACTCTCTACGGGAATATCGCCTTGCGCCGCAGTGGGAGGGATGGATTCATACGTCCGTCTCGCCTGGACACACTGACCCTCCAGATTCCTACCCACCCCTAATACCCTTTTCCTTCCCAGAACTTCCTCTCCTTCCTTTTCTGAAAAGACCCTCCTCACAGCATCCCCAAAGATTATATAGACCCTGGGGGTAAAATATTTTCCGCAGGGTCTCCTGTGTGGATAAAAAAATAATAAAATAAAAAATTATCGAAGCAATGAATAAATAAAAAAAATAGTCAGAAAGGTAATAATTTTGTATAATTTATAACAAACATTTTTCATTAAATAAAGCGACAATTTATAATTTTTCAAAAGAAGCGAACACATTGTGACTTGACATTTTAATGTGACTCGGCATTATGATTTCATATTTATAACTTATGCACTTTTTGGCACGGAAAACAGTCGATATAATTTTTGATTCTAAAAATGATTTGAATTTTAAAATTTTGAAAAAACATTATCAAAAAATTCAGAAACACTTAAAAACTATTTTACCTCTTTAACATTTTAAAATTCTTATCAGATTACTATACTTCAGACATCTACATATATGCGCACAATGTTTAACATATGTCGTAAAGTCAAAAGATAAGTCATTTAAAACATTTTGGTAAATGGTCAAGCAAATTAATTCAACTTGGATACGACTTTGAATAATTTGAAAACTTGTCCCGTGTACTTCCTCCAAGTTTAATTGCGTTTTCAATTAGCGAATGTTTCCTACTTAAGATGTTCTAAATGTGCACTTTATTTCTTCACTTTTAATCAAAGCTACCCGGATCAAAAGTTATAATTAAAATACATTTAAACTACATACTTGAGGCACAAAGCATCACCTTATAAATATATTACAGCTGAAAATGTCGTATTATAAAGGGGTCGTCCATTAATCACGTGATGTTTTTTAGCAACTTTTTAACCCCCCTGATAATAAGCTGCCTGATTTAAAAAAAAATAATTAAAAAATAGTAGCGGCATTAGCTAAATCTTGTTGACGAAAGTTCTCCGCCAGAAAGTAACGAATGCAAACTGATTTTTTTTATATGAATACTGCACAAGAGTCCCAACTGTTCCCGCCTGGAGCCAGTGAGACAATGGCATCCCCAATTAGGGTATATTATGAGGCTGAAGGTAATTGGAAGGGGAAGGAGATAGGGAAAAGGAAGGTGGGGAAGTACCTAGCTATTCAGAGCTAGACACCAAACATGGCTAAAGCCATTTCAAGCAACGTTTCAATTCTGAATGGTGGTATTACACCAGGGCGATACTGAGAGTATCTTCCACTCTGTAACGTGCCGCAAATATACGATATTTTATTTTAAATGAATAAATTGTGAAATAACACAAATTAATCAAATACAATTTATTTGCCACGCCGGGATTCGATCCCGCGACCTTCGGATTGCGAGTCAAAAGCCTTACCGTGGACCACGCCGGCCGTCGATTATCAAAACCGTACCGTCACGTCGCGTCAGATCAACGTGGTACGAGAAGGGATCTCTAAAATGTAATACAATATACCTACACATATTTCAGAAAAATATTTCTTAATAACAATAATTATTACCTTTCTACATCATGTATAAACAAGCTTGTAAAAATCATTCACAGGAAATGCCGAAATTCGATGAAATTTCGAGTTTTACGGTTTGGAATAAACACATCAAACGGCCTAAACCGAAGTAAACAAAATATTTTATACCAACTTCAAATCAATTTAGGTATAATATTTCAAACTTTTCTTCCGAGACTCGGAGGAAAAGGGCGAGGTAATGGATTTCAAGAAAACAATTATTGGGCAAAAAGGAAATTTTCCCAGAAGTCGGAACGTCGAGTTATAAAATATGTACAAATAAAACTCGGTGAAAACAAAAGGAATCGGAAAGTATAACAATAAGGGTGCCATCATAATGATTATCTTTTCGGCTTTCTGTTTTAGGTGGTTACCGAGTATTATTTAATAGTGCATTGAAAATATTTCAATAAATTTTTGCTTCAACAAAAGAACTACTTTATTTTTAATGGCCTTGGTCTATTATTAGTTTATCCTTCAGTTTATTTTTTTCGTCTGTAGGAATTTTAGTACCTACCTATCAAAAAGAGGCCATCACCAACATTCAGTTAAAATTGGTATTTGGAAAATTTATTCAATAACAAGTGAATAAATACAATAATGCTTAACGTGTAACTGTCGCGCTCTATTGCGGTGATTTTGAGGTCGCGAACTTTCAGTAAATAAAATTAGAATTTAACAAGCAAATTTTGCTTATAATTTTCAGAAGTATTTTTCAGAAGGTTTGGTACAATCTTCATCAGAAAAAATATTTACCCAAATAATGCAAATATGCGATTGGTGCGCTCGTTTTTCTTCAATTAAATTACCTTAGCTATATGATTGAGACCAGACGTTCATCTTCCGCTTTAACTTTGTTTCCTTATTTTGTTTTTATCGCAATTGTTTAATTTAAATTAGCTAAGGCTCACACCTCTCCAGACATTTCGATTTGTTGGTTTGTTTAAAGTCAATTAATTAACAAATGAAATTATCAATAGATGTCAGGAGACGCAAACTCTCTTCAGACAAGACCGATATAAAAGGCCTGTGTTTAGGTTTTTTCCTTCTCTTTTCACCATCCTAACTTCTTAATAAGTAACAGTAAAATCCTTGGTCTGTCTTGGGTAGTTTGTGTCTCCGAAATTATTCACAATGTAATTGGGAATAAAGCAAAATAAAATGTCACGAGTCCTTTGAAAGTTTCCTGAAGCGGCCTTATTATTTTATGAAGTTCCTTCTTCCAAAACAAAACATATGATCCTACGAGTCGGATAATTTAACGCGAGTGATTAAATTAGTAAAGAAGAACCAGCACTGAAAAAAGGAACAGCCAACATGCAGTTTCCAGCATCCAGCAAGCAGCAGAGGCCATCAGCGATAAAAAAGGGCAAGTGACCAATCCATATCCATACTATCTACCTTACCATTAAAATCCTTAAAAGCAAAAAAAATCAATGACATCAATATTGTGCATTACTCAAAAAAAATTGTTGCAAGCCGGTATGACAAAATTATTGACAAAATTATTGATTATTGACAAAAACTACAGCAATGTTTTAAATTTCGAGATTTATAAAGTTTGTTTGAAATTTTTATTTTAAATTAGCCGCGAAGTCGATAAAGCAGTTTTTGTTGGAAATGCTCTATGGGCGATTGAATAAAAATCAACGGGATTCATCTATGATTAACGACGTTGGTAAATTATTATTATTGTTATTGTTGTCTCGTGACAGTTCGTGAAGTAAATAACTAAAATTTGGGAAGTTATCAGTGCGCATATTATATGATTAATAGTGATTAAACGGTGATTGCGATAAAATAATTGGATAACTCTGTAAATTGTAAGTACACATCTGATTAATCAAAATGGATTTAAAAACGCTGATCGCTCAACGGGGCGTTTGTAAAGGCAAGATGACAAGGTTCAGAGAATTTTTAAACAAAGATTCACTGACGCAAAGCGAACTAGAATTGCGTATAAAGCGTTTCGAACCTTTGCTAGATAATTTTGAAGAAATTCAAGATAGAATAGAGGCATTATCTCCAGACGATGTTGAAGGCGACCGAGCGAGCTTTGAAAATGATTATTTTTGTATATTGGCCAGCGCAAAAGAGAGGTTAGCTAAAAAGGATTCTGCAATCACGGCGAATAACAATATTAAATTACCGATAATTGAATTACCGAAATTTAAAGGGGATTACTGCGAATGGATGCAGTTCCGGGATGCGTTCATATCTTTAGTAGACAGCAATCATAACCTGGATGCCGTTCAAAAATTTTATTATCTGCGGTCTTGTCTGAAAGGGGAAGCGTTTAAACTCATAACAGCGTTACCGATATACGCGGATAACTACGTTACGGCTTGGGAGATGCTTACGGATAGATACGAAAACTCAAAAATAATTATAAATAATCATGTAAACGCATTGTTTAAATTACCGGACGTAAAGGCAGAAAATCACGTCGCAATAAGGAATCTATTGGACGAGGCGCAATTACATTTAAAATCACTAAATAACTTAAATATAGCTACGAAAAATTGGGATGTAATATTAATTTATTTGTTATCAAGCAAATTAGATTCAAATACAAGGGCTCATTGGGAACAATACCCAACAAAGAATAATTTACCTACCTACGAAGAATTTATTAGTTGTTTGTATACAAGGGCCCAAGTACTAGAAGCCTCGGCAAATAACGAAAAAAGAATTAATCCGGGAAAAACGAATCCGCATAATTATAAAAAGGAAGTTTTGGTGTCGTTGTCCGCACAAAAATTAAAATGTTTACATTGCAACGATAATCATAAAATTTATTATTGCCGCAAATTTTTGGAATTAAAACCGAAAGAACGAATTGATAAAATACACAAATTAGGCGCTTGTTTAAAATGTTTAAACCCCGGTCATAAATTGAAGGATTGCAGGTCTAAATTCAATTGCCGTAAATGCGATGGTGAAAATCATAATACTTTACTTCATGTTAAGAAGGAGGAGGAATCAAAACACGAAAGGGCATCAACATCTTCCGCGAAGGAAGCGCCTTTAGTATCAAATCATGCCGCGAAGGTAGAACAAAATTTCGTGTTATTGTCAACTGCCATCATCAACATAAAGGATGATGCAGGAAACTCAATTCAAGCAAGAGCTCTATTAGATTCTGGAGCTCAAACGAATTTCATAAGTAAGGCATTCGTCAAGAAATTAAATTCAAAAACGAAAAAAGTCAACATTCCTGTCACGGGAATCCACAATAAAATTTTAAATATAAGATCTAAAGTGGGATTAAATATAACTTCAGGCTACTCTGAGTACGAAAAGAAGATAGAATGCCTGATTATACCTGAGGTGACCAGTAATCTGCCCCAAATTTCCTTTCAGAGAAAAGAAGCGGAGATCCCCAGCGGTCTCCAATTAGCAGATCCAAACTTCAACATTACCAGCCCGATAGATCTACTACTAGGAGCGGAGGTATTTTGGGAAGTCTTGCATAACGATCGAATGAGGATTGGAGATGCGGGACTCACGCTGCAAAGGACCGAGCTAGGATGGCTTGTATCCGGGCCTATCTCCACTCCGAAACCAAAAAGGCCAGTAAATTCCTGTCATTTATCTTTAAATTTATTGCATAAGCAATTAGAAAACTTTTGGAAAATAGAGGAACTAGCTCCTGTAAAACATAGAAGCCACGAAGAAAGAGCATGTGAAGAGAGCTTCTTACACACGCACAAAAGAGATGAGAAAGGACGTTTTGCGGTAAGATTACCGCTGCGGCCTAATATTAATCAAATGGGTGAAACCCTAAAGGTGGCTGAAAAAAGATTCTATAATATGGAGAAGAAATTCCTTGCCAATCAAGACCTGATGCTAGATTATAAAAATTTCATGAAAGAGTATCAGGAATTGGGGCACATGACGCTGTGCGAAGCACCACCAAAAGATAAAATTTGTTATTATTTGCCACACCATGCAGTGATGAAGGAGTCTAGCACGACAACCAAAACCAGGGTCGTGTTTGACGGATCAGCCAAGTCATCAACCGGTATATCATTAAACGACGCCCTCATGGTAGGGCCAGTTTTACAAAAGGATTTATGTGCACAACTGTTATTTTTCAGAAAGCACCAGTATGCATTAACCGCCGACATCGAGAAGATGTATCGTCAAATATTGGTGCAACCTGAGGATAGAGATTTGCAGCGCATAGTCTGGAGGGACTCTCCGGAGGAAGAAATCCGACACTACCAACTCAATACTGTCACCTACGGTTTGGGACCATCATCCTTTCTGGCTACCAGATGCTTGGAGCAGTTAGGAACGGAAAATCAGGAAGCATACAGAAAGGTCAGTCAAATCCTAAAATACAATTTTTATATGGATGATTTGATAACTGGCGACGAAAATGAGGCAGATTGTCTCACTATTAAGCATCAGTTAAGCAGCATTTTGGCATCTGCTGGGATGAATTTACGAAAATGGCGATCGAATCTACCCTCTATAGGTTCGAAATCAGAGAATGATGCAGATATGATTATTACTGATAACCCCAAGGAAAAGAAAATTTTAGGGTTGTCATGGAATAACCAGCAAGACTATTTTCAGTACATTGTAGAGCCCTTAGAAGCGTGCGTTAAAAGCAAACGCCAAATGCTATCATGTATCGCCTCTACCTTTGACCCATTGGGACTGATAGGCCCAATAACTTTAGTCGCAAAACTGATAATGCAAGGTTTGTGGCAAACTAAAATTCAGTGGGACGAGGATGTTCCATCTGAGCAGATGAATGCATGGAATTCGTATATAAATGAATTACCTATTTTGAACAAGTTAAAAATACCGAGAAAAATAATTTGCAAACATCAAGTTAAACTGCATCTGCATGGATTTTGTGACTCGTCAGAAAAGGCCTATGCAGCTTGTATATATATAGTGTCTACTGATGAATCAGGAAACACAACTTCTAATTTAATCACATCAAAATCAAGGGTGGCACCGTTGAAAAGCATATCACTACCAAAGCTGGAGCTTTGTGGTGCTGTTTTACTCACAAAATTAGTAAACTATGTCAAAATAGCTATGAACTTAAATGAAATAGATACAACCTACTGGTGCGATTCCATGATAACGATTTTCTGGATTCGTGGACAACCAGCCAGGTGGAACACATTTGTGGCCAATAGGGTGGCTGAAATCCAGGAATCCAGTCAACCCGCACAATGGAAGCACGTAAGATCGGAGGATAATGCGGCGGACGTTTTATCCAGAGGCACCACAGTCTCGCAACTACTTAAATCTGACATTTGGTGGCATGGGCCCACCTGGTTGACTTCAGGCGATTACCCGATTACTTGCAGTGAAATTACGCCGTTGGATTTACCAGAAGAAAGATTGAAACTAACGTTAATTTCAGCAGTAAAACAGGATTGGGAAATATTCTCCAGATACTCTTGCTTAACCAAATTGCAAAGGGTGACAGCTTATATTTTAAGATTTATTTTTAATTGCAGAAATCCTTTGTCAAGGCGTGACGGAGCGTTAACTGTTTACGAATTGGAGAATTCACTTCACATATTAATATCTCGCGCACAATGTTTTGCATTCCCGGAGGAGACGAGGGCATTGAAAACCGGGGTGTAACCCGAAAACAGAGCAACAGCTGATGGCGGACTTACCGACCGAAAGAATAACGGAAGGTCGCCCGTTTCAATTATCCGGCGTGGACTACTGCGGACCCATTATGATTAAATCAGGTGTCAGCCGTAAGACTCACAGCGTAAAATCTTATATATGTCTATTTATATGTATGGTAACCAAAGCTATACATCTAGAAGTAGTAATGTCTTTAAGCACTGATAGCTTCCTAAATGCGTTTAAGCGTTTCATCTCGCGAAGAGGGAAACCCAGTAAAATGTTTTCAGATAACGCCACGAACTTTCGGGGCGCGAATAACGAATTGAGGGAAATCTATGAATTTTTGAAGAATTCAAATGAAAAAATCGATAAATACTTAGCCAATTTATCCATTCGGTGGCATTTTATACCCGCAAGGGCTCCGCACTTTGGGGGACTGTGGGAAGCAGGGGTCAAATCAGTAAAATACCACTTGAAGAGGGTGGCAAATGCTTCATTACTAACATATGAGGAATTCAGCACTGCGTTATGTCAAATTGAATCATGCTTGAACTCCCGTCCTCTCTGTCCGCTGTCCAATGACCCCCAAGACCTAAATCCTCTGACTCCTGGTCACTTTCTCATTGGAACGAGTTTAGCAGCGATCCCGGAGCAGAATTTGCAGAATGTGGCAGTCAATAGATTGAATCATTACCAAAAATTAAATCAACTAATACAGTCGTTTTGGTAGTGGTGGCGCAAGGAGTACTTGGCTGAGCTGCAGACCCGGACGAAATGGACTGGCAACCACCAAAGGCAGCTGCAACCAGGCCAAATGGTCATTTTGAAGGAAGATAATGAGCCTCCTTGCTTTTGGAGGCTAGGACGAGTGCACGCTGTACACCCGGGGCCCGATGGAAGAGTACGAGTAGCTACCATCATCACAGGACAGGGAACGGTTCAGAGGGCAATATCAAAACTATGCCTACTGCCAATTGAGGACAACAAATGCGGAGACCATTAAAAACTTAATTGTTTGTTTTTATAATCAGACTTTAATGATAAATTCGCTTTTGTGAATAAAAGTGAAAGGCAATAATAAATTCGCTTGTGTAAATAAAAGTGAAAAACAATAATAAATTCGCTTGTAGAAAAGTGGAAAATACAATTAAAATAAAAAAGTGCAAATAAATAAAGATGGTGGAGGTCGTGACCTCTTGTGAAAACTCATATGAAAATTAAAGGTCATAATCTAGCCAAAGGAAAATGAATGAACACTGCAAGTGCCCATTTAAATGTATATAATAAAATTAGCTGTCCTGGAAGGAAGACCTGGTCCAATCCGCATGGCATTGTGTTTGTCCTAAAATTAAATGTTTAATAATTGTAGAACTTATTGATTTTAATGTTAATCGTTAACTTAATCTTTAGCTTTAATGTTTAACTGGAGCATGTAAAATATGAAATGGTTAGTTAATTTAATCTGGTGTGAAGCAGTTAAAGTTGTTTGAGTTATCTTTAGTAGTATAAGTGAGATATTTTAATTATTATATTCTATTTGTGTAAAAAAAACTCTGGCCTTTACCGTTTTTTGGGCGGGAATATGTTTAATTTAAATTAGCTAAGGCTCACACCTCTCCAGACATTTCGATTTGTTGGTTTGTTTAAAGTCAATTAATTAACAAATGAAATTATCAATAGATGTCAGGAGACGCAAACTCTCTTCAGACAAGACCGATATAAAAGGCCTGTGTTTAGGTTTTTTCCTTCTCTTTTCACCATCCTAACTTCTTAATAAGTAACAGTAAAATCCTTGGTCTGTCTTGGGTAGTTTGTGTCTCCGAAATTATTCACAATGTAATTGGGAATAAAGCAAAATAAAATGTCACGAGTCCTTTGAAAGTTTCCTGAAGCGGCCTTATTATTTTATGAAGTTCCTTCTTCCAAAACAAAACAGCAATCATGGAAGAAAAATACTCTTGTGCAAAGTACGATGTTTATGAGAATTGCACAATTTTAAAAAATTAAATTTGGCAGAGGTGTTGGTTATCCAATAAATGATTCCCGGGGCGGTGGTACCCATTCCCGCCCCCCAAATTGGATAAGAAGGAAGAATTACATGTCACACATCTAGCTTTTGCCACCCACAAAATTTTTGGTAGTTGGACTATTGCAATTGAATTTGGGAAATATTGTTATGCTGAAACAATTTTCGAGGAATACGGGGTAGGAAGTAAGTATCTGGATAATACATTTGATATATAATCTTTTACCAGGACGATATTGAGTAAATTCATCGCATAAAATCACTTTTTAGTATTTTATTGGCCGTATAAAATACTTTAAGCCAAGATTCGTCCAACTTCTATTTGAAAGTTGTCAATTTACGAGTATAATAGGTACATATATTTTGAAAACATTGTGCCAGGACTATATTCCCCCAAGCCCGGTATATTTCACGTGGTTTGGGATTGTCATAAATACATTGATGGCTCTCAATATGAGGCTATTCTGAGAACGTAATATCGTTGATACATCTACTCTTTTGCAAAATAAAAAAATATATAATACATATAATCATCTGTTGTTCACTTAGTAAGAAGATAGGGCTTACATATTTTTTATATATGCATGAATTTAATATATCCCATTATTATTACTTATGTATGTGACTTTTTATATTGTTAACAATCTTGCGAAAATGTCTTTGATGATGAAATGAAATGATTTTTCGATGCCTAGCATGAAATCACGAACATAGGTAAGGGGGCATCCATTAATTACGTGAGCTGTTTTTTTTTCAACTTCGACCCCCCTCCCCCTTGGTGAGATTAAATGATATTTGGTGGGACCCCCCTACCCCTCACATGAGACTTACACTATACTTATTAAATAACTTTATTTATTTTCATAAAGATAAAAATCATTAGATTTTTTCAGCTGGAAAAATAGAGGACACTTCAAAAGAAATGAAAAAATTTAATTTTTGATTGGTGAGATTTTGCTGGACCCCCCCCATTTTTTGCTCACTTAATTGAGGTGCTGGCAAACGTGACCGGACAACTCAGAATCATGCAACTTCAACACCTCCTTTGAAAAGTCATTAGAAGTGATTAGAGTGTTACGAAAAAAAATTGTTATAGGTTACGTTAGGTTAAGTTATGGGCTTTTTTCAATTTTTTTTTCGTAACTTTTAACGACTTTTCAAATTCACCTGAATTTGATTGTTTCTGAGTTGTCATGGAACGGTATGTCATGAATCGGACGGTAACCGGCAAATTATTTCTACGATGTGACCACACAATCATCACCTGCCGGATGGTTTTCAATATTTTTCTGTTTTTTTATTGTATAAACGGCGTAAAAAGTGATCCATATAATATTTTGTTCCCGTCGGTTGTGCGTTCGCCCCCAAATTCAAACACATACAATATTAAATGTCATTTTTAATAGAAAAAAACTACTCGCAATAGAAAACTAAATCAAAACTAAGGAGAAAATTAAATTTAAATTATCTCGGAACTGATAACATTATTAATTGCTTTTCTCTGAAAGGAATATGAATTATTTTCCATTACATCAGATTGTTATAAATTATTATCATGTATTTTTCAACACGCTAATTCATAAAAACAATGCCATTTCGTGTGATGTTATTGTTTTTAAATTAATTACTATTTTGTCAGCGCGCGACAGTTGAATTTAAGCGATACATCTTGCGGCGCGAGCATTTGGATTTTCATTGTCGTTTTGTGTTACTATGAAATACTAGTTTTGTTAATTCTCGTTAATTGAAATGTTCTAATGACTTGAAATAGTTTTACAAAAAGTAACATATACATTGTGCGCTAAGTTGCGTTTTTTGATTATTTATTGTCCTATAATTATTAAAAAAACGAAATCAGACAATAAAAATACGAACATATTGGATGATTGAATGATTAGTTAAAAATAAAAATATTAAATATAAAGTAAATACAAAATGTGATTTTCAATTACAACTATGTTGGAATTATTTATTTATATTTAATTGTTGAAATTAATTTGGAAAACTCATTTCGTACCATACTTTTAAGTTACAATCATTGAAGGATTTCACAATGAAACTGGAATAACTGCATAAATTGAAGGAGAATCCCGAACAATAAATATAACATTTGATGTACTTACATATTAATTATTTTTCTATTATTTTTCTATCCATGGGGGACATGGGGGGGGGGGGGGCTCAGGCGTTGCCCTGTGGACCACACTTATCAATAATACACCAGGACAGTGAGGAACTGGAGATTGTTCTGCGACTAATAACGAAATAATACTGACCAGCAGTAAAAAAACCCGCTACGTAGGTTTTTGCTGCTAGGCCCTGCGGGCGGCTTTTGGTTCGGCTTCGCCCAGTTAGTGTTTGTGACCACTTTATAAATCCAATTGGAACTGGTTCCGAAAATATCCTGTTCCTCGGATCCACTGTCATCCAGGGATAGTAACCGAGATAGGCAATGACGTCTTATGTAATATATAGCCGCCTGATTTAACTGAGTATTACCGTCAATCTTTCCATATTCGGAGGGATACTGCTAGTTCACTAAATCGTAGTACTTGCCTGGGGCACTTCCACACCAACCTTCCGACGGAAGTGGCGACATCTTGTGACAACTTTTTGAATTTAAAACCGAATTACAACATTAGCTTCGTTTGAAATTCCACGAGTCGTACACAGATGTTATTTATGGCGCGGAGCGTAAGGCGTGGCGTCAGACTTGCAATCGAAGTCGGGTTCTAAAATTCAACCACGCAGACGGAAGGCTATCAATACTGTTTGATGATGATGATGTTCTTTTTAAAGAAATTTTTAATGACAGCTAGTAATTGAGAATAAAGTTAATTTTTCGTTTTATTGGTATGGAGTACAAAATGCAAAAAGTTGATATTTCTTGCATAAAGTAATAAAATATTGATTTTTAAAAGAATTGAAAATAACAATCATTCTTTTAAAGTGTAATTACTGGAGTAGTTGGTGGTATTTAACTGAGATTTTTTTCTCATGTACAAAAAAGACACAGCATTAATATCCTTTCAAAATTGGAGTGAAGACTCGTGAAATTTTTTTATTGCTTTTCAAGGCCACGTTTATGATTTATTAAAAGAATATGTTTAAAATGTTATTTAACTGAAGCATAAATCTTGAAGAATATTTTAAGCGATTTTTAAAAACTTTTATTTAATGATAAATAGGCAATCTGCATATATAAATATATAACAAGCATATCTTCAAACTAACCTAGATACAGCAGCTTAAATGCGCACCCAAATATATCTCTGCTCTGTGACTAATTACAGAGTAAGTAAGCTTTGGATGTTAAATGAAAATTCATTCGTCAAAAAATATCTTTTCGAGAACATGCCGATCAGGAGTCAACGTCGCGCCAGCGATCAAACTTCCGCTACTGTGCGCCAGCTGGCTGTGCTCCCGGTTTGCATATTGCCGGTCCACTGCGAGCTGTACGTGTGTCCCTTTACGAAGGTATGTATATTGCCTTAAAGAATCGGTGATCGGACAACTCAACAACGTGCAACTTCATCACTCCTTTGAAAAGCCATTAAAAGTGGTGAAAAAAAAATGGAAAAAGAACTGGTTAAATAGGTTACGTTTGATTATGGGCTATTTTTATTTTTTTATTTCATCATTTTTAATGACTTGTCAAAGGGGTTTTGAAATTTCACTTTGTTGAGTTGTCACGGAACCCTAAAATTACTTTGAACCTTTTGACATTACCATTTTGTTTGTATCTAATAGTTAATTGATCGTTCGAGGCGCAGTGTTGTTTGTCACTTGAGTTGGATTGGGTTCTGACTTTGCCTTACCATGTTTTGAGGTGTCAAAGTTTGCGAAGATAAAGGATCGTGAGAAATCGGTTCCATGACAACTCAATTAAGTGGCATTTGGTGATGAAAGTTAAAAAAAAGCCCATAACCTATTTAACCAAAAAAAAGTTAATTGTCTGTAAAGTCGATTTACGGACGATAATTTTACGTGATAACGTCATATAATAACGATTTAGTGGAAAAGAGATAGATGCGTCACAAGCCGAACGCTTAGGCCAAACGCTTGTTCCGCGCTCTTGCTTGCACGCTCGGCTCAGGCGGAACGTGACAATGAGTCATGATTTTTCGAGAGTGCAGCTGGCGTTCATCGATTTATAAGGAATTATCACGTCAAAAAAAATTTCATCACTTTTAATGACTTTTCAAAGCAGTGATGAAGTTGAACATTGTCGAGTTGTCCGGTCACCTGAGAAATCGGCTTTGCAAATTTTGTTACGTCATATCTTCTCGGAACAAGGTAAAGTGAATTTAGAACCCTGTCCAACCAAAATGACGATTTGCCACTTGTTTTGTACCTAGTTGGTTGTTATTCTGAAGAGTGATTGGATGGCTGGATAAAATTGCCATCAATTACTAAATATATTTTTTAAAGATAATTTTGGCAAATTCAATCAAGTTCAAAGTAATTGGGTTTATCGTTTCAGTTCCGGCAGGAAGCTTTCGAAGCAATTTATAAGATAAAATTAAGACTCATACCCACAACATTATTGATATTGGATACCTTCATATTATTAAATTGTCGATGAACGCCATCTATCATTAGCGCCGCAAAACTTTTTATATATATTTTTGGCGATCGTGCGATGCGGTCGTTACTATTTGTAATGTTGACTAAATTCACCACAATTTATGATTGTTTTATATTTTTGCTATTCACTAGCGTATGTAAGAAAAATAGTCGCAATCCCATTAATAACATAAATAAACATTATTTATACAACGTCTTCAATTAACCCAAACAAACTGTTTCAATAACACCGGCATGTAATTTTTTTTTAACATTAGCTCCACGTGGGTGGCTCTGAGGAAAATAATTTCCCTCAGGGCCTATGTCATCCTTGGGGATGCTGTGTGGAGGGTCTTTTTTGGGGAAAAGGAAGGCGGGGAAGTTCTGGTAAGGAAAATAGTGTAGAGGGTAGGAATCTGGGGTTAATGTGTCCAGGAGTGACGGACGTATGATCCATCCCTCCCAAAGCGATGTTCTGAGAGAGTATGGCTGGAGAAGTCAAAGAGATTCCTTCAATCATTCTCTCCCGATCTGGCACGCCATGCAGCTGGTGGGAAGATGCATCCGCCGCCAAGACGGACAAACCTCACCCCACGAACCCGGGCACCCTGCAAACGTAGCAAACCACTTGAGGTGACCTATGGCAAAGGTGTTGGTTATCCAAGGTTGGTTCCCGGGGCGGCGGTAT
Organism: Glyphotaelius pellucidus; assembly: GCA_936435175.1. Lineage (NCBI taxonomy): Eukaryota > Metazoa > Arthropoda > Insecta > Trichoptera > Limnephilidae > Glyphotaelius > Glyphotaelius pellucidus. The sequence continues at coordinate 17,243,239 of OW386548.1, forward strand.
CCATACCCATACCCGCCTCCCAAATGGCATAATAAAAAAATCAGGCCAATAAATAATATTACTATTTGCTTTAAGCTGTATCAAGTTTTTCAAAAAAAAAAAAACACAACCGAAAAGAACTATAGCATCGCATTATAAAATAATCGCGATATTTTGTTGCGTCTAATTATTGGTTTTCTATTTCATGTTTCTTCATAAACCCACTTTGGCGATGTTCTTCTATTTATCACGAAACATAAATGTAGGTTCTCTTAGCTCGTACGAAAGCATTTATCGAGTTTCAACATAAATAAACGCGAAATTTCACCTGAACGTTCCCACCATTTCGTTAGTCCTTTATTTCATTGCATTAAAAATCATTTCTCCCGTCCGAATCGCCGGCTTCAATGCCTCGTAAAATAAGGAAAATGACCCAAAACAAATCGAACATAATGGACATAGGCCGTAACTGTGGGCACAAATGGGTCAGATGAATTCTCACTCAAAGGAAATGAAAGGAAACGAATCGAAAATCGATTTGCCTGAACCCTTGGTAATGGGTATCGAATATACGAAACGTAGGTTCTATGTTCTATGCGGGCTTTTAGCAATAAGAACAGTGTGAGATGACCCGCATAATACTTAATGCGAAATGGAAAATCGAATCACATATTATGTATTATTAAAAAAACATAGATATCGAATAAAACCCACTTTTTTAAAAACTTTTTGCTGGTTTTTTGGCGGTTTCATGGAATAAAATTGTTTAATATAGTTTTCTTGCTATGGTAATAAAGCATTATTATACCCAACGTTAGAGGAAAATGTTTTTAAAGACGAGTCTCTTGCGATGAAAACCATGAACATGACCAGAATGTTCGCTTGAACATCACTATGAACATTGCAAACTTTGAACAATTCTTTTTCTAAAACGCTGTGTTCAAGCTTTCAACGCGTCATGGAAAAGTATTCCCTTCCCGGGAAGACAGGCGTGCCGGCGGGGGGATTAGTTAATTTTTTACAAGATCCGCACCGAGCGGTTAGTAAAGGAGAATAAATCGAATGAGATTTGGGGTTATGTCAACTGCACGAGCCTAATAATTATGACTTTAAATTGTAAATAAAAACTGTCGTAATGGATGATTATTTCTTTCGTGAACTCACTTGTAAATAAAGTCTATTAATTTAAAAATCCGTTTCAGAGACACGGAAAAATCGACCAATTTAAATAAAAAACCTAATAAAAATTCGAGGTAAGTAGTAAGGTCTAACTTGAAATCAACTCGATGTTTGAGGTCTACGTAATTAATTACGTGCTCGAAATTCTTAAATAGTAACTTAAGGTTGTGCAAAAATCGGTATTAGTCGGAAATATTTCCTGATAAATAAATATCTAATAAAATATCTATGCTTTTTACCAGATGTAGCATCTCTTATTCATCAAAATGCATTTTAACATTTATATAAACGCTAAACGTCAAATGTTCAGTACGTATGCGTGGACAGATCCTTACCACAGACCACTAGCCAAATTGTGTATGACCGCGCGAACTTCTCCCCAATCTTTCAACCATGTTTCATCAAACGGAGGAGACGGAAAACAAAAAATGTTTATAGTGAGCGAACGTTCACGTTCGTGTGCATGGCAGAGGTCGCAAGAGACCCACCTTAAGGTACATTTTCTACGAACCTTTTTTTTTACGTAGTTGGACTAAAACCCTTGTATTGTGTCGAAATGAAGAAAACAATACTAAGAAGTCAAATTGTGAGGTGTGTTCATATAATATATTGTACTTTAAAAAAATCTATATTCTATCGTTCATAAAAAAAAATAATTTTTAGATGTTCCCTTTGGGTATCCATCCGGTCTCTAGGTTTCTCTATGTTTTTTGTTTGTTTTGGATTTCTTTTGAAAACTTTAAATTTACTTCGTAATCTTTGTTGGATAATTAAGGAATTAATAATAAAATTATTAACACAATTTTAATCTTTTCATATATGAGGCAGCTTGCATGACTTCTTTTTTGTAATTATGAAAATTATTGAAATATCAGAGTTTATAATTAAAATAAATTATTTCTCTGTTTTATACACGTAAATATTATTGTCTTTTATATTCGTCCACTAATCTGAAGATGCCCCTTAGTCCACAAGCCGTAAAAAAAAAAAGTGCAAGAAAGTTTTAAAGATGATTTAATCTATGTATAAGAAACATTGTCAATTGATCTCGTTCCAAAATAGTTCTTATAAATTAACTGAAGACATCAGTGGACGAAAGTGAAATTTGTGAAATAATTTCATAGTTCTAGAGTCGAAGGTATTATCAGTATCGTCCTGGTTAAAGACCATCATTCTGATTAGAACATTGCTATAAATGGTTTTACTAGTAATGAGTTTGGTGACCAGATCTGAATAGCCAGATACTTTCCTACATTCCTATTCCCCATCTCCTTCCCCTCACAACTACATTCAGCCTTATAACATTACCCCAATTGGGTATGATATAGTATCAATAACTCTGATGGTGGAGAGTGGTCTTGTGCGTAAATTTTGTGAAATAACTGGTCCTAAGTGTTTTTTCAGGTGAAATGTGATTTTTACGTTAGTGATCTGCAGTCCTCGAAGATAATGAAAAGTTATCAACATTTTTGGTAGACCATGCAGATACCCAGACATGCGTACAAAACGTACGTTCGTGATAAGCGACTAGTTAACCGTCCATTAAGAGAAATTCCACCACATGCGGGGTCGTAGATTTTTACGATCTTCCGGCCTTTGTAAGGTTTGCTGAAATACGACGTTCTGGATCAAGAATTCTGTCGACGCTATCATTGTGCCGTACTTTTCATAAAAAAAAGTACCACAAAAAGAATAGGTAAAACATCACGAAGATTTCTGTTGAACATCGAGCAAGAATTTTAGTCCTTGAATCTTTTTCGCCTCGATATCGAAAAAAGCATCGAGCGAGATGATACACACGTTGAGATAATGTTCGAATGAGAGCAAAACCATCGAGCATGAACGAGCGTGGGTATTTACAGCTTATGACTTTGCACAATATGTTCAGCTATTGTAAGGAAAATTATTTAAAAAAAATATTAGTGAAGTTCTGTGAAAAATCACGAGAATTAGCTGCTTTTAAAATTACCATGGAAATGGGGGAGATGCAAGGAAATGATTATTTTTTTCTTTGGAGGAAGCAGACACACATACGTAAACTGTTTGTCTGACTATTATTTAGTGCTGCAGTATTATTATGATAAGGAATGTACGTTTATTCCTTTTTTGTGCCGTCACCGTGCGGTAACAATGGAAATTTTAAAAGCGACCATTATAATTGGAAGATTTTTGATTTATAAAACGTTTTCCTCTGCATCGTCTTTCAAAAAAACATAATGTAAATTCTCTAAAATATAATTATATGTTTTGTCGATATATAGAGATATAGAGATGTTAGAAAGCTACATTTCAAATGAAAGAAAAATCATGTTATTTGTCAAAAATTTTAACAAAAAAATACACATTTCATATATTATTTAATCATAATTTTTTGCAAGTAATATTCCGATTACAGGTTCTTCGTCAATTCCCACTTTGAAAATTTCTAAGAGATCAATGGAGTTAATAATTTTACGCTCAAATATTTGACTTTACACTGACATCCGAAATTAGTCATTTTGATTATGCAATAAAATTTTTGGTTAGTTTATATAAAATTTTAATTTTTGACAAAATTCTGACTGGGAATACACGGACTGAATGTGGACATTCGGGGATTATAGTGTTGTTTTATCCCGTGAGTCACTGCTTGAAGCCGTCTGTGTATTTCCGGAAACATAATAAGCAGTCAAAAAGAAGAAGAAGATTGCCAAATATGGTTTGAAAGGAAGATTTATGTAAATGGGAATGACAGACGGATAGGGTTAATATTTAAATCATAAATAATTGGTGCAAGCGACTCGAAAACTTTCGAACCCTGAGCTACGGCAACATGAAATTTAGAAAGAGCTATCACTGAGAATTGTGTACTTTTTTAATATTAATTTTATGATAATAAAATATTGGATATATTATAAATTGGAAATTGATAATTATATTATAAATTGAAAGGTTGTTGAAGCTATGGTGAAGTCGAGGAGTAACTAATAGCATATTAATTTAAATCTGTGTAGTTCTTGACAGTAATTACTTGAAACCCGTTAATTTTCAACCCCAACGTTGGATATTATATTATAAAACTTTTCAACTTTAACCACTACGTAGAACGAGTGTCGTGTGGGCTAAAATTGGGCCAATTTGAGGCTTACGGCGTCTTCAAATCAGCGCCACTCCTCGGTCATAATTATTGCCAAAGTTTACTCATCTCACGAACAGCGGTGGACGTTTTACCCAAACAATCAGCTTACGTATACAACATGTTCCTCAATTTAATGGCTCAATAGTTCACCAATTAATAACTTTGCCCACGAATAACTTGGTAAGCCCATATCTAATACTGCGCGAGTTTTGATATATATATATATATATACTCGTATATTATATTATACAAGTTGAAGCCGTGTTAATATTTTTCAATTTAATCACTCGATCATAGCGATAGCTACCCAATTTAAGAAGATGAATTTTATTAAAAAAAATGAAAAAAAAGGTGAAATCTTTGTGGATTCATTTGCTTTAAACCGCAGTTTGCAGTTCACCTGTTTCCGTATTCATATTTGGAGATATGATATTGATTAAATCGAATGGCTGAATCGAATACCGATCACCCGGAAATATTAGTATGTACTACATTCTTTAATTCGTGTATTTTGGAAATCAAAAGCAACATTTTATAGTTGGCGGTACAGTAGTACAAGGATTTGATCTTCATATATGTGATTCGTCAAGAGACAGATTGATGTGTAAAGATACAAGATTGATTGATGATCAGATTGATGTGTAAAGATTCAAGATTCAAACTATGGCTACTGAACTAAACAATTTTAAACAAAAGAAAGCTTTTTCTTAACCCTACACTGAATTTTGAATCATTTGTGTTACAAATGGTTAAAAACTTATTTTAAATATGGGAATGATGTTCGATATCTTTAAAACTCAACTGTTACATCCTTTTACTTAGGAAACAATAGTCAATTTGGATAAGTGGACCTGGAAATATTTAATTTATTTTGACAGCTTGTCTCGATCCGTTAGTTTATTCTATTAATTTGTATTAAACCTTTAGAAGTCAAAACGAATCTCAGATAAAAAAAATAAAGTGTTTGCTGTAATAGATGGTCTAATTTTAATAGGCTGTAAAAATATTAAATAGAAATGTAAACAGATCGTTACTTTATCGTGAGCTACATATTATGATAATTGCTGTTTAGCCAAGACACCAAATACCTACTATAAACATAAAATATTTTTAGGACAAAATTTTTATTTCTGATGATAGTTGTGCTTTTAATCGATAGATGACGCTCAACCGAAAGAGAAAAAATGGTGACTATTTAATAACTTCACAAGTTAACCAAGAATAGATTTTGTCATTTCGTGCAAAGAAAAAAGTTCATTAATAAAACGTTACGCGTTACTGCGAAGAGAATAGGCACTTTTAATATTCCCAAATTTACCGAATGGTGACGGTACAAAAAAGGAATTAACGTACGTTCCTCTTTTACAATAATGCTGCAGCTCTTTCTTACACGTTAAATGATGGTGAGACAAAAGATGAGACACACAATGTACGTACGTCTGTTTCCTACAAAGGAAAAATATGAACTTTGGAGAAAATGGACATACGCACATTGTGTGCCTCATATTATGTCTCATCATTATTCAATATTTATGAAAGAGCTGCAGCATTATTGTGATTATGAAAGTGTGTTTATTCCTTTTTGTTCTGTAAACGTGGGATATTAAAAGCGCCTTATCATAAAAAAGAAATTATCATTTCAAATGCAAATATGTGACATGGGCTGTCAATTAACTTACGATGCCTACGTGTAATAAATTTTGGATTACTGACTTCATTAAATACGTATTCTTGTAATGATATATCCCCTCGGGTACTCTGTAATATTTCTGAAACTACACGAGTATATAATATGTAAAGGAGTAAACTTCAGTAAGTGTATACATTACACATTATTAGTCTGAAGAAAACGCAGGGTTCTTCACGCAAAGCCTGCAAATTATCTCTCTAAAGCCTCGCAGGATATTAAACTGGCATCCTGGATTGATATGAAGGAAATCGTCATAATCACTGAAGAGGCAATAATCTAGAAGTGTGATCTGTACCAATTTAAAAGAAAGCTGAAGTTAAATTAATTACTTATGAAAGCTGAAGTAAAAATAATTACATAAGCATGAAGTTTAATCAATAACATAAGATTAAATATTGGGCATACACTGCCATAAACTCGATAGGCTAATGCAAATAAATATGTATATACAAAGCATCCGGGGGTAAGGTGCAGTAACATCGGGAGGTGATTCTTCAACTTTTTTTAAAAAATTGTTTTGTTTTTTCCCTTACGAAACGAATTACTTATACCAACTAAACATCTATCGTGTTTAAACTTACCCAATGAACACTTTTATAATTACCGTTACGGTACCGTGACGGCAAAAAAGGCAATAAAAGTACGTTCCTTATCACAATAATGTTGCAGCTCTTTACGGCCAGACACACAAACATGTGTGACTGTTTCTTCCGAAGTACTTCTTTTTTGCGCCGGGAATTGGGTTTCATTTTCTTTATATGTGCGAGGGAGATGTATAATAATGATTATATTTTTCCTTTTGGAGGGTGCAGACATACGTTCACCGTTTGTCTCATTTTCGACTGTTTTTATTTGGTGTGTATTAGAGCTGCAGCATTATATATTTAAGAACAAAATTAAAACCATCAGCACATTGACTTTTGGCGTTTTTGAATTTTTGGAATTCATTCGCATTTCAATTTTATCCTTGTTACTTTATTCCAAACTTTCAAAATTATCGTCACGGCTTATTGATTGATAGGGACCTACGGAGACGTGACGGTGCGGTGTGTGAGAAAGATGCGAGGAAATGATGACTTTTTCCTTTGGAAAAAACAGACCTACGTAGGTACATTGTGTATCTATTGAAAGAGCTCTAGCGTTATTGTATTAAGGAACTTATGTTTATCTTTTTATGCCGTCACGGTACCGTAATCATGAATCGTCACGGTAATAATAAAAGCGCTCAATACATACATACACGGCAGTGAAGAGTGGCAACGTAGCACATCTGTGTCAGAGCTCTATGAGTGGAAATCACTATAGTTTTGAGGTTACAATTACACAGTTTTACCTGAAATGTGTCGGCTCTGTTTAAACTCGTTTTAATTTCACTTTTCCCAAGATTTGATTTTTTTTTGGTTCTGTTCAAGATGGTGCCCATTTTAACCTGCCATGCGCCGCGGTAGCCGATTGGTATGCCCAAAAAAATTATGTATTTATCTGAATTTAAGTAGTTATTCTGGCAAAAACACACTAGGCGAAAACAGTAAGACGGTATGGTATTATTTACAAAAACAAAAAAGTTATTATGAAAATAGAACCTGTTGGCGCACGTCGAAAATTTGGCGTCGGCACATGGCGGGTTAATGCTTCATTAAAGATTATATTTTTAAATGTTATATCGTCGTGTGTAAGTAGGTATTTAAGTACCTTTATTTGAGAGAAATTTTGGTTTTGATTTAAAATAAGAGAAATAGAAACACACGTTTTTGGATGCGAGGTCTACTGTTCACAGTCTATTTTGTATGCACGTCTATTTTGCTTGCACTATCACCTGCAGACTCACCCCGCGAAATTACCGCACTTTGATACCGACAACGCTACCGGACGTCTTAAAAGAATTCAGTATTATTTGAAAGTGTTTAATTCACCAACCGAATAAAGATAAAAATGCACTTACTTTGCGCACATGAGTCACGCCCACAGTGCACTTCTACAGGTTTATCATTAGTCATAATATACATGATTATTACTATCTATGGTCTCCTTGCATATGGTTTCTAGGGCATATAAGTTCAAATTCCCACCCTGTCGCTTTAGAACCGCTAAGGGAGGCTTCTGTGCTTTACTGGAAGGTCGGGACCAGGGGAGGAATGAGATAACCTATGCAAGATATTCCATTATTATGATGGCAGATTTAGTATGAGTGCACATATAAATCGTGGAATTTGTGACCTAATAATCCTTGTTTATTATTTCCTTTATCTAAAACGTTTGCCCTCAATAATTTGCATTTAATAATTGCCAGAACGCAGTTTAGAAAATCTAATAAAATTAATTAATCGAATGGAAAACATAACATATTTTTCTTCTTTGTGAATGTTGACGAAAATAGTTGCTCTAGAAAAAAATATTCGTGTAATCGTGTCCAGTGATTCTGAAATTTTACATTATATTAGAATCACATGGGAATCTTTTATTATATCGACCGTATTTAAAAAGGGTAGTAATCCTGAAAATCCAATATCTTACAGGAAAAAAGGTAAACATTTTAAAAGTGAATTTTTCAAAGAATTTGAAAAAAAAAACGTTCATGATTAATAATTTAGAATTCTTTATCTTAATCTATAAATAATTATAAAAGTTTTTATGTATAACGTTTAAATCAGAGGAATAAACCCCCCTTTCTTGCCAAATTATCTCATAATTCTATTAATTCTGTTACTTATATCCTATTTCATAAGTATTTTTTTTTTTATGAAATCCAAGTAATAATGACACCTGATCATGTGATCAATCAAAATCAAAAGAATCCATACTACTTATAGTTCAAATTTTTAAAACAGTTTTTGATCGAGAGTAAATCATTATTTTTTTAAATTTTAACTCCACACAGGAGGCACTGAGGAAAATAATTTCCTGTCATCTTTAAAGATGCTGTGTGGAAGATGTTTTTGAGAAGAAGGGATGAACATGGGTCTTGAAGAGACTCATGTTGTAGGAAGGAGGAAACCCAAAGCCGAATTGAAACTAGAAAAAAACATATTTTCGACAAAATGCAAAGGAATTTTTTTATTCACACCAACAAAGGACATTCAATTAATAGGTTGAAAAACAGTAAAGGTTTTTATATTATGTTTTATGTTACAAAAATACAATTTGATTAGATGTCAACAGGACACCGTAACATTATCATTTTGATTCATCTGCTTGTCATTTTTTTTATTTTTATAAACAGAAAACATGTTAAAAAAATAATTCCCCGTAAAACACAAGCAGAACTGTCACAATGGCGGTATGAGGGCTAACAGCTTCTTACTTCCATGGGCCTAACCGTATCTGTTACTTGCCGCTAGGGGTCGGATATAGTTGAAATCTCAGTACATTTGAGATAGTAGGTAGTTTACTACCCTTTTCCTTGCCATAAAATGACACACGAATTAATAATTGAGATAAATGTAGCTGTTGGTTAAGTTATTTTTACTCGCCATATATTTGGAAAAGATTGGATTTTAAAAATTGAAACTGAATTTTTGCAAATATTTAGATTTTTCGGCTTGATTCTTTCTCCAGGTCATGAAAACAATTATGCAAATAAATTATTTTCCAAATCTTGAGAGTTACTGCTTTTTTTCCTAAAGATATACGATTAATTTAATCCTTTTGAATTTCCTGTATTATTATTTATTTATTTATTTATTTATTTAATTTTGAATTTCCTGTATTATTATCAATCATCATAATATTATTATCAGAGCATAACTATTCGCAAGCAACTCCAAGCAACTCCAAGCAACTCAATATGTTCTAGCTAGCAACTTTGTCATTAACTCCTCAATTCTTATGGGCCTTTTACACGATGCTTTTTTCACACCGATCCCCATTTTTGGAGATTTTTTCTGAACCCATATGAAAAATCTTTGCTTTACATGATCATTATTTTCATATTTAGATTATTATACAGTTTGTATTTGATGAGAAATAATATTCAGATATGAATCGTCAAAAAATGGCAACACCCTAAACATAACTATAAATCATGTGAAGGCACCTGTCATTTGCCTTTTCTGTAAGAAATATCAAAAATACACACGAAATTCAAAATACGGAAAAATAGCGCACAATCAAGATCAATAATAAATAGTTATATAAATGTCTTTTTTATCAATACTTCAAATATAAAACGAAATAAACATACAACATTTCCTTACTATAGTTTCGTAAAACAATTACGTCGATTATGACGAAAGTCAAATTAATTATGTCTGCACTCTTAAACTGTGCAAAAATCGGTAACAAAATAGAATATGTAATATTTTTTACCTGAAATTCGCATGAAAGGCCGGAAGAAAAGAAAGGACCGTGTAAAATACCCATTATACTCACCCACCAGTCAACCCCTTCCGAACTACTCATGTTATAAAGGCGGTCGCGGTGGTTTGTTAGTAAGGAAGGGGTGAACAGTAAAACACAGATAATCACTCAAAATCTCATAGTACTTATATAGGGTTGGGCGGATAACAACAAATAACTAACAAATGACACCAAGACACTGGGAATCATTATCAGAAATATGAAAGTCTTCGATTCGTTGGAAGTTATAAAAATCGTGTATCAGTCGCTAGTACGCAGCATGTTAGAATACAATTCAATAGTGTGGTCCCACTCCATTAAATTCATATAAGAAATATTGAACGTGTGCATCACAAATCTTTTTACGATTTATTAACTTCAAATACATATTCAACACATAAACTATGCATTCTTAATAAACACGCTCCAAAATGACTTCCTACATTTTGAAGTGTGTTTGTAGAGTTATAATTGTTGCTTCTATCATACTGTAAGTCATATAAAATATATGAGAAAGTAAAAGCCCACAATTAAAATTAATAAATAAATAACTTATTACGACTTTTGGAGGGTGGGCGAATGGGTGTACGTTACGAGGATCTGGCAAGCGAAGCATGTTCTTCGCAAAATGTCCGTGCACATTATAATTATTAGTTTCACAACGCAAAGTACGGTATCAGCTTGCCACTAATCGGAAACATATCTTTGAATTTATTGCCTCATTGCATGATGTGTTTCGCTTAAAGAAATCAATTATAAAATTAATACAGGTACAGGTAAATCATTTTGAAGAAACTCTTGCTTGTGTAGAGATGTACAGGACTGATAAAAATGTCGTTGTTAGGAAGCTGAAGAATGAAACAAAAACATAAAAATAACATTTTGGAATAAAATCGCGACTGTTACTTTAAGCGGAATAGCTAAACGCCGTAACGCATCCAGTGGGTATTTGCGGGATAAGAGGGGACTGTGAGCGGGTGTTCCAAATTAGACCGAAAAACTTTTTCAAAATTTGTGTACACGTAATTTCAAATGTGCCGCCTTTAAAATGATTTGTCTAAATTAAAACTAAATTAAATTAAATTAATTTTTTTAAAAATTGGAATTGTTTCATAGCATACATAAATACCTTTTTCTTGAAACTGGGTAACACGATATCTCAAGAAATTCAAAAAGCAGAAAATAAATAAAGCATGACAGAAAACAACCGCTCACGGTATACAACCTTTGTGCACTTAGAGTTAGAATTTGCATTACTTGCCTCTTTCTCACAAAGTTAGCACTTCACGCCACAAAAAGTTATGTGTTTCAGAGGTTTCAAAGAAATAAAGACAAATAATACTCAGACGTTGGTCCATTTTACTTCTACTTCATTACTACTTCTACTTCATTACTACTTTTTTTTTTAATAATTTTTATATTTTTAAGTTCTTACGGGTACAGGACTCTTACTTTTTTGTTTTACTTTTTAATTATAATTTTAATTATGTGAAAATCTATCATTGGATATTATGTATATTATTAACGTTATTATTATAAGTGTAATATATCTGTTGATTTTCCAAAATAAATAAAAATAAAAAAAAATAAAAAAACTACGACTGGTTAAACTATATTTTTGGTGTTTTGATTTGGACCTTTTTGAAAAAACGAACAAATAATTTTTTACTTTTATGAACTATGAAAAAATTATATCATAACTTGTAAATAGTATCTATAGTTACGTTATTTGCTGTTCATATTTATTTTCTGTTACATATTCATATATTATTATATTATAATACCACCCGTTTTCCGTTCAAATTTCTTGCATCTTTTATAGACTTAATTAAACAAAATTTTGATTAAAAAACATGTGCAGTTTACACGAGGGCAAAGTGCAACCTTCAGAAAACTAAACTTCGATTGCAGAGTATCAGAAGTAGGATAATTGTAGGGTTTATTTATTGCAATAATGTTACTAATTTTAAACAAGATTGGGGAGGCTATGATGCACCGCACAAAGAGGAGACCGAGATGATAGGAAACACTTTATAATGTATTCTATCTCATTTTATCGCAGGCTAAATCCTATAGATATGTTTGTTTGTCTCTTTTTGAGTCGCTTTTTTCATTTCACCGAGTTTCAAATCACACGAGTGCCAAAAAAGTTTTCACTTCAAGAATTAGGCAAAATAATCTGCAATGTTATAAAACAACGAACGCAAAATAAATAAATAACGAACTTTGCAACACTGCGTTGAAATTCCGTTTAGTGCAGAAACCCTCCAGTTAAAAATAATATTGTGTTAATCCCGTAAGCGTTTCATAGATGTCGGTAGTATCTACTTCCAGCTGATTATTTTGTTTCTGCTAATTGTATATTATTTAAACAGATAGATTACAATAAAACAAATACTAAAGTGTGTCATTCATGACAAACCTACATAAATTTTTTTTATAAGATTACAATTATTTTATTTGTTGTTAAAAGTGACATATTTAATAAATATAACCTTTATTAATATTGTAACCGGAAAAACCGAACAGCGACAAAACAGAACACCTCTGAAAACTAAAGGCGCCGTATACCTGCTCAAAAATAAGAAGATAGAGAGATGTATAGTTATGAATGTTGGAGAGAGCGCGCTAATATTTAAAACGATAAAATTGAAGCGAAAACTGGGAAAATGTTTAATAAAACACGACTCGTTTAAAATAGAGCAAAAATCTCGCGGGGAAAATCTAAAATAGGATTTAAAGAAACACTGTGAATTTTTTCATACAAATAATTTCTAAAACAAGTGAAAGGAACATGCTTATAATAGTTTTTGGAGCATATTTTGCGATTTTTTTCTATCGAGAAAATTTCATATAATTTGCGTTACGGCGTAAGAAACGTCTAGAAAAATAGCATATATTTTTTAAGAGCTTAAAAACTTAAAATGTTTAAGTGAGATATGTAAGAAATTCGGGATGCAGCATATTAAATGTTGAAAAACGGTTAGGTGTTTTCATGATTTTGTCACTTTTTAAAAGTGATAATTTTAGTTATGGTATCAATATTATTTTATAGACACCTAACCTGTTTTGCTTGCACCCTCACTTACATAATGTAATGTAGTTTTAATGTAAAAAAATGAATTATGATTGATTTTGTTACAATAAACCGTATTTCACTTCCTTCTTTAGTCAACGTTTCAGATAGCTTTGCTGTATTAATCATTGGCAGGTGTGTGGAGTTGGATGAAAAGTGTGCTTATTTGTATGTAAGGATCTCGAGTGAAAGCTTTGTAATCTTGAAACTAAATACTAGCGCTTACTTATGCGACTACTCTTTTTCAAGCAAGCGTCGCTTTTTGCATGCCTATATAACTCTTTACTCGTTAGCTGTACCCAATCCTCCGATTGTTCATCGGTACATGCGTGTCATGCAACCCTTAGGTAAAAATAAATAATTACTCCTACGAAGGTCTCTGACGAAGGCGTTAAGCGGGTGATTCTAGGTGGTGTAATTACAGTAAAAAATAGGTGGTTATTCAATCTACAAGTTCAACACATTGTCGAAAATCATGCAATGGCGTGCCTCGGGTCCAGATAGGTACTAACTAAATGGCCGCCGCTTTATGTCTTGATATACGATATAGTATTTACACAGGTCATAATATTATTAGCAGTTAGCAGAGACGAACGAGATTTTATAATGGCACCTTTAAAAAGGTGGCCTGCAAGGTAAAACACCTTTAAAAAGGTGTTTTACCTTGGCAAAAGTTAACTTCAAATCTCTACAGGTGACAATTTATCTCAACCTCTAAAGAAACGAATACAATTATTGCTGCAATCTTTTCCGTCATCCAACATTATATTATATTTTGATTCTAATACAGGTCATAACCTTCCTGTCTACGTATTTTTGTACTATATTGGTCATTACATTGATTCAAAATCTGATTAGTAATTAGTAAGTGGGTTTGAAAGATACGTATTATTACGTTGTTAACTAACATTAATTTATTATCTAAGTAACCCTTCTAAGAGGGTAATTAATTTTAAAAAATCATCACAATTTAAAAAATACTCACGTTGAAGATGCATATAGCTCATTGACTATCGGTCGGTTTACGGACGATACTTTTACGTGATAACGAGTGGAAGAGAGATAGATGCGTCACAAGCCGAACGCTTAGGCCGAACGCTTGTTCCGCGCTCTCGCTTGCACGCTCGGCTCAGGTGGAACGTTACAATGAGTCATGCTTTTTCGTGAGTGCAGCCGGCGTTCATCGATGTATAAGACGTTATCACGTCAAAAAAAAAGAGTGTGCAATTCACACGAGGTAGAAGTGAAAACTAAAGTAGACGAGAGGGGTAGACTACGAAGCACCACAAGAACAGGAGTCCGATTATACTACCTCATTCTTCCGCAGGCTAAATTCTATAGATGTATGTATTTATCTCTTTTTAGTGTCGCTATTTTTCGTTTCATCGAGTTTCAAATTTTAGCGGTGCTAAAGAAGTTTTCACTTCAAAAAGCTATAAAGTATTATATGTCGTCATTGTGACATTGTTATACCTAATTATTTATACCTAAATATTTATTAAGTTAATTAGTAAAAATAACTAGCGCAGACTCGGTACTTAACTGCTTTATCGCTTGTTTGAATTATTCTTCATACACATAGTTCCTATTTTGGAAATGACACTTAAATTCAAAGCAAATTTAGTTCATTGAACGTGATATTGCAAGAATAACGTATGATTTTTAAAATGTAAAATTTTTGATGCAACAAAATGTGCGTTGGCCGGTGATACCTTTTCTATTAAAAAAGGTGAAACTGGTCAAGCGTAAAGATAATAAACTGAATACGCAAAAAATAAATTTGTTTTTAAATACCCAACATGGAATTCGACAAAATAAACACAAACCCGTACATAAATCAAACGGGATGCGGGGCAACGTTTTAATTAAAGCACGCGAATGACTGAATTTTTTTCAAATTATTTTATGGTAATTTCCTCTTTTGTCGACCGATTTTGGCGCCCTTTCGGTATTGCGCCCGAGGGCAGCTCCCAAACACCCAACCCTTGTCCTTGCGCCCCTGGACTAACTATAACTACATCTGATAAGAAACTATCGTAATAGTTTTAATCTGAATTACTTTGTAACTCTGGTTCATAATTTAGTCGACGTCGGTCGTAGCGTAATGAAGACGTATTCAACTTTTACGATGACTGAAGAAACAAAGTAATAAAATATATTAATACTAGAACCTACATATTACCAGTAATAAGTTAGTAGTTAGTAGTAGACCTTGAGTCCAAAAAAGTACGATTCTATTTTCTTTTTTGGAAAAACTTAATGAGTAAAACCTCAAATTAGAATATTTAATCATTGAAGACAATATTTATTAGAGACTCTCAAACAAAAATTTGAAACAGAAAAACAAGAAAAAGATTTGTTCACATCTGGGAATTGAGGGTCCTGGGTTCAATTCCTAGATACTATCAAACTTTTTTCTGAGTTTTATGTTTTAAATTTTCGTTTGAGCGTCGCGTATATTGTCTTCAATGATTGAATATTTCTAATTTTCTCTTATTTAAATCAAAACGGAAATTTCCTCTTCCATCATAAGATTAATATGTTAGTAGGTACTTAAATACCCACTTTTTGAACCATATACTTCACGTAACATTTTTTTAAAATTTAAAATACAATTATACATTTTTTCCAGAGAAACGTCACCATCTTTTTGACAATTCATTTTTCAAACATTTTCAGTCAGGTAGGTATCAAGGTTCCTAGAAAATTTATTTAACGTACATTTTCCACAAAGAAAGTTCGTTTAACAAGGTTAGGTTTTCGAGGGGTAGGGTAGATTTGAATTAACTGCAATACAAGCAGTGTTCGAAATTTCGAAAGCGGCCTGACGAGCTTTTTTTCGAAAAAAATCCGTATGAGCTAATCTTGTTAAACGCATTTTCTACGAACCTTGAGGTTTACCATAATATTGAAAAATGTGAACAAAAAAGTCCAAATAAACACTAGGATTTCACATTTCAAAAAATAATCTCCAATGAACCATAGTCAAATTTACCTAAATAAAGTAGTCGTCTTTAGTAAAATTAAGGCTTGCTTGAATAACAATGTCGATGCAACAGATTTTTAAAGTGGAAACGAAAAACACAAACAAATTTACAGACAGACGAAGTGTACGATCAAATTACAAAAGTACATTGCTCCGCTCAGTCAATAATTAAATTAGAAAGATTTTTTGAGATATTAATTTGCTTCTTCGATAATTGAAAACTCACTTGAAGGCGTCATTTTAATTTAAAATATATATTTTTTTTTAATAAATATTATATGTATTCCTCTCCGAATCTTTATTAACAACCATTTTTTGGATTTTTAACCCCAGACCATGCCCAGATTAGGTTAACCCCTCGGGCCTCGACCATATTCTGTCATCGGAATATTTCAGCTTTGTATTTATATCCAAATAAATGGAATATTTGTGAACGTACGAACAATTTAAAATTGATTTTGAAAGGTGATAAAATACACATCCAAATTTTATTATTAGAAATAACCACGTAATAAAAATAAATAAATTATGTATTTTTAAAAAGTTTTAAAAATGGTTCACCTAATTTTTTTCTTACACAAATTAATGGTTATGAAAAAAAAACACACAAATTCATATTTTATTGGACAATTCTTTTATAAAAAAATTTTTCGCCCCACTTTTTGGTTGCTTTTTGTAAAAATAATTATTAAAAAGTTCTATTTTTTTTCGAATTGATGTCGGAAACTTTGGTTTCACTAAGGTGTTATTGTAATTCTTTTGTGGTTAAATTTTATATGCGAATATATAGAGTGGTATTAATTCTTTTTAATATCGATAGCAAGGGAGACACAAAGATTTCTGTGAGACCTATATGAGTTGTTCCGAAAAGTAAACCAAGTAGCCTGTGTATTTTTTTTATTCATGAACATATATATACGCACGAGCAATGGGTTAAGAATCATTACTCAAGACTATGAAAATATTAATAGGTACTGTTTTATATCTGTGGTAAGTTTCATATGCCTACATAACTATTTCCTACTAACGGGGATATTGATCAACGGCATTGTCATTGATGTAGATTGAATAGAAGCAAAAAATGGTAAAAGTTGATTCATATTATCTTTTTTCAAATGTCTTTTAAAACTTTTTTTCTTACCGAAGTTTGAACCTTCCTACCCAGTGATTGGAATCAACCGCGCTACCAACCAAATCACGAGTTGGTAAAATTGATATTATTTATTTCGTTTATTAAGTGCGTTAATTTATTTAAATTATAGAAAAATGCATATATGTCCGCATGCCTGAACATGATTGCCACCACTGATTAAATTGAATGCATTGTCATTGACAACGAGTCTATCAACCGAGTTTCAGCTCGATCGAACGTCAAAAAGTGGGTTTATTTCCACTTCAAAGATTCCATATCATTTGTACATTAATTTAATCAAAAAAACTAAAGTTAAATGTAAATAGACGTATTTAAAAATATTATCCATTCTAACTTATGGAAGCGCGATGTTATTTCGTTAAAAGTAGATTAACGAATCCCTCAAGCCTTATAAATCACAAGAATAATTGCTCATTCAATTCTGTCAATCAGAGCCTCATTTAATCACCGAAAATGTCAATCTTATATCAATTCTGGCAACACTCAACGTTAAATTGACGTGCGGGTGGCGGAAATTGGTTTAATTCGCCACCTCGCGTGCGTTATTTTGTCTAATTAATTTATATAATTCAATTCACACCGTTTCCATCTGCCGTTAAGGTTTTTAAAGGTCAACCAAAACTAGAACACCCTTGAAACCGTAATACCCAAGGACGCTTGGATTTATCAATGAGAAAATCTACGTACAAATTAAAAGGAAAACGTTAAACGGAAAAACGCGGTTGGGTTGTTATTATTTTTAACCTACATAACTTTTACCACTCTGTCACATTTCTACCACTCCGTCACATTTTGTTTTTACTATAAAGGAATCTCTTTGGACGTCAGAGGGGAAATTGTAGCAAGGGGGGAAGGAGGTCTAAAATGCCTATTGGGGGTGACAAACACGAGCTGCGTGTGTACCTATTTCGAATGAAAACCCACGTGACAAAATTGTCGTACGACATAAAAATTGTAGGAGACAAGTTTTTGAGATTTTTTCAAAAAATGTATTAAACATCATTAAAAATAATAATCGCTGTTACCTGATAGGTTATATACCTTTTGGAGTTTAAAAATAGTTTTATATTTTATGTCGTCATATCATTTTTTGTAACATTATAGAATACACGCGAGTCGAGGTGGTAGAAGACAGCTGTGATTTGTATGAAATACACTTCTATCACGAGGAGTTACACCTCTGTCATGTAATTTTTACTACAAAAATATAAACACATTTTTTTTTTAAACGCACATATTCGTTACGTCTTTAGTACAATAGATTTTAAAGTAATTATAAAATAATAATATTGGTAATTCTGTTGAATTTTTCTCCACTAACTGGTGGAGACAACTTTATGTAGGTTTAAAAGAAGAAGGATCCGTTTGTCATAATATTGTAGAGACATTTTTACGCAGCTGTCGCAATGTGATCCACGGGGTTTTACGGAATTCTTTGGTCAAAATTAGTTAAAACTTCTTCTATTATCATATTAGAAAATTTTTCAAGTCTTTTGAAGGACAGAAACACACTTTGTTCATTAAGGGTCGGTTTTATAACCATCCATGATTACTCTTGATACAATTTTTAACAAATATTCGGTCTACCGCCATATGAATGTTGTTAAAAATTGTATCAAATATTCGTTCTACCGCCAAACGAATTCTGTTAAAAATGGTGTCAAAAATGGTAACCAACGGATGGTTTTATAACCGGCCCTTACTCAGTTGTTCAAATGTTCAAATCTGTCAATCTGTCAGTTCAAATCTGTCAAAAGAAGCGAAGCTAGCCGTCCATAATGGAGTGCTGGTACCTACCCTGATGTATGACAGTGAGGCATGGAACTGGCAGAGAAAGGATGAAAGTAGACTGAATGCTGTAGAAATGAGATCCCTGAGACGTATGTGTGGTAAAACCATGTATGATCGTGTGAGAAATGTGGAGATCCGCAAAGAATGCAAGGCTGATGTAAGCGTTATGAGTAAGATTAAGAAAGGGGCGCTCAGATGGTTTGGGCATGTAGAGCGAATGAATGAGGAAAGGAGTGTAAGGATAATATATGACGCAAATGTGAATGGTAGACGAAGTCGGGGACGCCCGAGGAAGACATGGCACGACCAAGTGAATCAGATACTTGAGTCGGGCGATGTCGAGTCAGAATAATAGAAGAGCATGTATGAGACGATGTATGAATGTGAACGAAGCAAGGAGTGTGTGCCAAGATCGAGTTGTTTGGCGATCTGTCCTCTCTGCCTACCCCTGCGGAGAAACGGCGTGATGGTTAGTTAGTTAGTTAGTCTCACACATGCTGAATGAAAACGAAAAAGGCAGAACATATCAGTCTGTCGAGGATTCCAAACAAATAATACCCATAGAAATTGAAAAACGTACGATACTTCTAAATCGTAGGTAAGTACTATTGAATTGTATACAAAAATTTGATTTAATAAATAACCACCTTTAGGCATAATTTTCAATTGAATCCAAGTTGTAAATATTGACGTTGTAGCTAATTTGAAATGCACCTATTCTGCTATGCGATTCTGTATCTTTTGTGGAAACGAAATCGATTCCATACGCAATCGCCTGTCAGATTTGTGTGATTGTCTATGGCTTGCAATTGTTTTTTTCTGGGGGCAGATGTGTCGGTTATCAGCGCTTTTGCCGACTTCAACTAGTTTAAAACACGAAATGCGTAAGTATACATGCTTATTTATTCATTTAATATACGTTTAAAGTTGTATACAAAGGATTTGACATTTGCGAAGTCGGCGACACAAATCCGACAGGCGTTTACAAATGGAATCGATTCCGTTTCCACAAAAAAATACAGAATCGCTCTTCAGAATAAAAACGTCACTTTAAATGACTTTTATCGTATGGTGACCAGATCTGAACATTCTGGTAATTTCCAACCTTCTTCCTCCACATCTCATTCCTACCCCTCAGCCTCATAACGTTAATTATGAATTGGAGATACCTAGGTAGCACTGGCTAGCTAATGATGATCTCTCATAAATAAATTCCAAAAAATAAATAAATAAGATCAAATAAATAGTGCCACGTACGACATGACACACGAAGACAGATTGATACAACTATAATTCCAGAGTTAAAAAGGTTAATGTTCTCGTGTAGCACTAAGCCCTACATTTACTTTCGAAAATCAATTTGATGAGAGATTTCGTCTTCTAAGGGGATTAAGATCTTTGCAGACACAAATCCCAGAAATGCCTCAAGGCGTAAAAGGTTTTCCGATCGAGGATTAGAGATAATGAGGTGCTTACGTGCTGCTGGGCTGCTGGTCCTCCTGAATAAGTCTCCGAGATGGAGCCAATAGAGCGGAACATGGGAGACGTTATGTAATAATTAGATTTGACCGTGCCGACCCACCGGCTTGCGTTGTTAACGTTATAGATTTTGACAGTGATTTATTCAGTTTATTTATATCACACCCTTTCATCACTTTTATTATTTTTACAAGCCATTTTCATTTTGTTAGCGTGCTTCGTGCAAGACTCTCGTACTCTCCCCTCGACTATCCAGAGCCGGTAGAACTATTTTGTGAATTTGATGGAAGTGAGATGGAGAAGCGGCAGGTTGGGTTAGTTTATGTGAGGTCGGGTCAGTTGCCTTGGGTCGGGTTAGTTAGGTTAGATTAGTTTAGACGACGTTAGAGTAGGTTATGCATTTTTTTAATCTAAGGCTGTAATTACTGATTTCGTATTACAGCTGTTGAGATTCTTGCTACTGAAAATTTTTTGTATTTTGTTAATAAAACCATCTATATAACAATAAAATTGTATAAACCTGATTATTTAATAGAAATTGGACTGTTTATCATTTTCGAGGAAAGAGGGCGGTATGACTAACTAAACCAAAATAATCATTAGATAAGAAAGGTTTTTAAACAACTTTATAATATTAATATTATATTATTCGTTTTAAGTTATGACGTAGATGTAGATCATAGCTTGGAAGATGTTTGTCAGAAATTAGAGCAGTACCCGCCATATTAAAAAGTTGACTTTTGGAACGATGAAAAATTTCCAAAATTAAAGAAAGAACATTATTTAGCTTTTTACTCTTCCCTCTTGGGAATTTTCATGAGACAGCACATCGCTGTGACAATGATCCCATCTCTACTAATGACAGCCATGTTTGGGGTTGAGATTCCTAGAATATTGGATAGTGCGGACAGATTCCTACCTTATCGGCACGCAAAAACCCTTACCCGGGTTAATGGAGTGTTTTAGATCTACGAATCAATATCTTCTTACTGTATACACATACTTTGTCTCGTTTATAAAGCCTCGATGACATTGAGCGAGTTTACAAGCTACTGTCTGGGAAATTCACTATCTGTTAGTTAAATCGCTCAGTGTTATCTATTACTTTCTATTATCGTATTACTTGCCATCTAGCAGATTGTGGACAATCTACGAAAAAAGTTGAAAGGTGGTCAACTATACTCGATACTCATTAAAGATGGCGGCCTACCAACAGCTGATTTCATAACTGTCAGAATTAGATCGCGCGGAAGCCGTAATTCTCGCTACTGGCTAGCGTGTAGCGCTAGCTGCGAGCTCAAGTTTTTTACAAAATATCGATCGAATATACTGTCCCTACTGAGCGAGTAGACAGTTTTGTGTGTCATCGTGACAATCTAACTCGCCGATTCACCCGCTTTTAAACTTACCGGCTAGTAGCTTGTAAACTCGCTCAATGAAATCGAGGCTTAATGTAATCTTTCGTATGAGATGGTGAATCTACAATAATGATAATAGTGACCGGACAGTGGCTGTTTGTTTGTTGCTTCGGTAACCGGACAACTCAGAATTAGGTACCTTCAACAGCTCTTTTCAAAAGTCATTAAATGTGATGAAAAAATAAGTTACTTTAGGTTAGGTTATGGGCTATTTTTCATAACTTGTAATGACTTTTCAAAGGGGTGTTAAAATTGCATGATTCTGAGTTGTCATGAAACCGTTTGCACCACGTCCGGGTCCCACCAAGGCGTCGTGATTTAATTTCTCGGCTAGATAAGTCCTTCACGACAAAGGCTTTTTACGCTGCTGTGGTGGCAGTAGAACATTTTCAAATTATTGTCGGGAATGTTTGTTTATCTTAAAAAAAAAAGAAAAAGGATGTTTCTTGAACACCTCCCACTACGTGAGAGTTAGGTGATCACCTAAAATTTAACCACTCGGACCCATAAGCTTGTTTTAACGATAGTATAACATTACCACACACATGTGTGACGTACGGGGCGTACCTTACTTAATTTAAAATCTTGTTAAATGACGTATCACATTCACCTTTAATTTTCTGAAAAATTACGATATTTATCGAGATCGGATTAAAGAAAAATTACCAAAGCAGTCCTTTTGATTTGTTAAAACCTTTTAAAAAAATTATAGACATATATGTTCTTATAAACTAAAAAACTATTCTGGAACACTGCCTAAATTCTTGAACATTTTTGGTTTTAATATTTAAATCTAATTATTAAACGGAATCATGTGGTTAATATATCATCGAAAATAGGCGACGCTCTCAGGAATTATAAAACAATTTCTCAAAATTATTTTGACATTTTGTAAAACGATTTTGAACAACAAACCAGTCAAAATAAATTGGGTATCGTATTTTATAGTTAATTTGTAAGCAAATAATAATCATGTTTTCTGGCATAAATGTTATTAATGTGCAAATTTAATACAACATCATAATAAAATGTTTTACAGGTTTCTGCACAAAAAGCGTGAATAAATTATTGATAATGTAACCTCGTCTGAGTTATCGAAGTGGAATATTTTTTTCATTTTGGAGAGAGATTTGAAGTTTTGAATCTTATTTAGATTCAAAACTTTACATGAAGTACCTATTGCTATATTCGATAACTAAATTCGATGTTAAGTAGTCATGATGTTAAGTAGCGTGGTCGCAGATCGCCAACGAATAAACAACAGTTCGTAACGACTACGTTTTTAAATTTATTTGACTGTTATTTGGTACCTTAGCGATCTGAGTCTTGCTCGGGATATCGATAAATCTGTGGGTAATGGTAGAGAGATGCAATTCAAGATGTTATGGAATATTACGACATCAGTATTGGAATATGTTATTTGGTACCTTAGCGATCTGATTCATGCTCGGGATATCGATAAATCTGTGGGTAATGCTAGAGAGATGCAATTAAAGATGTTATGGAATATTACGACATTAGTATTGGAATATGTTATTTGGTACCTTAGAGATCTGAGTCATGCTCGGGATATCGATAAATCTGTGGGTAATGGTAGAGAGATGCAATTAAAGATGTTATGGAATATTACGACATTAGTATTGGAATATGTTATTTGGTACCTTAGCGATCTGAGTCATGCTCGGATATCGATAAATCTGTGGGAAATGGTAGAGAGATGCAATTAAAGATGTTATGGAATATTACGACATTAGTATTGGAATATGTTATTTGGTACCTTAGCGATCTGAGTCATGCTCGGGATATCGATAAATCTGTGGGTAATGGTAGAGAGATGCAATTAAAGATGTTATGGAATATTACGACATTAGTATTGGAATATGTTATTTGGTACCTTAGCGATCTGAGTCATGCTCGGGATATCGATAAATCTGTGGGTAATGGTAGAGAGATGCAATTAAAGATGTTATGGAATATTACGACATTAGTATTGGAATATGTTATTTGGTACCTTAGCGATCTGAGTCATGCTCGGGATATCGATAAATCTGTGGGTAATGGTAGAGAGATGCAATTAAAGATGTTATGGAATATTACGACATTAGTATTGGAAAATGTTATTAGGTACCTTAGCGATCTGAGTCATGCTCGGGATATCGATAAATCTGTGGGTAATGCTAGAGAGATGCAATTAAAGATGTTATGGAATATTACGACATTAGTGTTGGAATATGTTATTCGGTACCTTAGCGATCTGAGTCATGCTCGGGATATCGATAAATCTGTGGGTAATGCTAGAGAGATGCAATTAAAGATGTTATGGAATATTACGACATTAGTATTGGAATATGTTATTTGGTACCTTAGAGATCTGAGTCATGCTCGGGATATCGATAAATCTGTGGGTAATGGTAGAGAGATGCAATTAAAGATGTTATGGAATATTACGACATTGGTATTGGAATATGTAGACATTAGTATTGTTGTATGCCTCACGTTGGGATGCATAACACGTAGGTCACATCACGTCGGGATGTGGATCGGCGCTGCGGGCGGAGATTTGATGATGATCTTGTCAGCTGGTTGGGAAGATCACGAACTCTCTGGTCCTCCAGTGAGATGCGCAACACCGTGGGTGGTCGAGATGAATGGTGGTGAATTCCGGAGTGCGGTTGCAGCATTGTAGCCGGGTGCATGCGGTGGAGGCTGGACGGTGCGTCTCTAACTATTAGTAGATCGAGGCCGGAGACGCGAGTCAATCTCGAATGGCTGGTGCGTACACAGTGTCTTGTAGGCCACTGAGAGTTATAGAAGTTGCGGGAAAGACCGGCCTGTTCTTGTTGCCAATATCGAAGATTCCTGAGCTTGCGCGCCATACTGCAAGTAGCGTGTCGCCACAAATCCTTCATCGATCGACCGTGGTGGATACCCCGGGATCCTAACTCGAGCACATCGATAAAAGTTTAATCGACAGTGTCGGTAATTTGTCATCGTTCCCGAGCACAATAATTGCAGACTAGCTTTGCCTGTTGCAGAGGCAACCAAGGGGTTAAACACTACGCGATTTGACGTGTGAACGCGGATGAAGCGAGGAGTGTGTGTTTAATAAAATAGATGAAGAAAAAAACGATGTTTGTAATTTGTTACCCGTAACGTATAATTAACTGTTGAAAAGACTCTTACCACAGTGCCACTTTGGTCGCCGATACTTTTAAAACGGCCCAGGAGCTTACCGCTCAATTCAGTACTGAACCAATCCTGCCGCCCGACTCAGGGCGTTCAGTATTTCATTTAATTTAAATTAGAAAAAACCATTAGAGCTTTATCTCAAAAAATGGTCCTAGGAGTTTATCGCTTATTTTTTTCACTCAGCCCTTCGGATTGTGTAGATCGAGACGCATAATTTGATACCCATCTCGGGTACTGTAAGGTGTAATTTAAAACAAAATAAATTTTGGATTTTGAAAAAAAAATTGGATTTTGGAAATTTTTTAATTTTGGAAAAAAAAATTTGGATTTAGGAAATTTTTGAATTTTGGAAAAAAAATTGGATTTTGGAAATTTTTTAATTGTAGAAAAAAAAAATTTGGATTTGGAAATTTTTGAATTTAAAAAAAAAAAATTTAATTTTGGAAAAAAAAAAATGGATTTTGGATATAAAAAAAAAAATTTTGCCCTTGCACTAATTTAAAAAAATCGGCGCTATAAAAATGTATTATTCAGAATATTTTAGAAACTTTAACTAAGCACAACTGGGGATGCCGTAGTCTCACTGACTCCAGACGGCAGTAGGTGGGACTCTTGTGCGATATTCACATTGAAATTTAATTTAAAATGTATGAACCCCTACAGTATTCAAAAGGTACCTACACCATTTGGCAAAAAAAATTTGACCATTGTCGCAGGTGGAGTAATCGTCATTTCCGTTTCATCCGAAATCCAAATCACAGCAGTGCTATAGAAGTATCACTTCAAAACTCCCGTCTTCGGATGTTTCTTTTTATTTAAATTAATCATTTTTGTCAATGAAAGAATTGCCTCCCTGGTCTAGTAAATAAATGTATCGTCTGTAATATTTTACTCCTGCGTATTATGTGCTCCTGGTAGATTTTCAATATTGTTCGTCACCCTTTGTGTCATTTTTCACAAAAACGGCGCCATTAAAATGTATTTTTCAAAATTATTTCTTAAATAATAATTTTAATGCAAAATCGTTCATATAAAAAATAAATCAGGGTAGGTACCTACACATGAGTGCACGGGTAGGTACTTGGGGCCCTTGTAGTATTTTTTCAAAAAACGGCGCTATAAAAATGTGTTATTCAGAATTTTTTAGAAACTTAAACTTATTTTTATTCCAGTAAAAAAATTACAGAGAAAATATTATTTCATAGTGTGCGAGTAGGTACTAAGTTTCCCTACAGTAATTAAAAAAAAACGGCGCCATTTAAATGTATATTCAGAATTTTTTGTCAAGTAATCACTTCAATGAAAAAAAGTTCGCAGAAGTATTTATTTTTATAAATAATACGAATCCTAATGTAGAGCTATATTGGAGCCCAATTTATCAGTTAAATCCGTTTATCGGGTACCTACCTAGTTCATAATTTGCAGTTTTACAATATTCTGTATTTATATTTTTTACACATGCAAGACCAACTCACAAACTTGGACTAATCCCGCTTGAATTTTAACCGCATCAAGCCGTAAAAATTGAAATCCGCCATCTTTAAAAAAAAATCTTCATACAAAAACGTATTATGGGGTGATTTCGTAAGTTCAAGAGGGTTATGGAAAAATTTTCATTTTCGGTGTTGCAATATTGGAGAAAATTTACCCAACCTGATTTTATTTGTAAGAAAATTAGGTTTTATACTGGCTAGAAAGCCGAAAGATATTTTAGAGGAAAATGCTTTTTACGTAAAGTGTCAAAACATGTCATTGTGAAATGCACTCTTGTGTAACATTTTGAATGGAAAGCGAACCATGTCACAGTTTTAACTGCTTGTAGTAACTCTCTACTTAAGATTAATTCAAAAACATCTCGGCCAGAATGCTTATTTTTGACGATATCTTCGACCACGCAATGTACGTTCGAAATGTCAAATTTCCGCCCCCCTCGCCATAAAATAAAAATAGAATAAATTCGTGTGAATTTTTCTTATGAAAATAATCAGTACTTACATTCTTCACCGCTAGATGTCTCCCTGTACATATTTTCTACAATTTTGTGTAGAAAATATGTACTAATCGAGTTAATTTTAGCCTTCTGTGAAAGTTCTGTTCAAATTCTATTAAAGTTCTGTAATTATTTCAGTTTTATGATGCGACTGGCCTATAACGATAAAACAACAGAACTCGAATAGAACTTACACAGAACGTGAAAATTAACTTTAAAAACATTGTTGAATTATTCAACTTTATTGAAACAACTTTACCTTAGTATTGCATTAAAACCTAATTTATTGTGAAGCTACCTATTCGTGAAAGTACCTACGCATTTCTTTTCAAATTTTTTCAATGAAGTACGTCGTCGTCAAATAAGTACCTACCCAGGAATGAAAAACTAAAAATTTCTAAGCACGTGTTTTTCGTGGAAAAATCTGATTTTGTTTAGCTTGCCCTGAAATATTTCACATGCGATGCGTATGTAATGACGATCGAATTAGTTGAGGAGACATCTAGACTATAATATTTTTCAAAAACATTTTAGCCAGGATCGATTTTTCGGCCGTAATGCCGTTTGTCGTAAAACAACAACCGAAACCGCTGAGAGGTCCGGTTTGTTGACAAAAGTTTGACATGTGAGTTCGCGACCCACCCCACTTGAACTCTATAGTGATACATCATGTGCTCCTGGTAGATTTTCAATATTGTACGTCATCTTTTTTGTCATTTTTCACAAAAATGGCGCCATAAAAATGTATTTTTCAAAATTATTTAACAAATAATAATTTTAATGCAAAATCGTTCATATAAAAAATAAATCAGGGCAGGTGCACATGAGTACCTACATATTTTTTGAATAAATATTACGAATCCTAATTTTTTAATTTTGAAATTTGGTTTTGAAATGATACGTACCTATCGACTTTGGCAAAAAAATACGACCATCTTTGTTTGTTTCTGTTTATTTGATATCATGTTTTTTTTATTTTTAAAAGAAAAAAGTCCCTAGGTATTTAAGTACCTACCTTGTCTAGGAAATAAGCATATTTTATTCAATATTTTACTCTTGCAAAATGTGTATTCCTGATGGAAACTCAATATTGTACAGCGCCCTCATTGTCATTTTTAGTTCGAATTTTTACTCACACAATCATAAAAGAAAAGTGTTTAGCATTGTATTTGGACCCATCTTACTTCAAAAACGTTCCGATTTATTTAGTACTAATTTCCTTCATAACTACAAAAGTCCACATACCTGAAATAATGCATTTTGGCAAAAATTGCGACCATCCCGAGTGATTTCTTTTATTTCAAATCATTAATTTTTTATTTGATATCTGAAGGAAAGAACCGATGCGTAAGCCGGTACCTACCCGGTTCTTACGCAGACAAACAATATTGATGTAGGTACCTAAGCATTTCCTTAAAAAAATCCGTTCATCTTACGAACAAATTTGTAATAATTCAACGGAAAAGTACCTACCCTGTAATTAAACGTGTTCTTTTTATATGGCCAGCAATATATTCTCTTCTGTGGGATTTTCAAAGCACGTTATTTTTCTCAAACGTCATATTTTCCGTAGCGTATAGTGAAATATTTTTAATGGTTTGCGTATGTTACGACCGTTGAAAATGTTTTTTTAATCTCTCGACCTCGATAATATTCAAAAACATTACAGCCAGAATCGGTTTTCGAGCCGCAGAGGCGTTTTCAAATTGTCGACTCCGAAACAGGCTTGAAGCCGTTATTTTATACGGCTAAATCATAATTTTCTCCTAACTGACGTGTCTTGAAACTCAAGATTGTTTTTTATTATCAATTATTAGTCAATTTAATCGAATTTAAGTACCTACTCGACGACTTATTCTACTGGCCGCCAAATTTTTCACTTTCGACGGTAGTGAAATCTTAGCAAATGTCAAAAATAATGCAAGGTATTTTGGAATATTGCAGAACATTTTGGATGAAATGCGTTACATGTCGCAGTTTTAAAAGTTTGATAAAACCCTCTACTTCCAATCTGTGGTAAAACATCTCCACCAGAATGCGTTTTTTCGACGATATCTCGAACCGCGTGTCGTACCTATAAAATGTCATTTTTTAGCAGCATCGCCATTAAAATAAAAGAATAAATTTCTAGCAAATTGCATTTTGTATGGAAAAAAAACTCCGCGGATTCCTTCGCAGAAGTCTTGCCAAAATGGTCTCTGCGGTCGGTGAAACTGGATAGGCAGAGAGGTCGATTTTCGCTTGAGGCGGGGGGGGGGTACTGAATCGCATTTCAAGCGAAAGCGATCCTTAGGGTGGGCGAACTTAAGGGGCGGCAAGGTCGTCTTTTGACTGTATGACCCATGTGAGTTTTTCGAAAAACTGTGCATTAATATATATACTAGCTTTGCCTGTTGCAGAGGCAACCAAGGGGTTAAACACTACACGATATGACGTGTGAACGCGGATGAAGCGAAGAGTGTGTGTTAAATAAAATAGGTAAAGAAAAAAACGATGTTTGTAATTTGTTACCCGTAACTTATAATTTACTGTTGCAAAGACTCCTACCACTGTGCCACTTTGGTCGCCGACACTTTAAAATCATCCCAGGAGCTTACCGCTCAATTCAGTACTGAACCAATCCAGCCGCCCGACTCAGGGCGTTCAGTATTTCATTTAATTTAAATTAGAAAAACCAATAGAGCCTAAAAGGGTCTTCGGAGTTTATCGTTCAATTTTTTCAGTCAGCCCTTCGGTTTGTGTAGGTCGAGACGCGTAATTTGATATCCATCTCGGGTACTGTAGGGTGTAATTTAAAAAAAAAAATTTTGGATTTTGAAAAAAAAATTTTGGACTTTGGAAATTTTTTAATTTTCAAAAAAAAAAATTTTGGATTTTGTAAATTTTTGAATTTTCAAAAAAAAAATTTTTAAGTTTTGGAAATTTTTTTAATTTTGGAAAAAAAAAATTTTTGTCTTGGAAATTTTTGAACTGAAAGTAATTTTTCAAAAAACGGCGCTATAAAAATGTATTAATCAGAAATTTTAGAGACAAACTAAACCCAACTGGGGATACCGTAGTCTCACTGACTCCAGACGGCAGTAGTTGGGACTCTTGTGCGGTATTCACATTGAAATTTAATTTAAAATGTATGAACCCGTACAGTATTCAAAAGGTACCTACACCATTTGGCAAAAAAAATTGGACCATCTTTATTTAAATTTACTCATTTTATTAGAAATGTTCAGAATATATAGTGTCCGAGTACGTTGTCAAAAAAAATTCGAGTTCAGTTTACACGCGGTAGAAGTGAAACTTTTCCATTTTGGAAAAAAAAATTATTGGATTCTGGAAATTTTTTAATTTTGGAAAAAAAAATTGTTGGATCTCGGAAATTTTTGAACTTATAACTGAAAGTAATTTTTCAAAAAACGGCGCTATAAAAATGTATTATTCAGAAATTTTAGAGACTTAAACTAAACCCAACTGGGGATGCCGTAGTCTCACTGACTCCAGACGGCAG
Organism: Glyphotaelius pellucidus; assembly: GCA_936435175.1. Classification (NCBI taxonomy): domain Eukaryota; kingdom Metazoa; phylum Arthropoda; class Insecta; order Trichoptera; family Limnephilidae; genus Glyphotaelius; species Glyphotaelius pellucidus. The sequence goes on from OW386548.1 coordinate 17,274,124, forward strand.
TAGTTGAGACTCTTGTGCGGTATTCACATTGAAATTTAATTTAAAATGTATGAACCCGTACAGTATTCAAAAGGTACCCACACCATTTGGCAAAAAGAAATTGGACCATCTTTATTTAAATTTACTCATTTTATTAGAAATGTTCAGAATAAATAGTATCCGAGTAGGACGTTGTCAAAAAAAAATTCGAGTGCAGCTTACTGTAGTTTTTCAAAAAACGGCGCTATAAAAATGTATTATTCAGAATTTTTCAGAAACTAAAACTAAACCCAACTGGGGACGCCGTAGTCGCACTGACTCCGGACGGCAGTAATTGGGACTCTTGTGCGGTTTTCACATTGAAATTTAATGTAAAATGTACGAACGATTAGTTCCCGTACAGTATTCAAAAGGTACCTACACCATTTGGCAAAAAAAATTGGACCATCTTTATTTAAATTTACTCATTTTTTTAGAAATGTTCAGAATAAATAGTATCCGAGTAGGACGTTGTCAAAAAAAAATTCGAGTGCAGCTTACTGTAGTTTTTCAAAAAACGGCGCTATAAAAATGTATTATTCAGAATTTTTCAGAAACTAAAACCAAACCCAACTGGGGACGCCGTAGTCGCACTGACTCCGGACGGCAGTAATTGGGACTCTTGTGCGGTTTTCACATTGAATTTTAATGTAAAATGTACGAACGATTAGTCCCCGTACAGTGTTCAAAAGGTAACTACACCATTTCGCAAAAAAAAAATTGGACCATATTTATTTAAATTTACTCATTTTATTAGAAATGTTCAGAATAAATAGTATCCGAGTAGGACGTTGTCAAAAAAAAATTCGAGTGCAGCTTACTGTAGTTTTTCAAAAAACGGCGCTATAAAAATGTATTATTCAGAATTTTTCAGAAACTAAAACTAAACCCAACTGGGGACGCCGTAGTCGCACTGACTCCGGACGGCAGTAATTGGGACTCTTGTGCGGTTTTCACATTGAAATTTAATGTAAAATGTATGAACCCGTACAGTATTCAAAAGGTACCTACACCATTTGGCAAAAAAAAAATTGGACCATCTTTATTTAAATTTACTCATTTTATTAGAAATGTTCTGAATAAATAGTATCCGAGTAGGACGTTGTCAAAAAAAAATTCGAGTGCAGCTTACTGTAGTTTTTCAAAAAACGGCGCTATAAAAATGTATTATTCAGAATTTTTCAGAAACTAAAACCAAACCCAACCGGGGACGCCGTAGTCGCACTGACTCCGGACGTCAGTAATTGGGACTCTTGTGCGGTTTTCACATTGAAATTTAATGTAAAATGTACCAACGATTAGTTCCCGTACAGTATTCAAAAGGTACCTACACCATTTCGCAAAAAAAAAATGGACCATCTTTATTTAAATTTACTCATTTTATTAGAAATGTTCAGAATATATAGTGTCCGAGTACGTTGTCAAAAAAAATTCGAGTGCAGTTTACACGCGGTAGAAGTGAAACTTTTCCAAAACAATCTCAACTAATACTTGAAAAGTGAGGTCTGAGTAGCCCAGTAAATAAATGTACCCTCTGTAATATTTTACTTCTGCGTATTATGAGCTCCTGGTAGATTTTCAATATTGTACGTCACCCTTTTTGTCATTTTTTACAAAAACGGTCCTATAAAAATATAATTATCAAAATTATTGTGTACCTATTTTTATGAGGTGTTGCTCATCCAACGAATGGTTTCCTGAGCGGCAGTGCCAATGCCCGCCTCTAACGTTGAATAATTATCATAAAGAAGCAAAATACAAATAAAGCGTTATGTAACTTTAATATTTAAAAAAAATAAATCCCTTAAATATCTAGGCTAAAGACGAAGGTAGCGCAACACGGCATAACAGCCCAAAAAATTATTACAAAAGAAATTATCCTTTCAACTTCAAATAATTTTATTACAAATTTCCAAAAAAAAAAAACAGATGATTCTGATTTGTTATGTGCAGGTACCTACCTACTCAGATTCTCAGTTGGTACACCTGCACATACGTAAAAAAAACACGCCATTAAAATGTATATTCAGAATTTTTTATCAAATAATCATTTCAATGAAAAAGAGTTCGCAAAGTATTTATACTTAGTCCTCTCACAATTTTAATAATATTTTTTCTAGCTAGTGTAGGTACTACTTTCCTAAAATAGGCATTTCAAAACCGAGCGTCTAGCAACACTCGATACCGAGATCTTTTTTCGTGAATTGAGCAAATTTCTTTCGATACAGACGAACCTGCCGATTTGAACGGATTGAAATAGAACTACAGGCGTGTTCGACAGACATTTGATTTTGTTTTGTGTGAACGATCCGTACTTATATTCCACACCGCTAGATGTCTCTGGATTGAAATCTTTAGTTGGCGGAGAGAGCGGCCTTCCGCCATTTGTAAAATTTCAGAATCGAGTGTTCCAAGGTGTGAGAAAATTTACCCAACCTGAATTTATTTGTAAGAAAATTAGGTCTTCTACTGGCCAGTTATATTATGCACCCTCGAGAAAAATGCGAGTTTTGCGAAACGTCAGAAAATATCATTTTTCCGCGCGATATTGTGTAGCATTTTGAATGGTGACCGACATATTTGTCGATTTTAAAAGCTTCCTTAATTTCTATTCCTCCTATTTATTGAAAAACATCTCGACCACAATGCGCTTTTTCGACGATATCTCGTACCGCGTGTCGTACCTATAAAATGTCATTTTTTAGCAGCATCGCCATTAAAATAAAAGAATAAATTTCTAGCAAATTCGTTTTGTATGAAAATAGTGCTTAATTTTTCTCCGACTTTTTCGAAATGCGAACCTGTCGGCGGGAAATATAACCTGGCCGATTTCTTCGTCGATGAGAGATTCAGTCGGAGGTTCCAGTTATCGCCGCTGATTTTGCATCAGTTTTTTCCGTTAATTTTTCGCGTTTCGGTTTCGTGGGTTTTTTTAGCTTCCTGTCTAGCGATTGTGGTCTCTGCGGTCGGTCAAACTCGAAGAGCGGTGAGGTCATTTTGGCGTGGGAGGCCCTGCACTGAAAAAAAAAGCCCTGTGTTTCGAGCGAAACTGAACCTCGAAACGGGTAAAACTTGAGGGGCGGCAAGGTCGTCTTTTGCCTAAATGACGAAAAAAAAGTGAGTTTTTCAAAAACTGTGCAATACTATACTAATAGCACATCTCGATCCTTTGGAATAACAAAGTTTCGTCCAGGTATGCCATGCGATAAGGAATTCTGAAGTGGCTTACTATAGATTCCATTATCACATGACTTTTCCGCGAGAGATGGAACTTTGTTATTCCAAATGGACGACCTAACAGAAAGTATAAGTCGACTAAATTAAGCTTATATGACGATAAATTCCTTTTTTCATTGTAGATCTGTAGTCGTACTTCGAATTAATGATAAATCACCGACATTGTAGATAAAACACATCGATGTGCTTTGCTAGGGGCAAAGGTATGTACGAACGTCCCAATGATTTATTTTCATTTTCTTCTTCCTTGCTAATTTCCTTCCGTTATACAACGTAACGAAATGTGGGTTCAAGATATCCCTGGCTTCGAGAAGGTGACACGAAAATGAATTATTTGTTAGTTTATGATAAATGGTCACGACTCCAAAAATTCCCCAGTAAATTATCGTTCTTATTAAATTTATCAAGTTATGTATCTTACCTTTAATAGCGTATTTAGCATATAACATGGACTAAACTGTTCAAGTTTATCGAAATTTGTTCCAAAGTAAACGCGATGTTATGTTAAAATGTAGATTCATAAGTTTTTTTCATTTACGCCTGCTTCTCGTGGGCAACCGTGCTAGGTCAAGCAAATGCTTGGCATTTCGCCAAACTCAACCAATCCACACTTTTAATGGAGTTAAATATGCAACAGCTTTTTTATATTGTACGAGGGTGGTCCAAAAAAAACCTTACGACATTTCAGGAACGTACCTCCATTAGTTTCCGTTACGATCGATGCGCTTGGTGAGCCGTCCTTAATTCCTTTGCCGTGGAACACCGCTGCCAAAAAATGTCTCACCTATTTCTTCGGGTTCTCAAACATTTACAGGCCAAATGTTACTGCAGGTGAAGAAAAGGATAAAAATCATGTCATTTATTGCCTTTTTTATTCCGGCATTAGATGGTGAATCCATAAAACCAAAAAAGCCTCGCCTTGGTTGGAAAAACGGTTCAAAAAGGCCCTGGCGTTCTCCACACGATTTTGGTCATGAACTTCCGTCAAATGTCAAATAGTTAGATTTTCTCGAATAAAAAATCCAGTGAACTTTAATTACTACATTGATAACAATGCTTTTGAGACATTAACACAAATTCAAGACTTAGGCACCACTTTCCAATCAAATCTTTCATTTGTGAACCACATAACAGAAATCTCTGATAAAGGCTTAAAAATGTTGGGATTTATAATTAAACTGTAATATTTTGCCTATGCAAGAAGTCAACTTAAGTACAATTCTCCCGTCTGCTTTCAAGCTGTTGAAAGAACTTCTTACGTTTTCTAAATTTTAAAATGGGGATTCCAGCAATTATGTTGAACTACAACACTGTTAAATAATATGAATATGCTTAAATTGTCAAACAGAAGAATTTTCACTGACTTGGTATTTATACATAAAATTCTACATGATTTAGTTGATAGTCCGGTATTGCTTGAATGATAAGCTTCCGGATACTACAACGTAATACAAGAAGTCAGAATTTATTTCAGTGCAGAAATTCTGGGACTAACTTCTATTTGTATTACTCTTTACCCAGAATACTAATGGAAGGAAACAATAATCCCAAAGCAGTGGACATCTTCAATTTATCTTTAAATAAATATAAAATATTGCTACTGAGGCAGTTTAGTTATGTAAAAATAATATTGTATTTCTTACCATTCATATGTAAAAGCCCTGAAAAAGGGCATTATTCAATAAATAAATCCTTTTGGGTACCCAGTGAGAACATACTCACGAACTTCAACAAGGCGGATAGCGGAGAGTCCATCTCAAATAGACGCAAAAGTGACACCAAAGCAGCTACCGAGCCCGTCTACCCCTCGTTTTGAAGGGAAAAGTCTGAGCTACGTGTGAGTGAAGCCAAATTTTGATCAATAAATCCATACTTATTTAATCGCCGTAAACGAGGAAATGTCGTCAATTCTTGGACATCCTGAGTAAAAAGAGTGGCGGGATGAAATTACACAAGCGTGAATTTCACGTACCGATTTTACACTGCAAGAATTAATAATGGACGGAACCCTATAACCCCAGTTTATTATTATCAGTTTTTATTTTCATATTTTTATATTCATATTGAAAAAAAAAACGAAAATTTAGGTTAGGTTAACTTTTTTGTAGTATGTAATTGCAAAAGCTGTAGTTTCTCCATGTGTAATTTCTTCCAAGTGTAATTCCGTTGTTGTGTATTTCTGTGCAATATCGGCACGTAAAATTCATGTCAGCATTATTTCGTCAAGTAACCTGTAAAAAGCCATTCTGCTAATTTTTCGCAACAACGGCGCTTAGCAAAATATGACTAAATATTTACTCATTTATATTTTTGTTTGCTTTATATCTTTCCAGTTTTCTCTAATAATTAGTTGAGTAGTAAAAAAATAACAATTACTTTACTTTCCAATTACTTTCGAGGTAGACAATAAACAACATGGAACCGAGCCCAGAAGTCGTGAGTTCTAGTTTTTGTATATAACATACAAATAGTTATATTAAAAACTAAAAAAATTGTAAAATTATACTAAAGCTTTACAGTTTTATCATAATACACATCGCCTTGATGATTCACCACTCAGAATTGAAACTTTCCATTGATTGAATGAATTCCATAAAAAGAAAAGCTAGCCACTTTCCTACCTCCCTCTTCTTTTCTCGTTTCTCGACACGTAACGTATTTTGGACTTCAGGGAATTCCATAAGTCGGAAAAACAATAAAATAAAATATTACATGGATTATGGATTGATCGAATTGATACCTGAAATGATTTGAATTGATACCTGAAATGTATTTTCTTTAGATTTTTGATGTTTTCTTTGTAGATCAATTAAAATAAAAAGAACAATTAATGCATGAATAAATAATAAAGTAATTACCTCAACTGAAAGAGAGGGAGGCATCGGCATAGAAATGTGGAATAGATAAAGACGAATAAAGCGAAGGTTTACCAGAACACTTAAGTGCGTGGGGCGATAAATACGTTAATTGTCTATTAATGATTATTTCATCGTTATCATCACTGAAGCATTTCTGGAATTGGTGCTTGCTTTTAAATTTACACTTTAAGTGTTCGTACTCAACTACAAAGTAGAATGGGACTACACATATAATTGTATTTAAAAGTTAATTGATTAAAAATCATTGCTTTAATTGTGTTTGTTATCGGGCTATTTTCGCGAAACTAAGAAAAATGTATAGTCTGTCAAATAAGAGTAGAAAATATTAAAAATGGAACTACAAAATTTGTACGCTGGCAATACCAATGTACCTGTCAAATATTCTTTTAAAATGCTATGACATTAAAAGTATAGAACACAGTAAGCCACATTTTAAAAAACACTTTTTGTTCTTAAAGAAAAAAAATGAATATCGAAGAAGCTCTGTTGTTAAGCACTACTTAATGAAATAAATTTGACTAAATGGTGTTTTACAAAGTGATTTGCTTTCATTTAATTAAACATCGATGTTGAGTGTTGGTGAGTTTAGTTACACTAATTCTAGATCGGAATGAGTTAAAAATATTCAGATCTTAAATTAGAGACATGATCTAAAGCCCGGGCTACGCTGGGTAATTAAATAAATGTGAACAATTTATAAACTGTGCCTTATATTTTATTACAAAATCGTTATTCTTCATTATGTTGACACAAAATTGTTGAGGTGTAATAATAAAATACCTACAAGCTATTCTTATTTTGAGATCAGTGGGTATCTATATTGCAATGAAAAAAGATTTTTTCACTTCTATGCCTTTTTATTTTTTTATAAAAATGTAGGTTACACAGCTTTACATTAACACCATAAGTTATATGTTAAGTATTGCCATTTGAACAACAACGGCACCCTCCTGTGTTTTCTACTCTTATTTGACAAACTGTATGTGCTGTAAGAGGTATATTCACGGTTTTCGGTAACTAGCGACACAAGCGGGAAACTGGTGAATCTATATCACAAAGATAATCCAAAAAAACTTTTTTTAGATCTGAGCATTTTGATACATTTATAAAAATCCCATCTTTTCAGCAAAAACTAAAAAAAAACTGGAGCCGGTCTATACGTCGGCGAATTTTAAAAGGCATTATTGAACTGCTGATAGTAACCCCATAGTAAGTCATGTAGGTACTTTGGAACCTTCCCCAACTACTTACTTCTTTTATTTTATCCTTCTTTCCCTCCTTCAGCCTTTCAACATTCCACAAATGGGGATATCAAAGTTCTGCTGTGTTCGGGCAGTTGATATTCTTTTGTGGTGTTAACAGCATCATTTACGTTAGTTATTACAACACTGATCGAAACAAATTTATATTATTAGTTTTTATTTAATATTTATTTTTGGTATTTTTAAGTTCACTCCTAAATTTGTGATATTTTCTAAAATCTTGTGGGTTAAATAGAAACTGCATAACGTAGTATAATTATCCCTACATGATTAATATTGATTAGGCACGGCAACACTGAACAATGACCATAGTATTATTTCCCAGTGATTTATTAGTCTGAGGCTAGGTCAAACTTTTTGTAAGGGGGGGAAATACGACCCTGGTTTTAGGTACTGACATGCGAGGATATTTAGTTACAAGTTTTCCAGGTAATTGCATCAATTTTCACTTAGCTATGTTCCCTAACAGTTATCTCGTAAGTTTGTGTGATGATTTAGAGAAGAAGATTAATTTGCTATACTTTGGTTTATATAGCGAAATATCAACATTTAAGAGCAAAAAATTGAACTCAGCAATTAAGGATGCGAATACTATTGTCTATAAATAAATAATATTACTTCGTTTAGCACTTATAGTTTTGATATGCAACTTCTATTTAGTTGGTAAGCAGCCACCTCTAGTTTGTAGCTCCAAAATACCTGAATATTTCGACTCCATGCGGAAACGGGCGGCGGGGAATGCTATCCTTGTTCTATCGGTATTTTAATGGAAGATGCTCCGAGGAACTAGCGTTATTGATCCCCTCGGCACCGGAATATAGTCGGGAAACACACCAAAAGCGCGCCCAACATATTTGCACGGTTGACATTTGTCACATGAGAACGGGTCGCTTCTTCAACTCGTTATTGGGTTCAACAGCTAGGCTATGAAACGATTTGCCGGCCTCTGTATTTCCTCCTTCCTACGACATAGGTCTCTTTAAGACCAATGTTCACTCCTTTCTCTTCTCAAAAAGACCCTCCACACAGCATTTCAGATGACATAGGCCCTGAGAGAAATTATTTTCCTCAGGGCGCCTCTGTGGAGCTATTGTAGAAAAAAACAACTGCCCGAAATCGGTGGGACTTAGGTCCATAAGGTATCCATAAGTTCGGGTATGTTTTGAGTTTTGACTAGTTTGAGAAAGGTTGTACGAGAGGTAGGTTCTTCAGATCTGCCATCAAACACGGCTAAAGCCATTTTAACAATATTTCGATTCTGATTGGTGGACTTTCAACTGAGCGACAGTGAGAACGTCTGGTACAACGGAACGTAGGCAACTCAATTTATATACATTTTAGTTAATTCATATACAATTAATAAAGCTTATACACTAATCATTAAATATTTTCCATGTTTAAAAATAAGTATGGGTATTAGTAAAACAAATTGTCAACAAATTATAGTTAATTACATTAAAATACAAATAAAATAAAAATAGCACATTAAAGATACATCGTTTTGAATTCCGGTGGTTATCAAACCCTTTCTCAATTTATTTTCGATTCTTCCTGCATTTTTTAATGCTAATAATGCTTCTTTCCCCTCTGACCTAAATTAAGAATTCATATTTTAAGCCCTTAACTCATGCGGAAAGGTATTCGGGCGGGACCTTGAAAGGGAAACGATAAATCAGTGTTTTAATTAACGCTTAATACCACAAATCTGGGCTATCTGATCTGGAATTGATTTATTCACAGATTTAAGTTAAAATGTTAACGATTTTAATCGTTCCGCTGTACGCACTGTAAGCTACAAGGCCTCTTCTAACCAAAAAACAAAAGCAATAAAGTAAGGCATTTGATTTTGCATTTCAGTTTTGTGAACTTAAAACCATCCTAACCTAACCTGCTGCAAAAATAGGCAATTTTTTGGCAAATCAGTCGTGTAAATATGAAATTAACCTAACACAACTTACAACGAATTCAGGGTAATTTAGACTAATTTGTAAACCGAAAACTAACCTAGCCCCTTGAATGGCAGGAGACCATATTTGTCTGAGCTCACCTGCATCTCGTATAAATCGCTGTAACTCCATTACTATCAGAGTGACAATTATGTTCTAAACAATGTTAAAAAGCAAAAAACACCACGCTTTGTAGTCTAATCTAAAAAAAGTGACGACAAAAAAGTAAAATGTACACCTTTATGAAACCAAAGTTTTAAATCGCAATTTGAAAAATAGTTTTAACTTTGAGAATTTTTCACTAATTATTTTATATGAAAATACAAAAAAATGAGGTGACAGTAACGTTTATAAAACATTTTTTTAATAAAATATGAACGCGCTTATATTTTTAGTTTTAAGTTTAGTAGTAATTTTAGTTAGAAAAAGCGTGAGGTCAGCCTTTTTTAAAACTTTTTTATGTTTGCCTGCAAATTTTTATATTTAAAAAATTATATGTTTATCTTGAATTATAAAATTTAAAAGCGTATTTTATCACCTTTCAATAACAGTTTTTAGTTTTGGGATCTGTTCAGAAATATTCAATTTATTTGCATTTTATTGTAAAGCGGAAATATTTTGACCATCTGAAAAATACGCCAAAATACATGTACTTATAAACAAGAACTAAGCACTGAATTTAGGACATAATGAGATAGGATCCAAAACTTGAACTATCCTGATTAACAAGGAATTTCGGACAGTAATGGTGTGTGTAACCCAACTTATAAGTAATTTAGAGTAATTCATACGTGTGAAGTAATTACTTTCCTTACCTACAAGTAGAATTTGGCTTGTGAACCAAAATCTTACCTTACTTAACCTTATTTGCCCCACAAGTCTGTCGCGTGTAATTCAAAAGTAAACCCAACTGTTTCTACTATCGGACAAGGAGATTGGGACTTAACGACATTTGAACTTCACCTAACCTAAAAAACCAATTCTTATTTCTCGTAGTTGACGTATCAGCTAGAGCCAAATAAGCAAATATGAAAAAATAATTGAGCATGATAAATCAGGTATCATTTCATGAACGGAAAATGCAATGAATACTTACGTACAACAGCGTCATAAAAACAGAAACATATATTTAGGTAAACATGGTTTGTCTCCTATCAAAGTTTATTTAAAAACACTTATAAGGAATGTTTTAACAACTATTCAATAGCTTTATTAAAAGTCCCGAATTAACATTTTAGTTTTTTTTTTTAACATTAGCTCCACCCAGGAGGCCCAGAGGAAAATAATTTCCCTGAAGGCCTATGTCATATTAGGGAATGCTGTGTAACATGCATGATAACTCAGAAAGAACACCTTTTTGAAAATGCAATATAAGTTATGAAAAAAACCTAACTAAATGTAACCTAATAAATCAATTTGTTTTTATCTCTATTAATGACTTTCCAAAGGAGGTGTTGAAATTGCATGATTCTGAATTGTCCAGTTATCGCTGTATTGAGAATATATTTTTAAGAAAAAGAAGGAGAGGAAGTTCTGGCAAGTAAAAGGTACGAGGGATGGGTGGGAATCTGGGTGTGTTCAGCAGTGACGGATGTATGAATCCATCCCTCCAATTGCGGTGCAAAGGTGATAAATTCAGAGAGATCAACTGGAGTGGTAAAAGGGTCTCCCTAAACCGACTTTTCCCGATCCGGCCCGCCACGCAGCTGGTGAGCAGTCAAATCTGCCAAGACTTGAATACACCTCATCTGATGAACCCGGGCACCCCTGCTAAGTCGTCAAACGTAGCGAACCGCTTGGGTTGACCTATGGTAGAGGTGTTGGTTACTCAAAATTAAATTTGAATTTATGTAATTTTTTTTTTTTTATGTTTTTACGGTCACTAGGTAATGTGTGAAAATGAACCGAAAACTTGCCAATACAACTGACCAATACTTTTCTTTGCATATCTACTAAACAACTGATGAAAAAGCGTATTTCAGGTTCAATGTCGGAATTGTAAATAAAAAGCCTAATTGTTTTAATTTAAATTAAATTTGCTGTTGTTAGCAACGCGTTATAATTCCTTTATAAAAACTGATAAAGCAATTAAACAGTTTCTGTTAAAAAAACAAATACTATTTAAATTACAAAGGTGTTAATTCAACGATATTTTTACGAGTGATACTCGCCATTACGCGATATGGTCTGTTAGTTTTAACGTAAAAAACAGCTGTTTGAATAAATTGCGGGCTGCTTTATTTTATGTCTCGTTATCCGTGGAATATAATATCATTGATCCGAAATCTAATAGGTGAGCCTTCCACCCGGAAAAATCATGTTTAATGATTGGGCACAATGTTCTTTTTTTTAAATAGTTTTCGTGACTTTTTTAATCGTTTTGTGGTTTTGGGATCTACATTAAATTATTGTAGCTTTTTTTTCATCTTCACTATTATCATTATTTTATCTTTGCAATGATTTGGTGAATTGAATAGGCCACTTGCATGGATTTCATAATGACAATAAAATCGTGTGGATAGATTTTTCTACTAAGATTACGAAAATGCTTATTTTTTTTAGAAATTTATAGTTTTTTTCTTTTTTAAATAAATAAATCCGTTTTTTGGGCTCGTGACATCAATCTTTTTATTTCAGCTAATAAATAATTGACATTGAAATTTTATAGGATTCGATTACTTATAGTTTTGCGTATGAGAATTGAAAACAAATTGGACCAAAAATTAAAACAAGTCCTTGAATACACTTGCTATATCATTCATTTATTTATTTATTGTTTGAAACATTTACAGAGCCTTAACAATTATTACAATAATAGAATTGCCGTTATACAAAGACATTAACACTCCAGTTAGAAATGTTCACAGCATGAGTTGTTAATAATTAACATTGAAATTTTATAGGATTCGATTACTTATAGTTTTGCGTATGAGAATTGAAAACAAATTGGACCAAAAATTAAAACAAGTCCTTGAATACACTTGCTATATCATTCATTTATTTATTTATTGTTTGAAACATTTACAGAGCCTTAACAATTATTACAATAATAGAATTGCCGTTATACAAAGACATTAACACTCCAGTTAGAAATGTTCACAGCATGAGTTGTTAATAATTAACATTGAAATTTTATAGGATTCGATTACTTATAGTTTTGCGTATGAGAATTGAAAACAAATTGGACCAAAAATTAAAACAAGTCCTTGAATACACTTGCTATATCATTCATTTATTTATTTATTGTTTGGAACATTTACAGAGCCTTAACAATTATTACAATAATAGAATTGCCGTTATACAAAGACATTAACACTCCAGTTAGAAATGTTCACAGCATGAGTTGTTAATAATTAACATTGAAATTTTATAGGATTCGATTACTTATAGTTTTGCGTATGAGAATTGAAAACAAATTGGACCAAAAATTAAAACAAGTCCTTGAATACACTTGCTATATCATTCATTTATTTATTTATTGTTTGAAACATTTACAGAGCCTTAACAATTATTACAATAATAGAATTGCCGTTATACAAAGACATTAACACTCCAGTTAGAAATGTTCACAGCATGAGTTGTTAATAATTAACATTGAAATTTTATAGGATTCGATTACTTATAGTTTTGCGTATGAGAATTGAAAACAAATTGGACCAAAAATTAAAACAAGTCCTTGAATACACTTGCTATATCATTCATTTATTTATTTATTGTTTGGAACATTTACAGAGCCTTAACAATTATTACAATAATAGAATTGCCGTTACACAAAGACATTAACACTCCAGTTAGAAATGTTCACAGCATGAGTTGTTACTAGACGGAGATGCTTGTAGTAATAACAGAAATAATGATATCAAAATAAAATATAAAACATAGTAGTGTAAAATATAAAACATAACCTGCAGAGAAAGAGAAAAAAAAAATAAATGGTATGACAATAAAGCATGGTTCATGTACTTTCATTGTCAGCTAACAGTAAAGTTACTGTCCCAGTCAACGTTTGTTTTAAACTCGCAAGAAGCGACAGAAACTAAAAGTACAAAAACTCGGAGGCATTAGAAAGGAATTTATCAAAGTCACTTTGACCACTGCAGAGTGTAAAAAGGTGATGAATGCGGTGGTTTAAAAGTAAGTTTACTCCTACTACTTTATATAAGATACCTACATTAGAAGTATGAATTAAATTACAACGCTCTTTTGTCAAGCGCCTTTTTTGTGAATTATCTCCATAAAGTAATTCACCGAATGAATTTCAAATCAAATACCTAGTTTCTAACAGATTGTAATAATAATAAAACGCTTTGTTTTTATTAATGTTGTTGATATACTCGTAGTCTCAATTTGGGAGGCGGGAATGGGTGCCGCCGCCCCGGGAACCTTTATTGGATAACCAACACCTCCGCCATAGGTCACCCCAAGTGGTTCGCTACGTTTGGTGATTTAGCAGGGGTGCCCGGGTTCATGGGGTGAGGTTTGTCTAGGTCTTGGAGGCGGATGACCAGGACTCACTGAACCCCAGTTTCCTACCCACCCCTTAAACCCTTTTCCTTCCCAGAACTCTCCTTTCACCCTTTTCCTTAAAAAAACCCTCCACACAGCCTCCCGAAGGATGACATAGGCCCTGAGGGAAATTATTTTCCTCGGGGCCTCCTGTGTGGAGCTCATGTAAAAAAAAAAGTCTGCATGTTCCAGATTCGATAGTCTCTTCCTAAGGATGGAATGCTTACAAAAAATAAATAGTTTATTAGTATTATTTACATAAAAATTGAGCCAGAAAAGAATGTTGCCATTGATATAAGGGGCCATCCATAAATGACGTTACACGAATTTCATGATTTTTTGACATCCCCCCCCGGCCCTGTCACGCATCGTCACATTTGTGAGACCTCCTCCCCCTTAGTGTGACGTCACATGTTTTGCAATTTTACATCCAATTTTTTTTTTGCGTTTTATTAAGATTTTTACATGTGGAGTCACATAGATAATGACCCCCCATATCCATTATCACACAATGTCACACTTCTCTATTCCCTACCCCCCACTCCTCCTTTAAAGTGTGACGTAATTTATGGATGGCCCTTAACTAGTTTCTTCAAATACAGCAAATTTATTTCGTGGTACCATTTTAATTAAAAATAAAAAGATTTTTTTACCAATTTTAATGTCTATAAAACCGTCATGTTTCGAAAGCGATGCTCTCTTCCTCAGAGCTTACTAAAAACTATTTTTTTTGGTAAACCCTGAGAAGAGAGCGTCGCTCTCAAAACATGGTTGTGTAGACATTAAAGTAGTTAAAACAAAGATATCTTTTAATTTTGAATATAACTCTCAACCTTGATGTGGTTTAATTTTTAAAACAATGATCGACAAGTATTGTCATAGAAAAAAAAACTAATTTCAGTGAGACAAATGTATCGAAGTAAGGAAGTGCGCGAATATCTTTTGGGATATGAAATATGTTGAGCAGAAGCAATTTCTTCAGGTAGGTTCAAAATTCACACGTTTTTATCAAAAACCTTCGAAAAGTTATTATTTCACAATGCTTTTCATATTAGTTTTTTTTTAGGAATGCACCAACCTTCATTAACCCTTCACTATTTGACTTTTTTGGTCTAGATATTTTTCTGTAGTGTACTAATATATTAAAATAAGGAAAAATATTTTTACACAATTTCTACAGTTTCTTTTGTTTTACGTCGATTTATTGGTTAATCTACATTTCTGCACACCCCAAGCGGTTCGCTACGTTTGGTGACTTAGCAGGGGTGCCCGGATTCATGGGATGAGGTTTGTCCATATATTGGCGGTGGATGCGTCTGCCCACCAGCTGCATAGCAGGCCGGATCGGGAGAGAATGGTTGAGGGAGTCTCTTTGTCTTCTTCAGCCGTACCTACTCTCTCGGAGCATGCCTTGCACCACAGTGGGAGAGATGGATTCGTACGTCCGTCACTCCTGGACACACTGACCCTCCGTTCCTATCAACTCTTCAAACCTTTTTCCTTCCTAAAACTTACTCTCCTTCCTTTTTTAAAAAGGCCTTCCATACAGCATCCCCAAAGACGACATAGGCCCCGAGGGAAATTAATTTTCCCCAGGGTCTCCTATGTGAAGCTCAATTTATGGAGTAGTAGAACCATAAAATTAATTCTTACGTAAAACTAGGTAATAATCTTATAAATGTAATTATTATTGTAAAAAATAAATAAATAAAAAAATATAATGTAAAAAAAAACAAAAACTTCACAATGCACATTAAACGTCATACTAAACGTAATCTCAAACATTCATATTTTATATGAAATTTTCATATTGACGTACGCAACCTATTTGAATTTTTCGGCCCATAAGTAGTCAGAGATTTATTTATTTATTGTTTGAAACATTTACAGAGTGTAAACAATTATTGCAATAATAGAATTGCCGTTGGTATATTACATAGATAATTACACTCCAAATAGAAATGTTCAAAGCATGAGTAATCAATGTTAAGTTGTTACTAGACAGAAATGCTTGTAGTAATAACATAAATAATGATAATCAAAATGAAATATAAAACATAGTAGTGTCAAATATATTACCCCACAGAGAAAGAGAAAAAAGAAAGAAAGACAGAAAGGGTATGAAAATAAATCAGCTACATAACTGATCTCCACGAAGTGTCACGGAAGGAGTTTGATAATTTGTTTTTTTAAATACGAGAGATTGTTTGCGTAGAGATATAGTAAAAACCTTACTGTATTACTCAAACCAACCCACAGATGTCAAGATTAGTAAGAAATAAAATAAAATATTAATTATGTCAGATATGTTATGCAGTAAGTGGTTAATTAAACGGATCAGTGAAACGATGCTTTTGACAAAAAAGTTCTTTAGGCACCGTCTACGCTTACACACCGTGTCTTATTACACTTGCCAAGAAGCACAAAACTTACAAAGGCAACACGAACGATTAGCTCCGATTGGTAAACAAAACAACCGTGTCTTTACCTTTAACTTTAGATCCACAAGTAGGTATCTTTAAGTAACGGAAACACGCTATAAATCCAAGAATAGTTAGGTTTAAAGTTCTAGTATTATTATATGCTCGTTTGCCCTTAACTGTTCATTTTGCTTAGTCCAACGCATCGATTAGGATATTGGAAAACACTCGATTATTAAATAAGTAGAAACTTTCAAGGGGAGTTAGTAACTCATTAATCTTTGAAATATTTGATCTTGAAGGCTGCTAACTTAAAATATTGTTATTTCTTCGTCATTTCACGATAAGTGTTTAGAATTATTTAAGTAATTTAAATATTGCAGATATTTTGAATGGCGAACACCAGTGATCTTCTTTTTGCATTTCTGAAATTATTTTGGCCTCTGATCACCCGGTCTACTGTTTATCCCACCCTTACCTAGATATTTAAATGTTAACTATTTTAATTAAATCATAGAAATGGATATTAGTTACTCTAAGAAATTCTTTGTCTCTTAATTTTTATCATTTATCTCCGATGGATCACAAATTAAAATCTACCACAAATCTGCCTCAATTTAATATTTATGAATATTTAATTAAAATTAAATTTGATAGTTTTATTATCAAGTTTTTTTTTCACATGAGCTCCACATAGGAGGCTCTGAGGAAAATATTTCCCTCGGGGCCTTTGTCATCTTTGGGGATGCTGTGTGGAGGGTTTTTTTAAGGAAAGAAAATGGAGGAGAATTCTGGGAAGGAAAGGGGTTTAAGGGGTGGGTAGGAATCTGGGGTTCAGTGTGTCCTGGTCATCCGCTTCCAAGACCTAGACAAACCTCACCCCATGAACCGGGGCACCCGTGCTTAATCACCAAACGTAGCGAACCATTTGGGGTATTTCTGCAAGAATTTTAGTATGTATTTTTGTTACAGCTGTTTCAGTTTACATGAACATTTTCCAACTGACAGTTTGCAAGACACATGTTGAAAACTTACAATTTGAAAATGGTCTTGTAAACCGAAACAGCTGTAACAAAAAACATACTAAAATACTTGCAGAACTTGATAATAAAACTATCAAATTTAATTTTTATTAAATATTTAAAAAAAATGCACGGAGTTCTACGAATTAAATTCGACGGTAGCTTTTGTCGACGGTGGGAAAACTCGACTATCATGAAGAGTATTCATTTCCATGTTCTCTACAATAATTATCTTTGTCATCGAGGACATCGAATATTTTATCTCCCGTCCTGCAGGACTAACACGCCAATGGTCGTGCCCGTGGGGACAGCAGTCTCGTTGTTGAACATAATTACATCCGATATGTACAAATTTATATATATTTCATTAATGACGCTGCGTTCAAACGGTAAAATAATAGGTACAACAAAGACGGATTACTTGACAATCTGAACAGGCATCGCAATTTACCTATGTTACATCCAAATAATTCAACACTCCTCACACACCAACACTAAACCAGCCTTTAATTCCGATATACACCAGCACAAAACACGATCACAAAATCAAATACACCTATCATCATCTACTCACACGACTAAATTTGGGATTAACTCCTTACAATACGTCGCACACACGCAATATAACGCACTACCCAATGACTTAAAACTTCCAGCATCAAACAAAAAAACATTGGCAAAGGCTCTAAAAGGGTATTTTCTCAGCAGCTTTATTAACCTGTGACGAATTTAGCTATCTTACTTTGTAATTCCTGTATATTCTCCGTATAAAATATAATTACTAACTATATCAAGTGCGTCTAGTCCATTTATGTACTGTTCATTAAACTCTCATTGAATTTTGTGTTCTTGTGTAAAAATAATTTTCTTTTTGTTTTCTTTTAATTTTTCTTAAATTTCTTTTCTTTTCTTTTATTTGTGTAATGTTGTCCTTCCCGAAATGAGTTTTATTAAACTCATTGGGAGTAATATATTATAAATGTTATGTAATATATTATCACTAATAAATAAAATAATAAATAAAATAAAATAAAATAATACAATTTGCTGAAAAAATGTAACTATTTATGTTTATGTGCGTAATGCTCTGATTATTATCAATTACGACAAAACACGTTCACGCACAATAATTTTAATGTTGTAGGTAGGTAGGTACTAATTTGTTTGTTTTGCATTATTGTTTTGTCAAGGCTGACTGACATGATATTGAGATCATAATTTATAATATCTAAGAATTTGATTGTAATTTAATGGTTCCGAAAAAACCAAATTTCTGAAGTTGTAGTTTGACAAGGCTCTGACCGTGAACGAAATATAAATTAACGAGAAGAACACACGCATCCAAGTATTCAATAGAAAAGAATTAATGAAAATCTATTTTTTCTCTCTCTTGACGTCGATTAGCATAAAACCTTGTACTAAAACAAATCGGTATTTACTTTGTTTTAATAAAAATACTTCCTCTAGTACTAGTAATTTAGTATAATAATCAAAAGACAAAAGTTTATAAATTAATAGATTATGTCTTGTCAAAGACGGTGTGACAGTTTATCGATTAGGGATTTAAATGGTTTGAGATTATTGTCTATTTCTACTAGGTATATGGTAAATGGGCAAAGTATTGAGAGTTTTGAATGGTGGTGGACCCGATGGTGGACATTGCAAGGTTATCCAAAATGTTTTGAAGTAGGAAGAGGAAGTGCAATAAGGCAGATCAAAGTGCGCACTTCAAACAATTTGTAGCTATTTTAAAAATCTGTTATACAAGATAAATTTAAATGAACGGAAAATAAATACAATAAGCATAAAATAATTGCCCCAGTTAAGTAGTGTAAAACGCATTTTAAATATAGTTAGAGAGTTATGGGTTCGATTCCCGTTTCAGTGCAATTAAGAGCTCTATCTAAAAGGGTTTCGTTTCGTTTTAATATTTGAGAAATGATAGGACAGGTGTTCGGTAATCTAAATATTTTTTTTTTTACTTAACTTAAGTCATAAGTTTTGCTTTTATATTGCAGTCCACTAGCTAACTTCTTAAAAATAATCGGCAGCCGCTGTGGGAATAGAAGTCAATCCATTTGAGTGCCAACCGAGCTTATAATAATGTCTACTGTGCTTTTAACAATACTAATAATTTTGTTGTATTAGTGTTGTTCTTGTATAGTTTTGTATTTATTATACTTATACAATGCAATTACATCGCGCGGATTGACTAGATTATCAATCGTGGAAAAGTGTGTGGAAGGGTTAAATTTTCCTGTGGGGAAGACTTAACCCGGACATAAAGTCTAGAGAACAATAAAAAGGGATATTTCATAAACATTTTGCAATATAACGAGGTGTAAATGTTCTCCATATTGGCATACAACCTTTTTGCTTCCAATGTTCCGACTAGAGTGTTGGATTGGAGCGCGCGACGGACGCTGTATCACGTGATAAAGCCAGTGCCATCGAGCAATGACAGTTTACATTTTTTTTAGATTAGCTCCACACACATAGCTCTTAGGAAAATAATTCCCCTCAAGGCCTATGTCTTAATTGGGGATGCTGTTTGGAGGAACTTTTTAGGAAAGGACGGAAAGGGAGTTCTGGAAAGGAAAAGATGTAAAGGGTGAGTAGGAATCTGGATGTTAGTGTGTCAAGGAATTATGGAACAATCCTTTCTTTCCACTGCGGTGCATAACGATGGTTCGGTGCATAAAATAGTTCCGCTGGAGAGGCAAAAAAGTCTGCCTCAACCAGTCCCTCTCTATCTGGCCTGCAATGCAGCCGGTGGGCAGACGTATCCTCCGCCATGTCCCGGACAAACCTCACCCCATGATCACGAACGTAGCGAATCACAACTACATTGTACATCCTTCACCTAAGGCAGAGGTGTTGGTTATATAATATAGTTGTGGTTTGCTATAAATGATTCTCGGGGCGGCAGTACCCATACCCGCTTCCCAAATTGAAAGATTGCGATTGTCGTTGATGCTCGCTGTTTCTGCAGATTTGCGTATTGTTTTAACACTGTGTCCAGTCGGTCTTGCGATTTTTTTAAACATTAATACACATATATCTAAGCACAATGGTTCAAATGCAGAAATAAACATACATATATTTTTCATTATTTAAGATGATGCACCACGTCACCCGTCGTGTAAGAAGTCAGGATCTGACACTGCTTATGTGGATGGCGATAAAGTGTTTCCGTTTAATTACTTTATTTTATGTTATTTTGCGAAGCTCAGGCACAAATATTAAAATGTTTTATGATAATTTTCTAAAGAATTTAATTTTCCACTTTAAACAATAAAACCATAACAAAAAAGGGGCTCGTAAGAAGGAGATTTTGAAATTTTATGCGGTTTTTATAAGCCTGAAATTTATTTTTTTCTGGGCTTATAAAATGACTAACCACAAAATACTCGATTATTTAAAATACTAATATGTGTTCTTCTTGAAGTTTCAGAGCAATATAATTTTCAAATAAAAACACTATTTTGCGATACTTGGCAGTGCATCACCTTAATAAATCATTGCTTGATCAAACCAGAGAAATTCAATTCTCTTCCGACAATTAGGCTTTAAAATTCTCTAATCCCAAACAGTCGAAAAAACAAGTTTGCCGGATATTAAAGGCTTTGTGTTTGTTTTCGCTCCCCTCGTCTATTCGCCACGGGTTGGTCGTGCCAATTATTCGCTGCAATAAAATGACCGGATGCAATTGCACAATTTTATGCAAATCGGGGTTCGGGTTATTGATGGAAAAATAGGCATTTCAATAGTGAAGTCACGTTGCTTTAATTCGCTGAAATTTTGAGAGCTCGTTCGATTGTTTGCTCTGCTAGGTAACTATAGATAGTTTTAATATTGTATAGACATTAAAAATTAGTAAATTGTATTGAAATGTGGTTCTAAAAAATAAAAATAAAACATGAAAGTATACAACATTAGCTAAATGATTAAAATAAACAAATCCTGCGTGTTTGTTACTTTGAAATTGCCGTGAGAGGTACTTATTCGAGTCAACATAGAATATTTTCGATTTCTGTATATTGTCTGTGGTAAACTTGATATGATGTATGGAAAAAGGATTTAATTTTAATCGTAAACAGCTGCTCAGAAATTCTGCGTGAAATTAATATTTTAAACATTTATTTTTAACATCGGTTTAAAATAGTGGGCGAAGTTCAGATTTGAGACATCTATGGTCATTTTAATAGCTTCGTTTGAAGTCCAAAATAACAAACGAGGGAGATACAAATATTAAAAAAAAAAATTTTGCCGGATCAAGGATTTACCATTTTTATCCGAAAAGCAATCGGAGACATTTAAAATGGCGCCAATATATGGCAAAAATCGCTCCAGTGGATTAATAAATTATTTAATTCACTAGTAGATACTTTTATAGATGATTTCGTAGAAGTAACAGTTAATTCATCCCCTCGAGCGACCGTTCTTAGAGATTTTCATGTAGTTTATCTTTAATTGATTACCTCTCGTTGTCCCTTTGTTTCGGTCCGGCCTCCTCTCCTCTCCTCTCTTCATCCACTCCGGGTTCTGTTCAAACATGATAATTGAACTGTCACCTACACAGCTTCTCAGATCGAGACCCAGCGTTAAATTATATTATGTAATTCATAATATACTAAGCAGGGTGAAAAATTCAAAGCAAAAAAGACTTCCGAATTTGGACCGGCAATTTAACAGGTAATAGGGTATTTGTACAGTTTTTTATCTTGAAAAAATATTGAGAAAAAAATTAAGATAACGATGGAATTTTTATTTTCTTTTCATGTTGACGAATAAATTTTCTTTTGAAGATTTAAAATGTGCCATTTTTGATTTACCACTAAACAACATGTTCGTTTTTGTTCGTGAATAGTGTGACGTCACGCGCGCCGGCAAATTTTGTCTTACCAGCCAGTAGCGGTTTCTATATCGTAATGACGTTGTAGTTGTTGCCATTTCGAGCCGTTTAGGAATATGTGGTTTTAGTTGGTTATTAAAATCAGTATTTTTTATATATATAAAAAAATCAACCCAAATAAAACAAAGTTTTTTTTTACCATAATTATATTATTATTAAATGTGTTCAACTTAAATATATTTTTTGGCTTTCCGAGTTTTGAATCTTCAATACCAGGAACCGTAATCAACAAAGCTACCATCTGAGCCAAATCCCGGTTGGATAAGACCGACATTAATTTCGTTAATTAACTGCTATAATGTCATCGAATTTCAGCGAAATGCATGTATGTCCGCGTGCGTCTGCGTGATTGCTAGCTCAAGTTGATTAAATGCATTGTCATCGACAAGGAGTCGATGAAGAAGGTTAATTTACTCTTCCAAGATTTCACACTTCATTTAATCATGAAAAAAGTTAAAGTATGTATTTTAAAAAAACACATTTTAAATACGATGATCACAAACAAAAAATAATCTTCACATTTTGTACATATATTTCACATTGTCCATAGTTTGTGAAAATATCCAGAAATTAAATGATTTTCTTGTGATATATGGAGATAGAGATCAATCACAAGATATAAACTATTTTTCAAACTATTAAATGGTTAGGTTAGGTTAGGTGAAGTAATACTTTGTACCCGGGACAATTTTGAAAAGCTTGGGTGAAATTTTTTAGAAGTTGGGCTAGATTTTAAAAATGACAACTGCCTTATTAAACACCACCTAACATTACCCAGCATTTATTAAGGCTAACCTAATATTTTCTAACATAACATTTTCTAAATGATTCTGAAAAAAGTTTTAATATTTTTTCTTAAATTTCATTTCCAAGTTATTTAATTTCTTCGAAGACAGTTTCACTTATCTTATTAATATGTTTATGTAGCCAATCACTACAAATAAACCGGGTTTTAGGAAGGTTAGGGGTTGGGCGTAAGTAGAGTTAACAAATGTTTTTGAAATTAAATGCCTGAGTTATTCTATGAATTGAGGGATCTGG
Source organism: Glyphotaelius pellucidus (assembly GCA_936435175.1). Lineage (NCBI taxonomy): Eukaryota > Metazoa > Arthropoda > Insecta > Trichoptera > Limnephilidae > Glyphotaelius > Glyphotaelius pellucidus. The sequence goes on from OW386548.1 coordinate 17,297,370, forward strand.
AAAAAACTTAAGTTCGATGTAGGTGTAATATCAACAAGATTTATAAATAAACAATTTAGGTGATTTGAACATGTAAAGCGCATGGACATGGAAAGGAGTGTACGGAGCACATTACGTGACACATACGTCAAGTGGACGAATAAATATTCGCGGACATCCCAAGAAGTTATTGAAATACCAAATGAATAAAAAACTTGAATCAGATTACATTTTTTTAATATGAATACCGCACAAAAATCCCAATTGCTCCCATCTGGAGCCAGTGAGACTATGGCATCCCCAATTGGGATATGTTGTAAGGCTGAAGGTAGTTGGGAGGGGGGAGGAGATAGGGACGAGGAAGGTGGGGAAGTACCTGGCTATTCAGATCTGGTCACCAAACACGGCTAAAGCCATTTCAAGCAATGTTTCAATTCAGAATGGTGGTCTTACACCAGGGCCATACTGAGAGTATCTTTCACTGTGGAACGTGCCGCAAATAAACTGTATATTATTTTAAATGATTTAATTGTGAAATAACACAAATCAATCAAATAATATTAATTTGCCAAGCCGGGATTCGATCCCGTGACCTTCGGATTGCGAGTCAAGAGCCTTACGGCTAGACCACGCCGGCCGTCAGTATATGCGCTTCCATGTGCATAATATTCATTTTATTGAAGAATAACCAAAGGAAAATCAACACAGAGTTGCGATATCCCATTCTTTCTGCCAACCAACTTTTAATTTGGTAGGCGGGTATGGGTACCGCCGCCCTGGGAACCATTTATTGGATGACCAACACCTCTGCCACAGGTCACCCCAAGTGGTTCGCTACGTTTGGTGACTTAGCAGGGGTGCCCGGGTTCATGGGGTGATGTTTGGTTGGGTCTTGATGGCGGGTGCGTCGGCCCACCTTCTGCGTGGCGGGCCGGATTGGGAGATGCTAGTTGAGGGAGACCCTTTACAACCGGTTACCGTTGTCCGGGCCGCTCGGTAGTACAGGGGCCCGACCCTCAGGCTCACGACTGAGGGTGGGCTGCCCCATCAACGAGTGAAAAAACCCCGCCGCTGCTGTTGTGCCGGTTCGTGACCGGAGGGGACCCAGCAGCAGCGTTTGGGGCGCATTGGGCGACCTCTCCAGCCGGACTCTCCCTGCCCATCGCCTTGCACCGCAGTGGGTGGGTTGGATTCATACGTCCATCATTCCTGGAAATTCTGATCCCCAGCATCCTACCCACCCCTCATACCCTTTCCTTCCCGACCTTCCACTCCACACACACAAAATAAAAACAAAAATAAAAATGAACTTACAAACTTTCAAAAATAACTTTTCAACAACGGCGAGAAGCAGGAGTCCCCGGTGCAGGCCAAAACTGTTGGTGAATTTCACCAACATTCGCGGCCTGCACAAAAACTTAAACTCTGTCCACCACCATCTTCTCTCCCAACGTCCTAACCTTCTCTTCCTCTCCGAAACGCAGATAGCCAAGCCTCCAGACGCCTCCTATCTGGACTGCCCGGGCTTCATCCTCGTAGGCAAATTTAGACCCAAGGGAGGTGTATGTCTCTACAGTCGAGCTGACGTCAACTGTGTGCGTCTGTTGAATCTGGAAATCTCCAGATTCGACGTAATGTGGGTGCGCGTCAATCTTGCCAGTACGGTAAGGTTTTATGCGTGTTTATACCGCTCACCTAACCTTAGCGAATCAGACACGTCCGAGCTCTTCAAACATTTAAGCAACACTATTGATGACCTCTTGCCCCGCTTCCCTACGGCAGAGTTTGTGGTCCTGGGGGACTTCAATGTTCATAACGAACCTTGGTTGAAGTTCTCGGGATCAACAGACTCGGCTGGACGACAAGCGGAGTCCTTTGCCCTTTGCCACGGACTGGAGCAAATGGTTCAGGAGCCTACAAGGGTTCCTGATGTCCAGTCTCACCGCTCTAATCTGTTAGACCTGTTTTTAACCACTGTGCCACACGGTTACAAGATTGACGTCACAGCGCCTTTAGGATCGTCGGACCACTGCCTGGTGACGTCATCAATCCCCGTAACCTTCAGACCGCCAAACGAGAGGCTGAAAAGAAAAGTGTGGCACTATAGGTCTGCAGACTGGTTCGGTCTGCGGGCACATTTTAATGCTTTCCCGTGGTCAGCTGTCTGTTTTCGGACTTCGGATCCCTCAAGATGTGCCCAGGAAATTGGTGAAGTCATCACGTCCGCGATGGATGGCTTCATCCAATCCACTATTAAGGAAACTGGTGTGGGCTCAAAGCCGTGGTTCAGTCGACAATGCTCTGAAGCAGTGCGACGAAAAAACGCGGCTTACCGAGCCTACAACACATCTCGAACGTCCGAAAACAGAATATTATACAACCAAATTGCAAAGGAAAGTAAGAGAATCATCAATAGGTCGAAATTCGAGCACGACCTGCAGGTCAGCAGAAAGCTGGCTGCCTGCCCGCATGGTAGCAGAGCGTTCTGGTCGCTTGCGGGCTCTATAGGTCGCAATTTCTGCAAACCCAGTCTGCCACCTCTTACCAGACCTGACGGCTCTCTAGCAAATACCGCCGCCGAAAAGGCTAACTTATTAGGCAAAATGTTCGCGGAAAACTCGACCCTCGATGACCAAGGTGCTATCCCGCCGTCGGTTCCTCACTGCGGTTTTCGTATGAAAAAGCTGAGGATTCGGCATCGGGATGTACTCCAAGTCTTACGAGGGCTTGATGTTAATAAAGCTAGTGGGCCTGACGGAATACCTGCCCTGGTATTGAAGAGGTGCGCTGCAGAAATAGCCCCAATTTTGACGACGCTTTTCAAAATGTCCCTGAAGTCTGGGTCTGTGCCCTCTGGTTGGAAAAAAGCGATCATTCACCCTATTCCAAAGAAAGGTGACCGCTCTAACCCGGCCAACTACCGCCCCATAGCGATCACATCTGTTCTGTCAAAAGTGATGGAACGTGTGGTCAACGACAAACTACTCACATACCTCGAGAAGAACAAAATTATTAACGACCGTCAATACGGATTCCGGCGGAACCGCTCGTGCGGTGATCTTCTCGCGTATGTGACACATGTTTGGGGGCGGTGCCTGGAACGCTTTGGTGAGACCCAAACCGTTGCACTGGATATTTCCAAGGCCTTTGACCGGGTTTGGCACCGAGGGCTTGTCAACAAACTGCCTTCTTACGGACTTCCCGCTTCCTTGTGTACGTGGATTGCCGACTTTTTGAGGGAGAGGTCGATTCAGGCGGTTGCTGATGGTTTCACCTCTTCCTCGCATTCGATAAATGCTGGCGTCCCACAGGGATCGGTTCTGTCTCCGACTTTGTTTCTGTTGCACATCAATGACCTCTTGACATGTGCACCGATTCATTGTTACGCGGATGACAGTACAGTCCATGATAGCTTTTTGTTTGACAAGCCCCCAAAGGGCTCACAAATCCCAATGGCTCGGAGGGCTTTGAAACAAAGAATGGACGGTTACCTCGAGAGTGTTTTCTCTTGGGGTAAGAATAACCTCGTCGAATTTAATGTTTCAAAGACCCAATCATGTCTGATTACGTCTAAAAGGGATCGGAATGATAATCTAGTCTCCTTCAACGGAAGCAATCTCCCGAACAGGCCTTCCATTGATATGCTTGGTGTAACTCTAAGTGACCAGCTCAGGTACGGGGGCTCCATCGAGGCCAGAGTTAAGTTAGCCTCTCAGAAACTGAGCGTACTGTACAGGGCCCGCAGATACTTTAATAGTACACAACTGCTAACCCTGTACAAATCGCAAGTGCGCCCCACGGTTGAATTTGGCAGCCACCTCTGGTCTGGAGTCCCAAAATACCTGAAAAAAACCCTCGACTCTGTGCAGAAACGGGCGGTCCGTTTGATAGATTCTCCTAACTTAACAAATGGACTGCAATCTTTAGAGCACAGGCGTCAGGTGGGAATGCTGTCCTTGTTCTACCGGTATTACAATGGAAGATGCTCCGAGGAACTAGCGTCACTGATCCCCCCGGCACCGGTGCATAGTCGGGAAACACGCCAAACACGCGCTCAACATTTGTACACGGTTGACATTAGTCACATGAGAACGGGTCGTTTCTACGACTCGTTCTTGAGTTCAACAGCCCGGCTGTGGAACGATTTGCCGGCTTCTGTGTTTCCTCCCTCCTACAATATGGGTCTCTTCAAGACCCATGTTCACTCCTTCCTCTCCTCAACAGCACCCTCCACACAGCATCTCCAAAGATGACATAGGCCCTGAGGGGAATTGTTTCCCTCAGGGCCTCCTGTGTGGAGTTAATATAAAAAAAAAAAAAAAAACCCCTGTGATTGCAAATGACTCGATTGTCCCACGAATGAGACCAGCTGAAATAATATGCATAATAACAGAAACCAATAGCTAATTAATTACACTAATTGTATTAAATTTGCGGTTATCGATATTAATAGTGACTAATGATCAGAAACTTTTACCTAATTGAATATCAAGAACGTACTTAAAAAGGTACAAGTGTATAAGCCTTTGAGTATGTGATATTACTGATAAGAACTCAAGAAGAACAATTTGCTTTTGTTTGTTTGGAAGAGATTATTTTTCAACTTCAGACAGATAATCATAGCTTTGCTTGATTGTTCAATAAAGCTCTCAAAAGAAGAGATTCAGAAATAATATACTTCAATAAATCAATTATATAACATACAATTCCTAGTAAAGATGAGGTTTTTTTTACGTGTGCTATGTATAGGATATAAAAATCATTTTTTTCCTTAATTCTCAAAAAAACTGCGGAAATAATACATACACACGGCCTCCGTGGTCGAGGGGTTGGGCCGTCGACTAGCGATCCGTAGGTCACGGGTTCAAATCCCGGCGTGCAAGAGTAATTTTTATTTGATTGATTAGTGTTATTTCACGGTTTAATTATTGAAAAATAATATAAAGTGTAAGAGGCTCGTTTCAGACTGGAAGATACTCTCAGTAACGTCCCTTGAAATAGCTTTAGCCGTGTTTGGTGACTAGATCTGAATAGCGTGGTACTTCCCCATCTCCCTCTTCTCCGCCTCCTTCTCCTGTCGACTACCTTCAATATACCCCTATTTGGGATGCCATTGACTCCTGGCTCCAGGCGGTTGGGAGTAGTTGGGACTGTTGTGTGGTATTAATTAAAAAAAAAATTGTAAAAAGCTTACAAATCCTCCTTGAAAATAAAGTACAAAGGAAAAACATTTCCACGAATTATTTTCATGATTTTTCCAAAATTATTAAAAAAAATAAAGTATCGTGGCTTGAAGCCTTTATTGGATTAAAAAGGAGGTAAACCAGGAAAAAGTTTTTCTGCACCATGCTTCACATTAGGTAGGTACCTATCTTTTTTTTTTTTTTTTTTACATTAACTCCACACAGGAGGCCCTGAGGAAAAAATAATTTTCCTCAGGGCCTATGTCATCTTTGAGGATGCTGTGTGGAGGGTGTTTTTGAGGAGAGGAAGGAGTGAACATGGGTCTTGAAGAGACCCATATTGTAGGAGGGAGGAAACACAGAGGCCGGCAAATCGTTCCACAGCCGAGCTGTTGAACTCAAGAACGAGTCGTAGAAACGACCGGTGCCGAGGGGATCAATGACGCTAGTTCCTCGGAGCATCTTCCATTGTAATACCGGTAGAACAAGGACAGCATTCCCACCTGGCGCCTGTGCTCTAAAGATTGCAATCCGTTTGTTAAATTAGGAGAATCTATCAAACGGACCGCCCGTTTCTGCACAGAGTCAAGGGTTTTTTTCAGGTATTTTGGGGCTCCAGACCAGAGGTGGCTGCCAAATTCAACCGTGGGGCGCACTTGCGATTTGTACAGGGCTAGCAGTTGTGTACTATTAAAGTATCTGCGTGCCCTGTACAGTATGCCCAGTTTCTGAGAGGCTAACTTAACTCTGGCCTCGATGGAGCCCCCGTACCTGAGCTGGTCACTTAGAGTTACACCAAGCATATCAATGGAAGGCCTGTTCGGGAGAATGCTTCCGTTGAAGGAGACTAGATTATCATTTCGATCCCTTTTAGACGTGATCAGACATGATTGGGTCTTTGAAACATTAAATTCGACGAGGTTATTCTTACCCCAAGAGGAAACATTCTCGAGGTAACCGTCCATTCTTTGTTTCAAAGCCCTCCGAGCCATTGGGGTTTGTGAGCCCTTTGGAGGTTTGTCAAACAAAAAGCTATCATGGACTGTACTGTCGTCCGCGTAGCAATGAATCGGTGCACACGTCAAGAGGTCATTGATGTGCAACAAAAACAAAGTCGGAGACAGAACCGATCCCTGTGGGACGCCAGCATTTATCGAATGCGAGGAAGAGGTGAAACCATCAGCAACCGCCTGAATCGACCTCTCCCTCAAAAAGTCGGCAATCCACATACACAAGGATGCGCGAAGTCCGTAAGAAGGCAGTTTGTTGACAAGCCCTCGGTGCCAAACCCGGTCAAAGGCCTTGGAAATATCCAGTGAAACCGTTTGGGTTTCACCAAAACGTTCCAGGCACCGCCCCCAAACATGCGTCACATACGCGAGAAGATCACCGCACGAGCGGTTCCTCCGGAATCCGTATTGACGGTCGTTAATAATTTTGTTCTTCTCGAGGTATGTGAGCAGTTTGTCGTTGATCACACGTTCCATCACTTTTGACAGAACAGATGTGATCGCTATGGGGCGGTAGTTGGCCGGGTTGGAGCGGTCACCCTTCTTTGGAATAGGGTGAATGATCGCTTTTTTCCAACCGGAGGGCACAGTCCCAAACTTCAGGGACATTTTGAAAAGCTTCGTCAAAATTGGAGCTATTTCTGCAGCGCACCTCTGCAATACCAGGGCAGGTATTCCGTCAGGCCCACTAGCTTTATTAACATCGAGCCCTCGTAAGACTTGGAGTACATCCCGATGCCGGATCCTCAGCTTTTTCATATGAAAACCGCAGTGAGGAACCGACGGCGGGATAGCACCTTGATCATCGAGGGTCGAGTTTTCCGCGAACATTTTGCCTAATAAGTTAGCCTTTTCGGCGGCGGTATTAGCTAGAGAGCCGTCAGTTCTGGTAAGAGGTGGCAGACTGGATTTGCAAAAATTGCGACCTATTGAGCCCGCAAGCGACCAGAACGCTCTGCTGCCATGCGGGCATGCAGCCAGCTTTCTGCTGATCTGCAGGTCGTGCTCAAATTTCGACCTATTTATGATTCTCTTGCTTTCCTTTGACATTTTGTTATAAACTATTCTGTTTTCGGACGTTCTAGATGTGTTGTAGGCTCGATAAGCCGCGTTTTTTCGTCGCACTGCTTCAGAGCATTGTCGACTGAACCACGGCTTTGAGCCAACACCAGTTTCTTTAACAGTGGATTGGATGAAGCCATCCATCGCGGACGCGATGACTTCACCAATTTCCTGGGCACATCTTGAGGAATCCGAAGTCCGAAAACAGACAGTTGACCACGGAAAAGCATTAAAATGTGCCCGCAAACCGAACCAATCTGCAGACCTGTAGTGCCACACTTTTCTTTTCAGCCTCTCGTTTGGCGGTCTGAAGGTTACGGGGATTGACGACGTCACCAGGCAGTGGTCCGACGATCCTAAAGGCGCTGTGACGTCAATCTTGTAACCGTGTGGCACAGTGGTTAGAAACAGGTCTAACAGATTAGAGCGGTGAGACTGGACATCAGGAACCCGTGTAGGCTCCTGAACCATTTGCTCCAGTCCGTGGCAAAGGGCAAAGGATTCCGCTTGTCGTCCAGCTGAGTCTGTTGACCCTGAGAACTTCAACCAAGGTTCGTTATGAACATTGAAGTCCCCCAGGACCACAAACTCTGCCGTAGGGAAGCGGGGCAAGAGGTCATCAATAGTGTTGCTTAAATGTTTGAAGAGCTCGGACGTGTCTAATTCGTTTAGGTTTGGTGAACGGTATAAACACGCATAAAACCTTACCGTACTGGCAAGATTGACGCGCACCCACATTACGTCGAATCTGGAGTTTTCCAGATTCAACATTCGCACACAGTTGACGTCAGCTCGGCTGAAGAGACAGACACCTCCCTTGGGTCTGAATTTGCCCACGAGGGTGAAGCCCGGGCAGTCCAGATAGGAGGCGTCAGGAGGCTCGGCTATCTGTGTTTCGGAGAGGAAGAGAAGGTTAGGACGTTGGGAGAGAAGGTGGTGGTGGACGGAGTTAAGGTTTTTGTGCAGGCCGCGAATGTTGGTGAAATTCACCAACAGTTTTGGCCTGCACCGGGGACTCCTGCTTCTCGCCGTTGTTGTTACGTTATGGTTGTAAGTTTGTATGTTCATATATATATATATATTTTTTGTTAGTGGAGATGGAAGGTCCGGAAAGGAAAGGGTATGAGGGGTGGGTAGGATGCTGGAGATCAGATTGTCCGGGAGTGATGGACGTATGAATCCAACCCACCCACTGCGGTGCAAGGCGATGGGCAGGGAGAGTCCGGTTGGAGAGGTCGCCCAATGCGCCCCGAACGCTGCTGCTGGGTCCCCTCCGGTCACGAACCGGCACAACAGCAGTGGCGGGGTTTTTACACTCGTTGATGGGGCAGCCCACCCTCAGTCGTGAGCCTGAGGGTCGGGCCCCTGTACTACCGAGCGGCCCCGGTATCTTATATCCAAGAGGAACAAACCGTTTTATCAAGTTGACGAAAGAGAATTTCGTTTTATAACGTATTTCTCTTAAACACATTAAGTTATTAGGTTTCTAAAAAAATACATTTTATTTTTGAAGATAATATCTATGGGTTGTTCTTCTTTTTAACCTACATAAATTTTACCACTCTGTCACATTTTGTTTTTACTATAAATGAATCTCTCTGGATCTCAGAGGGGAAATTGTAGCAAGGGGGGAAGGAGGCCTAAAATGCCTATTGGGGGTGACAAACACGAGCTGCGTGTATACCTATTTTGAATAACAACCCACGTGATAGAATTGTCGTACGACATAAAAATTGTAGGAGACAAGTTTTTGAGATTTTTAAAAATATTTTATTCAACATCACTTAAACTTATAATCGCTGTTACTTGATAGGTTAGGTATATCTTTTGAAGTTTAAAAATAGTTTTATATTTAATGTCGTCATATCACTTTTTGTAACATTATAGAATACACGCAAGTCGAGGTGGCAGAAGACAACTGTGATTTGTATGAAATACACTTCTATCACGAGGAGTTAAAACCCTGTCACGTAATTTTTACTACAAAAATATAAACACACTTTTTTTTTAAATGCACATAGTCGTTACGTCTTTAGTACAGTAGATTTTAAAGTAATTATAAAATAATAATAATATTTGTAATTTTGTTGAATTTTTATCCACTAACTGGTGGAGACAACTTTATGTACTTTAAAAAGAAGAATGACCCCTAAAAATTTGCCACGCCGCCTATGGCATTCTCCGAAAATAATTATAAACATATTTTGTTCTGTTATTTTACAAGTTATGTATGAAAAAAATTACCATGTTTCGTTAAATGCAGTTTAAGATATTTCCTGGATTTTTGATCTATTTTGAACCAGTCGTTTTTTAAAAAACATTTTCACAATATTTGCTTAATTATTATCGTTTTTAACATTAGCGCGCTCCCTCTAACATTCGTATTAACATATCTCCCCTTCTTCTTCTTTTTGGGCGCTCACTACAGGACCTCAAAAGATTTTTTATGTGAATTAAAGAATAAAACAATGAATCAAATCCATCTTTTTTAGCAAACATATGGGGCAAATGTGCGCAAACACCCACAAGTCTCATTTGCATAAATTAGACTGAAGAGTTTTTTTTTAAATATTAACTTATTTAAATTTTGTATTGTGTATTATTCCCTTTACCTTTTGGCCATGAAAATACAGTCGATAATATTGTTAACACGCAGAAATAAAGTCAAATACGTGACAAGCTTATTACAGTTATGTGAGCACAATGACTTGTATGAATTATGTCACAAAAAGCAAGAGTTTTTAAGAGTCATAATAATCATTTGCCTACGTGTGACTTTTCACAAACGGTTTCTCTGCGGCTTCGATTCGCTAGGCTTCACACGGAGCCATGGGGCTATGCTGAGTTTGTCAATGTCAACGGTACTTCAAACAGCTGACGATTTGTAGAACGACATAATGTCAACGTTAAAATAAATGTCGGCATTAAGCACGGTAGTTTTGGTTTATGGAAAAAAATATTAAATAATATTTTTAAAAGCTTTTCGTTAATTGGTTGGTATGTTCTTACTAATAAAACTGTCTTCTTCTTAATGCTCATTTGAGGCCAAAGAGTATGCTACCTAGTAGCACGTGTGTCAGTGACGTCGCTTACTAGCAATACTTTGAGCATGCTCATTGGATTGTCATTTCATTGGGGAAAGGGGAAGTCTCTAAGCATGTGTGAACAGGCTAGTAACTAGCCGCTAGTTTATGAGCATGCTTAATTATTTCGATCCGTTCTCGATTTGCGCCTGCGCATTCTTTGCGCAAATGTCAAAATAGACCGCTGGAGAGACAAAAAACCTTGTTTTTCATGATTTATTATGAGAATCACGTATTTGGAACACAAGGTCACTAAAATACCCACAATAGATTTCCAAATTCCCCAAAAGTTCCTTTACCTCCAAAATGATACCACATTTTATTGATATAAGCATTTATTTGTTATTATTTTCTCATTTTCGGATTCATTGACATCTTGGAACCAAATCAACCGTTTTATTTTCTTTCGTCAGAAGATTCTTAAATAATTGCGTTGCAAGCAATAAAAGTATTTTGTTTGGTTATGGAATGGAACTGACTCCGTTTGACATTTATTTGACATGAGCATGCTCATTAAAGAGCATGTGTGTTCAATTGTTAGCTTTGAGCATGCTCATTCATGAGAAAGCTCAAACTAAGTCTACTCATTTATGAGCAAATGTGTACAGTTGATGAGCATGCTCATAAGCCGGCTTGTTAATGAGCATGCGTGCCTGTACCATAAGTCAGTTTCTCGTTGTTGGAAATCGTGTCCCCTATTCCAATCTCCATGGTAGACAAGTACCCTTCTTTCCTCGTGGTTCTGCGCTGCATGGAAAGCTGCGGACACTGACATATCGGATGCCAGTGTTATTTGGTCAATTCAGCGCATTGGTGACCTTCCTCCGCTTTTCTGACTCCAGTTCTACTTTGCCAGTGAATATGAATTTATCCAAGTTGGAGACCTCAGTTTAGCGAGCAAAGTGTCTAAAATATCTTAAGATACGTTGAAGGCAGACAGTTGAAAGCTAATTGTGGATGCCTAGCATTTACAGAATGGACATATTTTTCTTCACCATCACACTTAAGGGCGTCTATCCGCTTTCTTTCGTTGGCTCTAAGTGTCCATGTTTTCACACCGTATACAAAATCAACACCCAGTCAAATTTCATCTTAGTGGTCTTCGTTATGCCTTTGTCACTTTGTTAAAACAGTAGGTATTATAAAAAAATTAAGATAGTGAAATACAATAAAAGATTTCAATCCCGAACTACCGCTCGTGGGCTTAATTAAATATAAGTTATTTGTCCATTTATATAGAAAATATTAAGAAAAGCATTTGGAAAAAAAATAGACGCCTCTAACGTAAAAAAATATGAAGCTCTATTACTGGTTTAATCGGGAGAGATTAGTTGAAGGACATCTTTTCCGCCAATTGAAGGACACCTTTGTTGACCCATCGCCTCGCACCGCAGTGGGAGGAGTGGATTAATACGTCCATCAATCCTGAACACACTTACCTCCAGATTCCCACCCATTGCATCTTTTCCTTCCCAGACTTTCCTCTCCTTCCTTTCCCTGAAAAGACCCTCCACACAGCATCCCCAAAGTTGAGAGAAATGTGTTATTGTTTGACAGATCTGTTTGTATAGAAAAACGCACGTTATAAATATGTACGAATAATACCTACCTATTTGGTGAATTCACTAAATTCAAATGCCAATCTATTTGTTGCAGTGGGAGGGATGGATTCATACGTCTTTCACTCCTAGATACACTGACCCCCAGACTCCCACCCACCCCTTATATATTTTTCCTTCCCAGAACTTAGTTTTCTTCCTTTCCCTGAAAAGACAAAGTTGACAGAAATGTGTTACTTTTTGATAAGAATTTGAAGATATGATTGAAATTTGAAGAAATTAGAATAATAAATAGTAAATATGTATAAATAATACCTAACTAGTAAGTTAGTTTTTGGTTCCACTTAATTCAAATGCCAATCAATGTGTTTGCCATCGCAAACGTTTAACATTTTTAGATATACGAGTTACTAAGCTAAAATAATAAATACAAAATTTTCTAGATTTATAAATACAATGAATGAAATTATTTTCTTTTCAAGAACAATAGGTAGTTCATTCTGTGAGGTCTGGAAATGATTGGTGTCATTGTCAACTAAATTTTTCTCGCTAAATTAAACAAATTTTTGGTAAAGCAAAGCTAAATAAATTATTTACACCTATTTAAATAAAGTTTTTTTACATTTTAAAAGATTGCTTGGATGGTATCTCAATTGTTACGAGTGTCAAAAAAAAACGTTAGTAGAAAAAGGTAATATGATAATCAAATTTCGGTGTTGCCGAAATCTTTGTGCCATCTTTGAATCAAAACTCTCGAAACGATGAGCTCGGTCGTCATGAAAGTTGAATAGCTTTTTTCTTCCAGAAATTTGTACGCCAACGCAACAGTTCTCAGTTCTGCGGCGAGATTAATCTTAATAGAGTTAGTGGGTCTCTTCTAGACTCATGTTCACTCCTTCCTCTCCTCAAAAAGACCACACCACATCCCGAAAGATGCCGTAAGCCCACAGGGAAAATATTTTCCTGAAGACGTTCTGTTTGGAGATAATATAAAAAAATAAATTTTACCTATTATTATTATTATTATTATTTATTGTATCTTTACATTGCAGGTAAAAATGTTTACAAAACAATTTGCAACCTCACTAGGACAAGCCTGTGTTGAGGTTAACAATTCTACAATTAACAAAATAACACAAAATTATACAGATATTGAAAGAACAATATTGTTGCATTTCTTACAGGTTGAGATTATTACTAAACTGCTGGCGCTAGGTAGTACATTCATGTAAACATGTAGACTTTTGTAGGGTGACCATTGTTTTGAGGACTGATTTAAAGTAAAAAATAAAAGTTTTTTTTTTGTTTTAACCTATATTTAATGTATTGTCCCATTTTTCGATCCGGAGTGAAGTGCATTTTGTTGATCACCGCGCCTGCCGGCTACTCAAGTTTAATACATAATGGGCGTGCTAACATTGATCGATAATATTGACCTTCCGGTTGATTAGTCAGACATCTCCTAGTACTAAGTTTTAAGATAATGGAAAAAGCTATGTTCGAAAGCTCTCCATAAATCAATTATTAGGTACACGTATCTGTATTGAGCATTTAAAATGTGCCGTAAAATGACATAACGGTCCGGTACATTAAGCTTCATAGAGCGAGTTTACAAGCTACTAGCCGGTAAGTTTAAAAGCGGGTGAATCGGCGAGTGAGATTGTTAAGATGACACACAAAACAGTCTACTCGCTCAGTAGCGACAGTAGCAGCTAAAATAGCGAATCTCGCGCGAACCAATTCGGTTGACATTTTGTAAAAAACTTGAGCTCGCAGCCACACAATAACGGCTCCCGTCCGAACTAATTCTGACAGACGAAATCAGCTGTTGGTGGGCCGCCATCTTTAGGCAAACACTAGCGAGTAGCGAGTAAAGTTGACCATCTTTCAACTTTTTTCGTAGATTATCCACAATCTGCTAATTAGCAAGTAATACGATGAAACTGAGCGAGTTTACTAGCAGATAGTGAATTTCTTAGATAGTAGCTTGTAAACTCGCTCAATGTCGTCGAGGCGTACCACGCTTTGTAATAACCAACTAGAGAACCCAGAAAATATCAATATTTTGCTTAATTCACCATAAATTTTTCTGCGTTATATTCGATTTGGTGGTGTTTATGAGTAATTTGAGTACTGTACCAGAGAGAAGAAACACTTTTCCTTATAACTACATGCTCAACTCAAATTTAGACTTTTCGGTGATGCCCGACTAAACAAATTAAAGTGATCTTAAAAACATTCTTATCGCAAGGGATTCCAAAGTGAGAAATAACATCGAATTATAACAATATTTTCTCCATTTCAAGAGCAGAGCAAATAAAGATATCGCAGGGATTTAATAATATCTGTATTACCATTGAATATTCTGCCGATATTATGTATTTCATACGCATAACATTATTATATGAAATAATTCTCAGAACTCTTTTTAACTGGATACTAATTTGTTATTTATACGTGTGAATTCAGCGATTTGAATAATTTTGGTGAAATAACGAAATCACGTGCGTAAACTAAGTTTTATCTCCAATTAACAATACAGATTATTTTCATAGGAAAATATTAAAATCGCACATTTACTTCTTTCATCAACGATTTTTTGATGTAGCGAGGAAGTGTTTATTAGTTTAATATTTATTTGCTCCACTTATTAAGCATTAAATATCAAGGACAGATTATTTGTTAAGAAAACGTAGAAATAATCGTCATTTTTTGGGTTATTATATTTGCTCGAATTCAATATAATTTCACAAGCTTTCATATTGAGGGCCAGTTGTTTCGTATGAATTCAAATGTGACGTTGTCATCAAATGGACATTCAGCGCAATTTTTTTTAACTTTTGAAAGGTCCCCGTTAAACGCCGATTCCAGGTGCGTTTCATCAATTTGTAATAAGTTGACAAGCTTAAGGCGCGGTATACTCGCTCAAAAAGAAGAAGATGGAGACTTATGTAAATACGAATGTCAGAGAGAGAGCGCTAATGTTAAAATCGATAGTATTTAAGCGAAAATAGAGAAAATGTTTAATAAAACATGACTCGCTTACAACAGCATTTAAAGAAACACTGTGAATTTTTTTCACACAAATAACTGAAATAAATGTGTTTATAATAATTTTCGGAGCATACTTTGCGATTTTTTTCTATCGAGGGAATTTCATATAATTGCGTTTAAGGGAATTTACAGATATTATCTTCAAAAAATAACATCTATATTTTTTTAGAACTCTTATACTTAAAGTGTTTATAGTACATAATGTAATAAATCGGCAGAAATGGGGTATGCCGCGGCTTAACAACATGATAGTTGTCCACTTCTGCTGATCAAAATTTGATCAAAATCTGAAATGGACATAAAATTGGCATTCAACATAGACCTTTCAACTGTTAAAAAATCAAAATGCCGCCGAATGGCCATTTGATGACTTTGTCACACAGCTGAAACGCACCTGGATAAAAAAAAATTGGAGCCGGGTCTACGCCTTGATGCATTTTAAAAGACATTAAACACCTGATATTTAACTCCCAACTACCTATTTTTTTATAAATTTGATGTAAAAATTTCCAACGATTTACCCCAAAACGAAATATCAAATCAAAAAAGTCGCACTACTAAATTGACTCCAAGGACAAGTGTAAAATATATTTTTAAAAATTATTTATGAAATGTCACAAAACGTGCCTCGAATCCTAAATTCGTAGACAAGGATCTGCCAAAATTTATGTACAATTAAAATAAGGTATTTTTAAAGGAAACAATTAGACCCTAAATAAAGGTTTGTTTGACCAGAAATATTGAAAGCAAAAGATATTGGTTTAAAAAAAATTCAAGTGCTGCCAGATAGTAAAACTTGTCGACTATGAGAATAGTTATCACCAGGGCAAGTGCAATATAACCAGAGTTTTATACGCTGGAACTTAAAGGTTGTATTAGGTTCATAACTCCTAAGCCTTGTTTCGTAAATGTTCAAGTTTTTCTGTGAAAAATAGTACCACAGTACTGCGATAAACTAAAGTAATCAACCCCATTATAAAACTGAACCTACACTTAAAAGCAAGTACTAAGGGATGTGTTAAACAGTATTTCATACATAATTTCATGCCACAAGCTAAAAAAACTTCCTATCGAAGGTTAATGATTATAAGCTCCATAAAGACCGATATTACGCAATCATTATAAAGGTAATAGCCACCGAGAATGATGTATTTCATCATTAGATTGGGGTGGATATTTCCTAATTCACACGCGAAGTCTCCAGTGTTCCAGCTTTATCCCAAGGTAATTTCAGTCATAAAATCCAAAACCCAACCATTATTTAGGATTGGATCGCTGTTGTGTTGGTTATTTAGCCAAGGAGAAATCAAGATTAGCTGGGATGGAAAATTTTGGGTGTTTATTTATCACACCTGAAGGATGAAATGAGTGTGTTGATTTAGGAAACATCATTTTGATGCTTTGCAAATTGCTTAGAAATATTATGAAAGCAATCCAAATTCGTAAATTATATTCGTTCGAAATTATTTAAATGTTCGTCTGAATGTACGTATTTATCAGATACACCCAAAGGCAGTGGATCAAAACCTGAGAGAGTAAATACCTACCACGAATATGCACTTTGGGGTTTTACAGATAAAAAAAGCAACATTTTGTATCGTTCTAACCAGATGCATATAAGACAATGACTTTTAAACATTCCTCGTTCTGTTCCTCAACTTTTTCCGTTCACACTTCTTTCAGTCTCATAATCTTCCCTTATTTCTTGTTGTTCATTCTTAGGTTAGAAAAGGTTAATTTTCTTGATTAAATAAATAAAACAATCAAAATTTTACAGAATTTTAGGGCAGTTTACAATTCTTCTACAAACTCACGTATTTTAGGTGAATTCCTAGCACAAAAGTTTGCGTAAATTTTCACGACTCAGAACTTTATGAATCCCGGCAACGCAGGGCACGAACCACTAGCATAATTTCATCAATTTAACCTGCCCGATTAACCCTATTAAAACACACAGATCATACGCCCATATTCGCAACACACTAACTTGCTGTAATATTATATAATTACGGGTAATTAATTGTGTACTTAGTCAGTAATTAAGGTCTATTACAGAACATATAATTTGAATTGTAAACAATGCATTCCACAAACCTGATCAAAGATAAAGTCCAGGCGAACACGAGCAACTTTAGTAGCGGTGTCATTGGCGACTATTTCAAAATCCATACTTAATTTCAAAAGAGTTTGTGTCGCCTCATGCGCACCGTTGTCCACCGCAATGGATTTTGTTGTTTGCAGCGACTGTTGCCGGCAACTAAAGTTGATCGTATGTGTCTGGACTATTTGAATTTTTTATCGTATGTCTGATTTTAACGTTGATAAGCTTTTGATAAGTTTTTTATTTAATTGTTTCCCCATTTAAATTTTTTCTTTGTGAGTTCATTAACCTTACAACAAATACAATAGAACAATAAAAAATTGAGGATCTTTATAATTATATTGAAGGTTTTAGTTGACAAATTAATTTTGTTTCTACTTACCTATTATTTTTATATTTTTTGAATCCGAGATATAGTACTGTTACCAAGGCTGGGAACGCAATAGCCAGGCTGCCGCAGCCAAGATTTGGTGAAGCCAACGCTTGCAGCCACATAAATTAGCTAGTCGAACTGCCAAGGTCGCTTGCGAAATCACCATGTATCGACTGGCTCCCGCAGCCGGTGTTCTTTGTCTGCTTTGTGCTTTAGCTTTAATACATTGTCATACAAACATGAAGATCGTGTTGGTTGTGCTGCCTAGCTGCTGGAATCTGACTGTCTAGTGGATTCCTAGCCATGGATTAGCAACTTTATGGCTCTCTCTCGTAAAGCATTGTTTCGTGAATAAATATATTGAAAACGTTGATGTTCCACCCGTGGTTCTTTCAGGAGTTCTTTCGAATTTGAAAGCAATTTTTAGGTTGTTGTGTGATATGACGCACTGCAAAAAAAAGTTACGGCTAGTGGTCGAGGTAGCAGTAAACCAGTTAATAGCTGAGTTGACAAACGCGTTGGGTTCCGAACTAAGGCGTCGATGGTTTAATTCCTCTGCTAGCTAAGTCCTCCATCATTGCATGAGCAACGCTTTTCGCTAATAAATATGGTAGGAGTTTTTAAAATAGTGCAAATTTTTTTATATCTCGGGAATATGTCGATGTAGATTTGGAGATCGATACCTTCCTAGAACTTAACCAACAAAGTCCTTTTTTTACATTAGTTTCACACAGAAAGCCCTGAATAAAATAATTGCTCAAGAACTGTTGTATTTGGGGAAGTTGTGTGGAGGGTCTATTAAGTAAAAAAGAGAGGTCACAACGTCTCCCTCCACCACTGTCTCCAAATCCAGTCTGCTGCTTATTTGGTAAGCAGATGCATCCGCCGCCAAGATCCTGACAAACCTGAACCAGCTCATGAACCCGAGCACCCCTACTAAACGCAGTGAAGTCAGCCTCTAAACGCTGCCAACCACTTGGGATGATCTATGGCAAAAGTATCTAATTAATGTTATCCATACCCTCTTCCCAAATGGGTTCCGTGGTGTTGATATTTGAATATAGAATGAGGCATTTTATTTAGTAATTGGTGTTGATATAATTTAACCTCTTTGTCGTTTTTCTCCTGACGTTTGTCTGATGATCTTTGGATTGTGTATGCCTGTATGTTTTAAGGTAAGTAGGTAGTTTTTCATTAACCATGAGATATTGTACCGCCTCGTTATCTATTAATATTTAAATTTTAGCAATACGTGAAGTGATTAGAAAACAATAATAAAAGATAAGTGAACATTACAATGACGCTTCAATGGAGGGTATAAATACACTCTTAACAGACCATTTTCCACTTAGAGTTTACTCAGGTAGAACCGTTGGAGTTTAAAATCATTTATAGCTTACTTATTCATATTTTATAGATATTTCTGGGTAATTATAAGTACAGGGTCATCATGAAAAAAATGCATATTGATTTAAAAATTGATTTTGTTTCTGTGCGTAGGTTTGATGCCAGAAAGCTTTAATTGTGTTGAGGTTAACCATTGAATGGAATAATTAGGTAACTACATTTTTGATAACAAACACCTCATCGTAGGTCACCCCAAAAGGTTGGCTACGTTTGGTGACTAAAAAGGGGTGAGTTATGTCCGGTGAGTTATCTACACATTCCCCAAGCTGAAACGGCAATTATATGAAATTCCTTTGATAGAAAAAAATCGCTAAGTAAGCTCCGAAAATTATTATAAACACTTACTTTTAAACAAGTTATACATATGTATAAAAAAATTCAGTGTTTCTTTAAATAGTATTTTAGACAATCCCAACGAGATTTTAGCTCTATTATAAACGTCGTGTTTTATAAAACATTTTCACAATTTCCGCTTAAAAATTATCGTTTTTAATATTACCGCGCTCTCTCTAACATTCGAGTTTACATATTCTTCCTATTGAGCGGGTACACCGGGTCAATGTAAGAAAGCTGAAACTTTATGGTCACGTCTATATTAAATAGGTCACTATTTCATCAATGTAGAACACCTGACATAAGTATTCATATCATGTAAATAATGGACGTTTTATAGTACTTTCTGGTATCTAAATCAACTTTCTGGTATAAAAATTACAAGCCCCTCAGTCCTCGGCAATATTTTGTCAGAGGGTTTAAATATTTTCGATTTGCAATAAAATCCAAATAACGTTCGGAATATTTCTGAACGTAACCGAAAACCAAATGTTGTTTTTGGAAGATGATAAACATTTATATTTTTTGAAATATATATATTTTTTGTTTCTAACTAAAATTACTGATAGTTAATAAAATAAAAAAACCAATACATATTTTATTAGAAAGCTGTATTATAGACGTTATTTTAACCTCTGTTTTCTGTCGTTCAATGTAAAAATAATTTATAAAAAAATCACAGAGTTTCAAAAGTTTTTTTCAATTTGCGATCCAAAACATTGGTTACAAACGTAAGCCTTGGTGTTTTCTCTATCTAACAACCTTTACATCACATTTCTCACTACGATAGTAAGGGAGAGACAGCGATTTTTATGAGACCTATATAAGATGTTCCGAAAAGCGAACAAATTAGCCAGATGGGCTAGCATTAACTTAAGATATGTACTTTACATCCCCATTTTAATTTTTAAGCCAAGTAGTTGTACAAAATAAATATTGTGAGTAGGAAATATGTCTTAATTACCCTATTTTAAAAATAACAGAAAAAACCGACTAATGTTCATGAGTCAGGTGGTCTTGGTTTTTGGTCGAAAGTTATTTTGTTAAAATTTAGGAAAATACATAAAAAAATAGTAAAGGCGTCCTAAAAATTTTCCATTTTGTTTTTATTCATTCTTCAACAATTCGTCATTTTATTTACCATGTTGTTGTTTTGTCCAATCAAATAAAATTGCAAATCACATTTTAAACATAAAGACTTACTGTAAATTTCGGCCTTCGCTTCAATTTTAAAATCATTCCCCCATTTTTTCTTTCAAAGTTATTTATAAATTCTTAATACAACAAGCGTCAAAATATTTAAATTTGGTAGACTACATAATTTGTTGACAAACGTTTTTTTATGTAAATATCGCACAAGAGTCCCAAAAGCTCCCGTCTGGAGCCAGTGATACTATGGCATCCCCAATTAGGGTATGTTGTGAGGCTGAAGTAAATGGGGAAGGAGATGAAGAAAAGGAAGGTGGGGAAGTACCTGACTATTCAAATCTGGTCACCAAATACGGCAAAGCCATTTCAAGCAACGTTTCATTTCCATGAAGATACCACTCTGGGACGTAGAGCAAAATATTATTTTTTTAAATTAAATGATAACCTGGATTTGAACCTGTGACTACCAGTCGAGATCCTTACTCCTTGACCACGAAGGCCGTCGACTAATTATACGAAAATAATATATTATGTTTGATGCATTTGATTAGTAATAAATTGTTATTAGCAACGTTTCAATACATAATAAATAATTTTTTGAGGTTAGTATCGTACCTAATTTATAAAAAAAGAAAAAATATTCTATTAAAATGTTGAAATCGGAAGGCTTAAAACAAGATAAATATTGAAAATATTGAAATCAGAAGGTTTTAAAAAAGATAAATCTCTGATAATCGAAAAATTCACGATGACAGGCGACCAATGCGAGAGAAAATGAATATATCATGGTCATGTTTATGTCCCAATGTATCTGCAAGGAGAGTGAAATATCATACTATTTATATTGGCAGATGAACATAATTCAACAGAAACACAATCCAGCGACATTATTTATTTAAAATTTTAACGGTAATGACCCTGCTGCGGCAACGGCGCGCGGTGTCTCGTTTCTTTAATATGAGTGAGGGAGATGTATCACAATGATTGCATTTCTCCTTTGAGGGAAGCATGCACACGTACATTGTTCGTTTCACTATTATTTAGTGTGTAAGAAATAGATGCAACATTAATGGGATAAAGAACGTATGTACGTTATACATTTTTTATGCCTTTGTCGTACCGACGCCGCACCGCCACCGTGGAAATATTAAAAGTGCCCAATGGGTAAGAAAGGTGTTAAAGAGTGAAAACTATTTTTCTGAATACAAAGTTCTGGTATCCGATATCCTGAAATTCAGGATGTAATCAAACGAATGGGTGAAAATTGCAGGAGACATTTTTGAAGAATTAAAAAAAATAATTAAATGTATGGGTGGGACTAGCAGGAGACATTTGAAGAATTTCAGGAAATAATTAAATGTATGGTTGGGACTAGCAGAAGACATTTGAAGAATTTCAAGAAATAATTAAAAATATGGATGGGACTTGCAGGAGACCTTTGAATAATTTCCGGTGATAAAACGTCTTCAAAAAGGAGCATCGTTTAAATGATTTAATTTGCTGTGATATTGTTACGAAAAAAAAAACTTGAAAAATAGCCTAAAGCCTAATTTAATGTTACCAATTTAAGCAATTTTGCACTTCTATTATATTTTTAAATTTTAATGATTTTATGACTTTTCAAAGGGGGTGTTGAAGTTCCACAATTCCGAGTTGTCCGGTCACCCTGTGATACATAGAACATTTTTTAATTAAAGTCAAATTACGTCAAATATAAGTTTAAAAGAATGTAAGCGATCCCCCATTGATTTTTTCCCGCTTAAACATTTCCCCTTCCAATGAATGACCTTGTAATTCGCTAATTAATTCCCCAATCCTACCCCTTCCAGATCTTCATAATTTTATTACCGATTTGGGTTTGCCCCCTCCCATTCCTTAAAACCCTCCCCTACTGTTAATTAATCTATATTTAACTTCATTAAATGACTCATCTTTAAGAGGACTTCGTTCTCGAAACCTGTAGATTTTGTATCTAATAAAGTGGTTTACACAAGGTTATTTTACTGAACTAATTATGTCATCACAAAGTAAATATCTACCTTCAGAAAAATTCTCTTCGTTTTTTTATTGTTATAATGTTTCTTTAGTGGAGGTCCAAATCCAAACGCATTGACAGTAAATAATCAAAAGATCTGTCAATTTTTTTCTCGAATAATTTAAGGTGATTGGATCTAATCTAAAGACATCTTCTCACGAGAAATAGGCATGGCTTATAAATATAAGGAATGATCTTTCACTTGCGTGCAGAGAATTTTCCTAAAAAGGAAATGTAATGTTGTTCTAGACAAAAAAAAAATCGTTAAAAAACGCATTGAATCGGTTAAATAAGATCGCTTATCTCAGACATAAAATCCGTACGATTGACTATAGATCAGTGAAAAGAATTATTGACACGTAAGGTTCGGATTGTTACGAAATGTTTGTTATAACAAATGGTGTGAAGTTTTTGCATTCTTGTTTGAAAACAATAGTTATTGTTTTTAAATGGGAACTGAACGTATCCAGTGTGTGTGTGAAGTGTGACAACCATTAGTTCCATGTACCATTAAGATCTTTTGGTAGTGACATTAAATTCAATAGCGAGAGACAATTTACAAACATTATTTAGTATTTTCATAGAGCCGAATAATCAAGGATTTTTTTAATGCTTTAATTTCACTTTTAAGTGATATCAGACAAAGTACCTGGTTTTGTATTTTTTCAGATTTTTTTTATTATATCGCGATGCTTTCAAACGGCTCTCAAATCCCCGGAGCCAGGGGACTACGGCACCCCCTTTTGGGGTAGATCACTTTTCAGTAGTTTCATATTGAATACTTTTCTACTGAAGTACTGTGTTGAAAAATATTTTTTGCTGATTGAAATCGTAGATGAAATAATTCCAACTTCAAATTTCTCAAAATTATTAATAGAATTGTAAAATTGTTCATCAACATTTTAAAAAACTAACAACCACTTTCATATCAACTTCAAGATTTTTAATTAATTTTTACGAATCCGTAAATATTCGTTTTTATTGTCTTCTGTTAAGTTTTTATTTTGTGGATTGGAGGCTTTTATTAAATCACATTCTATATGAAAGGCAGAAAATAATTATTTTGAAGATAAGATATAGTATTACGAAGTCATAAAGCGTAATATGTATATTTCAATAACTGAAATAAATATAATTTTTTTTTTCTTCTCAGACCTGGATTAGATTCCACGATCTCCGGATTTGTAGTTGATGATTTCAACCACTCCAGTATGGAGTTGTACCATTGTGTCTGCCTAATATAGAACCAATGTTCAACACAACATCTCACCTAATATTCGTTTCCATGAGGAATTGTCAAATTACAATTTTTTCAATGTAATTGTCTTAATTTCGTTTACTTCTCGTAACAAAAGCTCATACGTTTTATAGTTTACCTTTAAGGCTTCGAACGGGCTGGCACAATCGTAATAGCTGATCTCTGCGTGAGGAACTAGCTTATCCACAGTCATCTTACACTTGGATTGGCCAAGGTTTATGTCTCTGTCAAACGTGAGAAGCCTTTCCTTATAAATGTTTTGTAATAATTAGGAGAAAAAAAAACTTATTTATTAAGTATTTAGTAATTCTGTGAACAGTAGACTTGAAATCCATTTTTTTTTCTTTTCTAATTTTAATAAATCAATACAAAAACTCCCCCTGAAAAATATTTGTATGTGGGTACCTAAAATTTATATGTTCACATACAAACCATATTTAATTTTGTTTAAAAAATATATATTTCAAATAGAGAATTATAAAAAATGACGAAGAAAGTAACTATAATAGTGACAATTATTTTTCCAAACTTTTTTTATGTAGCACACTAATGTTTAGCCACCTAGTCTAAGATAGGAATATAAGCAAAATAAGGCTTGCTTAAATAATAAAGTGAATTTGGCAGATTCTTCGAAAACGTAAATAGTCAACTATCCAGTCAAAGTTAGCCACCTAGTCCAAGTTAACCATGTAGTCAAAGTTAAGCTTTCTTGAATAATAAAGTGGATTTAGCAGATTTTCGAAAACGCTATTCTGTCAACTATCCAGTCAAAGTTAGCCACTTGGTCCAAGTTAAGTACCCTTTACACACAGAGTTCGGAGCGGGACGTGCCCCGCGCCACTTTAGGCCGCCGCGCAGAAAAGTAAAGTCCGAAAGTAAGATAATGGTTTACAGCGCAGTTCACTGTGAGACTTTTCTGCGCGGTGGCCTGAAGTGGCGCGGGGCACGTCCCGCTCCGAACTCTGTGTGTAAAGGGTACTTTAGTCATGTAGTCAAAATAAGGCTTACTCGACCAATGAAGTAGATTTAACATCGAAAACGCAAATAGTCAACTATCTAATCAAAGTTAGCGATGTAGACAAAGCAAGGCTTGCTTGAATAATAAATGGGATTTAGCAGATTTTCGAAAACGCCAATAAGTCAACTATTCAGTCAAAGTTAGCCACTGGTCATAATTTGGTACTAGACACTTTGTTAAGGGTAAATAAGAAAGTGGATGCAGCAGATTTTTTATTCCGGAAACGGAACATACAAACAAGTTTACAAAGAAATTTAATGCCAAACGGTAAACAATCACTACTGGTAAATTACTGCAATAATGTGCACTCTTCTTCCAACCACAAGCAAATGATTCAATGGGAGAGTAGTACCTACATATTAAAATCTCAGAAATCTTTTTACACCCAAAAGCATTGTGTACGTATGTAGGTAGGTAGACACCTACATTTAAATTAACTTACGTACTAATAGTTAAATAAATATTTCAAAGCTTTATATCCCATGATGAAATTACGAAAGCTGTAGATAATTAATTATGTTTAGGGACCCAGAAAATCAAGATAAAACGTTTTGCAAATATCATGGCGGAGAGTTATTCTAAAACAAACAATAAGATGTTGTTTCATAATATTGTATTCATCAATTTTTGTTTAAATACAATATGAATAAAGTGTTCATGGTAGGGCACATCTAGTAACCCCCTTTTCCGTATCTAAGTCAGTAATTATCTACTCCACAAAAGGTATTTATTTTCCCCAGTAACCTAAATAGAAACAAAGTAACTCACAGCTGAAGCATCGTGATTGTCTTTAGTTAGACCAGTTACTGTATAAACAAACCTACACCCAGACCAGGAGTCGACAAACTTTCTTCCGAGAAGAGCCAAATATTAAATGAACCGAACAGATAAATAGAATCCCAAAACACTCTCAACATAAAGTTTCACTAGAGCTAAGTTTGTACTTTTTATTGATGAAACATTGAGTGGAATCGGGATTCTTTTTTTAAAACTAGGCTTCTTAGAATAATGCGTATATACCTATATTTATGTTTTTCATCGTGGTATGTTTCTATATGGTGTAAGTATAAAACAAATTTAAGTCCAGTCAATACATGAAGGAAGGAAGGAAAAGGACTAGGGCAACTGTGCACATCACACCAAGAAAACTCTATTGCACAATCAATGTGGCTCTGTATGCCAGTATCTAGCATGATTTCACCGCTCGGTACGAGAAGTCTGTTCGTTCATAAGCTATTAACTGCGTTTGTTACCCTTCGACGGTGAAATTTTGTAAAAACCATACAGGAAGAAAGTTAACAACTAGGAAAGGCATTATTTTCACGCGAATGTAGTTTTATTGCGTTTTTTTAATAAAAAAATTGGTTATCTGTAAAGCCGGTTTTCGGACGATAATTTTTCGTGATAACGTCATATAATAACGATGGAGTGGAAGAGACATGGATGAGCCATAAGCCGAACGCTTAGGCCGAACGCTTGTTCTGCGTTCTCACTTGAACGCTCGGCTCAGGCGGAACGTGACAATGAGTCATGCTTTTTCGTGCATGCGGCCGGCGTTCATCGATTTATAAGACGTTATCACGTCAAAAATCGCTCATGTTTCTGCCACATGTTTCTGACGCTTTTTATCATTGCAGAGTCCTTTGAAGAAAAAGATTCAACAATTTTAAGCGATATTTCGTTTTGAAGAAAATTACATTAGAGCTCACAATCACGTAACATCGGCTTGTTAGACGGGACATTGTTATTCCAAAGGGTCGATTTGCCACGCTGATTTCATTGTCAATTACGATGCTTTTAAACTTGCTTTTTATTTGATTAATGGAAGTGAATGTTTATTTGCATAAATAGGTGGAGCACGTGGAATAAATAATGTGTTGTTCTTTATTCTATGGTGGAACCAAATATTGCAAAGATAATAAGTGTTCGTTGTTTTATCGTATCGAGTTAAATGTTTCTATTTTAGGCATTTTTTTCGTAGCTGTCTGTAACTTATGCTGGAAATCAAGTTGGATTTTTCTCTTTTTCAGCTCTTTGAAGAGCCACAAACGCGTATGAAAAGTATTGCAGGGGTTAGCGAGCTGCGACTTGCCGATCCCTGACGTAGAGACTAACCAGTGAGAAGTTGGTAGGAGTGTCTGGGAACTATTTACCATTTACTCCAACTGAAAGTGATTCACTGGCTGAATGGTTTGCTGATTTACATTGTCTAGGTACACATTTCAAACGCCGCTCGTACCTGTTACATTGTTGGAAATGTAATAGCCAATGTCCATTGAAATAACTACGTGTTTGTACTTTGTTTGAGACTGTTAATTGCGCTAAATACTGATGTTCGTTTACTTTGATACACTTCTTGGAGCGGTAGGAGTTATGACTCTAGGATAGAAAATTGTGGATTGAAAACCTAAATGAAGTGCAAAAAGGTGTTTTTAAAACAATATTTTTATTTTTGTTTTTGAATATATCTTCTCCCTACTTCTCAATCGGCATCACCATACTTTTAAGAGATTATTAATATAAATTATTGAAGTGAAAACTTTTCTAGCACCGTTGGGATTTGAATCTCGATGAAACAGAAACGTGCGATTTAGCCTGCGAGAGAATGAGATAGACAAATCGGTGTCTTTTTTGTGCGGTGCGTTGTAGCTTACCGGCCTCCTCTTTGTGCGGTGCTTAGTAGAATAAAATGTTAAATAATTTTTAAACTTGCTTCAATATTATAATAAACAAACCCTACATTATCCTACTCTTTTTTCTGAGGGTTTCTGAGGTGAACTGCACTCACGATTATTTTTTTTACATTAACTCCACACAGGAGGCCCCGGGGAAAATAAGGTTCCATGCCAACTGAGAATAAAGTCAAATCATAAAGTCAATCATCCTACCATCCTATTTAACCAATTTTTTATTTATATTTTTTTATCACTCTAAATGACTTATCTGAGATGGTTCTGAGTTTGTTTCATTCCGAGTTGTCCGGTCACCGCCAAATTCAGCCGTGGGGCTCATTTGCACAGGGTTATCAGGTGTGCAATATTAAAGTATCTTAACTTAACTTAACTTCGATGGAGTCTCCGTACCTGACCTGGTCACTTAGAGTTACACCAAGCCAATTAGATTACATTTTGATAGTGTATTCCAGAATGCTTGCCGGATAGTCATAAAATTAAATCAATGATTTTAGTCAGAAATTGCGAAAAACCCCTACCATAAAAAATCCTATGGATATTCATGTTACAATTTCAAATTTATGTTCTGAACATCTTAACGAAAATGTTACGAACGTATAACGAACATG
Organism: Glyphotaelius pellucidus; assembly: GCA_936435175.1. NCBI lineage: Eukaryota > Metazoa > Arthropoda > Insecta > Trichoptera > Limnephilidae > Glyphotaelius > Glyphotaelius pellucidus. The sequence goes on from OW386548.1 coordinate 17,325,275, forward strand.
TAACGAACTTAATGAACATCTTAATGAACATTTTCCGCCTACTTCTGAGAGACAAAAGTATTGCGATTTTTGCGATGTGTTGTTTAGATTCGTGTGGAGGGCCATTAAAAATGTGGACTATTAACCCATCTCGACGATATATTTTTGCCAGACAGCTAAACGTATCAATTAATCGTGTTTCACATTGCGCCCTCCATTTCTACAACAGATCACACTCGGAACACTGAAGTGGCACGCCACCGTCCGTTTGACATGCAATGAACACGGAGCAGCATGGCACTTGCATTGCCTCGTGCTGGCCGTAGCCAACAAAAACCACGAAGCAATAAAACCCATTGGCAGCAACTGTTGCGTTTAGTTTATGGGAAGGGATAAAACCATTATTTTGTTTCTCTTTAAGCCAAGTACCGTTTCGAAGTCAGGGTGCTATACGTCAGAACCTTACTAGGAATTGTAATAAATGGCCAATTACTGGAAACATAAACTGGGTCACATCCTAAAGAAAATGTTGATCCATAAAATATTTCAAGGTTTAAGTTTATCAAATGTATGACACTTATGATCTGGTCCAGCTCTGAAGTGTTCTGCCTTTGCCAACATCAATTTTCATTATTGAAGATTAAATTTCCAGGTTACGATTAAATGGCTTCCGATTACAATTAATATAAGCGAAAAATGTTGTGCATTGAAAGAAGGACGACGTTAGCGGAAGATTGAACTCACGACGCCTGAATAAACACTAGGCAACTAAAAGCCACTACGAGTCAATCATTGGGAAGTCACATTATAAACCTAATCTTTTAGAATTAAGTACAATGTGTACTGCATTAAGTAGAATATTTTCAAAAATATTTAAGAAACAATAACAAAAAATGCACTGCGTGTATTGAGAAAACAAGTCGAAAAAAGGTTTTATTATGAGAGACCTATACCAATTAAACTATCGGACGAACCTTGGAGTTGCTGCGTTGTCAACTTTCCCATTAGTGACTAGATACTTGTGGGTCAAATTATCAATTTAAGATTGATTGTTGATGCGTATGAATACGAAGCAAAGCAAACAGAATTCACGGCCCTGGGCGTTCCTCACCGAATCAAAATGCCCTTTTTTATGTGAATACCGCACAAGAGTCCCAGCTGCTCCCAATGGCATCCTCAATTAGGGTACGTTGTGAGACTGAATATCGTGGAAGGAGGAAGGAGATGGGGAAGAGGAAGAGGAAGGTGGGGAAGTACCTGGCTATTTAGATCTGTTCACCAAACACGGCCCAAGATTTTTCAAGCAATGTTTCAGTTCTGAATGGTGGTCTGCAGAATTGCGATACTGAGAGTATATTCCACTCTGGAACATGCCGCAAAATTACATTATATTATTTTAAATTGTGAAATAACACATTTCAATTAAATAAAATTTGATTGTGTACGTTGGGATTTGAATCCGCGACCTTCGGATTATCAATCGAGAGCCCTACCCCTCGACCACAGAGGCCGCTGTTTAAAAATGAACCAAAAAGAAAGACTAACAAATAGTTTGGAACACCCGCCCGCAGTCTTCTCTTACTTTGCAAATGTACAAAGATATTGCGTGCTTGGCTACGATTATCAATTCCGTTTAATTTTAGACTCGATTGTATTCGACAATGTTCTATCATGTTTTTTTGCCACCTAATAAAAACAAAATTATTATTAAATTTAATTCTTTTTCATCCATTCAGTTCCCCACTACACAAACAAGGGTCTTTTATAAATGATTTACCTAAAACTATCCACCTACTGAGGCAACTGAGGGATTTTAACACGATCTGAAACGATCTTCTAGCCTAGCTCATTCCAACGGGCTATCGACTAGCGACTCATCGACACAACGCATGAATGATAAATTTTAATAAACATCGTATAATTTATTTTCCTGTCAACGGAAGACATCGGTTAAAAATGTTTAATTTAATCGGGCCTAGGCATTATCGATTACAAAAGGTTCAAAGAGTATAAATAATGCATTGTAATTTCCTGTCATAACGGCACATTTCGCAAGGATAATAACATTACACTACAAAACAATAAATATTCCCCTTTAAAATGGTACCTTCCTACAATACGAATTCAGGTATTGTTTGACCGTAATATGAAAATTATGGAAAATTGACAACGTTAATCGCAACACTGACTACGAAATCAGGTGATGGTGGTATTGAATTATTGTAAATCTGTTTTTGAAATTGGTTCGCAATGGTGTCATTATCCTCGCTTGATTCATACAAATTGTTATTATCACTATTATTTTTGGCATTTCCATTCAACTTACTCAATGATAAGATATAATATTGCAACAATCAATCAATCGCCCGACAACCATGACTTGTGACATTGTCATTGAATATGACATTTAGGAGAATCTTATTGTTATAGAATACAATAAATCAAGAAATATAATAAAGATTTTTAAAAGCAAGCAAATTAGTATTAATATTTTTTCGCTGATAAAATAGATATATTTGCATCTTCCTTCCAGTAGTTCAATAAACTAAGGGGATATTTCACCATCCTCTTCACAGATTATCCAAATAATAACGTACATTTTCGATTAATTAAACACGAATGAATTATTTCAAAAGTGTAGGCTTAGGTACTACTATTCGGTACTTGAACCTGTTAATAGTGGCTATAACATATAATAAGTTAGCCAAGTTTTTTTTTACCTGTTGTGAGTATTTATTTATTTTAATGAAAAACGATTACTTTGTGTAACAAGCACTATTTAATTAACAATATCAACATGTTTCGAAAACTATGTTTTCTTCGTCAGGATAATAAGTTAATAAAAAATAACAAAAGACAAACAAGTATAGACTAATTAGAACATAGACAAAATATTAGAAAGGAGAGGTGATTAATTACCTAAAATATATCATAAAAAACAATTATATTTTAGGTAATTAATCACCTCTCCTTTCTAATATTTTGTCTATGTTCTAATTAGTCTATACTTGTTTGTCTTTTGTTATTTTTTATTAACTAATTATCCTGACGAAGAAAACATAGTTTTCGAAACATGTTGATATTGTTAATTAAATAGTGCTTGTTACACAAAGTAATTGTTTTTCATTAAATTAATGATGACGCCACAAAGTAAATTTGCCTATTTTGAAGAAAAAAATTATTTATTTATTTATTTATTAATACTCGTTATCGTATGGATAAGCTATGACGAGGATGGTGGAATACCCCCTAAGTTTGTCCCTGGTGACCACAATTTAGAATCGAAACATTGTATGGATTGATCTTACTTATGTTTAATGACCAGATCAATCCATGTAGGCACCAAATTCATTTTCATTTTTTTCATTCATTTTCATTTCATCATTTTCCCCCCTAGTTCCGCTGGAAAAATAACAACACGCCATAGCAAATTTTAATAATATACAAATAAAAGGAAATAGGCAAACTTTATTTTTTTTCCTCTAGCTGTGCTTCTAAAGATTTATTTTTATGTCAAAAATACTTAATTGTAGGTTGGCGGTTTACGTAAGTTTTACTTACGTTTCATAATTTTTTTTTTCAAATTACGATCGGAAACTTTGATTTCATGCAGATGCTCATTTTAATTCTTTTGTGGTTAACTTTTAGATTTGAAAGTAAAGCACGGTGTTTTCTCTTTCTAATGCGGTTTAGAGTTTAGATCATATTTCCTACTATGATAGTAAGGGAGACCCTAAGTGAATTGTTCCGAAAAGCGAACAAATTAGCCTGAGGGGTTAATCAATCGCAAATGTATGTACCACCCTTCCTACAGATACGAAATCTGAGATCTATGAAAGGATGCAGTTATCAACTCTAAGCTTTACAGACAATGGATTCTGAGAAAAATGCCTCGGGTTCTCTTCGTATCCAATACCTAATGGTCCGTTTTCCGGAATCCTGCCACCTGCGCACGAGGCATGGAACCTGATGGCATTCATCGTGAAACGTTAGACTGCTTCCAGGACACTTATAAATGAGTGACCAATCGGAGATTCAAAGAATTATGGGAAGAAGGTAGGTGGTGGATGGACAAGCTTGACAATAGCGAAGCTGGAGCATGTTGGAGAGGCAGAGAGAAATTCTTAGAGGTAATGATTTCCAGTGAAGCCAGGAGATTAACATTTTTCCAGCAGTTATGAACAAAATTTTAATGGAAGTATTCCATTAAAATTTTGTATTGTTTATAAGGCATGTTATTCGCAGAGAGATTACGCAAAGGATTAGAAAATAAATCAACTTATAAATATTATTTGTAACAAATATATTGTTAGCATTATTTTACGAAGCTTCTGGAATTATCCTATTGTAATATAAACCTTATTCCTTTTCACTAAGCAGATTGTCAAAATGAACTATATCCATATTATTGATTTAATCGATATCCATTACACCCTCGAAAAAATACATTTGACCCTGAAATGTATGACCTAAGCTAATCCCGTAATTGATGTAAACACTTGTAATTTAAAAAGTTTAATATTTATGTTTAATTGAAGACCGGTCAGTTGACCAATCAGTGGCTGAGTTGACATCGCGTTTGGGCACTCAATTCGTCGCATGTTCGATTCTTCGCCTGGCAAAGTCATCCATCAAGACACAAGCAGTGTGTTGGTGGTAGTAGGATATTTTCAAATGCTGTCAGGTTAATCGTAACACGGGAATGTTCGTCTTTCTTTTTAAAATGACAATATTAATCACGGTCACCGGAAAACTCAGAATCAATTCAACTCAACAACTTTGAAAAGTCATTAAAATTGGTTAGATAAATAAAATAAAATAGATAGGTTAAATAAAATAGGTTACTTAGGTTAAAGTTGTGGGCTATTGTTAATTTTTTTCACAGCTTTTAATGACTTTTCAACTAGGTTTTGAGATGATGACACTAAAACGAAAAATGTGAAACAGTAAAGACGGAAAAAGGATTCAGGCGCGTCTACGAATTCATAGTTTATATAAATAAAGTTATTAATTCTTTCTAACGCGATAAAATATTACAATTTGATTATTTGATTATTTCAGTACAAAAATATGGAACACTTACAATTATTTATATCCATGGATAGTAGTTTAAATTTTGAGTTAGTTCATTGAAAATAAAAACAAAACATAGTTTTATTGTGAAAATATTATGCGCCAGCTTCTCTTCAATTTTACACTTTGGGTTTAAGGTAATAATTTTCTGACCTGCGTTACATTTGTTTATAATTCTTATTTTCGGTGGCATGTTGACAATCGTGGGTAAAAGATAGGTCATTAATCACTAACTGTCTTATTTATGACTGCGAGGAAAACGAACAAGCTACCATTCGTCCTTCCACAACATTTGACTACCGAAATGTTATTGCAACGACTCACTCAATATTAGTTAAAAATCTGTATGTATCCTACGATTCCATCAGCATTTTACCTGTCGAATCGCACAATGGTGCGAAAAGAGATTGCGAAACTACGTTGCCAGTTACATATTACAGCAATCGGCTATCCTATTGCAATATGATATATGTTTTAGGCCTAATTTAAATAATGCTATTGATAAAGTCGCACGTATGAATGTGAAATGTAACACGAAAACATGGAACATTTTCTCAACGTTATTAACAAAGTTTGAGCAATATTTATCACCTTCAAGTTAAATCATAGCAGAATGACAATTTTACGAGAAAATGATATAGAATTAACCCAATTTACCGCCGTGTCAACGTGTCGAGTAAATTAGCATAAAAATATAACCATTCGAGAAGAAATGTGAGATGGATGTGATTTGAATCTGAAAATTGTGCAAAGTGTGTTATTTATGGTATTCATGTTTACCCATTTATAAATCAACATTTTACGGTTACCGAGAAATGTCTTAATGGGATTTTATTTAATTAATGATTGTGTTGAAGAAACAATGTCCAAGTCAATTATTATGATTCTTGTCAAATGTGTTATTTTATTTCTATGTTTAGCAACATTTCGGACACACTGTGAATAGGTCAAACAAGAAAAAATACGGCCAAAACTACTTGCAATTTTGAAACATTTATTATCTCTCTTTTATCTTCTTGTTTGATGAATCGAATTGTCATTTAAAAAAATAGGCATGCCCACTACTACAGCTTACCCTACATTTTATATTTATTTGAAGATTAACAATTTAGTCGTTTTGCCAATATTTTAGGTGTTTTAATAAGCTAAACTTTTTCCGTAATTAGGAAATCGAGCTCACCTTTTCTCGCCTCACTAAATAATTTGAAAAACCATCATCACGAATTCTCTGTTTCGGGATCTTTAATCTCGAAAAAGTATGATATTATATATTTTTTTAATAATCTATCAGAATTTATTTAAATATATATTTTTTTCATTTTGTACATATTAGTCTAGGTAGGTAAGTATTTTTTTCACATTACGGTGGATTGTGCATTGCACTCACGTAACCACGCTTCAATAAATTAAAGTATTTCGCCCGTTTGTAAATTTGTTAGTTCCGCCTCCGTTTCAAGATGGTGATCGTTTTAATGGTTTAATACTTATAATAGTTTACGATGACGGCCTCCGTGGTCGAAGGGTAAAGCGCTCCACCAGCAATCCGAAGGTCGCTGGGTTAAATCCCGGCATGAGCAAATACGTTTTATTCATTAATTTATGTAATTTTATAGCCTTGACGTAAGATCACCACTCAGAATTGAAATGTTGCTTGAAATGGCTTTAGCCGTGTTTGGTGACCAGATCTGAAGAGCCAGGTACTCTTCACTTTCTCCTTCCTATCCCCATCATCTTCAGCTTCACAACAACTTCAACTCACTGGGTCCAGACGGGAGCAGTTGGGACACTTGTAGATACGGAATTCACATAAAAAAGTAGAGATTATTTTTTAAAATGTGAAATAGTCGTATTTATTTGGACTTTCTTATTAACATTTTTTAATATTATGGTACCTACCTGCTTATAGAAAGTTTAAAAAATGAATTGTCATTGAGATGCGACTTTTCTTTGGACAAATTGTATAATTCCATATTGAAATACAAAACATCTGTTTTATAAAGTTATGATTTTTAATTAAGTTGAGTGCTCTAAGAACCTAGACATCTAAGTACCTACTTACAAATCGTACGATTTCGGAGTAAATTTTTGTTTGATTCATTAGATAAAAGAAAAAATGAAAACACATGCTTTTGGATGCAAGGTCTACTGTTCACAAAATAACTAGTTATTTTTGTATTGATTGAAATTAAATCACGTTTAAATCTCATTAGTCTTAGAAATCATCAATCCTACAGTACCTATCAATGCTGCATAACGGTTGTTGACTTTTTAAAATTTAATAACTTATAATATTAAATCACGCATTTACGCCCTTCTTTCAAAGTGAATTCAATTATTTATTGCAATGTTCGTTGTGTAAACATGCATACACTTAACATAACACGCGATGTTAACTATACCGAACCACGAGAGCACTTATGCTGCTCACCCATTAATTTTGTTAAAATTCTAGCCACGGTCATTGTCCCTCTGATTATTTTAAGGGAAGCAGTGCAGGAGATATTTTAGAAGGAGAATGGAGTGTGCAGGAATTGTAACAAATCCATGTTATTGGAATAAAGAAACACACACGATGGCAGCTCGTTTCTGAATTTTGAAAAGCGATCAATTTTTATCGCGATGACTGAAAACGAATTGAAAAATTGAGTGCTGAATGCGATTTATATGTAAATTAAAAAATAGTATTATATATTACAAATGACTTATGGAGCATAATATTAGATATTATAATAAAAAAATATGGCCTCTGGATTCGGAGATTTTTCACAGAGTCGTAAGACTATATTTCAAAATTCCATAGCTCATGATGGAAACGACATTACAAGTTAAGTACGTATCTAATAGATACGTCACCTTTAAATTTTTTGACCAAAAGAGCTATGGGCTATGTAGTTTTCACGATACTCTCCTTTCTAGAGTTTTCATTAAAATTATTATTATTATATATTGTACTTTCGAATCCTTAATCAATTAAAATACTAACATTTTAAGTGTTTCCTTAAAAATTCTCAGTGTTTGTCGTCGTCCAATAGTTTTTAGCACCCAAATAGATTTTCCCTTTCATCGTTAAAGTTGTTTAATGAAATTGTTAAATACGAAAGATATTTATCAGATAAACATCCAAATTATTAATAACCTAAGCTTAGACTTGACAATAAGCTAGCTGCCTAAACGGCTAGTTCCCACTTGTCTAAGATAAACTACGTGTGTGACGTTCTCGTAGGCTCGTACGTTTCGGTTGTGTGTCAAGGAGACTTTTCTCTAAGTGGGGAGGGGAAAACTTATCAGTTGGTTTGGCCAGGTCTCGCGTTTCCTTTGTTTCCTCTACTGTGATTGGTCCAGCTGCTCCAAGCAGAAGTATATAAGGTCCTGGGGCGGTGGAATGGTCATCAGTCATCATCCATCAGTCAATCTTATCAGTGCAGTGTCAATTTATCACAAAAATGAAGTTTTTGGTATGTCAACACATTCGCAAGGATTAAAAGAAATAAACAATTTTTGATAGAATATTTTTTAGCTCGAACATGTTGAAAGTGTCAACTGTTTTTAAAACAATATCATTATTTCGGTTGTTAATATGTAAACGTAACAATTCGGTTTTGTTTAGAAAACATTCTAAAATTAAAAAATTAAGTTATTATTTTTATCTTAAGTATATAAATATACACCGAATTTATACCGCCGTACTCAAAATAGTTGGTGGTGTAATGGTCAGCATAGTTGCCTTCCAAGCAGTTGATCAAGCTTGATTTTTTTTTAATAAATTTTTTTCTTTTAAAGAAAATAGGTGATTTTTCAACTGTCTTACTATAATATATTATTTTGATCGTATTAATCTAGAAAACAATATATAATTTTAACCACAATCAGAATTTATTGCTTTAAATACAGTTAGATAGAAAACAAGATTGATAGGTACAAATTACATTTGTGGCATATTTACATTCAAATTAAATAAAAAATTATTTTTGGTTAATTTTTGGCGGCTAACAACGTAGTAATCTCGCGATAATGTAATGGTATTTCGGTATTTATATTTAAAGGTATTTATATTTCGACAAATGAACAGAAAATAAGACCTAATAAGTTTGTACGTTATTTAAATTTAAAAAGTTCCTTAAATAAATTGTTTGGTCTCATTTACAAAAAGATATATTATATTTAGCATGAAACCGTTTACGCTATCCTGGTTTTGTATGGAATCTGACGGGAGCTCTCACCTGTGTCAGAATCCTTACAAAAGCAGAATGGGAAATTTGTATCGTGCTTAAAAACGGTTTTGATGAATGGGATTTACATTTAAATAAAAGTTTCAAACGTGTTCCGTATTTCAAACAGCATATATTTGCTTTGTGAACATTACATTTATCTTTCCAGGCCATATTTTTAACAAAAAAATTACTCTTATTAATTATGTCGATTCTTTTGACAATTTAAAGCCGCTTGCCGTTCATAAAAAATTACGAATTAGAAAAAAGACATTATTTTTGCAGTGATTACTAAAAAATAGCCCTTTTATGAAAATTGTGAAAAAATTAATCGAAGAAGTTAACATTAAATATAGCTTTTAGAAGTAATTTTTAAATACAAGTAATGTTTGACATTTGTAATATGTTTTGAAACACCTAAAATCAAGGTAAAACTCGGTATATACTTTTAAATAATATACTTTAAGTAGAACAAAGAAATCGTCTTTGCTCACCAATTATCATTATATGTCAATACTTACATTATGTTTTGATAGCTTAAAAACAACACTTTAAATTTATTCATTTTAGTTTAAATTAACTTAAATTCTAGACTCTATTAAGGAGAACGCATCTTTTTGTTAAAACATTGCTTCTCTAACTTACAGCTTTCTACAGATATTTAAATATTTTAGCATGTTAAAACATATAAGACATTTTTTCAAGAGATTCAAATTTTCACTAGAGGGTATCCTGAAATAATTTCTATTGAACAATCAATTGTTTTTATGGGGGTACTGCACAATATTTCCCATTGTGTCGGAGTTTGAAGTCAGGAGAAGGATAGAACGGAGAGAAATATTGGGAAGCACAATAATATATCAGTTTCATACTTAACACAATCGAATTTTACCCATCTTGTAAACATTGCTTAATTTTACTCTACTTAGATTGTCTTAATCTCCATCGCCGCCATGGCAGCCAGCGAAGAAGTGGTCAAGAAAACGGAAAAGCGTGGTCTAGCCACGCTAGGATACGGCGGACTGGGCTACGGGGGCGTGGGCCACGCCGGGTTGGGATACGGGGGCGTGGGCCACGCCGGGGTAGTGTACGACGGTCTGGGATACGGCAGCGTGGGATATGGAGGACTGGGACACGGAGGAGTGGCTTACGGAGGACTCTATGATGGACTTTACGACGGATATAGCGGCTACAGTAAGTTAAATATTTTATTTTTTACTATCGTAAAGTTATTCCTGAAAATGGAGTAATTATTGGGTCGTAAAATGTTATTTTAAACAGAAGTTTTAACTGTCTGTTTGCACCACCGATTGTCGAAATGATGTACCAATGTTTATAAAACCTGTAAGCCAGAACCATGAAATTTATTTTGTGTGTCCGAATTTGAAAGGAAAAAAGAAATTTCTTCTCAGTAATAAGTCAATTTAAACTCATTTCAAATCCCTTCTGATAAAGGATTATTTTCTAGAATAAAGAGCGATTTCACTTTTATTGTAAATTTTTTAAACTAAAAAGCGATGTATATATACGCGAATAAAATGTTTTTATTGAGATTAACAGAAAATTGAAATAAAAACAATTCTTAAAACAATTAATAAATTTACACGAGACAAGAAAATCTGATCTATCCTAGAAATATTAATATGAAGAAACGCTTTGATCCTGGGGTATATTTATTAAAAAAAGGCTTTAAAAGTATCTTATAAAATAAGGTACTTAATTGAAAACCTTAATATTTTTTGGTTGTTGTTAATATCTGCGAGAATAACAAATAAAAGTTGATTCTGAAAACGTATGTATTAACATATCAATTTGTAGCTTGTTGCCACTGGATGAAATTACATTCTGGTATTTTTTCAGCGTATTTTTCTATGATTAAAATGAGTATCGTTATCAAAGGTTTTCAATACTCAGTTATTATGATGGGGAGAGTGAGAGGGGGATTGGGTGAACCATCAATATAATTCAATGTGATACCAATAAAATGAATTTCTATTTAATCTTATTTTTAGAATTATACATCCGAAGCTAAGGGTAATCTTTTTATAAAATCCAATAAAGAAATTTTCGATACAAAATTGATTAAATAACAGGCAGGTACTTAGCTTTTAAAATTTCAAGTATTGTTTATACAGTCAAAGATTCTAAAAGGCTCCTAAATCAATGATACCCGGCTTCGCCCGAGATCGAAGATACTTTAAACTTGATATTTTTTTCTTTTTCTTTTGAAAAACAAGGAAGAATGATTTGTAATATATTCATTTGACCATTAAAACGAAATTTTTAATGAATTTTTCAGATCATGGAAGAAATAAGCTGCGAGTTGAAAATATTCGTATTGGCCTATTTTTTTGAGTTTGGCATATTTCACTACATTAATCATTATTCGAAAGTTTTTCTGCTTCTGTTATATATTATTATTATATTAAAAGAAATGAAAATAATATTTAATAAAATGGTCGTTTGGATAATTAAAAACTAAGGCGACGAATAATTGTCAAAGTTGCCTCAAAAATCGCGTAAAATAGATTTCAAATGGCCTATATTTTAAAATTTGAAACATAAACATTAAATAAAGTGGCAAATAGCTGAACTAGATATTTGCTACACCTTTTGATTGAAACAATAACAATTCAGTTTGAGTAATCCAAATTAAAGTCGTGTATAAAAGGCCGTACAACCGATCCTCGTATATCCCCTTGGCATCTTAAAAATATAACGAATAAACATTCAAAATTCGATAAAAAAACTTTTCGTTTGTAGTGCTACTTTTATCACGAATTGTGAAAATAAACCGAACGCTATAATGTTGTAATCCATTACTAAACTTTTTTTTTTAATTGTGTTAAAACTAGGACGTTATGTCAAAAAAATAAAGGTTCAATGTGACCTTTCAAATGATTTATAACATACCAACTAATGTCGTATTATTTTCTGTGACATACGTAGTTACAAAGGTATTATTACAGTAAAACAATAGAAAGACAGCCTTCCCACGTGTGAAAGCGTGCCATTCCCACCGGCACGTGCTCTCCACGTATATTCATCACACAGCGACGAACAATCTATGCGACCTTGGCGCACGTACAAATTCGAATTTGCCGCTAAATTGACACGATTCATTCCTTTTTTCGTCGTGTACAATTTATATAGGAACAAGACAAGAGAAAAAAAATAATTAAATAAAAAATGCTCAAGTTTATTATTCTCTTAAATCCACTTTAATGAAAAATCTTCTCATGATTCCACTAACTATTGCATAAAACCTTCTTAAAAATTCATTTCATGATTTTATTTAATTTGGTAAAATTATGGCGGGTATGAGTACCACCGCCCCAGAAACTATTAATTACTTAACAAACACCTGTGCCTTGCCTTGGTCATCCCAAGTGGCAAACTAAGTTTGGTGATGCCCGGTTTCGTGGGGATAGTTTTTTGTTGGTCTTGACGGTGGATGCGTCTGCCCACCAACTGCGTGACGGGCCGGATCAGGGATGTTTGACCTTCCGACATAACCAACACCGTGCACCGCAGTGCCAGGGATGGTTTCATATCATATCATTCATATCACGTTAATTCGTTACATTTTTTTTTACATGAGCTCCACTCAAGAGGCCTTGAGGAAAATAATTTCTCTCGGGGTCTGTGTCATCTATGGGGATGCTGGGTGGAGGGTTTTAAAAAGAAAAGAAGGAGAGGAGAGTTCTGGGAAGGAAAAGGGTTTAAAGGGTGGGTAGGAATCTGGGGTTCAGTGTGTCCTCGTCATCCGCCTCCAAGACCTAGACAAACCTCACCCTATGAACCCGGGCATCCCTGCTAAATCACCAAACGTAACGAACCATTTGGGGTGATCTATGACAGAGGTGTTGGTTATCCAATAATGTTCCCGGGGCGGCGGTACCCATTCCTGCCTCCCAAATTGAAAGAGTTATAAATATTACATGCCTAAAATTCCAGTAAGTGCGAGTCAAATGAACTCTTTGATAAAATCAATCATAAACGTGAGAATCAGCCATAAACGTGAGAATTTTATTGTATTTAAAATTTGAACAGAATCTTAAGCGAATATCTTAGGCGACATATCTATCGATCCACTACGTCTGAGCTTTAGAAATGTCAAAATAAAAACAAACTAATGAAGAACGTGTAACTTTTGTAAAATCGGGAGATTTCCCGCAATAAGAAAACGGTCTAGGCTAGGGTCTAGGTAATTTTTTTGCATAAGAGCCAAACATAATTGCATTGGAAACAGTATTTCTAACATCAGTGATTGATCAAACAATTGCTAATAATTGTGATTGAGATTGAACTCGCATATAAAAAAATAACTATATTCGAAATAAAGTTCCAAAATTATGACTTAATTTTTATATTTTATGCTTTTACAAAAAAAAAAACATTTTATTGAAAGTGGGGTTCGTAGGTCCAATCCCTTGTCCGACCGACTTCTACAAGAATAATATTTTATTATTTGTGCAACCGGCCGGCGTGGTCAAGTGGTAAGGCTTTTGACTCGCAATCCAAAGGTCGCAGGATCAAATCCCGACGTGGCAAATACATTTTATTTGATTAATCTGTGTTATTTCACAATTAGTTCGTTAAAAATAATAAATGGTATATTTGCGGCACGTCCCGAGTGGAAGATACTCTCGGTATCGCCCTGGTGTAAGACTACCATTCAGAATTGAAACGTTGCTTGAAATAGCTTTAGCCGTGTTTGGTGACCAGATCTGAATAGCCAGGTACTTCCCCACCTTCCTCTCCCCCATCTCCTTCCCCTCCCTACTACCTTCAGCCTCACAACATACACAATTGGGGATGCCATAGTCTCACTGGCTCCAGACGGGAACAGTTGGGACTCTTGTGCGGTATTCATATAAAAAAAAACACCAAAACCCTTTTGGAAACCATGTGAGGATCGATTCCTCAAGTAAAGATTGGATTACATAACTTGGACAATAAGAAAGGACTTCTCACAAATACATTAGAAGAAATTCAAGGATGCTAATGAAATAGCAACTTAATAAAATAAGTCAATTTTTAAAAGCCTTTTGTTTCTGTTTTTTTTTTTACACAAATATTTACTGCACCTTCATTTCTGCAACTTAAAACTTGCTATCTCAATTCTTTAATTTTAGCTATTTCATTGTTCTGCTACATTGCAACTCTCATGCCATTCATTGGCCACGCGAATTGCTAAAAAATGTCAATGAATTCGATGCTTTGTTCGGTCAATTAACAAACAATGATCATTGTTAAATGTCTACCAACTACGAGTGTGTGGCTTGTCTATTTGTTTAGATGTGGTTCGTAGCTAATTTTGTAATTATTGTTCAATGAAAATTTGAAATGCTTGTCCGTGAATCGATGTAAAATTTACAATGCATTTGTGCATTTATTTAAACGTTTTAATCAATTCCTGTCTGTATATGTATTTTGCTTTGGATGCAATATTTTATTTAAAAATTCGAAACAATTTGTCCCAAATCTGTAGAAATTCTGGAAAGGGAATTGTGACGTAAAAATCCACGATGTGTCTTGATTTTTTCAGGTTAATGCAACTATTTATACCCCAAATTGTCATTTCACGTTTATTCTTTAACTTTATGAGTTAAATCTCAAATTGAAATATTTAATTATATAGCCAAGGTCCTGGGTTTGATTCCTAGTTATTTGGGAGGCGGGTACTGGTACCGCCGCCCCGGCAACTATTTATTGGGTAACCAACACCTCCTCTATAAGTCACCGTAAGTGGTTCTCTACGTTTGGTGATTTAGCAGGAGTGCCCGGATTCATGTGATGAAGTTTGTATAGGTCTTTGCGGTGAATGTGTTTGCCCACTTACTGCGTGGCGGGCCGGATCGCGAGTGACTGCTTGAGGGAGACCTAACTAAGACCTCTCCAGCCGGATTCTCTCGATCCATCGTCTTGCACCGCAGGGGGAAGGATGGATTCATATGTCCATGGACACACTGACCACCAGTTTCCTACCCACCCCTTTCACCTTTTTCCTTCCCAGAACTTTCACTCCTTCCTTTTCCTAAAAAGACCCTCCATGCAACATTATCAAAGATGATATAGGCCCTGAGGGTTTTCTTTTTGATCAGGGCCTCCTGATGGATTTTTTGATTTTTCTGTTTCAGATTTTCGATTGAGTGTCGCTAATATTGTCTTAATTAATTAAAGAAAAATATTTATTATTGTGACATACCTACAATGTTTTCTGCTCCCCCTAAAAATGATTTAATTTTTTTCATTTTGAAAACCGTTTCTATTATTAAAATCAACACGCCAAATTTGCAGAATCAATAATTCAGAATTCAGAAGGTGGTAGTTCACCATTATTAGTAGATGCAACGATTAATTACTATTGGCTAATTCTAATTACCAGCTAAATACAAAATCTTTAACCATAGAAACGCTTAGTGGTTCCCATAACTATACAGCGGTTAAATTCCATTAACTCTTTGATTTGAGTAAGGATATTGTCGCTGCGGAAATCCCACGCCCATTGAAAATATAAACAACGTTCGTATCTGATTATGCAAGGCGCATTGCGATTGTTAGTGATTATATTATCTTAAATAGCACGCACGCATTGCCGGAAAAACAAAAAATACTCAAGAAAAATGCTATACACTTATTAAAATAATACTAGACTGTTTTCTAAGCACTGTTTTTTATGGAATATCATCAAGGCAACTCAACACTATGAAACCAACTCAATTTATCATTTTTTTTCTATTATATTAGGCATTAATCGGAACCATTTAATTAAGAAGAAAACAAGAAGTGCTTTCTTTATTTATTTAACGTCCAGAGGGCTTTTACGTGTTGGTAGTGCAAGTTTAATATGACAGATAATTTTGAAACTTAAGAAAGAAATAATACAAATAAAATTACTTTAGATTAAAAATATACACAAGTCATAAAAGTACAAGAAACAGGTTTACAAAAATAATAAAAGATATTTTTGGGATAGTGTTGAAATAAATGTTTTACATAATCCACAAAACTCGACAAGTTTATTTTGTCAAAATCACCTTAGTATTGATTTCTCATAGTGTAAATGCTGCTGTAGAATAGTGTATTTCGTCATGTTGTTAGTGCGGGTATTCGTAAGTTATGAGTTAATGAGGAATTCGCAACAGTCGAATTTAGAATTGAGTATTTTGAATAAAAAGGTAAAGTAATTTATTTTACGTCTGTTTTCTAATGTACGTATTTTTAGAATATTTAATAAGAAACTATATTTTTAGTCTTCTAGGGGGATTTTTAATTTGAAATTTATAAAACGCAGAATTTTGTTTCTATTCATTGTGAATCACAGTTTAGCCATATATTTGAATTACTTGTTTGTTCTTAATTCTATGATCTGAATTATGTGGGTGGCAGTAAAAAATCTCTGTGTGAAGCAACCAAAATTCTCGAACGATGAGTTATGTCGATATGAAATTTGCCCTTTCTGAAAATTTTAACTAATTTCGATCACAAGCTATGGAGAAACGTTTTTAGATTTTAACGGCCAGAAGTATTTTCGTTATTTGTTTTTGGGGTGTTATGCCGTGTTGTGCTACCTCCTTCTTTAGCCAACATTTTGGATAGCGTTTTTTACTTTTTTTTTTAGCGTTTACATATCTGCACTGATGATGGACATTGTAACGCTGTCCAAAACGTTCGCTAAAGAAGGAGGTAGCTCAACACGGCATAAAACCCCAAAACAAAAAATGAAAAAACAAGATATGGAAATTAGATCAATCCATTAAACACTAAAAAAGGTTCATTTTTGACAAAAAATGTTTTGATCTTCGTGCCTAGCCTAATTATCAAGCCATCATGTTTTTAAATGTTTTCTTTTCCAAATAATCATAATCTAGTTTTAAAAAACTAGGTAACTTATGAAAAATACGTTTTATAAAACAAAATACCAATATTTTACAATTAACAAAATACCAAAATTCATACCTAAAAGGCGACATCTACCGCTTGCCGGAATAATAATTATTATTCACACAATCTCATTGTTCCGTTTCAAATACGTATTTTCCAAATTTACCGTTGTTATTAACAAATTTACATTTAGATTCGGTTAATGTTAATGTTTATGTTTAATTATTACAGGTCATGGAATCGTAGCCCCCGTGGCCGTGTCTAAAGTAAGCTACGCCACTACCCATGGTTTGGGTCACGGATATGGCGGTCTGGGCTACGGCGGGTACTACGGAGGATATGGTGGTGAGCTTGGCTAATTAATATTTCATACTGTATTCCCAGAGGACAACATCTTCTTACTCCTTGCTAGTGTGGACGCCTGGTAGAGCCAAGAAAAATGATCCCGTGAATAATGAATTTAACCCCTCAGGATAGTTTGTTCGCTTTTTGGAACAACTCATGTAGTTTTTTCGTTATTTGTTTTTGGGGTGTTATGCCATATCGCGCTACCTCCTTCTTTAGCCAACGTTTCCGACAGCGTTACAGTGTCCATCATGAGGGCAGATATGTAATGATGATGGACATGTGTAATGATGATGGACACTGTAACGCTATCCGAATCACTGGCTAAAGAAGGAGGTAGCGCAACATGGCATAACACCCCAAAAACCAATAACAAAAATACTTTTGGTCATGAAAATCTGAAATCGTAACTCATGTAAGTCTCAGGGAGATGCTGTCTCTCTTACTATCATGGTTAGAAATGGATTCATACGTCAGTCTTGGGTTAACGAATCTCCAGATTCCTATCCTATCGTGGCTTCAGCACCGACCTAGTGAAAAACAGCCAGAATTCAATCATTGTTTGAAATGGCTTTAGCCGTAATTGGTGACCGAATCTGCGTAGCTGGGTACTTCCCAACCGTCTCCTTTCCCATACAAATTCTTACAGCATCTAAATTCCTACAAAAATGCGAATGCAGCATGCCTTTTGGCCCTAGGCATTTGGGTTTGTTGGGCGGTGATCACGCGAATAAAAGCATTACCTATTTGCGAAAACAATACATAAATAGTCAAAATTAGAGATTGGCACACAAACCTTTCGGTCATTACAACAGTAGGGTTGGTATAAATAAATATATTAATTAAAACTGCACAGTATTTCGTAAATAATTGTGTGTGCTATGATTCCCAACAAATATTTGGTTTCAAAGGTACTACGGTATATCCCCAGTTCTAAATATAATGTCCTATGTCCAACGACCAACCATATCATGACCCATATCCTGTGTCCTACCTCAATTCCAAGCGCATTCCAAACCGAGGGTTACGGATGTGATATTTTATGGATAGGAAACTTATTAATATTGCATGCAATATTTCTCCAATACCGCGGTCCCGGAATGCGCTGCCGGTTGATTTCTCAGAAATATTGCTTCTGGGAGAGAAGGTTGCTTTGAGGTTCGATAAAATATGTGATCTATGTAATGGCCCCATTCGAAACAAAGATATGGAATTTCTACGGGTTAATATACTCGGGTCATATTATTTACACAACAGAAATAGTTTATCTTTCTTGGAATGCGAATTGACTCCAGGGCTTCAACATGTTCATATTATTTTTGCTTGTACAACGGTTTCCGTGAAAAATAATAATATGATTACCCTGACTGTTTTGTGTAGCGCTATTTTTGTGAAAGATCACCTTAGGGGTATCAACGGCTTTCCAATAAAAAAATCATCAAAAAATTAAGACAAACACCATAAAAATATGCGAATGTCTAAACTAGAGATAAAACGGGTATTCGGTAACTATCCGGTATCCGGCCTATCCGGCCTAAATTTAAAATCCGGCTGGATACCGGATAATAAACGAGTATCCGGCCAGACACCAGATTTGAAAAACAATACGATATTTAAACCTTCGTTAGAGGCACTTCGTATATTTCACATAACAAAGAGAATCATCATTTTTTTTTATTACAGAACAAAAAAAAATATTACTCAAACTGCACTAAGAGCAAATTATGATGAATGAATACCAATTTCTCTGCGTTAAGAGGCAACAAACGCTTTCGCTTGTCTTCGTATACAAGGCCAGCTTCCTAAAAAAGTCTTTTGCTGTAAACACTGCTGCAGGGCGCTGAAAGATAAAGTTTAGCAAGTTTTGTTAAGTTTGGGTATTGTAAAATCACTTCAAACTTGAATTACAAAAGCACGTTTTTTCGTAATCTCAAATGATTGTGGTTGCAATTAATTCAATAGGACAAAGACACACTAGATTCACTCATCAACGAAAGGGCCCGAACTCACCCGAGTCCACCCGATCGTCCGAGCGGTCGCTCGTGTAACGAGTCGCCAATCGGCTATATTCGACCGTATATCCGGCTACCCGGCTTCAAGGTTGGCTGGATATCCGGTATCCGGTATCCGGCAAAACATTTATCCGTTTAATCTCTAGTCTAGACATCACCATCTGCAATTGCCCTATTCCATTATTTTCATTATTTTACTTCATTAAATTACTTTATTTTATCATTGAAGAAGAAGATAACACTTATAATCTAAATGAAAATATGAAAGAAAACAAGACATAGAAAAATAGAAAAAGACAATGGTCGCAACTGGGACTCGAACCCAGACCTCTCGTCTAACTGGGACGTGAGACGTTAGACGAGAGGTCTGGGTTCGAGTTCCAGTTGCGACCATTGTCTTTTTCTATTTTTCTGTGTCTTGTTTTCTTTCATATTTTCATTTAGATTATAAGTGTTATCTTCTTCTTCAATGATATATTACGTTGATGGGAATAACCTTCAAAAGTTATAAAAAGAGAGTTTTTCTCGTAAAAAATTGAATACTTTATTTTATTTTATTTTTATTGTATTTTACAAAATTGCTAAATGAAGGCCCCAGCAGGGAAAAAGCACCCAGTGAGGCTCACATCATCAAATAATCAGTAAAAGCAATAATAATTCCCTTGTAACGAGTTCATGGTAGAGGCGCATTAGATTATCATTATATTACCTTTGCTCTTCAAGGCACAGTGTAACAACCGAAGAGAAAAACTGTTAGAAGTGTATTGGAGGCGTATCTTTATGCTCGAAGTAAGCTAGATTTCTCTACATTCAGATGAAATAGAGCAATCATTTTCAAACAACAATAGAGAGGAATAATTATTTCTGGAATAGAGAGTCAATAATTATTTCATTGGCCTGTCTGGGACATGTGTCTGGGTGTGAAAGGCATCAGGTAAATTATAGATACGGAAAAAACCTAAGATATACAGCGCCCTTGAGGTGATTTTTCACAAAAACGGCGCTGTATAAATCATCCAAATATTATTATTATTTACTCTTCGGTAGCCATTTACAAACAAATATATACATAATTAAAAAAAAATACTTGTTAACCACATGTTTTAATAACGTGTTTCGTACGTATTATTATTTCGTATGTACGTTACTTCACCAGGGTTTATTTAAAACTCTAGGTAATCTAATGAACGGTAATTTTCAAATACACCCTAAATATATCATCTGAGATACAGCAACGTCCTCCTAAAAGCTTTTTACTTTTTACAAAAAGTACTCCTCTAAAAACACACTACAGACAAGTGAAAGTATATTATTTACGAAGATAGATTCAAGAAATAAAATAATCGATTTATCGTCGTGTAAATGCCAAAGTCGTGAATCCGCAAAAAATCTTTCGGATATATGTTTATATAATTACTAAACCAATTTAAGTAAGTCTGCAGTTTGCACGTAATAATGTGCAACAAAAAATAAAAAATAAAAATATTTGACATACTTAACTCAAAACTTGCAGAAATGCGGATTCGCGACTCTGGCATTAGACCGACGTTATAATAATGGTAATAATTTTGAAATGTTTCGTAAAACCTTTGAAACATGCAGGATGAGATCATTTTGTATAAACTTACCTCAACTATTAAAGACACACAGCAGTAGTGTACGAGATACTTTGATGCTATTACGTTCTACATGTCAAAAGAATTAACATACCCTCTGTAATTCATAATCTCCTAATAAATTATTCAGTAGGTATGCAAAACCTCATCGCATTTGCGAACGTACATTTTGCCCCCAAAGAGGCTTTTATACCTATAATATTAAATCGTTTCCCTTCCCTTTTTTTTAATTCGTCTCTTATTTTGAATTAAAAAAATAATGAAATAACTATTTGGTTATAACAAAAACGATTAAATAAAAATGATGAAGTAATAATTAACATTTATCACACCAGAAACGCGAAAGAGATCACTGAACTTAACTAAAAAGACCTTATAAACTTTGGTTACAGGCATACTTTAAGATTAACTTTAATTATAATGGTTAGTATTATAATGACGTAATTCCAGGTATTACGACACTCCAGACAGACAACTTATTAAATAATTGTCCTAATTGGTAGTTCACTAACTTTGATTTTATCGCGTCGTTAAAATTGCGCCAAACGTAAGGTTTAATTAACCCCTCATAGAAACGCCGTTAATTATTTTTTTACCGCTTGACAGTAAGGAATAATTAACGACGAAGATGATCATCAACATTTTACTCAAATCTTTGCATAAAATTATTATTTTTTTTTTTTTACATTAACTCCACACAGGAGGCCTTGAGGAAAATAATTCCCCTCAGGGCCTATGTCATCTGGGATGCTGTGTGGAGGGTCTTTTTGAGGAGAGGAAGGAATGAACATTGGTCTTGAAAAGACCCATGTTGTAGGAGGGAGGAAACACAGATGCCGGCAAATCGTTCCATAGCCGAGCTGTTGAACTCAAGAACGAGTCGAAAAAACGACCCGTTCTCATGTGACAAATGTCAACCGTGTACATATGTTGGGCGCGCGTTTGGCGTGTCTCCCGACTATGCACCGGTGCCGAAGGGATCAATGACGCCAGTTCCTCAGAGCATCTTCCATTGAAATACCGGTAGAACATGGATAGCATTCCCACCCGACGCCTGTGCTCTAAATCTAGTCGAGGGTATTTTTCAAGTATTTTGGAGCTCCAGACCAGAGGTGGCTGCCAAATTCAACCGTGGGGCGCACTTGCGATTTGTACAGGGTAAGCAGTTGTGTACTATTAAAGTATCTGCGGGCCCTATACAGTACGCCCAGTTTTTGAGAACTTTTAATTTAATTTACATGTTTTAATTTAATTTACATGTTTGTTTGTTTTTTGGTGCTGGTAGAATTTGAAAAATGCGGTTGATTTAACCCTACAACCCTATTAAATTATACCCTATCTTAACGTAAAAAATACAATAGCACACGTTGTTTTTATTAGTGTGCCCAATGGCAATAATGCTTCCCAGAGGCCTATAAAAATGATGAATGCAAACTTTTATCCAGTCGAAATTAAAACTAGTAGGAAATAATAGTGGTATAAGTACAACAAGCACAGAGTTCTAGCAAAGTTATATCCCAAATTGGACTTATTTTATTAAACATTGTTACTGTTAGTTCCGTGACTTTTTTCATGAGTTGTTATCAGATTCGCAATTCAAGTGGTGTATTTGAAGGATTTATGCCGGCTCTTGTGTGAAAATATCTGAAGCAGCAAAAAAATTTGAACGTCGAAGTATTGTGGCGTTATAAAATAACAAATCTGGGATTTCATTACAGATACCTACATATTTTTATACTCACGTAGTCATAAAAATGCACCATGAAAACAAAAGCTTTGAAACCTAACAGATATAAGATTTAATTTCCATTATATTTGCTTCGAGTTCGATTCGAAATCAGGCAATTTTTGTAATTTAATTTAATTTACAATAAAAAAACACAAACATTGGTTTTAGACCACTTTTATTTTATTAACATTCTATCGGTTTTGGAAGCATCCTTCCTTCTTCAGGAGAATATTATAATTAACCTGTGATACAGAATATTGACAGACATATTATTGACCGCGATTACCACTACCCCTTTGCTTACCCTCCACTCAAACACCTAAATTTGTATATCTGTCAATATTCTGTATCATAGGTTAGTTATAATATTCTCCTGACGAAGGAAGGATGCTTCCGAAACCGGTAGAATGTTTATAAATTAAAAGTGGTCAAAAACAAATTTGTGTTTTTTTATTGTAAATTATGGTAAAGTTAATGCTTTTTACAAATATGTAATTTAATTAATTTTTTCTATTCTTTATTATTGTTTAAAAATGACAAGCTATGGGAATTTATAACCCCTAAGCTACTTCAAGGAACTTGTTAGCAGTTGTTCAGAAACGATGATAAAGGCATATTTTAGTAATAAAACAGCATATCTACAAACATAGTGATATATAGTGACTGAATGCTGTAGAAATGAGATCCCTGAGACGTATGTGTGGTAAAACCATGTATGATCGTGTGAGAAATGTGGAGATCCGCAAAGAATGCAAGGCTGATGTAAGCGTAATGAATAAGATTAAGAAAGGGACGCTCAGATGGTTTGGGCATGTAGAGCGAATGAATGAGGAAAGGAGTGTAAGGAGAATATATGACGCAAATGTGAATGGTAGACGAAGTCGCGGACGCCCGAGGAAGACATGGCACGACCAAGTGAATCAGATACTTGAGTCGGGCGATGTCAAGAGTCAGAATAACAGAAGAGCATGTATGAGACGATGTATGAATGTGAACGAAGCAAGGAGTGTGTGCCAAGATCGAGTTGTTTGGCGGTCCGTCCTCTCTGCCTACCCCTGCGGGGAAACGGCGTGATGGTTAGTTAGTTAGTTAGTTAGTTAGTGATATATACAGGTTGAAAATAAAACATAAACTTTATTACCTACAATTGTGTTTGAAGTATTCAAAGAGAGATTATTTAATACTAAAATACACTGAGGAATAGTGCTAAGAATTTAATTTTAAATTAAATAATGTCATCTCTAAATTTGAATTATTATTTATGAATACAGATAGTTCCAATAGATAAATCTGCACTACGCTTTCATAGTGTAATTAATTGTGCTTACGTTGTTATTCAAAGCTATAGAGATTAACCCTCGCCCCGAGGGTTGGAGGCAAGTTTTCACCTTCTCAGCAGCCCGGCTTATCAATTATTATTTATTAGGGTTGGCCATCATTAATATAGGATGATAATACTAAATATTTCGAGTAGTTTATGAACGCCTAAAGGATAGCTTTTTAAAAAATGAATTTCCTTAAAATAAAATCAGTAACGTTCTGACGATGTTTTTCAAATCGGAACTAAAAAAAATCTATTTTGCTTTTGAAATCCTTCCTTTCGATAAAACTTAATTCGCTTTTAAAATATTCATCTAAATGTATTAATCCTTGCTTAGAAAAAAAAGTATCAGCCTTTATAAAGCAGTTTTTCGGGATGTTCAGAAATTTGAGATCTTACGTCACGAAATTTGCTCTTCACATATTCTATCTGAAATGCGTAGGTCAGTACAACTATTTACAGTTCGTAAATTAATTTTCATCAACATTTATTATACGCTGAAACATCCTTTCAAATAAGACACGACGTGAAAATATACATAATTGGTTTCATTTAAATAAAATTCAATATTTCACAACGAAATTGTTACAAATTACGTAATAAACTTAATTTTTTGGTAGAAAGCAGTAACTTTGTGGTTTGACATATTATAAATTGAAATAACACAATAATTTTGTTTGTATAAAAATTAAACTGACGATGCCTGAAGATGTTTATGTAAAGCGAAACCGGTCGGTAGTGGAAAAATTAAATAAATCGTGGTAACAAACAAAATTATTGTGTTCTTTCAATTTATAATAAACTTTACTTTATTTGTTTCTTCAGTAATAATACCATTAAAAGAGGCTTATTTGTATTGTCAGGAATAATAACCATCTTTCTATAGGAATTTTAGTTCTGGTCGGTTGGAAAAGGCAATTTATTGTAATGTGAATATTTAAAAAAATAAACCAATAAACACCTTGAAGTTATCTGTACGTACCGATATGCTTCAACAGACTTACAACACAAATAAAAGACTTTGAGAACATTAATGAAGGTTACATTACTCGAATAGACTGCGTTTTTGTTAGACACGTTCCAATATTTCATTAAAATCTCACAATTTTCAACAGATAATAAAACATATTATATAAAAAATGAACCAGTACTCGGAATTTTAAAATGCAGAAAATAATCCAGCAAAACATTAATTGATTTTCTCTGCTTTACGTGTATTTTACTTTTTTATATGAATACCGCACAAGAATCCCAACTGCTCCCGTCTGGAGCCAGTAAGACTATGGCATCCCCAATTGGGGTACTTTGTGAGGCTGAAGGTAGTGGGAAGGGGAAGGAGATGGGGAAGAGGAAGGTGGAAAGTACCTGGCTATTCAGATCTGGTCACCAAACACGGCTAAAGCCATTTCAAGCAACGTTTCATTTCTGAACGGTGGTCTTAAACCATAGTGATACTGAGAGTATCTTCCACTCTGAAACGTGCCGCAAATATACTATATATTATTTTAAATGAATAAATTGTGAAATAACACAAATTAATAAAATAAAATTTATTTGCCACCCCGGGATTCAATCCCGTGACTTTCATAATGCGAGTCAAGAGCCTTACCGCCGGACTACGCCGGCCGTCAAACAGTGAATTTATTTAGCATTAGTATAAATCAGAACCAAAAAAAAAACAAAATAAAATAGATATAAATTGTAAAATCAAGGTAAAATGGCTTCTCGAAACGTTGGCCAAAGTCGTTAAAATAAAAACAAAATGTTTTATAACATTGTACAACATTTTAAAATATTATAATTATGTTAATGTAAGCAGTAGAAATAGATATTTGAAGGGTATGAAACGTTTTAAGCAATTTCTCATATTTATAAAATAAGATTAACGTTTTAAAATGCTAGTAATAGAAACCGAAATAATACACCTGTTACATAAATAAGCATACTTTCCTCCAATGCGAGCTAAGTGCAAGCATCTATCTCGGTGGAATGGTCGCATTATGCAAGTAGTATTTTGATGGGGCAGATTACTTATTATGCACTTGCACTGCATTTGCAAGTTACAGGAACTGCATTAGATGTTAGTGAATCATAACTCTGGCAGTTACTGCTTTACGAGAAATATGATAAAACCTTTGAGAAAACGGAGAAAAGTGATGCCATGGGTAAAATCATTTAAAAGAGATATTTAACTTCAGAAAGTTTATTTTTTCAAATATTTCTCTAGATTCTAGACGAATGTATATCACTAACCGGCAATTATCACTTTTCTAACTTCCTGCTCCATTATCTCCATTTATTTATCTATATAAAGTATGTTTTCGATGCCTGTCTCACTAGGATATACCTGTGTCGAGACAGGCTTAGAGGTACATAAATGAATATCGTAGTTACAAGAATATTTAAGGTTAAATTCATATTAATTGGATTACAATTAAAATAGAAAGGTAATTGGAAGTGTGGGTAAATACTTTAAAGAGAGTAATCATAATATGATAAATTTATATTATAAATTCGATATATAAAGGTGCCGGTAACCCGGGCGTTTATTAATATCAAGAGTTATTTACATTTACATATATGTGTGCTAACGACTCACTAGACAATATCTGTTCTGAGCCGGGTATCTATAATTACATATATCGGTAAAGATTAAAGCAAAAAAAATACAAAAGATAATAAACAAAAATACAAAGTACAAAAGAAAAACTTAAATGTAGGAAGAGACCAAGTAAAGTAGTAAATTCGGTAAAATCTATTAATGGAGTTAAATTTGACCTGATTCTTTTATTTTAATTTAATTTATATGGATTAGGTTGTATGTAAATTGTTATTTTTGTCTGTGTGTGATTTATTTTACATACTCACTATTCGTCTCTCAACTTTCCAACAACCACCTATTCCGAAATGTTGAGAGCACTAGTTCAAAAACTTCGTTAGGTTTACTCTGTTTTCAGACATTATTAATAATACAAAGTTTGTTGTGACACGTAACAGAGTAATAAATGCTCTCAAGATCACCCTGAACTTTTGAAAATGGCTTTATCCGAGTTTAGTGACCAGATCTGAATGATCAGGCACTTCCCAACCTTTATCTTCCCCATCTCTATACCCTCCCCACTTCTTTTGGTTCCATGACAACCCAACAAAAATTTGAAAAGTGAAGTAAAGTCATTAAAAGCGATGAAAAAAACTAACCGTAACCTATTTTTAAACGTATTTTTTTCGTCACTCTTCATGACTTTATTATTTTTCAAAAGTGTCATTGATTTATCACCGCTTTAAGTTGTCCGGTTACCACTTCCCTTTACAAATATGTGCCTCACAAAATACCTTAATTGGGGATGCCACTATCACACGGCTCCGTGCATTTGGGACTCTTTTGCGGTTTTACGATTAAAAATGTGAAATTCAATTTTCCCACTATCATTGAACATAATATAGTCCATCGAGCCGAAGAATAATACATTTTTATTTATTTTCCAGGGCTGGACGGAGCGTATGTGTCCGGACATGGCTACCATGCGCCCGCCGTGAGCTACGCCAACCAGGTCGGCTACTCCGGACACGGTGGGTACGGAGGCTACGCCGGACACGGCGGGTACGGACTCGGATACGGACATAACCTCGGCCACGGACTGGGCTATGGATACTATTAACTCCACATTAGGAAACTTTATATAATATTAAAGTATGACAAGAGGTGTCGCTAAATAATTATACAATTTTACACATCTTGATCGATTATACTATATTTGTATTTTTTAAATACTGTACAATACGCATGTATGTAAATATATTTTTTTTAATAAAAATCTCGAAAAACTTAAATAGTTTTTAAATATTTTAAATACACTATTTTGTTACCTGATTTACACTCATTGTCAAAATGAACAATTTATCAATACATTAGTAGTCATGTGTACTGTTGACCTTGCGTCAAAAAAATAAAATTTCCATTTTTCTCATATTTAATAAATCAATGAAACGGCAACAATTCAAGTTGCTATCTGAATGGCTATTCCCTAAAATTTATGATAAGAGATCGTTCTCCCGCGAGAAGTGCTGTCAGGTTTGTGTGATTATCGGCCGATGACAAAATTTCAGCTGTGAGCTGTCACATATTTTAGTTTCGGTCGTTTTTAACACGAATTCCTGCAAGTATGCATGATTATTTATTCATTTTAACAGCTGCAGAAAATCACACAAATCTGACAGGACATCTCGCAGGAGGAGGATCTCTTAGAGAATAACTCTTCTGCTCAAATACTCACCTTCTTAATTACGGTTCCATGCCAACTGAGAATAAAGTCAACTCAACACCTCTTTATAAAGTCATTAAAAGCTGTGAAAAAAATAATTTTAAATTAGCCGATAATCCTAACCTAACGTAACCTATTTAACCAATTTTTTAAATATATTTTTTCATCACTCTAAATCATGGGTCGGCAACCTGAGGCCTCTTGGTGCGGCCCGCGAGAGTCTCACCATAACGTACGTGACGGACGACATCATATACGATAAAGTGAAAGGGAGTGAGAAAAGGAGCGAAGGAAAACTGAGTTTGAAAATCGGTTTGCTGATTTCAAAAAGATCAATATTTTATGTCAATTTTTTTTATAATCACATGTAATGAGTACTCTTCAAATAAAAATCATGTTTACAAATTCTACTACAAATTTATGACTGCTCTCGGAAATCGAGATAGGATTTCGCATCTCGAAATATTAGTCCCCAAATAATAGTTTACACACGGAATAGTCACTTTCTCAAAATTTTGCTACATTTGGTATGCAACTCAAATGTAAAGCTTCGCTCGGTGCACGATGATTCTGAAACTTTTGATTTGATTTACGCTATATTCTGAACACAAAACTGTTTTAAATTAAATCCATGAGCAGCGAATTAAAACTGCATTCAGAACATGAAAATGGATTTTCTTTGTTTCTGGCAGCATATACACAGAGAATTTTATAACTATACTTCGAATAAGAGAATGTTTTCCTTCAAAATGTGTCAGCAGATGAATCAACAAATGGAATTTTACATTCTGATCACAAAACTTGTTTTAAATTTAAAGTGAATCGGTACATGATAAATCTGAAACTTGTTATTTGATTAATCGTTGTCTTTTGAACACAAAACACGTTTAAATTAAATATGTATGCGGCGAATAAAAACTACACACAGAAAATGAAAATGGATTTTTTTTATTCTGTCAGCACATACATAGTCTGCGACTAGAATTTAATAACTGCATTTCAAATAAGATAATGTTTTTCTTCGAAAGGAGTCAGCAGATGAATCCATTATAGAAATTTTACATTCTGAAGACAAATCTGGTTTAACTTAATTAACTTGCGGCGAATTAAGACTACACTCAGCACATGAACACGGTTTTTTTTTAATTCGGCAGCACATACCTAGACTGCAACTAGAATTTTATAACTGCATCTCAAATATGAGAATTTTTTCCTTCAAAACGTGTCTGCAGATGAATTGACAACTAGAATTTTACATTCTGATCACAAAACTGGTTTTAAATTAAGAGTGAATCTAAAAACGAGTACCCAGCTTTAATTAGTATTATTTTCATCCTATTCTTATGGTTTTTCTATGAATTACGAATTTTGAAGAATGGTTTGAAAAAAAATTTTTAACTCCACTCGAAATATAAGAACGAAATGTTCAAAATGCGTCAGCAGATTAATCTGCTACTGGAATTTTGACACATCATTCGGATCATGAAACAGGTTTTAACCTAAGAGTTAATCTGCACGCGAGTCTTCAGCTATAATTGAAACTACAACCAGAACAAGAAAATGGTTTTCTTCCCATTTTTGCACTTGGAACACATGGATGGTTTGATGATCCATCGAAACACTTAGAATTGTCGAAACATCGCCCATGGACTCATTCTCGCTGAATATTAGCCATAAACAATCTAAGCGCAAAACAAAAATCGGCAAAAACTTGCATTTCACTACAGACGGTGTTGCCAGTCGCAGTGATCAAGATGGCATAATTATAAGTTCATTGAAAGAAAGGGAATTTTTCGGTTTTGTCACAGAATAAGTAATGAAAAATTCCGTGCCCATTTATCCGAATCGCAGGTGCGACAAAAATATCAACTGAACTGGTTAAATTTTTACAAGAAATTATTTATTGTGAAATTTTGCCGCCCCTTAAAAGTGCCGCCCGGGGCGGGCCGCCCCCCCCCCCCAGCTACGTCTCTGCGGTACCCATAACCGCCTCCCAAATTGGTATAGGTATACTGTAATGACACGTGACCCAAGTGCGGCCCGCACTTATCCCCATGGGCCAATATTTGGCCCTTTTACAACAAAAGTTTGCCGACCCATGCTCTAAATGACTGATCTGAGATGTTTCTAAGTTGATTTCATTCCGAGTTGTCCGGTCACCCTTAATTAGAAACCTTGAATATTATACAAAACCATTTCTTTAATTTTAGGTAAGGAATCATACATTTTGACCAAAGAAATGTCACCATCTCAATGACAATTATTTTTTTAGACTTTCTCTAGGCAGGTAGATACCATAACGTAATTATTCCGATTTGACAGCATATAGTCAAAACGTAGAAACCACGATCGTTCAAACTCCAGCGGAGTAAAAAAATGGCATCTGACACTGCCACCATCTTGAACCGGAACCGAAACGTAATAAACAAATTTACAGATATTTGAAATGCCAAATGATTGGCAGCCCTTACACTATTCAATCGTGATGGAATTGATGTCGCATACCATCCAATACATGATCGCGAGTACCAACGTTGATCTAGAAATTCAAGATAGATATAGAACCCTGAGCATGACTCCAAGTATCACCGTTCAGGAGCTGACGGGTCAGAAGGGATATAAACATTGCTTTGCATTACATAGCATAGATTTTTCTACCTCCCAGCCTACTGGACCCTACTTGCTAATGGTCATGCCGGTCAGGAGAGCAATCTTGCCGTTAAACAGATTAATTCCAATA
The DNA here is from genome assembly GCA_936435175.1 of Glyphotaelius pellucidus. NCBI lineage: Eukaryota > Metazoa > Arthropoda > Insecta > Trichoptera > Limnephilidae > Glyphotaelius > Glyphotaelius pellucidus. The sequence continues at coordinate 17,356,450 of OW386548.1, forward strand.
TCGATATATTTAGCATTAGAGAAGCTGCCTTTAAAAGCCAAGCTCTATTAATGCGAGTATAGATTGTATATCTACAGCTTATGTTAAGTTTAATGGCCCTCCATTACCTATAGTCTCGGCTTCAAATCCCAGGGTGCTCACATAAATTTTATTTGATCGATTTGTTATCACAATTAAATCATTAAAAATAATAATATAAGGTATATTTGTGGCACGTTCCAGAGTGGAAGATACTCACAGTATCGCCCTGTGTAAGACCACCATTCAGAATTGAAACAATGCTTTAAATGGCATAAGCCGTATTGGATGACTAGATTTGAATAATCAAGTACTTTCCTTACCTTCCTCTACCAATCTACTCCCTCCAAACCTACCTTCAGCCTTATAACATACTACAAATGGGGATATCTTTCAGAATTGAAACTTTGCTTGAAATGGCTTAAGCCGTGTTGGATGACTAGATTTGAATAGCCAGGTACTTTTCTTTTTTTCCTCTACCAATCTAATCCCCTTCCCCACCTACCTTCAGCCTCACAACATACCACAAATAGGGATGCCTTAATCCCACTCGCTCTGGACGGGAGCAGTTGGGACCCTTGTGAGGAATTCACAAAAAAAAATTGAACGTATTACGTATTTAATTACAGTATATTTGGTTTAATGCTATAATATCAAATTTAACGTTCAACAGCAACATCCTTAAAACTCATTTTTATCGCAAAAGGTAAAAAAAGTAATAAAGTACAAAATATTCCGTTTGGATCATTCGATATTCAAAAGAGGAAGGAAGGTTTAGTAAAAAACTCAGTGTTTTACGGTCCACGGCTTATACCTATTTCAAATTTCATCTACAGTGTTGAAAAAAATCATTTGATTTTTTGAATATGCTTGAAAAAAAACATTTTTGATTTATTGAATATGCTTTGTAATTTTAGTAACGAGTGTTCACATAGCTCTAATCTAAATCCTACAGCATGAAAGAATTTAAAATGAGCGAATTTTTTAAAAATTCCAGCAATTCTTTTATCTTTTGGCTTGACAATGACGACGGCTTGACAACGATGCAGAACAAACAAGGGGTGCAGTGACATTTATCTTTTTTGCTTTATAGGTGTCCTCAACTACTTTTCACATCCACCGCTAGTCGTATATATGTTTTGGCATTTTTTTCCTCTCTTTACATTCCAACAAAAATATCGCGAGACACACCGTGGTTTTAAAAATGTTTGCAGACACACGCAGATATCGATCGTTCAGTTGATTAGACAGACATCCCCAAAAAATAGAATTTTGAGTTGATTATGGAGTTATATGTGTAGGTGTATCCTCTATCACTCTATCTGATACAATACTCGAATTACTCAAAAACATCACCAAATCAAATTCAAAAAACTTCTAGTGAATTAAACAAAATATTAATGTTTTCTGGGTCAAAATATTAATGTCACTAGTAGGATATTCAAAATGTCGTACTTATGTACAGGACTGTTAAGCTTCCCGGTATTATTTTATAGCATATTTAAAATGTAAAACACGGAAAAGTGTAAATAATATTTAATTTATCTTAGTAGTCATTATCTCAAAATTTTGTATTTTGAAATATCTGACTAATTAACTAAACGATCTATATGTATACACGGTTTTAGAGAACAAAATATTACACCGACTAAAATGGCAGTTATTTAATTAGTAAAATTCCAATCAGTTAATAAAAAAGTAATTCAGATTTAGCATTGTTTTTGTTAAGTTCTGGAAGTGTTTTAGTTGTTACAATCAAGTTCTGAAAGTATTTTATTTGTTAATATTGAACCAGTAGTGTGACGTTTGAAATGATTTATTGTTGATCTCAGAACAGATGTAATACCTTGGGAGGTATATATAATAAAAAAAAATATTTAAAAAAAAAATTCAAAATATTCAATAAATAATTTAAAATCAATTGTGTGAAACATTTTCCTTTAAAATTTTAGTTTGGTATAATAATAACAAATAAAATACTTCCAAAACTAGAGACGTTATTATATTAGATTTACTTTCAATAAAAAAAAAACAAAAAACAGTTATAACGGCCTAAGAAACATTTTTCAGTAGGTGTTTTATGACATTCTTTATTGCTTTTAGCATTATTTTTTTTAGCATTGAATAAATACGTTTAAATAAAATTTCAGTAAAAACGTTTTTATTTAGAAAATCTATTGTCTGAGGCACTTTCCATGGATCGATACAATAATAACAAAATGTAAAGTAAAAATACTTTTAGAACTTAATAATGACGTTACTAAATAAGATATACTTTTAATAAAAAAAAAACAATTATAACGGTCAACAAGGTATTTTTTCCGTAAGTGCTTTATTTATTTATTTATTCATTCATAAAATTATCGCCATTTGGCTTTTACATAATAACATAGATAAGGTATAGCAACAATATGAAAAAAAGCTCAAGTGAGCTTGTATATTTAAATATTACAATATTGCAACAATGAAAAAATATATTTAAATATGATATATATGCAAATAACTTAACTTAAGAGATACGTTGAAAATGTTTAATGATAGGTAAATAATAAGTCAAATATATTACGAGTTAGGAAACAAACCTTATTTACAATGAAACAATAAAATTAAGAAAATCTGTGAACAAAATAATAAGAATAGCCACTATTGTAAAGCAGTACCAATATTTGTTAGTTGGTAACAATGATGAAAAGAAAAAAAGTTTTAATTTTTTTTTAATAATTGTGATGGTTTATAAAATTACTTTAAATAATACAATTAATTACTAATATGCAATTATACGATACTATACGTAGAGATATGTTAAGAATATACTAGGTAAATTTATTTTACAAATTTACCAAAGACAGTAATTGACAGTTATGACGTTCTTATCAACAAAAACATAATACTACCTACCTATTAAACAACGTATACAGCTATCAATTTTTTTAACATTAAAATACCAATTTGCTAAGTTCACAATACTGGCAACTCATCTAAACCCAAGTTTTTTTATTTTATAATTAGAAAGACGGTTTTCCACGTAGAACCCCATTTATTCTTTAGAAGCTAGAAATGAGTAAAGCGGAGGGATTATGAAATTATTCACTCCTCTGAAAAAACATTCATTTCGTCGTAATAATAAATCAAAAGTGAGATTAATTCCCTTTCCAGCAGATAATTGTGTGTAACTTGGGTGCTATTGCATATTACATGTCAGTACTGTAGTTAGCGCCGTTAGCAGTACTGTGTACAAGGTACAAGGTACTAGGTAGTAGTTATGAAGAACAACTCTCCTCTTTGCGGAATTCCCTGGATATTTGCCGAGTGGAACGCAAACCCCGTTAATATATTATCATCTTCATCTTGCCTCGCCCCAAGCCCCTAGGCTCGGGATTGACGACTCAAATTACATCGGAGCTTTCGAGGCAGCTAGAATAACGGAATAACGCGCTTTTGTTATTCAATGGTTAAGAACTGAAGGTGTTTTCATAAGAATTGAAAATATATATGAAATTTTGGATAGCGCGGTTGCTGCTTTATCCGCTCAATATAAGCTGGAACGAACGTGATCGTATTGAACTGGTGTATATTGTATTTTAAATCGTCAACAGTAAATAAAAAACTTACCTTCTGATTTATGTGATTATGGACTAACCCAAATAACAAGTAATGAGGAAGTGAAATATTTTTTTTTAATGTGATATTAAATACACAATGTTACGTTATATTAATCAGAATAACAAATTTTGCTATTATTTTATTTATTTTTTAATCCTGAGTTAGCTCACATCATCGTGTGCGCTAATAATTTGAGAAATAGACAAATAGACAACCTTAAATACTATCCGTCGCTATTCGAATTTCTACCGATTTCTTGCAAATCTCCCTAGAACATTTTAAGTTTTTAAGCTCTTAAAAAAATGTGTGTTATTTTTGAAGATAATATTAAAATTATATGAAATTCCCTCGATAGAAAAAAATCGCAAAGCATGCTCCGAAAATGATTAAAAACAAGTTTATTTCTTTTTATTCTAAATTCACAATGTTTCTTTAAATGATACTTAAGATACGTTCCACGAGATTTTTGCTCTATTTTAAACGAGTCATGTTTTATTACGCTTTTTCGTAATTTTCGCTTCAATTTCACCACTTAAAATATTAGCGCGCTCTGTCCAACATTCGTAATTACATATCTCTCCATCTTCTTCTTTTTCAGCCGAGAAGCGCCGCCTTAATAATTTGGTTATTATTTTATTTATTTATTAATCCTGAGTTAGCTCACATCGTTGTGTGCGCTAATAATTTGAGAAACAGAGTATAACTTTAAACACTCGTTTCTTTCAAATTTTAAACATATGTTCAATTTTAATAATTTCAATCTGGATTTCGTTATAAAATTGGACGGCCTGGTACATAAGTGATTTGTAGGTGCATGCTTTTTTCCTTGTGGGCAATTTAATTTGCTTTGAATTTCTCGTCCCGTGAATCTTGTGATTTCAATATATTTTTCTTCTCAGTTCCTTAGACATACCTACATCCTCATGCTAATTTTGGTGATCGGACAACTTAGAATCATGCAGCTTCAACACTTTGAAAAGTCATTAAAAAATGTTATGGGTATGAAAAAATTCTCAGTGTTTTTTTAACTGCTACCTAAGACATTTGCCGAGAGTTTTTTTAACGAGTCGTGTTTTATTAAATATTATCACAATTTTCGCTTAATTATTATCGTATTTTTTATATTAGCGCGCTCACTCTAACATTTGTATTTACATATCACCCTTCTTCTTCTTTTTGAGCGCTTCCTCTTTCTCCGATGGCGCTACAGGCCATATCGAGCCTTGGCCTCCCGCAATATTCGCCTCTAACTCCTCCTGTCTGGCTTCCAGTTTGTTACCTGGAGAAGCTGTGCTGCATTCCCCCTTAGATGGGAAGGCTGTCTGGATCTTCCCACTTTTTTTCTTCCACCTGGGTGTCCAGTCATAATTCTTTTTGGGACACGTGTGTCCAGCAATCTCTGTACATGCCCATCCCATCTCAATCTGAGGAGTCTCATATGGGCTGAGATGCTAGGGGGCTGATATATATCATACAGTTCTTTGTTGTGCCGGATACACCACCGTTCTCTCTCTTTCACGGGTCCACATTTTCTTCTCAGCACTTTTCTTTCAAAGGTATCCAGCATTTCAGCCATCTTTAACGTCACTGTCAGTGCCTCACATCCATTTGCCAATACAGTTCTAACAATGCTCTTTATATGGTTATTTTGGTTTTTCTATGGAAGCTACGTGACTCAGCAGCAAAGAAAAAGTATGTTTTGTTGCTTGCTGTGATTTTCCTTCTGATTTCTGCTGATCCTCATTGTCCTCTAGCAGACTAGAGTTCATGTAGGTGAATTGATCGACCACTTTGTTTAAGTAGTTGTCTTTAAATTGTGCACTACCTCTTCTTCTATGTGAAGGGTTTCTGCTCTGTATCATTATTTTCGTTTTTTCAACATTGATACGCAGTCCTACTTTCCGCCCCGCTGTTTCTAAAAGGTTGAGGATGTCCATAACAGCTGATTTTTATCTTCCGACAATGTTCATGTCATCCGCATATCCGACAACTTGACTACTCTTGAAATAAATATTGGAGCCAGTGTCTTTTAGCGTTTTTTTATTACATGTTCGAGCACAATGTTGAAGAGTAATTTTTTCTGACAATTATCCGTCTATTTTGATCTGACACCTCGAGTCTGACATTGTGGCTTTGATGAGCCTTAATAGTTTATGTGGTATCTGTAGTAGTATATCATATAGACTCTCCCGATCTATGCTATCATAATATGCTTATTGCAAATCTATGAATGTCTATATCAACCCCCCAGCAATTTGCCAAGATTTGCCTGACGGTAAACAGTTGATCTGTTGTGGATTTACCGGTGCAAAAGCCTGCCTGATACTTTCCCAGTAAGTTTTCTGTGTACTTATCTATTCTTCTTGTTGAATACTTACTACTTAATCCGTACTAAAAGGATTGTAAGCTAATTTTAATCAAATTTTTCTACAAAAGTTCTAGTTGTCATCCCTAAAATTCAAACTTTTAATAGACCTAAATAAACGACATGCAAGACAAGAAGACAATTTTGCGATTAATAATAGCGTTAAAACGGTAGATGCTGACACAGGTTAGACTTTTTTATATCTCTATTATTTGGAATATATCTTGTCCCTTCCCAAAACTCCTACCTACCTCCCTCTACCTACAAATGCAAATCAGTGCAGTGGTAACTTTAATAAGCAAGCAGTGTATTTTTATAAAGTTCTATTACGTTCGTATTTTCGAATGCAAGTGCAAATAACCTGTTTACCTAAATACTTCAAATTATAACTTACTAGCTTTTCCCCGCGGCTTCGCTCGCATGGTATTACAGGAAATTACTGTAGCGCTTGCACTTATCAATTATCTCCCCCCCACCCCACCCCCATCCCCTCCCGCATTCCATATATTCATTCCCTTACATTCAGTTTTAAAACATCTCGCCTACCACCTAAATTTCGTAATGCTATAGCTCAAAGAAAAAAAGAATTACTTATCCAATTTTGTTCATTCGTTCGGAATTTATGCGCTTACAAACATTTCGGATGTTTATTTTTATTTGAATATTTGGAAGTTCGTTAATATAATAAAAAAAATACTCTATTTATCATTCAGTCTTTATAATCGTTACGAATTATATTTTTAATATAGGAACTCAAATCTGACATTTATTCAAAGCTTGTCCAAAAAAAAAAACAAATTCTAATATTTGAATTTTCTGTAGCAGTAGCTGACCAGTAGACTGAGTACCTACCAGCATAGAGCCCAAAAATATATCAACATTGTTTCCATGGAAAAGATTTTTTCTGACGTTAGCAAAAACTCGCTTTTGTTAGCGACAGAAAACGTATAACAAATATAATATATTAATTTTTATAATTTCATAACGCCAGAGCTTACCATCATATACAACCTGTAGTCTGCGCATATAATTTAGCTTTATATCGGTGAAAGAATTATTAAAGTCTTTATATTGTGATGCGTGAAAAGGTCATAAACAAACTCGAGCAGTTTCGCATTTATAATATTAGTATGGATGTTGATCAAACAATCTGTGTACAGTTTGGAACATTTTATGTGCAATGTGAATTCTTATGTGGACACCATCAATCCAGCCTGCTACATTAACATTACAGTGAGTTTAACGCCATTCCTAATTTCCCACCTTCTAGAAAGCTCCTTATCGTATATTTAGCATTTCACGATAAAGAATTTAATGCAAACCAAACACTATGTATATTTATATAAATTCAGACTCATTAATAAACAACTTTTAATTAATATAATGAAAGTCGTCAAATAATTCTCGGAAGCTTTCATGATTCCAAAGGATCTCAGATCGCGTTCTCAAAAATGTGCAGAGTAATTATTATCAAATTTCCCGTAAGCTCGATTCAAACATTCTACTATACATACCCGACACATGGTAACGTAACGTAATCATGAATGTAAGGTTCTTTCGAAATGCCCTAATCCAAGTGTAAGGACCCGCCTGCTGTAGAGCTCCATTTAAGATGGAGAGATTATTTCTAAGGACATGTTTCCGATGTCAATTACACCTCCGTGATAATGATTTTACGTGCTCTAATATTCTAAAACGCCCCGAGAGAAGATTGGGAAAATCTCAAGCCTTATTGTATTTAAAGGCATGATCCTTCGCCCTATGTGGACGCACGTGGGATGAATATACCTGCGGTATTTAAATGACACGAACCTCTGACATTACACTTCAAGTTAGCTTGTAACGCAAATACACCAAATGTTTATGTTTATTATTATTGCTAGTACAGGATACAGAGGCGATAAGAGCAAGTTAAATATTAACAACGCTTATTTATGTAGAATAATAGACCCTCGTGTTCTTGTACAAATTGGTTTTGCAATTTCGTCTTCAATAATACATGCGATTCGATAATGAAAATATCTCCATCATCTAAATTGTTGTTCTGTTAATTTTGCAAAAACAATTTGTACATAATGATAATAGTTTTACTATTGCTTACACTTAATGTTTGTTTCTATCAACTAAAACCAAATTAAATAAGTTTGAAGAAGAACAAAACAAGTTTTTATAGAACGGACAGGTACGGTATTAAAAAAAATAATTATTAAACTCTCAATAAAGAAAAAAAGGCCGCGGCGTTATAGAGGACACACCCAAGTTAAAATCACATCTTTGGGGTGCCCTGGAGAAACAAAAAGGTTTCAACGCTGTGATGGTGATACATGCTGAATCGATGATATTATGGACATGGAAATTATTTGGACATACTGTGCATTATAAATACACCATTAGACAATGGAAGAAAATAAGGATTTTTATATTAAAACCAGTTTAAATATTGCGTACACCTTAAATTTACGTTGTTACGTTCATTTACGTTGTTACATACATAACGTAAATAACAAGGAAAAATTTAACAAATCTGGCGTCTAGAAAGTGATTTGTAACGATTGTTATTTTTTAATACAGGGAAGACTTCTAGAAATTTTTAAACTAGAAAAAAGGAGCACCTAAGGCGTAATAATAATAATAATATTTTTGAGTTAAAACTTTCATACAAACAATCAATGAGTTTACAGTCAGATAACTTAGAAATTTTAGAAATTATATTAAGTGTTAATAGCCAATTAAATATTTTTTTTAAATTATCCGTTTTAGTTTAGCGTTAGGCGCGGCATCAGAGTTGCGTTCTTAAATTTCAACCGCACAAACGTTAGCTTAAATATAACCGTCGATCATACGTACATCAGATGTTCCTAAAATAACGAAAAAAGATTAATTTTAATAATAGGGCAACGGCACCTAGAAGAATTATTGTATGTATGGTTAGTTTTTTTAATAGGTGAATACCACGAGATTCCCAACTGTTCTGAACTCTCCGGAGCAAATGAGACTAGGCTTAATAGCATCTTTACTGGGAGTATCATGTGTGTTGTGAGGCTGAACGTAATGGGGAAGAGAAGGAAAAGTGAAGAAGAATGTTGAGAAGTTCCTGGCTATTCAAATCTGTCAACCAAACATATATTAATTTAACAAAAGCAATGTTACGATTCGGTGTGATTCGAATGATAATGATAATCAGATTATCCACGAGCCAGGAATAAAGAAGAAAACGTTATGTATTATTTAAAATTATTTGAAATTTCTATGTGCACGCCGGAAGTCATGAAACAACCATCGTATAAGGTTTTGTATTGGCTTTCATGAAATCATGTAATAATTGAAATCATGAAATAATAATTGAAGATAAGTACCATGGATGCATAGAAACCGAATGTTTCGAACCACCAGATGACATTAAATTCCTGGTGAGGTGTTTACATTTCTGTAATCAATTTTTTAATTAAAAGTTAGACATTTTAGCTGCTTTAATTTATTTCACAAACTATGTATTGTGAAAAGTTTCCGTTCACCTAACACTTCTTGTGAAACTTCTACGTTACTTCAACTAGCTTTTGAATGCAAATTGGAGCAGCAATTCACTAAGAATTTAGGAAGCAATACACTCCTAGAGGAAGTTCCGGTAGCAAACAAAGAGGGAAATTGATGAAAAGGGTTTGTTGAAACGCTGCACAAGTTTAGAATGGGGGGAATGAAATTTAATTTTATAATATGTACTAGTTTATTATTTTTTGATAGATTTAAAGGTCTTTTCAAAAAGACCATTAAACTTTAGATATAGTAAAAAAACACCTGTTGACTTGGAAGTAATATGTTAATAAATTATTTGTTAATTATATATTTCTTCGATTTGTTAATCGTATAAAACACCGGTTGAAAAGTCCCAAGAACGTTTTTATTTTAATTTTTGAGATGTCGTAATCAATTTTTCTAGAATTCTACATTATTGATTATTTAAATCTTTAGAACTAGGCTAGATACACAGAAGTATAAATTTTAACAACACGGGCTAAGATTTTTAAAAAGCTTTACTAATGTGGATATTTGGGAAAAAAATCCTGCAAACAAATTCAGCCTATTTCTACTATTTTAATTATTAACTATCATTATGTTTCATTAATATGAAGGTAGGTACCTAATTTTTAAAAATCCATTCTTTAAAGTGCAATATTTATTTGATTCTTCACTTTGGCTAGCTTCCCGGAACCATTTCTATTATTGATCATACATTGCGCTTAGCTCTCCGCAATGCAACAAATAAATTGAAGACGTGTTGCCGATCGCTTGGAACGTGCGAACGCCGCTTTTTGATTGGATGGCACGCCATGTAATGTGCAATTTATAGAGCGCCATCAGGGGTGCTCAACACGCCGGGCGGTGTTCCGCTCTTTCCTAGGAGCATGAATTATTTATGCCAACCCTGGGCGGAAAGGCATCGCGGATTAGAGTGACCAAAACTTAACGATTAATTGGACTTTTGGAAAGAAACTTAATAAAACATAATCTATAACCATCTTAACCGTACCTTGTAAGATAGGATAAACATATGAACTTAAGTCATTGATTTATTCTCAAACATTCATCGTATTTCACGTCACATGTACAGTGTACTTAAAAAAATGTCAAAAATTTGCTTGTCTGTTTGCTGTGCCACAATATTTTTACAACCTTACAATTGAAACAGTTAAACAGTTACAACCTTACAGTTAAATTGCCTTCTAAGTATTGACTCATACGATGGACAGGAAATGTCAGCCACCATTCTGTTCTATTGAAGGAAATACAATTTATTGTAATGGACTCCACACCGAGGCCGCACCGCTCAAACCCATTTATCAATAAATTGTTTAACTATTGGTAGTATACGGATTATTATGTGCTCTAAAAAAAATTATTATTGACCATGTGGCAACATTGAAGGATAGCTAACTATATTTACTTACTACTTTGTTAGTTTGATTACTGCAGTGTAAGAGTGAAATGGCAATAGACATTGCTTTACATACATAAGAGCATGCTCGCTCAGTCTGTCTGAATATCCAGAACTCTCCGGATCAGACGGTTAGCGTCACAATATTCCATTGTAACTAGTATCGTTTGTATAATAAAGTTGTCGTGGACTTAGATCATTTTGTAAATCTTACACTACAGAATAACATTGGCGCAGCCGGTAGGATTAACCTTCGTGAACATTAAGAGATAATATTATTTCTTAAAAATTCGCAAATTCACTTTGTGGCGTCGTTATTAATTTAATGAAAACAAATAACTTTGTGTACACCACTATTTAATTAACAATATCAACATGTTTCGTAAACTATGTTTTCTTCGTCAGGATAATAAGATAATAAAAATTTCAAAAGACAGACAAGTATAGACAAATTAGAACAAAGACAAAATATTACAAAGGAGGGGTGATTAATTACTTAAAATATCATAAAAAACAATTATATAAAATAAAATATAAACATTATTTTAGGATGGGTAAAAAATTAAATAAAATATAATTATATGGGTAAAAATTACATAAAATATAAACATTATTTTAGGATGGGTAAAAAATTTAATTAACATAATAAAAATCTTTTAAAACAAAACAGATAATAAAATGATAATATTACATTATTTAACTTGTCTAACGATCTGTGAAATTATTTAACTTTAATTAATTGTGAATATTTAATAAATCATCCCTTGAGTTTCTGCAACGCCATGGCCACCCTATCTCTTGGAAAGCACACCGTAGTCAATGAAACAAATCGATATGGAATTATTTATGAAAGGGAAGGAATCAATGGTTACAAAGTGGCTGAATTCAGATAAATTAATCGTCTTCCGTCTCACGTGGAATTAAACAATTTATTTATTAGGTACATATTCCATTCCGAGGAATACCATTTTCTTGAAATTACGTGTTATTACCAATGACTCCACCGCAAGTGCGTATGAGCTTTCAACCCATATCTTAGTAGGGGTTCGGGAATTTCAGTTACAAACCGAAGTGGGGTGATTAATTGTCAAACCTATATTGTAAGGTCCCTTTTAAATTAATTTAACTACTCACCGTCTTACTTATTAGATTATTACGCGCGGGTTCAGCGTTGGAGTAGTTAACTCGGCTGTAAGCCCGGTCTTAAGTTTTTGACAAAAACGACATTTGGCGTAGCGCAAAATTAACACCGCAGTCATTTACTACCGAACTGTTGAAATAATACTAACATGAATTAATTATGATGTTGGAATAATTACCTTGCGAGAAGGTTATTCCAAATTTTTTAGTCAACATTAAAATTTGTTGCTGTTTTCTACTTATTTATTTTAATACCGTACCAGAGTTCCACTGATTTTGTCCGGTGCCAATGGATGCATGGACATGGATACCTCGGGTTTTAGATCTTGCGTCTAATTTTAGACCTGAATATATTTAACTCATTCAGATCTAAAGGTAGTGTAACTAAACTCACCATTAATGATTCTTCCTTTCTACCTACTGTTAAATACAATTTTTTGTTAAATTAAATAAAAGCCAATCACTTTGTAAAACACCATTTAATCAAACTTATATCATTAAGTAGGTACCTTAACAAAAGTGCTTCTTCGATTTTTATTTTTTTTCCTTAAGAACAAAAAATGTTTTTTTAAATGTGGTTTACTGTGTTCTATACATTCAGTGCCATTGCACTTTAAAATAATATTTGACAGGTAAATTGATGTTGCCAGCCTACAAATTTTTTAGTTCCATTTTTTATATTTTCTACTATTATTTGACATAAATATTAGACAATATTAAATTCGATTTGCATTGGAAAATTGTGAAATATTGCCTACATTTTATCCACATTGTGGCTGAATTTGTCTTGGATTCCAGCGTTTTTGTGCAAATCTGTGTCACCTATATATGAAACTGGGATGATAATTTACATACGTTATTTTTCCGGTACCTCTCTGCACGAAAAGAACTTAGGAAGACGTGCTTCTGACGATCTTGGAATATTTGTTTACTCGTACTTTGGGCTTCTTATCTTCATATTTTTGAACTGATCATTGCAATTTCATCTGTCTGCGTTCATATTTTGTTTACTATTTATTGAACATTATTAAAATCGGAATTATATTCCAAAACAAACGTAGAAATGAAAACAGAAAAACTCTCAATCAAAAATTTGAACCAGAAAAATGAGAAAAAGATACGGTCACATCTACATCTATCCCCTTCGGTATAGGGTCACAATAACTAAGTGGTAGTCCCGGCAAAGCTAAGGTCCTGGGTTCGGGTTCCTGGAAATGACTGTATTTTTTTCTGATTTCTGCTTCAAATTGACGATTGAGATAATATTGTCTTCATTAATTAAATATATGAGGTTTTAATCATGTTGAAATAAAAATACATATTCATTCTAGACCTGCGGAAAAATTATTAGATGTCGCATATCAAATAAAAATAGATACATTTATCCAAGACACTATCTAGGTAGCATTGCAATCATAATAAAGAGAGCAGTCAATAAAAATACGCGTTAAGAAAATGAAGACAATGTTGGTAGTTCTTAGTCAAAGTATGATACAGTTAAATATGAGTTAAGGGGTTAGGGTCTCAATGGTAGAGCACTGCCCCGGCAAGGCTAAGGTTCTGGGTTCGATTCCTTGACATGACCGTTTCTTTTTCTGATTTTTCTGTTTAAAATTTTTAATTGAATGTCGCTAATATGTATTAATTAAATTTATTATAAAATAAATTTAATTAATAAATATTATTTAAATATTACATTATTTGAGGTTTTGCTCATTAAATAAAATTAAAAATAAGAAGAAACGTATTCACTCTTAATAAGCCCACATTATAGACGACCTTCGTGAAAAAGTGATAATGTTCTAAAACGGGTCCAGTCTCAGAGATCGTGGAATCACAATCCTCATCGTGTAAATTTTGTTAATGTGTAAAAGATATGACTATTTCACACAGATAACACAATTCTCGATGTTTTGGTCTATTTTCAGAGGTTCCAGGTGGAAAACACTAATAATCGTATTTTCATTTTAGCCGATAAACAACCATTTAACATCAGTAGTGTTAAATTTAAAACATGTCTATTAGTAAGGCCCTAAATATATATCTCCATGAAAACGTCTCGGTGAAAACCGCCTCGCAAGCTCTAAAAGTTAAGCCAACAAAATGACTATCTACGTATTTTCCAAAAACACTAAAAATATTTTTCTATCACACGTAGCGACTTTGTAGCCGGGTATGGCCTAGCGGGTTACTTGATAAGCACTCCATCTCATTCAAGCAGCACGGTAACATATAAAACAGCGCACGTATAACGTAATCCCGTCACTACATGTAGGAGTGTGATTAGTGGCAACGTGTGATTGAAAAATATATTTTATTTGTTTTTAATAGAAAAAAATCATCGGTCTGCAAAACGATATCCACATGTTTGACTCCAAACATGCTGAAGAATTGCTGGCTAAAATCCTTCGGATACGTACTGTTGTACCCTGTGTAAAGAAAAAAAGAACTTGTATTTTGTCACATCTTCAGGGAACATCACCGACTTCTTCAATCCTCTTAGGCGTGGTATTTTCTTTTTTTTTTCGATGGTCATCAATCAACTGTACTTTTCTAAACATTTTAAGCGCCTCTCTCTTGCTATTCTTTTGTATTCTTTACGAACCACCTCATTCTGTGATTCGGTAACACAATACAGGAAATATGGTGATTTTAATTAAAGCCTGGAATGATTATTATTGGAATATTTCTTTATTTCGCAGTGAACGCCGCTAGCGCTGAAAATCTCTGTGCGGTATTAATGAAGCGTATCGAATTAATATTGAAAATTATACAAACCACGTGGGATAAAACTTTTGATAGAAAACCGACACTTCCTTTCATTAATAATTTAAATTGTGATACTCGATATTTCACTTTAAAAAGGTTGAATTATAATATCGAACTTATTAAAAGTTTCATCAAAAGAAATGCGATAAACTTCATTGAGTTGACTGTTAACTAATTTATCACATTAATGGGTGTTAAAATTTGAGTAATTTTAAGTCACAAAGACTAATTTCACATAGGAGCGTAAAAAAATTCCAATATGTTTGTACCTAATTATATTTTTTTCACTTGTATTGCTTCATTTTCTATCATTTTTCAATACATAAGATTATTGTTTTGATTCTAATGGAAACTTCAAAGAGTTGTTCTAGATATGGAAGAGATGTTTTGTGCTTAACCTTCCTATAATCGCGCATTGGTCTCTCAGACCGACAAATCAAAAATTCATTGTTTTCTCAAAAATTGATAACAATGGGATCTTGAGGTTTTTAATAGCTTCTTAATTTGTTGTTAGGCATTGTTTAGTGCGGCGCGCGCATTGGTGCTGAGTGGACGTGTGACACTTATTTACTGTATAGGTCTTTTAGGTAAGTAACAATTTTTACCCAAAAATCCTAATAATAATTAATTAATATTTTTATAATATTTCATTATTGATACTTTCGTTTTTCAGATTTTGAATTTTTTCAAAAATGAACACATGAAAAAGTTAATTTTTGTTATTCTTTAATAAATTATTTTTTTCGCGTTTTTCATTTTCTCACAAATATTTGCCCAAGTTGACTCTAAAACCACGAAGCACTAAAAGCCTTAATGGCCTATGTCTTATAATTTTAAGCAAAAATAAATAAAGTAGCTCACATTTTTACTAGATATTTGATATACCTTTTGGTTACAAAAATAATTTTTCAGTTTAGTTGGGTATTTTGAGCTCACATCCAAAATTAAAATTTGTATGAAACGGGCCGAAAAGAAATGTTCCACTTAAGAGGCTGAGTTAAAAGCCTGTTTTTACCAACTAAAGAAAAAGTTTTAATATTTTTGTTTTCTTTTTAATTAATTATACCCCCTTCCATATAATAAATACCAATAATGCTTAAAAGATAAATCATAAAAATAATACAGACGAGATCAAATCTCGGTCTGAGACACCGTGCGCGAGTATACGTGTTATGTCGTTGGGCGTGAGTATACGAAGGTTAAGCTGGTTTAGTTGTTCTAGAAAATTTAAGCATATCGCTTAATGTTATTCAAAAGGATTTAGATTGACAGAATAGTGTTGAGAATATACCTACCAACTAGATTACATAAATGTTTAAAAAGGTTAGTTGATTTTCAGAAATTCACACCCGAAAAGCTACTCCCACCTGTCTTTTAAGTGGTTTTCCATTAAAGAAAATATTGTTTTTATCAATACCCATCAAAAATAAATTGCTGAAACGGACGTCTTATGAAAAGGCCGCAAATCCACTCTTACGTGGGAAAAGGCCTATTGCTTTAAGTGACAAAGTGTTCCGAGAACTACCCTCAAAGAATAACGAATAATAAACCAGCCAACTTAACGATACATAAATGCCAATACGTTCAATTGCGTGTTGGTACCACTTATTCACAGTGAATTTTCTCCAGTTTCATCGAATTCGAAAGCTGACATTAATTTATACTGTATATGTTCGCATCTACCTTCTGTTTGGTCTTATCTTCCAAGCAATCTTCCTAGCCTAACTTAATAATGTAGGGTGAGCATTATTGGTACCTTTGTTTCTATTCGTGAGATGAGCCTTTCATAGAACACAAAAAAAGCTTTTATCTATGAAACGTGCCAACTTGTAAGATAAGTAAGTATTGGTACATTTGAGACGCTGGAAACCAAATAGATTTTTGTAAGAACATTTGTCTTAGTCCTGCAAAAAACCTGTTTATATTTGTCATTCATTTTGTTGAGAAGATTGGTCGTTGTTTTACTTGAGGGTTTTAACTATAAAATAAACGTAGCAATGCTGTTTAAAGCATCGTTAAATACTTTATATTTCTTACGTTATTTTGACATCCAATAATGTATACAACTTGCCAATGTATTTCAGTACATAATTAATAGCTGTTTTCACCGGCTGCGACGTTCAAAAACGCGGCCCAAAATTTCAGTGACAATTTTAACAAGACACTGCTTTTTTGGGGTCATCTTGAAACAGTTGATAAGTTTGCAGCAATAAATCTATAAAAGTCGTATTTATCCACATTTTAATGGTTATTTTGAAGATCAAAAGATAGACAAAGATTTGAAATTTTCAGATAACCGTGAAAAATTTGTGACGCCAGAACTCGTCGTTACAAATTCAACAGCTTTTTCTTGTCTTGGCAAACAGATTTTCTACTTTATTAAATGCAAATTTAGCTACCTTCCAGTTACCCTTATCTGTTTAACTCACCCCTGTCCCGGCCTTGTCTAAAGAAAAACGTGCGGCAAACCAACGACATGAATTCTCACTTCCAATAGAAATTCCAGCGCTTGATTAACATCCTATGACAAATTTTCATCTCATCCGAGATAAAGCACTCATTACCAATACAATTAATAATGTATCTACTTCTGGAGTTAATTTCCACTTCCAATTCCAATATAAGTAACACAGAACGACATCTATTGGTGCGATAAACATTAACGCGATTCCAATTAACCAATGTTTGGTTTTGCCCGTATTTTCCCCATTGCCCCCACACCACAGTGATTGGAATGCAAGGCACGAAGGGGATAGAAAATATTTTGTTATCTTAACGTTATTACCTATTTAGGGAATAATATTTAGTAAATGTTGCGAAGACGACAAACATCAAAAGCAAGTTTCAATTTTTATTTATTAATATATTCTCGTTTGTTAGTGACATTTATATAGCCCTTAGAAAGGCATTACAAATAGTGAACATTTTATTCAATTGAAAAACGACCGTGTTTGTAAAAACCTTACATATTATAACGTGTCAACATGGAAAAGCTTATCCAGCTAAAAAGGGTTATTTATCTGTTGTGTACATAACTGTTTTAAATAAAAATTTCTCATCGAAATTCAGAATTTTTCCATTTTCGAAACTGTCGTAAAAATAAATATCATTTCAGAAACTAGATAAAATGAAATTTTATAATTTGGACTTGAAATACACTTAAACAAATAAAAATTGAAATATTTTAATTTAAAACACGAAGAAAGTTGAAAAAAAAAACTCTCCAAAAATATTTTTATTAAAACGTCTAAAAATTTCTGGAAAATCGTAGTTAAAAAAAACACAGATTTTTTTACATTAAATCCACACAGGAGGCCCTGAGGAAAATAATCCCCCTCAGGGCCTATGCAATCTTTGGGGATGCTGTGTAGAGGATCTTTTAAGGAAAGGAAGGAAAGGAAGTTCTGAGAAGGAAAAGGGTGCATGGGGTGGGTAGGAATCTGCGGTTCAGTGTGTTCAGGAGTGATGGACGTATGAATCCATCCCTCCCTCCTGCGTTGCAAGGCGGTGTCCTGAGAGAGTACGGCTGGAGAAGGAAAAGGACTCATTCCATTCTCTACCAATCCGGCCTGCCATCCAGCTGATGGGCAGACGCATCCGCCGCCAAGCCCCGGTCAACCCTCCCTTGGCGGCGGTACCCATACCCGCTTCAAAAATTGAAAATGAAATATGTCTACATATTCCTGCATAAAGCCTAAAATTATTTAAATTCAATGAACTTTTAATTTTCGTAAATGAATCTGTTAAGTATTTAATCGTATCAGACAAGTGATAAAGTAGGTATGTGAATCATTTTATTTATATATTTAATAATAATTCGATATTTTAAATGTGTATTTCTTTTAATTACATTTTTGACAGACGTAGATAAGAAAAATGATTTTTAAAGCTTACAAACGGTGTTCATTCGAACTGTTTTTGACCGACTATAATTATTTTTAATGATCATGAGGATTTTTTTTTATAAATGTTTTCACTAACACAGTTTCTATACCTCCAATTATAATATCTCGTGATTTTTCGCAGGGCTGCACTAGTTTTATATAAAATAAAGATATAACGTAATAAAAATAACACATAACATAAAGAAAATTATCCCTGTGTGTACAATATATATAGCGAAACCCACTAAGCTTTTGGCTTGTAATTATTTCTTGTAATGTTAATTTTATAGCACATTATCGAAATTTATGTAACGTGAGTGCCTATCTATCGGAAAAAAACGTTTATGTAAAAACGTTCACATTGGTTAAGCAAAAAAAGGATTAACTGGAGAACTGTATTTTAATTCATGCTAAATACAGCCTTCGTCTTCATTTCTATAAGCTCCTTAGCAAAGTGGTGCAATAATTCACTGTGTTAATTTCGAGCAGGAAGGTTCAGATTTTCACTCTTTCCCGGTGTAAAAAGCATAAGCCAAATAATAAAATTTTTAGATTCTAATTTATTAATGTTTATATTCCTCTTTGTAATATTTTAGGCTGATATTTAATACTTGAAATGTATAACACCATCTATGTGGCAAATAATGCATTCTGGTAAGAATGGCAGTAATAATTTTAAAGATGGCCTTTAAAAATTATGTAAAGATAAATATGTGTTAATAAATAAATAAAGTAGAGAGCAGCTCAATTGTTGCTCAAGTAGCTCAAATGTTACTCAATGGTAGCTCAATTGTGGCTCAAGTGTTGCACAATTATATCTCATTTGTAACGCAACTGTGCCTGAACCAAGTCTTCGGAATTTGGGTTGAAGTCCCAGGTGCCACCGTTATCTTTTTATGTTCGGTCTAGTTGAATTTATTTTCATTGAGATTAAGGTTTTTAATATTGGTTTTGCTGATAAATATAATACAAAATGTCCCCGTTTTAATTTGACATGAATTTCTGAACATCCTGAAAAGGGATAAAATTATTCGTATTTTAAAATTTATAAGTATGTTATTTACTACGGTTGCTCTTTAATCTTTTCACAAGAAGAAGTTACGAGCGCCATCTTTTGACGGCTTGCTGAACTTAAAACTACAAATTGTTGATAAAATTTCACACTCAGATAAACTTATAGATTTATTTGGATTTCTCAAGAGATCGATACAATATCGTCACTTTGGTTGGACAGGGTTCTAACTTCACTTGTTCGGAGATACGACGTATCAAAGTTTTCAATTACCATTTCTCATAATTGGGTAAAGTATTTGAGTTTAACTATTTTAAAGTAAAATATTTATTTAGTAAGTCTAAAATGGTAAGTAATCTTACCATTTTAGAACACATCTAAACGTGCAAATAGAACCAGCTAAGGCATAATAATTCATTGTATGAGGTTTTTATTAGATTTCCCTAATGGCATTCCAAGATAGGGCCACATTCTAATTAAATATTTTCTTTTAAAATACGTTAAACTTAAATACTTTAGGGGCAAGTGTTGTACCTTTGGACAATTTTGTATTTTTTAACTTCAGAAATTGTTAAAAAGATTATGAGAATTCTTCTTTGCAAACTTTGACACCTCAGAACATGGTGAAACAAAGTTAGAACCTTGTCCTACCAAAATTACTATAGAACTACACTGCGCCTCGTAAAAACAATCAACATTGGGATCAAACAAAATGGCAATTGAAAAAGGTTCAAAGTGATGTTAGAACCTTGTAGAATAAATATAAGCTTTAAAGCAAACATTACATTTTATTGGTTTTTTAAAGTTATTATTACTTATGGTTTACTCTGAAATTTTCATTTCAGTTATGCTGTTCGGTAAAAAGGTAGGTAGTACATATGATGATAGTTTTTTACGTGAATACCACGCAAGAGTTCCGAACGGAGCCAGTGGAACTACGGCATCCTCAATCGGGGATTGTTGTGAAACTAAAGGAAGTGGGAAAGGGAAGAGGACGGGGAAAAGAAAGAGGAAGGTTGATTTATCTTAGATGGGGAAAAGAAAGACGGGGAAAGAAAGTTGAAGGTTAAAGTACCTGGGTATTCAAATCTGATAACTAAACAGGCTAATATCATTCCAAGCAACGTTTCGATTCTGATTATCTATAATTAGAGAGAGTATCTATAATTAAGTATCCATAATTCCACTAAATGTATAATATAATATGGTTGGAGATGTTGTGTGTGTATTCGTTAGGATCCTTAAAGCTTTATCACCTTTCAAGGAACTTCCCAAGTCACAAGTCGTATATGTATATCGTGCATAAACTTTACGGTCTTGTGGTCAAAAGGTCACGCACTAGTAATTTCCTTTATTTGACTTATTTGAGCGTTTATACCGTATAACGTTTTACGACCACGGTCCCCGATAATTATTCTAATTTATTACGTACTCCCTGTTGTTTTAAGGGATGCCAAGATTACCTATAATACCTATCCACCCACTACGAAGGTTCTACAACATAATATAAGCGTGCTTTGATGAATGGACTTGCTTAACTGTTTTTGGGAGATTGTCTTACTAAGTACGCGTATTAAAATGATGCATTCTTAACAATGATAAATTTTCTAATGCCTTGTTTGTCCAATATTTATTATCTGACAAAGATTATGAAGTATGGTTTTCCTTAACACGATAATGACATAAGTAATCTAACAAACCTCCAAAATAATGATCATCGGATATACAATGAAAACTGTGTAATGTACAAAATGCCTACATTTTAAATCTAATTCCTTATTTGTAATGCAGTGTTAAAAGAAAAATAAACAACAGACACACAAAAAAGAACTTCTAGCCTCTCTGAAGGAATTGTGAAACCAAGCATGCTTAACTTCTTAGTAAACAAAAATCAAACAACATGCTCAACGGTCAGTGTAACAAAACCGACAACTTGTAGCAACTACCGCCCCCCCTCCGAAACAGGCAACATGCAAACAAAAACAACACTAAAAACCAAACCTCCTCTTCCAACCCAGCTGGTCACCGTGGAAGATCAAGACCCAAACCCTCTGTAGAAGAATTTCTAAACTTCCTCAAAAATACAAGAAGTGACACAAACACTAGAAATACTTAACCCTAAGAACAAAACAAAAGATAAGCTTTACCTATAACGTCAGAACTTTATCTACCCACGAACGTTTTCTTTATAAGAGGCCTCCACCTTCGCCTGAGAGAGGGGTTCTTGCTTATGAATAATTTAAGATACCTGTGTTACATTAGTCAACAAGATTGTAAATAGCATTAATTATAATTTTTATAACTCTGTAACATATCTATTATTATTATTAATAATAATGCAGTGTTAAAATGTGGAGATCAAGAAAGAAAGCAAGGATGATGTAAGCACATTGAAGATAAAGAAAGTGACGCTTATACGGTTTCAATATGTAGAGTGAATGAACGAAGAAATCAGTGTAAGAAGTGTTTATGACGCGGAAGGCAATGGTGCAAGAAGTCGGAGATGACTGAGGAAGGCAAGGCACGACCAAGTGAAAGAAACAATTACTCGAATCGGGTCATTTCAAGAGTCAAAATAACAGAAGAGTAATTTATTGTACATCATCTGAACATCACGAGGCCTTGTGGTAAAAAGTTTCCTCAGAGCCTACGTCATCTTTGGGGATGCTGTGTGGATGATCTTTTTAGGAAAAGGAAAGAAAGGAAGTTCTGGGAAGGGAGGTGAGAATGAAGTATGGGTAGGAATATGGGGTCAACGTGTCCAAGAGTGACGGCCCTATGAATCCATCCACTGCTGTGCACGGCAATGGATCAGGATAGGTCAAAAGGTCTCCCATAACCAGTCTCTCCCGATCCGGCCCGCCACGCATCCACCGCCAAGAACGAGACAAACCTCATTCCATGAATCCGGACATCCTTGCTAAGTCGCCAAACCTAGCGAACCACTTGGGGTGACTTATGACATACGGCAAGGGTGAACAACAAATGAACGGTTCCCAGCGGTACCCATACCCGCCTCCGAAATTGAAATGTGATGGTGTATATGAATGAAGCACGAAAATGTCAAGACGGCGTTGAGTGGTGGTCTAATTTATCTGCCTACCCCTGTCGCGAAATGACGTAACGGTTAGTTACTCTAACAAATATGTGAAATAATAAACATCGTATATGCAATGAAAACTAAATCCACAACATAAGTTTTATATCGAAAACACCTTCATTTCAACAACTGCTTTATGGATGTAATTTAATCAATGTTACAGTTTGTATGGTTATATTGGTGATCGACCTATTTACATTGCATTTATTCGTTGGCTGCGTAATGCTGCTGTATTTGAGGTAAATTCAATAATTATACCTGTCGTTTTTCATTAGAAAGGTGCACTTCATTTGCAGATGTACCACCCATCTAAACCCTAATCGTTAAAGTTCTGAATCTATCAGACCTTACCACATTTAAGTTGAGGGCCTGAGTTATTTAACCTTCCTTTACTTGCGCATTGGTCTCTCAGACCGACAAATCAATAATTTGTTTTTTTCTGAAAAATTACAAAAGTGGGACCTTGAGGTTTTTAGCAGCTTCTTAATTTGTTGTTAGGCATTGTTTAGTGTGGCGCGCGCGTTGGTGTCGAGTGAACGTATGACACTTATTTACTACCCAAAAATCCTGGTAACGATTAATTCTTATTTTTATGATATTTAATTATTCTTGATACTTTCGTTTATTAGCCATCACAGTTTTTTTTAAATTACCGCATGAAAAAGTTTATTATTGTTACTAAAGTTAGAGTACAAAAAATTATATTCTTTTTAAAAGGCTGAGTTAAAGCCTGTTTCTACCAAATAAAGTAAATGTTTTAATGTTATTATTTTTTTTAAATTCAATTATACCATCTTCTATATAATATCATCTTCTATATAATAATGAGACGATTTTTCACAAAAACGGCGCTATATAAATCATCCAATTATTATTATTATTATTGATAAATACAAATGATATTCAAGAAGTTTAATAATTAAAATAATACAGACGTGATGAAATCTCGGTCTGAGACACCGTGCGCGAGTATACGAAGGTTAATAAACGTATTGTTCATAAATTACCGTCTTAGTCTCCAATTAGGAAAAAACAGAATTACCTTTAAATTTTTTTATGAATGATTTTCCTTTCCCTAAAGATTTTTTTTATCAGTTCATTTTATACAGTTTTGTTATTATTTTATTTTTATTATTTTTTATTATTGTATAACGAACATTTATTTTTTATTTATTATTATTGTAAAACTAAGAATATTATTCCAATAACAGTACAATTTAGTCGCCATATCAGCATTTAGGCAGGTGACTCTTCGGCATTTAGGCATTTTGAGAAAAGTCACTTACATCCTTGCAAATGGTTTGCAAGCTCATTTAACAGCACCACTCCCCTCATCGTGCTTTGCTTTGCCAGAACGTTGGTTCTGCCGTTCGGTATTCTGAACAGGTCATGGTATCGACTCTCGCTGTGGTGGTCTGGTACATAATATAAATCACGGCATCCCAAAAAGAATGGGATATCGATGAAATTGTTCTAAATTTTTTAAAGACATGAAAGCTAGACTTGCTTTCCTCCTAATTTCCCGACTCACAGAAACAGTTTCCTCAAGTAAGTTATGACGCATGAACCTAGGATAGGTTCCGTGTATAGACATTCTTGAGGAATTTCTTCCGGATTTGCTCGAACATATAAATGTACTTTCGGTGGTACGGTGCTCAAATATCGTTTGTGTACTCCAGGTATTATTATTATTAATGTGATAAATGGTTGTTTACCACTTATGTAAAGTTTAAAATAGAGTGAATGTGCACGAAATTGCTTATTTCTAACTTTTCCATTAATATTAGTTAGTCTACTGTGGTTAAAAATTGACGTTATTAACAATAAATATTTACCATCACTGTTTATTATTTTAAAATTATTAATTATGCGGTGCCTGAGAATTTATAAATAATTCATAAGCGAAGCTGGTAGTCGGCTAAATAATGTTAAATAAAATGTCGTTCATAAAAATTGATTGTCATAGTCACAAAAAACAGCATTTAACAGCCTTCTCCTTTGCTTAGACTATGTCTGTGCTTTGCCTGCGGCTTTGCCCAGGCTATTAGAAATTAAATGCAGAAAATAATTTTATCTTATTTTAAAAGTAAAATGTACAAAATTTCATCAGTAACAAAATAATTCTGCTTTAAGATGTACGAATTGGGGCCTGGCATGGTTTTTCGAAATCTCATTTTTTAATTGAATGCTCGTGTTTTGAAGGTCAAGTGTGCAAAATTTCATCTACCTCGGAAAGAACTGCAGATTTGCATAAAAATCAAATCTATACCGCCCGTTCACGTGTCCGTCCTCAATATATAAACTTCTTTATTCCCCTTATTTATATAAACAGATAGATAGACAGATTTGTAGCTCGAACCCTAATAACCTTCAATATATTTTTTAAAACAGCAGCACATCCCGTTTGGCTGATTTCTGTTTCACTTCCCAAGCTATATACTCCAAACTTGAAAATTCATTAATGGACAAAGTTAAACGATTGCCTACCTCAATATTTAATTTCCCAGCTCAAAACTAACTCCATTCAATACCGATTTTTATTCCGAGAAATCTGGAAAGAAAAAGTGTAAAACCTTTCACCCCAGACTTCATTAAAGTCCCGGGCGATCTGTTCTTGAAACTCTTTTGGCTTTTCAGGTTTCATGCAGCAACTCAAAGTTTCGGTCGCTCGTTAATAGGAGGCGCCCTATTGAGTGTATAAGAAAGTTGACGAGAAATTATTATTACAAATTTGAAAGTCTGCTCCCATCGCATAACGGGGATCATCACTTTCCAAAGGGGCGGCTAATTGGCTGAAGATGAACCCTTTGTATGGGGATTTTGACGAAATTGTTTTGACGGGACTAGGGAGTTTATGCAGGGTAAAGTTAAAGTAATTAATACCGGAAAGGTGAAGTTCTTTTATTTTTCGTTTTGAAAGTGAGACGTTATCGAAAAAGTTGCTGCATTTCTAGTTTTAAGATCTATCGGCCAGAAACATGGAGTGTTTGAGAGATCTATAGCTGGGAATGTCACAATCTGTCGATACCTATTCAAAATGTTCTTTGTTATGTTGTTTTTACTATACGGTTTTAAAACTATACGGTCACTGCATGAAGCTATTGATATTGACTATTCCGAGTACGTTTATTCCGAGTGTTCAGCAACAGAAGGGTGAACCGCACAACTGGATGGAAAATAAACAGTCAGAAAGACACAATAAAACAAGTTTTCCTGATAGGTTATGTCAAGAGATGGAATGAAAGAAGATTAATCAATGATTTGTGAATATTACTGAAGCGAGTAGCGTGTGTTAAGTTGGAAATAAATGGCATTTCATCCCTTCTGCTATGTTTGTGGTTACCTGAATGACGTTTTTTTTTTTTTTTTTTGGAAAATCAACAGATTATTTACATTTATAACAACAAATTTTTATTTTTTATGTGTTTTATTAATTAACAACACACATTAAATTCAATAATAGATTTTCACATAACTTAAGATTATAATAAAGAACTAAAGGCTTGTTCAGACTAAGCCAGTAGTTTAGTCGAGTGGCGAGTAACTCGCCACTTGACTCGCCGAAAATCGTTTGCATTACTTTCAAGTAGAGTACATTTGTTCCCGCCGCCCATTGCATGATGACAGCGGCAGCTACAAAGCAAAGTTAATACGCTAATTAAGCATATTGTAATGCTTAGAAGAGATGAAATTTTAGAAGAGGTGGAAGAATAAATTAGTAGAATGAAAATAAATGAACTATAGACACGAAAAGAGATTAATAGCAGCATTATTAAATAATATTAGAGTTGCATCTTCGCTCCAATGCCACGACGTTTTCGCGCGTCTACAAATGAACTCTGCTAAAACGGCGGGTTGTGCATGCTATTCGCTACGCGCTACTCGCCGAAAAATTGAATCGACTATAGAGCTGATTAACCCACTCTACTAAAATTATGGTGTTCGGACGCGTTTAGTTACTACTATACTCTCCACCCGACTAAAATACTCCAACCAATGACCAATGCGAACGGGTCATAAGGATCCTATACCCGTAAGCTAAAAAGTTTACAAAAATACATCATTGAAAATGATAAAGAATAAAAAATATGTAAGAGCACAAATATAAAGTAATAACCTGCTTAATAAATTTCAAAACAAAGTATTTTGATATTTTTTCTCACTACACAACAGCAATAATAATGCTGCGTATACGATGCGCGAACATGAATGCGAGCGAGCCACGAATTGTGGAAAAGGAACGCAGCAAACGGCGCGAAACACAGCGTGCTGTTTCTTCATTCCTTTCCCATAATTCTGGGTTCGGTTCACGGAAATACCTACGAGTATATATATAATTCAGCATTACACAATTCATTCTTACCGATTATGAAGTAATTTTTCGATAAGTCTACCGTTCGTTCGTTAAGTCAGCTAGTTTCCAATCTTCCTTTACTCTGCCTCCAGTGAAGATACTCTCAATACTTCCCTGGTTAAAGACCACCATTCAGATTTGAAATGTAGCTTAAAATGGATTTAGTAGTATTTGGTGACTAAATCTAAGTAACAGGTACTTCCTCTTTTCCATATCCTTCGCTTTATCACTCTATTCAGCCTCACAACATCCCCCAATTGGGGATGCCATAGTCTAACTGGCTCCAAACGTTTGGGATCAGTTGGAACTCTTATGCGGTATTTACAAGAAATATTAAATAAATTCTTTCCCACTCCTTTCAATTACTACACAAACTCACAACAACGTACCCAGATGTTGTAGTCCCGCTGGATCCGGACATATACATGGTGCAGGACATATCCGACAGACATTAGTGGCAGTGATTCCTGTCTTTATTCGGTTCCATGCCAACTGAGAATAAAGTCAACTCAACAACTCCTTGAAAAGACATTAAAAGCTATGAAAAAAATATTTTTAAATTAGCCAATAACCCTAACCTAACTTAACCTATTAATCAATTTTTATATTTATTTTTTATCACTCTAAATGACTTATCTGAGATGGTTCTTAGTTGGTTTCATTCTGAGTTGTCCGGTCACCCTTTATTCAGAGTAAAAAAAGAGATATGTCATATTGTTGGAAACGATTTAAGTTTTAAGATCTTGGCCAAAATTGTTTACGTTATTTATAAAATATATCCCCAAAAATAAATAACTAAAATGTCATATTGCGGTTCAACGACATTTTTCATTATAAACCTATTTTTCTAATACACGTCGCAACTGAATACAACCAGATAGATTACGTGGTATGCGCTCCGTCTCATTCCAGCAGTACCGTACAGATGAGACGGAGGTTTAGATATTATTTAAAAAACAAGAACGAGAGCGTAGATGCATATTCTTTATTCATTTTTAAACATCAAGTGTAATTTATAAAAGTATGTATAATAGTTTCTCCATTAATTTATAATGCGTAATAATTAATCAGCATTATTTCGCAGGTCCAGTGAACCTTAAAGGTTAAAAGGGGTTAACTTGTTTAACGTCATCTAACAGAAGAAATTACTCAAGATTAAGCCGCAAAAGTAATTGCCCCTAAATCACCCGAATTCTTCTCAAATATTTATGAGAAAACACTAGGTGCGCCCTTCACGACTAAATTTAATAAAAAAATTTAATATTTAAAATTTTGAAAAAACTATAAAAACTTCAACTTAAAAATAAGATTTTTTTTTTCGAAGAGCAAAGGTTATTCAAGGAAGTATATTGATTTATAAAAATATTTTTTTAAATATGTAGTATTCCGGTTAGCCGGTTTTCAGATTGCTGATTTTTCAGATCACCATGCTACACATGGTTTAGAAAAACTATGTGCAGTAGGGTGACATGCCAACATTAATTATTTTTAATGCATCGAATGATTTGTGTAGTGTTGAGATATTTTCAGATTCCTTTTCCACCTTAAGTAACATTTCGACGATTGATATCATATGACCTGTTTGTTATTAAAAAACATCACTTTCATAGAAATTTAATTTTTTTTATTACAATATCTTCACACAGGAAGCCGAGAGGAAAATTATTCCCCTCAGGGTCTATGTCATCCTTGGAGATGCTGTGTGGAGGTTCTTTTGAAGAAAAGGAAAGATAAGAAGTTCTAGGAAGGAAAAAGGTATAAGAGTGACGTACGTGTGAATCCTTCCCTCCCACAGCGGTGCAAGGCGATGGGTCAAGAGAGTTCTACTGGAGAGGCCAAATGGTTTCCCTTGACCAGTCTCTCCCGATACGGCCCGCCACAAAGCAAGTGGGCAGACACATCAAGACCTAGACAAATCTCACCCCATAAACCCGGGCACTCTTGCAATCACCAAACGTAGCGAACCACTTGGGGTGACCTATGGCAGAGGTGTTGTTTATCCTATAAATGGTTCCCGGGGCGACGGTACCCATACCCGTCTCTCAAATTAAAATTATTAATTTCTAAAAAACACAGTTAATCATAGTCAATTTTCCGAAATAACCCCACTTTTCCAAGATGAGAATTTAATCTGCTGAAATGCGACGTTGCCACTTCCTTCGTAGCACAGTTAATGACATTTTTTATTAGTACCAAATCGCATCTAAGCTCTTTTGTCTTTATTCAAAATGTAACTGAAACATCGTTTAATAATTAGGAAGTATTTTTTATTAGTAAGGCTGTAAATGTTAAAAATCAAAATATTATTTGCTAAATTATGAGGTTCGAGCTCAATTAATTCAACTTCCAGTCGAGCAAGGCATCCACCAGACCACATGTAATAAGTATAAACCATCTAATCACAAAGGAGTTATTTTAAGGGCGGAAAATAATTGGCAATCTTGTATTATCTATATCAATTTTCTTCCAGCGCTAAGATGGCGCACCTCCATAAAGGCATCATTCTACGAAATCTGCGAGAAATTTTCAATTAGTCGTGTCATTTCGCATCAAAATAATTAATCTTTACTGCGCACACAAGAGTGGGCCGAAATATTTTATGTGTTGCCCTATTAAAAAAATGGCCGGAATAATGAAGTTAATTCGACGCGCTATCGGGCGCCGACATAAAATATGAGTCGACTAATTGAAGGGAGAATTTTGCTCAGGGCTCCTCCACGGATCATAAAACAGTTTTGGAATGCCCCGCCATAAAGAAAACTTTGAGAACTTTATGAAGGTCTATGAAATTGTTAATTTCAAACTAGGAGTCAACAACCCTCAAACATTCAAATCGTTTTCCTTGGTAGATAGGCACTAATACCTTCACAATTTTCATAATAATAATAATAATTGGATCATTTGTAGAGCGCTGTTTATGTGAAAAATTACCTCAATGAGTTCCTAGGCTCTATATAATTTAATTATTTACAGATTCACAAAACATACTTGCCTGGCAGGTCACTTCCGATAAACACACTTTTATTAGAAAGTTTATGCTTGAAGAAGATACAACTTAGCAGATAGAGGAAAGTATATAAAAAGACCGGACATTGCATGAGCTATTTTTATAAAAAAGGAATTTAGCAGATCCAGCTTCCTGTGTTTTTGGTTACAATTTTTTTTCTTAACTGAATGAATTGAATATTCACGTGTTGCAATTTTTTTCAATTGACTCTCCGAATCCAGAAAAACAGAATACTAATGGGAAGTCAACGTAATAAGATTTAGAATTTTGGTTGCACTCTATATCGGTATTTTTAATACCGATAAAGAGTGATTCCTTAAATTCCCAGAAAATTTAAGGTGTTAGCCTTAAATTTTCTGGGAATGTTAATTTACTATTTGCTTGCGTTTAACATAACATTTTGGCAATGTCGGAATTGGTTCAGCTCCGCTACTAATGGACTAAATCTGATGTGTTATTTTTCGGGTGAAATTTCATCAATGCTCAGCCAAAGCCCCAAACACCATCATAGCCGGGTAGGCATTGACTTACTTCGTTCAACTGCAATGCTTCTATCAAATAGTTTTTGAAAATTTATCGTATCACCACCACATCAAAATTTTTACGATCGTGGCTCTCCCGTGCTTTCCTGCACTTACCCAAATCTGACTTTTTTTATTTTTTTTTATGTGAATACCTCACAAGAGTCCCAGCAGCTCCCGTCTGAAGCCAGTAAGACTATGGCATTCCCAATTGGGGTATGTTGTGAGGCTGAAGGTAGTGGGGAGGGGAAGGAGATGGGGAAGAGGAAGGTGGAGAAGTGCCTGGCTATTCAGATCTGGAATAGTGGTAGCGGTTTCAATTCACGATACTGAGAGTATCTTCCACTCTGGAACGTGCCGCAAATATACTATATATATTTTTTTAATTCAGTTAATTTGAAATAACACAAATTAATCAAATACATTTTATTTGCGCACACCGGGATTTGATCTTGCGACCTTAGGATTGCGAAATAGGTGCCTTACCCCTAGACCACGAAGGCCTTCAAACCTAACTTTATTTGCGGTTTCGATGGTCAATCTAATATGATAAATTAATGAAATAAACTTCACATATAAAAACTTGGTTATTTATTATTAAACACAACGTTTGGTTCACAAATTTGTCACCACTTTATATTATGTAGTCGGAAAATTCTTTGGAGAAGACTTATAGCCATTTGCCAAATAATCTGTTTTGAGTCTGTCGATTATTCATACAAGAGGTATTATAAACACCGTAAGGAATGATCCTCTCAACTTCCCAACCTAAACAAAAAAGATGATTGATTTTGTTATAGCAAATTCACTCAGTAATTTACGTGGAACATTTCTAGGTCAATCCGCTTCCCGAGGGTGGCATTAAACGCAGGCAAAAAGTAGCTGGGAATAATAATATCATCTCCACGCAACACTATCCCCCCTGGACCCCATTTAGATTATTACGAGCGCTCTGGCCTTGATGCTATAACTAATTCATCGTTACAGGGGGTCCGTGAAGGAGCAGAACCATGCAACCCCTCTAATATTAAACCTTCATCATTTGAAATGTTTTTGTTTTGCTCTTTATTTGGGATGTGTCTAGTTCACCCTGCTACATGCATATTTAAATTTATACTTGTGTATTCGGAATATTTTATTTTTGTATATCAAGAACAATGATTTTACAATCCAAACAATCCAAATTTTTGAATTTAAGAAACTTTGAATTTAAACCACCATATCGATCGTCCTGTTGACTAGTCAGACATTTCCAAATACTAAGTTTTGATTAAGTCCAATCAAATATTATTTATATGTGTCTGTGTTTTACATATTAAATATGCTATAAAATAACACCGGGAGGCGTAAGGCGTAATGGTCTGGAGCCCAAAAATACCTGAAAAAAACCCTCGACTCTGTTCAGAAACGGGCGGTCCGTTTGATAGATTCTCCTAACTTAACAAATGGACTGCAATCTTTAGAGCACAGGCGTCAGGTGGGAATGCTGTCCTTGTTCTACCGGTATTACAATGGAAGATGCTCCGAGGAACTAGCGTCACTGA
This sequence comes from Glyphotaelius pellucidus, assembly GCA_936435175.1. Classification (NCBI taxonomy): domain Eukaryota; kingdom Metazoa; phylum Arthropoda; class Insecta; order Trichoptera; family Limnephilidae; genus Glyphotaelius; species Glyphotaelius pellucidus. Next base: position 17,388,700 of record OW386548.1, read on the forward strand.
TCCCCTCGGCACCGGTGCATAGTCGGGAAACACGCCAAACACGCCCTCAACATTTGTACACGGTTGACATTAGTCACATGAGAACGGGTCGTTTCTACGACTCGTTCTTGAGTTCAACAGCCCGGTTGTGGAACGATTTGCCGGCTTCTGTGTTTCCTCCCTCCTACAACATGGGTCTCTTCAAGACCCATGTTCACTCCACACAGCATCTTCAAAGATAACATAGGCCCTGAGGGAAATTATTTCCCTCAGGGCCTCCTGTGTGGAGTTAATATAAGAAATAAAAAAACGGTCCGGTACATGAGAATGACTTTTTAAATATCATACCAGAGGCCCAGAAAACATCAACATTTTGTTGCATTACGAGTTTTTCTGCATTATAATTGATTTGTAATCTGTGTTTATATTGTACCGGATAAAGCACAGGTTCTCAACCTTGTTTTGCTCACCGTCCACGATTAAAGATAAATTAAATTATTGGTAATACCTTTTTTGTAGCAAGTTAGAAAAGCAATTCTTTTGTATTTTAAATACCGGGTTACTACGAGTCTTCTACTGCCACCCTGAAAGTCTCAAACGCCCACAAGGGGGCGTTATCGCCCACCTTAAGATGGGATAAAGGGTACATTTTTACATACAACTTCAGCTCAAATTTTAATTTTCGGAGTTGTCTGACTAATTAACTGGGCGATCTTATATTTAATTTCACCGAGATGTTCGTAATCATTTTTTTTACTCCTTGATCCTTTTGTTTTAACTTTTATTTAAGTGCATTAAGAAAATCACATAATTAGTGGCATGGGGTCAATACTGACCCCAAAGAAATGAATGACAATGGAGTGGAAGAAATAAATAAAACGAATTACGTACTATCAAAAATATTAAAATAGATATTTTATTATAATTAACATTAAGAAAAAAAAACTTTGGCTTTAAACGATTAAAAAAATAAAACAATTTCTGATCTCTCTTAAGCTACTAATTTTTGGTATAACCGAAATCAACTTATAAAAAATTTTCAGACAGTAGATTAATCAATACTGCATCCAATGCAATATGCTCTGAAGTGTTGCTGACAAATAAATTTACTACTTGGCACCTATTTGGCATTTTTTCTTACGTAATTGTTCACATGGGGTCAACACCCAAGAGAGCAGCAACACGCGCGTCGGCTTTCTGGCCGCGAATGATTTGCGTACCCCGCGGAAAGATAGAAAGCTAGAAAGAGCACTGTCGTATTCCAAAAACCCTAACATATTTTGTTTACAATTCGAAATGGTCTTGACCCCTTGCGTCTAATTAAGGGTTAATTTGTTGATCTCTTTATGCATTGCACCCAAGTTCAAAGAAAATATATAAATTTTCTACGAACCTTGCATTGTACCTACCTGCTAGATGACAAATGAAAAGTCATCATATTAGTTTTTTTTTTAAATTGTGAATTTTAATTGGATTAAAGTTATACAATAATCTAGAGGAAAGAAAGAGTGAAAATTATTCGATGGAATATTTTTTAATTTTATTTATTGTTACCAGCCTTTGCGAGTAAGCCGCCTCAAGTTAATATAATATAAAAGTGGCGCTGAGCTATGTTAGCAAATTCGTAAAGACCAGCTCGCTTTGAGACCGCCGTAATAATATGTGGGTAGTGGCACAATAGCTACGGACCCCGAGCTTGAAACGGAGCAAATATTGGGGTCCTAGATTTAGAAATTTTCCCAAATAATGATATTGGTTTAACCTGATAACGGAATATTTTTTGATAACTGATTAAGGTAAAACGCTTTTTTATAGCCTACTGATCTGATCTCTATATTGTCTGCTTCCATGTCTAAGTTTTCCTTTTCTATTTGAATACCATATACAGATATATCGATACAGATATGATATAGATATAGTGCATAAATCAGTGTAATGTATATTTTATGACTCGTACGATTCTTAAACCTTAACCAAACCAAACCCAATAGGAAAAGAAGAACACAATCATTATCTATTCGGTGCCTAACCCTATTCATTCAAAGGTGTCAAATTTCAAAAATATCAAATTTTCGTAAATTTCAATTTTCAAAAAAAAAAAAAACCTATTGATAATATAATTATTCAACTACATAGATATTATGTCTCAGAATAGATTGATGTACTGGGTAGGTACCGTACGTAAAAACTATTTTTATTTAAATATTTAATTAATGGAACCGTAAAGTACCCGAGATGGGTATCAAACTATGCATCCCGATGTACACAATCCGAGTGGCTCAGTGATAAATTCGGCAGTAAGTGAATAATATCAGGGCCAGTCTTGTGCAGTTGTGACTTGCCAAGGAACCAAGGAGTAAAGGCTGCTGATTATACCTTTCACAGCGCCCTTGAGTTTTTTGACCCAGGGTCGGCCCTGAATGATACCGCGAAAGAATTCTAGCTATTAGTACATAAGGCTATCGAAATTTTGGCTGATCTAAATCGGTTAAAAAAACTTATAAGCACGTTTCTATAACAAAATTAATAGGCAGGCATATTATTTTCCCAAATAACTGAAGATTTTGATGCCAGTTTTTATAAATAAACGTTTAAAGTGGCCCATTTTTCTACAAGCGTGTGCGAACTTTGGCTTATCCCGCTCCATCTCTTAATCATTTGCTGTCAGTCGGGCTTTAGGATAAATTATTGGATAGGACAGGGATGTATGGAGTCGATAGGTTGGGCCAACATTGGACAGAGCGGACACGTGTCACTTGCGGGGAGCCACACACAAATTTAATATCCGACTACACAGTGGTGTGGCCAGCCATTTCCGCCATTATGGACTGCATGCCAGTGGCATGCGATGGCTGAAAAGCTGTAGGAAACTGCACTTAGGCCTCCCTAAGAAAAACATACTAGAAAATAAAACAAAAAATGCCACAAATATCTAACACATTTTTTTTCCATCTTGAGTTATTTAATAACAATATTGCCTATTTCAATCCAATCTCTGGAATGTGTAGATATGCTTATAATGCCGTAGAAAGTATCGCTGTATTTTATTAACAGTCTTGTACATTAAAAAATAAATCTGCTTATTTCATCAGCGTTGAGTTAATCGACGTCATGGTAGGTATTTGAACTAAACATTAAGTCATTGCTTTATTTTTTTTTCTTCTTTCTTTCTACTATATCTTTCTCTGTACTTTATATTTAATATGTTTTTTATTTTATTATGCTTAAAATTATTTCTATTATTTCACTAGTAGCACCTCCACCTTATAAGAACTAAACCTTTTTTTATACATTGCAATTGAATTGTTAATATTTGTGCACATACCAAATATTTATATTTATATCATATTTCAAATTTCAGAACTAACACTATTATCGTTCTATTATTTTTTGTTAACTATTTTTTTTCTTCATATCCAGTTGCGGCCATTATTTTTTTCTATTTGCCTGTGTCTTCTTCCCTTTCATATTTTCGTTTAGATTATTATTGTTATCTTCTTCTTCAATTATATATTATATTGATGAGAACAACCTTCAAAAATTAGAAAAATTAAATGTTTTGAAAATATACTGTTACTAGCTTTTCCCCGCGGCTACGCTCGCATGGTATTACGGGAAATTACTATTACTGTAGCGCTTGCACTTATCAATTTTCCCTCCCCCCCACCCCCACCCCCTCCCGCATTCCATACAATCATTCCCTTACATTCAGTTTTCAAACATCTCGCCTGCCATCTAAATTTCATAATGCTCAAAGAAAAAAATAATTATCCAATTTTGTCCATTCATTCGGAATTTATGCGCTTACAAATATTTCGGATGTTTATTTTTATTTAATTAGTTGGAAGTTTCTAAATATAATAAAAAATTACACTATTTATTATTCAGTGTTTATAATCGTTACGAATTATATTTTTAATGTTCTAACATTTGTCATTTTAATGTCAGATGAGAGTTCTAACTCTCATCTGACATTTATTCCAAAACATAAGCTTGTCAAAAAAACAAAACATATTCTAGTATTTGAATTTTCAGGAGCAGTAGCCGACCAGTAGGTAGGGGGGTACCTGCCAGCATAAATGAAACCTATTTAACGTAGTTCTTATTTTCATTTCTTTTAATAACTTTCTGGTATCTTCTGTCTTTTTTGTTTTCACACAAGACGTGAGAGAAAGAAGATTTTTTATGGATGTATTTTAGGATGATCGTCGTCGACTCTGGGATACTATAACATATTCCCTAGTTGTGCCTTACAACGCATTCGCAACGCAAGGCAGAGCTTTGAGGCATATAGTAGTACCTATATGCCTCAAAGCTCTGCCTTAATTTGAATGTCCTGAGGGAACAAATACCAACATGGCTGTCAATGCCACTTCAGCAGAACAATGTGTGATCAACCGTTGTTAAAACAAATTGGTTTTCGTTGCATAAATCACATAGACGTCCATTTCATGGATAATTCATGTTATGGTTCTCAAATAGAACCTTAACCTAGAGCAATTCAACCTGATACTATATAACCTTACCTAAATTAACCTAATCTAACCTCATCCCAAGTAACCCAGCCTAATCCATTCATCAAAATGACGCTTATTTCGGTAAGTTTTCTTATCATTAATTAAAAATCGTTAAGTTTATAACCCCGCGAATCCTGTGTGTTTGTTACTTTGAAACTCCGTGAGAGGTACTTATTCGAGCCAACATAGAATATTTTCGATTTCTGTATGTTGTCTGTGGTGTACTTAATAACGAAAGGTGCATATCTATGATAAAAGGACTAAATTTAACCTTAAACAGCTGATCAGAAATTCTGCGTGAAAAAAAAAAAATTAACATCATTCTAAAATAGTCTACGAAGTTCGGATTTGCGACATCTAAGGTCATAACAGATTAATTTCAAAAGTTTCGTTTTAAAATAAATGGCTAGCCATGAAAATTTTTAAAATAATTACAATAAATGTTTTACGAATGGTAGAAAAATGTGGTCCAATTTTGGACCGCTATCAATCGCAAAAAAATAAAAGTGGTCCATTTTTCGACCATAATCGCTCCAGTGATTAAGAAACCAAAGTTTTGAATCACAATTACGGAAATCATCCTAGTTGGACAGTCAAAACATTTTATAAATAATAATGTACATAAATGTGTAAATGTTTTACTAAATAAAAATGAAAATAAATAAATAAACAATTTGAAAACAAAGTTCAAACTTAGAATCTTTTGTTAATTATTTTTACATGGAACAACAAAAAAATGAAAAAAAAATACTTTTATAATATTTTTTTCTAATCAAATATGTATCAGTTTTTTTTTTTTTTTTCGTTTAACAGTAATTTTAGTTAGAAGAAACGTAAGGTAAACCATTTTTAAAACTTTTTGATGTTTGCATGCAAATTTTTTTTATTTCTCAAATGATATGTTTAATTGAGTTATTAAATTTAAAAACGTCTTTTATCAACTTTCAAAAACAGATTTTAAATTTCGGATATCTTTAGAAATATTCCATTTATTTGCTTTTTATTGTAAAGTGGAAATATTTTGACCATCTGAAAAATACGCCAAATTTCTGAAGGAATCTAACCGATTATTATTTGTTTTTTTCGTTGTCAATATAGCGTGAGAAACGATTAATCTTGTATAAATCACTAATGCTAGAATATAAATCAATGATTGTATTTCTTTCTCGAGGCATTATCGTTATTTAGTGCATTTGAATAATATATTGGCACCCGGTCCCATTAATAACCAGCTTAGGCTGCCCAGGCGATTCCCACGGCACTTTTACATTGCATCAATGCTGTATTTTTTGCATTGACTTTCGCAGAAATTTGATATTACTCGGTTACTCGAATTCAGTTTCTAAACCAAACTATGATAGTTGAAAGCACGATAAGCGAGTTTTACGTTACACCGTAGAACAAATAATAATGTCTCAAAATAAACATTTTTTGTATTTTGTTACCAACGCAGACCTGTCAAAAATCACGAAATATTTTAATTTTATTTTTAATTAAGTAACTATATATTTGATTTATTTTACAGTTTTATATGATAACTGTTAGGTTTATTTATTGTATTTCAAGTTTTGAAAAATACATTTCAAATATATATTTTTTGTTAAAATATTAACTTTATTATGGGAAGGTGCCTGTCTGATTTATTCTTCACACAATCAGTTAAAATTTTGAAAAATAAATTATTAAAAACAAATTTGAATTCATTAAACATGAATTTTTTAGTGATATATTTTTAAATATTTATTATGTGTGCGTTTTTTAATGTGAATACCGCACAATGATCCCAACTGCTCCCGTCTGGAGCCCGTGAGATTATTGTATCCCCAGTGAGATTATTGTGAGGCTGAAGGTAGTAGGGAGGAGAAGGAGATTGAAGGTAGTGGGGAGGGGAAGGAGATGGGGAAGAGGAAGGTGGCGAAGAGGAAGGTGGGGAAGAGGAAGGTGGGGAAACACCTGGCTATTCAGATCTTGTCACCAAACACGCCACTTCAAGCAACGTTTCCATTCTGAATGGTGGTACTACACCAGGGCGATACTGAGAGTATCTTCCACTCTAGAACGTGTCGCGAATATACTAAGTATATATTATTTTAAATGATTTGATTGTGAAATAACACAAATTTATCAATAAAATTTACTTGCCACGCCGGGACGCGTATTTCCAAACCCTATACCGATTCAGTCGCGGTACATTTTCAATATCAAAATTTTAATAGTAAAAAATAAAATTATTAATTTCTAATATACACATTGGAAAGACAATTTTATATAGAATCTAAAAAATAACCAATAAAGTGGTGTATTTACAATATATGGAAAAATATCAAAATTTAAATATTTAGAAATAAAGTTATTAATTTCTAAAACACACATTGGTAAGATTATTTTATCTTGATTTTAGAAAAAAAAAATTTTTGCAAAGTGATAAAAAATAACGAATAAAGAGATGTTTTTAAAATAAAAAATGTCGCTACCGCGACTGAACCGGTATAGGGTTTGGAAATACGCCGCCGGGACTCGATCCCGTGACCTTCGGATTACGAGTCAAGAACCTTACCGCTTGACCACGCCAGCCGCCAATCTGGTCACCAAACACGCCTACAACCATTTCAAGCTACGTTTTAATTCTGAATGGTGGTCTGACACTAGGGCCATACTGAGAGTATCTTCCACTCTGTGTTTCCAATGCTATAACTACGTAAAATAATAACGGTTGATCGTTTAGCGATGGTTGAAAACTTCACCCAAAAATTTCGATTACAGAAATTTGAAATGCTCTAAAGAACAAAATGTTAGTCATTAAGAGAGCAAAAGAAAGTTTTTTTACGTTTTCAAAAAACAAATCTCCAAAATCTTCAAAAAATCAAATCTCTTTACTATTAATTTTGAATCAAATCTCCCAATTTTGTTGACCAATACTTAGGAATTTTTATTATAAAATAACATTGAATAGATTTTTTTAGAAAACTAAACATTTTTTGTAAATTTTTTTAATAACAGTATTTAATTTATTTTTAATTTTTTAGAAAAACTCCTCCTAAAATGCATGTCGGTTAGAAATAATTCAACAGCGCAGATCGAAAAAGAAGAAAAATTACGTATTTAAGTTATTTTTTATCGCATTTCAAATTTTTCGCTTTCAATTTATTTTCTGTTTTGTAGTGATTCAGTAATATTATGTATTTATTTTTAACATGTGACCTGGTAAAAAAAGTACGTGGGCGGCTGTGCAGTGTACACTGCCGAAAGTGATAAATACTAAACTAATAAATGACTTATTCAGAATAACGATTATACTTAAAAAATACGGAAAAAAGTAACGTTTCTGCGAATTTGAATGAAAAAAAAATATATAAAAAACTTTATTCTGTAATACAATTTAACAATATTTGGCTTAAGCAAATAATATTGTTTCCGCTAACTGTGTAACGTTAACTAACGCTAAATATATCTACATTATTATACTGAATGAATAATTAGGATTATGGTTTAAGTTTTTTGTTATATGTCTCTGTTTCTATTATTATTATTTTTATTAAGGTATTTACCTTAAAGGATAATGATTTATGTTGCTTTCAAAGGAGATTGTCTTTGACCGCCGGTTACAGCTTTATCGTCTACTCCCATAAGTAGCGGTTGAGGTTAACCTTACGTTTAACTAGAAACTAAAAGCAAGGACATCGGTAAATAGTTGTAGTGTGGTTTATGTGGTCAAAAGATCCGGCTTAAAGGGGTAATTCTTAGCTTTGTCTTGTATTACAACTACATACGTAATGCCCACATTAAAACTAGCCTTACATACTTGTTAATGGCAGAGTTGTACATTTCATGAAATGCTGTAGTAGGTGTTGATTGATTAACTGTTTAAAAAAAATAATATTTTTCAAACAACTGATTTATTTATTTTATAAGATAAAGGGATTCTTTTTTTGTCTAAGTTGTAATGATTGTTTTTTGTGCAGAATCATATTCACGGTGGAATCGGATGGAATAAGTAATCAGTCGTTTAAAATTTAAAACTAATATATTTTATCTTCACAATTTAATTGTACGGAGTATCCGGGGGTAATGCGCACTAACTTTGAGGGGTTATTCTACACGATGGTAGAGTTAAAAAAAAAAAAAATTTTTGAAATTCCATCGTGTTTTCTTAACTTTAATATTTTTCTATAGAAGAATATTTTTTTTCAACAAACAAACCGCTTTTTACCCGAAATCTACCTTAAAACGTTGGAATTTCGAAAATAATTATCCGTTTTTTTTACCTTATTACCACGTAGAATCACCTCCAAAATGAGTGCACTTTATCCCGGACACCTTTAAATGATTTTCCTTTTGTCCGGTCAGTGGCTGAGTTGGCATCGAGTTTGGGTTCCTTCCAGGTGTCGCTTGTTCGATTCCTCTATGCCAATGTGAATGGTACTATTCCATACCAATATAAATGGAAAATGGAAATGATCATTTTGGTTGAATTTTAATTTTCACGACAATTGTGAAATTATTTTTCAAGTAATCAACTCTTCATTTTAATTTTTGAAACGGTGTCAGTCGGCAGCTTGGTAATCGCACCCGTTGGGCAAATATGAGATATTATGGCTACGAATGTTTTATTTAAAAAAAAATCTTATTAGTTTTGCTTCAATAATGAAACAGCATGTGAACACTCTGAAAAAAAAATCAATTTCTCTCTAAGTTATCTAAACGCAAATGGTATGGTACTTACATACAGATGTTATTCAGCCAGGAATGTGATTCGACCACACAATTTAGCAGGCAAGTAGTATGGATTTGCCCTCGCAAACTCCGCGTTTTCAAGGTACAGAAGAACTTTATGTAGTTTAGTCCACCTTCCAAGCGCCTGGTCATTACCAATTTAATCCCATTAGCTTCAAGTTTGGCGAAAGCACACGTGTTTTCCTGGAGTTTCCCAGATTCTAGATCTCGATGGGTATTAATCGGACGTATTCGAGGCTGTAATAGTGTTTATGTGAAGGGATCAAGTATTTACAGGTATTCAATGATTCGTTTCGGAACTTGGCGGATTTATTTCCTTATTTTTGGTAGCTACCTTAAGATAAATGAAGTTGGTAGGTACTTACCTTAATACGGTTGGTATAAATCTTTTTATCAGGGAAGGCGAGGTTTCATGAGAAAGACATAGTTTTTGTGACAGAAGTGAGTTATTTTCCCACCTAGTACTTTTAATACGCCATACTTTGGCGGAAGGCTAAAATTTCGACTTGTGTTTTAATTTCTAAAAAGTGCGTAGAAATGTAGTTGTGGCTAGTTTATCACTACCAGTACAATATGTACACTCTCGCTTTCTGGATTGAGTATTATTGCTTCGTTTTCATTCAAATTATTCTTGTCTAAAAGGGTCGGTAGCTGGATAATGTCAATTGTCAATGTTTTTACGTCATTGACGTACGATTGACTGAACTTCAATATTTTCTTCCCAGTTGCATCATGACGCCGAAGACAATACCTAAAGTGTGACATAAAGTGATAATCATTTGTTTTTTTAATGACTGTGAAAAATTACGATATAATGGAATATTTTATAAGTTTAAGAATCTTGTTTTCCAATGAAGCCGAATTTCGAATGGATCAACGAATAGAGCAATTGCACCAAAAATGGCTACTAATCTATACTTATATTATAAATGCGAAACTGCGTTTGTTTGTTTGTCACACTTTCACGCTTATAACAATAAAACGATTTTAAAAATTCTTTCACCAATAGAAAGCTAAATTATATGCGATTACTATAAGCCGTATATAACGGTAAGCTCGGGTGTTATGAAATTAAAAATATTAATATATTTTTACTTTTATATTTATATTAATATTAAAAATGCGAAACTGCGTGTGTTTTATTTTTACGCTTTCACGCATAAAACAATAAAACGATTTTAAAAATTCTTTCACCAATAGAAAGCTAAATTAAATGCGAGTACTATAGGCGGTATATAATGGTAAGCTTGGGCGTTATGAAATTGTAAATTTTAATATTTTATATTAATCATTCGTTTTCTGTCCCAAAAAAGCGAATTATTGCTAGACAAAAAAAATCGTTGCCGTGAAAAAGATGTTGATATATTTGCGGGAAATTTTATAGGGAGAAACAATTTCTTTATTATATGGTATAGCAAAGCATGCTGGGTACCAGCTAGTATAGTATAAACAAAACGATCATTCCGCTGCGTCAATGGCGCCTGTCTATTGCTTTCAATGAAAATATGCATAGATGGGGCCTTCAAGAGTCGACAATGTGTGAATGCGGTGCGGTGCAAACCACCGAACATGTGGTCAACAAATCTCCTCTCCATTTATTCTCTAGCGGGATTGATGAGGTCCACAGGGCAATGACTGAGGCCCTAGACTGGTTCGCAGACCTAGATTCGCTCCTCTGACCCCACACCATACGAAAGAAGAAGAATCAAAATAAGTCATTTCATCCGTCCGTAGTCAATGAGAAGGCTCCAATTCAAATGATAATTGATATTGATTAAACAAAACGGGAGACAAACGATCTCCTACGACAAATATCACTGACGACATATGTATTCCTTCAACCTGGCTGAAGTAGATAAAATGTGAAAGCTGCCTTACATTTCTCCGTCCAGCGAGTGTAAGTATTGAGTGTGTCGTGTGATACAATTAATAACTCAGATAAAGACGTATGAACAATCAATAATTCTCAAGACTTGTTTCTGCTACGCGTGCTCTGATTTATGACTTGGGGGCCTCCGATTGATGCTGGTTATTATTTGAGCTGTGTATTAAAAAAACAAATTTGGTGTACGTGGATCACTGTAGACATTCCATACTTAACGATAAAATTCGAAATTATTCAGATTGCAAGTGTTATTGAGATGGTAAAATTTTATTAAAATACAAGCGTAGATGAATATAATCGAAGCAATGGACCGATTTTATAGAGAGCGTTTGAAAAAAATCACGAACACAGTTTAAATGAAATTCATTTACATTTATGTTATTTATTATCTTGTGATAGTTAGTTAATAAATATTTTAAACACCATTTCTTTGTTAGAACCACTATATTTTGTATGTACGTCTACCAATTTTAGAACAACCGTAACTTCCTCAGGGCAAAATACACCAACTTGATATTACGGAACAATGGGTGAACATAATATTTTACTTTATAGTAGTAGGGTTGGAGACGTGAATAAGGATCAGTGAAGAGTGAAGGGAGAAGATAGAACGGACGGTGAAAGGGAACATGTCTAAGATGGGACTGTAAGATAATTTTTTTTATTGATAATGGACTCATTATTATTAAGGGATTTTATTATTTCTAAGGCTTCTTAGTTATCGTTTTTCTTTATTATTAATATGAATAATATTTATCCCTGCATTTTTTTATTATTATTATTTGCAATGATATGGTTAGCGAAATTGGAAAAAATATTATTAAGACATCTTTCTTTGGTTCAAATGTCGAAATTACGAGTTGTTTTCCCGATAAAAATGATTAATAAATAACTTATCAAACTTATTAATTTCGGTTGTCTGTGATGATGTGAGTCAGTTTTTTTTAAGTTGTCTCTGGCTTTCACTCCTCAAGAGTATTGTAGGCTATCATTTCAAATTAATTTTCCTGCATTGAACTAAAATTAGTTATTCCTGCAATAAATTTTGATACGTTATTCCTGCATTAAAGTATTCGCCTAGAAATTATTCATATTCAATGAACACAAATTTGCTTTGAACTTTAGTGTTATTTTCAGAATTGTAAATGATTGCGGGAACAATTCAACTGGTAACAAGCTACGCTAGATACATAAGTATATACTAATCGTTTGATAGAAATGGTGTCCTAGCATGATTTGACCTTAAAATTTGTTCTGGAGGTGGGAAAATATCGATGTTTATATAACTACAATTTACCGAATGCGAAAAAAGTATTTAGCGGAGAAGGCGTGGATTAAGGTTGGACAATTGAATGGCGGCGACGAATGCCCTACATTTAATATTTATTTCGTTGTATGGGTGAAACTAAAATCTTTTTTACAATTGTTTTTATGCTCATAATGAAGATATAGAAGAATAATATTGTCTTCGTCGCTAGAGTCATTTGATATCGTATAAACTTCACGGCTATGCGTGAAAAAAATCATAAAGTTTAAAGTTTTCGGGTAGCGCCATGTACGGAAACCGGCTTAAAAGAGTAGCATATCAGTAGTCGACTTAGGGTTGCATCACAGTCACAAGCAACTGAACGCTTTTAAAAAAAGAAAAGCAATACTTAAGCTAAAAATACGTCAATTTTAGTGGGTCCTATATATATTATATCAACACGAGTATAGCTATTAGGCATAAAAACGCAAGCAAACAAAGTATGAATTGGCCGATGCAAAAAACTGCATTTTATTTATTTTGTGAAAGACTTTATAAGAACAAATTGGGAGATTGCGCCCCCGCATCCGGTATTTCCCCCGTTTTATAACAATTAATGTTTTTAAATTTCTAAAAAAACATTTGTTATTTTTGAAGATAATATCTATACATTTGTAGAGCCAAAATGGTAATTATGAAATACTCCTTTTTTATTCATTGCTCTGACGGTTACATAATTTGTGGATTTTTCGACCACCATGCCAGACACATGCACATATTGCACATGCACCGAAAGTATTAAAAACACGTTTTGTTCTATTATAACATGTTATGGGTATGAAAAAATTCACATATCTTTAAATGAAACGTAAGCATTAAACGAGTCGTGTTATATAAGACACTTTCACAATTTTCGCTTAATTACTATTTTTTTTAATATGAGAGCGCTCGCTCTAACATTTGTATTTACGTATCTCACCTTCTTCTTCTTTTTGCACTTACTACCGGGTCTTAAGCGAAAAAGATAAAAAATAATCTTAGCCATAAAACTATAATTCTTAAAAATTGATTCTCATACGCTTTAAAAATTTTCTAGTTAAAGAATACGTTATTTGACCGTTTACGTTTATATTTGTTATAAATTTATAAATTAACTAACACTTTTATTATAATATTGCTCAAGCGAAACGACAGTTAAAGCTTCAATTTATCAAAATCATATTTTTTCGTATTCGTATTGTACGTCGATTTGTATTAAAGACTAATCGAAATGATGACTTCACTGATAGTTTCGCCTTTGATAGAATTGTGAACCTCCGACGAACTGTTGAATCTATATTTCCAAGTACATATTTCATTACTGGACAGATGTGGATATTTATTATATTTACCGGTTATATTCTTTTTAATATAAAACCGTGTTATTCCAAATTTTTGAATTTCCACATATTTAAATAATACGAATCTATATATCTACTGTTACGCTCTATAATAGGTATGGTATTCATTTGTTTCAAACCGAACTTTCAATACAAATCCAATATTTAGCCTTTTTTCATCATGCGATTCCTAGAAGAACTAAGATTTTTTATTTCAAAATTTTTGCTACCAGCCATAATCTTCTCACCGGGGCAGGCAGAGAGGATGGATGTTCACGTATATTTTTATTTTTTTTTTATTTAGAATACATACATAAAACGGATTTGAAGGTAAACAATATGATTCTTAAAACTAATTACAATAATATTGTGTATATTAATTTCTTGTTAACAAGCTACCCAACTCAACAGAGAAAGAATTTCTCGTGTTTGAATTTTGGAGTAGTGCCATTGTAAAAAAATAGGTACATAAATTATGTTATTTTAAGAAAAAATAAATAAACCTTTATACATGATAACCGGTCTATATAATGAACAAGAATAGAATAAGAGTTAAAATTTGACATACAATATAGATAAAACAGGTATAGATATGTAGCAGAAATAAAAGTATTATTATTGCATTTGATTATTAGGTAGGTGGTAAGTACATAGAGTTGGTTTAAAAACATTGATATTTGAAATGAGAGAGCTGAAAATATTGTAAAGTAGGTACATCATATTTAGTTGTTACAATTTGGGTGCATACAAATAAGTACAAGTTGAGTTCGAAGGCTGATGAAATAATTTAGAGGATATGTGCCTTGGCACACGCTCCTTGCTTCATTCATATTCATAATACATTGAATTTTATATATAATCATCTGTAATTCTGGCTCTTAACGTCACATAATCATTCCATATCTTTCTCATGCGTTTTCCTTTCATCGTCTGCAGATGACTAAACTAGTTAGTCAAAAAGCTGCTGACAAGTTACAAAATATGCATGAATGGCGGTGTGCCAGACAGGGTGGGACACACAAGTACTTTAAGATAAGAAGGAGGTCCCAATCCACGGAGGCGAAAGATGTTGGGTGAACTTCGTCGTTTTAGACCTGGTCTGAGATGATCTATTGGCTCCTTCTGTATGACGTAGCTGGGTCTGGTCCAGAGAGTTACACGATGGTCAATTGAAAAACTAGGTAACTAATTGATGTAGGGTCAGAGCGAATTCGGGCGGGAAGGCAGAGATAGTTGTTGACGAGACGAGTGTTACTGCTGAACTGATTTGAAAATGACTTGTAGCCTTTATTTATAAGGGGGTTGACAACCGTAGCACGATTCCTGGAATCGAGTGAAAGCACCCGATTACTGCGCTTTTTCTTTTTCAAACTCTCTCTCGGCCTGCTCGTTCCTTCCCCCACTCTAACTTTTATTTATTTAACTACAATTTTTAATAAACCCGTTGTTGCGTTCAACCGTGCCTTTGACTCTACCATTTCATACATGCGAACATGGTACGACGATCAACATATCTGTCCCAGGCGGGAAAAGATTGCTTTTCTTGAAAAATATATTATTTTAAATAATTTTGCAAATGTCCCAAAATTACTGAGACGAATTCAGTTTAGTATAAAACTGGTGACACGATTTTTTATTCTAAATTCAGAATTTGACAACAAAGCACAAACAAAATGTCCATAAAGATGATTAATTACAATTTGTATTTAAGTCGTTTGTTTTTTGTAACTCATTATTCAAAATGATCTCACTAATGGCCGCGGAAGATGGCTGAGATGTTTCTTGTCTTAGCTGTGTACTTTCTTTTGCCCCTTTTATGTTTATTTCCCAACGTCCTTTGTTGTGACAGAATTTCTCCAAGCCTTAATGAATACATTTCGAGAAATTATTGTTCGTGAAAGAAAAAATGTTAAATAGTTAAGGCGATGCTGTAACCTTAACGTAATTGTTTTTGAATATGGTTGTTTTATTGTTGTACAACTGCCGGACTATGTTTTAATCTGCGTAACTAAATAGATATACTGATAAAGCATATAAATAAATACACTGATATAAAATATTGAATTTCTCTTAAATCGATTCAAGATACATAAAACACTGATTTCTTTCAAATCGTTGTTAAGGCGCCGCATCCCCGCTCAAAAATAAGAAGATGGAGAGATATGTAATAGCGAATATTGGAGAGAGCGCACTCATGTTTAAAACGATAAAATTGTAGCGAAAATTGTGAGAATGTTTAACAAAACACGACTCGTTTAAAATAGAGCAGAAATCTCGTAAGAAATGTCTAAAATAGCTTTTAAAGAAAGACTATGATTTTTTTTATACATAAGCTTCAAAAATAAGCTAAATGAACGTGTTTATAATAATTTTCGGAGCATACTTTGCGATTTTTTTCTATCGAAGGAATTTCATATAATTTGCGTTTCGGCGTGGGGAATGCATAGACATTATCTTAAAAAATAACATATATTTTTTTAAGAGCTTACAAACTTCAAATGCTTAAGGTACATATGTAAGAAATCGGTAGAAATTCGGGTAGCGGCGGCTTACTAACCCGTCAAGGGATTTTTATTTAATGGTCTGCGTCTACAATGTAACTTCATAATGGATTTCAGGCAGAATTTGAAAAAATGTTTTGTTTTGTGGTAAGACGAAAAAGTATATCTGCATTATTTATTTAACATCATTTAAAACATAACGCTGTAGGTTAATCTTTATATATAAAAATTAATTATCGGTTTATCCCGTATGCGTTCCTCAGGGCCATAGCTAGGGGGGGAGGGGCATCATGGAGCGATGCCCTATCTTAAAATACCTATAGCCTACCTTAAGAAGGACTTTGATAATATACTAGTAAACTGTTTGTTCATAGTGTGATATGGTTGAAAAAAAATACTACCTATTAGTGTAGCGTAGCGACATCTAACTAAACAGTTTCAAATTAACCAAAGGAATCGTGGGTAATTCGATAATTAACCAGGTTGTCAATGGGTCACGAAAGAATGGCAGACATGGTGCAGAGCTGAGCGCACACATGTCTGCCCGGCATGTGTCTGCGTCTCAGTGAATGTCGCTCAGTACACTTCCATACAATACAAAAACCTGAACTACCCTGCGCTGAACATGCTGCGCGACCGATGTCTCAGCACATGCACATTGCACACCCTAATGAATAGCGGGTATTACCCGTAGAATTTGAAAAAAATCTTGTGTTTCGTGGTAGGATGAAAAAAATTATCTTAATTTATATAATATTATATTCAACATAACACTGTAGGTTAATCTTTATATATAAAAGTGAATGTTTATCGGTTTGTCCCGTATGCGTTCCTGTGCTATCCATCTGATTGCCATGAAACTTTGGTGATTTGTTGTGCGCGTAGCCGCGAAGGTTTTTGTACATAATGGTGAGCTCTGGCGTTATAAAATTTTATATTTTTTGAAATTACTGGAGGAGGATGAAAGAGGTGGAAAGGCGAGGAAAGACACGCAGGGGAAGGGTGGGGAGGAAATTGGGACAGAGGGAAGCACTGCAAAGGAGACATAGTAGCGGTAGGGGATAGTGGGGGGGTAAAAATGGAAAATACACTCTTCTCACACGTATGTGGCCTGGTCACGTTTCGGAAAACCTTCTGATTTATACGTGTACGCACCACACGGAAAAAATGTGAATCCAAAAGCACTTCCATAAACAGAATCATAATTCAAACACTTTCTTTATGTGTGTGGCATTATAACGCATGCCAGATACTCGCGAGTCTAGACTAAAATAAGCTTTTTGTACTTTAAAAACAGCAAATAAATAGCTCATTTTACTCCACAATGTACGAAATCTATCAAATACGACAAATTTTTGCCAAAAGTGACAAACATGTACATAAGTTTATAATAGCTATAAATACATACAAGTAATTTATTTTGGTCGTTTTGCCTTTTCAAAGTCTATTGTATAAATTTCCTTCAGAAAGAAAAATATATTTTTCAAAGTCATGCGTTGGGTTTTTTTTTAAGAAAGCTTTGCCAAAAATAATAAAATTATTACAATTCCTTTTCCGAGCTTGCAGCCGTATTTCAGCGAAATTTACAATCACACGAGAGGGACTGGAAACGTGAAGTAATTACATTTTCCATCATACTGGAAGTTATGCGCTTTGGAATAAATTTCAGAGTTTTTGGAGAATTCATTTTATAGGCGACGAAAGAAATGGGGAAGAACCTGCCTTGTTCTAGTATTAAAACCCAAGGATTTTTTTAATAGGGCCTCGCAATCTTAACATAAGACCTGCGAGAAACGTTACCTTCAGAAAACTTATGAAGAAGATTTGGTGTTTCAATCCATTTTCACCACATAAAAAAACAGACTAAAATAGTATTTTATTGGTATATCATCTGCACAATAGTAGCAATACTTTTTTTAAATATATTTGAAGAGGTACGAACTTTATGGGATACGTAATATAATAATGATGTGAATTCATGTTCCGACTATTTGTCGGGTAAGAGATTATTATTGATTGTTTATGAGTTTTTGTAAAAAATCATTGTATTAAGAACCGTCAATAACATTTGTGGGGTTTCACCGCCTTTTGAAGGCTTTGTTTGTATAATACCTTCAAAGGGCTTTTTACCTCTTCATCTAAGAGTTTCAAAAACGAAAAAAGTAGTAAAACCTCCGCGAAGGGTAGAAAGACAAAGCTTTAGAAAAAAGGAGATAATTGATAAGTGCAAGCGCTACTGTAATTTCCCGCAATACCATGCGAGCGAAGCCGCGGGGAAAAGCTAGTTATTAATAAATGAAAACAAATAAAGTAATAATTCCTAAGTATTATTTTTAATTAATAAATTGCGAGATTATTTTTTTATTATCTTTTAAGACTAATTTTTAACAAACTAATCAATTTTTTTTCGTCCTCTGGGATTTAAACCCGCAATCACCGGATTCGTAACCACTGATCATGACCACTCAATCTTCAGAAGGCTTTTGCAATGAATTTTTTCAACTTTTCTTAACCTTTGAGAATTTTTCACAGCACGCTAATGCGGCATATAATCTTATTGCTGATTGAATATTATATCCACACACGATCCGTCACATATGCGGATTAACAAGGCTTCATCCTTATCGAAATATAATAATGTTCATTTACCTCAGCAATGCGATATTTTACAAGTTACCATTCCAATTCCAAAATTCCCTATCAAAAGCAAAGTCAAAAACTACGAATATTTTGCAAATTATGATCGAATTTTTACGCATGTGAATCAAGGTTCTTACTGATATTTCAATAAGCCACTTGCATGGATTTCATAATGACTTGGAAAAAATCGTGTGGATAGATTTTTCTACCAAGATTACGAAAATGTTATAAATTTTTTTTTAGAAATTTATAGTTTTTTTTTTAAAATAAATCCGTGTTTTGGGCTCGTGACGTCACTACACGAAAATGTTCCGTCTCTGATAATATTCAATTAATTTTGTAAAATTCCACTCTGATTTTTTTAATGTATTACAATACTTCGATTTCCGGCGAATTTTTTAATTTGACACTAATGGTGCGGCCACACTGGAGCCAACTTCCAACTGCAAACGTTTGGACGATTTGGCCCAACTCATCAATGTGCGCAATATTGCTACGGGAGAGTGGGAAAAAATATTATTATAACGGATAAAAAATATTCAAAATTAAAATTTTTTTAGCTTTCCAAATCGTAATCAATATTATGGAAACAGAAGCATCGCCTGTACAATTATAGGCAACTGATAAGATACAGCGCCGAATCAGCTGTTCAATATCTGCCGTTTTGGAGTTCGGAATTGGAAGGTTAGATTTGGTGTGGAAGTAGCATAAAATTGGCTTGCTTTATTGCGTGCGTACGTAGTTACAGGTACTTTATAAATTATGTCTCGTCTTTCCGATTTATAAAAAATGACCCGATTTTTCGGATTGAAATTTTCAAAAAATCGCCAGGGTTTCAAAAATACAATTAAAAAAAAAATGGAATGTCTTAGAATAAAGTGCCTAAACCGGAATATAAGTAAAGAAAATGTGCTGCGAGTGGCCTATTGGTGAGTGGGTTGGATATTCGATACTAAGCTATTATCTAAACTAATGAACACTTAACCATTTGACTATACTTTAAACAACGTATGTAGGTTCCAATTGCCTTGATATAGGTAATAACACTAATAAATCTTTGCTTATCGTAGATCTAAATCTACAGTATGGCTTCCGTTCTAATTGCTTCATTTCTAATGTTTGAAATTCAAAGGTCAAATTTTTGCTTTATATAATGATTTCCTAAATTTTCTCTAGATATAGGTAGGTTTATACAAATATATACATGTTTATCTCGAAATGAAACTGTGCAAGTAATATTATAATTTCTGTGTTACTTCAATCTAACAACTTAATATATATTTTTTTTCTTTTAATTAACATTTATTATTTTTTTTACCCGGCTTCGCTCAGGGAGTTGATATGAAATTGAACTGATTGATATTCGAATCCACGACGGAACTTTCTTTATACATACATACATGTATATCCTAACTAATGAGTAGCACCACCCATACAAAAAGGCTTTGAATGGTCCATAATGTTCCAGAACATTCCAAAACCTTCGAGAGTATTCTGCAATGTTCCAAAATGATCTGGGATGTTCCGAAGGTTCCAGACTATTCCTGAATATTCCACAACATTCCAGAATGTTCCTGGATATTCTGGAATGTTATGGAATGCTCTCGAATACTCTCGAATGTTCTGAACTGTTCTAGAAATTTCTAGAGGGCAAAACTTCCAGCCCTTATATCTTCAAAAGCACGCCCTTCAGGTAAAAATGGGAACCTTCTTCATGGATGGGGGAGAGAGAGCTACCACACCACATACACGTTCTTTTATAATACTTTATTTATTAGCTTACACATTACTTTTCCTCTGCTCTCCTCACTTGGAATAATATCCTGCGTCAAGACTCAACTGAAATTAAGCGATGAATTAAAAAAAATAGCTACATTAATTAAAAAAAAAAAATTCTCTGAACTTGAAGGTTTAAGAGTGGAATTTTTTTTTTAAATTAACTGCAAACAGCAGGCACTGAGGAAAATAATTTCCTTCATGGCCTACGTCATCTCGAGGGTCTTTTTGAGGAGAGGAAGGAATGAACGTTAATCATTGTAGGAAGGAGGAAACACAGAAGTCGGCAAATCGTTCCACAGCAGAGCTGTTGAACACAGAAACGAATCGAAGAAGCGACCCGTTCTCATGTGATAAATGTCAATCGTGTACGAAACACGAATATCTTTCAACAGTCGAACTATTGAACTTAAAAACGAATCGTAGAAACGATCCGTTCTCAATAGATAAATAATGTCAACCAAGTACGAATAATGTTGACGCGCACGTGGCGTGTTTTCCAACCACGCACCGGTGCCGAAGGAACCATTTTCATTGAAATACCCGTAGAACAAAAATAGCATTCCCACCGAACGCCTGTTTCTAAAGATTGAAATCCTTTTGTTAAGTAAGAATACTCTCAGTGTTGCCCTGGTTGAATTGAAAATTGCTTGAATTGCTTTATCCGTATTTAATAGCCAGGTAATTCCCAACCTTCCTCTTCCCCAAGTCCTTCCCCTCCCATTAACTTCAGCCTCACAGCACATCCCAATCGAAAATGCCGTGGTTTTACTAATTCGGTTGGGAACAGTTGGAAAAAAGATCAAAATACCTTTCGAAATCCAGCGATAACACCTAGAACATAAATTCACGTACATGTACGAGTAATTGATTAACGATTACGGCTCAAAGAAATACACCCTTCACGTTTGCAAAAAGGCCGCCGAGTGAATTTGTTCGTTTTAACAATAACATGACGTAATACAAATCTTGCAAAACAAAGAAAGACACGTGGAAATAAAGAAAGAACTGAACACGAATTAGTAAGTAAAGAAAAGTTCCGTGTCCGACACGCCCCCTTATTACGTGTCCAGTGAAAGAAACAGTCGTTAAAGAGGGTCATTATGGGGGCCGAGCAAAGAAAACAGATTTATTTATTTACCATTTTTTGTTCAAGCGCCGCTGGTATTTGTTTGTGAATAACATAAATTTGTTTGATTGCGTTTTTTTCCAACTTTTATTAGATGAGTTTATAAACTCGTGGAAAAAGGTCGTTATTTTTTGCTCGTTGTTAATCGACAGACACTTGCCATACTTGGCGTAAAACTAATTGCATTTAAAAAAATGTGCAATAAATTCTAGGAATCCGCTAATGGAGTAAACGTAAGAATTTAATTTGTTTTTCCTAATGGTGTAAAATTTTTTATGTCGGTTATTATTTATGTGTCAGAGGAGCATAAAAATAAAGGCCTTACATTTTAATTTCCTTTCCTACTCATTTAGCGTTAATCGCAGGTATTAGAGGGCAGATGTTCTGCGATAGTTACGCTAATTGCAACTAATTATTGTGCTCTAATTATAATGGAAGTTATTAAGTTTATGGTTTTGTAAAATTTCTTGTTCCTACGTACTCGTTAAAATCACGAGCAAACTCGACGCGTTTTGCGGAAATTTCTTTACTATAAGTATGGTATTATACGAGAGATATCTTTAATGTTAGTTTTTTATTAGTTTAGTTGTAAATTACCCAGAAAAAATGATTACATCCAGAAAACGAAATATTCTAACAGAACCGATTTCAACTTTTCAAGACAACTTATTAGAAATCTTTGAAAAAAACTTCATGGTTGCTTCTTACAGTGTTTCACATTTATAAACATAAAAGCTATTTTAAAGTTGTTGGGGTTTGTATGGAAATTTTTTCACTAAGCAATTTATTTACAACCTCTTTTAAGGTTAAAAACATGATCATAGAAACATTTGAAACATGTAGCAATATTTCGCAGCCCGGTTCCCTGATCCTAGTTAATAAAGACTAGGAAAGCCCTGATGTTATTTGTACAATCTTCGGTATAAAAAGGAGAACAATAATACTAAAACCATATTTTATATCAAAAAACATATGATCCCTACCACAGAGTCAAACTGACTTGTCATTTAAACACATCAACAAGACAACTAGCGACACCTGCCCGGACTGTAGTAACCTGTATTACCGATATATCATTTGTGGGAGATAGATAAAGAACCTACAGATGTCACTAACTGAATTAATTTATAGGTTTAAACAGAAGTCATAATTTTTGTAAAGATAGCTACTTTATTTAATGATTTTTTTATATTTATTTTGACAGGTTAGTTTCGGCGTCTTCAAACTTAAACGTTTTTTTGTATGGAATTTATAGGTAAACGCAACGATTTTCTGTTCGCTGTCACTTCCATCATGATATAAATAGTTTTAAAATATTCATTTTGTTGTTCAAAAACTTAGAAAAAACTTGTATTATAAAATAACATCCTCAACATAAACGACATTAAGAAAGTGTACTACGCTTTATGTCAATCACAAATAGAGTACGGGATAACTGGATGGGGATCTGCCTTGAGCACTCACATGGACCGGCTCAATATAGCCCAAAAAAGAGTACTAAAGACAATTTTGAAATTACCGGTTAGAACTCCGACAGAAGGATGGTTTCAAAGCATTCAAGTCTACAACATACAATAACTTTATGCAAAAAATATTTTATTTAAAATTAAAAAAAAACATATCAGAATACTCCACTGTCCAACATAGATACACAACCAGGGCAATAAACCAAAATATTCTAGCTACAGCCAGTTTGAAAACATCTTTTGGACAAAGAAATATGAAATTCAATGCGACAAAACTATACAACGCTCTACCAACTCAAACAAAAAATAACAGAAATAAATAAATTTAAAACAAAAGTAAAAATTTGGTTGAGAGAACAAAGTGAAAATGAACTATCAAACATACTGAAGACCATGTAAAGACAACTGGATACTAAATACAAATGTGGAAAAACTACAGGCCGCCTCAGAACAGGAAACCCTAGTGAGGAGGACTGTGAAAAAAAAACAACTTTATAATACCTTAATATAATACAATTTATAAATACATTATGTACAAATTTTGCTATAGATACTAATAAAAAAAAAAAAAAAAATCACCGTACTGTCAGTATGCCCCTCAAAAATGAGAGTAATTCGTGAACACCTGTGCGATTCGCTATGTCGAGCGGAAATGGCGAAAAGAAATGGCGTCATTGACCTTACAACATGCAGACATACCTTGATTCTGGTCCATCACATGAGACCAGCCCAAATAACATACTGAAAATTCGAAATCGTGGTTTGTTTAATTGGCCTGGTTTCTTGATGTAAGTCTAGTGGCGGTGATGCTGTGAAATCTCTTAAGAGATCAAATTGTGATGAAGATAATTATATTATTAACTGGAATGTTACGCAATACACCACATAAGCTATTTCGTGATTGGTATTTATATAAATGCAAATAAGTAGATTTCATTTAATAAAATATCTGTAACTTTCTTCAAAATAGTAATATGATTTTCAGTAGATATGACCAATTCAATATTTATTTAGTAAATCAAATGATTAGCATTCTACAATAATTAAATGGTTTTATCTATCTCTCCAGTTTTGGCGAACTGACCTGAAAATAGTAATGTTCTACTAATTTTTCATTATCCGTTGTCATTGTCTGTTTCTGTAACTCCGGTTCAATGAACTCCAGAACTTAAATTTGCTTTTATTTTTTGTGGGATTTTTTTTTATGTGAATGCCACACACGGTTGGGGTGTGGAGCCAGAGAGACTATGGCATCCCAATTGTGGTATATAGTGAAGGAGATGAGAAAGAAGAAGGTGAGGAAGCTTCTGGCTTTTCAATCTAGCCACCAAACATGGCTAAAGCCATTTCAAGCAACGCTTCCATTCTGATTTGTGGTCTTACTCCAGGGCGATACTGAGAGTATCTTCCACTCTGAAACAAGACAAACATACTGCAAATTATTTTAAAAGACTAAATCCCGGAATAACAAATTAATCAAATTAAAATTACTTGAGCATGTCGGGATTCGAACTCGCGACATTCGGATTGCTAGTCGAGAACCATACCTCTCGGCAACGGAAGCTGTCTGGGAACGATTCTGACGAGCGATAAAATAGGTACTACAGCAATTTTAATAATTAAAAATTATATATTTGAAATGCATATTTCTTTTGATAATTTTTTTGACAGGTGTCATAATTTTTTAAGTTCATTAACGGCATTTATTCGAAAGATAAATATATGACCATCTTTTGGAAGGCAATGATTCGGAGCCAAATACTTTCGGATATACACATCCTGCAATTATTATAATAAGTACCCGCGATTTTTCACGGGTCTGCGCTAGTTATTACGTAAGTACTGAGTGATATAAAAATGTTAATTTTCCTAAAAAGCAAATCAAACTGATGCTGGTATATCTGGTGTATTATGATAAACATAGCCTGAACCATACAATAACTACACCACTAGCAATCTCGTATTTATAAACCGCGGATATTACCTCTTCGATAATAATGCCTCTTGTTGTAACCGAAGAAGTTGTTACATAAAACAAGGTGTATTTAAGCAGGTATTTCGCAGAAATAATCGATTTGCTTTTACTCTCATCTCGTGACTTTCATATCGATCCCTTCCGATGTCGGCATCCCATAAACCTCTTAAAAGGGTACTTCACTTTTACCCGTAGATGTTTTATTACCGAAACACTCATCGAAGATCTTGGGAATGTGAAACGAAAGAATTTCGTTCGCACAGTTTATTTCTCCGGAGACTCGTAACACTCGTTTCTTTAAGTACATCAAAATTTCATAACGTAAAAAAATAATTGTATCTGTGATAATGGCAAATTACTTGTGGTTTTATAAGATTAAACTTTGTGGTGGAACATCGTTTAAAAAATAATCTTTTTAGGAGGTGGGTTCAACATTATGAAGCGTATTGATTAAAAAACACACGTTTCAAATGTTTTAATTTATGTAACGTGAAATTTCATCATGATGTGGGTTAATTTTCAAAAATCTTACAATACACGCGCAGATAGTAATATAATAATAATGATATAATTTGTAGAGCGCCGATTTTGTGCAAAATCACCTCAATATCATTGATGTAACTTAGTTGGTCGATGGTAAAAATATAAAAATATAGATATTTTTTTAAAAATATGAAATAAAAAATAAACATCTTTATAACTTTTAAATGTATACATATTTTTCATATTTGTTCAGACTGATTTTTACACTACCCAGACGTGTTGACGGGAAAATTTTAAAGTTAAGTTCGTTATTTTATTATAAAAACATTTTTAAGGGGTGAAAATTTATTGTCTGTGTAACATTAATTTATCAAAATATTAAATTTTTTGTTTAAATATCAAAATATTTAATTTTTAATTTTAATCAGATAATTAAAGTATATTGGGCTTTTTTTAAAGATTTTTCCAAGAAATTTCTCTTCCATTGTTTTCATAAATATGATGCAAACATTAAAAAATTGTACTTAATTAAAAAAAAATATTTCTTTAACAACTATAAGAGTCCAAATCTATTATTTTTTAATTTTTTTTTACTTATTTTGAAATCTGTTATTAATTTGCTTTTTACTTACTTATCATTTTGTTATTAACTTAGTACAGGAACCGCAGATACTTTAATAGTACACAAATGCTAAGCTTCAACAAATCACAAAGGCGCCCCACAAATTTGAATTTGGCAGCCATCTCTGGTGTGGAGCCCCAAAATACATGAAAAAACCCTCGACCAGGGCAGAAACGGGTGGTCTGTTTGATTCTGATAGATTCTTCTATCTAACAACAAAGACAAACGGATTGCAATATTTAAAGCACATGCGTCTGGTGGGAACGAAGCCCTTGTTCTACCAGTATTTCAATCGAAGATGCTTCGCGGGACTACCGTCATTGATTCCTTCGGCACCGGTGCACAGTAGGGAAATATGCCAAACGCCAGCCCAACATTTGTGCACGGTTAACATTTTTGTCACATGAGAACGGGTCGTTACCACCTTGAATGTTGAACAATTTACCGGTCTTTGTGTTTCATCCCTCTAAAACGTTCCTTTCCACAAAAGAACCTCGACACAGCATTCCCAAAGATGACATAGGCCCTGGAAGAAATTTTGCGAATTTGCAATGTCATATTTCGACGTATAATGTCATATACCTCCGAGCATAATGTATGAGAATCAAACGCCAAATATTACTTTATTTTTTTTTTTGCTTTTGACTTTTTTCAACTTTTGACCTCAGTCAAAAAGACGTTGAAATAGTTCCAATTGGCCTGACTCCTCCAGCTAGGCTGAGATTTTTTAGACTACTTGAATTAACCATTGAAAAACTTTTTTAATCATACCGTTTTAAGTCTTCGAGGCTTTTACATTTTTCAGGGGATGTGAATATTGCAAAGGAGAATGTAATGAGGCATTTTTTAAAGCGATTTTTATTTTTACCTTTCACAGTGTGTTCGTATTGTTTCAAGCTTTTTTTCGTTTTTGTTCAATCTTTTAAAATTCAAAGGTTTATAATTAACATTATTAGTAATACAGGGAGTTGATTGGGGTATGCTGTGTAATGTACACACAACACCCAATATCAGGCAAATCAATTCACTTACACAAGACATTAAACTTTGTAACAAACCATCTAATTGTTATGCATATTTTTGAGTGTATATTTATTATTTCTTCGATCTTGAAGACTTTCTAAAATTAGAACGAGGGATGCTATTGGTTAATTTTCATCCCGTCACTTAGATGTGATCCCTGGAAGGGATGTCACAGCTGGATGACCGATATAAGGTCATGTGTTAACTCTAGAAAGTCAAGTTGCTTCCCGGTTCTTACGGCATCTTCAAGTAAATCTCTGGCCGGGCTGGAATACTTTCAGCTAATCTAGAGTGAATATACTCGTTGAAACCATTTTGGTAAAAAATAAACAAGCGGTTAAATTAACAATTAGTTCCCTTGGGAGTTAACCGATAGTTAGTGTTAAAGTTAAATATGCTGTCTTGCAATTATTGAACCATGTCATACTTATAAATTGATTGTATCGGGTAGAATTATCTTGTTTACCGTTAAAGTTGTTCATTTTATTTAATTATCCCATGACAACATTAAATTATTAAGTAGAATGTATATAATAATGATAGAATCTGTAAACAACAAAGGTATCTATCTTTATATATATATAAAATTAAATTATTAAGTAGAATGTATATAATAATGATAGAATCTGTAAACAACAAAGGTATCTATCTATATATATATATATATATAAAATTAAATTATTAAGTAGAATGTATATAATAATGATATAATCTGTAAACAACAAAGGTATCTATCTATATATATATATATATATAAATATTACGGTTCCATATGTTTGGGTCCGCAAATCTCGGAAAGTAATCGATAGATTGACTCAAAATTTTTATAAAACATTGCATTTTAGCAGAAGAGTAGTTCTATATAAAATGGTAAATTCTGGTGTTATGAAATTTGTATAAAAAAATTATTAGGTGGCTCGCGAGTGGTCTGAATATGGTCTAAATATGTGTATTTCATATATTTTAGCGGCAGGGGGGGAAGGCAGGAGGGGGAAGGTAACGTAGGAGGTGGAGTTTGCGGGAAGGGTGAAGAGGGAGGGGGAAGGCAAGAAAGGTGGAAGGGGAACTAGGAGGGAAATGGGACGTAGGAGAAACATTTATTTCCTTGAATGGCGTAGCAACGCATGCCGGGAACCAGCTAGTATGCGTCTGCGTGGTTGAATTTCAGAACCCAGTTTTGAGTGCATGTTGACGCCACGCCAGCAGGTGGGAAGGGAACGTGTCCCCCCTAGGAGGTATAAGTGTTGCGAATTTGTTAATTTGTAGTGTCTCTCCGGATATGGAAAGATTGACGGTAATAAATAGTTGTATCAAGCGGCTATATTTTACATATGACGTCATTGCCTGTCTCGGTTACTTTGTACCGGTGACTATCATTCGATGACAGTGGATCCGAGGAACAGGAACATGAAACCAGTTTCTATTGGATTTATAAAAAAATCACTGACTCTAACTGAGCGAAGCCGAACCAAAAGCCGCCCGCAGGGCCTAACAGTTTAACTGCTAGTATTTATTAATATACCATTTGCATAATGAAATGATACATTATCTCACTGACACGCATATCTTAACACAACACAAATAACGAATGTGTTGTTTTGAAAGAGCTGAACAAGATGTAAACCTGCCTACTTAAAAAAATAAACAAAAATCAGGTGCATGATCATGACCAAGATCATTGATTTGTAAAGTTTTCGTGATCTTACAGTTAACTACCTGTTTAACGACATTTTAATCCATTACGACGGGGCATCAAAAGAAAGTACATATACGCACGTAGGTTTTACAGTACGTGTAGTTTCACACATACCACGTAAAAAATACACACTTCTGAACAGAGTAACACGGCTACTTCCTACGTTTATAAAAACTAGAGGAATAATAATAATATATTTATCATTTACATGTATGTTTGGATATCGGAGTAGCTAGTCGGTCTGATGAAAGTGATACGAAGGCCTGGGGCGGTTTTAGCCTCCAGTGCACACATCGCCATCGTTCGCATTTCGCAACCGTTTAAAGTTATAGCGACACAACCGATTTAACTCTGCTATAACGAAACGTAGACATTTTTAAAAATAATATCAGTGTTTTTCATAATAATGTAAATAACAAATGCGGTGTTTTCTTTCGTGTTTTTCACACTTTGAAACAATGTGGTAACCGCAAAGAAAATGAGAGTTGCAGATGGAACAATGAAAATGAGAGTTGCAGATGGAACAATGAAAAAGAGAGTTGCATATGGAACAATGAAAAAAAGAGTTGAGGCTGGAACAAAGAAAATGAGAGTTGCAGATGAAACAAAAAAAATGAGAGTTGCAGATGGAACAATGAAAATGAGAGTTGCAGATGGAACAATGAAAATTAGAGTTGCAGATGGAACAACGAAAATGAGAGTTGCAGATGTAGTATCGACCCGAGACTTCTATAAATATTTAATTTACATTAGCTCCACTCAGGAGGCTCTGAGGAAAACAAATTCCCCAGGACCTATATCGTCTTTAGGGATGAGGGTCTTTTAAGGAAAAAGGAGGAGAGGAATTTCTGGGAAGTATAAAGATGTGTGAAATGGGTTGGAATCTGGGGTCAATGTCTTCGGGAGTGACGGACGTATGAATCCATCCCTCCCACTGCGAAACAAGGCGATAGGTTGAGAGAGTATCTAGGGTTAACGAGGTCCAAGTTAAGTTTCCCTCAACCAGTCAATCCCGATCCGGCTCGCTACGCAGTAAGTGGGCAAACGCGTTCACCGTCAAGACCTGGACGAACCTCACCTCGTGAATCCAGGCACCCCTGCTAAGTCATCAAATATAGTTGCCACTTGGGGTGATCTATGGCAGGGTTGGTGGTTATCTAATAAATGGTTCCTGGGGCGGCGGAACCGATACCCTCCTTCAAAATTTTAATGGCTTTGGCTGTGTTTGTTGATTAGATATGATAAAAAGCATTTACATAACGCAATACATCTTTAACATGATGCATAATTAAGTTTCAACATGAAAAAAAATTTACTAAAAACGATTACAATCGCTGAAAAAATGAAAGAAATAAAAAAAATATTAATAAGCAATAAATATTACTGAAACTCTTTTTACAATGTTCAATGTAGTGGACATCTACAATACATCTACAATAATTGATAAACAAAATGTACATAATGTATAAAAAAAATTTTTTTAAATAAAAATAGCTAGTTAACTTACAAGTACATCTGTGAGGTCTAAATAACCAGATATTTCCCAACTTTCTCATCCACCTCCTTCCAATTCCCATTACCTTTAGTCTGATAACACACCCTGATAATTGTGGAAGCCAAAGTCCCACTGGCTCCGGACAGTTGGTACTTGATTGCTGTATTCACATTAGTTTAAAGGAAGAAGGTAGAAAAAAATTACGGTTAATTTAGGGTTAGAAATTTTACACGTATGGTTGCTGATCCCATTTAGGAATGGAGAGTTAACTTTCGTTGTATTAACCCGGTGACGCAAGATGGTACCTAGTGCGAACTAAGTCAAAGCAAACTGTAACTATGTAATTAATGTATTAATATTTTACCTTCATGTATTTTATAGTTTTCACCGGAAACGGTTAGTAAATATTAAAGCGATTAGAAAATTTGTCTTTTATTCGAGCGAGTTCATGTAATTTATTTTTTTATCGATCATTAACACTTTGCATTAAATTATCTATTAATTACGTTACTAAGGTGAGCATTTATTACTTACGTATACTTATTACGTACGTCTAATAATCTCTTTTACAGTTGGGCTTTATTAATTCGGTTTGCATTTTACAACACGAGAAAAAACATTTAAAAATACATATCGTCGCGAACGATTAGAAATTTTCGGAAAGTTAAAGAGACCAGAACTTAACAATTTACAGATTTTCTTTTTTTACAGTAGCTCCTCAAAGGAGGCCCTGTGGGGATGCTGTATGGAGGGTCTTTTGAGGAAAGGAAAGATAGGAATCCGAGGGTCAGTGTGTCCAGGAGTAACGGACGTATGAATTCATTCCTTCCACGACGGTGTAAGGCGATGTTCCGAGAGAGTCCTGCTGGACAGGTCAAAAGGTCTCCCTAAACCGTTCTCTCCCTGCTGGTGGGCAGATGCATCCATCACCAAGAACCGTTCAAACGGGATATGGGTACCGCCACCTCCATTTATTGGATAACCAATACCTCTGGCACAGGTCCCACTAAGTCATTTGCTACAATTAGTGACTTAGCAGGGATGCCCGGGTTCACGGGCATGGCGGACCGGATCGGTAGAGACTGGTTGAGGGAGACCTTTTGACCTCTCCAGGAACCTCTCTCGGAACATCACCTTCCTTTCGCCGCAGCGGGCGGGAAGGATTCATACATACATCACTCCTGGACACATAAACCCCCAGATTCCTACCAGCCCGTCATGCCTTTTTCTTTTCCAAAATTTCTTCTCCATCCTTTTCTTAGAAGACCCTAAACACAGTATCCCCAAAGATGACAAGGCCTTGAGGGGAATCATTTTCCTCATGGCTTTCTGTAATTGAGCTTTTGTAAAAAATAACTGAAATTGAGTCGAAGGACTTTCCTATTCGCATTTTTTCAAAGATACCAAAGATATTGAAATATAAGCGATGTGCTATCCGAAGTTTTCATTGGGTGAGACTGTGTTTCCTGGCGCCCCCAATATTGTTAACTAATATTACTTCACACCTTCAAAAAATCAACTAAATGAACGAATTCTTTCCGTATTCAAACTACGCCCATTAGGCAGTAGTCCATATCTTTGGTACGTACCGATCATACTGAAAAAAGTTTGAATAAAGAGTTGTCATTGAGATAGTGACGTTTGTATGGACAAATCGATTTTTTTCGACAAAATAATAATTGGGGTTCTGAACAAAACCCACTGAAATAATGTGGGCGCTTGAATACTATTTGTAACAGATGCTTCCTTACAGGATCGATCATTTACGTAGATCAAACGTCGGTATAATATGCGAAAGCCTGAACATATTTCATAGGCCTGCTTAAATATCAATTTTAGTTACCGGTAGTCAACACACGGAAACGGTTGGTAAATATTGAAATCGAATCCCCCGTTTCGGAGCTTACAGCGGAGCTTTGGCTTCCCAAATGCATCATTTTCATATATTTACGAAATAATAAACTGTGATGAAATTAATTAGTTTGTTGGCAATTATGCGGTGAATTAATCATTTTTAGGCATAGTGCAATTCAGTGAAATTCCGACCAGAGTTATGTAGAGCCGACAAATGGGGTGCGTTGACTTTGTATTAAGTTGTGTTTTAACTAAAACGGTTACGGATTTCACGTACTACGAATTACTTGTAATATTTACACTGATAGAATTACACACTGACGGAATTACACTTGTTGAAATTAAACTTACTTTATTAAAAATTAAAATGGTTTCAATAGGTCGGGTATTTTATGTATATAATTATAAAATACTTATATAATTAGATGGAACCTAGGAACTCTTAATTGTATAGCCTTTGAGGTGATTTTTTTTTAAATTTGAGACTCCATATAAGTTATCCAATTATTATTAGAATTATAGATATTTATAACATTTAGAGTGTAAATAAATTTCGTATTTGACAAAAACAAAGTTTAAGTAAAGTAAGTGAAATTTGTTGATGTGTGTAATTAGGTGGGTGTGATTTAAGTAGGTTTAATTTTCTTCAAGACTAATTTCGCCCGTATGTACATAATTCTAGTAGTGTAATATTAGTGCGTGAAATACACATACCATTACTGAATCTTAAACATTGTAATAAATAGTCTAGGTATTGTAGTTTCATGTTATAGAACATATAAAGTCATCTAATTTCTTGAGCACTTAAAAAGATTGTAAAATTATTTTTGGTTAGCCGAGGATTGGCAATCGATTTTCTCTACTTTGTCCTTTCTAAATTAATGACAATAAGCTAAATTAATATAATATTTTCTTAACCGTCTTTTCATCATTCTTCTGCCATAATAGCATTAATTATGTACATTTATTTATTATTTACACAACTTAAAAAAAACATGTTTTTTTATTTTAAATCAAATCTCAAAACTGTGGTCTCCCTGGAAGTCTGCATGTGTACATTATAATGTAGTTACTAGCATCCTCAATGGTAACCTAACCTAATAACTAACCTAATTCTGTTCTTAACCACTCGGACCCAAAAGCTTGTTTACAAGACTATGTAACATTACTAGACATACGCATGAAGTATGGGGCGTACTTGAGTTGTTAATAAAAAAAGGAAAACCCAGCTGTGCGTAAACTCAAAGAAAAAAAAATATTGGTGTACAATTCAGACATTACAGGAAACATGTTTATTTTTTATGAAGTACTTACGTAAGATTACAAAATATAATGACAAAGTGAATGGAATTCATCTAATCAGTTTCCAAACAATTTACAAGTTTTAACTTCGTTCATTGGACAAACGCATTGTATGTATATTTTTGTATCAGTGATCGAAGAACTGGAGGAGGCAATATTTTAGCCATAAGTTGTTATGATGTTTGATCTAGTTTGTATTAGGAGTAAGATTGTAGAAATCAATTATAAATTTTTACAGCTCTCTAAAGTTGATGTTTTACAAAAAAAGGCGCTAAAGAAATCATTCAAGTATTGTTATTATTTAACTAGCACGCTATTCGCGTATGCAATTTGATAATAAACCGATCCTATACCTTATATCCCTAGCGGACACTTGAAATGTACTAGGCACTTTAAAACCACTTGTAGGTTCTCAACACACATGCTTAATAGTTTGTGACATATTCGCTTCAAACTAAAATGCTTATTAAATACCTTTTAATAAGCATGTTTTGTGCAATTACCTAGAAAGACACTGATAATGTCAGAGTTCGCCGCATTGCAGAATAACACGTAATATATAATAACCTGCTCACGAATGTTTAAATGCAACCTACACACACTACATTTGAAATCCACTTAAAATATACCTCTTCTCTAATTTCTCGAAAACGTAATAATTCCAGAACACTTCATTGGTAAGTCTTCTATTAACTCAAGTGTGCAGTAGAGGACGTCACTTTGATCACACAACGATTTGCCGCCATCTGTGTTTCCTCCGTCTTACAACATGGGTCTCTTTAAGACCAATGTTCATTCCTTCCTCTCCTCAAAAAGACCCTCCACACAGCATCCCAGATGACATAGGCCCTGAGGGAAATTATTTTCCTCAGGGCCTCCTGTGTGGAGTTAATGTAAAAAAATAAAACATACTTATATAGGAAGACACACATTTTTTGATATGGATTTTTATTTAATTATTTTTCTGTAGGTGTAGATGTTGTTGATATAACGCGGAAACAAATATTTTATTCGCTGTTTTTTTTACAAAAACATTAGGTCCCTAGGGATATAATTTCCCTCAAGGTCTATGTCATCCTTGGGGAAACAGTTATGGAGATTCTTTTTAAGGAAATGAAGAAGAGTAAGTTCTGCGAAGGAAAAATGTAAGAAAGGTGGGTAGAAATCAAGAGGTCAGTGTGTCCAGGAGTGACGGACGTATGAATTTATCCCGCTGCGATGCAAGACGATGGGTCCTGATAGCCCGGCTAGACCTTTCGAAGAATCTCCATTAAAATTTTTATATTTACATTTATAGTGATGTTTTGTATTATTAAACTTAAAGTTCGCAAATGGCCTCTCTCGATTCGGCTTACCTCGCAGATAGTGAGCAGACGCCCCCGCCAACGTACCGATACGACGTAGACAAACCTCATCCCCTAAACTAGGTCACCCCGTTTGTCATTAAACGTAGCAAACGTACGTATTATTTACATATAAATATATATTTATTAAGCATTTAATTTTTTATATTTTATAATTAAGTTTTCTTTACTCCTTGAATTGTTTGTTTTATGAATTGAGGATTTTTCGACCACCATGCTAGGCACATGCCCGTGTTGTTGATTATTAGCTCCATACAAGAGGCACTGAAGAAAATTATGTCATCTTTGAAGATGCTGTTTGGAGGGTTCCAGAACAAGTCTGGGAAGAAAAATGGTATAGGAGTGGGCAGGAATCTGGGGGTCAGCGTGTCTAGGAGTAACGGACGTATGAATCCATCCCTCCCACTGCGATGCAAGACGATGTTACTTGAGAGTACGGCTCGAGAAATCAAAGGGACTCCCTCAACCATTCTCTCCCGATCCGGTCTGGTGGGCAGACAAACCTCACCCTGAACTCGGACACCCCTGCTAAGTCACCAAACGTAACGAACCACTTGTATGACAGAGGTGTTGGTTATCCAATAAAATAAAATTTCTGGAGCGGCGGACCCCTTACCCGCCTCCCAAATTGAAAATATATTACTAAATAAAAGAAAATAAAAAGATTCCTTTCAATGAAACGCTTCGAACCTACCAAAAAAAAAAGTTTTATTTTGTATTTGCTTGTCCTAATTATTATTTTCGTTATCCCTTCGGATGAAAATGCCAGAAGTTTTTTGATCGGGATTTTGATGGCTCCTCTAATCGCAATTTAAAAATGATAAAGAGATTATTTTTCATTATCTAAAGAACTAATAAATCATTGTGAGACGGATACGCAAATAAAAACAAAAAAGGGTTTGGGCAAAACGAACTTTCCTTAACGACTGACAACAAAAGAAGTATAGTTTTGCGTTTAACCTTAATTAAATTGCGAAGATCTAAATTCTATTTGTATTGAAAATAGCATTTCTTGGTACAATGTAGATTTCAGCTTCCACTTGGTTAAGATCACTTAATTATACTTAGCGACTATCATGAAATACATAGGTAGGAAATAAACAAAACATTTATATTTTGAAATGCTGAGAAATAAACGGAATTTCTGAACAGCCAACACCATGATTGATGTGCTGACATTATTTCACGATGAGTGATCGCACTTTGCAAATAACGAAGTGAGTTCGCTTGAAAGTATGATGGTTGTGAATTGAAACGAATTTGTACGATTTACCAGGCTTCTGTTTCTGGTTTCCTAAAGGAGGTTAGCTATCATCGAGGTTTTCTTCATTCTGTATAATGCTGTTCTGAAAAACTCAATTATAATTGAGCCCTTCCAATATTAAGCATATTGTATACAACAATATGCTTGTTTTGAGAAAATGGAAAAAATTAAACCAGTTACGTTTATATAAATTTTATGAACACTCGATTATTCAAAGTTTTAATAGGGGTATTCTAGTCTAGAATTTTTTTTTTATATTTCGATAGCTTAGATATTCAAGAATATGTTTATATACCGGTAATTTGACCGGTGTAGATGGAATCTAACTAGAATCTAAATAGAACAAAACTTTCGCGTTTTTCTGGAAACTATTTTTTTCTTGAAATTTGGCATGATTTTTCTTTATATATTTCTCTTTAGTAGGAACTAATAAAAATCAAAAATTTTAATTTTTACAATTTTTAAAAATTCGGATAATTAAAAACTGCATGTTCTTATTTTGTGTAAATAATGTCATCAAAGATTTCGTCCCAATTTTTTTTAATCGGTGACAGGTGTTTCATTAAAGAGACGAGAGCATAATGATGTTTAACTCTTTATAGACAGAATGTCTTAGCCAATTCTAAGAAACACGTTTTATTCATAAAGTAAATATTAACAATGAAAATTGACACAAAAGCTTTTAATAAATCTCAGTGGGAGACTAGGCATTTCGTTATTTATTTAACGTCATTGTCATCTTATAATTATATATAATAATTATTAATTGTAAGTAGTTAGCTAAAACTGAGTAAAAAAATCAAAATGGTGACAGACACTGAGTTAAACACTTTTTTTTTTAAAGGTGCCGGTAACCCGGGCGTTTATTAATATAAAGAGTTATTTACATTTTCATATATGTACGCTACCCGACTCACTAGACAATATCTGTTCTGAGCCAGGTAGCAGTATCTGTAATTACATATATCAGTAAAGATTAAAGCAAAAAAAATTCCAAAGTAAATAAATAAAAATACAAAGTACAAAAGAAAGACTTAAATAATAATAATACAAAGTACAAAAGAAAAACATAAATAAAAATACAAAAGATAACCTACATATAATAATCTAAATATAAAAAATTAACAAACATATATAAAGTAATTGAACATTTTCAGTATGAAAGTTCTTTTTTTTTAAATTTTAATATATGTTTAAATAATAATATACAACGTATAAAGAATTAACACATTCAGTTTGCAAGTAGCTTGTTAATGCAATCCCTTTTTTTGTTTAATAACCACGTATTAAAGTTTTTATATGTACGATTTCTATTTGTTTGAGTTATAAGTTGTGTTTCTTTTAAGAAAATGTTGAATATGGAAGGTGCGAGGTAAGATTCATGTTTTTTAGCAAGAGTGGATTTTATTTTTGGCACTTGTAAATGTTTGTTAGATTTAGCTCTAGTGTTCTGGGAGTGAGATATGTGGGAAGGTGATGATTTTATGCAATTTATATGTATAATTTTTTTATGAATAGCTTCCTGATATCAAGTATTTTGTTTTGAATTAAAAGATTTTCAGTGGGATGAAGATATGGTTTTTTGTACATAGTTCTAATAAGTGATTTATGAGCTGTGTTAAGCAGCTTAATGAATGTGTCTGCGGCTCCACCCCATGCCGATATACCATAAATTAAAATGCTTTGGCAAAGGGAAAAGTATACATCTTTTAATAGTTTAGGTGACATAATGTTTCTAATCGTTTTAAAAATATATATTTGTTTCCGGATTCTCATTACAAGTGAATTTATGTGAAGTTCCCATTTTAGTTTGCAATCCACTGTTAAACCAAGATACTTAATACTATCCGAATGCTCAATTTTTTCGCAGTCGCAGTTTGTGGTTTGTAGAGTGGTACATGGATACAGATTTAAAAGCGGGACGGATTTAGGTTGCCCAGTTTTGGTTTTACTAAATGTTAAAAATTTGATTTTCGAGGTGTTTAGGGTAAGAAGATTTTTGTCGAGCCATTTTTTTATCTCCTTCATACCAATTTCTACACTGACACTGAATTAAAACTGAGTCGATTAAAGGAAACGATAGTCTTTTATCGTTTCGATGAAATATTTTTTCTCATCACAATAACTTAATGTAAGTACTAATTTTCAGTTAATTTGTTACACAATTTTGCATTTTGTACATTACGCGCGAAAAAAAAAAACCCCAGGGGATGCTGTGTAGTGGAGTCTTTGTATGAAAAGGAAAAAAGGAAAGTTTTGGGAAGGAAAGAGGTATGAGGGGGGGGGGGGGGGGTCAATGTGTCCAGAAGTGACGGATGACTCCCACTGCGGTACAAGGCGATGGGTCGAGCGAGTCCGGCTGGAGAGGTCAAAAGGTCTATCTCAACCAGCCTCTCCTGATCCGGCCGACCACCCTGTACGTAGGCAAATGCCGCCAAGACCCAGACAAACCTCATCCCCCGAATCTGGGCACACTAAGTTACCAAACGTACCGAACCACTTGGGGCGATGGCGTTGGCAATGGCGTTGGTTATTAATAAACGGTTCCCGCGGTACCCATACCCGCCTCCCAAATTGAAGTTTTGCTGTGTTTCCAATGGGCTCGATTTTCCAACACGATAAAAAAATGCTAATTATTTACATTACAAAATTACAAAGTGTTTTGAAACGTAACGCTTCCGCAATAATATTACATAAGCAAAAGGCCCCCAAGAAAGCTGCCTGCAAAATCTAACAACCTCGCATGCAAATAAGTATTGCAGAACTTTGAGGTGGTCTTAAAATGTTGTTGCCATTCAAACTTTTAATAAGTGCAACCTGAAACCAGGGATTGTTGGCAAAGGAGTCTGAGAAACTTGCGGCTGCAATAAATTTCGTCTAATTTTAATCTTTGCACTAGACATGAGGACACACTGGTTTAGTTATCTGCCATGATAGTACATATATTTATATTTGCAATGATTAAAGTTTATTGTTTTATTTGAATTTAATGCTCAAGTTGTATAGGTTAGGTTTAATCCTCTTTCTCAAATAAAATGTCTCCACATGATAGGGCTGAATCCTAAAAGATTGAGGGGGCGTCATAAAGTATTATATCGTAGCTCTCTAGTTACAGATCTGGTCCAGAGTTTGTATGTTTCAGTTAACCATTTCACAATTTATTATATAATACAGAAGAAAACCATCACCGCCCATTCAGATAATTAGGATAACACAATGTTACAGTAAATAGTACAAGATTGCAACGTAGCAAAAAAAAACTTGTTCTTATAACAAAAATAAATACACCTGAATAAACTTTTACACACCGGTACAGACGCTTTCAGAGTAATTTAACGCAACACCATAAAAAGAGATTTGCAGTTATTTCTTCTACAAGCTTAGCTTTCAACAAAATTTTTATTTTTTAAATATTTTTATAATTTTTATAAAAATTCATAATATAATCCGTGTAAAGATAAATTTAAAATAACAAATCATTATTCAATCCTAGCACAGTGTTGCGGTTCCATACAAACCTAGGGACAAAATGTAAAATATCAAAATTAAGTTTTTGCACAAATAATTTACATTTCCTTCAAGTTGGATAAGTAATGCATGGCGCTTATTGGAAAAAAAATCCTTACAGGTAATGATGATCATGGTCATTAGAAGTGATGAATTCTTTAATAGGGAAGTCGCAATCTAATGTAATTTGGTAATTAAACGCAATCTAACGTAATTAAACGCAATCTGTGGTAATTAAACGTCCATTTTTTTCTTTGTTTTGAGTATGTATTACCAATGTTAACACACTATTGTGCCATTGTAATTTTTGCTATAAATAATTCTACATCCATTGTTAACAAATTGTCAGATATTTTTTTAATTTAAATTTTGGAAAGCAAAACAAACATTCCCAGATTAAGAACAATCTTAGAATAATTTGAAAATCTCCATCCCAATAAGCGGTAAATGTTATTTGTGTCGTAACGGAGGAATTAGCCAGCAGAGGAATTGAACCCTTGACGCCCGGGTGAGACCCTGACGCGATAACAACTCAGCCAATAACCGGTTAAAGAATTTTATATTAATTCAATTAGATTGATTCCGCAATAATTTATTCACATCACAAAAAAAATACCAAAAAATAACAAAAAAATTTCTAAAAAATTACAGTCAGGTCAAAAACTCTTTTCAAGTGCATTTTGTTATCAGCAGCCATATTATTGACAGCAAAAATTATTCTGCCAAAATATTGTTACCTTGGTAAGTAAATGCCATATTCAAAACAATCTACAAGATATTTCCTCCTGATGCTCACACTCTTGAGCTTTCAAAAACAACTTTTACATTAAATAA
Source organism: Glyphotaelius pellucidus (assembly GCA_936435175.1). Classification (NCBI taxonomy): domain Eukaryota; kingdom Metazoa; phylum Arthropoda; class Insecta; order Trichoptera; family Limnephilidae; genus Glyphotaelius; species Glyphotaelius pellucidus. Next base: position 17,429,371 of record OW386548.1, read on the forward strand.
ATTACTAATTGTACCTAAGCATTTAAACAAATATGGACAAAGAACGCTGGACCACATGTACAAATGGTAAAACAAATATCATGTTGAAGATTGGCTCGCCGAAAGAAATAATTTGTATTTGACTATCACAAAAATTCCAACTGCATAATAAAGTAAAAAAGTTTTTTTATATCTTCAAAGTAGAAGTACCCAAAAAAGTAGTAAAAAAAATACTTGATAACTATGGATGTACTTTTTCAAGTAACATAGATGACGTTTTGCCTGATGACCTCATTCATGGTTAATTTATTTTGGTAGGCTGAAATAGGCACCAATAGGTAACAAATAGGCACCACATAAGCAGAAACCATTTATTGCATAACCAACACCTCTCCTACAGATCACTTCAAGTGGCTCCCCCCATTGTGTGACTTAGCAAAGTTGCCGAGTTATAGAATGGGACTTGTCTAGGTCTTGGCGGCGGATGTGTCGGCCCACCTGCTGCGTGGTGGGCCGGATCGAGAGAGACTGGTTGATGGAGGCTTTTTGACTTTTCCAACCGGTCTCTCTCGACCCTTTGCGTTGCACCGTAGTTGGAGGGACGGATTCATTCTCCCGTTTCTACTGGACCCACTGACCTCCAGATTCCTAACTACCCGTTATACCAGAACTTCCTCTCCTTCATTTCCTTAAAAAGACCCTCCACAAACTTTTCCAAGATGACTCAAGCCTTCCGTGTGGAAGTAATGTAAAAAATGGTTATCTGCAAAAAAAATTTTTTCCAATAGGTTTCGTCAATTTTTTTTTCAAATGTTGTCCCTTGCCTTGTATGAGACTGCAGCATTGTGTAAAGTGAAGTTATGCACAGCTTTGATCGAATTTCCTCTTAGAATCGAGACCAACACTCTCCATAGTAATCTCGCCGCAAAACTTTCCTTCTAATACCAATAAAGTTTTAAATTGAACCGAAGTAAAAGTTCTGGCAGGCTTTCAGTTCAATTCCAACCTGTGTTTATCACGCTGAAGAATCAAATTAATGATCGGTCCATTTCCACGCCGCATCCTTAGACTTGCAGCCGTCCGACATCAGATTAGAGTGGGTATTTGAGTGTTGGATTGAAAGGAGATTTGCTTAAGTGCATGGCATTATTTAACGGTGCGCACTTTACTTTTCTGGATGTTTAAAATGTGGATTTCGTTAAAATTGTCGTTAATAAACCCCTTTCTTAAATCACCTGTTTATTTGTGGGTGCTGTAAAATTTTACTGATTTGACGACCTCCGTAGTTGAATAGTTATGATCCTCGACTCCTCTAATTCTCGTTTAACCACAGTGTAATATTTACGACATATTCCAGAGAATATTTACAACATATTCTAGGTAAATGCCATCAGAATCGCTCTGGTGAAAGACTCCTTTCCGGATCAAACGTTGCTTGAAAGGACTTAAGACGTCCTCCTCCACCTACTCGCAATCTGAAAGTCGCGAATGCGCAAATAAATATTACTTGATTTATTCGTGTTATTTCACAATCAGCTAATAAAAAAAAAATTAAAGTATATTTGCGGCACGATACTCTCAGTATTGTAGCGGTGCAGCCTCATAACATACCCCAATTAGGGATGCCAAGTCTCACTGGCTCCAGAGGGGAGCAGATGCAACACTTGTGTGGTATCCACAAAAAAATACTATTTGGTGAACGGATCTGAATATCCAAGTACGAAATTACCAACCTTCTTTCTCTCCACCCTTTTTTCAGCCTCAAAACGTACCCCTGTTGAGATGTCTTGAGATGTTAATTCATCGTTCATTAGGAAAAGTGATTAAAATAAAAAAAAAATGAAATTACTGATCATATGCCTATTACTTTCGTTGAAACAAATCTCTATAACAGGTACCTATCTATAAATTCAGTTAAGTAGGTACCAAACCATACATACAGTTACATTCCTATCTTACGTGATAATACTGCAGTCAACTTGAAACACTAATCAACCCCAGTAGAGTACCTACCGGCCATGGAACAGTCGACTGTGGTACCACCGCCACCCTCTCCGCATTGTGTTCCCTGCAATTTCGCCATGTTAACGGTATTAGAAAACCGCACACCTCATTTCCCGTTGTGTGTTCTCAAGTCGTACAGCCAAACTAAGGTGAAACATTAATTGAATGTAGCCAGAAATGAATAGGTATCTTTACTCGAATATCTGTGTTTCTTAATTTGTCTGAATTTTAAATAAATTCGTAATTGTATTTTAATTTTGATGGCCCATTTTTTTTTATGAAATTTATGTTGAAAATCGGTTGGTTTTTTAAATTTTAATTTATAATTTGATAATGCCTTCAGAAGGCGAAACGAAAGAAGGAGTCACGCGTAATAATAATTACACAGCAGAACTTGTTTATAAATTAAATAATAATATTATTGAGTATATAAAATAAATAAAGAATCAGAGTGTGCAATTCACATGCGATAGAAGTGAAACCTTCAGACAACTAAAGTAGACCAGAGTGGGGAGGCTACAAAGCACTGCACAAAAAAAAATCGAGTGCAGTTCACACGTAGTTGAAGTGTAATTTTTGCCCACACATTCTCAACCAATAGGAGCCTTAAAAAGTGAGGTCATAATCAAAACGGTCAATGAGCGCAATTTGACGCTTCGTAGGTACTGCAATGCGTCATTTCCGTTTCATCCGAATTTCAAGTCACAACTGGGCTAAAGAAGTTTCACTTCTAAAATAATAATAACTTAATATTTGTATGGGGCAGTTTTGTATTATTTCTTTTCAAGTGTGCTTAACTATAATAAACATAAAAGTAATCCTATGGCGTTCCTTACAAAATATTGATCAATACAATAATTTGAAACAAAGAAAATACAAAATATACAAAGCAATGCCAGGAGAGCAAAATTAACAAAAACAGTGCTGTTTTGGCACAGGTGGGTGGCACAGATAATGATAAACAAAATCTCAACCAATAGGAGCCTTGAAAAGTGAGCTCATAATCAAAGCGCCAGTGTGGTGAGGTTTCATTCTATCTCATTCTCTCGCAGGCTAAATCCTACAGATGAATGTGTTTATCTCTTTTTAGTGTCGTTTCCGTTTCATCGAGTTTCAAATCACAACGGTGCTAACGAAGTTTCACTTCGAACATTAAAATGAAGGTCTCCAAATTAAATTTTAAGTTGGAGTGGGCTTTGTTTGCTGCCATTCCCGCACAATGTGAACATATGGTAGCTCTATTTGAGTAATTCTGTGAGGACGAAGGATATAGTTAATTGGAAATCGAAGAGAACGATTGGGTGAAAAACCTGACTATTCAGCTGACCATTGACAACGTTTCGAAATTAAATTGTGGTCTCCCACCAAGGTGACATTTAAAGTAAGTACCTATATGTAGATGTCAATCTCGTAACGAAACGTCAATAAAATTCTTACTTGTAAAAAAGGTGCCTATAGTGCCTCCGTACATACTAACTCCGACGCTACTTACAAGCTACTCGAGCCTCATGCGCGTAGCCTGCGCGCCGCTTGTACTATTTTGCTAGTGTTCGTACACGGCGATTTTGCTAGTGTTCGTACACGGCGCTACGCGGCAGCTGTCGGTTTGAAGTCAGTTTCACGTTCCCAACGGTGCTAATCGCACACTATGCGTTGCATCATTCGTGTCTGCTAATATTCGTTTGACAGAAATGGCGTCGGAACATGAAAGTTATGTTAGATTTATTCTGGAAGTGGAAAAATGCATGTTTATATAACTTTACTTTACCAGAATACGTAAAAAAGGATTTAGTGGAAAAGGCATGGATTGATGTTAGAAAAAAAAAATCATTCCATATCGCTTGACATCGTGACTCCACGGCTGCACGTGAGAAATGATCAAGTTCAGTATATTTCGGGTAACGCCGTGTACGGAAACCAGCATTAAAGAGTAATATATCTACAGGGTACTTGTGGCTGCATCACAATCACGTAGTTTGTAAGTATCTCCATGAACGGAGGGCCATGCTCGTACACGATATAAATTTGAAGTTGTTCCGTGGTCGGGAGTTAGGCTCTTAGGGTTCAAATCCCGGCGAACGCGGCAAATTTTTAAGCAAATTTTATTTGATTGAATTGAGAAATTACACATTTTATTAATTCAAAATACTAAATGGCAGCAATATACTATAGCGGAGTGGAAGATACTCACAGTATCATCTGGTGTAAGACTACCATTAAGATTTGAAACGTTGCATGAAATGGCTTAACCGTGTTTGGTGACTAGATCTGAATAGCCACTTACTTCCACGTTTTCATCATCCCTTTTTTTCTTTCTCTTTTACCTTCAGCCTTACAACATACCCCAATTGGGGATGCCTTGGTCTGTTATCTCTGCCGCATTGGTCGTATCCACAGTTATAATTTATACAACCAACTGAACAATGCACAATGTACCAAAATTTAATTAAATAATAATAACAAGAGGAGTTTTAAGAAATACAAGTAAAACGTATTTTCAAACACTCAAATTATGGCAAAGATTTACGTTGGAATATTATCATTTTATTTTTAGCTAATTAAGAATTTTTATTTTTTTTTGACGTGACAACGTCTTCTAAATCGATGAACGCCGGCAGCACTCACGAAAAAGTATGACTCATTGTCTCGCGGTCACGTTCCGCCTGAGCCGAGCGTGCAAGCGAGTTTGCGGAACAAGCGATAGAGAGGCACGATCGGTCTAAGCGTTCGGCGAGAGCGCGGAACAAGCCATAGAGAGGCACGATCGATCTAAATGTTCGTTCGGCTTGTGACTGTAAAATTTTATGTAAAAGTTTCTTATGACGTTATCACGTAAAATTATCATCCGTAAACCGAATTTACAGACATCCAATTTTTTGACGTGATAACGTCTTATAAATCGACGAATGCCGGCTGCATGCACGAAAAAGCATGACTCATTGTCACGTTCCGCCTGAGCCGAGCGTGGAAACAAGCGATAGAGAGGCACGATCGGGCTAAGCGTTTGACTTGTGACCCATCTACCTCTCTTACACTCCATCGTTAATATATGACGTTCTCACGTAAAATTATCGTCCGTAAACCGACTTTACAGACAACCAAATTTTTTTTATCTTCGATAGATTTAAAGTTTAAAAATAATTCCTCTTTAAAATCAGTTCTCATTAAATAACTTCCAAATATTTCCACAGCAATAAAACCTACACTTTGCGAAATGTATTTGGAAAACTCTTTCCATTTAACGTTTTTACAATGCTTAAAAACAAACGCTTTAAACCATCTGTTAAATTAAATTGTTAATTAACCTTGGTGGAATAATTTTAACAATTGAAATACTGCACAGTCTCGTGCCATAGCGTCTGCGAGTCTCATATGCGCTAGTTACGGTATTGAGTGTGTTCAGGCGCAAAAAATACTTTCAGCGGAATTTTCATGCACGTAGAAATATTTTGAAGTTGAGTCAGTAAAATATTTTAACAGTTTGTTCGAGTAAAATGATGTTAAATGTGTACAAAACTTGTAGTCTGTGGAACATTATAAATTAAATCCTATTTTCGTCTTCATTTAACTGAGGTACAACTTTATAATATTATTACGCCGCTATGTTTTAATGGATACTACTTTATTGAAGAAGAACTTTAAAGGAAGTAAAAAATTAAAATAATTAAACTTTAAAAGTTTAAAGGAAACATGAAATCGAATTATTTAGATGTTTCTACTAACTCTCAAGTGCTCAATATTCAATATGTCACCGAATCCTAGATATATACACACCTACACATGTAGATGACCCAGAAGTTTTAATTGTTCCTTTTATATTTACATACTTACCTATTGCATAATTTTATTCTATTTTCCTTATAGTTCGCTCAGCAAGCACAGGAACTAGTTTCTTCTTTGGTGAGATTGCGATTAAAAATATATTTTATACCAATTTGTAATTTATATAACACCACTTTACCAATTTATATTTAAATAAAAAAAATTATATATTTATGCATTTAAAATTAATAATAATAAATATTTATTTTCTTCGTTGCCTCAATAATAACGCTTTTTCAGAATTCGCCAATCATTTGATCGATAAAGATCATACGTTCTGTCATAGCACCGGTGCTAACATCTTACATAAAAACTGGCATGGTAACAGACTTAACAATTTAGAAGCACTAGAAATTAAAAATGCTGTAAAAACCAAAAGTCATATTTTTAATAATCAATTGGACAAATCAAGTAGTCCAATATTAGGTCTGTTTCCAATAAACCCTTAAATAAAAATTCCCAGTGCTCCTTACCCCATGCCAGTTGATGCTTTGTTTCTCCAGATTTATTATTGTAACCCATTAGTCACATAATTATCATTTGGTTTTTTCCATTACTTGTGTACTTATGTTAATGTATTTTATGGCCGTTAATGTATTTGTTATATTTGTATCATGTTGTCTCCCTCTATATTTTTGATTATATATAAGCACACACTATGTACTTATTGTTTAGTATTAATTGTACCCTGAAGTTGCTTGATTAAAGCGAAACCGGTCGGTTCATAAATTAATAAATCTCGTGGTTTTAAACAAAAAAGTATTTTATTTTATTAAATATTTATTATTTATGTGTAAATATTTATTATCTATATATAAATATTTATTATTAATATATAAAAATTTATTATTTATATATAAATATATGTATATATATATATATAAATTAATAATAATAAACATAAATTAATAAATTTCTTATTTCATATTCAGAGTTAACAATATTATTCACAACAAATTTTAAATGAATAGGTCCCGATGGCCGTGTTCGCTAAAACCCTGTGTCCCGGTAAGAAAGTGGTTTCTCTACCTACCACAACTAAGTATTTACATCATATTGATAAAAGAGATGGTGCAAATAAAACTGTTGTATCTTGCAGGAATGTAATCTACGACTACAATTCTTTTTTTTCCTACGCAATAGTCAGGCCGATGGGAAGGGGCTTGAACTACCTAAACTTTGTCCTTAACCATTCTGGTAACACTGCCCAAACAGGTTACGAAACGACCGTACTATATAAAAACGAGAATTCTTCTGAGATGTTACATAAACCAGGTCAATATCAGTAATCACATGAAAATTACAAAAATGGCTTACCGTATCTAAATTCTCTATAAAAAGCATTCTTAACATAAAAAAATCAAATAAAGTGTCTACTGTACCTACTCTTTTCGTGAAGACGGATTATGACAACATCATAAACTCTTTAATTCCTTAAACCATTTGTTTACAAAACAACATACCTCCAACCTGCACAAGATGGATTAATTTACTTTTATGAGATTTAATAAACTCTTGACATAAAAGCCATATATTATGAAGAAATGTCAGAATTGAGTTAAAAAGAGCAATCTGTGAAGCAATTCAGTTCTTATAAATGGTTAAATAACGCGGTCATGAATCATGAAACAAAATTTGAAGTACCCAACAACTTAATTACATGCTCTTAGATAATATTTGTGTGTTTGTGGACATAAAAATTTTACGATTTTTCACAGACATTTTTTCATGACAACATTATAGTGATATACTTAGGATAACTTCGTAAGTAACGCAGTTACGCGATAAATCTGCTGTAATACCGTGAAATAGTGATTTTCGAAGTGAAACTTCTATAGCACGGCTGTGATTTGGATTCCGGATGAAACGGAAATGACGATTACTGCACCTGCGGTGCATCAACTGCGCTCATCGGCCGCTTTGATATAGATGTCACTTTTAAAGGCTCTCCTATTGGTTGAGATATGAAACGGAAATTACGTGAGGTCTGCGCTCATTGGTCGCTTTGATTATGACCTCACTTTTCAAGTATTGGTTGAGATTGTTTTGGTAAAGTTTCGCTTCTGCCGCGTGTAAACTGCACTCGAATTGTTTAAATGTGTGATTTTTTTAAGGAAATTTCATATTTGTTCGGAGCCAGTGGGACTATTGCATCCCCAATGGGATATGTTGTAATTTGTGAGACTGAATGAAGCGGGGGAGGGCGTGAGACGAGGAGTAGGAGGAAGATTTAGAAGTACTTGGCTTTTAAAATCCGGTCACCAAAAACAGCTAAAGCTGTTTCCATTCTGAATGTTTATCTTTCACCAGGGCGATACTACGAGTATTTACCAGTCTGGAATGTACTGTAAATGATCTATACATTATTGTATACGAATTCACTGAGAAATAAAACATAATAAAAAAAAATACATTTAATATTTTCACACACCGGGGTTTGACCATTTTAAAGGATTGTTTCCTCCCTACCACGGAGACTGCATATGTATTTATTTCAACCGAAGAAATCGTTTAACAAACATTTAATTTAACAATTGATTTTTATTCTCTTATACTTTCTAATAAGTTAATTTTCACGCCAAAACAGACTTAACAGAACAGTGACAAGATGGAACACTTTTTTAAAGTGATAATTTGTCTTTATAAATGATAAAAAAATTATCCAACTTTACCGAAACTTGTTTAAAAAAAACGTTACTTTTCTTTACTTTACCTGACTTTTCATTTATTTGCCCTCGTCAGGATTCTAACCCTTAGATTATGGAGGGGTGTGTGCTTGTTTCTTTTAAGGATCGCTATTTTTTGTTTCATGAAGTGTCAAATCACAAAGGTGCTAAAGAAGTTTTCACTTCAAAAACTTTAAACCTTGGCGGTTAAAGCGCCCTTGAGATTATGTATTCATGAAAATAGTGCTGTAAGAATTATTCATTATCATTCTTTCTACTCTGCAATAAACTGCAATTTTTACGAGCGACCACTTAGTTACGAGTTAGATAGAAACAATCGCAATGTTTGCTTCATAAAAAATGTGGTTTAAATTTAGCATTTAGAACCAATAATAATAATACAGCAACAAGCCTTAAAAACTCAAAAAGTAGAAATCCTTAACAGCGGTGGCATACATGAATTGAAATGTGACCACGCCGACTGTAACGCCACTTACATCGGACAAACGGGTAGAGTTTTCTCAACTAGATTCAAAGTTTATTCTATTCTGTTTGGTCCAGTTACACTTTCATAGGTAGCAAAACTGTGAAAATAATTAGATATTTACGAGGTACCAAAATAATAAATAAAATAAAAATCCTAATACTTACGAGGAGAACCGAATGTTCAAACTACGCCATGTCCGCCTTTAATATTTCCGACGACAAATGAACTCTCACTTTCATAACGCTTTGAAACAGACACGTGCCAAGCTACAAGTACATTCTACCTCAAAAAATCTTTTACACTCTCCTAGGACTTTCAAGCGGCTTCCAATTAATAAACAGATTAAAAATTGCCTTCTCTTTTGTAGACTACAGCAATTATCTTTTTGTAATGTAATTCTAGACTTAAAGATATGTCTTGAAGAAAATGTCAATTCTTTTGCCAAAACATGTCTAAGAAGGAGTCCCTTCTTGAAAGCATTAGGAAAAACTTCGCTTAAAAAACAAGTTTACTAATTTATAAAACAATTATTGCACCATAGGTAGACTACTGTTATTGTTTTCTTCTTAGTAATGTAGCTATTAAAAAAAACTTCTTAGTAATGTAGCCATTAAAAAAACTTCTTAGTAATGTGGCTATTAAAAAACTCCAAATAATCCAAAATAGATTATTAAGACAAATTTTGAAGAGAATACACTGGTACCTCGAGTTACGAGTTTAATTCGTTCCGTAACCTTGCTTGTATGTCAATTTGCTCGTATCTCAAAACAATTTTCCGCATTGAAATTAATTGAACTGCCATTAATCCATTTAGCCCCCAACATACCACTCCAGCTTTTCTTGTTTTGTGTTTTTGAATAAGAAAAATGTATTTATAAATAATGACATATACACCTAATATATAAAATTCTCGTGTCACGGTGTTAGTTATCATACTCCTCCAAGACAGCTGAACCGATTTTGATGAATTTTTTGTGCTTATCGGGTAAGCCTGAGAATCGGCCAACATCTATTTTTCATACCCTTTAAAGTTAAGGGTGGTCCACCCCGAATTTTATTATTTTATTTTTTGGACAAAATTTTTATTTTTTATTTTTTTATGGTGAGGCATTAAAAAATACATATAGCCCTAAATTTTCATCCTTCTACCATCAACCCCTATTTTTTAATAGCGATATTAGTAATTCAATCATTTTCAACCCCGAAACTAAAAAAATATTTCCTAGAAATAATGTATATGACAAAACAACGTGTGCTGGGTCAGCTAGTATTGTATAAAAACATAATAAAAGAGAATGTAAAGAAGTAAACTGGTTTCATAAAGTATATTGGTATTTTGTTCACTTAAATGCAACTTACACTCAACTTAAATGCTATTTAGCCCCTGCATTTTTCTTCATTGGTCTTTGCCCTTTTCACGAAAAAAAAAAAAAAAAAACCTGTCCAAGGAGGTTTGTTTCATCCTTGCTCTCGGAATATTGCGGAAATAAGTTAGGAAAGTGTCATTTAATATCTCCGATGCACGACCAGTTGCAACTTTTTTGGGGTTTTTCTTTTCCACGAACTATGAAACTCTCTGTCACATTCCCAAAATCTCCATCACCTTACTTGTAGAGCCTTTACCTCTGGCTCTTCCTCAAAACCAATTTCTTGCTGCAGCTGCTGCAACTGTAACTCTTCGGTCGTCCATTCCCGAGAGTGCTCCTCGTCAAAGCGCAGTAAACTGGTAGCTCGTGAGCAGCCGGCCGTTCCTGGTATCTCAAATGTTGCAAGATTTCACTCGCTCCACGGCTCGTATCTCAAATATCTTATATGTTAGGGCACTCGTATCTCGAGGTACCACCGTAATTATAAATCAATTCAGAAAATACTTTAAGAATTTGTCATAATCTGTAATATTTTAATTTTATCAACAAAGTTTTTAACATTTTACTATCAAATTACTTTAAAGACAAACTACAACACTATAAAGACTTCCATTCACAGCAAATAAGATAGAAAGAAAATATCAGACCTTAATTAACAAAACAAAAACACATGTTTACTGTATGAAGGAATCCAAACGTATAGCTCATTGCCTAGTGAAATTGCCATCCAAAATGTACCAAGTATAAGAAATTTTAATCACTCGGACCCATAAGCTTTTACATGACAATGTAACATTAATCGACATACGTACAAGGCGTATCTGAGTTATTAAAGGAAATTGTAAAAAATATGTTTTTAATAAATATTAAAAGTGTAAGTTAAAATTTAAAATGTATATATGTTTTTATTTATTAGAACACATGAAGTGAATCTTTTTTAAGTGTAATAAATAAATGAATATTATAAAAAGTAATTTTTAATACGAAAAACTCTCTTTTTATAACTTTTGAAGGTTACTCCCATTAAAGTAATATATCGTTGAAGAAGAAGAATAATAATCTAAACGAAAATATGAAAGAAAACAATACACAAAAAACAGATAAAGACAATGGTCGCAACTGGGACTCGAACCCAGAACCTCTCGTTTTACCAATTTCGCCATTGCCACCTACTGTCAAACACCCCAAAAACAAATTACAAAAATCTAACGAACGTGTTTTATCCGTTTCGAACAACATACCCCAATCATTGAGGATGTCGTAGTCCTACTAGCTCAGCTGGAACACTAAAAATGAGGAAATGTCTAGACAGGCCTTCCACTCGCAGCGGATTAAATATGGCCATTAAACATAAATACAATCGTGAACAGTGCAAAGAAAATTAATTATAAAGAGTACTAAGATTTAGATGAAAAGACACCGAGTTAGAGAGATAGGCAATGGCGACAGATTTCCGAGCTGTTAAAATTTAATAAGAAAAGGATAATTGAAAAACTTTTTACTAACCAATTGTCAGGACATGTCGTGAAATAGAATAAACTACTTACATTTCTTCCTGTTTCTCCTTGGGTTGGACTTTTTAGGGGAAGATAGGAATGGAAAGGATTCTCCCACTTTTAGGTTGGGAGAGTTTTTCGTGAGAGAGGTTTTAAATTTGAAAGTCGGACAGCTATTTTCGAAATAAATAATAAGTTTTCAGAATATTATTAATTTTTTTAGAATATTAATACATCTTTTGCTACAATGATTTCCTTGAAAAATTTGAGATATTATGTTACTCTTTAATACTAAATTTAATTCGTAAATCAACGGATTCGTACAGCGTTAAAGTGTTATTTAAAAATCTGCCCTGATTATTATGATGGATACTGTAACGCAGTCCGAAACGTTGACTAAAGTAGAAGGAAGCGCAACACATCATAATATTTAAAAGGAGCATCTTATAAACACATAAATTCTTCAATGCGCATACAAACATATACACACACTCACACATACACACACCTATACTCTACACACGTCACCCGGTAATTATTTCCGAATGACATTACGAATAAACATAGATTGGTACCCGAAAACCTCTGCAAGAGGTCATGCCGAGTGGTTCGCTACGTTTGGTGACTAGCAGGGGTTCCCGGGTTCACGGGGTGAGGATTGTCTAGGTCTTGGAAGCGGATGCATCTGCCCACCTGCTGCGTGGCGGGCCGGATTGAGAGAGACTGGTTGAGGGAGGCCTTTTGACCTTTCCAGCCAGATTCTCTCAACTCATTGCCCTGCACTGCAGTTGGAAGGATTGATTCATAGTGCATCACTCCTGGACACACTGACACCCAGATTCCTACCCACTTTTTCTTTCCCAGAACTTCCTATCCTTTCTTTCCTTAAAATGACCCTCCACACGGCTTCCCCTAAGATGACATAGGCCCTGAGGGAAATTATTTTCCTCATGGCCTCCTGTGTGGAGTTATTGTAAAAAAAAACTTACAATATTTGGGTTCAAATATTTAAGTTTTAAAAATAAAACGCTTATTGTATATTTTTACAACATTTATTTTAGTTAATAAAATCAATGAGTTTTGTGTTGTTGCATTTGGGTTACAAGTTTTTTTCATAGCTTACCTTTTTGGAATAGAGTCGCGTAGTATTGCGTCTACATGGGAACCCGATAACCGAAAACACTGTTTGTTTTCTCGATAATTCAGAATTAAAAAAACTTGCTCAAAAATTTATGTACTAATTAATATAGTTATTATTCGCTCAGTAAACCATTTTAACTCTGCAGTTTTCAGAAGATAAACTCCCATAGTAATCCACCAAGTTTTTTCTTTAAAGCCATTTTAAGTGTGGTATCACTTTGCAAACCTATCACGTTGATTTGCTAATCGCTCTTCCTTCATTATCCCTTCGCTCCCTTTCTCGTTCCCTTTCACTCCGTTGTGTATGATATCGTCCGTCATGTGCGTTGTCGAAAGTCTTGCGGGCCGTACCAAGAGGCCTCGCGGGCCGCATGCGGCCCGCGGGCCGCAGGTTGCCGACCCATGCTCTAATGTATTGATAATAGATATATTTGTAAAAATATGAAATATCGCTGTAAGAGACGACCTCATTCTCGACAAATTAGTTTCAATTTTGAAAATGGCCATTAAAATTGTTTTCTGTTAAAAAATATTAAGTTACAGGTTGGTCAACAATCACACAATTAAAAGTAAAAGTTCTGGACAATTGTTTATTGAACAGGAGCTACAAATACAGCGACAGTCGAAATTAGGAGGTATTTTTAATAATTGTAATTTTCAATGCAAACATTCCTACTTTTTAAGGTAATCTCTCACTTCAGCACTAACTTTGAGAATAATACCGCAATTCTGGTGGTTCTTCTGGTGTTTTCTAGGACTCTTTTGTGAAGGGCACCTATTTTTTATTATGTATGAAGGATTCATATTCGCTATTCCCTGAAAAACACAAGAGACTGTAGAATTTTCAATTTTCTGAGAAGGGCAAACCCGACCGTAGAAATGAATTTCCTCCGTGCTAAATTATTAATAATGATCCTACTCCGGGAAGCAATAATGTCCTTTACGTAATATGAACGCGCATACATTATTATGCTAAAATATTAAAGGATACAAAGCCCTGGTAAAGGCTTAATAGGGATCAATTTCACTTGTTCCGGTTATGAACACGCCTGGAAACTTCTTGTCGTTTCTTTTGTGTTTCAAATTCCAGGGGCGTGCTTTGAGGGCTTGCATGGGAAAGTTGCTTCATTATTTGTAGAATCTACAACTATAACTATGAATTTTACACATATTTTACCTAAACAATGGTGAAAATTTTGTCAAATACCTAAATAAATATTGAATTCTTCAATACATAGGATGCAGAGTATATTATACATTTCGTTTATTTGCTACAAAATGGATCTGAATAAGTATTGTTGCGATCAAGGGCGTAAAAAAGGGGGGGAGTGGATGCAAACTCCCCCAATCGGCCTCAGTATTGCGTAGGAAAAAAAACAATAGTAACTACTCGTGAAAAAGTGTAGCCGCGCACAAAACCAAATAATATAAAAATAAAATATTTTAAAAATAATAAAATAAAATTCAACAAAACAATAAATAAATGAAAAAAAATACCTCTTAGTTAATAAATTCCTTAAAAACGTTTTTTTTTTTTACCCTAGCGCCCCCGATAGAGCTATATTTATACTGGCACTCACCGAACTAGGTAAAAATGTTACATTTAAAAGGCAACGACGGTATCAATCCTAAGTCAAAATTTGATAAAGATAAAAAAATTTCAAACCAACAGTTCTTTTCCAAATTCTAGTTTTTCTTATAATGATTCAACGAACTTCAAATTTACCCAAACGACACATCGTACCGTAGTCGAGGGGTACGAATCCCGGCGAGTTCAAGTTAGTTTTATTTATTTAAAAATCTGTTATTTCAAACTAAATTCATAAAATATCTGCCATTCCGAAACGTACTTGCCGCAAGTTTCAGAATAGCCGATTTTCTCAGTATTGATTGATATATCTCGTTCCGTACAATTATCATGACTACGATAACGATCCTCAGATTTTAATAAATCTGTTGATTAATGGTATTTAGTCATAAAACGAAAACCATTTTAAAGGGTTGCTGTATGTCGCTGGCATATCTTCACTGGGATAAGTTTGTTGCGAGTACTGGGACCCTAAATTTTGATCATAAACTTTATTTGGCATCCCAAAATCACCCTTTTGCAACATGAAGGTAAGCTTTAAGAACCTCCGGGTATGTTTATGGCACGCCCTTACATCCTAATAACATACGTATTTCAAATTATTACAAAAAATGGAGCACGGGCGTCGGGTGGGAATGCGGGCCTTGTTCTACCGATATTTCTAAGGACAATGCTTCAAGGAACTAGCGTTGGGCTAGCGTCAAGAAACAAGCCAAGCATACGCCCAACGTTTGAATAAAGTTGAAATTTGTCACATGAAAACGGATCGTTTCTACGACTCTTCACTCGGTTCAATCCTTCCCTTCAACGAAAAGAAGCAGGTCCTAAAGGATATTATTTTCATAGCTAATGTAAAAAAAAATATTAAGTATACCGACCTATGTTTTTCTACAGTGGGGAGGAATATTTTGCCCCAATATCGATATGTTTTGCTTGACTGAGGATAGATTCAAAAGGGAAATCCTAGAAATTCTTGGAATAATCTCTCCTTATTGACGCGATCTTTACCAATGCCTGAAATTTTGTTACCTTTTTTTATTGTTCGTACCTGCCTACCTAAAATATAAATTTGTAAATCTCATTTTGCTTTCAAATATTACATGTAGATACTTACATTATTTTATGAGCAAAATTTATGTACGTTTGTAGATCTGATAAACAGTTTTATTTACTCAAAACATTAGTCAAAACAGTCTTTTAACTGGATTATTTTAACGCATTATTGCGGTAGTTGAACATTTACAGAAACACGGAAGATTTCTTAAAAATTTTAAAGGTAAAAATGTAAAATTTTCGTTGGCGGGTACATAATTGTCTCCCATTGATTAACCTTTTTTTTATTTATTTATTCATTGCTTCTTCACAATTTTAATTCATTTTTATCATGTAATTAAAAACCCCACTAGGATTCGCCTGTATCGGGGTTAATAATTTCACAATTTATTCAAAATAACACACATAAATATCAGTCATTATCGAACAGTTAAATAAAATCAAAATACTTAAATTTTAAAAATAAAAATGATAAATGTAGAAAATATATAGAAAAAATAACAAATAAATTAACAACAAAGTGTTGAGGATCAATCAAAATGTTATCATTCATTGTGTCATTGGTTCATACCATTTTCAAAAATAAAGAAAATTAAAAAATATATATCTTTATGGTTTATAAAATATATAAGTAAAAAATAACATAATGAAAACAAAAAGATTTATAAACGATTGCACGATAAAAGCGAATCTTAAAGTGAGTATCAAATAATTTTGAAATAAATATGAAAGACACCTTTTTGATCAGATCATTTAGAATACTCTCATGAAAAGTTACATAAGTTGCAATGTCACAAAATTACAAATTAGTTTGGTATAATAATGGTATAACAGAAGTATATATGGTATAGCTTAATGTACTATGAAATTTGTTATAGAATGTATATTCACAATGTTAATTTTATTATTAGCTTAAACATGAATAGTTGGTTCTAAAGCAAATTTTAAAGAACGTTGCAAAATTAATAGAGCGATAAATAGGACATATGGAAAAATTAAAATAAATATAAAAAAATATATCATGTATTTGGCATCAATCTTGACTTGTACATTCCGAAAAGCAAAAAGACATTAAAGTCCGGATAGTGATGCTGTGTTATAATGTTCCGGACAACACTAATAAAATCTATATCATTACTTACATTTTCAGTGTTTCATCTTTCATTTAGCATTCTTGCCATCTTTTTCAAATTTCCGGATAAGTCTTGTTTAAAATATTGCACCATTTGTAATGTTTGTTTGTAGGGACGTGTCTGGTTTTTATCCTAATTACTCATTAGTCTCATTAGTCATCATTAGTATCTGTCTCTTTGCTGTTTGCCTTTTAAATAAACAAGAATTTTAATTAATAGTCGTTGGAATGCTATGAAACTTTTTTAATGAGTTTACAAGAAAAAAAATAACACTTTGGTTTTTTTCATCATGCGATAAAGAGCGTGGAATTTATTTATTTGTTTTTTTTTTTTTTACTGTGTAGGTATAACTGTTTACAATTCAATGTTCAACTTCACCAGGACAAGCCTGGATTGAGTTTAATAAATTTATAACGTAAAAAAAACAACACATTAAAAATAACATACTTACTGATAATTTCAATTTTTTTTTATGTGTCCTAACTGGGATACTTCGTTCTTTGTACGTGATATTGTGAATGAATTATAAATTAGGTTAAAGTTTTTTTTAAATAAGTTTATTTTTAAGTATGTATTGAGAGAACAATATTGTAACATTAATGTTTCTACAGATAAGGGATACCAACAAGCCGAAGGAAGCTAATGTAGGGTGACCACGTGTTGAAATTTGAACTAAACTAATATTTTATGCTATTAATTTAAAAAGGCTTACGACGAAAAGAAAAAATACTACATGTTTGTAATACATACAATGATATGAAGCTAGCTTCAACTAGCTGACCCGGCCACGCGTCAGTTTGTTAAAAAATCCCATCTGCTGGATGGTTACCTAACCTTTATAACCAAGTGTTATTAACTCACACCACCATCTGTTAATTTGCATACGAATCAAATCCACACCACCCACTTGCCAGCCCGCTCGTCCACCACATACAGACATTCTCCTTCAATCATATTTCAACCAATTTACACAAAACCTTAACAAATTATATACCTTCCTCATGAATCACTCTACCTATTGGTAAAAATCGCATAAAAATCCGTTCAGTAGTTTTTGACTTTATCGCGAACAGACCGACAGGCGCGGCGGAGGACTTTAATTTATAATATGTAGAAAAGTTATATGTAGATGAGTGAACAAGATGTTACTTTAATTTTCTAAGTTTTCGATTATGTAGAGGCCAACGACAATAGTCTTTTTCTGGCCAAGAGATCATATTCGAACATCATTTTGTGTTATGTTCCAACAATCCAACAATCAACACCAATAACGAATACAATGCACATTGATAAAAAATGGTGATCGATGGGGTCCCGAGACCAATATTACTGTCAGTATTATCGTCAATACTTCGTCCAGACCTTCCGAACTCTACACAATCATATCTACCAAATACACTTTAAACTTTAAGAGGTTCAGCCGTCAAAAAGGCAAAATAAAATGAATGAGATAATTTGCCCTGAATAATAATTATTAATAATATTTTCCGACATTTTCTTTAGTATGTCATTATGTGCAACTATTGCTTGATGTTAACTTGTCAAGCTCGTTCGTCGCGCCTCGACGAAGTATTGACGAAAATATTGACTATCATTGACAAAGATTGTCTCGGGGAGCTAAGTCGTAGAAGCATCTCAAGCTTTGCAGAACTTAACAAAGACACGAACGAATGTTCAAGGAGTTTGACAAAAAACAAAAAAAAATTGGTAATCACAAATAGGTAACAAGACTCACTTCGCTCAGTGTATCGAAGGATGAGTTCTTTCCATTGTAAAGATCAATATTTTTCAAATGAATAAATGTATCACACGTACCAAACTTTTGATGGGTACAATGATTGCTTCTTAAGCTTCCCACACGATTTTTTACATTGCATAAGAATTTTTTTCTTCTACAGTTTATCATTATTTCTCAGAAGGATGTGTACAACCAATGTTTCCGTCATTGGTGCAATATGGTGGTAGTTACAGAGAAATTTCTCACGAATATTGGTTACATAACTTAGAAAAGGTGATGTAGATGACGGTTTATTAAAACATCAATGGATAGAAACGCCTGCAAATGATTTAAAGGAATTTGAAAATGCGAGGCAACGGAAGCTATTGAGTAACGCATGCGATCATGGTATTATGCAACTCTCTAGATATTATGAGGAGCTATAATTTTTATAAATATGGAGCGGATTCTGAGAAACAGTTTATAAAGACAGCGAAGGAGGTAAATACAGAGGTTTTAATGAGAATCGAATAATGATTGACAAATTAACCATAACTCCATTATTAGCAGGAGTAGGCAGATCACACCTTCTCTGTCCTGGCTCAATTACTTACATGATTCACATTCACGTATATTTTTCTTGTTGACCTAATATTCCTACATTATTATCTCTACCCACACTATTTAAAATATTCAAAAACCATTGAATCTGTACAAAAAAAAAAAAATTAAGACTGTTATCATTTAAACTTGGATTAAATGCCTCACTCCTATCTTATGAGGAACAACTTTAACAATTTCATTTTACATTCCTGGAAAAAAAACAATTTGCTGACTTAATTTGTTTATGTAGCTTATCTAAAGATTTATCTAAAATAGTGATTCAGCATTAAGCACATCATCGAACTACAATTCTTGGAAAATTTTCTTTCTTTCGATTCTAGGGAAATTCGTTATAATTTTGATGGCAAAATCATAAAACATGATAATTAATTTTTCAAATTAATAATTAAGATGATTATTTAAAAATTGGGCACATAAATAGAAAAACAAGATAACCTCAAAAAGATAGTACAAATCCAAAAGTTTATCAAATTGTTACTGCTAAATTTGCGACAAGGATTTCTTTGAATTGTAGTGTCATTTATTTGTTTCCATGCCAACTGAGAATAAAGTCAATTTAACAACTCTTTGAAAAATCATTAAATGAAAAGAATATTTTTAAAATAGCCTATAACCCTAACCTATTTAACCATTTGTTTTCATCTTTCACTCTTAATGAGTGTTCTGAGGTGGTTCTGTGTTGGTTTCATTCTGAGTTGTCTGGTCGCTATTTATTTAGCCAGAGTATTTTTTTTTTAATTTCGTCGCTCATCTGCAGAACGTGTTCTATAATTTTTTTATGCAAAATTGTTTAGCCACACTCGCATGGAATCTCTACTGCCTTCAGTTCACTTCATCTAGTTATAGCAATGTCAATTCTGCATCACTGCAGACTACTATTATTATGTCAGAATTGCCATTTGAACTCCGCTGCAGACAGCTATCCTCGCTTCCTTCAACAATTTCTCATTAGTGCCAATTGCACAAGTCCTACATGAATTGAATGCATTCCTTCATTGCAATGCAACCTTGATGTCGGTGCCTTTATCAGCCTTCCGACATACGGAACACGTGCTTCCTAATACCAAAAACTTGTCCTTGAGCTCTACTTTTCACCAAATTATACCTGCCACGTGCAAATACGTAAAGGAAACCTATCATATCTGAATAGTAAAATAGACATTTGAAAATAATTTGCTACTTTTCCAAAAAAAGGACAACCAAACTTAGTTCTATCAGCAATTCCTACTCTAGACCGAAAAGGTGCCAAAAAGGCTGGGCCAAACAAAATAAGAAGCTAGTTCAGGTCTGGGTAACTAAATAGTTCTGTGGATATATTATGTAGAGAGGATTCGCGCAAAAGGCTGTGTAAAATAAGTTCAAAAGCTGCGAGAGAAGAAAGAACAAAGAACCTAGTCGTCGAATTAGTAAAAGATAGAGTCGCCTGAAGGTGCTTTAAACAATGAGGTGGTCTCCTCCGACGAAATTTCATGATTTTAAAAAATGTAATAAAAGCTGTCAAAATGCCGAAATTTGCCGCCTGTCAAAAAGTTTGCCTCATTCTGGTGCATAATATGTGCGGTGCTGTTTCACGGTCATTGAAATTACGTAATATATTGAATTGTGTTACGTGAGACGTCACGAGACACCATTGGATACGTTTTGCCTTTGAAAGTTCAAAACTTCGTAATTTTTAGAGATATCGGCAAAACCAATTTTACTCTACCTTATTAACTTTAAAGACATAAAAAATAGAAGACATCCTTATTAGCACATCCAGGAATATCCACATAAATAAAATGGAATAACATGTAATGTGGCAATGATTGCAATAAATAATATTACCCAATATAATGATTAGGGCATTTTCTTTGAATGAAAACCCTTGTAAATCCGCGCGATTTAACCACTGGAGCGCAGCACAATTTAAAACGTTTTTCTCCGGTTGCTCGACATTTTTTGGTGATCTTTTTGAATATTTTCAGCCCAAATTAAAAACAAAT
This sequence comes from Glyphotaelius pellucidus, assembly GCA_936435175.1. Taxonomy (NCBI): domain Eukaryota; kingdom Metazoa; phylum Arthropoda; class Insecta; order Trichoptera; family Limnephilidae; genus Glyphotaelius; species Glyphotaelius pellucidus. Next base: position 17,450,429 of record OW386548.1, read on the forward strand.
CATACCTTCGAATTTTAATATGAAGACATGCAAACTGATTAAAGTTCTATATAGCCAATGAATTTACCAAGTTTTTGTCGATTACCACATATTTGTAGGATTCATAAAAAAGTTTATAAAATCGTAAACTTCTACTTAATTACTTACAAATAAGGAAAAATTTGTCATAATTGGCAGCAAAGCAATCCGAGGTATTTTAAATATTGCCATATTCAGGCAAAAAGCACTCTACCGTCAAAAAAGAGTTTAAAAAAATCTAATCAATAAGGAAGGGGTGTTCGGGTATATAGGTGTATAGGGTAATCGAATTCCAGCGCCATTTTAATTTTAATTAATTTTAAAGTTTTGCTTTTAAAAATACGATTTTCAGCCCGTTTCAGGTTTTGCTCAAAAAAATCATCAGCTGTAAAGCAGACGAGTCGGAGTTTGAAATAGATCATTTTTTCTCGCTTTGTAAAATGCGTATTTTTAAACATTTTATAAACTGTTTAATTTACGTACAACTAAATAATTTCGACACATTTTAAACGCCTTATACGAAATGTTGATTAACTCAAAATTTCGTTTTTTTATTGTAGAATACGATACTGGTGTCTTTATTTTATTTTGGATTTGTAAAGCTTTCTGTGGCCGGCAAGCTTAATGTGGTCTGTTCCTGCATTTTTCATTTTGTCAAAGCTATAAATTTGCAAACTTACGTGCCCTATAATATAAAGTATATTATGCAAAACCCTGCAACCGGGACCTGCACCGGCACTGCGGTTAAACCAACGCCTCTAATGCAGAAGCAAGTTATATGGATGCACAATTCACATACACAGTGCACATACTGTGCATGCCGTCGATGCGCTATGGCAGTGAACGTGAACCCGTGTTCCGCGAAATGGTCACGCTATTTATTACTAAGACAAATAACTTTTTAGCTTTGTGCACTGAACAGTGTCTTTAACTGTGGGTTTTAGAGCAAAGTAAAGATGTGCATGAAGGTTACTTTAATCTAGTTTTGTTGGAATTTTTATTTTTCACGACAAAATTAACAAAAATCTCGTTAATGTGAGAAACATAACAATATTTTTCGTGTTTGTTGACAGTTTACTTCAAGATCCACCATTTTTTTATCATTGAAAAGAATATTTTATTTCACTCTTACTACAAACTTTTTAATATTGTTTTCGCCAAATTTCGGACAATGTTCTTTCTCCATATTTTACATAAGAACGGTATAAGATTGCACCTACTGACAAATTTGTGAAATATTACTGGGATTAAAAAAATCACTATATCGATCCCATATAATTCACCACGCTACCAATTATATTTACATATCTGTCTTATGAAAAAGTACGACTGAAATTAACCACCTCAGTGTTAGAATTTCCGATTAACCAGCTCAGAATAAAATAATATTTATTTTAATAACGATTATGTAAAAATTACTTATGAAATGTATGTAGCAAAAATGATGGCAAAAAGTTAAGAAAAAAAAAAAAAAACCAGCAGTTAAAAACCCTCTTCGCAGGTTTTGCTGCTAGGCCATGCGGCTGGCTTTTATTTCAGCTTCGCCGAGCTAGTGTTGATGACCATTTTTTAAATCCAAAAGGAACTGGTTCCAACAATAGCCCGTTTCTCGGATCTACTATCATCCAGTGTAGCTAGTCACCGGGACAAAGTAACCGAGTCAGGCAATGACGTCATATTTAATATATAGCCACTTGATACAACTATGTATCACTGTCAATCTTTCCATATACGGAGAGATACTACATATTCACCAATTCATAGCAATTATACCTAGGGGGGGCACGTCCCCATCCAACCTGCTGACGGAAGTGGCAACATCTTGTGACGAATTCTTGAATTCGAAACTGAATTACAACGGTAGCCTTGTTTGAAATTCCACGTACACATACGTTTTTTGTTACGCGGCGCGTATGGCATGGCGTCAGACATGCACTCGAAGCCGGGTTCTGAAATTCAACCACGTAGACGCAAGCCTATTAGAACTATTTGCCCACCACAACACAGGTATGTGCCTAGCATGGTGGTCGAAAAATCCTAAAATTCTTGTAACAAACAATTCAATGAATAAAGAAAACTTAGAAAAAAAAAAACTATTCGATCTTATTCTGCATATTCATATATTAATTTAACAAATAATTTAACAGATGGCAACATAAACAAAATTATCAATTAAACAACAAACAGATTAAAATAACTGGAATATATATTTATATTTTTATTTATTCTTTTTTTGCTTTTGTGTACGAAAGCATTATGCAAATATGTCTGGTCATTTCTATGATTTTTTTTTTTTTTTCAAATGATAACGATTCCTGCCTTCTTTTTTTTACATGATATAGTTTTGATTGAGATTCCAATGTAATAAACACTGTGAGAATTATAGAACTATTTATTCCTATCAGAATTATATTACTAGTACTATCAGACTTATAATCTTTCTCTATTTTCAGTTACGGAGAAGAACTCTTCGATATCTCTCATTCACTTTACTGTTTAAATTATTTTTATTATTATATATATATATATATTTATATATTTTTTTATTAAACTATAAGATAGATCATGAAATTATTAATACATAAAAATAATGAGATTGCCTCTACTCAAACCTATCGTATATTTTCTTAAAAACAATTTAAAAAAAAAAAAAAAAAATTCGATATATTTCCTGTTTGAACATTCGGATAGGAAATATATCGATGAAAGATTTAGTTTTTATTTTTAAGATTAAGCTTTTATTTTTAAGATTTAGTTTTTATTTTCTGTTCACAAAACAATGAGTTTATATTTTGGTTTTCTTTATAGTTTTAATATATTATCATTTTATTTATTTAAACTTTGTAACTTTTCTCAGTATCTTTTACAACTATCACTATATTTAACTGCTTTACGGCCTTTATAACATTGTACTTGAAATGATGTTTACATTTGTAATTATTAGATACAATATTATGTTTTACAAAAAACAACAACTACCTAATGTGAACTAAACCAGGAAATTTGACTGTCCTAAAACGGGAAATCTCCTAGTTGGACAGTCAAAGTATTTTTTTTGTAATGTATATGTATTTTGTTTCAATAAATAAATAAAAAAATAAATAAATATCAAAAATCCTTCCTCAATTGTATTCCATTACGGATGTTGAAACGCCCCAACCCGGATTTTTTAAAGTTAACGCAGCATTTATAATATGTTTAGTGTTGACCGGTCAGTGGTTGAGTGCGCATCGCGTTTGGGTCCCACCCGGGCGTTGCATGTTCGATTCCTCGGCTGGCTAAGTCTCCATCACGACTTAAGCAACATTTTCGGTTTACTGTGGTGGTAGTAGGAGATTTTCAAACATTGTTGGGTTATTCGTAAACCGATAATGTTTGTCTTTCTTTAAAAAAAAAAAAAGGTTTTGCCTGAAAAAGGTGTAAAACATAATAATCGTTAGTTTACTCCTTGGCAGTTACTAAATAAACCTTTTGATGTAAAAACTTCTTTAGCACTGTTGTGATTTAAAAATCGATCGATCGAGCGACACTAAAAAGAGACAAACACATCTATAGGATTTTGCCTGCGAGAGAATGAGATTGCAATAAAATTTATTTATTTCATGGGTACTCGGTTCCATTATAAAACGGTCCACGGTCCCACATATGTCTACTTTGTTCTAGTGGTAAAAAACGCCTCACGAACTTTAGAGGCCGGACATGCAGCGGACCAAGAGTCGAATCCTACGAAATCCAAAAACAATATTTCGTAAAATCAATATCCAATTTTCAAACCACTCCAAAATTAACAGGCAAATAAAACACAAATACTAATAAGATGACCAAATGTATAAGAAAAGGTGCACGAAATTCGTCGACAAAAATGTAGAAAAAATCATCCTTCACATTGATAAAAAAAGTGTTTCACGATGAACATTTTCAAATGTTCAGTGGCCATGAATAGGTTGAGAACCACTTTGCCACGGTGTCACATGCACCTATGACATTATTATCGTGTTGTGGTATTTAGTATGCCTACCACTGAAGAGATAAACAGGTAGAAGAGTATTTTGTGCTCCAACTAAAGTCAACTTTGTATTACTTTTGGCGAAACCTATCACTGGCGTAGGTGACCCTAAGTGATTTGTTATGTTTGGTGACTTAGCAGGGGTGTCCGAGTTCATGGGTTTAGTTTTATCCTGGTCTGGTCTTTGTAGAGGAAGCGCCTGCCCTCCAGCTGAAGGGCAGGCCGGACAGGGAGAAGCCGAAGATGAGGGAGACCCCATGACCTCCCCGGCTGGACCCAGCATGAATGGGTTAGACAGGGATGAATTCATACGTCCGTCACTCTTGGACACTGACTCCCAGTTCCAACCCTCATACTTTTTTCACTTCCCAGTAATTCCGCTCATTTCTTTCTAAAAAGCCTCATCATGCGGCATCCCCAAATATGACACATGTGTAGAATTACATGGAACGACTACGCTCCCTTTATTATACAAAACTTAAATTTGGATTTGAGGTTAAAATATCCAAGCTACCCGAAAACATATTTTCTTAATATAAATGTGTAGCATAAATCTAGGATGGGAGCGGCTTTATTTATTTAACTTTTAAATTATAAATCATATTTAAGAAATCAATTTTTCATATTTTAAGATTTTTTAAATTTTTAGCAACACGATGAAATATTAAATTATGATAAAAGCTTTTTGATGAGCATAAACTTAAATTACAAATGACCGATTTAAGTTATAAAACAAAATGGGCGAATATTTGTTTAAATTTCTTCCCAAAAAACGCTATTCTGCGATGTTTATTAATTTAGTTTATTTTTCTAAATTAGATGATATCCGTTTATAAATAAATATATTTATAAATATCCGTTTATAAATTTGCCATATCTGTGATTAAAAAATATTTTTTCGGTTCGGTTGGGTATTTTGGTCTCCAATCCAAATTTAAGTTTTGTATAACAAAGGCCGCACAGCCGTTCTTCTTAAAAAAAAAAAACAATAAAAGATCATTGTACGCCACTGCTGGGGATCGAAACTTCTTATCTAAATTAGCAATATAAGCATTATTTCTCATGGGTAGAGATAATTCTACAGATTTTCTGTTCAGTGGAAGAAGAACAATATGCTAGCCGCAGGTTATCGTGTAGGTGCTCGAGCTGTGTTGACATTACGATCTCCGTAGCATAGTGGTCTACTCATTTGACTTTGAGTTGTGAGGTTACGGGTTTCATTCCTGTGCAGGGCAAACATTTGTTTACAAGCATTATTCATTCATATACGGAAATGCCATGTATTTTAGGTGTTAAATGTTTAAATTTATGTCTTGGGTACAATGACATTACAATATAATTATACAGACGTGTGGTAGAAAACTTATAGCGTCGAGCCAAAATACAAGGCAATTTTATAGTCTTCGATTTCGAAGTTTAAGTGTTCTACATCTATGTGAATTGCATTTAAAAGTACCAAAATATCTCCGTGTGTGATGGGAAAATGTTTTCATTACTTGGCAAATACTAGTACATATACACTATATATAAATGGAGGCAAATTACTAATAAATAATATAATTGTTTTCCGCCCGAAGATTTTATGCGTCATTAGAGAAATCAATGCCTACTATGTACAGGGTCTGAGCGAGCAACAGCCAAATTACGAAGTCAGTGCTGTCGCTAAGTAAACTCTACTGTTTAAAATAGTCTAATCACTCTGTTTATATATATGCTTGAAACAACACAAATAATCTTCAGTAACAACAATCAAACGCCATTTGCACACTATCGTTGCTCTATTACAGCGTGTTCACTTGACGACTCAAAATCCGTTTGGTGTCCAGGCCTCCTACTTAAATCAGCCTTGAGGCAGTATTCCGCTGCCGAAAAAAGCTCCCTTTGTCCTGTTTATTTCGTCCATATGCACATATTCTTTGAATGTTTTCTTTGTCATACATTTTTTTATAATTTAATTTAAATTAATTTATTTTTTATTTTTTATAATTTTAATATTACGTTGGTTACATTAATGGCGTTTTGCCCCTCTCACTAGGTGTGAAACGCCTGTGTTGAGATGGCAATTTTCACAGGGGCTGTTGTCCTGGTTTTTTGTTTACATAATAATTAAAAATAATAGTTAATTTGATTTGAGAATTTACTGGAAACATAAAAGCGTTCCCTACTTGCCATATTTAATTTTGAGTTAGTGAGACTATAGCAAGTCTAAATGTATTGTAACGTCATTGCCTGTATATTTTTTTTTATTAATCACAGCTTTAGGAATTTTTGAGGTGATGCCAAATTTTTTGATGTCACGATAAAAACGTGATGCTATTATATTAGCATCACTAGCTATACTGAAACAATGACATTACAGCTGACGGGAGGAATATTATTGATAAACACGTCATAATAAAGCAATTAATTAATTTGGATTGTCAGTTATCTTACTAAATAGATAATACACACACAATCGTACAAATTGAAATGTCTTCCATGCAGATTTGAATCGAAATCAATATCACCGCTGGCTTAATACATTTTGACAATAAGATCGAGACAGTCAACGTTGCGATCTCCATCTTTCTTACATTGCCTGACATCGTATATTGCCATTCCATTCGATGAATTTGTACTGAGAGAACAAAATTTTTGAATTTTTAATTTATTTCCGTTCAGTCCGACTTTTGGATCCCGAAGTACGCACGCATCGCATATTTCTTATGTTTTTTTATTATTTGAATTAAATATCAAATAAAAAGAATAAAAAAGTTTAAATTAAAAAAAGTTTTCTTACGCAAAAAAAATCTACAATAAATTATAAAAAATTATTTGATAATTTCAAAAATATTTGATTGCTAATAGAAATTCCATTAAAGTTTTCGTCATTTGATATTTTTTTGCTGCAGAGGAACGGAAAGAAGTATTTCAACAAATATTTTCAATAGCCTTTAAAACAAGATATTTTAAAAACCGTAAATAAAATAAAATAATTATCATTAAAAATTTTACGTTTGTATACGTAATAATAATTAAAACATTTATTTGACAATTTATTTTTACATATTTAAGTACTTTTTTATTACGTTGCTTCTATTGACAAAGGGTCACTGCTCAGCTGTACATTCAGGATTTCTCCCAGAAAGCAGCTGGTTTTCAGCAGTGCCTGTAATAATTAAAATCAATCAATAAATAATATAATCCGTTAAAATTTAATTAGGTTAAAGCCTGATTCAAATATACAGATGGGGAATTTAAACATTGGATGATCCTTAACAACAACTTCATTGTGATGAAAACGCTACTGACTATATACTTCTTCCATCGACTTTCACATTACATAATATTCTCCTGACCCATCTATCACTTTTCAACTCCTCTCGTCTCTCGCTTGTCCTATTCTTAATCCCATCCATTGAAATTATTACATCAGCCTTAAAATCTTAATCGATTTCCTCAATCAACTAAAAGTAAGATCATTCAATTTCAATTTTATAAAAACAGTAGCGTGGTTTACGGTTGATAAACTGAATCAATTATTAGCGAATCAACTTGATGGATCCGTTGTGATTGTTGGTACATTTTTTCAGGCAATTTACCCGTACATTCATCAACCCCAGGAGCATTATTTGTGATTGGAGATCTGTAATGTTAATTGCAAGCGTTAAATCTTCGTCAGATAATTAACGAGCCCTTAAATCTTGGATTGACGTGGCTGACGTAATTGATGCTATATTGTTGTACCTATATATTGATGGATTGCTTTAATTGTTTCTGGGGTTGTTGTTTTTCTACTGTGATTTTCCAATTTCAAATTAATTGCACTTTGATAAAATACAAGTTTATTTGAGTGAACCTTTTTTATTCATACTTCTGATAAGTTCCCTCGGAAAATCGATCCCGTAAAATATTATTTCTTCAAGTAAGTATGCAAAGAGGATATATGACCGTACAACCAAAATCGATATACTTATATCTGCAGGTATCTTGACTTGACTCGAAAATCCGCCGAAAAATATTTGTACTAACAATAATTTCGACTCTCCGAAGGCGCATGCAAAAATAATAAAATACGACATACTTATACGTTCAGGCTGAAGGTAGTGAGGAGGGGTGGGGGATGTGGAAAATGTACCTGGCTATTCAGATCTAGTCACTAAACACGGCTACGGGCCTCTTGTGTTGTATTCGGTTAAAAATGTTATTTTATATTCAATTTGAAACTTTTAACGGTTTTTGTAAGTCGACTGCTCGTATAAGTATGTCGTGTTTTGTTATTACCGCATGCTCCTTTGGATTTTCAGTCAAGATGCCTGAAGATATAAGTATATCGACTTTGGTTTTAGGGTCGTTTATCCTCTTTGCGTACTTTCTTGAAGAAATCTTTTTTAAGGAGATCAATTGTCCGACGGTCAACTGTCCGCCGGAACTGTCGGTGGGCCGACTGTCGGGGTATCAATTGTCGCCGGATCAACTGTCATGGAACCATGACTGTCATAGACATACATGTATACTTTTGCCAAACAGCAGCGTAAATATTGATCTGATATTTGTCAGCTTCCTATGGCACCAGAAAAATGGAAGAACATTTTAGAAATTATATTGTGAATCAAAAAATATATATGTGTTTAAGGCGATGCGCCACATCGTTTAAAATCGGGATCAGGCCGCTAACAAGAACACTCCTTATGTAGATGACGATAAATTCCCGTTTTACACCAGCCGCGTATTTTGGAAAAATATTGTATTTAAAAACAAAAACAAAAATTGTTAAAACGCGGGGTTAATTTTATTTTGCGAAGCTCAGGCACAAATATTTAAACGGGTTACGATCATTTTGTAACGAATTTTATTTTGCACATATACAATAAAACTATAACCGAAAAAGGGTTCGTATTTAGGAGTTTTTAAGCTTGAAATCAGTTTTGTAGGCCTGAAACTTTTTTTTTTCTGGGCTTTTAAAAAAGAACAATAAAAAAATACCCTACTATTTAAATTCAAATATATGTTCTACTCGCAGTATTTAATGAAAGAATATAAAATAATTTCTAAGCGATCGAATTTTCAAACCAAAATCAGATAATTTTGCATTACATGATAGTGCATCACATTAAATATAAAATGTAAATTTAACAGTATATTTCCCAAATTATTAATGAATTATATGCAAAACAATCAACCATTTTCCGAATTATTGGTTTTCGATACAGATAATGAAAATTGTTAATTGGGTACCTACGATATGATTATATTTTTGGGCACGTTGACAAATTGTAATGATGATTCATTAACGGTAATGAAAAAATAATTAGGTAATGGCGCTAATTTAATATTACTATCAGCGTAGCCCAGTATCAAATTACGAATGACACAGTAGTACGATCGTTCAGAACACTCTTTGAAAAATAAAAAATAATTTTTTTCATGTAACCTTTTCCCTTAACCCCTTTTAAGCTCTCTTAACTTTAAAGTTTGATATTGTAAAGGGACCGGGTATTTAAACTGAAACACAAATAACAAACAAAACAAACGAAAGTTTCGTGCTTGAGCTCGCAATAATTTGGTGATGGAAATAGCCAAATCAACACAATAATCATTAGCTTAAATAATAAGTTCGTAATTATCAAGTCACTCTACTGCCGATTCCAGGGCTGGGCAAAATACATGCTTTGCTGTAATTAAAATACAAATTACAAATTACTTTTTCGCATGTATTTAAAATACGAAATACAAAATACTTTCGAGTCGTGTATTTGAAATATAAAATACAAAATATAGTATTTTAACATTTTTTTAAATTTCAAATACAAATTACAAAATACATTTGGTTTTGGTAGAGCCTTTGGTTGCAATAAATTGAGGTAAGTGCCCTTATCAAAGGGTGCGTTTTCATAGAAGCAAAGATGAGCAGAGTGAAACACAGACCAATTGAAAAATTGACCAATCATATTGCTCAGAAGACATATCTCATCTCCGCTCCACTTGTAAAGTTTTATGGTTTTGACGGAATTTGATCATCCATTATCAATTATCAATTAACTCACAACTTCATGAATAAATACCGCGAAACGATGAAAACGACAATTAATAAGATACTTGCTTTGACCTACAGTCTTGCCAACTCTAAATATTAACATACTCATATATTGCTCTGAATTCAGAGTTTTTAGTCTATATTTTATCTATGTCAGTTTATTTTCCATTATCAATATTAAGGTGGCTAAATGTATTTGAAAATGTATTTTGAAGCCATAAGTATTTGAAAATGTATTTTGAAGCCATAAGTATTTGAAATACAAATTACAAAATACCTCAGCATCAGGTAATTGAAATACCAATTACAAAATACATTATTTTTATGAAGTAATTGAAATACAAATACAAAATACGTATTTCAATTACAAGTAATTCAAATACTGCCCAGCCCTAGCTAATTCCTACTAGAATTAAAGTACCCACGGTGCTTGAGGAAATACCGTTCCATCGATTACCTGTCGTACCTATTAATCACGTGGCTAAATAATAATTGAGCAGAGAGTAGTATTTCGTAAACCATCACTCTCTATTCTTCAGTACGCATTCTAAAAAAAAACTAGATCATTTATGCCACACCTTGTAATTTCTTCGCATTGTTGCGAAATATTCTTGGTGGAGCGTAGGTAGTAGGTACGCTATTCAGGCTTCGTGTTTCTAACATGATTTAGAATACATAGTGTTTCTTATGGAATTTGACACTATTTATTTATTTATTTACACGCATACGGCATAACATAATTAACATAATATACATATAAATAGTACAACAACATGAATAATAACCGCAGATTTAAATGTAAGTTAGGTAACAAGTAGTAAGTAAAAGGTAAAATATAAAGTGTAAAGTATAAAATATGAAGTACAAACTATAAAGTTTGAGTAAAAATAAAAAGTTAAAAGTAAAAGAGAAATAAAATGTTTAATGTAGAAATATAAGCTATCTTTAAAGGGTATAAGGATTTAAATATAAAATATAAAAAGGGAGAAATCCTCATAGGAGCAAAAGAAAAACTAAAATAATTGATAGTTAGATATTGTGGATTATAAATATCAACCGATATGATAAACAGTATTTATGATTTCTTAAGCATTATTAATTTTAGTGAGCAAGTACTAGTAGGCATATTATGTTTACATGATGTGTTGTATTTACGTGGTACTAGCAAACAAATTTTGTTTCATGCATCTAACTGTCAAACTATGTAACCTCCTTGCAAGAATTATTTTATCTTGTTATCTTGTTAAATTCCTATTGAATTATTTTAATAGGAATTTAACACGAATTGCAAGAAACACTTACCTCAAAAACGAGTCGCAAAGTAACGGAAGAGGCTCCAATATTATTATTTATTTTGATTCGGTATCTATGCCTCAACTTGAAGTCTTGAGGGTTTGATTTTAAGGAAAATCTTTGTTTTTAGTTTATAAATTATGCATCATTGTTATTACCTACTTATTTATTTGTGTGGAAACGGAATTTAACAATGCTTTAAGCGCTTTGTTCAAACTGTTGAAACCATGAATTAATAAGGGGTGTTTGTTTTAGAGGTTTGGTTTTTAAACTGGCAACATTGTTTCTACAGACTGTCAATTTGACGGTTGACAGTTGATTTGTAGTCAGTATGTTATGCCATTTCACTATGAATAGACTGACGTCAGAACGTGCAAATTGTGCAAATTTATATTGAAAATCATAGTTCGGTTAGCCAAACTTATCGTGCACTACGTCCATTTTACTGTCGAAATAATCATCCATCCGAGCAAGTTATTCGGAAGATCATGGATTGTTTAAGCACCACGTACACTCTAGTGGATAATACGTATCCACAAAGACGACAAACAGTGCGCATAGAAGAAGTTATTGCTGCTGTGGAGAGTAATGTTGGGGAGAATCCGAGTGAGTCGATTCGCCATCGTGCACAACAATTGCAGCTGTGCCCATCCTCTTTGTGGAATATTCTGTGGAAAGATCTGGGTCTAGGTCTCCACGATCGTGTGATCTCACACCATTAGATTACTTTCTTTACGGGTATTTGAAGTCACTAGTCTATGCTGATAAAACAGAGACGTTGGACTATTTGGAAGTCAACATTCGCCGTGGTTTTGCCGATATATGGCCCCAGTTTCTCGATAAAGTTGTCGAAAATTAGACTTCAAGATTGCGCTTCATTTGAGCTGGCCGTGGCGCTCATATCTCTGAAATCATATTTAAACAATATTGGCATAAAATTAACTATTAAATAAAGCCAATATCAAAGACATTAACATTATTTTAATGTGTTATTTTTCATTTTGAATTAGTAAACCTCTAAAAAAAAACACCCTTAGTAGGTAAGTCCCTTAATTAGGTTAAAAATTACATTATACTTGGAATGACTTTTATTCCAGTGTGAAATGATGTAATTTTAACATGCACGGATCATTTATTATTACTATTTCATAAGATTAAAATAATTTATCTATAATCAAAACATATTTCCAGGTGCCAAATTTTGCAATTTTCCTGCTTTGATTCTGTGTTTAAGTACGTAAAAATTAATTGAAAATTTGTCTTTTATATATAATGTAAATGATATTGTTAATAAATAAACTTTTTGTCAAACTCGAAAAGAAATGTATGTGAAAGTATATCAGAAAAAAAAAATGTAAATAATATAATTTTCATATTTATTTTTTTTTCTTTTATATTTTCTCATATCTTCTCTTTGTTTATTTTGTTTAGTTGTTCATATTTATTTTTACTTATTTTCTGCTTGTTTACGTCTTTAATCCACATGTTTCTAATCTATGTAATATTTTCTCTATTGATCACTATGAAACAGTTAACCGTCTAAATTACAATAAATAAAAAATCCATAAACAACTTTTTCCTCGAATTATTCGATCAAGACCCGCGACAGTATTCGACCACTTTCGATCAATGCATGCTTAAATAACTCAGTCCGTATGATTGCAACCCACATGTAACATAATCAAGAACCATTAGCCTATTATAATTGTTGTTTATTGTCCACATAAATACTACAATGGCAGAACAAGGCAGCTAGAAATGGCAGCTAGTGATTACTGTTTGCTTTGTGAACGACTGAGAAGAAAGACGCCCCAAGGCTTGAAAAATCCATCATTGGTTTGTTTGATATTGTAATATGGCAAGATGACGAACAATTATTGTCAAAAACGTTTAAGTATGGTAGAAAAACCATAAATATCATTGCCCTTAGTTTTAAGTAAGTCGAACACAGTTCTGTCGTAGGACACACGTGTCGCTTTATCCACTGTCAGTCACATCGCAATAATTTTATTACGTCGAAAAGTATGGACGATGTTGTCATTTAGTGTTTTGATCTCTATGACATTGTAGGCCTCTGTAGGACTCTGACAGTTCCATGTAAATCTAAAATCCAGCATAGATCGAACACGTACGTCTGAAGAGTGTGCCATTCCAGTGTGACATATTTTGACTTGTGTCAGTGTATTTGCGGGAATCCATGTTGTCTTCAAAAAGTTTTAAATGGCTGGTTTCTGTGATTTGCCTGCAACACCTCTGACAGTGTTGCAATGCGTTGTGCGTATGTGTTGGGCCTCCCGCACCCCCACCCTCTTGGATTCTCCTCCCCCTTACTCCTTCCATTCCAGCCGCTTAACTATATGAAATACCCTATTTTATCAAACAATTTGCGCGCCTATAGTAATTTTTATTCATATTTTACAATGCCCGAGCTCACCTTTACATATAGAAACCTTCGCAGGCGTACGCACAACAACACACCAAAGTTTCATGATAATCAAATGAATGGTTTAGGAACGCATAAGGGTCAAACAAAGAAACATACATTTTTATATGATAAGATTCCAAATTCCTAGTTTACATTGAGAGATTTCGTAATTTTTGTACAACCGTACAACGGTAGAAATGTTAATTTCTGGTCGTCTTTTAAATGGCAATGGTCCTGAGGAAAATGATTTTTTTTATAACTGCATTCGGCTTTACAAATCTTACAATTATAATGTCCCTTGATTTTTCTTTTTCAGAAACATTGAATATCCTAACAATATTTGAAAAACTCCTACACCAATATTGTTAGAGCAAAAAAGACATAGCTAATAAATGATTTGAATTCACGACGCTTGATTGGGAACCAGATGTATTTGCCGGCTTAGCCACTAAACAAAATTAACATATATTTATACTATCCAGACCCGTTATATGATCTCTAAAGACTACTTTCATCTTAGAACAAACACTTCACATATTTCATAATATTCCATTGTCGACATTAAAATTGGCGTTTTGAATGGGCCCAATCCCAGCGTAGATCGATTTAAATGACAATGCGATATGTATGTATGCATGCTGCAACACATAATTATGGCTGTATTATTAACTACCAAGAACAAGCGAAATGTACGTCGGTACCTATACCTGTTTGATGTTGATGAATTTATAGACAGGTAGAAGATGTAGATTACAATGATTCGAGAACAAGCCCTTGTATTGAATACAAATGTGTTTTATTGACATCAAGATTTCTGATTTTCAATGTGTTGCAATTAACTTGTAAAATGGATAAACTTTTACACCCTTTATATTAAATTTATTATACCAGTAGTTACGTGAACCGTAGACCTCATATCCAAAAAGGTATATAACTAATTTTCTATGATTTCAAAAAAATTACGTCTGAAATCATCAGATTTGTAAGTAGGTACTTAAATGACAATTTGTTGTTGAAATTTAAAAATTATACTGATTATTTCCTTTCGACGGCCGGCATAGTCCATAAGGCTCTTGACTCGCATTCCGGAGGTCGCAGGACCGAATCTCGGCGTGGCGAATAAATTTTATTTGTGTTATTTAACAATTTATTCGTTTAAAATAATATATAGTATATTTGCGGCACGTTCCATAGTGGAAGATACACTCAGTATCGCTCTGGTGTAAGACCACCATTCAGAATTGAAACGTTGCTTGAAATGGCTTTAGCCGTGTTTAGTGACCAGATCTGAATAGCCAGGTACTTCCCACCTTCCTCTTCCCCGTCTCCTTCCCCTCCCCGTTACCTTCAACCTCACAACATACCTTAATTGGGGATGCATTAGTCTCACTGGCTCCAGACGGTAGCAGTTGGGACTCTTGTGCGGTATTCATATAAAAAAAAAAAATTGAAATATGGAAGGATCCACGTTGACGCAAACTCTGCAGAATAAAAAGGCAGTATCCATCACGGCCACCATATTGAAACGGAAAGGAAACCTAAAAACCAATTTACAGACAGAAGAAATGTTAAAATAAATATGAAAGTTATCTCTTGTACAAAACTTGTTATCTGAAAGAGACTTTAAATATTCAAACAACCAAAAATGAATGGGTTTCGGTGAGGGACGCGTATTTTTCTTAAAAACTTCTGTCTTGAGAATTTGACGCAATTATAAAACTAGAAATTATGAAATTATAAAATCAGAAAAACATTTTGATTATAATTTGATAAATACTTATTTTGTAAAACAACAAAAACTTAAATTATAATATTCTGAGTAAAATTCCCATTTGGAACAATTCGTTTTTAAAAGTAAGGAATATTTTCTCAAACACTATTTTTTTCTCTTAAATAATTATGAATTTATGTCTATATGTTGAATGATTATAATTATTTGAGATTAATAAACATAGAACTCTAAATATAGACATTCAAAGTAAAACTCTGTTCAGAAATATTTAATTTAATATGTGTTCTGTGTGAAATTCGGATTTGAGATTAATAGAACAATTTCTTAGAAACAAAAAAAATAATATTTCAAAATATGTAATGAACATTGTTCAAAAAAGATTAAAGACATTACATACGTTGCTTTCAAAGAATAAAGTACGCACGTAAATGATCATATAAACAAATGATAATATGTTCAGGTATATCGGTATGAATGCTACATTTTTTTCTTAATTATAACATCACAAATAAGGCCATAGGCCATGTATTTTTTACTATATTTATACCAATATTTATATTAGTAGAATGATGTGTTTATTACGAATGTTAGCTATTTTTACAGATCATATTTTTACTCGCTGAGTTAGTGTTTTGACAGTGATTCCTATTATTTAATTAAATTCAAACTGTTTTTTCTTTCCCCTCTGACTGATTCGAAGTCATTAAGGACGGGTTGTTTCAAAAAATTTGATGGATTCATCAAATATTTGAAGTTAATTTTCACGTTCTGCGTAAGTTCTATTCAAGTTCTGTGATGATTTCAGTTTTGTGAATCAACTGGTCTGGTGAATGATGTAATAATAGAACTTTTTTTATTTATTTTTATTTTTATTTATTTATTTATTTTTATTTATTTCTATTCTTGTACATACACTTTACAAATAATTACATAGTTTACATAGATAATAGGTTATTAATAAGAAAAAAAACATGTTAAAGATCCGTAACTGTATGTAAATAGGTTAGTCGTAGTGTTTTGTGAATAGAACTTACGCAGAACGTGAAAATTAACTTCAAATATTTGATGAATTCATCAAATTTTTTGAAACAACCCGTCCTAAGTGCCTACAACGTAAAAAAACATTCCACTTTTCAAAGATTAAGTTTGTTTGTTTTCTCAGAACAGAATTAATTTTTTCCTCTGCGTTAACAAGCTAAAATATTTGAATTTTATTGACGTCACTTGGAAAAGTTTAAAATAAGAGCAGGTTCATTATCAACACGTTATCGTTGAAAGATATTTGAGTCTCAACAAACATAACAATAGTTTAGGTATAATGAATAGATTTTCAATCCCTGGGACATCAAATAAACGACAAGTCTTTTGGAGTCAACAATAGGGAACATTTAGAAACAAAGCTGTAATTATAAAGTAATAATTTGAACAATTGTCATCTTAGACGCAGAAACATAGCAGTATTGTTAATAAGGTTTTCTTTTTAGAGGAGATAGGTAGAGACAAAACAAAAATTGCATTCAGAGTCATAATGAAAATGGCAGAATAAAAAGATATGTAAAATATAAGGTAATTCTTTATTTGGTAAAAATATGTGGAAAGATTTCACTTGAGAATTATCCTGCACCACAAATTATATTTGACAAATACAACGAAAAATAGTACACAGCATAACACATTAATTTTTACGATATCAAGTTGTGTTAATGTCAAAGGATGTTAAGAAAATTCCATACAAACACCTGCAAATACAAACTTATTAACTCCATGGAAATACTAATTATAGGCTCTTGACTTTTTTATCGAATAACATTTACATAAGCCAAATGCATGACGTAAGATGTGATTATAATTAAAAATACTTGGCTTACCTTCATTTTGATTATGTCCGGTGCATATGTATATGTACCAATATGTTACTTGTAGATACAGTACAAAATAAGGTATGCAGAGTACCTTTGTATTTAAACGTATGTTAGAGAATTTGTTTATATTTAAATTGTTATTTTTACTGATATATTTTTATCATATGATTCATGGGCCAGGAAAAAATGTAAAAACAATTTTTAAAAACGGAAAATATGTTTGTAAAAGATGACTCTCATTCTGTGTGCGTAAGGACGTGTAAAGTATTTTCAGCCGAAAAATTCTCTAAAATTATTGAACTGGTAATCCAGGAGATGTTTGAAGATTCAAAGTAAAACGCTGCATTTTATATCCTCGAAGCTTTAGCAACTTTATGGATATCTGGACTACATTCTGCAGAGTGAAAGTCAACCTAAGATAGGATAAGACACCACACATTGGGTTTTCTTGTTGTTCGGAGGTGTACCATGGCTGTCTCACTTGATGCATGACTAAAATAACAATCTTTGGTATTAAACTTATTTTTTTCTTTTATTGCTAGACCCATTACAAATTACGAATCAACATTTTATTTTTATTCAACTGTGTAAGTGATATTTATGAGTTGAATGGCGAATTTAACGTTTTCCACATTTAAATATCAAGTAACTTTAGCTTAAATGCCATGCGACAGAGCATCTGTCATAAAAAAATTCTTTCGCAATATCAGAGCTCCATTGTACTTTTACGATGTACGGTCATGCTTAGGGATTAGGATCCCACTATATAAAGGCCGTAGAGTATAGTATAGAACGATACATTGAAATGGCAGAATGATATTAAAATTTTACCGAAAAAGGGATATTTTAGGGTTTGTAAAAATACGCGGAATACATCATGCAAATATTTTCTCTTCGAGTTTTGCATTTTGAGCCCCTATCTCGCACAGAAATTTATTTTATTTCTTTTTCCATGCAAAGTACTTATTTGAAAGGAATTGTTTTAAGGACTTTTTTGATAAAAGTGTAGATTCGTGTTTTAGGCATCCTTTTAAAATAGTGGCATAGCAAATGTAAATGAGGCACCCGCCCATTTCAGTCTACCTCTTTAAATAAGTCTGCTTATTTAAAAAAAAAAACTCGTTTGAAAATCATATCTTTCCAGCAATTGAAATTTTTTGTGGTGTTATTTATTCATTATTCGAAATTTTCAAATGCCAAATCTATCTACTTTTTGAAGATATTTTGATTTTGTGATTGATTGGAGCTATCATACACAGATATCGTCTACCGAGAATTGTAGTGAGACGCTGTAGTTCTGTCGCTGTAGTGGTGTAATTGTAGTCTCAAAACTATTTTATTGTTTTTACAAGATGCTTGTATTATTTTGGTCCCCTATTTTCCCAGCTGGCCGAGTTGGTATTGCATCTGGATTCCTCTCAGGTATCGTGAATTCAAGTCCTCCATCCCGACACAATAAACTGCTGGCTTTGGTGGGTATATTCAAATTATTATCAGGTTATCAGTTCACACGCGGTAGAAGTGAAACCTTCAAAAAAACTAAATGAGGCAACAGTGCGGAGGCTACGAAGCACCGCACAAAGAGGAGACGAAATTATTCTCTCAATCTCATTCTCTCGCAGGTTAAATCCTAAAGATGTATGGGTTTGTCTCTTTTTACTGTCGCTTTTTCGTTTCATCGAGTTTCAAATCACAGCGATGCTAAAGAAGTTTTCATTTAAAAAAAATAGAAGTGCGCAGCTCACATGTGGTAGTGGAACCTTCAAAAAACTAAATTAGACAAGACTGGAGAGGCAACGAAACACCACACAAAGAAAAGATCGAAATTTGTCTCTTTTTAGTGTCGCTTTTTCGTTTCATCGAGTTTCAAATCACAAAAATGCTAAAGAAGTTTTCACTTCAAAAAATTACAAGTGTGCAGTTTACTCGCGGTAGTGGAACCTTCAGAAAACTAAATTAGACAAGACTGGGGAGGCAACGAAACACCACACAAAGAAAAGATCGATGTTAGTCTCTTTTTAGTGTCGTTTTTTTGTTTCATCGAGTTTCAAATCACAACGATGCTAAAGAAGTTTTCACTTCAAAAAATTACAAGTGTGCAGTTCACACGCGGTAGTGGACCCTTCAGAAAACTAAATTAGACAAGACTGGGTAGGCAACGAAACACCACACAAAGAAGAGCCCGATGTTTGTCTCTTTTTAGTGTCGCTTTTTCGTTTCATCGAGTTTCAAAACATAACGGTGGTAATGAAGTTTCCTTTATAATAAATTGTCTTTTTAACTATCGACAGCTGCTGTCCTTTATGATATACTTTATGCCTAAAAGTTTTATGCAATCCCTTAGGTCTTAGGTCTTTGCCTTGTGTTCCCGTTTCTATAACCTTTTTCCGAATAGGGTCAGGGTCCAATAGTAGCTCTCTGGGTTTGTCAGGCATCTTGTCCCGAATAACTCCTGTATCCTCTGACGCCTCCGATCCCAGGAGATTTCTGCCTTTCCACGAAGTTTTCTTTGCAGTTAAAACGTTTTTTCAGTGAGTTTAGCAAATGGGGAGGCATATCTGGTTCTAGAAACCAATATCTATTTTCACCAATTGACGATCCAAATGGATTTTCCTAGAATTATTATGCGGAGATTTTGAAAAAGAACACACTTCTGTGAATTAAAACATACTTATTGCCTTTTTAACCAACATAGCTCTCAGTCCCCATCATCAGATTTTTATGAATTTTGGAAATGTAATATATTGGTGCACCATTAAAATTAAAATAGGTAAATTAAAACAGGTTTATGGAAAACTTATAGGTACTTTTAGCGCGGTGTGAATTAAAATAATTAAAGAAATGAAAAATAGAACCTACTTTTGTTTTTTCCAAAAGTGTTCATTTAATTAAACTTCATTTATTTTTATACAAGAAATGACAAAAAAAAGGTAAGGAAGTTTTCAATCTGTTTATAACCATTATCCAATTCGACAACTAACCATTATCCAATTTGGAAGGTGTATATGGGTACCGCCGCTCCGGAAACCATTTATTGGATAACCAACACCGCCGCCATGGTAGCCCGAAATAGTCACCCCGATTGATGACTGTTTGACACGGGTGCCCGGGTTCATGGGTTGAGGTTTGTCTAGGTCTTGACGGGAAATGCGTTTGACCACCAACTGCGTGGCAATCAACGTGTTTCGAAACCAAAGGTTTCTTTTTCAGGATAAGATTAATGTTTATAAAAATAACAAAAGACAATCAAGTATAGTCAAATAAGAACTGTAGACAAAAATATTTTAGGGAAAAGGGATTAATTTAACTTAAAAGTATCATAAAAGCAATTATATAAAATGAAATGTAAAAATTATCGTGGTGATTTCCAAAGTGATTTATTTAAGCCGCCGCTATCCGAATTTCTACCGATTTCTTACATATCTCCCTTAAACATTGAAGTTTTTAAGCTCTTAAAAAAATATATGTTATTTTTGAAGATAATATCTAGATACGTTTTACGCCAAAACGCAAATCATATGAAATTCTGCTCTTACAAAGAATTCAACACATTTGCGTTTTAAGTGTTTAATTTGAAAAAATGTGACGATTCGCAATAATTCAAATGTTCATATCAATTAGTTACTTTGCACTCACCTGGGAATCCCCCGGGTCCATACTCAAAAACTACCAATCCAATCCAATAAAAAAAAAACAATTTAGACACAAATTAAACATTATTTTTCATTTTAAAAAGACTTAACTGTTTATAGTTGATTTGTAAGAGGTTTACAGCATTTTGTTATTTTTTTATTACATTATATTTGTTATAATTATTTTGTTATTTAAAGTGATTAAGAGAATGAAAATATTTCAAATATAACTTTTAAACACGTTATCTTTAACGTTGGTCAAAATTTTTATTTTTTTATTTATATAATATTCACATGTTTTTACAAAAATTATATATTTTTTTACATGTTAAACAGAGTTGTAAAATGAATACAATAATAGCCTTTCCTCACGGTAAAGAGACAAGGCTCTTGTGTTTGGTGAGGGAATTCAAGCTCAAATATATGTTATCATTGGGTAGTAAATAATAAAAGTGCAACTAATAACAAAGATATGTAAGAAAAAACTCGAGATATATCAATAAATAGATTTCAAGATTTAAATGAAATATTAATAATAGAAATGGACTCTTACAGTTGTTTCAGGTGATTTTTCGAGGTTGTTGAAATAATTTATACCTAGATACAGATAGGTATTTTGGATGTGGTTGGTATTAAATTTTGGGATATTGTTTTGAAATCTTGCTGATATATTGAATTGTATTTTTTTTTAATAAATGAAAACAAATAATTTGATGAAAACAAATAACTTTGTGTAAACTACTATTTAATTAACAATATCAACATGTTTCGAAAACTATGTTTTCTTCGTCGGGATAATAAGTTAATAAAAAATAACAAAAATAGACTAAAGACAAACAAGTATAGACTAATTAGAACATAGACAAAATATTAGAAAGGAGAGGTGATTAATTACTTAAAATATCATAAAAAAACAATTATATTATTATTAAAAAATTACTATTTAAATAGTGGTGTACACAAAGTTATTTGTTTTCATTTATTAATAATGATGACGCCACAAAGTGAATTTGCGAAGTTTGAAGATATAATTAGTTTAGCTGTATTTCTTTAAAAATTTGTAGTATTGCGTATTTTTTCTATATTTTTATTTTATTTTTAATATTTTAATAAGATTATATTTCTAAGGTTAACACTATTTTGAAAAGAATTCAGTATAACCTTATTCAAAACCAGTATAAAAAAATAAATTCTTGAACTAAATCAACAATGTTCTCACTACAACGTGAATGGATTATTATTACTACTTGCTTAATTAGTTAGATAAGTCCATTGTCACTCAGGAAAGTGGTACTTGACATGTGCAAACAAAATGAAATAGAAACTAGACATTTAGACAAGTTGTACGTGGTTGTCAAAACTTCCAAGTAAAATCTCTAAGGAGGGCTTGTCAATTCGTAAGTGGTCGAAGTTACTTTAAAACGTTATTAGTAATAACGTTTTAAAGTAAGTTATTACGTAATATGAAAGGATAAATATTGTTCATATTTAATGATCACCGGACACAGAATGAACTCAACTCCACATCTCCTTTGAAATCATTAAAAGTGATGAAAAAAAAAATGGTTAAATAGGTTAAGAGCCATTAACCAGCGGCCGAGAATTTAAATTTCGTCGAACGATGATCGTACCCTTACAACGGTATAGGGCGGTTTCGATGAGAAAGATTAACTATTCTCCATACCAGCATTTTAACATAACAACTCAATATGGGTTTTATTTCATTCAAAATTTGCTTTGATTAATTTCTACATTCAAAAATGCTCAAACTCGTGATGATAAAACTACTAAAATTATGTACTTTTTGTAATTTATTATTTTTTGATCATAAGTATTTATAAT
Source organism: Glyphotaelius pellucidus (assembly GCA_936435175.1). Taxonomy (NCBI): domain Eukaryota; kingdom Metazoa; phylum Arthropoda; class Insecta; order Trichoptera; family Limnephilidae; genus Glyphotaelius; species Glyphotaelius pellucidus. Next base: position 17,473,255 of record OW386548.1, read on the forward strand.
TTTTGAATCATGTCTAAGCAAATTAAGAAAGTAATTTTTTTAAAAATATATTAGTTTATAAGACCGTTAATAAATAGACAAACTGAACCATCTTCGTCTCAAAACAAGGTCGCGGATCTTTTTTATGATTTTATTTGAACTAAAATTAAAATTGTGAAAAGTAGCTTTCCCAAGTAATTTACTGATTTATTTTGCTGAATTATTATCATCATCATCATCTTCATCTCCTTATCCTATTCGGGCCGGGGACTCATTGAATCATCAAGGCTCCTCCACATGTCCCTGTCTTATGCTGACTGTTCGGCCTCTTCTGTTCGAGTTATGTCGTATAGTACAAAATTTTGTTTGAAAATTTAACAAATCTTCCACGACCTACGGTAAAACCTTATTGTTCTAAAAATAAAAAATTATTCTCAAAATTTAAAAAAAACTTAACTAGATAAAAGAACAGTCGAGTTGAGTTGAGTTAATTCTGAGTTGTCATGGTACTCTATAGCATCTATTCGGTTATTTTCATTATTTGATTTTGGGATGTTTTGCCGTGTTGCGCTACCTCCTCCTTTAGCCAACGTTTCGAATAGCGCTACAGTGTCCATCATCAAGGCAGATGTGTCTGAAACAGGGCCGTGAAAATCTAAAGTCGGGTCTCCGTTCAGTTAATTCAATCTAATATTTCCACCTGTCTATAATGTCAGTGGGTCTCTGTCACCTTTAGTGGTGAAATTTTGTGACGTGAATGTTGAGATGGGGAGAAGATAACTTAGAACAAATGTTTTTTCTTTATTCGGTAAAATAGTTTTATGTGGGATTTTCGTGATTTGCACCTACCAGCAGGCACAATACATGCCATGTCGTGATCTTTTGTATGAAAGTTCCTCATTCAGAACAGGTTATTTTTGACAAAATTTATTTAATTACTTTTTTAAAAGTGAATCCTGCACAAGAGTCCCTAACGCTTCCAAACGCCTGGAGCCAGTTAGATATGGCATCCCCAAGTGGAGTATGTTGTGTTGCTGAAGGTAGTGAGGAGGAGAAGGAGATAAGGAAGACTAGGAATCACCTCCCGATTTCTGATCGAGAGGCCGCCAGAATAGATTTGGGAAAAAAAAATATTTTTAATTTTTCACATATGAAACAAATTTAAAAAAAAAGTCAAAATACGTATTCTGGGATGGTAATTTTAAAACTGAAGTTTAACATTCTTCCGTTTAAAAAGCTTGAATCTTGAAAAATTCTTTTGACTATAAAAATATAACTCCAAAGATAAAATACCCGATTTTCCACGTTCTTTTCTGCCAACTCTAAAAATATCAATCACGAGTTTTTGGGAAACGTCGTTTGATTTTTTTTTGAAATACGCCAATTTGAATTTCAATTTCGATTTCTCGATTTTTTTTTTACATTAGCTAGACACAGGAGGCCCTGAGGAAAATATTCCCCTCAGGACCTATATCATATTTGGGGATGCTGTATGGAGGGTATTTTTAGGAAAGAAAGAAGAGGAAGTTTTGGGAAGGAAAAAGGTATTAGGGGTCCAGGAGTGACGGAAGTATGAATCCATCCCTCCCATTGCGTTACAAGGCGATGTTCCGAAAGAGTACGGCTGGAGAAGTCAAAAGGACTCCATCAACAACTCTCTCCCGATCCAACCTGGCAAGCAGCTGGTGGGCAGATGCATCCGCCTTCTGATAAACCGTCATTTTTGTTAATCTCATATTTCAAATTTTAGAATTAACAATATTATCTTCAACAATTTTTTTTACCATTATCTTTTTCTATTTTTCTGTATCTACTTCTCTTTCATATTTTCGTTTAGATTACTATTTTTATCTTTTCTTCAATGATGTATTACATTGATGGGAATAACCTTCAAAAGTTATGAAAAAGGGAGTTTTTCGTATAAAAAGAATTGCAAAATGCATATTCTCGAAAAACGTCAAAAGCTGATTCAGAAACGGAAATTTCTTTGTAGGTATTACATATTTGGGAGACAGGTATGAGTACCGCCGCTCCTGGAAACTTTTATCGGATAATTGGTCATCTCAAGTGGTTCGCAACGTTTGGTGACTTAGCAGGGTTGCTCGGGTTTATGGGATGAGGTTTGTCTAGGTCTTGGCGGCGAGGCCGGATTTGGAGAGACGGGTTGAGATAGACCTTTTTACTTCTCCGTTCCTCACTCCTATACATGCTGACCCCAGATTGCTACCCACCCCTCATACCCTTTTCCTTTGCAAGTATTTCTCTCTTTCCTCACCTTCAAAAACCCTCCACCCTCCATAATGCCCAAAGATGATACAGGCCCTGAGGGAAACTGTTATCTTCAGGGCCTCCTTTTTTTTTACAGCTCCACACAGGAGGCCCTGAAGAAAATTATTTTCCTCAGGCCCTATGTCATCTTTGGGGATGCTGTGTGGAGGGTTTTTTAAGGAAAGGAAGGGAAGGAGAGTTCTGGGAAGGAAAAGGGTTTAAGGAGTGGGTAGGAAACTGGGGTTCAGTGTGTCCTGGCCATCCGCCTCCAAGACCTAGACAAACCTCACCCCACGAACCCGGGCACCCCTGATAAATCGCCAAACGTAGCGAACCACTTGGGGTGACCTATGGCAGAGGGGTTGGTTATCCATTAAAGATTCCCGGGGCGGCGGTACCCATTCCCGCCTCCTGTGGAAATCAAAAAAAAAACTTATTTTTATATATAAAAATATTTTCGTACAAATAATAATAAATTTGTTTTGATGTAATAAAAATGTTTTGATGTATCATGAATTGGAAATTCATTATTCATGATACATCAAAACAGCCCTGACGTCATTTTACCCCGATCACAGCGCAGTACGACTGCAATGTGGAGAGATTAGTGACTATTGCGACGTCATCCACTTCAAATCCGGTCCGTTTCTGTATAAAAAAAAAACTTTGAAAATATGCTTCATAAAACATATATTAAAAAAGTTGCCTGGAATTCATCTTTGTTTACTTTCATATATTATTATTATGTCACTATCCTCGTATCTCTTTCAAGTGATATTACACAAAAAAATACTAATATTATGCAAGTGAACGCCTTTAGACTGGATTCTTCCGACTTTCACTCTCCTTATGTAGACTTCGGATGACAATGTATGGCCAAATGTATGGGAATATACACGACTCAATGCTCAGTCAATGGCGATGTATTACGACATGCAGAAACGGGTATTGAGGTGTAAAAGAAATGTGAATGATTGTGAGACACTAAACTTGTAAAAGATGAATGTGTGTGCAATGTGGTTGTTTCAAAAGGATCAAAAAATGCCTACAGAGACTTTTAATATTATAAAACCTGTGAGAGAACTACGGTATTCAGAAGAATAACAAAAAAACACCAAATTTACTAATTTCGGTTGTTTGTGATTCGATGTGACATATTCTTGCACTTGTGACATATTAAAGCACTTACATTATTTGGAACTGATTGTGGAAACAATTCAGAATTTCATATATAACAGGTAAAACTATTATTAATCAATTAATAAGTCAGATACGTCTACATGTCTATGTACGATACGCCATTCATGTCTGGTTATGTTATATTATCGTGAAAACAAGCTTATGGATCCGACTGGTTGAAAATTATTTACAATAAAAACACATGCCTAAGTTTGTTTTACACCACTTTTATTTTATTTACATTCTACCGATTTCGGAAGCACCCTGCCTTCGTCAGGAGAAATGAGAACTAAAATAAGATATAGAATATTGACAGATATACGAATTTTAGGTATTTGAGTTGGTGGTGAGTAAATGGGGAAGGGGTAATTGCGGGATTTCCAGGAAGAACAGAGCGGTTTATTGGAAGTATGCTTAGAGTGGGACGAAAAGATAAATTAATTTGGTTATTCAAAATATTATATAATACTAATTGTATAATTAAGTAATTATATAATTCATAAAACATTTTATTGGGGTTCAATCAAAACAAACATTGTCAATTTTCTTTTAAATGCATGTAGTTATATTTTTTGTTGACTAATTAGAGAGACGTCAGAATTTTTTCTTTCAAAATTTTAACAGAAGAAATTTACATTTCAAACAAAGAATTATTACAAATTTGTAAAAATCGTTAACTTTGTGGCTCGCCATAATTAACAATAAAAAGATGCTTAAATAATTATAATTTTTCTGAGTTTGCCAATCATCTCAATTCCACAGACCATACTTTTAAGAAGGAGTTAAAATTTAAATACATAAGGGGTTAAAATTCTTCACCGTAACAATAGAAGCAAAAAATTAAATAACTTAGAAGCACTTGAAATTATATAATCCCTAAATATTAATTCAAACCCCGATAACACCTATAAATATATTTAATATTTGAAGTACTTATAGCAATATTAAGAAACTGCCAAGATTTTAGTTATATGTTCCCCTGATATCAACAGCATAAAAGTAACCAGTCTGACTCAAAATAGATCAAGAACCTCTCGTTACATCCAACGTTCAAACTGCTCTGAGATAAGCGTCCAGTGTGGTCCATTTTTTTCTGCAACCGTGATAAAGATGCCTCGTGAGAGTATATAAGAGGCTGCGGTCCAAACCAGTCCACACTCTCTGCTCTGGTCTTGATCAGGCTTAGTGGATCTGTCCCAACGGTTTTACAACAATAATAATTCAACTTGGCAACCGGTAAAAGTTCAAGTTATTTTACAAGTCTCGCAGCTTTGACAAGACCGGTGATAAGGCTTCTGAAAAGTCGTTGATTCGCGAGTGCTGCGTTGTTGGATACGTGATTTTATTATTGGAACTGTTTGCTGAGTGTTTCTGTGATACAAGTGACTGATTTCTAGCGATATGAAGCTTTTGGTAAGAATTAATGGTTTCGGGAATAAAGTGCTAAAACAATTTAGCCCCCTTTTACAAATTATTTGTTTTAAACCAAATATTCATAATTATTATGTATTACTGTTTCTCTCGAAGAAAACGAAATTAATTTTTTAATGATTTTTTTAATGTATTGCATTCAGGAAAGCTGCTCATTAAGCTGAAAAGCGTGCAACACCCAAATAAACTATTTTCTTAGAACGTCAATTTTAATAAGTAATTATATTCATTTATTTTGATTTGTCTTATTTGTAACGTACAAAAAATTTTACATCATTTTTACCCGCAAAAGTGATTTCAAATTCAATTATAAAAATAAACAAAAAATCAAATAACGTCTTCACCCAGTTTTTGATATGGCATATAAATTATATAAGTATGGCGCTTTTGATAAAGCACAAGGTCGGTAAAGGGGTTGGTGAGGCACTTTGTGAAAAACGCTGTTAATTATTTAAGACAAAGAAAGTAATTATTTACCTTCGGAGGAAGTCAGAAACACGCCATTATTATTTAATCTTTTATTATAATAGTTAACACAGGATTCTTTGAGGCTTTAGACTTGAAAAACTTTTTTAACAACCTTCCAACCAGTTGTTAAATCGCCCCTTTAATGCAAAAGAAACGTATCTGCGTTTTGAGAAATCGAAATTTGACGAATTTTTCAAATATTTGTAAAAAGTCAAACAAATGCAACATGCAAAGGGCCTCAAAGATATATTTATTTTTGTGAAAAAATCGTTTTAGTTGAAAAATGTATTAAATTTGATGTGTATTTATTTATTTGTCTTTTATGCACCCGTAAGACTTTTACAGGAGGTACCAACTATGGTTACATTTTTTTAAAAGGTTAGTAATAAGCAATTGTTTCACATGGTTTACAATTTGAATAAATAAAAAAAAAAAATAACCTAAACATTTTCAGAAATAAGATTTCAATATGACAGATTTGTTTATGTATATTTTGAAGGGTGAATTTGTTATATCAAAATGTAGATATCATTTATATTTCGTGTTGTGCATAGAATTATATACGAGTATATTATGTAACTAACTAACCATTACGCCGTTTCCCCGCAGGGGTAGGCAGAGAGGACGGACCGCCAAACTACTAGGTCCTGGCACACACTCTTTGCTTCACTCACATTCATACATCGTCTCATACATACTCTTCTATTATTCTGACTTTCGACATGGCCCGACTCAAGTATCTGATTCACTTGATCGTGCCATGTCTTCCTCGGGCGTCCCCGACTTCTTTTACCATCCACATTTGCATCATATATTCTTCTTACACTACTTTCTTCGCTCATTCGCTCTACATGCCCAAACCATCTGAGGGTCCCTTTCTTAATCTTACTCATTATGCTTACATCAACCTTACATTCTTTGCGGATCTCCACATTTCTCACACGATCATACCTGGTTTTACCACACATACGGGATCTCATCCTCAGGGATCTCATTTCTACAGCATTCAGTTTACTTTCATCCTTCATATTATTTAACAATTATCAATTAATCCTTATAAGTCATAAGTCGAGACATTATAAGACTTTTGACTCAACAATGTGGTTGAATTCAGATATATTTCTGCATTTTTAAGTCATAATCACGATTTTCACATATACGTTTCTTGTGAATTACACGAGCGAAATGTGTTCGTAGATATTAATAAAATGCGAAATAAATTTAAGATTGTTGTAACACAATTTTAATAATAAAGTTGAGAGTAAAATCGTTCGTGTTAAATAAATTGGAAACATCGCTAAGGGCCTCATTATTTAAGCTCTTAATGCTACGCAAAATTAGTTTGCAAGGCATAAAAGACAAAAAAAAATTTAACTGAAGTCAACAGAGCTTAAATATAAATATAAAAAAGGTTTTTCATCCATTGTTTCCAAAAATAATCAAAAAACAATTCGGGTTTTGGTATTCAAGAGGTAAAACTCTTATTTTGTCAGAAGAAGACTTTCAAGTTATTATTAAAATTTTACAAAGGTAGGTATTTTGGGAAAGGTGTGTTTAAAATATTCATTCTTAAACACAATTATGAAGTAGGTAGGAAACTAACGTTTTAATAGTGTGGAAACTGGTTAAAAGCTCACGTTCTCATTCATTTACCAAAGCTCTTCGAGCGCTAAACGGACACTTCCACCACAAGATGTGTAATTGAAACCAAATTGACGTCGCTAGTTTACATAATACCTTTAAATTCCTAGTTGTGAATAATTGAAAATATTTCTGAAAATAAATTTAAGTAAAGTAAGGAAAATTTGTGCTAACTTTGTTCGTATACGCCCACACCAATCCGTTAATCTGTTCAGAGTGAATAAAAAAATATCACCATTTCGAAAATTATTTCTTTATTGCCCTAGTGAAAGACCACAATTCAGATTCAAAAAGTTGTTTGAATTGACTTTAGCCGGTTCGGTGAACAGATCGGAATAGCTAGCTACTCCCCAACCTTTTTCTTCACCATTTTCTTCCTTTCCCGACTCCCTTCAGCCCTACAATATACGGGAATTCCATAGTTGCACTGCCTCGGGATAGCTTGAAAGCTAACAGTTGAAAATTTTTAGAAAATCATAGAAATAAATTGAATGCGCTTTCGAGAATGTTCAGAAAAATTTTCACATTTTAATTTTTTTTTCAGTTTCTAACAATCCTGGCCACCAGCTGTGTGTGCCTGACTCTGGGTAAGGAAGCCGAAAAGCCAAAGGAAGAACCTTCATTAAGCTTTGGTGACAAGAAGACTGACAAAAGAGGAGCCGTGGAGATACAAGCCTCCAACTCGGCCTACATCACCCCCACCCCCAGTCTGCTCGGTGGTAATTATTGTACTCACCCTTTATATAATTCACGCTTTTACTATTTTAAGATTTTAAAGGCGGGTGAAGGTACGTCGCCCCAGAAACCAACAATTGAATGACAAAAACCCCGGCCGTAGGTCACCCCGAGTGGTCCGCCAAGTTTGGTAAGGTTTGTCCAAGTTTTGGCGGCGGCTGAGCCAGCCCAACAACTGCGTGGTTGACCGGATCGGGATAGTCTAGTATAGAGAGACTCTGGCCTCTCCAGCTGGGCTCTCAATCCATTGCCTTGCAGTGCAAAGGGAGGAATGAATTCATCCGCCCGTCAGATTGTTCCCCAGTTTTCAAAACTTCCTCTTCTTCCTTTCTTTAAAAATTTATTTGTGCTCATAGCATTGCAAAGATGACATAGGCCCTAGGAGTAATTATTTTCCTCAGGGCTTCTTGCCTGGAGTTAATGTTTAAAAAGATGTCTGCGGGGCAGTTAGTAAAAAAAACCTAGGTACTTCAAACCATCCATTAATTAATATGAGTTTTAGCTGAAAAACAAAGCGTTCGTTATAAAGAATTAATTCAATGATAGAAGGATTATATGAGTAAGGAAATTAAAATCATTTTTAGATTTAAGTCCAGACATGCCCTAATGGGAAGAAAATTGTGTTTGATCGAGGCCTCTCAGATTCCCCTGTGTGTGTGCTGTGTGTGCTCGATATGTGTACAATTCAAAGATTTTGAACATACATTATCGAAGTGCATTAAGTATGAACAACAGAGAGTGACAATATTAATGATCTCGAACCCAAAGGAAATTCAGAATTTAATAGCCTCAACTGAGTTATATGCTTTTTTCTAAATCATTAAATTTGTAAATTGAATAAAAATTTAAAGTGAATTCTTACATAAAGGATTAAGTACCTTTTAAAGAACATTAATAATGATAATATATTGACAATAAAAACACATAAATTTGTTTTAGACCACTTTTATTTTGGCGAGCCACAAAGTTAATGCTTTTTACAAATAGATAATATATTGTATTTTTGTTATTGTTTTTGGGGTGTTATGCCGTGTTTCGCTACCTCCTTCTTCAGCCAACGTTTCGGACAGCGTTAAAGTGTCCATCATCAGGGCAGATGAGTGATCATCTGCCCTGATGATGGACACGGCATAACACCCCAAAAACAATAACAAAAATACTTTTTGGCCGTGAAAACCTTAAAACATACATAGATAATATATTGATTTAAAAATAAATCTGGTAAAAATGTCAACATTGTGTGAGTCCTTGATAATATACATGCCAAAAAAAAGAAATAATTCATCGTTTTAAACATAAACAACACTTCATTGTTACACAAATTGACATCTTACTAATTTGCTAACCGTCTTATACTTGTATCCAACCGTATATTTTTATGTTCACAGTACTTAGTTAATTGATCTGCATGTTTAATGTGAGAGTATTCCCCACAGTCTCCCATGGACCGACAATTATTCCAGTCGGCACATCCGCCCCAGGGATCGTCTATGCCCCGCAGAAGCAAATCGTTGCCTCCGCATCCCCTTCTCAGGTATTATTCATTTCTATAACATTATTATTAATTACCTTTATATTTCAGGAATCTTCAAAAAACAAATTATTTTTGATTAAGGGTTACGAATACCTATGATATTTACGCAAAGGTCATTTTTATTTATAAAAAACACGTTTTAATTTCATGATGTTTATTAACTATACCTTTACTAGTAATGACCGTAACATTTTCCGCTTAGTGTGGTGGTAGTAGGAGATTTTCTAATGTTGTCAGGTTATTCGTAGCCCGGGAATGTTTGTATTTATTTTTAAAAAATGTTTGTATTTCTTTTTAAAAAAATTAAGTACATAGATCATCGATCAACAAAATATCGATGATTTAGAGAAAGTTCATTACCTATCTTTCTAAATGCAATCTAAATTGAGGTAAGTAATCATTAAACTACTTACACGCCAGATTCCTAGGTAAGCACCCACACTTAGCAAGTACAACACGAACAGTTGTTTTCTGTCAAAGAATTATTATTTAAATAACTAATATTTTAAATTTTGCTCCATATTACATTATAAACAATTCGGCTTGTCATTGCAAAGAAACAAATTGATATTGCATTAAAGCAGAAACGATTTTCACGTAAGAAGCGAGCAATTTCATGATTTGTTTCTATTTTATTATTATCAAATTTAATTTGGATAACACCATTGTTATTTTTTTTAGATAATGCCTTCAGAACTTGTTTTTAATGAAAACAGTTTTTTTTTTTTTTTTAATAAATTGAATAATAAAATTATTGAATATCGACGTTCTTGAAGAACAACGTCGAATATGCATATATAATTTGTAGTTTTGTAATAGAGCTGTTTAAAGTTTCGCTTCTGCATTTAGGTATTATTACAATTTTTGAGATCAATAAATTTTATATCGTTTTGATATTTTGCATTACTTTTGTCATTTGATTAAAAATTCCGAAAATACAGACTTTTAAATTAAAATACGCCCAAGAACCATTTTCAATTTTTAGAAGCTCCGACATTGTTCTTTGGGAACGTCGATATATAAGAGAAAAACTAAAAAATTCACGTAGGGCAGATATACTTTTTGTTGTATAAGTTATTCTTAATTAGATATGAGAACGAGTCATTGAAAATTATAAGTGAATTCACTTGGTTGTATTTAATTTAAACACATTTACATCGTCATTAGTATCGAATATGAAATCGTTGAACTCAAGAAACCAACTCTAAAAAAATATGCATTTAATAGTGGTAAAAACAAATTTCACAGTAGTCAAATAAAAAATAAAGCACCCACCTATCAATCTTGAAATCTGCATAAACCTTACAATGTCGTAAAGATTTAGCTGTTTTTGTTTTTGTCGCTTAGTACGAAGATTGCTACTGTTTACTGCTTTTATGACTGTTTTAGTATCGATATAACATTTTAAGGGTTTTCTCGTTTGTCCTACATACCGCTTCATTTCCTAAATTTTAAGGTTTAAGTACCCTGCTTAAATAAACCAGTTTTTATGACAAATATATTATAAAACAATTATTTACTTTGTAGGCCGAACTAAAGCAATAATAATATCTATTTTCAAATAAATTGATTTTTGTTTCATTAAAATCTACCCTTGCGATTACTGGACAATAATTAAACTTATCAAATGATGGTGATCAAGGACGGTTTATAGTCGTCCTTTCATTTTATTATTTTGTATCAGGTATTTTGCATAGAAGTTATTAATGTCCATCCGCTATATCTTTTTACTAAACGACCCAGCGTTAGGAGAATGAAAACACTCGTTCATCTAATCACTGTTTGAACATTCTCGTTTGTAGAGGTGGGTAGAAAAGACTCAATCAAGTTTGGAAAGTGAATCAAACTACATCCTGTACTACAATCGTCGATACGCCTTATTCAATAATATTCGTGATAACTTTGAGGTTACCGATTCAATTAGTGTAAATTTTATTTACTAATTTTAAACAACACAATAATAGATTAAATAATTAATTTTAGGAATAATCGTAAAACTATTTGCAAAAAAGTAAATCTATGTTTTCCATCATAAAAGCTGCTAATATAATATCGACAGCGAAAATTTGAAATGCTGTAAAGGACAATAAATCCAAAAATGAGATAAATATGTCATCTTCTCTTTCGATCTGCCTTGTCCTCTAGAAAAATAAATGCGTGTTTTACGACGTGTATTTTAACTGGTTTTTATCAAATAAAAAATTCTTAAATTCAAAACAGTAAGTAATTAAAGAAATTAACAAAAAACGTTAAGTAATCTGATAAAGCTATTCAACGATATTTAAAACAAAAATCAGAATTATAAGTTTACAAAAAAGAAAAATAATTTTTTGAAAAAATTAAGAAACTTTATTTTCGCTTTCCTGATAACAAAAAAAGATAAATAATTTAAAAAAAAAAAATTTTTTTTCGCTCTCCTGAACAATCAACACTTGGTCTGCTTCAAATTTCCATAATCAATATGTTTTGTTAAAAAATGTCATGTTTTGTCGAAAATCGTCTTAAAGAAATTTTGTATTATTTCTTTTAGATACTGTAAAAACTACTTGTAGCAATTCGTTAAATATTGTATTTTTCAGTGTTCATTACATTTTGCGCTAAGAAATGAGTTCAATTTTGAGATACAAGACTTTCATAAAACGTAATATATACATCGATAGGTGATGTCTTATTTGAATTACAAAGTTTATCTTGACAATATAAAATTGTTTAGCAAAGTTTTACAATCAAAATGTTTTTACGAGCGTGAAAAAAATATCGCCTCTGCACGCTGTTATGCAATCAGAGTAAATTTGAAAAATTCACAATTCAATTATCTACTTCAATAAAAATAAAGTAGTAAAAAAATACCATCAAGTTTTAATATTATAATATGTGTAAGTTGGTACTTGCTTTTCGAACTAATATTATGTAAAAACTTTCTTGAGCTTCGAATAATAAAATCCCATGTAAAATTTAAGAGCTCGCTTCAAAGATGTTCTTGACAAAATGGCGTGCTTACGGATGATATATTTACGATGGAAATAAAAGTTCTAATGCGCTCTACAATCATCGTAAAAATTGACAAAAAAAAATCCGCCAGTATCAATCACTTCACTAATAAAAAGCCCGCGTAATACAACCGGTCATTCGATAATCGTTCAGCTTTTTTATGAAGCGTAAAAGTAAATATTTTAAAGCCACTGGCATCCATCAAAATATGTCTGAAGCCAGCAAAATAACACCCCGCACAAAAATGTATGAAGCCGAACAGTATTAATATTTTACCGCACCTTTTATGAAATAAGCCTTTTGATTTCAAGAAATCAAGACTGTAACTGGTTTTTGAACCATTCGATCTAAGGCGTTTCCGATGCATGCGAGAAAAATTATGTAGGTATTCAGCGAAGTTAAAAAAAAGACAAGCAGCAAAAAAGTACTTGTCTGAGTTTGGCTGGAGTATAAGTTTGACCGAATGATCTGTATTTTTTGATTAGGTGATTGTTTTTTAATGTTGCTTTCTCCTAAAGTATTTGTGGCGTCGAGCTGATATCATAAGCGAAAGTAGTCGAATCGGGAAGTCTGACAGGTGGTGTCGTGTGAGAGTAGCGGGTGGTCTAAATTAAATGACATGTAGAATGTAGATTGGTACAGGGGGTTTCAAAAATTATGTGAGATTTGTTATTATTCAGATGTTAAATATTTATTTAATAACATTTGTTATGTAGGTACGTTTGGTTTAAAAGAAATAATTTTTCTTTCATTCTTATGTAAGACGTTATTTTATAATATTACCTGTATAATTCTATAATTTTTTTAAAATTTTTGTAACTATTGCTGTTTTACTAGGAGCCCATGTATGGATGGCACGAATGTCTTATCAAATTATTGAAACCAAAAGTAATCACAAAAATGACTGAATCATTACGAACTATTACAATTGGTCTTTCCTCGTGACACTTTCAAACATTTAATATATATTTACAACAGCGAACTCTGGCGTCATGAAACTTTTTAGGTTTTAAGATTTTCAACAATTTTTTTTTTGATTATTGGCTTATCCGGAAGGTGTTTACACATTTTGGTAATATGAATTACGCAAGTCAGAACATAATTTGACAGTTAATTGAATAAAGAACTCAATTTTTTAAACACTTCGGTAAAACGACAGTTTGGAAACATGCGGTCGGAGGGAAATAAAAGTGGATTTAAATTTTAAAAATTGTTTTATTATTCTTTTACGATGGAGTTCCACCAAGCAGTTGAAAATAAACGTCCTTAATTTTTATTTAAAAAAATAAAATTACACAGATTGACTAATATTGTTCTCAGTGGAGGAGAAAACTGAGCAAACGCTAAATAAAAGATACGAATAAATTAAAAATTTGGCTCGACCGCATTCGTGACTCTGTGATTGTGTATTTGAACCAAATTTTTGCTTATTGATTAAGATGGCTCTAAGATTGATTGGTGAAAGCTAGCGGACGTCAAATATGCTCAGAATTATAAATACTAAAGCATGTGAAGGTAAACTAAAAATTGAAACATTTAATTTAAGCTTATTCGAAAAATAGTAAACTCAAAAAACGTAAAATTGGTCAAAAGTAATTAAAATTAATTGAAAGCAGGTAAAATTGGTTGAAATTTGGAGAAATTTGTTGAACGTAAGTAAAATTGGTAGACACTAGGAAACAATGGTTGAAATTAGATGAAATTGACCAGAATCCGTTTTATTTGGTTTTGACCTATACCTTCCAAGCCTAGACATTTCGAATAGTCCCACCTGCGGCGCGTTCCATTTTCAAACAATAAAAATGAGGATATTTCTCCGAGCGTGGGAATAAGGCGCCATCTGCTTTGCGAAACGTGAAGCTGGTCGTCTTTTCATCGGAAACAGTTGCAGTTCGGTTTATAAAAAAATATAGAATGGATGGTAGTTACAAAAGAAAATAATTTTTGGAGGTATCTAAATTCTTTCCTGCTTTCACAATTCTTTTAGCCCCCAACAAAATTTTCAAAAAGTTTCTCAATTTCGCCAGAACTAAGATAAAATTGAGTTTATTTAATGGTAAATAGTCACATCCTCAACCCACTCCTATTGATTCGTCTCTTGAAAGTGTGACAATAAGACAGTAGGCTCAAAAACTCGAAAAAAAAACACTATCCGTCAATTATCACTTTCATAACAATAATTTGCACATGCTTTCAAAAATGAAAATGATTTAAAAAGACATTAGGTTCCCACTTTCATAAGCGTCTTGTATGTAGATACATAATACTTGAATAAATAATAATATTCACACACAAAGCGCACAGTGGTCAAATTATTCCGATCGACGCCACTTTCGATTTCCGAGTAATTATTTTTGTCGTTAATCTATTTTGTCAGTTCGCTCCACACGGGCCGGCAAAACACCGACCAATCTTCTTTTGAATTTATCCAGATCGAAATTTCGCCGGTCGGACATTCACCGGGAGTTTGGCTTGCAGGTGGTAAAAGAAAGTGCTCTTTCAACTACTCTTTCTTCTTTCAACTACTTATCCTCCGTGAGATCTCGCTCGATTAGCGGGAGTGACGTCACACGAAACGTGTTTGCCGGAAACGTTGAGACCGATCACTGTGCACTCTAGAACTTGTATGATGTGAAAATATTAACATATTTCAGTAATTTCTTTAGTGATTAGTTACAACAAATTAAGACACTAATTGATTTATTATTATGAATAAAGATGGATTGAGGTATTTATTTAAGCCCTTTCACTAAGTACAAAGGTAGGCAGGTACATGAATCTAGGTCTTGAAATCAGATATACGCATTGCATGATTATTTTAATGTTTTTTTTCTTCTTTCAAACATGGTTCTGATTTGAAATCATAACTATATTTTATTATTTGTAAAGTATATTTTATTATCTGATGAACTATATTTTATTATTTGTAAAGATCCGTTAAGGTAAATAATGTCTTAAGCGTTGAGGTAAAATATTGTGTTATTTTTACCAAAATAAATCAAAATTTTACCTTTTTTATAAGAAAGTTTCCTTACAAAACTAAACCTGTGAATGTCCTTTCAAAGATAGCCCCACTTAATCTGGTTCACTCTAAGATGTTTTTAGTATTGCGGTGCTTAGATGCCACCATTCAGAATTGAAACGTTGATTTCAAAATATCAAAGGCAAATATGTCGCTCGAAGGACGCGTAATAATATATTCTGCACTTAGCGTATAAAATACGGAGCAATTTATTTCACAAAAGAATTTGTTTTTAACTATTAAGTCATTCGTAATAAGTAAATATTTTTCTTGATGTCTTTCATAAAGTACAATGACAGCGAAAGGGCAAATCCATTTTTATCACAATAAGACACAATACCAATTTATTATTCACAATTTCCAGTTTGATATATTCATAAACCAAAAGAAATGTTTTTTTACACGGAAAAAATTGAAAAATAGAACTTCAAAAGCTCAAAGAGCTTGTTCGGAATTATGTACTTTGTGGGTTTCTCAGTGTATTATTTATTATTTCCTTGTCAATAATAATTCTGTTTATCACTTTTTCAAGTTGTTTTGTGAAACACCCTTGAAGTGTTTCTATCGTGGCGGAGTTGTAACAAAAACATGTATTTTTAAATATTTAATTGATTAAATATTTAAAAATAAATGTTAAAAATAAAAGGTTTGAATTTTAATGGGGAACCTACTGATTGTGTTGCTGCGTCGAAGCCTTAAAGTTTGTGCAAGTAAGTGCAGTCTTTAAAAGTTGAACCTTTATAGCCTCAGGCGCGTCGACACCGCCAACAACTCAAGTTCATTGTTTATAATATCATGTAGGATCTAGACAAAGGAAAATTTATTAAAGCATAATTTTATGAGGTAACCAACTGTTCATCCAGGAGAAGATTAATGAAATTCGAGATAGGGGAAGACGCCGTACTACGTTGCTTACGTGATGTTACAGGTGCAGTTATGCTTAGTTATTACGGGATACAGTCTGCAGGGTGCAGATTACATTGATGAAAGCCTTCCATTGGACGAAATAAGGCATTATGTAATACTACTGAGATTTATTTTTTTTTACATTTTGTCTATTTTGAATTTAATTTAAGCTCGTTTAATTTGAACCACATTGATGAATAATTCAGTATATTTTTTAAAATATTGATTAATTCTTCATAGTTTATTTCCAATCATGTATCTTAGAGTATCATCAGCAAATAGCCGTACTTTGCATTTAGAAAAAAAAATCAGGTCATTAATAAATTATATAATTTCCTTTCCTACTAAAAAAAGAAAGAGTATTTGTCGGATTCTTTTTTGTGAATATTTCCTTTCCGCGCTAGTCACCATATATATAGCAAAGATAAGACAATGTCCTTCCCAAATGGGGTATATTTTGAGGCAAAATAATTGAGATGTGAATTATAATCCTTTTGAAATACGGAAAAAAGCGCCAAAATTTCGCTCGGTTCAATAAATATGTTTTATTCAAATTCACAGAGATGTCTCAAAAATTGGTTTTTTAAATTTTTTTTTTGATAATTAAAGAAAAAAGAAAACCTTAGATTCGCGCTGCAGTCGAAGATTTACTATGGCTGAAAAATTTGAAAACATATATTTTTGCGACATAATGCGTGTTTTTAACAACCAATAATTGGAAAATATAGTTCGACCATCACCTCTCAAAACATTCGAATTGGACCCTGCGGCTCACTTTGAGAAACACTGAACTTAATATTTGAATTAAACTTCTTCTTTTTCTTCTCGTGCCCTGTCCGTTTAACGGACGTTGGCTATTATGTTGGCTATGCGGACTTAGTTTACTGCGGCCCGGAACAGCTCTACAGTTGTTGTAGACTGGCCAAACCACCGTCCCAGGTTTTTCAGCCACGATGTTCTCCTTCTTCCAGGACCCTATCTTCCGGCAATCTTTCCCTGCATTACGAGATGCAAGATCTCATACTTCTCTAGATGCCTCATCACATGTCCTAGATATTGAAGTTTTCGGATTTTCATTGTTTTAATAACTTCTTTTTTTATTCATCTGAACCATAACATCTTCATTCGTAACTCTGTCCATCCAGCTTATTTTGAGTATTCTTGTGCAGATCCACATCTTGAATGCCTCACCTTACCAGTTCTTCAATAAGTGTCAATGCTGGAGTTAAACACAAATTAAATTAATCTTCCATCACTTTTAGTGTACATTATTCGTATGTTTATCCATTACGCTGTTATACGCTGTACTTATAAATAATAGATAAAACGTGAAGTTTGGCGTTCATTTGAAATAAAGCGTTCATATAAAAACATTAACCTATTTACATGTTGTACCTGCAGATACTCAGCTACTTAAAATTCGTGTCATATTTTCACTTTCGGTCATTTGGTAGTAAGTACTTTCTTTGACGAATAAAGCGGAATGCTAAGAGAAAGGGATGCTTGGGAGATGAAATCAGTACGAAATTATTCATGCCGTGCAATTTACATAGTAAAAACAACGCCTGAATGCGTAGGTACTTGAATGCCTATACAATATTATTCCTACATGAATCACAAAGGTTTAAAATATACATGTTAAGTGAATACATGACGAAATTTCACAAGCGTGAATTTTGCGTGTCAATATTTCCTACTTACACTGTCAGAATTACACCCCGCCAGAATAGCTCCCATTGGAATTACAATCGTTTTTAATGTGAATAAAGATATATTTTTTTTAAATCCGCACAGGAGTCCCAACGGCTCCTGTCTGGAGCCAGTGAGACTATGGCATCCCCAGTTGGGGTATGTTGTGGGGCTGAAAGTAGTGGGGAGGGGAAGGAGAAGGAGAAGAGAAAGGTAGGAAGTACCTGACTATTCAGATCTGGTCAACAAACACGGCTAAAGCCATTTCAAGCAACGTTTCAATTCTGAAGGTGGTCTTACACCAGGGCAATACTGAGAGTATCTTCCACTCTTGAACGTTCCGCAAATATACTATACATTATTTTATATGAATAAATTGTGAAATAACACAAATTAATCAAAAAAAAATATTTGGCACGCCGGGATTCGATCCCGCAACCTTCGGAATGCGAGTCAAGAGCTTTACCGCTGGACCACGCCGGCCGTCCATAACTTACACAATGCACCCACAGAAAAAAAAGCCGTATCTCACGTAAACAAAATTATAATATATACAGTATTACGACCGATATAGATTAGTGGGCAACTGATCTAAAGCAACGGGTTCTTAATTCTTACCCAGCCTTCTACTACTCCATTACCCCACGTAAATTATTTTAAGTGTTTCACATTCCGTTAAAAAATATCGCAAAATCATACCGATTTTAGATCGAGACGTACATAATAATATATCACGAAAAAGCACGTAGGTGGGTGCTACTGTTGACATTTTCATGTCTTTCTACTATGGCTGTTAAATGAAACCAGTCAATTTCCACGCATAATTAAGCTCTCGTTTAATAACCCGTGTAACTGCCTCATTATGATTTTATTACCGTGATATTATGATATTAATTCCGGTTAAGGTAAGCGGTATGATTATTTTATTACATATCTTGTAACATACTGGAAATACGTATGTGAGGCGTTACACAACTAGAAGAAAGTGAATTAATTTGAATGAGTTTGTGATATTGTAAACTAGATTGAAATCAAATGTTTTTTAAATATATATTTATATAACGCAGAGAATATTATAGCGCAAAAAATTATATTGAAAATTTTTTCTTTGCGTACATAAAGGTAAGTTAACCGCTAGATTGGGAGGTTCGGGCTAATCATTAAGTTGTTCACGACAGTATCAGAGATATGTAAAATAAAACGTTTTAAAGCTTTATTTAAAATTATGTTTTTTATTTTTTATTTTTTATTATGGAAATGATATAAAAGCAATGTAAGCAATAAGTTTTAGAAAAATATAAAGACAAGAAAAAAAATCAGTTCTATTTTCCTAAAAAGATTGAAAAAACATCTTTAATCTACAATAATAAATAATATTAAAAAAGATTCCAAAGGTATACAAATATATAGAATATCTTCGTAAGTATGATTTTAGGTTTTCACCATGGGCCTTGGGCCGTGTTGCGCTACCTCTTTCTTTAGCCAACGTTTCGGACAGCGTTGCAGAATCACACTGATACGAAACATTGGCTAAAGAAGGAGGTAGCGCAACACGGCATAACACCATAAAAATTAATAATAAAAATCTTCATAGGTACTCAAAAAATGGAAAAAAACGTATAAGAGTAAATTATAATCATTTAACGAAATTTTGGGTTTGGTTTAGTCAATTTATTTCAAATAAGGAGGCAGGTGCGGGAACCAATCAACCAACGCCGCCCCGGGAACCAATCGTTACCCCAAGTAGTTCGCTGCGTTTGGCTACTTAGCAGGGGTGCCCGGGTTCATGGGATGAGGATTTTCAAGGTCTTGGCGGTAGATGCGTCGGCTCACCTACTATGTGGTGGGCCGAATTTGGAGAGATTGGTTGTGTGAGACCTTTTTACCTATATAGCAAAACTCTCTCGACTCATCGCGTTGCACTGCAGTGATGAATTCAAACGTCGGTCACACTTGGACACAATGATCCTCAGATTCCTACCCACCCGTCATAAACTTTTCCTTACCTGATCTTCCTCTCCTTAAAAAAACTTTCAACACAGCATCTTCAAAAATGATATGGGCCATGAGGAAATTTATTTTCCTAAGAGTTTCCCATGTGGAGCTAATATAATAAAAGTCAAATTTTGTCTCTTTTATAATAATGATTGCTTAAACGATTCGTCAATATTCTCGGGTACCATTTGGTGCCATCAAATCGTTGCAAAACACATTTAAATATTTCAATCACCATACAGATGGTTAATTTCAACATGGCTTTGACAGTCATGGCATTTAGTGAAACCCATCACATTTCCCTTATGAATAAATGAAAATTTTCACAAACGAAATGAGTATGGATCCGTTCAAACAGACGCAATAAGGGATGGAATTTATTACTTAATTTTTTATAATACTAAAACTTTTTTCGAGGCCCACAATTGAACATCAATACGACCATTTTTTTGGTACAGTTGGCTTTATAATCCGATTTAAAGATTTTATCTACAGAATGTCACATAAAACTCGCAAGAATCCAGAATAAATAGTATTGAATTAACAAAGCAATTTAAAGAAAAAAAAATCACCAAAATTCTTTTATATATTTTAGATGTTTTAAATGAAACAAAGTTTGACACAAAATAATCCAAAAAAATAAATCGGTACTGCAAATATTGCTATTAACTGGACAACGTAAAAAAAACTTTTAAACGGTTGTTTAGACATAATATTGAAAGAAGAGTATCGGTTTTTAATTTCACTTTTGTTTTCTTGATTGAATGAATGTATAAACGGCGCGGAATCTTGAAAGAGGAAATTAACCACATTCCAACATCCGACCGAGCTGAAACATTCTATCAACTTTTGTGGCAATCATCAATATACGCGTTTATCTTAAATTATAGCTCTTAATATGCGAAATAGATTTCGCTTTTAAAAAAAGAGCGGTTGATTCCAATCACTAGGAAGGAAGGTTCAAACCTCAGTCAAACCAAAAATACAAATTAAAGTTTGAAAATACATATTTAAATGTTTTTTTACGGGTTAATTTTTGTTTGTGAGAATACAACGCACAAAATTTCAGAAGTCGTTTCTGAATTGTGGTATTTCACCAGGTCAATACTAAGAGTATCTACCACTCTAAAATTGGATGTGCAATATAATCACCACCCAGCAATCTGGTTTATGTCGAGATTTTACGGACTCTATAAACCACCGCTGTGCAATAATTGTGATAATACTCTCCTTTTATTCTTAACGAGATTTTTAATTGAGCACTATAATTCATGATTTTTTTTCGAGCAAACGGAGAACTGGGCGGAAATGGTACAGGAGGGAAACTGCATTGCAGATTAATGTATGAACGAAGCTTAGTCAGAAATATTATTGTGGCGTTCTTTTTCGCAGATAATGCAAAGTATAAATAAGAGTTATCCCAGCAATTTACTATACGCGAAACGATACGGTTACATAGGGAACCGAACAATGAGAAATATAATGATGCAAAAGAAGAAAAACCTCAGATTCTGGAAGCAAAAGTTTCTTCTAAAGATTTTGGATGCCTACATTTCTTTGAAAATAACTCTTCCTCACAAAACATTTCTTCGACACAAAAATGGCGAATAAAAAGTTGATGTGAATTTCAATGTTTAAACTATCATCGCGGTAAGATTAGGGGCTTGTAATGATATTTGATCTTCTTAACTTCCAGTTGTACGCTAAGCCCTCCCCAAATCTGGTAAAGATATCCGACGCAGT
The DNA here is from genome assembly GCA_936435175.1 of Glyphotaelius pellucidus. Classification (NCBI taxonomy): domain Eukaryota; kingdom Metazoa; phylum Arthropoda; class Insecta; order Trichoptera; family Limnephilidae; genus Glyphotaelius; species Glyphotaelius pellucidus. The sequence continues at coordinate 17,494,836 of OW386548.1, forward strand.
TCTGGCTGGACAAGGTCAGGTGTATCAAGGAGTTGCTCCAAGCCACGTCTACCAACAGCAGCAGCAGGTTCTACAATCTAAGGTAAAAACAATCTACGTATATTAGCCTCCTTATCAATAAGAGCCTACTCAATTTTTTAAATCTAAGCAAACTTCAAACCTTAAATTTAGCATTTTAATCTACCTTTGTTTGCTTTTAGTTGGCCTACAATTCTCAACCCAGCTACACCATATCAGCCCCGATAGCGTCTCATCTCGCCTACTCAAAGCATCAAATTCTTACCCCACAGCCGCAGTACCAACCGCAGGTCTCCTTGCAGCAACACTACGCTGCCTACGCACAGCCGCAGGTCTACGCACAACCACAGGTCTACGCGCAGCCACAGGTCTACGCGCAGGCTCATGTCTTCCCCCAGGCGCAAGAGAACCACTACGCACAATTCGCCCAATCCCAGCAATACGCTCAGGCACAGCAGATCGCCCAGGTTCAGCAATACGCTCACAGTCAGCAGTACGCACAGCCCCAGCACTATTCTCAACAACTGTTCCACCCAGCCAGTCAGGCTACCTACGCCCAGCCGCAGGTGTACCAACAGCAGGTCTACCAGCAACAGCCTATTGCCCATCATCAGGTGACCTATACTCAGCCTCCGGTTTCCACCTACTCACCAGTCGTAGCTAAGATTGCATACGCGCAGGCTCCGGTAGTAGCTCACCAGGTAAAGGTTTTCAGCATTTAATCAAACCTATAAGTTGATTCGCTTTATTATTACATCCATTTTGTGCACAAGTGCTCTTTTTTGTTACCCAGGTATTTCTAAACTCAGTAAGCCATCTCTGAAAGCAAGAGATCCATTAACTTTGAGAGTTTTATAGAAGAAGGTAGAAATGATCATGACTAACTGAAACTTTACAAAAAAAAAAGATTGTTCCCATTCTGCTATTATCAATGAAGTCTAAGTCTTAGCTAGATTATAGTACTGTGTTATAATATAAAATTAATTATGCAATAAATAAATCTTACAGGTGGCCGTTCCCTCCGTGACATCATCAAAACAGATTGTGACACCTCAGGTCTTCCCCCAGCAATACTATCAGCAAGCTCAGCAGTCGCAAAACTATCAGCAGAGCTATCTTCCCCAGGCTCAGGTCTACTCACAACAGCTCCAACATCAAGTCCTGGTTCAACCTCAGCAGGTTTACCACTCCCAACCCCAGGCTTATCATTCTCAGCCTCAAGTTTATCAGGCTCAGCACCAGCAAGTTTATCAAGCCCAACCTCAGCAGGTATACCAGGGTCAGCCACAGGTTTATTCAGCTGGTAAAGTAGCTTATTCCCAACCTCAGGCTACGGTTCAGTACTTTGGAAAGGCTGCTCAAAGTAATTCCAATGCTTATTCACAATACAATCATTAAAATAACACTTTCATAATTGTGGTTAAATATCGTCCATATCAGCAAAATTGCCTTCACTAATGTAAAACTATTCTTTGTTCCTATTAAGGATATCTTCATTTTATCTTACCAAAAAAAATACTGGACACCTTTCTTCACAACTTTCTTACAACTTATTTTTCTAGTTTTGTTCCTTCTCTTTCTTTGAACACTCTAACATAACTTCTTAATTACTTTTTTGCTGAGACGCTGTAATCTGTGACCACAAATTAAAAGTATGTTTATTGTATAAACCCATATCATAAAAAAAACATCATTCATAAAGTATTATTTAGTGATTAGTTTAGGTTTAAGACTAAATAGATGCCATTTACAATTTATCATTTCACTTAATTTTATTAGTTGTTGTATAATAATGATGAAAATATATTTTTGATTAAAGTTATAAAAATATTGACTGACTTTAATTAATTATAAACCAACATCTACCCCTATAAACATTTTATGTGGTATTTCTTCATGTCCTAATAGTAATGGTGAAATTATATTACCCGCGGCTTGATTTTTACACAAGCACATTTTTTGAAACTATGCTACTTTTATAAAGCACGCATTTAGTTCTATGATACAAAACACAACTACACAAGTAAAATCAATTAACAAGTAAAATTATTCTACAACTTTTAGGGCTCGTAAGACAAAAAGCGAATCAGGTGTTAGATATGGTTTTATCGGTGACCGGCCAACTCGGAATGAAACCAACTCAGAACCATCTCAGATAAGTCATTTAGAGTGATAAAAAAAAATATATATTAAACATTTGGTAAATAGGTTATGTTAGGTTAGGGTTATCTGCTAATTTAGAATTATTTTTTTCATAGATTTTAATGTCTTTTCAAGGAGGTGTTGAGTTGACATTATTCCCAGTTGGCATGGAACCGGTTTTATCAACTGCCAAAAAAATAACAAAATACTAGGAATTATCTGTGACCAAACAACTGAATAGTCATGTAACAATGATGAACAACTGAATAGTCATGTAACAATGATCAATGACGTATGAACGTGGATAAACCAAATAATATGTTCCAAGAGTGTAACGCGACTTTCTATTCTCACTGCCTACGGCTGTGGGGAAATAATGCGATGATAAGTTGGTTAGTTAGATAAAAAGAAGCTCCGCCGAAAAAATAAACAAATAAAAAATATACAAGGTGTTAAGGGAAATTCTTCGCCAACTTTAACTATTGATTCTTGATTTAACCAGACGTTATTTGGAGCAAAAAATGCAAATGAAATTTTGGTCTCCGGTGATATTTTTGGTAAAATTTTTATTTTTTATTTTTTCTACTTAAAATATTAAATAAAACGGTAGGTGTTGGACAGTCAGTGTCCTGGTGACGAGTTAGGCGGTTATTTATCTGAGTGACCAACACGAAAAATACGAAAAAAGTTACCGGAGAAAAAATTTCACAATTTTTTTTTTAATTCCAAATATTGTCAGGAATTACTGGTTAAAGTAAATCATATACGTCCCTTAACACCCTGTATAAAATAGCGACATCTGGTTTTGTTTAGGTTAATGATCAGACGATGCTCACGTTAATATAATGATATCTCTTCTTAATTTTACGCAATAAGAAATTACTACTTCTACTATTTTTCACTGCTCTAGATAACATTTGTCGACCCCATTATAAAAATCCTTGTGAAAAAATCCACCAAAATGACCATTGGAATCTATTTTAGCTGGTTTAATTTTAAGGAAAAACATTTCTGATAAGACCGGCTCTTTCTTTCATTATATCTCCCATCTCTGGAAAGGTTTCCGCGCTGTATAACCGGAGATAAATGAAAAACATACCTTGATTTCTGCGCCTCAGAACAAGACTGGAGTAAAGACTTGAAGTGTATATATACATTTTATATCTGATGCCCGCTCGAACAGTATAGCGAAACGAAAAAAACAATCAGTGTGTGCAATTCACACGCGGTAGAGTTGAAACTTCAGAAAACTAAAGTAGACAAGAGTGGACAGAATTATTATATATAATGTGGAGATAGAATTATTATATATAATATGCAAGAATTGAAAGAGATGGGATTGGACGAGAAATTGGGTGATCTGGAAGTATGCTGCCTATTGTATGCCGATGATGCGGTGCTGATTTCCAACAAGGATGAACGAAGTATGTACGAAGAATGAGTTAATGATGAATATAAGTAAGTCTAAAATCGTGGTGTTTGAAATATAGAGTATTTGCAACATAGTTGTGAATGATGAATACTTGGAGCAGGTGGATGAGTTTGTGTATTTGGGAAGTATGTTTACGGGAACACTTCGTTATGTTTTGTGTAAGTAGGTATTTTTCCTAAACCGAATGCGTATTGTATATAAGAATGCCGGAGGCCAAATGTCGGTTGATTAACTATCAAGGAATCAAAAAGTAAAACTAGTGGAATTATTAAAAAATTGTGTTAATTGGAAACAGCCGAATTAATATGGGAAGAACGTCTCAAATTTTATAATATTAGACGATATAGCAACAATTAAGGTAACACTTTAATAGTATTAGGATGTTATTACACTACCGGAAATTTAAAAAATTTCACGTTTCAAAATTACACCACCAAAATTACACATGGAAGAAATTACACAAAGGACAAAAATGCCGTTCAAAAATACATAAAATCAAATGATTACACTGACATAGATTTTATTTTAGTTTCATACAAAAAAAAACCATAAACTTACACGTAAAGGACACGTGAGGGACAAAAGTAATACAGACATCCTGTAAAGACAATGAATTCGAAATCAACAAGCGCTGTAGACCAAAACGATTAAAAATAGATTTATAAAGTTCTTACATACGCATGTAGCAGAATATTACGCACAACGACGATAAATTAAAAATTGGCACAAAATAATTTAACAATAAAACCTCATTTGATTTTTTTTTTTTTAAATGAAACTTATTTAATATTCTAAAAACATAAACCAATAAAATTATGTATGAAAAAATCATCTTGCAAAATTTCTTCCATGTGTAATTTCTTCTTCTTGTAGTTATATTATTTGCATATTATATTGCACATTTAATGTAATTGTGTATAGTGAGCCGGATCTCTGAAATGTACAAGAAATATCGAAAAAATATTTTTTTTTATAAAACGACTTGATCTTTCTGCTTCTCAGGCGCTAAATTGTGCATAGCGAACCGTTGTAACGAAATTTTCAATTCATTCAACAGTGTTTACCATGGATATACAAATTGATAGACTTGCCCTAACATGATATCTGTGTATCATTTCGACGAGCTGGAGATAAACCACATGACCATATTTTTGTTACCAGGAGGGTTCGAGAATGCTATAAATAAACTACGACATCAAAGAGCGTGTAAATACTTTGACCATCAAAGAGCGCCTATTAAAATAATCGAAACCCTGCACAGTTAATTTCACTAAAATAAGGCAACAGTTTGCAGCGCAGTCCATTGTGGGCCTTTTCTGCGCAGGATCTGAATGTTCATAAAAATCGATTAAAAACTGTAACGCCTTAAAATGGGGTTGCGTAATGACGCTAAAAATCAATGAATTAGGCAAATAAAAACTCATTCATAAAAGTGTCTAATCAAATAGAATAACAAAATATTCTGTTGAGTAAACAAGCGCGAATTTTTGTTCACCTTATTTGAGAATTATGGTTAAGTTCATGTCTGCAGTCAGTTATTCACACGCCATTGTAAAAAGGAATAGTAATTCGTAAGCAGATTTCATTTTCGCGAATTAAATCGTGATCTTACAATGCGAGTTGCCTTTACGCTGTCAGATTCATTTATTAACGCTGCCTTCCCCGCTTCGCTTACCTTGGTTTGTCCTCTTTACCCTGATGGGCTTGTCTGTAAATTTGAATGTCTATGGTGTTTACACTCTTCATCCGCAACCCCCTAACAGAAGATAAGGAACGTTCAAAAGGTTATTACGGCCGTTAGCCGTTAGCGCAGGCTATTATCGCTCGATATTATCCTGAAACTCATTTATACCGTAATGTCACTGGATAGCGCTTACAGGTAATACGCGTATCTCAACTTTATTATGTTATCCGATCTGTATTTTAAGACAGAACCCTTATTTATCATAACATTTCTCAAATTATGAAAAATAATTACCATTTTAGTCGCATTGAGTTCATCGTACTTTCATTTATTGAGTTACTATAAGCAAGTATAATATTTTTTTGTCTTTATAGTGGAATAACATAATGAGTATTAGTAATTTTTCTTTTTTCTATATATCTGTAAAATTTTTAATTTTTATTTTATAAAAATGTAACTATCGACTCACTATAATAAGATTTTTAAATGTAAAGAACCCGTTAGACAAACTGCTAAAAAACAGTTTATCGGGACTTTTTGTCTTATATGTGCAAAGTGTGTAAAATAAATAAATAAAATAACAATTTTAAGGACTAAAGATCCTCTTAAATTGAAATACTGCAGAGAATTGAGTAAATCGTTGAAAAGTGATAATTAAACCAAATAGCAAAACGCATTGAGATGATCATACCAAACATATCATACGTCCAATACCTATATATTTTGAATACCTAGAATACATACATATTTTATAAATATATTTATATATTAGAAGGAAATAGTTGAAAGTGTCCGGCTAGAAAGGTCAAAAGGTCTCCCTCAACCAATATCTTCCGATCCCACATTGGAATGGCAAAAGTCGCCGCCAAGACCTAGACAAACCTCACCCCATGATCGTGAACACCGCATGTAAGCCCCAACCGTTATGAGTCAGTTAAACTCCAATTGAGGTATGTTTTGTTGGCTGAAGATAGTGAGAAGAGGGAGGACATGGGGAAGTAGAATGTAAGAACGTACATGGTTATTCAGATCTGGTCACAATACGGCTAAAGTCATTTTAAGTAAGGTTTTTAATTCTGAATGGGGTCTTTCACCTACACCAAAATACTGAAATATTTCTATTTTTGAAACTGACAATTCATGGTGGAATTCCATTTTAATATATTATAATAAAAACAAATACAAAACTTTTTTCCACTTTAAGTTTATTGACCGTAACTGGTTTCAGCTCGCTAGAGCCATCTTCAGACTGGTACAAATTATTCTTAGTCTACGGTTTATATACACAACATATGAGGGAGGGGAAGCGGGGTGGTCTAAAGGATTTTAATCAATTATATTAATTACATTTGTTACTAAGTCGTTTTAGACCGTCGAATTTCTAAATATTTTGGTAATTCCAGTGGGCTAATTACCTAGGGTTTGTAGCTCACTTCAACATTGTTCATGGAAAAACCTTACAAGTAATATAAATTATTAATGACCTCATTTTATTGTCAAATTATTATATTTATGATACAAGGGATTTTTTAATTGCTTTTTGAAATCCCATGTATCATAAATATAATAACAATTTGACAATAAAATTAGGTCATTAATAATTCATATTACTTGTAAGGTTTTTCCATGAACAATGTTGAAGTGAGCTACAAAGCCAAGGTAATTAGCCCACTGGAATTACCAAAATATTTAGAAATTCAACAGTCTAAAACGACTTAGTAACAAATGTAATTAATATAATTGATTAAAATCCTTCAGACCACACCACTTCCCCTCCCTTATATGTTGTGTATATAAACCGTAGACTAAGAACAATTTGTACCAGTCTGAAGATGGCTCTAGCGAGCTGAAACCGGTTACGGTCAATAAACTTAAAGTGGAAAAAAGTTTTATATTTGTTTTTATTATAAAATACTGAAATATTTAATTTGCGGTTTCCCGTTCATCATTTTTGACAATCTCATTTTATTGGTTAATGTAAAAAGTGTCAGAGAGAGAAGGAAGCTAAAACATCTCATAAATCGTTTTCCAAAAAAAACATATCAAACACTTGACACAATATCTTTGGGTTATGCGTCATAAATATTGGAAATTTGACAATAAATCGTGCGAAATGTGATAATTAAATACCCGATGTTAGCTCATTGACAGGGAAAGACAAAAATATAACCTCATCGTTGTTTTTGATTTTTCCAAGTTTTTGTTAAAACATATAGGCAACACTGGAAACTGACGTCTCATCACTGACTCCCCACCACTGACTCCCCAATACTGACTCCTCACCATAAAAACAAAGTGAGATATGGCAAGAATAAGCATGCTGACACACGCGCTACCTACATGGTTGAGGGATAAGGCTCTCGACCAGCAATCGGGAGGTCGCGGGTTCACATGTACGGTACACAAGAAAATGTTATTATTTGTGAAGTTATGTTATTTCACAATTTATTTATTTAAACTAATAGAAAGCATATTTACGGCATTTTCCAGAGTGACAAATACTTTCAGTAAGCACCCTTGTGTAAGATCACCATTCAAAATTGAAACGTTGCTGGAAATGGCTTTAGTCCTGCGTTCCTATAATCAACTGCTCTCCATCCACACTACATACATAATAATTCGGTAGTGTCCGTTTTCACCCCGCTACAAAATATCCCCGACAAAATATCCTCCGACAAAATATCCTATGGACAAAACATCCCCCAACACCTACTAAAACTTAACCTAACCTGACAAAAATGGGACAAAAATAATACAGACCTCCTGTAAATACAATAAACTCTTGTTATTTTTGTCCCATTTTACTATTTTTGAACAATTATAATACAGATAACAAGAGTTTATTGTCTTTACAGGTTGTCTGTATTTTTTTTGTCCCATTTTTGTTAGGTTAGGTTAGGTTAGGTAAGGTTAGGTTAGGTTAGGTTAAGTTTTAGTAGATAATTTTTTGGTGGATGTTGTGTTGGGGATATTTTGTCTACTGTACTATTTTTGAACAATTATAATACAGATAACAAGAGTTTATTGTCTTTACAGGATGTCTATTATTTTTGTCCAATTTTTTGTTAGGTTAGGTAAGGTTAGGTTAGGTTAAGTTTTAGTAGATAATTTGTTGGGGGATGTTGTGTCGGGGATATTTTGCCGCGGGATGAAAAGTCGCGGAACCTAATAAGCAATAAAATTTGTTTATTCTATGGACTGGAAGTGGGAACTTAAGATCACCTGTTTTTTTAAATCTTTTTCGAAACGAATATCCTCTCTTCTAACAAGCCTTGTCGAAAATTCCCTCCACTGCGTTCAAAATCTCTTCTCTTGTAAGTGTGAACCAGACACCTATCTTCTGTATAATTATGAAATGTGCCGATTTACAATTAAATACAATTATACGAAACAATTTCCTAAAACATTTCTGGCATAAATGTCCATATTTTCCATGATACTAGTATTGTGTTTGTGCTTGTATAGTGGGGTTTGTTCATTGTTTAAAAACATATACTGTTCATATTCTGCCCATGTAAAGTAGGGCGCCTCGGGGATGGCTCGTGGTGTCAACGCGTTAATTGTCACAAGGGGTCCATTCGTTAGAAGCTGGCCTCATTCGCGAATTCGAAATTTGATGTAGGTACAACATAACAGTATTGCGAGCAAACAGTCGTGTGGAATATCAAACTAATTCAAAGAAGGAAAAAATCATCGGATTAAAACTATTTTATATTAGCTAATAACCATTTTTTATGAAAATATCATAACGCCAGAGCTCACTATTATATAAAGAAATATTCGCGGATGTGCGCATAACAACTTACTAAAGTGTGATGAATGGTACCGGAAATAATTTCATATCGCTAGAGCTCACCACAATATATATAGAAACCTTCGCGGGCATGCACGACAAATCATCAACGATTCATCGCAATCGGATGAATGGTTTAAGCCGCCGCTATTCGAATTTCTTAAACTTAAACATTGAAGTTTTTAAGCTCTTAAAAAAATAAATGTTATTTTTGAAGATAATATCTAGATGCGTTCCACGCCGAAACGCAAATTATATGAAATTCCCTCGATAGAAAAAAAATCGCAAAGTTTGCTCCGAAAATTATTTAAAACAAGTCTATTTCTATTATTTTACAAGTTATATTTGTGAAAAAATTCACAACGTTTCTTTAAATGATACTTAAGATAGGTTTCACGAGATTTTTGCTCTATTTTAAACGAGCAATGTTTTATTAAGCTTTTTGGTAATTTTCGCTTCACTTTTATCGATTTAAATATAAGCGCGCTCTGTCCAACATTCGTAATTACATATCTCTCCATCTTCTTCTTTTCGAGAGCGGTTACGGGGCCTTAAGCACAGCTTAAGAGACAAACAAATAAACATTCATGTTTATATATTAAGGGGGGAGTCTGGTCCAGTCGATCCAAGAAAATCGACTTTTTTTTTTCCTAAAAATCTTCCTACACGTGTGTAGAATACATTACCAAAGGTATAGCATTCAATTTGACCTTGAAACATAGTTAGAAGGGGAGGGCGTCAAGCGGGTAGAATGGAAAACGGAGCGGGCCGGTTCCAAGTGAAAACTTTAAACGCGTTTTTATTAAAACCACCCTTTTCAAGATGGCTAGAATCGAATTTTCAACCGATTCATTTCATTCAAAGAATAAATTAAAGTAAAAAAATACTTTACTTTACCTTACTTCTCAAAAGTGTCCTCTACACAGCATCTCCAAAGATGACAGGCCCCGAGGAAATTTATTTTCCTTGGGGCATCCAGGGTGGAGTTAATGTTAAAAATTACTTTCGGATTTTATTAATGTAAAAATTTGAGTTATTTCGATTAACCGTCACGCCGTTTCCCCGCAGCAGTAGGCAAAGAGGACAGACCGCCAAACAAATCAATCTAGGCATACACTCCTTGCCTCGTTCGCGTTCATAGATCGCCTCTTACACGCTCTTCTATTATTCTGACTCTTGAGATGGTCGGACTCAAGTATCTGATTCAATTTTTTTTTTAGTTTCTTTATACTTTGAATTGTTTGTTACATGAATCGGTGATTTTTCGACCACCATGCTAGGCACATGTCCGTGTTGTGGTGGTCGAGCCATATCTTTTTGGTCGTGCCATATCTTCCTGGGGCGTCCTCGACTTCTTTTACCATTCACTTTTGCGTCATATATTCTCCTTACACTACATTCCTCGTTCTACATGGCCAAACCATCTGAGCGTCCCTTTCTATATCTTACTCACTACGCTTATACCAGCCTGGCATTCGTTGCGATCTCCACGTTTCTTACACGATCGTACACGGTTTAATCACACATACGCCTCGGGGACCTCATTTCTACATATATACAGCTGTTACAATTTGACTTATTTTGATATAATAAGAAACTCCAGTGAAAAATATTATGGCTTTAAAAAATATGTTCATATAGACCAATAAACGCTGATTCTGAATATATGTATTAAATAATACTAGCTTTGCCTGTTGCAGAGGCAACCAAGGGGTTAAACACTACGCGATATGACGTGTGAACGCGGATGAAGCGAAGAGTGTGTGTTAAATAAAATAGGTAGAGAAAAAAACGTTATTTGAATGTGGATAAAGCGAGGAGTGTCCGTCTACAAAGGGCACAGATAGTTGACAGCCCAATTGCGTACGCCTGCTCTCTGGCCGCTTCGGTCACCCGGTTCAAGGCGTTCGGTACGGGCCTTTTCTCGCAAAAGCAGGCCAAGTAGCTTCCTGCTCAAATTTTCACTGCGCCATTTGGGTTGTGCAGATCGATGCGCGTAATTTGTTACCCGAAACGTATAGTTTACTGTCGAAAAGACTCTTCCCACAGTGCCACATTGGTCGTCGACACTTTTAAAACGGCCCAGGAGCTTACCGCTCAATTCAGTACTGAACCAATCCAGCCGCCCGACTCAGGGCGTTCAGTTTTTCATTTAATTTAAATTAGAAAAACCAATAGAGCCTAAAAGGGTCCTCGGATTTTATCGTTTAATTTTTTCAGTCAGCCCTTTGGATTGTGTAGGTCGAGACGCGTAATTTGATATCCATCTCGGGTACTGTAGGGTGTAATTTAAAAAAAAAAAAATTTTGGATTTTGTAAATTTTTGAATTTTAAAAAAAAAAATTTTTTGAGTTTTGGAAATTTTTTAGTTTTGGAAAAAAAAAATTTGTTTTCTGAAAATTTTTTGTTTTTGAAAAAAAAATTTTTTGGATTCTGAAAATTTTTTAATTTTGGAAAAAAAAAAATTGGATTCTGGAAATTTTTTAATTTTGAAAAAAAACTTTTTTGGTTTCTGGAAATTTTTTAAATTTGGAAAAAAAAAATTTCGGATTCTGGAAATTTTTTAATTTTGAAAAAAAAATTTTTTGGTTTCCGGAAATTTTTGAATTTTGAAAAAAAAAATTTTCGGTTTCTTGAAATTTTTTAATTGTGAAAAAAAAAATTTTTTTGGTTTCTGGAAATTTTTTAATTTTGGAAAAAAAATTATTGGATTCTGGAAATTTTTTAATTTTGGAAAAAAAAAATTGTTGGATCTCGGAAATTTTTGAACTTATAACTGAAAGTAATTTTTCAAAAAACGGCGCTATAAAAATGTATTATTCAGAAATTTTAGAGACTTAAACTAAACCCAACTGGGGATGCCGTAGTCTCACTGACTCCAGACGGCAGTAGTTGAGACTCTTGTGCGGTATTCACATTGAAATTTAATTTAAAATGTATGAACCCGTACAGTATTCAAAAGGTACCTACAACATTTGGCAAAAAAAAATTGGACCATCTTTATTTAAATTTACTCATTTCATTAAAAATGTTCAGAATAAATAGTATCCGAGTAGGACGTTGTCAAAAAAAAATTCGAGTGCAGCTTACCGTAGTTTTTCAAAAAACGGCGCTATAAAAATTTATTATTCAGAATTTTTCAGAAACTAAAACTAAACCCAACTGGGGACGCCGTAGTCGCACTGACTCCGGACGGCAGTAATTGGGACTCTTGTGCGGTTTTCACATTGAAATTTAATGTAAAATGTACGAACGATTAGTTCCCCTACTATTCAAAAGGTACCTACACCATTTCGCAAAAAAAAAAATGGACCATCTTTATTTAAATTTACTCATTTTATTAGAAATGTTCAGAATATATTGTGTCCGAGTACGTTGTCAAAAAAAATTCGAGTGCAGTTTACACGCGGTAGAAGTGAAACTTTTCCAAAACAATCTCAACTAATACTTGAAAAGTGAGGTCTAAGTAGCCCAGTAAATAAATGTACCCTCTGTAATATTTTACTTCTGCGTATTATGAGCTCCTGGTAGATTTTCAATATTGTACGTCACCCTTTTTGTCATTTTTTACAAAAACGGTCCTATAAAAATATAATTATCAAAATTATTGTGTACCTATTTTTATGAGGTGTTGCTCATCCAACGAATGGTGTCCTGAGCGGCAGTGCCAATGCCCGCCTCTAACGTTGAATAATTATCATAAAGAAGCAAAATACAAAAAAAAGCGTTATGTAACTTTAATATTTAAAAAAAATAAATCCTTTAAATATCTAGGCTAAAGACGAAGGCAGCGCAACACGGCATAACAGCTCAAAAAATAATTACAAAATAAATTATCCTTTCAACTTCAAATAATTTCATTACAAATTTCCAAATAAAAAACATATGCAATCCCCATTTGATGATTCCCAGTTGTTATGTGCAGGTACCTACCTACTCAGATTCTCAGTTGGTACACCTGCACATACGTAAAAAAAAAAACACGCCATTAAAATGTATATTCAGAATTTTATTATCAAATAATCATTTCAATGAAAAAGAGTTCGCAAAGTATTTATATTTATAAATAATACGAATCCTAATGCATCGGAGCCCATCTATCAGGTACCTACTTAGTTCGTCATTCGCAGACGTACAATATTCTGCAATTATATTTTCATCGCTGGCAAGACCGAAACGAAATAATGTCTTCACCACCTCGAGCACGGCCTGAAAATCGAGTTGTTTTTAACGTTTTCCATACAAACAACGCTGTCCTGGCCTGAATGAAAACTTTAGTTGGCGAAGGTAAAGCTCTCCGCCATTTGTAAAATTTCAGAATCGAGTGTTCCAAGGTGTGAGAAAATTTACCCAACCTGAATTTATTTGTAAGAAAATTAGGTGTTCTACTGGCCAGATAAATTATGCACCCTCGAGAAAAATGCGAGTTTTGCGAAACGTCAGAAAATATCATTTTTCCGCGCGCTATCGTGTAACATTTTGAATGGTGACCGACATATTTTTCGATTTTAAAAGCTTCCTTAATTTCTATTCCTCCTATATATTGAAAAACATCTCCACCAGAATGCGACTTTTCGACGATAACTCGAACCGCGTGTCGTACCTGTAAAATGTCATTTTATATCAGAATAGCCATTAAAATAAAAGAATAAATTTCTAGCAAATTGCATTTTGTATGGAAAAAAAACTCCGCGGATTCCTTCGCAGAAGTCTTGCCAAAATGGTCTCTGCGGTCGGTGAAACTGGATAGGCAGAGTGGTCGATTTTCGCTTGAGGCGGGGGGGGGGGTACTGAATCGCATTTCAAGCGAAAGCGATCCTTAGGGTGGGCGAACTTAAGGGGCGGCAAGGTCGTCTTTTGACTGTATGACCCATGTGAGTTTTTCGAAAAACTGTGCATTAATATATACTAGCTTTGCCTGTTGCAGAGGCAACCAAGGGGTTAAACACTACACGATATGACGTGTGAACGCGGATGAAGCGAAGAGTGTGTGTAAAATAAAATAGGTGAAGAAAAAACGATGTTTGAATGTGGATAAAGCAAGGAGTGTCCGTCTACAAAGGGCACAGATAGTTGACAGCCCAATTGCGTACGCCTGCTCTCTGGCCGCTTCGGTCACCCGGTTCAAGGCGTTCGGTACGGGCCTTTTCTCGCAAAAGCAGGCCAAGTAGCTTCCTGCTCAAATTTTCACTGCGCCATTTGGGTTGTGCAGATCGATGCGCGTTATTTGTTACCCGAAACGTATAGTTTACTGTCGAAAAGACTCTTCCCACAGTGCCACATTGGTCGTCGACACTTTTAAAACGGCCCAGGAGCTTACCGCTCAATTCAGTACTGAACCAATCCAGCCGCCCGACTCAGGGCGTTCAGTTTTTCATTTAATTTAAATTAGAAAAACCAATAGAGCCTAAAAGGGTCCTCGGATTTTATCGTTTAATTTTTTCAGTCAGCCCTTTGGATTGTGTAGGTCGAGACGCGTAATTTGATATCCATCTCGGGTACTGTAGGGTGTAATTTAAAAAAAAAAAATTTTGGATTTTGGAAATTTTTGAATTTTCAAAAAAATGTTTTTTTGAATTTTGTAAATTTTTGAATTTTCAAAAAAATAATTTTTTGAGTTTTGGAAATTTTTTAGTTTTGGAAAAAAAATTTTTGTTTTCTGGAAATTTTTTGTTTTGGAAAAAAAAATTTTTTGGATTCTGAAAATTTTTTAATTATGGAAAAAAAAATTTGGATTCTGGAAATTTTTTAATTTTGAAAAAAAACTTTTTTGGTTTCTGGAAATTTTTGAATTTTAAAAAAAAAAATTTCGGTTTCTTGAAATTTTTTAATTGTGAAAAAAAAATATTTTTTGGTTTCTGGAAATTTTTTAATTTTGGAAAAAAAATTATTGGATTCTGGAAATTTTTTAATTTTGGAAAAAAAAAATTGTTGGATCTCGGAAATTTTTGAACTTATAACTGAAAGTAATATTTCAAAAAACGGCGCTATAAAAATGTATTATTCAGAAATTTTAGAGATTTAAACTAAACCCAACTGGGGATGCCGTAGTCTCACTGACTCCAGACGGCAGTAGTTGAGACTCTTGTGCGGTATTCACATTGAAATTTAATTTAAAATGTATGAACCCGTACAGTATTCAAAAGGTACCTACAACATTTGGCAAAAAAAAATTGGACCATCTTTATTTAAATTTACTCATTTTATTAGAAATGTTCAGAATATATTGTGTCCGAGTACGTTGTCAAAAAAAATTCGAGTGCAGTTTACACGCGGTAGAAGTGAAACTTTTCCAAAACAATCTCAACTAATACTTGAAAAGTGAGGTCTAAGTAGCCCAGTAAATAAATGTACCCTCTGTAATATTTTACTTCTGCGTATTATGAGCTCCTGGTAGATTTTCAATATTGTACGTCACCCTTTTTGTCATTTTTTACAAAAACGGTCCTATAAAAATATAATTATCAAAATTATTGTGTACCTATTTTTATGAGGTGTTGCTCATCCAACGAATGGTGTCCTGAGCGGCAGTGCCAATGCCCGCCTCTAACGTTGAATAATTATCATAAAGAAGCAAAATACAAAAAAAAGCGTTATGTAACTTTAATATTTAAAAAAAATAAATCCCTTAAATATAAATATAAAATCCCTAAAGACGAAGGCAGCGCAACACGGCATAACAGCTCAAAAAATAATTTATCCTTTCAACTTCAAATAATTTCATTACAAATTTCCAAAAAAAAACATATGCAATTCTTATTTGATGATTCCGAATTGTTATGTGCAGGTACCTACCTACTCAAAATAGGCATTTCAAAACCGAGCGCCTAGCAACACTCGATACGGAGATCTTTTTTCGTGAATTGAGCAAATTTCTTTCGATACAGACGAACCTGCCGATTTGAACGGATTGAAATAGAACTACAGGCGTGTTCGACAGACATTTGATTTTGTATTGCGTGAACGATCCGTACTTATATTCCGCACCGCTAGATGTCTCTGGATTGAAATCTTTAGTTGGCGGAGAGCTTTGCCCTACCGCCATTTGTAAAATTTCAGAATCCAGTGTTCCAAGGTGTGAGAAAATTTACCCAACCTGAATTTGTTTGTAAGAAAATTAGGTCTTCTACTGGCCAGCTATATTATGCACCCTCGAGAAAAGAGCGAGTTTTGCGAAACGTCATAAAATATCATTTTTCCGCGCGCTATCGTGTAACATTTTGAATGGTGACCGACATATTTGTCGATTTTAAAAGCTGCCTTAACTTCTGTTCTTCGTATTTATCGAAAAACATCTCGGCCGGAATGCGACTTTTCGACGATAACTCGTACCGCGTGTCGTACCTGTAAAATGTCATTTTGTATCAGAATAGCCATTAAAATAAAAGAATAAATTTCTAGCAAATTGCATTTTGTATGGAAAAAAAACTCCGCGGATTCCTTCGCAGAAGTCTTGCCAAAATGGTCTCTGCGGTCGGTGAAACTGGATAGGCAGAGTGGTCGATTTTCGCTTGAGGCGGGGGGGGGGTACTGAATCGCATTTCAAGCGAAAGCGATCCTTAGGGTGGGCGAACTTAAGGGGCGGCAAGGTCGTCTTTTGCCTGTATGACCCATGTGAGTTTTTCGAAAAACTGCGTATTACTATACTAACTAGCTTTGCCTGTTGCAGAGGCAACCAAGGGGTTAAACACTACGCGATATGACGTGTGAACGCGGATGAAGCGAAGAGTGTGTGTTAAATAAAATAGGTAGAGAAAAAAACGTTATTTGAATGTGGATAAAGCGAGGAGTGTCCGTCTACAAAGGGCACAGATAGTTGACAGCCCAATTGCGTACGCCTGCTCTCTGGCCGCTTCGGTCACCCGGTTCAAGGCGTTCGGTACGGGCCTTTTCTCGCAAAAGCAGGCCAAGTAGCTTCCTGCTCAAATTTTCACTGCGCCATTTGGGCTGTGCAGATCGAAATTGGAAATTTTTTAAATTCGGAAAAAAAAAATTTCGGATTCTGGAAATTTTTTAATTTTGAAAAAAAAATTTTTTGGTTTCCGGAAATTTTTGAATTTTGAAAAAAAAAATTTCGGTTTCTTGAAATTTTTTAATTGTGAAAAAAAAATTTTTTGGTTTCTGGAAATTTTTTAATTTTGGAAAAAAAAATTATTGGATTCTGGAAATTTTTTAATTTTGGAAAAAAAAAATTGTTGGATCTCGGAAATTTTTGAACTTATAACTGAAAGTAATTTTTCAAAAAACGGCGCTATAAAAATGTATTATTCAGAAATTTTAGAGACTTAAACTAAACCCAACTGGGGATGCCGTAGTCTCACTGACTCCAGACGGCAGTAGTTGAGACTCTTGTGCGGTATTCACATTGAAATTTAATTTAAAATGTATGAACCCGTACAGTATTCAAAAGGTACCTACAACATTTGGCAAAAAAAAATTGGACGATCTTTATTTAAATTTACTCATTTCATTAAAAATGTTCAGAATAAATAGTATCCGAGTAGGACGTTGTCAAAAAAAAATTCGAGTGCAGCTTACCGTAGTTTTTCAAAACACGGCGCTATAAAAATTTATTATTCAGAATTTTTCAGAAACTAAAACTAAACCCAACTGGGGACGCCGTAGTCGCACTGACTCCGGACGGCAGTAATTGGGACTCTTGTGCGGTTTTCACATTGAAATTAAATGTAAAATGTACGAACGATTAGTTCCCGTACAGTATTCAAAAGGTACCTACACCATTTCGCAAAAAAAAAATGGACCATCTTTATTTAAATTTACTCATTTTATTAGAAATGTTCAGAATATATAGTGTCCGAGTAAGTTGTCAAAAAAAATTCGAGTGCAGTTTACACGCGGTAGAAGTGAAACTTTTCCAAAACAATCTCAACTAATACTTGAAAAGTGAGGTCTGAGTAGCCCAGTAAATAAATGTACCCTCTGTAATATTTTACTCCTGCGTATTATGAGCTCCTGGTAGATTTTCAATATTGTACGTCACCCTTTTTGTAATTTTTTACAAAAACGGTCCTATAAAAATATAATTATCAAAATTATTGTGTACCTATTTTTATGAGGTGTTGCTCATCCAACGAATGGCTCCCTGAGCGGCAGTGCCAATGCCCGCCTCTAACGTTGAATAATTATCATAAAGAAGCAAAATACAAAAATAAGCGTTATGTAACTTTAATATTTAAAAAAAATAAATCCCTTAAATATCTAGGCTAAAGACGAAGGTAGCGCAACACGGCATAACAGCCCAAAAAATTATTACAAAAGAAATTATCCTTTCAACTTCAAATAATTTCATTACAAATTTCCAAAAAAAAAACATATGCAATTCTTATTTGATGATTCCGAATTGTTATGTGCAGGTACCTACCTACTCAAAATAGGCATTCCAAAACCGAGCGTCTAGCAACACTCGATACGGAGATCTTTTTTCGTGAATTGAGCAAATTTCTTTCGATACAGACGAACCTGCCGATTTGAACGGATTGAAATAGAACTACAGGCGTGTTCGACAGACATTTGATTTTGTATTGCGTGAACGATCCGTACTTATATTCCGCACCGCTAGATGTCTCTGGATTGAAATCTTTAGTTGGCGGAGAGCTTTGCCCTACCGCCATTTGTAAAATTTCAGAATCCAGTGTTCCAAGGTGTGAGAAAATTTACTCAACCTGAATTTATTTGTAAGAAAATTAGGTGTTCTACTGGCCAGTAAAATTATGCACCCTCGAGAAAAATGCGAGTTTTGCGAAACGTCATAAAATATCATTTTTCCGCGCGCTATCGTGTAACATTTTGAATGGTGACCGACATATTTGTCGATTTTAAAAGCTTCCTTAACTTTTATTCTTCGTATTTATCGAAAAACATCTTCGCCAGAATGCGCCTTTTCGACGATATCTCGAACCGCGTGTCGTACCTACAAAATGTCATTTTTTAGCAGCATCGCCATTAAAATATTATGAAAAAATTTCTAGCAAATTCGTTTTGTATGAGAATAGTGCTTAATTTTTCTCCGACTTTTTCGAAATGCGAACCTGTCGGCGGGAAATATAACCGGGCCGATTTCTTCGTCGATGAGAGATTCAGTCGGAGGTTCCAGTTATCGCCGCTGATTTTGCATCAGTTTTTACCGTTGACTTTTGGTGTTTCGGTTTCATGGTTTTTTTTTAGCTTCCTGTCTAGCGATTGTGGTCTCTGCGGTCGGTCAAACTCGAAGAGCGGAGAGGTCATTTTGGCGTGGGAGGCCCTGCACTGAATCGCATTTCAAGCGAAAGCGATCCTTAGGGTGGGCGAACTTAAGGGGCGGCAAGGTCGTCTTTTGACTGTATGACCCATGTGAGTTTTTCGAAAAACTGTGCAATACTATATTAATATATACTAGCTTTGCCTGTTGCAGAGGCAACCAAGGGGTTAAACACTACGCGATATGACGTGTGAACGCGGATGAAGCGAAGAGTGTGTGTAAAATAAAATAGGTGAAGAAAAAACGATGTTTGAATGTGGATAAAGCAAGGAGTGTGCGCCTACAAAGGGCACAGGCAGTTGACAGCCCAATTTCGTACATCGCGTTCAGTACGGGCCTTTTCTCGCAAAAGGAGGCCAAGTAGCTTCCTGCTCAAATTTTCACTGCGCCATTTGGGTTATGCAGGTCGATACGCGTAATTTGTTACCCGAAACGTATAGTTTACTGTTGAAAAGACTCTTACCACAGTGCCACTTTGGTCGCCGATACTTTTAAAACGGCCCAGGAGCTTACCGCTCAATTCAGTACTGAACCAATCCTGCTGCTCGACTCAGGGCGTTCAGTATTTCATTTAATTTAAATTAGAAAAAACCATTAGAGCTTTATCTCAAAAAATGGTCCTAGGAGTTTACCGCTTATTTTTTTCACTCAGCCCTTCGGATTGTGTAGATCGAGACGCGTAATTTGATACCCATCTCGGGTACTGTAAGGTGTAATTTAAAAAAAAAAAAATTTGGATTTTGAAAAAAAAATTGGATTTTGGAAATTTTTTAATTTTGGAAAAAAAATTTGGATTTAGGAAATTTTTGAATTTTGGAAAAAAAAATGGATTTTGGAAATTTTTTTATTGTGGAAAAAAAAATTTGGATTTGGAAATTTTTGAATTTTAAAAAAAAAATTTAATTTTGGAAAAAAAAAATGGATTTTGGATATAAAAAAAAAAAAAATTGCCCTTGCACTAATTTAAAAAAATCGGCGCTATAAAAATGTATTATTCAGAATATTTTAGAAACTTTAACTAAGCACAACTGGGGATGCCGTAGTCTCACTGACTCCAGACGGCAGTAGGTGGGACTCTTGTGCGATATTCACATTGAAATTTAATTTAAAATGTATGAACCCCTACAGTATTCAAAAGGTACCTACACCATTTGGCAAAAAAAATTTGACCATTGTCGCAGGTGGAGTAATCGTCATTTCCGTTTCATCCGAAATCCAAATCACAGCAGTGCTATAGAAGTATCACTTCAAAACTCCCGTCTTCGGATATTTCTTTTTATTTAAATTTATCATTTTTGTCAATGAAAGAATTGCCTCCCTGGTCTAGTAAATAAATGTATCGTCTGTAATATTTTACTCCTGCGTATTATGTGCTCCTGGTAGATTTTCAATATTGTTCGTCACCCTTTTTGTCATTTTTCACAAAAACGGCGCCATTAAAATGTATTTTTCAAAATTATTTCTTAAATAATAATTTTAATGCAAAATCGTTCATATAAAAAATAAATCAGGGCAGGTGCACATGAGTACCTACATATTTTTTGAATAAATATTACGAATCCTAATTTTTTAATTTTGAAATTTGGTTTTGAAATGATAGGTACCTATCGACTTTGGCAAAAAAATACGACCATCTTTGTTTGTTTCTGTTTATTTGATATCATGTTTTTTTTTTATTTTTAAAAGAAAAAAGTCCCTAGGTATTTAAGTACCTACCTTGTCTAGGAAATGAGCATATTTTATTCAATATTTTACTCTTGCAAAATGTGTATTCCTGATGGAAACTCAATATTGTACAGCGCCCTCATTGTCATTTTTAGTTCGAATTTTTACTCACACAATCATAAAAGAAAAGTGTTTAGCATTGTATTTGGACCCATCTTACTTCAAAAACGTTCCGATTTATTTAGTACTAATTTCCTTCATAACTACAAAAGTCCACATACCTGAAATAATGCATTTTGGCAAAAATTGCGACCATCCCGAGTGATTTCTTTTATTTCAAATCATTAATTTTTTATTTGATATCTGAAGGAAAGAACCGATGCGTAAGCCGGTACCTACCCGGTTCTTACGCAGACAAACAATATTGATGTAGGTACCTAAGCATTTCCTTAAAAAAATCCGTTCATCTTACGAACAAATTTGTAATAATTCAACGGAAAAGTACCTACCCTGTAATTAAACGTGTTCTTTTTATATGGCCAGCAATATATTCTCTTCTGTGGGATTTTCAAAGCACGTTATTTTTCTCAAACGTCATATTTTCCGTAGCGTATAGTGAAATATTTTTAATGGTTTGCGTATGTTACGGCCGTTGAAAATGTTTTTTTAATCTCTCGACCTCCATAATATTCAAAAACATTACAGCCAGAATCGGTTTTCGAGCCGCAGAGGCGTTTTCAAATTGTCGACTCCGAAACAGGCTTGAAGCCGTTATTTTATACGGCTAAATCATAATTTTCTCCTAACTGACGTGTCTTGAAACTCAAGATTGTTTTTTATTATCAATTATTAGTCAATTTAATCGAATTTAAGTACCTACTCGACGACTTATTCTACTGGCCGCCAAATTTTTCACTTTCGACGGTAGTGAAATCTTAGCAAATGTCAAAAATAATGCAAGGTATTATGCAATATTGCAGAACATTTTGGATGAAATGCGTTACATGTCGCGGTTTTAAAATCTTAATAATACTCTCTACTACGAATCTGTCGTAAAACATCTCCACCAGAATGCGTATTTTCGACGATATCTCGAACCGCGTGTCGTACCTATAAAATGTCATTTTTTAGCAGCATCGCCATTAAAATAAAAGAATAAATTTCTAGCAAATTGCATTTTGTATGGAAAAAAAACTCCGCGGATTCCTTCGCAGAAGTCTTGCCAAAATGGTCTCTGCGGTCGGTGAAACTGGATAGGCAGAGTGGTCGATTTTCGCTTGAGGCGGGGGGGGGGTACTGAATCGCATTTCAAGCGAAAGCGATCCTTAGGGTGGGCGAACTTAAGGGGCGGCAAGGTCGTCTTTTGCCTGTATGACCCATGTGAGTTTTTCGAAAAACTGCGTATTACTATACTAATATTTAACGTAGAGTTTTAAAAAAAATA
Source organism: Glyphotaelius pellucidus (assembly GCA_936435175.1). Taxonomy (NCBI): domain Eukaryota; kingdom Metazoa; phylum Arthropoda; class Insecta; order Trichoptera; family Limnephilidae; genus Glyphotaelius; species Glyphotaelius pellucidus. The sequence goes on from OW386548.1 coordinate 17,517,272, forward strand.
TTAAAAAATCCATTTTAAAATAGTTCATTAAAACACTCTGTCAAGTTGGTATTATTGAATTTGTGAGGCGTGACGTCACTGCGTCCATAAAACGCTCCAATGCTGAAATTCAAAATGGCCGTCGATGATCAGCTGATTCCAGTTGCCTGCAAAATTCATACTTCGGTTGGTCATGATGACGTCACACTAGATTCGGTGGTTTTCGGGGGATCTTGACAAATTAAAACTATAAAAATTAAAATAAATATGCAGTTATTTAAGTTAGGTCATTATTTATTTAAAAAAAAAAAAAAAATTGGACCTGAGTTCCTTATTATGTTGAATAATAATGAATTTATTATTCCGTGTAGTTTTAATGTAAATATTTTGAGCTATTTCATTACGGGGAGGGTAATGAAATGGGGAATAGGAGATGATGAAGTACCTGACTAATCACATACAGTCACCAAATATGGCTAAATACGTTTCGATTCCGAATGGTGATACTAAGAGTACCTATTTTTTTAATTTTCTATAAAATCAATATATAAGGCCCCAATAACCTCGATTCTACATAATCAATGTAAAGGTAACGCTGCAAATATTCCTTGGATTTTTCATTTTATTCCGAACACCAGTTATTATAAATTTTAATTAGTATAAAACTAAAAAAACTACCCAACAAGTATTATTAATAAATCATTTCAGATTCATTCAGAGTAGCTTGACGCCGCTTGTAGTTAAATCAATTTTCCCAGTGGAAAACGGACTTCAAACTACGTCACGACTTTCTAGCCAACAATTTCTAAAATCACCACTCTTCCCTCTCGATGAGCTAACCTTGTTAAACACATTTTCTACGAACCTTGGGTTGGTACCTTTTCCCTCAAGTAATTTGGTAAAGTAATAAGCCCAGGTTTGAAATTAATAAATAATATATTTAAATTTAGATTTCTTTTTCCTTTTAAAAACCAATCGATATTCACGGGTTTGTTTCTAGCTGTCAATGGAAAATATTCGATATTTTGTAATTGTGAAAATTTAACCAACGAATAGATATTAAATAAAAAAAGATATGGAGGACGCTCCTGTTGAGAAGGCTCATCATAGTCGGAAACTTGCGGAAGACAATAAGACACCATCATGTTTGCTGCCTATTTGTGCTCCGAGACGCAAAAGAGCTTCACGTCTGATCAGTTCCTCTTCATTTATGACTCTCAACACAACGATGAGAAGCACCATAGAGGTGATGCGGGCTAGGAAGACCGAGACCAACATTGCTGCTCATTTCCTCACTCCATCACAGCTGTCTAAAATACTCGTCACCGACCTGGAAACTGGCCTCACTGAACTAAGAGCCGCTGAACAACTTGTCGTGGATGGGCCAAACGCCCTGCCGCATGCCCCCGATCTCTCCCTTTTAAAAATATTTGTTGCTAATTTATTTGGCTGGTTTCCCTTACTGTTGTGGTGCGCAGGATTCCTCGCTCTATTCATACACTTCGCTCAATACATCGGTGATGAAACTGCTGAATCAAATGAAAACCTATACCTGGGAGTTATTATTATCGCCGTTATCATATTTACTGGCTTGTTCGCGTTTTACCAAGAGGCTAAAAACCACCAAGTGATGAAAGGTTTTAAAGAATTGATTCCGCTTTCTGCGAACGTTATTCGCGAAGGAAAGTTACGCGAAATACCTGTGGAAGAATTGGTGATGGGGGATCTCGTTGAAATGTCGGCTGGAGAGGTGGTGCCCGCTGACGTGAGGCTTATTCAGATGAATAATTTTCGCATAGACATGTCTTCTATCACTGGCGAAGCAGAACCCCAATCGAGGACCCTTTATTATACGAACGAAAACCCACTGGAAACAAAGAACTTGGCATTTTTCTCTTGCCAGATAACAGATGGATCAGCGCGTGGTATAGTGGTTGCCACAGGAGGACATACGGTCATTGGCAAAATAGCAGACCTTGCTGAAGGCTTGCAGAAAGAAGAAACCCCGATAGCCTTGGAAATCAGACACTTTATCAAGATACTTACCATAATAGCATTAATACTCGGAGGGATTTTTTTTGTGATGGTGACTGTCGTGCAATCGAATTGGGTAGCAGGATTTTATTACTTTACGGGAATTATTATTGCAAACGTTCCAGAAGGTTTACTTGTAACATTGACCGTTTCGCTAACACTGACTGCAAGAAAATTGGCAAAGAAAAATTGTTTAGTTAAAAAATTGCAATCGGTTGAAACATTAGGAGCAACGTCTTGTATCTGTTCAGATAAAACAGGAACGCTAACGGAGAATCGGATGACGGTTTCCCATCTGGCGTTTGATTACAGAATACAAGATGCAACAGAGCCCATTGAAAGCAATATTGACAAAAATCCTTTCCTTCGTGCTGCTTGTCTTTGTCTCAAAGCCGAATTTATTGACGACACGAGTGTGCCTATAGAAACTAGACGAATCAGGGGTGATGCTTCGGAGTCGGCAGTTCTTCGGTTTATGCAAAAAGGTTACAATGCAACATTAATAAGAAATGCCAACCCAAAGGTTAGTGAAATACCATTTAGTTCAAAAACTAAATATCAGATATCAATTCACGTGTTGGAGTCTTCAAACTCTCACCTCGTCGTACTGAAAGGCGCCCCAGAAATAGTTCTAGAAATGTGTTCTACAGCATGGAAAGATGGTCAAACCGTCCACTTGACGCAAGATCTACTCAGAAACGTCAAAAAAATGTGCACTGATCTAGGCAATAAAGGAGAAAGGGTCTTGGGATATTGCGATCTTCATCTTCCGGAAGCTAATTATCGAATAGGTTTTAAATTTAATTCTGAAACTCCAAATTTTCCCGTAACAGGTTTTCGATTTTTGGGTCTCATTTCACTTATAGATCCACCTAGAACTAGCGTTCCCAACGCCATATTAAAATGCCGATCTGCAGGAATCAAAGTCATAATGGTTACTGGAGACCACCCGATAACCGCTTTAGCTATATCGAGAAAGGTAGGAATAATTTCAGAGAACAGCAGAACAGCATATGATGACGCTTTTGAAGCCAATATGGAACCAAAAGCATTCATAAAAGATATTGATCCGCTTAAATACAACGCTATCCTCGTAACGGGGGATGATTTGCGAGCGATGACATCTCACCAACTGGACATGATAGTAGAGAATATAGATGAAATCGTTTTTGCTCGTACGAGTCCGCAGCAAAAGTTATTCATAGTTGAAGCATGTCAAAGAAATGGCCACGTTGTTGGTGTCACTGGAGATGGGGTGAATGATTCTCCAGCCCTAAAGAAGGCGGACATTGGAATTGCAATGGGGATTACCGGAACAGATGTATCAAAACAAGCAGCGGATGTGATTCTTTTGGACGATGATTTTTCCTCCATTATTTTGGGAGTTGAAGAAGGAAGACTTATATTTGATAATCTCAAAAAGAGCATTGCGTTTACCCTCACGTCTAACCTGCCCGAGATGGTACCATTTATTCTCTATGCAACGATCGGAATACCTCTTCCATTGCATGCTTTGCTTATTATTTGTATCAACGTTCTTACAGACTTGTGGCCGGCTATAAGTTTGGCATATGAAAAAGCTGAAAGGGACATAATGCATAAACCACCGAGAGATTTACAAAAAGATCATTTAGTTACTTGGAATCTGATAAAAATGACTTATTTTCAAGTTGGTGTAATACAATTGGCAGCCGCAATGACTGGATACTTTACGGCTTATGGAGCTTTTGGTTTTTTTCCTACAGATCTTCTTTTTACAAGGGAAAGATGGGATTCCATGGCAGTGACTGAATTCACTGATTCTTATGGACAAGAGTGGTCTTACGAAGATAGAAAGAAGTTGGAAACTTTGGCGCAATCTACTTATTATGCGACAGTGGTGATTGTTCAAATTGCTGATGTGATAATTTGCAAGACGAGGAGGTTGTCCATCATCCACCAAGGTATGACCAACCACATGTTGAATTTCGGGATTGTTTTTGAGATATCAATTACTTTGTTGATCTTGTACGTTCCGTTTTTCAATAGCTTTCTGTACACACAACCAATTCCGTGGATAATGTGGTTGCCGGGAATACCATTTGCAATTTTGATCGTTCTTCTTGATGAATTTCGAAGGTATTTAATCAGGAAGTATCCAAATGGTTGGGTCGAAAGAGAACTATACTGGTAGAGGTAGAGGTATTTGATTTCAGTAGTTTCGTTAAATCAAGTAGCTTCGTTAAACCCTTAAAAAAAGAATAATTGAGGTGTGTAGAATCAAATGCAGCTATCTCCTCTTTTGAAAAAAATGGACAAACAATGCAACTTTGTTAATGATTCACCTAGAAAATCATTTATTTGGCATTAAAACCAGCTCTTAACGCTTTTATCACTTCGTGAATAGGTATAATTATTAACTTATGAATGCGTGAAAATTACTGTAATGAAGCGTTTTGCATTTGGTTTTCTCAAAATAACGCATTTGGAGATTGCTGCATTTGATTCTACACACCTCCGATTATCTCTTTTTTGGCCTATTTTAACGTATACCTCTAATAAAAAAGAACCCTCGACTACCCTTAGTTCTTATTTAATATTTTTGCAGCCCGAAATAAACTTATTTTAATTTAATTTATTATTCATTTTTTTAGGTAGGCATCAAGAGAATTGTATTTTACAATGGTTTAAATTATATTCTATTTATCCTATATCCTATTCTACTATATCCTGTTAAATTTGTATGCCTCATTCTACGATTATTGTTTAAGCGTTGTAAACCAATGCGGAATATTATTTACGAGTACTTCGATTTAACTTGTGTAGCTACGTGTAAACATTAGCTCTAGTAGAATTGGCTTGTATCTAGATTAGTGCCTAGCTTGTATTGGTCTATGTATATTGTATATTTGTATTTTGAAAAGTGCAAATCGGAGTTTAAAAATTCATTCGCTTTTACAAGGTCTGTTTAATTAAACTGCCAACAATTTCTGTGTCCGGGAGAAAAGTTCGTTAACTTCGAGAGGTGATTCTACATGATAGTATAAGTAAAAAAGTTAAATAATTTTTTTCGAAATTCCAACTTTTAGGGGTACTTTTTTGGTATAAAATTAGTCCGGCGTGTGCGGCCAGCATTATTATTATCAGCTATTACGATACGGGCCAATTGCAACCGTACAACGTTGCCACAATTGCGCCCGGTAAGCTAACAATAACTTAATCGAGTAAGTTTTACCTTACACTTAGGATTTTTCGTAGGTATGTCTTTTTGTATGGAAATAAAAAGTTGGAATTTCAGAAAAAGTTATTAATCTTTTTTATTCCTACCATAATGTAGAATCACCTCATCAGAGTAATCAGAGTAAAAAATGTTGGTCTCCGGAGACATTTTTGATGTTTTTTAATTTTATTTTTTTCTACAAAAACATATAAAAATGGTAGGTGTTGGACACTTGGAGGCGGGGTAAGGGGTAGGTCGGCTACTCGGCGGAGTGTTCATTGATGACATGTGGAAGAAATTTTTTTTTGTTTTATTTTAAAGAAAAATTTTTTGAAAAAAAAAAAAGCTAAAAAAAAAGTCACCGGAGACCAAAATTTCATTTACATTTTTTACTCCAAATAATGTCCGGAACCACTGTATAAGGTAAGTCAAGTACGTTCCTTAACATCTGTATATATGTAATTGGAAGTTATACAAACATTTTTAAATTTACAAACGGTTAGTTAGTTATCTTTTAACTTGGAATTCATAAAACTGACATAAAATGATAATAATAATCTTTGCTTACAAATATTTTTCACGTCGACATTATACGTCGTAGGGGAGACCTGTCCAAAACCGTATACCTAAGGTATAAGCTCCGTAGTTCAGTAAACTAAAATAAAATTCGGTTTACAACAATTATATTTATAAATGAATTTACTAAGGGACAACATACAAAAAAAAACATGTTAAAAAATCTTAGTCGTAAATGAATGAAAAAAAATATACAAGACCTCTAATATTTCCTATTTTGCCCCGGGGGGTGGTTAAAACTGTACGCCGGGCTTGTATTGTGTAAAGGCTTGCAGGCTTAAAACGGTCTAGACCTTTTGTCATAAAGCTAACTATTGATTGTTTCTGTATTTATTGACACGGTCTTGTAATGTGAATTTCGGCACTCCGTAGGTTTCTGCTGCTTTTAAGTATTCCTTTGCTCCTTTAACTACACTCAAAATTGCTATCCTTATTTTTTCTGAACCCATGTATTGTCTGGAAGTTTTCTTTGATAATTACGCGGCTTGTTTGTAACACGTAAACAAATAAAATAAAAAAAAACTGTAATAAAAATATTCCAGATCAATGTACCTATACTGGCCGGTTTTGCCCCAAACGGTTGTGTCCCGAGAAAAAAATTCAGACATTCAAATGTAAAAAAATGTTACAAAAATCACCCAAAAGTTATACGTAAAAAAAGATAAAACATAGATATTTATAGTATTTGACGTTTCACTCGCCTGCAAATTATAATAACTTCACTATTAATCAATTCAATATCCGAAAAAATTATATCCGGACACCAAAAAACTTAAAACATGTGGTACCTCGCCAGCGAACAGACATGTACCGACAAGTTTATGCTGACTTGCGATGATTTTGGAGGCTTTAAAGCAGAGGTTCCCAAACTTTTTTTTCCCGTGGACCACTTTCAAAATTTTACTGGTTTCGGTGGACCCCCTGCTGCAACATTTCTACGAAAACTCGACACGCGTTGTACTGAAAATTGAATATAACGCTGGAGTTGTTGTCTGTCACAACAGGGGGGGTGGGGGGGAGAGCAGATGCAGGCAGACAGTACCTTAGTAGAAATTAAAAAAGAAATTAATGCTAAATAAACAAGCTACCTGATCCATAAAAATTTTTCCATTAATCTGAAAATTTGAATTTTAAAGCTTCAAAATGCTTTTTTTAAGTCTTAATTTGACCATTTTTCACTAAAATACGCCTGTCAAAAATCATAAAAAATTTTGTATTTTTTTTTGCTCCCTTAATTTTTTTTAAGTAGTGTGTTATCTGCCTTTATTGATAGGTAAAGCCAAGTCAACATTTTTGTTCTTTACTATCGAAACCAGATTTTTTTTTGTGGACCCCCACTTGCTACTTGTAGACCCCCATTTTCCTCTCATGCCTTCGTGGACCCCCGTGGACTTGCTTGGACCCCTGAGGGTCCACGGGAGACTCCACGGGGGTCCACCTGGACCACTTTGGGAATCACTGCTTTAAAGTAATAAAGCTAGTAATACGGTTTCACCCCGGTTTACGGTTTTGTACAGATTATTTCTTTTTTACTCAAAAAAGTTATGTTACATAATTTAGAAAAAACATGTTACAATATTTATTTAAGTGGTAAATATATTATAATAATTATAAATATGTAATGCATATAAGATGTACTCCCATAATGAAGTTGAGTTTGGGGGCAAGGCATTTTTAAATTGTTATTTGTTTTTTTTATCATTATTAATTTTATATTCGACATCGCCACAAAATATTGCATTGTCGAGCAAGTCTGTACACACGCCTGTACCCGAATTCACCCGTTGGAAAATCGACTTTCTACCTGAACATGGTGGACGTACTGTTTTTCGAAACCAATGAGTTTTCAACATTTTTAGCACTACATATGGTACTATCAACAATACGTTTGCAACGGTATTAAATAAAATACCTCTATTTCGATCGTCCAGTTGATTAGTCAGACATCTCCAAATAGTTTTGAGATAATGAGGAAAGCAATATTTGAATGCTCACCATAAATCAAATATTTTTTACATGTGTCTGTTTTTTTACATATTAAATATGCTATAAAATTTGTGTCAGATTTTGAAATTTCTACCTGTAATCCAGAAAACATAAATTTTTTGTTCATTTCACTACAAGCTTTTCTGAGTAATGTGCACAAATTTCGAGAGGCGATTCCACATCTGTTTCATTTGACATGATAGTACCTATAAGTAAAAAAGGAAAAAAAAAATTCTAATTTCAACGTTTTAGACTAGTTTTTTGCTAAAAAGTTGTGTTTTTTTGGAGAATAATATTTGTGTAAATAATATTCTTCTTTGGAAAAATAATTATTGTTTGAAAAAAAGGTTGGAATTTTGAAAAAAAATATATTTACCTTTTTAAATTTTACCATCATGTTGAATCACCTCTTAAAGTTAGTTTACTTTAACCTCGGATACACTTTACATAATTGCATACTCAACTCAAATTTCGATTATTTGCAGATGTTTGATTAATCAACTGAATCGATGTGTTGTAATTTTTATTATGTACACAAATAAAATAAATTAAATGTTTTAGGTTTTTAATTTCGATGTTAATATATTTCAAATATTTCATTGCGTCTTTTAATGTGAAATTTAAAATCTTTCAAAGTGTTTTTTATATTTGTGAATCTGTATATGATAATAAATTTTAAAAATAGGTACTCCATGATTTATAATGGAATTATTTCCTAATTGCCTTTTTAGTTTTTTGGAATTGGGATAATTAATGTTCTTAAACGGTGCAGTCTTATTTAGAATATTTGTAATGTTCAAAGGTAGAAATATGATGCTTTTAGTGATCTGACAATATATTTTTGAACGTTTGGTTGAATGTGAATGAATTATTTTGAATTGTTTTTATTACAAATTTTTACGCCATGAAAAATAATTGTTTGTGTTTTTTATAAGTTCCACTCCATCCTTCAATGCATTGTATTATTGATTGGCAGAAAAGGCAGTCATTCTAAGTAAATGTTAAAAGTAAATGTTAAAGATGTATGATTGTTTCCTTACTCTACGGGGATAATTTTAGCTATTGGTACCTATATGTACCATTGGCGATTGCGCTGTGTACTAAATATGAATCATACTTGTCTCTGTTTATATCGATTCAGCTATGGATCTGTTTTAAAAATGATAATAAAAATAGTTTTTATATGGATGTTTGTGTTATTTCACCCTTTGAAGTTTCACTATATAATTTTCCCTAAAAATGTCCCACCAAAACAACGTCTGTTGTGATGACCGCGGTTTATTGTCATGGGAAGTTAACATAATCTTTATGACATATAAAGGTATTGCACTTAATGAAGAGTTTACATTGTAGTACCACAAATGCCTTGCTTGATACAGCATGCTACAATCTCGCCATTCAACTTTAAAAAAGAATTTTTCAGTGAAATTTTAGAGATCACTATTAATAATTACGTTTTTTTTTTATTATTTTCAAACTAATAATTAAAAAAAAACAACAACAAAGAAAAGCTAACAGTTGCTTACAATACGCTAACCAAACTTAAAAAAAATGTTTTTTATTTATATTTTTAATATTTGTAGAATCCACGTTCTATAAATTTTTCAAAATTTTTTCATCACGTTCATGTTATACTGGTCCCAGGCAGAGATCGTCATCGGCGATCGTCCTAAAAGCCGTTCATAAAAAAATCGAGGTTAGACGAGAGGTCTGGGTTCGAGTCCCAGTTGCGACCATTGATCCTACTCAGTGCGACTTATTTCTAAATTTGGAACACTTAATTCGAATGTCATAGTAAGGATATGGTAGTGCGACCCAGAGTTCGTGGAAAATGAATAAAACATACATTTTCTACGCACCTTGACAATAACATCCCAATTTTGAACATTTCAATTTTTAGAACACTTGAAAAAATATCAATGTTAATAGAAAACGTTTCTTGTTTTCATCTTGTGAAAATGTTAGGTTTTTACCGAATTTTCCGTTCATATTTGTGAAATGTTTCCATTTATATTTACGATTTCTTCAGACATACAGTGCATGTAAATAGAAAAAATTCTTGCACTAAATCGTATGTAATAAAATATTATGTTTCTTCGTGATCAATTATCAAAACTTAATAATATTACTTTTTTAACAAAAATATTTTTTTTTACATGAGCTCCACTCAGGAGGCCCCGAGGAAAATGATCTCCCTCAGGGCCTATGTCATCTTTGGGGGTGCTGTATGGAGGGTATTTTTAAGGAAAGGAAATGGAGGAGAATTCTGGGAAGGAAAAGGGTTTAAGGTGTGGGCAGGAATCTGGGGTTCAGTGTGTCCTGGCCATCCGCCTCCAAGACCTAGACACCCCTGCTAAATCACCAAACGTAGCGAAACACTTGGGGTGACCTATGGCAGAGGTGTTGGTTATCTAATAAAGAGATTCCGGGGCGGCGGTACCCATTCCCGCCTCCAAAATTGAAATTATTGCAAATGTTCCGTTATTTACAGAAGAACGATCACTATCACCCGTCAATATTATGAGAGGCAAGTTACGACGTATGTTCCTCTCGAGTGCTCCATGATGACGTGCGTACGAGCTCTGCTTAGGAACACTGCACAAATTGAAAACATGTTTTCACATCCACCCGTCTTCTCCTGAAGTTTCGCTGAACTGTTCATACTCCTTAAACACAAAACACGTTAACACAGAACACAAAATTGTGAGAACAAAGTTAGATTTTTTTTAATATTGACCAGACGACAAGGACGCTTAACTTTCCGAAAAAAAGACTGAAGCTAGGAACTTCCAAACAATGTTTCATTTTGTGGAAACTTTTCTCTCGGTTTAATTAAGGATTTGAAGTATTTCTGCGAATTAATAACGAAATAAAAGTTTCTTAATATCCCTTCCTCTGACTTGTAATCTAACAGATTGGCTTTTGTGGAAATAAACATAACACTAAACTGGTGATTTAAAGACTAATTGTAGAAAAATAGGTAATCTACATTGTACATTAACCGAGGAGACCAATAATCACGGCGTTAATGGAAAAAAATGCATTAATTTATTATTTTTATTGTATTCTGTGTTAGTTTGAATACTGTACATTTATTTCTTCGAATACAGCAAACTTATTTTGTGGAACCATTTTATTTAAAAAACCAACACGTTTCACAATAAATGTGATTAAAAGTAAACGATCTATTAATATTGAGATAACCATAATAAATTGATTACAATATCATAATTAATTTAACGTCAAAATATTGTATCAGTGCCAATTTAAAAAAAAAATGTGAAAAAAAAATCGTTAAATTAAAATTTTTATTTTTTTCCTTTATTTTTCCAAAATTTTACATTCGATACTTACAATGTTATGAAAATAATAAGAATAACGGAAACCCACTAAGGCGCAGTCTATGCGTGGGAAATACAGTTTAATTTATTTTATTTTTGTACTTACCTAGAAAAACAAATTAAATAACTTCAAGTAATTTAAATAAATAGTTAGTATAACTTAAAAAAATGCATTAATCAATAATAAAACTTTTGTTCCTTAAGTGTCTTCATTCAATTGTGAAAATTGTTTTTTGCAATGTTGTTTTGCAATTTTCCAAAAATTGACATTTTGTAGTTCCCACACTAACTCTAATCGTAGCTTTACACCAGTCAGTATTTGCATTAGTATTTTAATACCCTGAAGCATTGAAACCCTGATACATTGAAGCCCTTTTTTAACTCAACCATTTGGCATTTCGTTTGTCTGTGGATGTGTTGGTTGTTTTCATTTCCTGTTCAAGATGGTGGCCGTGTTGGATGCTGCCTTTTTATTACACCAAAGTTTGAATGAGCGTGGATCCTTCTTCGAGATAATAGAAGAAAAAGATGCCTCATGTTATCTAGATTCCAGCAAAATTACTTAAAAAATTCTATATATGTATAAATCTTTACCCGGCAACTTATAGACGTATTAATGCGAAAATCATAAATTTCCTATTTTATTCACAAAATCTGTCAAAAGATGTGAAAAATGACCTTTTTTCAATTTTCAGTATCTTTATTTACCATTGTTCCTTGTACTTTGTTATTATTTCAGAACCTTAAATTACTAAAATTATTGAAGTGAAAACTTCTTAGAAGAGTTGTGATTTGAAATTCGATGAAACGAAAACGTGCGACAATAAAAAGAGACAAACACATACATATTTAGGATTTATCCTGCGATAAAATGAGGTAGCAATAAAATAATTATTTTATTCACGATTACTCGGTTCCAATATAATACGATAAATCTACAGTCCCACGCAAGTCACCTTTAGTGTAGTGGTAAAAAGCGCCTGACTTTGCAGACATTCAGCCAACAAAGGTTCGAATCCCACGAAATCCAAAAAAAAATGTTTTTGTAATATCACTATCCAATCTTCAAATTCCAAAATGAACGGTCTAAGAAAACACAAAAGCGACATCTAGCGACCCTGAAGAAGAAACCACAAATACTAAGATAACCAAATGTATAGCAAAAGGTGCACTGGAATTCAACGACAAAAATGTGGAAAAAATCATCCTTCACATTAATTAAAAAAAGTTCTTCGTAGTCTCCACACTGTTTTAGTTTTAGTTTTTAGTATAGTTTTTTGATCGTTTCACTCCTAGCGCGTGTGAAATGCACACACTAAATTTTTTTAAAAGATTTTCTCCGACAATTTTGGATTATTGGAATGTGCATGATGTAAGGCATCTTTTTTCTGTTACATACATACAATGTCGCTTCAGCCTGGTGACCGTGTGTAGTTTTTTGTTGTTAGGTAAAATATTAAAATGCGTTGTTCAAAGGCAAACACCTCATCTGGTGTATTTTTTGTCATTGTTCTCTATAATTTTGAAAATCTTTTTCCAAACCTCAAACACTAAACTTGTTAAACAAGTCTCTAAAAATGAAATGATAGGAAGTTTTCCAATTTAAATTACCGAGGAACGTTTCTATCGTTATAAGATGAAAAGTTTATCAATGCTGCAGTTTTAGAGCTCTTTTTTTCTCTCATTGCAATTTATCCCGTTCGGGGCTTTTATTCAATGAGCATTGAACGAAGAATTGGATGGCGGAATTTCATAATGAAGAAGTTAAAAATTCTTGAAAAGGCAGACTCTAATTTTGCCCTTAAAGTAGGGAGGTAAGGCACGAATTGGATTTTATTTAGCTCTCCAAATATTTTATTTCGATAAATACATTATGTTAAAGTTACGAAGTTTTTGCTTTCTACAAAAAAAAATTAAATAAATGCTTTGCTCGCGTAAGTTAACTAAATGATTAAGATTTCTATTTGAAGAAAAATAATGCAAATCCCATGGAAAGGATCGTACGTCAAAACAAGTTCATTGTATAGGAGAGCGAAAATAATTGAAATAATGATGAACGATCGAAGAAAGAATGCGATGTAAAAGAGATACTAGCGACATCTTACGGTGATGGAGTGATCTAATATAAATATGGTTTTCGTGTGGCGTAGATAATCACAATCACTTTACTTTTCAGAGATAAAACATGAAATATGGACTAACGACACTGTTATGGAATGTGCGATGTAATACTATAAACTAAACATAATTCATTGGAAGGGACCCGTTCACTTCCCCATCGGCGTAATAAGGAATACGGTTTCCTTCTTCACCGCGCACTTCAAGACTCTACTCTTTTTATTGAACGAAGCTACATTTATTTAAGCGACTCTAGACACTCCAATGTCCATGCATACGGGGTTAGTAAGAAGTATGCCGTACTTACATAAACATGAAATAGAACAAGACACAAAAAGGTAACTGTCGCATATGGGAATCAAACCCATTATCTCTATCTTACTCCTTCTTCTTCAACCACTCGGCCTCGTTATTAACATTATAAAATGCTCTCGAGATATATATTTTTAAACGAGGCTATTGACTAGGAAAGAAGCAAATTAAAAAAAAACATTTAGTTTTACGTGCTTGTCTCTAATAAAAATAAGCAGACTTAAACAAAAATAAATACAAAGTGGCCAATTTACCAGCGGTAGAGTTGAAACCTTCAGAAAACTAAAGTAAACAAGAGTGGATAGGCTCCGAAGCACCCCACAAAGAGGATATCGTTTGTACTATCTCATTCTTTCGCAGGCTAAATTGTATAGATGACTGTGTTTGTCTCTTTTTAGTATCGCTATTTTTCGTTTCATCGAGTTTCAATTCACAACGGTGCTAAAGAAGTTTTCACTACAATAAGTAATATCATTTCTAAAGATTCTCAGTCAAGGCAATTCATTATTTCATTGAAAAATTATTTCCCTTTAGCCTAACTTAATATTATTAGGTCAACATGTCCCTTGCGACATTTACGAGTTACGACGTACCACAGCTCGATTGCATAAACTCAAATCTCCACGGAATTCTCTACGCCAGATTCGTAGAGGAGTATATAATAATATTCCATATTCATTGTACACGAGAGATCTTCCATTTCCGCGTTTTCAGTAAGAAATTTGCTTGATTTTTAAGAGAAACTAGGATAGAGGAGTTTTACCAATAGATGTATGTGGTATTATGTATATGTCTTCTCTTCGTTACAAATATTGTCAAAATTCGACGATCACGAAGCAAGCTTTTCTCGTTTTTCAGTTATGTTATTACAACATTTATTTACCGTTTTTTTACGTGAATACCTCACAAAAGTAGCAACTGCTTCCTATAATCCTGAGACGGAATCCTGAGTGGAAGATGCCATCTCTTTTTGGGGAAAGTTGTAAATCTATTAAGTGAGGAAGAGAAGGATATAGTCTAGAGGAAGGTTTGAAAGTAACTTTTAAAATAATAAAAAAAATATTTAAAGAATTCTAATAATAATAATAATAATAACGTTGAGAATGGCGTAAAATTTGATATTTGAAAACATTTCAATGTTGCAAAAAATTTCCCTTCTAATAATTAGAAGAGAAATTATTTTTGTATGTAAGAAATATTCTTTATTAAAAAAAAACTATCGGTAACTTTTTGAGGAACGCTTAAGAAAAGGACCATAAATTAACTTATTCCCGTATATGGAAAGAAAAAAGCAATGACTATTCCCCATTTTATATATTCGGAAAACGACACGTAATTTTGACATAAGAATCAAAAAATATTTAAGGGTCTTAATAATAATAATTTTGACGATTTTGCTAAAAAATATTGCAAATAATCATGGTGTTGAAAAAGTATACGGAGTAAATCTTATTCTTCACATTAATAATAAAGCAAGTCTTAGAAATAAAAGAACACCTTAATAATATTGAAACAATTATCAATAGCAAAAATATTATCTTAGAGTCCCTTCTTAGACATGTTCCCTTTCACCGTCCGTTATATCTCCTCCCCCCACTAATCCCTAGTCAAGTCACTTCCCCCACTTCATGGCATTGGTCAAATCACACAAAGATCTAAAAATTGCAATTGAACTCTTACAAATTGACTTCAATCAACTGTGTAAATGGTTTTAGAATTAGCTACGGAATATGTGTATCTTGGTGTTTAACACTTAGTTAAACTACTTAGGTTGACCTTTTGTAGAGGTGTTGGTAATCCAATAAACATTTCGCTGTAACTAATGATTTAACTGTAAGTAATGTTAAAGTTAAATGGTAAAAATGTTTATAATTTCGAAGTCGACCGAAGTTTTTAAAAATATCCGGTTGAACATATTTGGCTTTTTTTTTCACGGTTTCACAAACCGCGATATTTTCATTTATTTTATCCCCGCGTCAGTCGAGGGAAGGCAGAACAGTGGAAGGAAGACCCAACAGTGGCAGGAAGATTTATGGCGTCACTCCGTTTCGCATTTCTACATATACATGGCTATTTATGTATTGAGAACAATTCCTACCGTCGCACAGTGGGGCCAAACACCCAATTTCGATACAATAAATAAAAAAAAATCAATCTTACTAGGTCGCTTTATTTGTTGGATAGTATCCCTTTAATTGTAGCATACTTACATAGCAGGTAGGCGGGATCGACACAACCTTTCTACCTGTAATCGTCTTCAGTCCAGGCCTAATGGTCGTGAAGAAAAGATCCCCGTTAAATGAGCCAGCGCAAACAAAAAAAAAGTGATAATGTATCCATCATGTTCAGATATTTAACTTATTTTTTTGCATTACTTATATTTTTAACATCAATAGTTGTATTGATGAGTAATAGTGTATATAAATTAAATATAAAAAATTGATCTTGATTTATAAAAATTTCAGATTCATTAGAGATATATTTAGCTCCGGGCACCTCCGGGCTTCCAGTCGAACATTTTTAAAACCAGTAGCAATTTTAATTTGAGTCACTTTTAAAATTCTGCCAGTTTTTTGCACTTTTAAAGTAATTAACCCCTCAGCCCTCGGCCATATTTGTCAGAATGTCAATTAATTTTCCCCTTCACGGTAAAATTCAAATAAATGGAACATTTCTGAATCTATCAAAAACAAAAAACTGCCTTCGAAAGGTAATAAAATACACTTTGTAATTTTATTTATTATTTATTTATTTATTTATTTTATTTTTTAGGGAAATCAACAGTTTACAGCTTGCTTAATTTGTACATGTTTAATTTACCTATCTGATAAACCAATTATAGATTTCCTCATTATACTATTACATTATGTATCTATAAAATAAAAAAGTAATCTTACAATAGCTAAGAGAAATTACATTATTACAACAAGAGGCAGTACATAATATAAGTCGTTACATAAATATATCATACAGTTTTGTACTCATTTAATACATTTTTAATACATTTTTAATAAATTTTTTATATTTGTTTTCATCACAATTGAAGATATCTATCTCAGAGAGAATATTATTATACGTTGAACACAGTCTTATAAGGCAAGCATTTTTATTTGAATTTGTATTGCAGTGTTTTTCTTTAAAAATATTACATGAGCGTGTGTGCCGTGTAGGTACTTTGAAATCGATTCTGTTCAATAATTCAGGGCAGTCTGTAATATTGTTTACAATTTTAAATAGCAACATTATAATTACAAAGACATATATAATTTATAAAACACTAACTGGTTCCCGGCATGCGTTGAACACCATAATCAAAAATGTAAATTGTTTCTTCCTGCATGTCCTTTCCCGTGCGTCCCCGTTCCCCTCTTGCGACCCCTTCCCCTCCCGCGTTTCCCTTTCACCTCCCTGCCTTCCGTCTCCCTTCTCCCGCTCTCCCGTGCCGTCAATTCCGCACCCGCGTTTCATATATTCAGTCCCAGTACATTCAGCTTTTAAACAACTCGCGTGCCACCTATTCCATTTCCTTTATTCAAATTTTCATTTTTCAAATGATAACAAATATTCATTTTTGTATATTATAAGTACAATCAAATTTTATAAGAAAAATCAATCAAATTTGGTACCTATCACAGGTACCTATTTAAAATATCTTTAATTCTTGATTCTATTCAAATTATTATGTAAGTACTCAAAGTAATTAATTAATTTAAAGGGTTTTGAAAATTGAATTTTAATTAAAAAATAATTGTTTTGCATAATGTTATTCTCAAATTTTCTACAGTTTCGCAAGAATTTTTGTGACGATTAAAAAACTTTTCAGATGTATAGTTATGTGGTTGTAATAATCCAGAAACCTTTGCTGGACTTAAATAAGGTACTTTGAAAGGTTAAAACATTTCCTATGCTTAATGTAACAAGACATCTCACTAATCCCCAAACACATTTTGATTTTTATACATCTATATGTAAAAAATCAAATTTTGTATCTATATACAATTTTTGATGCAATGTTACAAAAAAAATAGTTCACCTTTCGTTTTTTCTAATTAAAATTACTGATACCAATAAAAAACTAAGAACACACATATATTTTATTAGAAAAATGTATTACAAACGCTAGTGTTACCTCCAGTAGCATAAAAGCAGACATTCAAAAGGTACGAGTTAAGAAATACGTTGAGTTTTGTTGTGAAATTTTTAACCCAAAACCATTAGTTACTTCAAGTGTACATTTTACGCCTTTATCTATGATGCAGGAATATCAACGAAGTAATATTTTAGGTCTCAAAATATAGGGTATCAGCTTGTGTTATATTTACTGGAATAAATAGCAATAAATTTGACAAAATTGGGTTATTTAGAAATGAAAAAACTTATCCTGTTCTTTGTGGGCTTCTCGGAATACACTTTTTGTTTAGTCTAAAATAGTAAATCACTACACACTTGAACTTTTATGACGAGGTTCAACCCAAACACGAAGCTTTGTGTGATTCTGTTAATTTATTACTATATTTATTTTGAATGCATTTCGAAATTTATTTTAAAAATCTAAAGAAAACTTAATAGCGAAAATAGGTAAAATTAAATCGCAAAGTAAAACAAACTGCACTGAATGTAACGCATGTGCAAATCACTTTTCACGGAAATTGGTTAAAAAAACGCCGGATAATTTAGATAGAAACGAACACAAAAATACAAGACCTCTTTCTTTCCGCACATTCGACCATTTCCGATGAGGACTCATACATGTCAGATGAAGAAAATTAAAAATATTTTTCGTAGTTATTTAACTAAATTGTAAATATATGTTTAATATGTAATTAATAAAGTTCTCATATGTATTGTAATTAAAATTTTGTTTTCATGCCACATTCAAATTATCACCGTAAAACATCCCTCTAAATAAAGGGCGTTTTCAAGCACTCTTGTCCCACTGTGCGTCATGTCGCGCGTCGGCGTTCGTAGGTGAGATTGTGTGAGATGGTTTAGATTGGAAGCGTCCATTATACCTTTGTTCCAGGACGACAAATTGAATTCCCAACACGATTTCTCGGGTGAGACACTCAAAATGTTTCATTCAAGCCGACACATAAAATCTCACAATATATATATACCTGTTATTTTGGTTATAATTTTTTAAGGCTTTTGGATTATTTCTTCGAGGGGGATATTTCTTCACCTTTGAGTAAACTGCCACTTGTTAAGTAACATAATATTACTATAATTATATTTTTTAATGAGCAGACAGCATGTGGTCATATCTGTTTCATGATAATTTAAACAGTAAATTGAATTATATTAACTCTGTCACCACTGCTGCGTAACTCTACCCGTCAAGTAAATGTCAGTAGTATTCAGCGCTCAATCCCACTACTAACCAATTGGGAGTTACTCGACAGGGTTGAAACTGTTGCCGGTTTACCGATTAAACTTATGAATGACGCAAAGTTATTCAACAGTTTACTCAGAGGTGTTGAAACATCACTAAGGACTAATAGCCTTACTAAAAAATCGTCGTAAATATTTGTACAATTTTTAAAAACCGTGTATCTGAAAACCTTACTAACATTGAAACTGACAAAAATAAATAAGTCGCTGAAAGGTGTATACATTACTTATCCAGTCAAAGAAGGTTGTTTATATGTTGTAAATACAATTTTTCTTTCAAAATTTTTGAATTTTTTCCAAAATTTTTTAAATGTCCTATATATTTATTATTTTTGAAGATGTCGTGCCATTTTAGAAACAAAATAAAATTACCTTTTTGATTTTTGTACAATTGAAAAGTACTAAAAAGTAAAAAAAAAAGTACTAAAAAGTAAAAGTAAAGTACTAAAAAGTACTAAGTAGAAGATTTAAACACGAAAAAAGGTGAAAAAGAAGCTTACCACAAACATTTTCAATTGAAACGTTAAAAAATTTCAGAAAATTCAGAAAAAAAACACAGTTCTTTATTTAAGTAATTTGCAAGAAACTTTCCCTTTTTTTACTTCATACGTTTAATTTTAAAAAAATGTTAAGGATTGCTTTTCGTTCCCAAAAAATACCAATAAAAAAACTGACATTATAACACATTTCTTGCACATCTTAAAACGTGTATTTCTTTGATACATGTTTACCAACACATGCATTAGAATGTATGTTCTAAAAAAATATCACTCATGATATTCTTATTATATTAAGACCATAAAATTCAATTTGAATGTTGGTAAGGCCATTTTCAGAATCCTGTTACCCCATTCACAGATGTAACACGAAAGTTCAATTTACAACATGCAATTAATGTATAATTACTTGACTAAAAATAACACAAACTAGTTATGTATAATATATTGAATTGTATGAATGTAAAAGTAAATTGATCAATATAATAGAAATTTTGAATAAACACATGATATGAATCGCACAACAATCACAAACGGAAACTTTGCCAGAAACTACGTTTTGCCGGGTAAATCAAGGTTTGCGCAGTTTTGTCCAGTATACCAAAAATATGTGTTGACAGTCGTTGTTATTTCTTTTTATTCGTATGGTGGAGGATGGTTGGTGCAGGTCAAAGTGGGATAACCATCCATCTAGCATTAGCCAGTTGACGTCACTTGGCACAGATGTGCTTCCGGGAAACTGATGAAGGGGACATTCTTCTACGTTGTGTTCAGTTGCTTGAATACGTTATTGTTATCTTAGCATAATTGAGCTTAATTTTATCAACTGCTGAAGAACTTGTAGGAGAATTACATTTGTTTCCCCTTGTTCTTGTGACGAATCAAATTTGTACGTTATGTTTCATTCTATTAGGGACATGCATTAAACAGAAATAAAATAATGATTCTACGAACCACTCACTAGGTTACATAGTTCTTTTAACTGTGCTTTAATCCCATACATTTCAAGTTTAGGACAGAAATTTAATAAAGAAAATATCAACATTTTCTGGTTAGTTTTTAGATAAACCATTTCATTTACGTACCTGCAGACTTTCTACTACATTACACCTGCTATCCTCTCTGTATATGAATCATGAACTTACCATATTTTTATCTTAATCGCTTGTCGCTATTCCTTGAAGAAAATGTAAATTTTAAACTTTTTTTCTCAAACATATAATTGGCTAAGGTAAATAAAGACCAGAACAATTGAAGCAGATTTTGATTAATTTAGAATGTGGAGAGGTAGGTTAAGTGCAATCCCACACATCTAAGATATTATAATATTACACATGTACATAAGAAAGGACGTAAGGAGGAAATTACACGGTCGTGAATATTAATTACCAATATTACACCGCCAGAATAACATAAGAACCGAATTATATATAAAAAAAATTTCATGGAGATACAACCACTGTACACACGTTAAAAAATCTTCATATTTCATTGAGAACCCTCTAGAAATTTGAAACCCTTATTTATTAAAATTTGAAACCTTTATTTATGAAAAAATATTTATTTTTAATATTATTTATGGAAAATTATCTATTGGAGATTTAATTAGGTCCCCATTTACTATATCTAGACTGGTTCTACAATCATGGAGCAAAATATTTTTTGTTTTAAGTATGCAGAACAACTCTGTAGGCGCAATTTGTTTCCGGAGTACTTGAAAAAATCTTCAATGAAACAAAGCTTTTTTCAAATACCCGAGCCTTACAAATTGATTCGGGCGTAGAGACTTCGAGCGATGAAAGCGGGGTTTTAATTACGGCCTAAGTGCTTTTTTATTAATTAAACCGAGAGGGAAATAATACGGAAATACAAACAGATGCCTGCATTATATAATATAACAAAGTCAAGTTTACAAACTAAATTTTAGACTTTCAAATAAAAGACCAATTGAAACAAACAGATTGATTAAAAGCTTTCGAAATATTTTAATCTCTTGAAGTCTTCTTCAAATTGGTTCCTCATTGCTGAGAATCGTGATTGCTATTCCCATTTCCACGGTGGAAAAATGGATTAAAAAAATTGATTTTCTTTATTTAATGGGATAAATTTTTTTCACAAAGTAAATAAATAACACCAAAAAGATTCTTTTTTACATACTTCGCTGTAAATAATTAACGAGATTCATAATAAAATGTTTTCAAAATGAAAGCTGTAAAACCAAAATGAAGCTGTAGAAGTAAAACCTTCAGAAAACTAAAGTAGACAAGGGTGAGATGAGACTACGAAACACTTTTTTGGATGCTTTTTTCCATATTTTTGTCGTCGAATTCCGGTGCACTTTTTCCTTTACATTTTGTCATCTTATTAGTATGTGTTTTCTTCTTTGGAGTGGCTTTCTTTTGTGTTTTTCTGTTCATTTTGGAGTGGTTTGAAGATCGGATATTGATTTAACAATTTTTTTTTTTTTTTTTTGATTTCATAAGATTCGATCCTTGGTATGCTGAATGTTTCGCCGTTAAGGTTCGTCAAGCGCTCTATTCCAAAGGCAAAAGGAGGCTTGCGTGGGATCGTGGATATTGGAACCGAGTATCCGTGATATAAATACATATTTTATTGCTCATCTCTCTCGCAGACAAAATCCTTAAGATGTATATGTTTGTCTCTTTTTAGTGCCGTTCGCTTTCGTTTCATCGAGTTTCAAATCAAAACGGTTCTAAAGTTTTCACTTCAAAAATTTTGCATTCTGGGTTGTACGTATCGTGACCTTTATGTCGATAAATTTTTCAGAGCAAACAAGATTTTTTGTGCCTTGTAAGAAAAATGTCTGTAGATTTTTTTGTAGGCAGTATTAACAATAATTCACAAATTAAGTAAGTGTTTCCCTAATGCATTTTCGATTAAAAATAAAAAGTAACCAACCATTAAATTGCCCGGTTACAGTGAAACTCTCAACAAATCTTAAAGTATTTCACATTTTTACAATTTGTTGTATACACAATAGGCACCGAGAGAATTTAGAAATAAATGATGAACAAAAAACTTACGTTTGGGAAGATCGTGAAAAAATTATGAGTACTCCCTTCTAAAATTTTATAATTGCTTCCTTTCTTCCTAACAGTAAACTAAACACATTTGCACGCTTTAAGCCTGTTATCAGCTGTCTTGTAACACACACATTCATACTTCACAAGTCCTCTCTTAATAGTTCGAACGCGCTTCAATATGCGCTCCGGGGTATGGTGTACGCTAAACTTTAATACCAGCCTGATGTTTATACAGAAATCATCGTAAGGGGCAAGTTTAAGGTCATAAAAATGCATGCCTCCCCGCCCACGCCTTTCTCTGTCGCACGTATGTTTTAACGCATTTATGTTTTAACGCATCTTTCTCTTTCACTTACGTTCATTGAAGTCAGTAAGTGCGCGGAAATGGATCTTATCGAGTTTCTACCTAAATCTATCGTGTATTCCACTCTGGAGTAACAACACAAAATGATATTTGGTGATTTATCACTGGCGTCACATTGTCTGGAACATTTTTCATATTTGGCAAAAACAGTTTGATAATCGCGACCATTGTGTTGGTGGATTTCATCTTGAATGATCGTTGTCGGTTCACCTACTCGGCGTCATTTGATTAACTGTACCTACGAGTAGGTACGGCATTTTTCTTCTGGGGTTTGCATACACAGATATAATCGAACACACTATTATATATCTCAATCATCTGCTTAACTGTCTATTCAATCCGTTCGCTGATCCTTAGGGCGTTCATCACGAAATTTTTATTTTTTTTTTTCTATAAACTAAAATAGTGTTTTGCGTTCTTTGGAAGTAGTTACAATTTCAGAGATTGTAAAGTGACGGGTGTCTTTCGTTTAACCAAAATGATAAAATATTGCCCAATTTTGTTGAAACGTGTAAAAAATGATAAACTCATTATTTAAAATCAAAGATAATAGAAACAAAAGGAGTGATGGCTTTGAAGCCTGCTGACTGTCGTGGTGCTACGACCAAGCTGCATTAAACTATCAAAGCGGCCAGGCAGCGAGGCTGCGGCCCGTAGCGTAGCCAATTAAAGTTATACATATAAGTTGTTTTTAATAAAGATATACTTAATTACGAAACAAGAAATATAAATAAACTTTAAAAAATCATAATCACAGAACTGTCTAATGTGTACAGGATTGAAATGCCTGAAAGTATGAAGAATTAAAGAAGAATGAATGTAAGAGTATTTAAAAAGAAATGTTTCGTAACGCTAAATTGAATCTCGATAGGTTTGTTCTGTTTCACTTGGCAAAGGCCAGAATTCAAACCTGTTGGTGAAATTCGCACACTGGGCCTACCTACACTGGTTGATAACTGCTGCTGACAGCCGTCGTCAAAGAGACGTAAAGTGTTTATTTTGAGTCTTCCCGTCGTAACGCAACTGTTTTATCGTGACATTTCAAGACTCGCAAGGTAAAAATACCTCCGTTATTCACCTTAATCGTTATAAAACTCACCGTGACTACCTGTGGTTCATCCAGACAATAGCCGAATTGGCCACGAGGGATCTCAATCCGGGCAAGATCGCCAACTTATCGTAAGTACCCTTGTGAACCTACCTTTGCTATTTGATTTAGAAGACATACCATATCGAAATCCACAGGCATAGCTCTCGCATAGAGTGAACATTCAACTTCACCTTAACCCATATAAGGTGGTGCCGTCATCGCCCTCATCTTACTCAAGAAATGTTATGCTTACTGTAAAAATATTTAAATTTGTAAAATGAAATGCGTACTTGTGCATATAAGTTTATATCTAAAGTAGTATTACGTTAGAATACCACGTTAGAATTTGTTGGAACATAAAAGAATTGGTTAGTAATAGAATTGGTTAGAACAAATCGCTAACATTGAAATATGTTGGAGACAATACACGCGGTTTAAAACTATTAATGGTTCATGGCTCATTTGCCTTGTTTCGATTATCCGTGTTTTGAACGCCTGGGGAACGAATTGGAGCGGGTTGGGCATTGACCGTGAATTCTAAAATGAACCTATTTTTCGGAATTCTTAGCGGGCTGACAGCAGTCAGAAGTTATTATCCGCAGCGCAGCGGTCTAAAGTGGAGACTTTATTGGGGCAATATAAAGTCATAAGTTTCCACTGTAATACTAGATACTGAAAGTCTGTTATTTAGATTGATACAAAGCCTTCTGAAAAATTATTATGTGCACGTTTAGATTATTTCTCTTCGGATCAGATATTTTTTCATTTGTTATAAGTCATCTTTTTATGACGAACATTAAACTAGGCATAAGCACGTGTTGTTTTCCTACTTTTTTGATCTGTTTTTCTGTTTATAATTAACTGTTTAGCAAAAATGAATTAGATATTTAATCACTTAAATCAATAATGAAACGAAATTAAGTTTTGGTAGCTTGACTGCAAAATAATATTTTTTTGTAATACGTAGCAATTTTGAGAATTATATTATGCCAACCTTCCTAATCCTCAAAAGAACTCTTTGCTTAAATTGGAGACAGCCTACTGATGCTCCACAATATCAAGCACCCACCCGCTTTTCATCGAACCTAGTTGCATGGTCGCTAAAACTAGAACCACACTCGTCCAAGACAATTCTGGTTCATCGCTTCTAAAATATACCATGCATTGAGCAACGATATAAAGTTAAATAAATTTTATATCCTTTTTTACTACCAATGTATGACATTGAATATTTGATAGGGTCGAGCTTTTTATAAAGATTACACATGAATTGAAAATTCCGCTTCACACATACCTATCATTTAAAAAAATAATTCTTCTTTTGTTAATAATCTTTCAATGTATCTTTTGTATTCGTCTATTTTATTTCTTGGGAGCTCTTCACCTTTCTATACAGTTTTTACTTCTTTCAAACGGAAGGACTTATGCGGGTTTTTTGTAATTTTTCATTTTAATATTATTTAAGTGATTTATTTGTATTTTCTTTCAAATGTCTATTCTATCATTCAATTTTAATTTATTTTTGATTTTTCTTAAGGCATTTTTTTTTTTTTTTTAATATTGTTTTTATTTTTGTGTCTACATTAACTATTATTATTATTATAACATTGCAATATAGCCTGTGTACAACTGCCATGATACGAGCATGAGACTAGTATGGTGGTAGTGATGATGCAAATGAATATTGTAATGTGAAATCTATATGAAAAGATAAAAAAAATCTCTGTTCGAATCGGAGATACCGCAATACTCCTAAATGAACTTGGTCCTTCTGTGTAGGACATTGAAGATAATCAATATCAGTATTTAAAGCCTGGCTATGTTTTAGAGAAAAATCCTATTTTTAAACTGGAATTTCAGCATTTCAACTCACATAAAATCAGAAAGCAAGCAAAAACTAGTTTTCTAATAATGGAAAAAAGCATGTCCAAAGTTATTTTCTAAAAAGCAAAAATCAAATTAAAAAATCAAGTCATATTCATGTCATGTTTAAACGGGGACATTTGTTTATGGAAAACATACAAAGTCATTCGGTAGTCTATTTCCTTCGCCGTTATTGAAATAACTTTGCAGATATCTTGCAGACAATTTAAAAACGCATTGAAATTCAGCCGTATTGTACCTAATATAATAAATCATGCTGGGCTTAGAGCAAATAGCAATTGTCTTTCTTCGCTCCGTACGCTAAGGCCGTCCTCTGGGCTCTGGGCAGTATATCTGAATGTTGCCTAGTACCAGAACTCCATGAAACAAGAAGAGATGATTTCCTTTGAGATTCCCCTACTTACATTATGTACTGCACGCTTTACTCATATATATACTATACACGGAGGCAATACACATCCTCCCATACAACGTACATCCCATTATAAAGCGAAATATATCGGATTGTCGTCGGGCTGAATTTAAAATATGCCTGACCTTTTCAGCGGGAGTAATATGTACTATTTTGACAGTACGGAGTAAGATTTATTCCACTCTTCCGTAACTGTTTGCTTCCCGGAATCTTATTTGAATTGATTCCGACTCTTGGGTTGATGGTGATGAACTTCGTGCATATTTTAAGGGGCTCTACATTTTTTGATTGCTAACATATATTTTTTTAAGAATTCCTCGCTTACTGATCCCAACTGTCCGGAGGAAGTTGGACTACGGCATTCCCAATAGGAGTTTGATATTAACCTGAAGTTAGATATTGGAAAGGGAAGGGTTGGGGGAGAAAAAAGTTGAGAATTTCTTGACTATTCAGATCCGGGCAAAAAATACGACTAAAACCATTCCAAGCAACGTTTCGATTCTTAATGGTGGTCTTTCATTGAATCGCCGTGCCTTTTACTTTGAATCACTGTGTCTTTATTGCGTAGACAGTGGTAGTGTGTATGATTTTAAATTTTTATTCAAATCGACCAAAAAATGTCACATCACAATGACAAATTCATAAAAAATTTATTGCTTGCACTTTGTTTTGCCCTTTCGCGTGGGCGTAGTGTGGATGGAACCAAAGACATAAGTAAGATTTAATTAAATGAAGACAATAAAAGCGAAACTCAATCGAAAATCTGAAAACAGAAAAATCAGAAAAAGATATTTACTGGGACTCGAACCCAGGACCTCTCGCTTTCCGGGCGAACGCGCCAGAGTGTCAATTTCCAATTCGGTCATTTTTAACTGTATCATACTTCGAGTAAGAACCACCCATACTATCTTCATTTTTTTTTTGAAATATGATACAGTTAAAAATGACCAAATTGGAAATCGACACCGTGACGCAGTGGTTAGCGCGTTCGCCCGGAAAGCGAGAGGTAGTAGGTTCGAGTCCCAGAAGTGTCAATATCCTTTTCTGATTTTTCTGTTTTCAGATTTTCGATTGAGTTTCGCTTATATTGTCTTCATTTAATTAAATATTACAATTTGAGGTTTTACTCATAAAGTTTAAATAAAAATTAAATAAGCATAAGTAAGAGTAACATTTTTTAAAATTATTATTGTGCCCGCCAATAACATATTGAATGTTTAACGCAGTGACGCAATAAAAATACCTAATATTAATGAGTTTTTTGTTTTCTACAAACAATATTGAACAACATAATAGTTTGGGCATTTTGTTCCCTTTCATTACGATGCGAGGCCAGTAAAGTAACTGTTGTGTATCTCTCTACCCTGGAAGTTAGTTAGATTAACTTAGTTTAAGGTTCTATGGGTGTTTATGGATCTCCGCCCCTGCAGTGTAAAATGAATTAAACTGAGCAGCACAGCCGGAGGTGGAACTTGCAGATTCTATATAATACGTACAAGTAGAAGCTAGATCACAACATTGATTTCCATATATTGCACACTGATATACCTGAAACATTGATGATTAATGCCCCTGAAATTAAATAATATGTCAAAAATTTACTAAAATACTAAAAATGGTAAACAATGTACTAAAAATCTAAACGGATTATTGGCAATGGATTGCTTGCCAAGTCTTATAAGTTTTACAAACATGACAAAGAGCACAGGAGATTTTATATAAACCATTTTACTTTGTATATTGGGTATGTTTCTAAAATATCATAAGTGCTTTGGGAATTTTTTGTAATGCTATTTACATGTGTAGTGTCCCATAGAAGATTTTTTAATGCCAAGGTATTTTATGTTTTTATGGTGCGTTATAGTACGACTATGGCATGATTACGTTAAGTTTTTTTTTGACAGTTACATTTGCAAATTGTCAAATGTTTGGTTTTGTCAACATTAACTGTTAAGTGAGTTTTGCCAAAGCAATTTTTGCACCAGGAGCCAGTATTTTTGCTTATTTTAAAATGGTTATTCATTCACTTTCATTAAATATTAATATTTTACGGCCTCCGTGGTCGAGAGGTAATGCTCTTGACTCGCAATCCGAAGATCGTGGGATCGAACCCCTAATGACGATTAATATTTACCAGAAATATCATAGTCTCACTGGCTTCAGACGGAAGCAGCTGGGTCTCTTGTGTGGTATTCACATAAAAAATTATAATTTTACGTGGTAACGTCATAAGAAAACTTTTACAAAGAATTTTACAGTCACAAGCCGAACGCTTAGGCCAATCGTGCCTCTATCGCTTGTTTCGCGCTCTCGCTTGCACGCTCGGCTCAGGTGAAACGTGAAAATGAGTCATGCTTTTTCGTGAGTGCAGCTGGCGTTCATCGATTTATAAAGACGTTATCATGTCAAAAATAATTAAATGGACAGTGTCATCGACAAAATTAATAATTCTTTTTTTACGTGTAAGTTGCAGATATCATTAATATTTGCCAGAAATAATAAAGGTCCTTTGACACTTCCTTGCGGTACACCGTAATTGATTGGGAGAGGTTTATATTTCGGCTTCCATTTTTAATACACCGCTGACGTTTGTATTTGACAACCCAATTGTTTTAAGTTTTCTGAAAAGGATTTTATGGTCTATCGTAACAAAGGCCTTTTAGCAGGTCTATAAAATTACCCAAGATTTATTGTGTGTGTGTACATGAGTGTATTGCAATATTTTAATGCATTCTGTCTTTGTACGTGTGAGTTCATTAGTTTTTTTTTATATTTCAGGAGATAAGATTTATGACAATATTTCCTCATTTTTGTTTTATTTGTTTATTTCAATTTCAACATTTTTGCAGTTGTACAACATGCTGGAAGGATGTGCCATCTGTCAAAACGATATTCTCCTTCATTCCGCTTCACTCTGCACCTAAGCAGGAAGTTCACCTAGGAGTTCTCTAAAATATTCATCACTAGTAGCTTCTTCCTCTTGCACTATTCCGGCCGGGAACCCATCTCGTCCACAAGGAGCCTTCATTGTCCTATGTTACTCCAGAAACTCCAGTGTTAATATAAGTATAGGTATAACTTGTTTTTTTTAAGAGGGATGTTTGATTTCAACGATTTAGAAGCCCCCCGAAAAATATTTTCAGGTAAACAATTTTGATCGTGCACTTTTTATGCTTCGAATGCGGGGACTTTTGCACATCAGAACGCGCCAATCTAAAGAGTAACTCAACTGATTAACTATTCTGCATAGACCATTGAAATTTTCAACGTCTCTTACAGACAGTTCAGCAACTTTCTTTTGACGCTTGTCACAAAATAAGCAAAACTGCCCCCATGACTTTTTATTATTATATACACTAACATTAATATTAAATTTAAAAAAACAAAAGCTTTGTATTTTTTTATTTTTTTTATTTTTATTTTTATTTTCTTCATTTTAATCACCCGCTAAACTGCCAAAGCAGTTTGTCAGCAGGTCACTTTGACAATATTAATAAAACACTAAAGCACAAAATATTATAAGAAACCACAATAGCAAAATAGTTGCAGAAGATTAAAAAAGAAACCCACAGATGAAAATCGGAAAAGCCATGGAACGCCGCAGATACTTCGGACAACAAACATACACTTAAAGGTTGGCGTAAAAGGAGGGCGCTGTCTTCTACGACATATCGATAGTAGGTATGGTTGCCAGATTAAAAAATGTAGAAACAGTTTTTTTTTGCATTAGTTCCACACAGGAGACCCTAATGAATATAATTTCCCTCAGGGCGTATGTCTTCTGAGGGGATGCTGTATTTAGGGTTTGTTAAGGAATGGAAAGATAGGAAGTTCAGGGAAAGAAACAGATGTGAGGGGTGGGTAGAAATTTGGGGGTCAGTGTGTCCAGGAGTGACGTATAAATCCATGCGGTGCAAGGCGATCGGTCGAGGGATTCTGACTGGAGTCAAAAGACCTTCCTCAACCAGTCTTCCTCGGACCGGCCCGCCACGTAGAAGGTGGGCTAACGCGTTTGCCACCAAGACCTAGACAAACCTTATCCCAATGAACCCCTGCTAAATCACCAAACGTAGCGAATCACTTAGGGTGACGTATGGCAGAGGTTATCCAATAAATGGTTCACGGGCCGGCAGTACCCCAAACACGCCTCCCAAATTCATCAAAAGTTAGTTCGTATTTATGCCACCACCAACTTACCAATTGTAGCACTGTAAGACGACCAACATCAAATGGAACCACCTTATTTATCTCATATACTCATAAAATACAAAAACCATTAGATCTAGCCCAGGAAGAACAGTTGTTGAACTTAAACATTAAATTTTGTTTTTCATTCGTTCACCTGGTAAAAGATTTAAGGATTATTTACACTCCTTGTTCTTTAGCTATATCGTCTTCAAAATTTAGCCCTTTAGAATTTAATTAATTTCGAAATTCTGATAAATTATTTGTATTTGTCACCCCAAGTTAGGCTCTCTTTAATAAGAGGACGAATAATAATTCATCAATAGATTTTTATAATTTTAAACATTTTGTTTATTTATTATTAAAAGATTTATCCTGGAATGTAGCTCATTTTCAGCAATGCCTCTAAACAAGCAAGACACTCTTGAACGTCAAATACGTCGGTATCGAAATAACTTAGCAAGCAATGTTTTCTACTTATGTTTATTATTATAAAACAAAAAATATAAATTTCAAATAAGTCTTGGGACGGTCGTGTTCGATTGAATCAATTTGATCTGATCTTGTCACTTTGTTAGCTGTCAGTTCGACACCCATGATAGGCGCGGCCAACGACGACCGTAATGTCAGTCGAGTAGGGACCTGTAAACTGCTTGCATTCCACGTGTAACCGTAGATCTAATACGTATACATAATCTTGAATAGACCTAAGACTGGGCGAGTCGATCCCGAGCCTCGAGAAGGATAAAAAATTAAATGTAATTAACTGAAAGAGGTTAACATTACGGTTCCAGTTACCGGATACCGATAAGAAAACACTTAGGATGGGTTGTTTCAAAAAATTTGACGAATTCGTCAAATATTTGACGTTAATTTTTACGTTCTGTGTAAGTTCTATTCAAGTTCTGTGATGATTTCAGTTTTGTGAAGCAACTGTCCTATAACGATGTAATAACAGAACTTGAATAGAACTTACACAGAACGTGAAAATCAACTTCAAATATTTGATGAATCCATCAAATTTTTTGAAACAACCCATCCTTAATTTTGCATTTACTTTTGGAACCGGTTCCCTATGGCGGAAAGGTTGACTGGTATGAATATTTTCTGATTTTGGATATTTTGGGGAATGTCATGGTTAGCAAATCTTGAAAGGAATTGGCTCCTCTTAATAATTTTTGTCATGGGTGTAGTTCAAACGTAGAAAAAAAATTATAAAAAATTCTAAAGAAACGAGATCGAAACTCGAGAGAGCCCGCCGGTTTACACAATTTAAAATACTTTTTTTATATATATTATTCAATCAAAATATGGTACACGATACATCAATCGATCGATCGAAATCTATGCCTTCTACTGCCTATAACGGTACACGGCGCACGGATCAATCGATCAAAGATCGAATCCTTTTGACCTGATCACTTTGCCAGTTGGTCGTGATGGACCCGGATCTCGTGTAAAAAAAATAATTGACATAGGACTAACAGAAATACGATGACAAAACACTTTGCAACCTTGTATGTTGTGCGGGAAGTTTGCACTAATATTTAAAGAAATACTCATTTTGAACTGTGTTGTACGGTTAACAATTTTTTAAAATTAAATTGTTAAATTTTCAATATCATCGGATTAGGTCTGTTGCGAAAAGAAGCAGAAATTTCATACACATGAGATAGGTCGATAATCTAAAAAGAGCTGTTGGGTTTGGGAGGGCATAACTGAATAAATTTGAGGTAGGCAATGAATCAAACTGTAAGTCAGGAGACTAATTAAACAAACCCAAAAAAATATCTCCGATAAAGGAACTAATGTACCTATCATTGAATTACAATAAATAACTACTTAAATGCTGTTTTTGTCCCTACTATGTACCTCCAAAATATACAAAACAAAAATATATTAACAAACAACCCGCATGACGTGACAGATACATTTAAATTGCGAAACCCGCTAAAACATTCCCTCTTTACCGGTCTGAGAGAAATACTGAATATAATCCACAAACAAATAATATGTCACCAGAGTTTTCAGCACATTCAAATTTCGTACTTCAAAAGCGCGAAGGCTTTAATACTGCAATAACCATCCCCGACTCTTGAACTGTTGAAGGGTTCTTAGAACCGAATTAGTCGCTTACTCGCTTACATTACAAGGGTTGAGGTTAGTACCTACAGTCGACAGTCAAAATCTACAACCTTCATGCTCCCATGTTCACATGAAGGCTTTTGTTCTAAGCTGGTTAATTTTTTTGAGCAGGAGGTGAGCGGAAGAATTTAAGCTTTTGGGAATTATGGGGTATTTTAACAAAATAAGAACACCGTTAAAATGTATGGAAGATTTAAAGGATATTTTTAATTGACTGAATTATATTTGAATACTTTTATTTCTTTGAACGAAGTGGAATCTCTAAGTGGAAATTAAGTGGAAATAAACCCCTTTCCCATACACATTCGATCAAGCTGAATTAATTTCGGCAGGTTGACTTGTTGTTGTTAACAATGCCAACTTTTGATGGCAGTCACATTCATTAAAGTGTTTAATATACGCAATAAATGTCGGTCATTTCCATTCTTGAATTGGCTCGATTGGTAGAGTTGTCGACTTCAGTTCCTGGGTACCAAGGTGCAGTCAAACCAAAAAAAAAAGTTTCGAAAGACATTTGAAAATAGATGATTTTTAGAAAAAAACTTTTTTGTCAAAACTAAGACATTATGACGTCGGCATGCTAATTGGCTGCTAATATACCTATGAACCATTGTAGGAGATATTCGGGATCCTTAGCTTTGGCCGGCGCGCCGGCGTGACCTCGCAAACTTCATTCGCACGGAAAGGAAAATAACCCAATTTCGACTACAAAGCATTTTAAATTCATTGAATTTAATCATAGAATGGAAAAGAAGAATACTAGAAATGCCTCCATGTAGATAAGTCGGGAAACCAAGGTCGCCACCGACTAATAACCTTTTGTTTCATTTAACACGAGCCCTGCCTCTCTTATACAACCCTGACATCTGTATTGCTCTCCCTTTTGAATTTCATAATGAAAAACACTTTTGGATAAAAATTTTAAATAAAGAATGGTCAGACATTACTATCACGAAACACTCACACGTGGCATTTTATTATTTTTATTTCTTACTAGACCAATCCTTATGAGTTACAAACACTTTTCTTGTGTTCTTTATTATATGCATTAATTAAAATATTTTTTGAACATAAAATTAAAATAATAAAGCTTCTATTATAGTTAATTAAAAAAAAATATTCGTTAAAAAAACTGGAAAAATCCATATTATCTAGAGGCTCTTTTATGCAGCGCATGTTTCTGAAACAAGTTTCGGGTGTGTTGATTACAATGCATACAAATCTTAGTACTTTTCATTTCTAAACCTGGATTCTTAAATCATTATAATATTATTAGTTCTTTTATATATTAGTTTTTAGAATGGAAAGGGAAATAGAAAAACAAATGCATTTTGAAATGAACATTTTTATATAAACAGCAGAGATAATATTTCATTATTCTTACAGAAATAGCATACAAATAAATATTCAGCTCCTGAGTGTCAAGGTTTAGAGTATCCGTTATTGATACTTTTATATAATTTATAATTATAGTAAAAACAATGAGTAATAATGTTTTATTCAATTCTAATAGCATTCATCATATACAACGTGGAAATTAAAAGTTGTTTTACATTATGTTCTAAGTATTTTTAACATTTTACATATTATTTATCTATGTTTATTACAGTATTCTTTTAAATAATTACAGTTGATTGATAAATTTATATAATATTTTTGTTTATATTAGATTCCATTATAAATAATAAGCGTACTTGTAAATTTACATTCATTTTCAAACTACTCGTAGATATATTTACCATGTAGTATGGTGGGAGTAGAACTTAACGTTATTTTACAGTAATCTAGTTAAATATCTATTGCATTTCTACACAATTCTATACTAAGTCCGTAATTTCAATTAATATTTTGCATATAAATTACACAGTAAAGATACATGAGCATATCGACACATAATTTTGTGTAACCTACTTATTGTTCAAAGTTACTTCTTTCTAAATAACAAAAGCATTAATTTTATGCGTAACTTTCTAAAATTAACTTGTTTTTGTAAACAACATACTATACATAATAATATAAATTTCACTAAAGTATTTCTACATAACGCAGGGTTCTGTTTCACTTAATATCTACATCTTATATCTGTTGATTATGCACAATGTAGAGCAACAATGAAATCAGAGTATTAGTATACGCACAAATGAAACGATACGTTTTGGATAACTTCTATACACAGGGTTTTTAGGTAATTGTGGGCGGTAGTGCCACAATCCAGTATGTTGATGCAGTTTCATCTTATATTACAAATGCTTATTGACACGAAAACTCTAATCAACATCGATTCATTCGATCATTGGAACTCCAACGCGATTCCATGTTAGCATGGAGTTCCTACAACATGGTATACGTGCAGTAAGAAATTTTGAATGTTTATTTTACTTTAAAGCTCTACATATTAACAAATTTATCTAATATTTGAGCTTACGCTGGGTCTCTATTAAAAAATTACCCTATTATCGTTAAATTTACATTTGGAAAATATTATGTACAAGTACAATAAAAAGCTAGGTAGATATATAATAATTGTGTACAGCTGGGTCACGACAATGTAAAAGTATTCCTAATATATGGCAAGGAATTTATTAAACAATTTGAAAATGAGTGTCAAACAGATAATTCAATAAATCGCAGCGATGTAATGTAATGAAGAGACACAAAAATCTAATTCTCTATTATTTATACAATGTGCCACCGGTAGAAGACTTTGGTCAAAATTTTGTAAAATAAGTTGAGTTGTTTTGTAACAAGAAAAATTAAAGTGCTCGTTATTTTTTATAAGAAAAGGTTTAAAATGCCATTATCTTATTTCGATTATTTTGAAGTATGGCGTTGTTTTTCATAAGTAATTATGCGTTTTAGATATTTCTCTATTTGAATAAAAATTAACACTAGGTTATATTATTAAATAGGTACGCTTATATTTTATTATTATATAATGAATAATTTACGTATCTATCTTAAAGTGACTTTATGAAATTATTTCATAATATAATATTTAAAAAGAAAATAAGATCGAGTTCATAAAAAAATTGATATGTGATAAATATACAGATAGATTTTGGCAGAGAAACATATTGAGTTTTTTAGGATGAAAATAAAATAATAGACGCTCTTGAAAATTGATTTATAACTTTGTACTAAAATTGTTGTACAAAAAACATTTGTAATTATTATTCACTAACCTTATATTTGCATGACTGCCAGCTCGTGAATTTATTACTAAATGCATTTTTTAAAATGGCAAATAATTAAAACTATAAAGATTTTAGTTGTTTTCCCGTAATTTCATTAGTGAAAAATTGAGCAGCAATTATTTCACTTAACTGGGAGGAAAATCGGATTTTCCTTCGCTGTTCGAACATAATTGGTTTTATTATAATTATCGAGTAGTAATTTATGGATTTATCCATCGTAATTATACAAGAGCTCATTTGGATCATTAAAAATAATTAGAATTCATTTTATCGTATGATTAATACGAAAAAACGGAAATTGGAGATTTTCGAGTCCCCTTTCGGGTCGGTTAACTAAATTATTATTAATAGATTCCACCCAAAAAAAATTGGCAGTTCAATTTTTTTAATTTTTTTAGACGCGATATGTTGTAGTGCATTTTGTTGATATGTACAGTTATACAAAATACATTGACGAAACTATTGGATAAAAGAATGTTATGTTCATAAATATTCGTATTTAGAAAATTTATTTTAATTTTTTAGTTCATCTTATTATTCTACTGTCACTTTTAGCACAATAGTACATATTTACATAAAAAAATTATTCTAAACATAAATCAAAATTATTTACAAAGCTAACAAACAATTTGGTAACATTAGGACAATATGACAATTGTTTAAAACGAAAACAATCGTAGTTACATGCCACTTAAAATTACATCTTAATGAAAGATTTTGCAATATTTATATTTTGCGTTTGTAAAGAGAGTACATATGTTATCCTTCAAGTTATATCTACATGAATTTATAAACTGTGATTAATGTTGTATGTACACAAATAAATATATTATAATGAAACATATCACTAATATTTTATTACTTATAAGTTTATTTACAGATTCATCAAATCACTTAAACGTCTTTCATTGATTATAAATAAATATCTGCTAAGTTTACGTCAAGATTATAATTAATTTATTATGTACATTATATTAACACGTTTCAAAATCTCCGCCACTGGTTTTTCACAACCATATTTTTTATTGCGTATATCAAAAGTGTTTTCAAAGTATTTTATTTTACAGATGTAAAGAATTAGGTCGCACTCACTAGTAAAGGTTATTCGAAGAAGCAAACGGATTAATTAATAACGGAAAAATAATAAATTATATGTGAATAAGGATATACACTCTTTTGGAAGTGTTGTAAAATTTTTGTAGGCAGGTAATGATGATGACGTTCAAATATTAATGATACAAAGGAGTTATTAATAAGTTAGGAAGAGAAATATCCTTGATGTTATTGTAGTCACCGTAATGTTTTATGTTAATTTATTTCGGAAACTTACAGTTTTATAATAAATAAATTCATTTCACATTTAATTTTGAATAAAATATAAACCAGTTCAGTTTATAACAATTTTTTGTTATGATTACAGGTTAGGAGGCAAGTAGATATTAAGAGTTATAATGTAATCATGGGAAAAAAATAAAAGTTTTTATTTAAGTGAATTGTGAGGTTAATAGATTTTAAAAATATGGGTTCTCTAAAAAATATCAAAATCTCTTTGGGCATTGTAAGATTTTGCGGTTCGAGCTAAAAGTTTTGTGCGTATTTTGATTTGAAAAGTTGTACGTAATATGGTATTCGATACGGTATTGCTTTCGGGGCAACGATGCAATCCTTTCTAATAGGGATGGTGAGTCAATAAGAAAGTCCACAATCTTATACAGAAACCTTCGACCAAAGGTATACTAGGTCAATGACAGAAACAGTTTGTCGAAAACTTTTTTTTCCGTTTGTAAAGAGCATTAGGGTTACATTGATGATTTATAAAACGATGCGATAGACGTTTTAAAAATTTCTTTGAATCATTTCAATTCGGTTAATTAAATTTGGTATTAAGGATTCCAAAAGTCAGATGCAAATTCGATATCTTATATATGCCATATAAAGTAGCACAGGTGAAAAGGTTTATTGGATGGTTTTGTAATGCGTAGAATGAAGTTGTAGCCCTTTTCTAAGATACGATCTTTAAATAGTAATTTAGAGTAAAATACTTCAAGTAATTTAGTTTAAGGTCTCTGATTTTTCTACTCGTTGAAGAGGAACAAGATCTTTGATTTTTCTACTCGTGAAGTGGAACGTTGTTCAGATGGCATGTATGAATGTTTGCATTACATTTAATTATGCTTAGAAAAAAATATTTTTCTGTATAATATTAATTTATTTTATATATTTTTTCTTGATTTTTTTGCATCATCTATTGAGCTTATGTGTTTGTATATTTTCGTATCGTTAGCATAAAGAATGCAATCAGAATGACTGATGGCATGTTTGATGTCTTTGAAATACAAAATAAGAAGCAGGGGCCCTATATGGGAAACTTGGGGTACCCCCGAGGGAACGGTTAGTACCTGTAACATGTAACCTTTTTAGGGCAACATCTTGACTTCTATTTTTAATGTAGGATGAGAACCATCTTAGAAGACTTCCACTTTTGCCAATTTTTTCGAGTTTATTTGAGAATTTCGCGATTCACCTTGTCAAAAGCTTTAAAAAAATCAGTAGGAATTTATTTTTTACTTTTATTATTTGCCGGCAACCCGGGCGTTTATTGAATTAGAATAGAGTAAACCTATTTATTTTTGTCCAAAAAATAATAACAAAATCGGTGAACTACCCCGAGTTCAACCCAACAGATCTGTATTGAAAAAAAAACCGGATTGTTGGGGGTTGATAATTGTGTTTTTACATAAATTATAGAATTAGATGTAAGCGATTTTACTTAAAACACATAGCTTTGATGTAGGCCTATAATTCTCAGTATTGTGTTCATTCCCTTTTTTCAAAACAGGTGTTAAAAAAGCTTTTATCCAATTAGTAGGAAATAAGCCATGCTAATTTTACTCTGATGATACAATCGCTGCAATCCAATGATTTTGTTAAAGTTGTGATCAAATATTAGATGCTTCTAAACTTTTAAGTTATTTTTGTTTAACGTTTGTTTGTCCCATCAAAACTCTGTAACGGAAAGCTACGACAATATTTAATGAAGGTTAAAATAAAATGTTATCGTTTTTTTCAACTAATTTCAAATCTAATAATGGTAGTGCATCGGAGTATTGATTTATCATTAGTTAAACCATAAAAAATAAAACAACATGCTTACCCACCACTTTTATTTTACAGAATATTTTAATTGTTCAATAAGTAACAAAATTTCGAAAACAAAAGATTTTAAAAACTGTTTTCACACCGGGATGGCTTAATTTATTTCAGACATTTTCTTGCATCAAATTTTTTCCATATTTTTCATTTGAATATGAAGTTAATTCAAATCAACGCGAAACTGCTAAGTACAAGTAAAACTAGAAAAACGCATATTTAAATTTTCCAACAAACTTAGTTTACAATGGAGGATTCATTCCAATTCAATTGACTAAGTTCATATATTATCTATTCAGGTATTCACTCTATAAATCTAGTGCATCTGAATCTAGTAGCAGAAATCAAATACGTCTCTTTCAATGGATTCCATTCAATCTGTATCTGGATTCGAAATCAGGAGCGACGTTTGTATTTCCGGACAGATATCCTACATTATCTAGTCTTTGCGTTCTTCCTTTCCTTACTTGCATATTTACTTTAAATTCAGACATGTCTTCAGAATACTACATAATGGAAACAGACAGAAAATATGTTAAATCATACCCTGTTATGCGAAAATACCCTGTTCTAGCTGATGCAGAGCATAAAATATGAATATTAGATCTGCGGAAATCTTTATGCTAATGCAGGTAGGAGTCTGTTGGCTCTGTACAAATTTGCTGTTTGATTCTAGTTTGGCGATTTTTACGCACTATTTTGTGAGAATCATATTTATTTTATCCAATTGAAATATACTGCCCAACCGTTAAACGTCAACGCAACCGTTAAATTGGATGACCTCCATGGTAAAATGGCTTTCTTTTTGAAACTGCATCTACAGATTTCGGGCTCAAATCCGGTATGGATAGATAAAGAGTGAGGTGTGTATTGTTTTCTAACATGTAATTAATAATTTAAACGAAAACTTATTCCAAAGTGACAAAAATTAGCTATGTTTTGTAATCATAGCAATAGCCAGGTAAGCAATTAACCCAATGCTCCCAAAGTAGTAGATCACACTGTCCTGACTCTGGATACTTGAGACTTCCATGAATATTGTACATTCATATAAAAAAAATTGAAAAATCGACAATCAGTTTAAATGGGTTGGGTTAAGATATAACGACCGTCATAATATGAGAAATAAATTATACGCCAAACAAATAATAAAAAAAATATATTTAATCCGTTGGCTCCTTCGCAGAACAGTCTCTAACAGACTTCTGTAACTTAGTAAGATCGTCAAACTACTTAGTCGAGAAGAACGAGGAAGAGTCAATGATTCACTGAGCGAACACGACCATGTAGTTTATTGGCTAAGTGCCCATGTGCATCAGCTTCTTGAAGGCTTTGCGGAACTCGGGGTTGAAGATGGTGTAGATGACGGGGTTCACGAAACTGTTGATGTATCCCAGCCAGGTGGTGAGGATGAAGGCGGTGACCCCAGGTTGGCACTGCCACCCCAACTTGGTGCACATGGCGTCCATTATGTTGCACGTGAAGAAGGGCACCCAGCAAAAGAGGAAGACACCTGCAAAGAAGATAGAATTAAAGACATATTCATTTTGGTAACGACTGTCATATATGATAGAGAAGGTACAAAAACCCTAAAAAGGTATGAATTGGTTGTCCATTTGAAACACCACACGAGGAAGACACCTAGAAAGAAGATACTTTTAAAAACAGTTCCTATTTTTTTAACAATTGTGCGCCTGACTACCAGTAAGAAAGAGACTGCACGAAAGAGCCAGAAGAAATATGATGCAACGAAGTGAACTGTTCTCCAATACCACTTCCTATCTTAGTGATAAGGAAGGACCCTAAAACAGTGTGGATTGGGCCCAGCAAAAGAGGATGAGACCTGAAAAGAAGATAAATTTAAAAACATGTCATTTAACCTCAGTGTGACAGAGACGGTAAGAAAAAGCGAGTACGAAGGTTGTGAACGATTGTCTATGGGACCCAGCAAAAGAGAAAGACACCTGGAAGAAAGATAAATTATTCCTTATTTAACGATAGTTGTTTCTTACTATCGTGGTACGAAAGCACAACTCGATGGAATTTGCAGGAAAACACTTCTTGTTATTCTTCAACACAATTTATTAAATAAAAATACAATACTGGTGACAATAGTGATCTCCAAGACCCCACCACACCGACAAATATCGAAGGCTTTATTTCCCTCGATATCTCAACACTCTACTGAAGACAGGCACCCATGTACCCCTCAGATCAGAGATTGATTACAACACTCTACTGGAGATAGGCACCTATATGTACCCCCCATGCTCGAGTTTGATTAAATAACTCCGAAGATACAACATGTACCTTCCCGTTTCACCGCCAAAACAATACTAACTCAACCATATCAACCTCGTGGTTATTTAAAGTAATCTTACAAAAACATGGTACATAAAAAAATGATGAGAAAATACATTTTTAGCAGTTCCCACACTAATTTTAAAATCTAACTTACAGACAATAATACAACAATTACCTAAAAGTCGGCCCTAGAGGCCTACCAATAAAATACATCTTTATATTACAGGGATTAACAAATATTGCAAAATTTTATTACTTTTTTTCACTTAGGGCTTTAGCCCTAAGATAAATGCACCGTCGGCTTTAGCAGTGTCATAAACATAAGTAGGTGTTATTTGAGGGTACTTATTCAAAGTACCGACTTTACAAATAATAAAGGAATTTGTCCCAAATTTGCAAGGGAATGCATTTATATGATACCAGCCATATTATTCAAGGTTTGGACCTTATTCATGAAACCGTGAGATAATATCTTGTTTGCACATTTTAAAAGGAGAAACTACGCGTAACTTAAATGACTAAAATAAAATGAATATTATAAATGATATTATTTTACAGACTAAATGTATATTATCGCATTCTAGGAACAAACAATAGTACTATGAAATTAAGATAGATAAGTATGAAAGTGTACGGAACGGTGGTTGTCCAAATGAAAGTCTCTTTTTCGTCACGTTTTGTGTTGATTACAGTCTAATGACCATTATTAATCAAGGCTGATATTGTGATGAAGCCTTTTATTTAAAGTCAGGTACTTTTACCAAATTAGTGTCTCATCAGCCCAGGTGCCAAAAATAAATTGTTTATGGACCTATTTGTATTCTACATTCAACCTTCTGTTTGTCATTTACTTTTGCATATTAATTAATTATTTTTGTTACTGTTTTTGTAATTATTCTTGTTTAAGGTGTATGTAAATATTTATGTATGTAATTTTTGCGGTATTTGCGGTGTATGTTTTATGTACTGAAATAAAATTATTCCGCCATCGCAATTCATTGTATAGCTATTAATACAATAAAAAGTGCTTTACTCTTTTTAAGAGGAACCTGTTGTCTGAATTAGAAGAACTTATTTTGTCTATTTGTTTTTTTTTAATACGTTGGCTGGTTTGTATACCGAACGTCTCTTGATTTTCATGATTTTTGGAGGGTCCTAACACCAATTATAAGAAGTAACGTACTGTTTTTATTTTCTTCCTTTACTGCTTTTATTTTCTTTTCCGTTACTGTTTTTATTGTATACGTACTTTTATTTACTATATTTCTTTTGCTACCCAAATGTTAAATTTCTTTGCCTTTACTGTTTTTATTTCAATCGAAATTCAAAAACACTATACGTTTTATATTCGATGCTTAACTAACTATAAAACTGTAACATATATTATAATTAGGTAATTGTAATTTTTCAATTTTAATTAACACTACATATATTAATCATCATGTACCTAATGCATTCGAAACCTATCAATTTGACTGTCCTAGAACGGGAGTCCTTCCTAGTTGGACAGTCAAAAGCTTCCTTGTACTGTTTTTGTATTTTTATAACAAAAAATAAAAATAAATAAATAAAATAAACATGTAAAAAATTGAGTGCAGTTCACACGCAGTAGAAGTAAAACATTCACTCACATAATCTCAACCAATATGAGCCTTGAAAAGTGAGCTCATAATCAAAGCGGCCATTGCGCGCATCTTGACAGAGCGCGACGCTTCGTAGGTACCGTTCGTAGGTAGCTTTCATTCTATCTCATTCTCTCACGGGCTAAATCTTTTAGATGTATGTGTTTGTCTCTATTTAGTATCGTTTCCGTTTCATTGAGTTTCAAATCACAATGGTGCTAAAGAAGTTTCACTTCAAAATCAAAACGTACTAACACCCTAGTGTTCAATAACTTTATTGTTTAAAACAATATTTGCACTAGTGTCAAAATCCAGAGAGAAAATCGGGGAATACTTTTGTACGGAAAAAACGTCACCCGTTTTCCACAACCTTTATTTGTAGTTTTACAAGGACTGTGAACAGTCGGGATTTGACTTTATGTTCCTCAAGTTTAAGTCATAAAAAATGTTAAATTGTTGAGGGGATCAAAACATTTATTAATTTGTATGAAACATTTTTTGAACACAAAGTTAAAAAAAAAAAAAAAAACACTACTTATTCGTCCATAGTTAAGTGAGTTAGGAAAAAAGGATTATTTTGCTTATATTGGTAAGAAGTAAAAATTTAAATTAAACTAAAACGAAGTTAAAGGGAAGAGGAAGATAGGATAGGGACAGAAGATGTACTCGATGCTCTCTTTACTCTTGCATTAATTTGTTATCGTATATACGCATTATTTTGGTTCAATTTGAGAATGTTAATATTATTATTATTAAATTAATTGAAAGGCCACGAAATTTCAATGTCAAAAAATAAAAAAAGAAAATTCGCGGAAATGCTAAGGTATTCAGACTCGGAAGCATAATATATATTAAATGCGTGCCAATATTAGCATAACGCGAATATCGTATGTAAGCACTTAAGAAGGAATGCTGCATTATCGTTCTTG
Organism: Glyphotaelius pellucidus; assembly: GCA_936435175.1. Lineage (NCBI taxonomy): Eukaryota > Metazoa > Arthropoda > Insecta > Trichoptera > Limnephilidae > Glyphotaelius > Glyphotaelius pellucidus. The sequence continues at coordinate 17,561,028 of OW386548.1, forward strand.
CTCGTATCAGGAAAGGTATTCCTGATAATTTTGTACTCTCATATAGACACGGGGGAAAATTTGTTAAAAGCATATTTTGCATAATCATCCCGCGTATTTTCTGGTGATGTTAGAAATATTTTGCAAAAAGGTGTTTTTTCTTCTTGTTTTCTGTACACTACCACCCGTTGAATACTTTTTTTTCCCTGGAGTGTCTTTGGGAGGCTTGCCTTGTCTTAGACTTGGAATATATCACTTAGCATATTTACAGAACTACATACACAGAAAAATTTAAGAAAATCTCCATTTTAGGACAGTTTTTTGTGATGTTTTAAATTTAAATAATTGTCATACATACTATATTTTTTTAAAGGTATCTTACAAGACTCTGAAACTTTGCGAAAAATCTCATTATTTGGAAATCTAAGGATGGAGGTAGATTTTTTTTACATTGGCTTAAAACGGGAGGTCCTAAGGTAAAATTTTTCCCTCATGGTCTATGTCATTTTTGGGGATGCAGTGTGGAAGGTCTCCTTAGGGAAATGAAGGAGAGGTAGGCAAAGAAAAGGGAGGGTAGAAGGTATGGGGGTAGATCAACGGAGTCAATGTGTCCAGGAGTTATGTATGAATCCACTGCCTTACAGGCGATGGGTCGAGAGAGTCCGGCTGGAGAGGCCAAAAGATCTCCCTCAACCAGTCTCTCCCGATCCGGCCCACCAAGCAGTAGATGCATCCTCTTCCGAAACCGAGACAAACTTCACCCCATGAACACGGGCACCCCTGCTAACCACTTGGTTCGAAACGTTTTGATTTATAAATGGTTTCCGGGGCAGCGGTGAAGAAGAAGAAAGTGCAGGGGATAGTTGTGAATACCTGCTTTTTTCTGGACGCAATATAGTTTTGCCTACGTTAAGAAACGTAATATAATATAATCTGCATTTTTTCTAACTGTGCATTTTTTGGCGGATAAATGCACTGAATAACTGAGCTATCTGAGTAACTTCAAACCCGCTATAATTTATTGTTATCAAGTTTAATTTGTAGAACACCATTTTAATTTCTTATTTCTTTTATACATTCAATAATATTATTATTCAATTTATAAAAACAGTTTATTTATAAACAAGTTCTGCTAGGTAATTATTATTACGAGTGATAGCTGTTTCGCCTTCTGAAGGCATTATCAACCTGTGGTCATGCCAACCATTTTCTAGATAGGATTATGATGACTAATTTTTAATTTACGAGTAAACTGACTGAAATTATTAATGGTTATATTACCCTATTTAAAGTTTCCCAATTACTTATATTGTTTAAATTCGACTGAAGGTCGTTATGTGCTCTAATCATTATTTCTAATATGAATTATTCCCAAATAATGACTCATGGTTTTATTTTCTGCATAATTAAGTTTAAGGTCGTTAATACTCTAATCATTATTCCTAATATGAATTATTCCCAAATGATGACTCATGGTTTTATTTTATAGCATAATTAATTTTTTTTAATTGGTTTTAACATATCTAACAACGGTGAGTGAATTATATTTGTTTGTTTATTTATTAAAATAGCTTTAGGATTATTTAAATGTTTGTTAATTTCTAATTATTCTTAAATAATGAATTTGTGTCCTTTATTTTGTACATGTAAAGGAATTGCCTTATTATCATCGCTAAGTGAGTGATTATCATCTAGGAGATGTTTGGCAAATTGTGACTCTATTTTGTTATTATTTTTAAATGATCGCATGTGTTCTTTGAACCTAGTATTAAAGAACCGGCCAGTTTCTCCAATATAAACAGCGTAGCCTACAATTAACTAATATTTTTTTTATGTTTGTAATAACACCCTCTTCCTCTATTATTTCCTTTCCTTCATTCCCTAAGCCTCAAAACATTCCCCAAACCGGAATGCTATATGTATGTCTTAACCAAAAACGCAGCTAAAAAATTGCGAACATCGCATTCTGATGTAGAGACCTTTCACCTATCACAATAAAATGTACAGCATGTGACTTTTGCAAATTTCTAGCTGCCATCTTACTTATAACGATGGCAGAATACTTCTACTGCCTTAATTTTACTGTTTTTTCCTAGTATGTTTTACAACTTCCAAACTTACAAAAAAATCGAATTTGAAAATTATCCAGTAATAAAATATTCAAAATACTGATTTGAGTTATGATTCTGTCAGTAGCCCCGGCTCAATGTGTTCTGTAACTTGGATTTGCTTTAAATTATGTAATTTTCTTAAATTGGAACGGATTGCGGGAACAATTCAGACAAGCTGTTATTATGTATGTACTTATTCCGATGTATCAAAAAAATTTCACAAATAAAAAATAAAAATAAAAAAAGCGATAAAGAACCTAAGTAATAAATGTTTCTTTATTAAATGTTTGTTTCTTTTGTTTTAATTTTTGACAGATCATATTGTAATATTTCAAGCTAATTATCGGTGTTCATTCGAAAGGTAAATTTTCATTGTTTCTAAAATTTATAATGTTTGTTATAAGGCAATGATTCTGAGCCAAATATTTTTTTATGAATACTTTGAGTTTCACAAATCCTACAATAATTATAATATCCCGTTATTTTTCACGAGTTTGCTTAATAGTATTTAGTAAAGTATTATATATTATATAATTTGCTTAGTGTTTAATAGTATCGATGTTTTGTGTTACAAACTTTGGTCATGATGTACGTGGGTATCCACATAATATTATGATAACAGAAATGTAATAGCCCTGAGGTTCACGCATTAGTACCCACAATCAGGTAAAGTAAACAACCATTAGATAGTTTAACCCTAAAATTCACGATCATTGAACATACAATATTAATATCGAATTACCTACATATTTTCCCTCCGTCCTAAGCTTACAAATAGTTATTAAATAAATTCAAATAGATAAGAGACTGCTAATGATATTGCTAGGAGGGTGATTCAGGTAATAAGTAATTTATTTGTTTGCAAAAACAGTATAAAAAAACCAGGTACATTGGAAAAGCGGTAAAGAAAATTACCAAATAAAATATTTGACAGTAAATACATTTTTACACATGGGACAAAAAAGTTTTCATGTAGGTACACAGTGTTAAAGCTTAAATAATAATACTTCAGGCTCAAATTCATTGTTGTACATGTAGAAAATATCTACATTTCCTACGAGGCAGTTAGATAGCCTAGTGAGTCTTCCCAGAAGCATCATCATTGGTAATTTAGCTCAGCACCTGGGAAAAGTTAAAAGTGTGTGTCATATTTTAGTCTGAATGTCTGGTTCTGATAATAAACAGGAGCTTACAATAATAGATAGAGAGATTATTGAAAGAAAGGTAAATGCGGGTAGCTCAATGGTTGGCGCTGATAAAAAACTGTCCAAAGAAGTGAATCTATAGATTCACTTCTATATACTGCTATAGCAGTCCACAAGTGCTGGTACCTACCCTGATGTATGGCAGTGAGGCATGGAACTGGCAGAAGAAGGATGAAAGTAGACTGAATGCTGTAGGAATGAGATCTCTGAGGCGTGAGTGTGGTAAAACCATGTATTATCTTGTGATTCGCAAATGTGGAGATCCGCAAAGGATGCAAGGCTGATTGATGTAAGCGTAATGAGTTAGTTTAAGAAAGGGACACTCAGATAGTTTGGGCATGTGGGGCGAATGAACGAAAAAAGGCGTGTAATGAGAATATATTACGTAAACTTGAATGGTAAAATAAGTCGGGGCCAGAAGAATACTAGAAGACAGGCCATGTCAAGAATTATAGTATGAGACGATGTATGAATATGAATGAGGCAAGGAGTGTGTGCCAAGACCGAGTTATTTGGCGGTCCGTCCTCTCTGCCAACCCCTGCGGAAACGGCGTGATCGTTAGTTAGTTTTTTTTTAGAAACTTATAAGTTGTAAGCCGTCAGCAGTAATGCGACATCCCATCTGAAATTAAATCTAAGGATACTCAGCAATCCCGAGATAAATGCTGTTCGAAACAGCCATGGAAAAAGACCTAATATTATGCATAGTAATTACAGATTCGGATATAATATCACATTTCCAAAATTATGTAGATGTGGAGATATGTAATTATGGATGGAGTAAGTTATTTTCAACTACATAGGTATTCTTCCTACCTACCACAGCGACAAAATGTTGTGATTAATTAAATTTGTATTGAATGTCATTTTTACAAGTACTAATTAATTAATGGTGTTAGTAACTAAGTTATGTTTATTCTACTCAATTAACACCCTATGTTTTACTAAATATAAAACATTATCTTCGGAGGCGATCAAATTGGATCGATTTCTCTTGGAGCGAACTTTTGGCTAACAGTCAAATATCGAGTTCAAAGCACGAAGAGGATACCGACTACAAACACAAATTATGGTTTGTACCGTATATCTTGGAAAAATGATTTAAAAATTATAAAATCTGAACACAAAAAAAAAACATATTTTAACACCGTTGATAAAAAATACGCTTTGAAATGGAATAATACAGGCCATTAAAAATTAGTAAACACCACGCATTATTCCTGACATTTACCTAAATATATTGTCCCTATTAAATCACCACGACCCACGGACCGCGACCCGCGACCTCTGGCGGACAAAACAGGCGTCAAAACAGGCATCCAACGGAACAACGAAACGGATGTTTCATCATAAATTATGAAAATATTTAATTTCCTGCAGACTTCGTGTATTAAAATGAAAGCACCAAGTACGGCGGGAGCTTTTAATACTCGAGGATTCAGTGCTTTCATGAAGTTTTAAATTATGCTGTTTCTTAAATATGACTGTCGGTCATTTTGAAATGTATAGTACAGCTTTATTTTGTACTCAATACATTCAAATGTTGTATTATTTGAACGAAGTTAATGTTTATAATAACTTCAGAATGTAACTGAGGTAGCCGAATCTTGCCTACAGAGCGATTCCTAAAACGGCAAAAACTTTTGAATTGTGAACTCTGGCGTATGTTCTCGTCTATTTTTCGGCTCGCAGGGCAATTTTCATCATCAGTTTAGTATCAGGATAATAACTTATAATAGGGTAGTATAAAAATTAAAAAAAAAACAAACAAGTAAAGACAAATAAGAACAAAGCCAAAATATTAGAAAGGAGAGGTGATTAATTACTTAAAATATCATAAAAAATGATGGGTTAAAATTACATTTACATAATAAAAAATCTTTAAAAAAAAAATAGGAAGTCTAAATAACAAAATCAATTATTATAAATATAAGTATTTATAATATTTAATTTACTATTAATCCTTTTTCTAATTTCTAAATTATCTAATTGTATACCCGCTGTGTTAGTGTGTAAAAATTTAAAACCTTTGTTGGTTGGCAAATTTTGAATACTTATTATTATTTAAACATATTAGATGTTCCTTAACTCTATTGTTAAAATTTTAGAAGTCTTTTCTATTTAAAAAAAAGTTACAATTATTTCAAATTAATTTATAAAACTTATATTTTTATTTTTCATATATTATTTATATTTTTAATTTAAGCGTATATTGATATATTATTTTAAAAATTGGTTAGACACGCAATGATACAATGCTATTTTGAATGTTCGTATTTCTCCGGGGTTTCAAAACAAAATGTTTAAAATAAAGATATAAAAATGTTATTTTTAAACTTGGTAGATTTTTTTTTAATAGTTTTTAACAAAATTGGTTTATTTTATTTATTATGTCCTCGTCAGTGGCAAAAAATCTAATTTGGTCGAAAAGAAACAAGTTTCAAATATGAATTTCAAAACACTAATTCCAGAAAAGAAATTGCGTTCGGACACAATTTTTTTATTATTTAAGACCAATGTAATATCCTCTACGAAAACAAAATTTTTAGTCCATTTTAAATGATATTCCTAACACCATAACATCAATATTTAAATATTCAAGCCTGAAAAATATTAGAAGCGGTTCATTTACAAGGTTCAAACATTAAAGTAATATCTAAAATGTTTTATTGAAAATTATTCTCGATAGCTTTTCCCTCATATCTGGAAGCCGGAATGAATAATAAATACGTGAGTAATTTGGAAAACATATGCGCCCAAGGCGAAAGCGGGAAACGATTTAAAGAAGAAGACTTTTAATATCACACGACGGGAATACGTTATATAATACACCGCCTGAGACTGTGAATCAAAGTTGAAGGGAAAAGTAAGCAAACATCTGGTGAACTTTCCGCTGTGTATTTCACGCGAGCTTTTATGGATATTAAACATAGACTTTGAGGAGTGTTGAAAGTTTGAAGTCTCACGTTAATAAAAGATTGTTATACGCTCACGCTAGGCTAGGAACTTTTGTAAGCCAGCTTTTCACACGTGAATTTATGCGATTTGTGTATTATAGCTTGTTATTAGGCCTTTAGTGTTGTATTATTATTTTGCGGTTTTGTGAAATATTGAAATGGTTCTCGAAAATAATGCGGAATTAAAAGGTAAAATAGTAGGTGGCGTGGTATGATTTAACAAGAAAGTTTGATAAACTTTGCAAATTAGATGGAAGATAATCTCGAAGGCATAGGTAGATCATAACACCACATTAGTATTTTATAATCAAATTATAAATCAATAATGTTTAACAAGAAGAGTTATAAAAATATACTTATGAGAAGTAAGAGTTATAAAAATAGACTATTAAGAAGAATTGTATGTGCTTACAAGAGAGAAGATAATTGGACAGCTTATTGGCATTGCAAACCTTTTTGATTTTGTTATATCACTTAAAAAAAATTAAAACCACAAAATTGATAAACGTTATACAATGGTTTATTTTTTACTTACCCAAAACGATGGCTAAGGTTTTGGTCGCTTTTCTTTCTTTCTTGGCAGAAGACTTTTCCCTCTTTTTCTTGCTGGCCTTGTTGACCTTGTAGATGGTGAATCGAGATGCCGTTGTGGCTTTTCTCTCCTTTGAACCACCGGAACCGATCCTGGTAAGCTCTTCGGCGCAGCGAACGATGGTGGATGCGGTTCTGAGGACAAAATAAATATGTTTTATAACCAATGTTAAAGAAAAAACTGGCTAGTTTCAGGATTTGCTGCAAAACAGCCGATGGAGTGGCAATTTTCTCACAAAAAACGGCGCTATACAAGTAATCCAATTATTAATATAATTATTAGCCTCCCTTGCAGTGTTGGCTGCCTTTATTTGGTATAAGTAGTGTAATCATATATTTTATATTTTAATTTCAAGCAACGGTTCAATACTGAGCCTTGGTCTTTCACTAGAGAGATTTTGACAGTTCTTCTACCTTACAAATTATCGGGATCGATTCCATTACTTTTCTTCGAACTGCGAAGGTAGTTAATTAAGGAAATAGGTCCGCCAACCTCTAGGAAATTGCACGACCAAAAGAAGCAGAACTCTCAAGTTTGTGAGTGTCTTCTATTTTTTACCGTATTTAAAAAAAACGAGCATGTAATATTTCGAAATGACAACAAAAACTTGTAGACGTGTCAAATTTATAACATTTTACGACCAGCTGTAAAAACCATGGCGATGATCGCGAAGAACAATGTCAGACCTGATAAAATTTAAAATCGTTAGTTGGCTTATTTTAACTTCCTTTGGACCATTTAAAAGGCTGTATTTTCGGAATTTTTACTGAAATGAAAAAAAAAAAATTATTGATCTCAAAAACAGTAAAACTGCAAGCTGTTTAAACGGCTCTACTGAAAAACTACAAAATCACACAACAGACATTGTTCTTCGGGACCGTCAATGTATATCGATAAATATTCGGTAAAACTTTAATACGTTGTACAAAGCCTTTATGTCATACATTTTGTCCATGATAGCAGAATGGCTTAGAGACAAAACGATAAGATCAAGATCTCGGATTTTTACACTGATGGTATCTATGCGACGAAACAAATAACATAATCAGATATTGTGGCTCGGGCCATTCTCCTTGATGACTTTTTCATTCATCCTATTATCCGAGGATTTTCAAATTGCTAAATTTACAAAGCATTGTACAGAACCAAATTTAAGTGATAAGATCTTTTCGCTTGGATTGAATTCCTTAAAAAATTTCCTAGAAAATTTAAAATTTTGTTCTTTGTACAGCATCCTACTTAGGTACTAACACAATAAATTTGCGGATACTGAATATCTACTTGATTAGCCATGATTATCTTGCCTATGTGTGTGTTTTTGAAATTACATTATTCTTGTAACTTGCTGCTGATTATTAGAACGTCCAAAAGAAAACGACGAACGAAATCTTTGTTTCCCTCCCTTAGCTTTATCATGTTCATTATAATGATGTCTTATAAGGAGAATTAAATAGATTTCTTATGAATTTGTTTTGCTATATTTCACATATTTTAATTTTCAGGTGTAGGACTAATTCGTATATATTCAATTGATTAGTCAGACATCTCCAAATACTACGTTTTAAGATAATGAGGAAAGAAATATTCGAATGCTCACCATAAATCAAATATTATTTACACGTGTCTTAGATATTAAATACGCTATAAAATAATGCTGGGAAGCATAACGGTACGGTACATTACAGTATGACATTTTGAAAATTCCCGCTAGTAACCCAAAAACATATTTTTTTTTTTTTAATGAAAACAATAACTTTGTGTACACCACTATTTAATTAACAATATAAAGATGTTTCGAAAACTATGTTTTCTTCGTCAGGATAATAAGTAAATAATAAATAACAAAAGACAAACAAGTATGGACAAATTAGAACATAGACAAAATATTATGTTGAAAAATTGGCTTGCCGAAAGAAATAATTTGTATAAGACTAACACAAAAATTCTAACTGCATAATAAAGTAAAATAAGTTTATTTATATATCCAAAGTAAAAGTACCCATCGACAAACTGCTAAAAAGTAGTTTATTGGGACTTTTCTTTTTTCTGTATAATATTTTATTTTTTGCTGTCATATTGTATTACTTTGTATATATAATAAATAAATTAAACCTTGAAAAAAAAATGTAATTAACTTTAATCTATTACCATCATTATTTACAAAACCAAGATGTTACAGAGTTTTACTCGTAATTTGAAAAGTTAATGTTTTTCTGGGTATCTATTCCCATTACTATTATCTAAATCTATTACCGTTACCACTATCTGTTACCATTTCAATCGTAAACATTACTAAGACGTTATGCAGTTTTTTCTCTTACATAATTTTTTTCTTGAGGTTAATTGCATAAGATATTAAGACCAACAAAAAAAATAAACTTTATTCGATTATTGGAAGACAGCCCTATGAAATAATAATCATTATACTCCTAAAACTCGAACGAAAAACATCTATCACCATAAAATAACATTAACAATAAATTAGGCAACGTTCTGAAAAGTAATATTTCATAAAATCAAAGTACGTTTGCACAAATTTCAACTTCTAAACGCGAAAAACTTTATATTGATTAACAATATTTTATTTATTTAGGGATGATAAATTATAATTATTATTTTACCTCGAATTCTATATGCCTTGAAACTTTGTATATTTGTGTTAAATGTACTAAGTATTTCAATTAAGTCTTATTTACGTAAACTGTAAACTAATCTGACTTGATTCGAATTACATGTATATGATATATTATCATACTTACAATAATAAACCTCAATTGGTAAAACTTATTATTTGTGTTGATTAGTAACAGTAATTTGTGGTAATACTAATTAATTACTACTGTTATACGCAATATACAGCAATGACATCAAATTAAATTTAATTCCACGTAATTTGTGAAATATATTAACGGTTTCAAGGATCTCTGAAGAGTAGCTGCATTGAATATTTAATTGAAATGAAGTGTGGTTTTATTGTACTAATGTTAATGTTTAATTAAATGTTTGCAGTTTACTGAATAATTCAGCAAATAATTAAAAAAAACAGGTATTTTTGGAAAAGGATATCGTTTATCCTTTATTATTTATACATTTTCACTAATATTAGTACGTAACGTGTGTGGGTAGGCTACTTTATGGGAAGTGTGGGATTGCACTAACATTCCGGAATTTCGGAATAAAAGATTGATTAAATTAATTGAAGTTTTTCATACAAACAAACAGAGGTAAACATTAACAATATGTTAAGAAACCTATTATGTATATCTTTCTTAGTTTATCAACATTACAAGAACCCAACCAATTTATTGACTGTGCTTTTTTCAGCACAATTTTGTTAAATATTTTTTTTTAAGGTATATATATCCTTTTTGTTTAATAATAATAATACTACTTTTATTTAATTATATTATTTGTGAAATTAATACCACCCCCCAACACCTCTTCTACAGGTCACTCCAAGTGGTTCGCAACGTTTGGTGGCTTAGCAGGGGTGCCTAGGTTCATGGGGTGAGGTTTGTCTAGATCTTGGCGGCCAATGCGTTTGCTCTCCTACTGCATGGCGGGCCGGATCGAGAGAGATTGGTTGAGGGAGACTTAACCTAGACCTCTCCAGCCGGTCTCTCTCAACCCATCTCCTTGCACCGCAGTTGGAGGGATGGATTCATACGTCCGTAACGTCACATTCCTACCAATCCCTCATACCTTTTTCCTTCACAGAACTTCATTTCCCAAAAAAGACCACACACTCCTCCACTCCAACATGGAAATCATTTTCCTCAGGGCCTCCTGTGTAGAGCTAATGTAAAAAAAACCCTGGGGCGTTTCCTTTCATAATAACTCTCCAAGAAAAGTCACTGTGAGAGGTCGTTTTAACGGTTCCATGCCAACTGAGAATAAATTCAACTCAACACCTCCCTGAAAAGTCATTAAAAGCTTTGAAAAAAATTATTTTAAATTAGCCGATAACCTTAACCTAACATAACCCATTTAACCAAATTTATATATAATTTTTTTTTAATCACTCTAAATGACTTATCTGAGATGGTTCTGAGTTGGTTTCATTCCGAGTTGTCCGGTCACCGTTTTTACGAATGTATGAAGTGAACATTGGACTTGATAAGATGCATTCTTTAGGATTGAGGAAAAACTGACAGCATATCATTCAACAATGGAGTTGGAGAGAACAGAATTGAGTAGTCAGAACAGACAATCAATCGTGGCGTCATTGCTTTGATATATTAATTAAAAATTAATGTTTAAGTAATGTCTCAAAGCTTTACAATAAACAAATCATATTACCTTAACGGCACCTTCTCCCCTCTAGGTGAAGCAGTACTCCCGTTCTTATTTGAGTACGTGGACCCTATCCTGCCGATGACGGCCGCCTTCCCCTTGGCCAGCGCGGCGGGCGTGACGCGCGGGTCCCGCGGGCTGCGCGGCCCCGGGGACCCTTCCCCCGCCACCTCGCGCAGGCCCGTCTCGTCGTGCGCGCTCAGGTTCGAGGCCGCGTAGCCCGAGTCATTGTTGCCGTTGGCGTCCGCGTGCGGTAGCTGGGTGGCCAGGGAGGTGATGACACTAAAGAAAGAAAGATAGAAAAGTATTAAAATGTTTTCTTAATGGTGTTGTTTGGTTAAACATATTTAAAGTCATCTTAAAATGGTACACCACGTTTCATTTTTCTATGCACACCAATTATATAGGCGTGCGGGAGGGATGCATGAGAAAACAGAACATGGAAGAAAAATTATGAAAAACAACAAACGACAAACTTTGTATAATCTTAACAAACGTCACCTGCTGTAAACATTGACAGTAAGGTATTTATATATCACGAGTCCCTGTTGCTCTTAACCGTCTGAATCCAGGTAGACTATAGCATCCACAATTGGTGTATGTTGTAAGGCTGAGGGTAAAAAGGGGGAGAATATCTAGAAGAGGAAGCTTCGGAAGTATCTGGCTTTTCAAAACTGGTCACCAAACACGGCTAAAGTCATTTCAAGCATATTTTCGATTCTTAGTGGTGATCTTTTGCGAGAGCGATGCTAAGAGTATCTTCCTGTCTGAAACGCTCCGCAAATATATCATGTATTCATAGACATTCAAATTAATAGACCAGCCAATCACGGTAATGGGAAGAAACCTACATGCGACTCGTCCTCTTTTCAGTGATATGTCGTAAACATATTCCGACAGTATGTAGGCAACTCGCTTTTCAATATCACCATTCGGTTCTCGAAAAAAAATTATCCTTACGAATTACTAGTTCTTTTTGTAATGACTGTGTAAAAAAACTTAACAAAAGTTCAGGCTTCTTTCAAAATATTTAATATTTTGTTACACAATTAGGTTAAACGCTTTTATAAATTTATTATAATTTACGCACATCACTCAATTTTAGCGTCGCTACGCAAGACGATTTTTTTAAGAACTAACTTTCAGATCCTGCCAGAAATGGACAACGCTGCTTTACCTTACTTTAGCGAACATTATTTAGTCGAATAGTCTGATTATTTTAATGTGCGCTCTTCCGTAGTAGATGTACGTCTGATATCATAGTTTTTTCAAAGCATTCTTGAACCCTCCTGGTGCTAAAAATATGGTCACGTGTTTTGCTCCAGCTCGTCGAAATGTTACCCAGATTTCACGTAATGGGTAGTTTATCAATTTGGTTGTCTGTGTATGTAATATTTTAAATGTTTGATATTGTTGAATAACACGATTTATTAATAAAATGTAATTTACTTGTGCATGTCTTGATTTGAATCAGCAACCTCCAGAATCGTAGCCAAGGATCATAACCACTCAACATGGATATACCACGCCGTCAGATATGACACGATTGTATGAAGTAAAATAAAAGAAACGATTGTAATCATGAATTCATTACTCAAAACAAGCACCATTTGGTACGCAATACCGATGTATTGAAATATAATCACCGATCTAAAGAACCATGAAATAGAACTCTCTGGAATTTCCCCCTACAATGGCGCAACTTGGAATAACTTGCGCTACAAGAGTACAAGGGAATGTTGGCGAAGTTAGCTCGTTCCTCGTGCCGCGAAACTTTGCGTTGACTTTGGCACGACAAAATGACGAAGGGGAAGCTAAACTTTGCCTTTCCGGCCATGGGACTGATGCCGGGAATAATTGACCCGAATCGGGAAATTGAACGCAGAGGAGCGATCTACAAATCTGGAGTATCGGTATAAGAAGCTCTAATATAAATGATGGACTAAATGATCAGTATTTAGGGTCTTGATTGAGGGTTTTGATTTTAAACTATCGTCTACTTTATAGGTAAGGCATCGCTATTAAAATTGATCGAACTATGTATTTGTATTCAATAGAAACGAGGAATTTTTACGAAGGAGCGTATGAAAGGGCTTTACTACTATTAGTTCTGTGAACAGTAGACCTTGCGTCCGAAAAAGTATGATTCTAATTTCTTCTTATTTAATAAATCAAATTCAAATTTTCCTTTGAAAAATTTAGATTTTTAAAAAGTTATTTAAATACCTACCTACTTTATTATTTACCATTTATTTTGTTTTAATTTTTTTTTTCAAATTTCAATTTGTAAATTTTTTAAAAATTTTCTTCAAAAAAATCTTTACGAACCATTGAAATGGCCACCTGAACAAAACTTTACAGACAGACAAAATGCAAATGGTCGAGTTGAAACGCTCATTAAAAAATATCGTTATAATATTCAAAAAGATAATAACTATTTTTTATCATCATGACAAAATTTACAAAATAGAACAGGCTCTTTCCATTTACAAAATAGAACAGACGACAAAAATACGTAAGTGTGGTTAAGTGATAAGAAAATTATGAAAAAAATATGACAAAGAAAAAAACTGAGCCTTCCGGTCTCTTGCCGATTACGCGCCGGCGCGCGCCCTACAGACGAATAAAATTTAAAAAAAAAACTTTTTGAAATGCGTTTTTAAACCTTATGTATAAAGAAAATGTATGAAGAACAAGGTCAAAATCGCTTAGAGCATTCTTGTTCTTGACATAACAGATATAAGAAACACACCTAGCCACTCGAATAATTATTTTTGGACAATTCTATGACTTCGCAAATGTCATTTCTCCTGCGATTTGGGCTGTCAAACTGTGAACGTCGCGGATCATGAAAAGAACGATAAACCTATCAATCTGTCAAATAAACGCAAATAATGTTGTTTTTCGGCGTAGTTTATTGTTCAAGGAACGTGTTTCAGTAAATATTATATACGATAGCTTAAAATAAACCCACAAAATATTACGTAAAAGTGGAAACATCGCGAAATTTACCCGTTTCCTTCAGAGGCAATTTATAGGTTAAAATTAGAGCAGGTATTTCAAACTCTTGTGTACATGCAGTCCACACGATCTTCATTTTATTAAAGAAATTTATAAAGAATTTAAAATTTGAATTCGAATTTTATAGTCTATGAAGGGAATATTTTCAAAAATATGTAAGGATCTTATAGTGGTTTATAATACTCCACCGACTTGAAATAAATTCCTCTGCCAGGAGCACGTGAATTTGCAGAGGTACGCGCCTCCCCAAAGTCAACATTTTATGCAAAGCTCTACTTACTCGTACATAAGCCCTTCAACGGCCCGAGTGGGGTGCTACTGCAAATAATGCACCCTCCAACCAAATATTTTACCAATACCCAGCAGTTTCAAATGATTTTCGCAAACATTTTAAAGCTGCGCTATTTAAGTTTTACCCAACACTAAATTAATATGGGTTCGAAAAGTGGGTGCAACTGGTTCTAACGGTAATTATTATACCTAATACCTACATAGTTTTAGACTTGTCGATTTAGTAGGGTCAAATTAGTTTTGAGAAGAAAACATTTTTTGACTAGCTTTTCATAACTGACTACCGAGAAATTTCATAGATATTTATACTTAACATAAATTTTCGAATAATTCGGTAAAGATAAAAGGAGCACTACATGCGTGTACAATTTTAAGCACGCAAAAATGTATCTTACCTGTTTGAAACCCGTCAGGTAAAATTCATATTACTCGATTTTCTCTAACCAGTTCAAATTAATGTTAATGGGAAATTGTTGGGTTCTTTGAACACTAAAGTTTCCACCTTGGGAAATAAGTCATTTAAATTTGACTTGATTAATTAAAATTCGTCGCCGTAGTTCGTATTTGTCCAAAAGACCATTAGAAAATTTTACAGGAGGAGAAGGTTATCTTTTATTATTTCAATGAAACATTATGAAAGGTGTTTGAGATAAAGCTTTTTCCGTAAAGTTAAATGTCTCATTAGCTTAAATAATTCCTAGTTAAGTGAATTACTTTACTTTTTTACACTCTATTTTTAATTTTAAAGTGGAGATTGAACAAAAACTAAAATGGTCTGTTGGACAAAAAAGAACTGAGGCAACGAATAGTTAGCATATTAAACCCAAAATAAAAATGCCCTTCCAAAATATAATGATATTGCCTTTTTATTCTCATAATGACAAGAATAACAAACGTTCTGATATGGGCATTGACTAGGAAGTACTCTACAACTCAACATTTCCCAACCGTTAAACGGTGTTTTAGTTATAAATTGGATAAAGACTCCACAAGCTTTGTTTCGAATTCCTACAAATAAAAAATGTCTCTAAACGGGCTGAGAAAGAGCTGGCAACGTCGCATTTTGGCAGACTGATGCATGAGATTCCCGTGTTCAAAAATGTAGATTATTTCTAACATATTATTTTTTAATTGACTGTTACCGCGTGAATTTTATAATAATCTCATGAAAATGATGTTTTTTTTGTATTTCATACAATTATGCGTGAGTAGATAAATATAAATCCAAGAAAACAACGTTTTCATTGCGAGAGCAATGAATTTGAGAATTTGAGAAATTGAGAAAATTTATTGTTTATTCTCTATGAATCATTATCATTTTTTAAAATATTTTTTTATTGTATGAACGAGTCGAAAAGTGCAGAGATATTTTTGACTAAATATCGTATTTTCAACAATTTATGAAAAAATATACTTGTTTTTTTTTTAACTTTTTCAAGTTTGTCATTAAAATATTCCAATTTACAAAATAAAAGTAAATTTCTGATGCAAAAATCTTAAGGGTTTCTAATATGGTTCTTTTTTTACGACATCTTCAAAAAGAAAAAATATATAGCATATATAAAATACCTTCGAAATATTTCGAAATTCGTTAAGAAATTTTAGATTTATACAACAGATAAACTACTCTCTTTGACTGTATAAACAATATATAACTTTCCACGATCTGGCCTTTTATGACTGTTAAACGTCGGATTTTATTTTACGTTTCTGTTATTAAAGTTTTTACGTACACGGTTATTTATCAAATGTATTATATGCCCACCACATCTGTTAGTAACGCTACAGACGTATAACCTTGGAGGAAAATATTGTGTTACAAAACATACAAGAGAATTATAATCAATTTTATAAAATCAACATTTTCAAAATACCAGCATTTTGGAACATTAGCTTCCGTTTTAATTATAATATTCCTCACTACCACACTTTTGCCCATTTTAGGATTTGTACGGATAATGTGCAGAGAAGTTGGTTCGAATGAAATTCAGTGATTATTAGTTATTCTGTACAATCTGTACATTGCACATGGTGTCTATTTGTAAAAAAAATATTCGGAATAAGGATAAAATACCTAACTATAAAACGCATAAATGAAATTCTAATTAATCAAAAGATTGCATGTAAAAAGTAAGTTTTGGAGAGCTGGTTTTTTTTAAGTTTAATACATAATTCACAAATCATACCGTGATATTTTTTATTTCATTTAATTATGAGCTTACCCAACTTTACCTCTTACGCTGTATACAAAATGAAAATGAAATAATAGTTACAATTTTTTTTTGGTCGAAATGTGAAGTAAGTTGATACAAAAATTTCGTAAGAATTTTAATATTATTGATGGTCTACGTGATTGAGCGTTTAAGATCCTCGGCTATGTCCGGTGATGGTGGGTTCAAATACCGGGTTGCGCAAGTTAATTTCATTTGGTCAATATGTGTTATACAATTTATTAATTAAAAATAATTGATATATTTGCGGCACGTTCCAGATTGGTGGATTTTTTCAATATCTCCTTGGTGACAGACCATCATTCATAATCGAAACATTGCTTATTGGCTGTAGCCGTGTTTGGTGACCAGAACTGAATATCCAGATACTTCTTTACTTTCTTCTTACACATCTTCTTCCTCCACCCACTACCTTCAGCTATCACTACCTATGCAATATATGCCAATGCCAATTATGGATGCTATAGTCTCACTGGCTTTGGGTTGGTATTGGGAACAGTTGAGACTCTTTTGCGGAATTTACATAAAAAAAATCGTAGGTATCAATTCCAACTTCACAGTTAATTCCAACAAACGTTAGCAAAACCTATAAGGAAACTGACGTCACCATATTACTTGAGACCTTTCGAAACCATGGACCTATCGAGGCCAATGAAATTGGTTTTCTGTTTGGGAAAGATTTCGATAATTGACATATTTGATCAATTTTACCAGCCTTACAGATTTACTAAAATAAAGATAAATGGACCTTATTTCGGGCGTACGTACATCTCTATTGGCTTATGTCGTCAGCTTAAAAACCCAGATTCTCGTTCATTCATGTAATTTTAAATCATCATTTCATATTTTTATAGTGGATTAATTACTTTATTAATAAATTCTAATATTGTGATATTTATCAATGATGACAATATTAACAAGTCTCAAACGAAAAAAAAGAAGTAAAAACAAATTGTGCAGTTCATAAACGTGTAAAAATAAGAAGTGAAACCTTCAAAAAAAATAAAATAGAGAAGAGTGAGGAGGCTTCGAAGCACCGCACAAAAAGAGGACCGATTAGATCTCAATCTCTCGCAGACTAAATCCTATAAATGCATATGTTTTTGTCTCTTTTTAGTGTAGCTTTTTCATTTCATCGAGTTTCAAATCACAGCGGTGCTATAGAAATTTTCACTTTAAAGGACAGAAAAAGATTTTGTTGCATCTGGGAACTAAACCCAGAACCTCCGCTTTACCGTAACAATGCTCCAACTACCGAGATTCAACGGTATCAACTTCCAAGAAAATTTTAATTTTCAAGAAAATTAAGATAACGTTGGTTGAATTTTTTCAATGCTGGTAAGTCGATCTCGCTCGAATAATGATATAGTAGATTTATAATTGTCGAATTGCCTTAGTGACCAGAGAAATGTCCAGCAAGGTAGAGGTCTCGGGTTCAAATCCCAGAAACGAATGAATCTATTACTATCTTGTTTGTTTAACATCTTTCGTTTCGAAGTAGTTAGACATTATTTCATGCTGAACGATGAATCTTTGACACCTGAAAAGTTTATTTTGTTAGAGAGAAGTTAGGAAGTATTTTAAATGTTAAAAGGCAAGGCAGGCCCTTTTGTTTCCATACAATAAAAAATACTTAAATTAAAATATAAAATGCATGTACATATAAATAAATATATTAATAAATAATTGTGGTAGTAAGGAAGGATATGTCATGTAACTTACTTCCCGGCTTCTTCCACCACGGTGGCCAAAATAAACTCAGTGGACTTGTCATTAGGGATCACGTGACAGCTGTCTACGTCACCGTCGGGAGATCTGCAAGGAAACAATGTCAAACTGTAGCATCATTCCAATGTCATTGGAAAACGATGAACATGCATGGAAATTCGATATGAACATGGAGCGATTGGATGATATTACCAGATTAATGGGTGGCATTGGCAAGGAATCACAGGTAGTGGATAAGGTACCGTCAAGGAATCAAAATTATCAGTTACAATGTAGGTAAGTATGGACGATAAAAAAGTAAATTAATTGTCAAGTGTTGAACACTAGGTACACATGCAATGATTACGTAAAGTATGGTCAATATTTATTTAAAAAAAGATGTGTCAATTCCAATGATTCCAAAGGACCTGAAAAGAGTTTTACATACAGATATTTTTTGTTCTTACAGTGGTCGTAGGTGAAACATCATAAAATAGGTAAACACTTGAGTGGCAATCGCCAACCTTGGAAATTTTGATCTCGTAAACGACCCCACTGAGAGACGGTCTGTGTTCTCATTGTCTAGTAAAATCCGCCATCAATAGGTAAGGTGTTCCTATCAAAAGCCGCTATGACCACACGTTGCATAAATGGGGCCTTAAAGAGTCGGCGACTGAATGCGACGCGGTGCAGATCACCTAACATGTGGTTAACGAATTTCAATTTAGGAGGCGGGAATAGGTACCGCCGCAATTTAACAGGGGTGTCCGGGTTCATGGGGTGAGGTTTTTCCAGGTCTTGGAGGCGGATGACCAGGACACACTGAACCCCAGATTCCTACCCACCCCTTAAACCTTTTTCCTTTCCAGAACTCTCCTCTCCTCCTTTTCCCAAAAAAAACCTCCACACAGCATTCCCAAGGATGACGTAGGCCCTGAGGGAAATTATTTTCCTCAGGGCCACCTGTGTAGAACTCATGTAAAAAAAATTTAAAAAAATACCCGCTCTAATTCCCCGGCGGGATTGATGGGTACACAGGGCAACGCCTGAGGCCCTAGACTGGCTCGCAGACCTAGATGTACCCCTTCGATCCCCCCTCAATTTTTTTTTAAATTAGCTCCACACAGAAGTAAAATAGTTCTCCTCAGGGCCTAGGTCATCTTTGGGGATGTTGTGATTGTGTGAAAGGTCTTTCTATGAAAGGACAGAGATGAAGTTCTGAGAAGGAAAAGAGTATTAGGGATGGGTAGAAATCTGGGGGTCAGTATATCCAGGAGTGATGGACGTATTAATCCATCACTATCACTGCGGTGCAAGGCGATGTTCCGAGAGAGTTTGGCTAAAGAAGTCAAAGGGACTCCCTCAACCATTCTCTCCCGATACT
Organism: Glyphotaelius pellucidus; assembly: GCA_936435175.1. NCBI lineage: Eukaryota > Metazoa > Arthropoda > Insecta > Trichoptera > Limnephilidae > Glyphotaelius > Glyphotaelius pellucidus. The sequence goes on from OW386548.1 coordinate 17,580,799, forward strand.
GCCTGCCATGCAGCTGATAGGCAGATGCATCCGCCGCCAAGACCCGAACAAACCTTACCACGAATCCGGATATCCCTGCTAAGTCATCAATCGTAGTGAACACCTGGGGTGACCTATGGCAGAGGTGTTGGTTATCCAATAAAAGGTCGGTACCCATACTCGCCTCCCAAATTGAATGATTCTTTCGTCGTTCCAGTTGACCAACAACGTATCTAATGTAAAAGGATTGGAATTAAAACCAAACACACCATTAAATAAATTCAACTTTTTGAATTTGTTCAGTAACTAATTGATTTTGTTGAAAGCAAATCAAATTAAAACTTTTTTGGTTTATCAAATAAAGACCAAATTTATTTGGCGAATAATCTCCAAATGGACGAGTGGTGAGTACGAACGAACTGAAACCATTTAAAAATATGTAAACTGTCTTAACTTTTACATTATTTTTCTAAAATCATTTAAATGGAAAAAAGAAAAACATTTTTACTGCGTCTTTCATCAACAAGGATTTAAAGTACCTTACGGCTGTGAAAATTTACCGGTAAAAAAGCCTTTAAGTAACCTCAGTCGAGTTTGATAAGATTTATGTCCAAAAAGGAGGTAAATAAAGTTAATGTTAACTAGAAGAACGATTCGAGCTGTATATTTAAACGCAAGTTAAGTTATTAAAGTTGGTATTTTATGGCTCCAATGTTTCTTCACTAAACCTGAACTACATAATACACCCATTCTGTTGCGTAACCAGGTGAATAAATATCACTTTAAATAGACATGTTGGTTAAAAATGAATTCATGTATAAATTAAAATTTTCGTTATTAAACCTTACTTGAGTCATTAAGAGTTTAGAAACGAGAACATATTACATTCTATAATATACTCTAAGAATAGTTCTGTTGAAAACCTCAGTTCACAATCGAAACATAGCTTGCTTGATGCACAATGATAGCTACGTTCACAATCAAAACATTTGTTTTTACATGAGTTCCACACAGGAGGCTCTGAGGAAAATAATTTCCATTAGTCATGTCATCTTTGAGGATGCTGTGTGGAGGGTTTTTTAAGGAAAGGAAGGATAGGAGAGTTCTGGGAAGGAAAAGGGTTTAATGGGTGCGTAGGAATCTTGGGTTCAGTGCGTCCTGGTCATCCACCTCCAAGTCTTAGACAAAGCTCACCCCATGGACCCGGCAACGCTGTTTAAATCACCAAACGTAGCGAACCACTTGGGGTGACCTATGGCAGAGGTTTTGATTATCCAATAAAGGTTCCCGGGGCGGCGGTACCCATTCCCGCCTTCCAAATTGAAAATAGATGATGAAGCAACATTACTCCCCCCATCTCCTTCTCGACTTTCAGCCTCATACCATATGACTCATAATCCCGCCGGAAAATCAGAAAAACCTTTAAAAAATTAATAGGATGCAGGCTAACTTTTTCTTTTATCTATATACAAGTTTTTAGATCAATGTTTTGACTGATTGGAAGCACTGTACACGTAAAATGGAAAGCAATATTTATTCTACTCTTATGAAATTATCCGAGTTCATAAATCTGTCCATAAATTAATGGAAGCAGTATTTTAACATTCCAATAAATGCTTTTTTGCGACTTCCGGATCAGATTCCACTTTAACCGTATCGGATGATTGAAAGCCTTTACGTTTTTTATTTGCACAACCCGCAACGTATCCGCCTGAAAGCCTTTCCTATCGCCTGTGATAGGGGTTGGTACCTATAAGCCGATCACTCGCACCAGTTATGCAAACAGGAAACGATGAAAGGAGGTTTTTTTTAATAGAGAATGTTTTAAATCGCCGCTTGCTTCTGTAGTGTTATACGTCTATGATACACATATCAGCAAAAGTTATCCAACTGTGTGCAAATGCGATATGAAAACTGCAAAGCAATTTTTTCATAATATTTCGGTTAGTGAAACAACGAAATTATTTTATTTGCTACTAAAGTAAGCGTGTCTTTGAACTCATCACTATATTAATACAATTAGTAATATGGTTTACTCTCTCATATCTCATTATTTTCGATTTAGTCGATAATTAGGATGGGAGAATAAGTGGGGAGGTGATCCAAAACAAGCCAGGCTAGTGCACTGAATCACATCGAAATATTATTCTATTAGATCCTCTGGGTATTTATCATTTATCATGGTTAATCGATAAAACCCGATATCAATATGATATTGACTAAATCGGTCATCTATGGTCAGAAAACAATATTTGCGAGAACAGTTGACAATTGAGAATAAATGTTCCGACGGCCGATAGACTAATTTTGACGAGGCCTTCATTACTTTTCAGGTAAGTTTCGGTTTACTGTCGATATGCACATTGAATTGAACAATGTAATTTTATGCAAAATTATCGGCTTATTAATGAACTAAGGAAGCTCTTAAAATTGAAAGAAGTCGTATTCGCGGTGAGTTGAATTTTGGAAATGATGCTTGGAAAAACGAAAGTTGTTCAAATACGTCAAATAGTGGCTAAAGACCTCATTAACTAATAAACTAATTTTTAGTGTCAAAAAGTATATGCGGAGTGCCAATGCATATTGAAGGAAGCATTTCAATTCAATATTGTCAATATATTCATATTTTAAAGTAGCCGCTTGACGTTTAGGGATGTCAATCTATGGACAAACCCGCCAGCATAACCACCATTAAACGATTTCTTATTTTTTGGAACAACTTCTTGAGTAATTACCTCACGTTGTTTAATTTAATTAATCATTAAATACAATATTAGCGACCCTCAAACGAATATTTGAAACAGTAAAATTAAAAATCAGAAACTGATTTTTCTGTTTCCAGATTTTCGATTGAGTTTCGCTCATAATGTCTTCATTTAATTAAATATTACAGTTTGAGGTTTTACTCATAAAAAGTTAAAATAAAAAATAATAATAACCAATTTTTTTGTTTGAGAGTCGTTTATGTTGTCTTCAATGATTAAAGATTTATTCTTTGTTTCATGTCATTATCGGTTTGGCAATCGACAGCGCAACCGTACTTGGAGTATCGATATAAAATCATCGGAAGTTAGGTCCAACGATCCGATATTGTTAATTTATTAATTTAATCCTGCCAGACCCCCCGCTTGGTTCAATTACCGGGTATCAGGATGATTATTATGAATAATTCCATACAGAGGTTATGCATTGTTTAAGTTGGTAAGCCCGTAAACTCTCTCAGCAGCTCGGTGCTTAGTTATGCATTAGCCATCCTGCATTAATTTAATGCTTGTTTATGCAATCCAAATCATCTTCAAAACGTATGTTTCAGTATTAGTATTAATAATGGCTAAATTCCGTTACTCACATACAACACCATCACAAAGCCAAAATTACAAACTTAGTCCGAGTCTCAACTGAACCATCAAATACTTATGAAATTCAATTACTTATAAGTCCCATAGAAATCAAGGCAATAGTAAAGTGGAAACACAAGAGCATGAAGGATTATCATTGACTGCAGAACTATTATTTCATATTCAGTAAAACTGCCAAACTGCTGGAGTTTGGAGAATCTCGCGGAGAGGTTTATTTTTGTGGATTGATGTCGACGACGTTTTAATTCAAAATATAATATTATTTTTAGGCAATCTTTGACAATTTTAAAAAAAGAACAAAAAAACCTCACTCCTTACCTACAGTTTTGTTCGCCAAAACTCACTCGCGGAGAGGTTAAAAGAGCTTTTTAGTCAGTCTCGAAAAAACACAGCGTCGTATTAATTTTGCCTCACACATACCTCAAAATAATGATTTATAGGTAGGAGTTTCAATTTCCTCTCCTTTCATTTGGTATAACTCAAACAATTTAGTTTCCTTTAAAGGTACATAGGATTTATCTTGTACCTGGGATTAAAGTGGCTTCCGTTGTAGCAAACAGAAACGAATATCAACACAACTAACAGCGCGATATTTCAATTTTGAACGGGACAAATTTGCTTCGGAGCGGATTAATAATACAATTTGCAACTTTTCAGAGTTCAAAATAAACAAGCGCTCACCTTTAACCGAGTAATATTTTTCTTGCCCGGGGTTTTACTGTCTAAATTAAACGAAATGAAATCTCGCTTAATTTTCCTCTGTTGTCGCCATTTAGCTTCGAAACTTTTCCGCGTTGTCCGTTTTTTGCGAAAATAATTAGAGGATCTTTTGTTCGTCTATTTTGAACTGTACCAACCGTAATACAACCATCAGGATTCATTAAATACGGGATCTCCTCGCCGCTTCTGCGATCCTGGGGGCTTCCGGAAGGAAACCCTTTTTCAATGCTTTTTTTATCGCAACCATTGTTCCCTAAACGGTTTTATTACGTTATTATTATAAAATTATGCTTCTGAAAAAGTATTTTGGGAGATTCAATCTAATTAGTAGATGGGAAAAGTTATTTTTGATTGGGTCTCTTATTAATAAACTATTTTTTGTACACGTATTCAAATTATTTCAGTTTTTCCAAGTTTGTTTCAACATCAAGCTTAAACATGATTTTGTCACTTTCTAAAGAGACAAATATTGTGAAAAACAAAAGAGTAAATGTATATTTAAATAAGCGACTTTAATTTGTGTGTCGTAAATACACATGATCGTGTGAGAAATGTGGAGATCCGCAAAAAATGTAAGGCTGATGTAAGCATAATGAGTAAGATTAAGAAAGGGACTCTCAGATGGTTTGGGCATGTAGAGCAAATGAACGAAGAAAGTAGTGTAAGAATAATATATGACGCAAATGTGAATGATAGAAGAAGTCGGGGACGCCCGAGGAAGACATGGCATGATCAAGTGAATCGGATACTTGAGTCGGGCCATGTCAAGAGTCAGAATAACAGAAGAGTATGTATGAGACGATGTGTGAATGTGAGTGAAGCAAAAAATGTGAGCCAAGACAGATACAGAAACGTACATACAAGAAACGTGAAAAAAAAGCTTTTTTTTGTAATTGTTTTTCATTACAATCATCAAAATAAAAACGATGAAATATCTTTAAGGCAGGTCACCCAATACATTCTCAATTAAATGCGTTTTTTAACCATATTATATTTGTAAGTAATACCATCAGTTTCTCCCTAATAATTTATCCGGCAATTCAAGGCTGAAAATAATTATTTTATGATTCTAATTACGTATCTACCTAAAAGTGGCTGTACGTAAATTTTCAGTGAGCTGGAGTGCTAAGATTTAAAAACACGACATTATTGATATTGCAGCTGAAAATAATTATTCTTCATACAAAAGCTTCTTACAAAAAATTGAAATTTTGGAAAAAAATAAAATTAATTTTCGGCTTCAACAACACTAAAATATTGTATTTATCAATCTGAACACTCTAGCTTACTGAACACTCACGCACCACTGGTAGGTAGATAAATAATGAGAATCTTAATATCACTTTTCAAGACGTGAAAAAAAATCTAAAGAATACAAAAGTGTTGAAGAATATTTTGTAAGAGTGGGATAACGAAATACTATGCTCAATAATTTTTCGACCGCATGATTAAGCTTTGACAGGTAAATGATTGAACGTTATTTCCTCAAACATCGAAGGTATTTTTACTTTAATATAGTGGTAAACAACTAGTAGGTGAGTTGATAAAAAAAATTAAGCATTCCTGAATAAAATACTTTTACAACTGATTACTTCACATTAGTCTATTATACCGTTTTCTTACAATTATGACAGTCCCTGACAGTATAACAAATAACAACTGGTATAGAAAATATAAATGTCCGAAAAATAACAGGACGAACATGTTTTCCATATAAACGTAACACATCCAAAAATGGCAAGAATTTTTGACGGTTTGGGCCTTCATACTTAAAATCAATTATAGGCTTTGTAAATTATTTCATGCACTAGTGCGCACTAAATGCATCGAGCTATACAAACAATACTGTAAATTGGAAAATGCGTAAAAAATGAGAAAAAACCTTGAATAATTTCGTACCTCATCGCCACTTGTAGTTATTCACCTTTTTACAGTTGAGTATCTTCAAGTAAATAATACCTTACAAAAATTTCAGATATTTATTGAATTATTTCATTCTTATTAAATTAAAAATACACATTGTAATTGAACCACCAATTGGAAGAAAGGAATAAATCCAAAAAATGAGAAAGGAGATTAGTAAAAAAAAATTATTACTTTTTACTTTCAACTTATAGGCTAATGTGATAAAATAAATATCGAAGGTAGCAAATACTTTGGGGTATGATATTATATAAAAAGAAAAAAACATTTTCATTATTTGTTTTTGGGGTGTTATGCCGTGTTGCTCTACCTCCTTCTTTAGCCAACGTTTCGGACGGTGTTACAGTATCCATCATCAGGCAGATGTGTAAGTGTGTAACATAATTAAAATACATATAAATAATTTTTCATATTCACATTTTCACGTTTTTCATATTCATACTGCTTATTTCTAAAACTTTAATTCACAACATTTTTACGTTTTTCTTTAAATATGCTGAATCTAGCTATACGTATATTTGGATGCCTTTTAGTACAGAAAACAGTTCTGTGTTTTTGATTTGCTCAATCTTTTTCGCCTGGAAGGCGGATAAGGGTACCGCCACCCCGGGAACCATTTACTAATCCACATCTTTGCCATTGTTCACCCCCAAGTGGTTCGCTACGTTTATCAATTTAGCAGAAATACCCATGAGTGAGGTTTGTCCGGATCATGGCGTCGAATGAGAAACTGATTGAAGAAGACCTTCTGACTTCTCCAGCCTGGCTCTTCCAGAACATCGCCTTGCACCGCAGTGGAAGGGATGAATTCATTCATCCGTCACTCCTGGACACTGACCCCCGGATTTCTACCCACCCCTTTAAATTTTTTCTTCCCAGAACTATCTCTCCATCCTTTTCTAAAAAGACTCTCCACACAGCATCCCTAAATATGACGTAGACCCAGGGTCTTCTTCTACAGGATCTTCTTTGTGGAGCTAATTTAAAAAAGTTTAATGTGTTTTTTCGGCTTGTATGGTGGGTGTAGTCTTTATAGTAAAGTAATTTGTTTCTAAAGTAAGTTGGTATTAAATTGTTTTAAAAAGTGCAGATAAAAAGTTTGCTTCATTTCCTTACTACGCTTGCCCTGATGACGGACACTGTAACGCTATCCGAAACGTTGGCTAAAGAAGGAGGTAATACCCCATAACAAATAACCAATAGTTATAGAAAATTATTTGTTTCACACTCATTATATTTAATTTCTTAAGCATTTTCTGCTTTGAATTATATTTACTACGCCACAAAATTAGTTTCGTTGCTCTAATCTGGATTGTTTATATTTTATATTCCTAAGGTAGAGAAAACTGGAACATTAGTCTGTGTGGTGCAAAAATAGTTGTTTTTTAATCGAATTTTTTCCTAATTCTCCCAATGCATGTTATCCCAATTGTGTCTTTTAGGTGATCATTACACTATCTGTCGCTTCTCAGTGGTTGAAAAATTAAGTTCCACAGGTAATCGTTATTTGACTTTTGTTTTACAGATCAATGTTGAGGTTCCTCCTCAATACTGATTACCCAGGTATTGGTATGGCAAAGCTATCCAAATCCTTGAGTAAAACTACATAGTGCAATAACATTGGTCGTAAAAATAATAAATCGTTAATATTTTCTATAAAACAAAATTTTTCTCAATGTTGGTAGGAAAAAACACATAGTTTATTCAACTTCGAAAGATAAAAACCGCCACAGACGGATAGGGTACAATATCGTTGACCCCTCCCATTTCCCCTTAATATAAAACATCCCCCTGAGGAATTTGTCTTTTGCTTCCTGCCCTATATTAGGGTCTGCAACACGAGGTCGCAAGATCAGAAAGGGTACCGTGATTCCTTGCTTTATGTGCGGTTGCCTTATCTATGGGACAAACCAAAAACATCAATTTTGTTTTCGGCATTCGATTTTCTATAAGAAATTCTCAACCGTAATATTTTGCGATGGGAACTGTGACGTTAGATCCAAACCTGTATGTCTTGAGTAAAACAAAACATACAAGTCTATCAGAATCGATTTTACACAGTAAATACCAGTGTTATACAATTTTCTAAAACCAAAGGTAGTCATAAATGGTATGAATAAATTTAGCTGCGAATATTATTTTAAATGCCATTTTTTGGTCACTTTCCGCTGATAATTGTGGCCAATTGTTTCAAAATTAACGAAACAAATATATTCTAATCAGAACTCGTCGTATTTTTTACCATCTTTTAATTTCTTTAAATGGTTTGTTTACCTGGGACAACTTTCAGCCTTTGTGAACTGCACTCCACTGGTAAATTACTTCTTCTTTTTTTTACATTACCTCCACATAGAGGAAGCCCTGAGGAAAACAATTTCCCTCAGAGTCTATCGGTCAATATCGATAGAAAGTTCTGGGAAGCAAAAAAGTATGAGGGGTGGATAGGAATCTGGGAGTCAGTGTGTCCAGGGGTGACGGACGCATGAATCCATCCCTCCCATTAGGGTGCTAGGCGATATTCTAAAAGAGTTCTGCTTGCGAGGTCACAAGGTCTCCCTCAACCAGTCTCTCCTGACAGGCCTGCCACGCAGCTGGTGGGCAGACACATCCGCCGCCAAGACCCGGACAAACCTCATCCCATGAAGCCGAAACTCCTGCTAAGTCACCAAACATAGCGAATCACTTGGGATGACCTATGGCAGAGGTGTTGATTATACAATAACGGTTCCCGGGGCGGCAGTCCCCTAACCGCCTTCCAAATTGTCCTGACATCCCCATTCGCATAAATATCATCCCCATTGAGAGGTGAGTCCAAAACATTCCACTCTCCTTTTCTTATACTATTGGACTTTAAAACCAGAAAAATAGATCTTTCGAATTTAACCATACCTTCTAATGGTGGTTCTCGTGAAGAAACAATGCATATTAATATTTGGCCCAGTAGAGACCAAAAGCTCTGTTAAACAGAGCACTATAAATTATGCAGTGACCCCCTAAGGGGTAATAATATTCAGTCTCTTTTCACATACATAAGCGCCATGCACAGGGCACATACATTGGGAAATATAACCCTCCCTGGCAGAATGCATTAGCCAAAGGTTCATACACAGAGCATTGAATCTTAGAGAATTGCAATTACGTAATTGCTAGATTACTACCCGGCTTCTCCAGAGTTGTGACACAATTTTGCTGAAACTTGATCAGTCGATTATTTTTTTGCAAATAATATGGCGTCTGTTTCGAATTTATTTTATAGTTTAAATGGATATTTTTATCCTCTTTAAATCAAGACATAGATTTTAATCGCCAAATAAAAATATAAAGCGTTAGTGGCAAACGTTAGAATTTTAATATATTTTCTAGCTATATTAAAATATTTTTAAACATTTTAAACATTTCGGATACTTATTTTTATTTAAATATGAAAAAATAACACTATTTATTATACAGTCTTTATAATCGTTACGAATTATATTTTTAATGTAGGAACTCTCGTCTGACATTTATTCTAAAACATAAACTTGTCCAAAAAACGCAAAACAAATTCTTATATTTGAATTTTCTGGAGCAGCAGCCGACCAGTAGGTAGGGGGCTGAGTACCTACCAGCATAAAGCCCACAAATATGTCAACATCGTTTGCGTGGCAACGATTTGTTTTCTGACGTTAGCAATAACTCGCTTTTGTTAGCGACAGAAAACGTATGATAAATATACTTATAATTTCATAACGCCAGAGCTTACCATCATACACAGCCCTCAGTCCTCGCATATAATTCATATTTCTATTGGTGAAAGAATGTTTAAAATCGTTTTATTGTTTTATGCGTGAAAGCGTAACAAATAAACCCGAGCAGTTTCGCATTTATAATATTATTTTGGATTTTCCTAGACACTTTAATAAGCTCCTAAAAAATGTATATTATTTTGAAAAAAAAGAACAATGATGAAATCAATGATAGTTTCATACATTTTTACCGAGCTGAAAAAGAAGTTATATGAAATCCCTTCGATTTGTTATTTCAATTTAATTCTCTATTTTTAATAAGTCATTCCTTATTAAATATTTTTGCTTTCGCATGTTAATTACAAGTTTTTTTTTTAAATATCATCGCGCTCTGTCTAATATTCGTGTTCACGTATCTCCCCCTCTAATCATTATTATTTATTTTGAAAGCTTACTATGGAGCCTTAAGAATGGATAAAAAATGGTATGTACCTATCAGGATGTATCTGACAGATAAAACAGGTAGTTGGCATTTAGGTCTCAAGTGAGACACATTTTTTGCAATTACAAATAAAATATCTTCATTTCTTTTGTGTGCCACCACTGAGAACAAACTAATTCCATTATGCTTGTCCCTCGTGATGTGCATCATTTCTACTGTTCAATGCTATGGAAACGGGACGATGAATACATTAAACATATTTAAAAAAAATCAAAGGTGTACGCTAGCCACGTATTTCGCTCTATACAGCTCTATGCAACAGTGGTGCTCGATAAAACATTTCCGTCGAACACTTATTTTGCCGGTGGCAATCAGAGGTATAGTAGTATACCTTAAGGGTACTTCTAGGCTGGTAATGTTCTGTGGCACATTGAACGAGACCTTTGGCATGAATGTAGGGGGAAGGTTTGAAGGTCGAGGTCTGGGTACCAGAATTTCAAGAATCCGCGGCATAATTTATGATTAATCCCTTCGTGAAAGAGTGTACATTTTCAATAGGATGTGGAACCAGTTTAGGGTAGGGCCCTTGGAAAGGTAATAAATAATCATATTCCAGCATCGAATTATTATCACAAAAATGTTAAGTGTTATTTTAAGGGTAAAATATGGATGAAAAATTGAGTGGTAAAGTGTCTCTACGTAGTTTATGGCATGTACGAGCATAATAATTTTCGTAATAAGGTTTGATTGACGTTCAAAATTATCGGCTGGTTTAGGAATAGAGTGGGTGTTATTGTGCACCTCTGCCATTCTAATAATGGGCCAGTGGTTTTCAGGTAAAATGAGCATATTTGCAATCAATTTTCCAGTTAAGCTAAACATTGGTTTCATCACTGAAACCAGAATAAAGCTAGCGGATACTTCAGCAAGGGTAACTGTAATAAACTTGTTTTAGTTAAGAATAAATTAATAATTTAGTTAAGAATAAAATTATCACAACTGTGGCGGAATCTTACTTTCAGGACTTCCTTTGTGGTGTTGAAAATACTTCGAGAGAGAGACTCCGAGGAAGGATCTTTGTGTTCGGAGAAAGTAATTAAAGAGTTCGCACACGTTTTTATATTTTATTTTGTTAGACAACATTTACAGATAAAAGATCGCGGTAGGATGCCATGGAAATGAAAATTGAATTTAGAATTTAGCAGCGCGTTCTCGAGGGCAGCGTCGTGACTCGAATGACGTAGATTCCTTCTTCTCGGGCAGTGTTCGCTGCAACACCCCGGTCACGTGACCAGTGTTGCACGCACGACAGTGTAGCCATTAGATAAATAAATAATTCAGTTAATTTATCTAGTACTTAACCCCATTTCCATACAACTTTCAATAAAATTTCCATAGCTGCAGTGCGAGTGTGTTGTTTCAACTTCAGACTGAAATTGATAAAATTGGGTCATTTTGTTTTATCAGTCACTAGGCATCATTTCCTCGATATCCCATCATATCATCGACAGTTATCCAGAAGAAGAACAAAGAACTCCTGGATGACTCAATGCTCCAAAGTACAGAGAAACGGCAGAAAGCAAAACCAAGAACCGAAAACGATATAGCCTGAGAATGAGAAGAGCCGACCCCAAAAGTCTACCTGGGCAACGAGTCGGGATAGTGAAAGGAAGAAGAAGAAAAGATGAAGGCATCATATCCTGCAATAGTTTGACATTGAGATTTAAGGCTAATTAATAAACCAAGGAAACAAAACAAAAGTTCCTTTCATGCTGATGAAGGCAAGGAGAAAGTTTAAGGTACAAATTAATTTTAAGTAAATTGACATAAAAAAAAAAAACAAAATTTTGAATGAATATGATTCAAAGTGAAAAGCATAAAGTAAATATTTTTTTTAATTGAAGAAAACCGATGGTCATGAGAGTTACATAACACAGTTATTTCAATGTAAACTAAATAATGAGATATTTTGAAAAATAATCAGAAGAGATGTGTAAAACTTGCAATATCAACTGTAGGTTGATTGAAAACCAAGCGTCTTCAAGTCATCATCAATTCACTGATACGCGAGTGCCATAAACCTACATATGATACAGGTTTGTACGAAATATAGTTTATCAAATGGATAAATATATAATATTCTTGTTCTCCGCATCTGGAGGGCCTTCCAACCCTCGTCAGGGCGGGAAATGCTATGAATACCACGGGGGACGATTTTGACCCCAAACCATTCGGGCTCAAGTTATGGCTGACATTTTTATTAAATCACATTAGGGCTGAATTCAATATACCAACTATTCTTCCATGCCGATCTACGCATAAAGGCCAGACATGTTATTCGCGATAGGAGCTTTTCAGAATACCTCAAAATATCCTACCTCGGAATTACCGTCATTACGCGTCATCCTGTAACCAAATTCCTACAGTTAACTTTACCCCCGAATGATGTTACTAAATGTCACCTTTTGTGACCTACGGCGCGTGTTTACTGAATATGAGTAGTATAATTTATTTTATATCAACCTTTCTCCAACACATTTATTCATTCTTCTATATTGCTGGGGAAATGTTAATAACTGAAATGCGACAAAGGTTTTGACTAGACATAATAAATGAGATGTCGTGTGTGTGATAATTCAGTTCATTAGATACGTAATACCTAAATAGAAGTTGTTAAAGGTAAGAAAGGTGTGAGATTCAAAATAAAGTTACGATACCTTTCCTGGTACATAAACCTGGTATACCTTTCCTGGTAAAAAAAAGGTGAAGATTTAAGGTTTCAATAAGAAAAAGAAGTTCAATGAAGAGGTTTGAAAGGGAGATTTAAGAAGCGCGGCAATACTAAAAACGATTATACCTGCATCAAAATTTGTTTTATTTGTAGAATATTCCAGAGTTGTAGACAATTTTAGAATCGCCCCGGTGAAAAACCATCACTCAGAATCAAATCGTTGATTGAAATGCTTTAAGCATGTTTGGGGACCAGATTTGATTAGGACTTCCCACCGTCCTCTTCCATGTCTCCTTTCCCTTCCCACTACCTTCAGCCTCAAGACATACTCAAATTGGAAATGTCTTAGTTTCATTAGCAATTGGAACTCTTTTGCGGTGCTCACATAAAAAAAAATTAAAATGATTTATAATTGATGAAATTATTGATTTGACTATTCATTTGTACTGTTTGTTTTACAATGCTTATACCACTTTTTTTACATTAGCTCCATACAAGAGGCTCTTAGAAAAAAAAAGTAAGCCATTTTAATTCGACCGATTTAGACGAAATCTAACTAAAATCTAAGTAGAGCAAAACATTAAGCGCGTGTTTCTCAAAACTTTTTTCGAGACGGTTGACACGATGTCTCAAGTTCTACTGAATCAATTTACTTGAAATTTCTAAACATCACTCTATCGCGCTTACCAAAACTATAACAACATATCAATTTTTACTTTTTTTTTTTAAATTTTGAAAGCCAAAAAAACTGGAAAAAATGTCTTTAATATCAGACAGCCGCCTTTCCGCGAAGATTTTTTTTTTTTACTTTTCCGTTGGGCCACAGCCGCATTTATTTGGATTAAGAATTAATTTGTTTTTTTTTTTCTATAACTAGGAGGGTTGCAATCGTGTCAACCAGGGCACGCCATTTTTTGAGACACCCTGTAACTTTGTAAATTTTTTCGTTTGTTTTTTTTTCGTGTATTTTTACAATATTTGGTAAAATATTGATTAAACGTTAAAAACGTTTGAAAAAACGTTATTGGTATTTTTTTAATGCACCTGAAAAAACACCTACAATAGAGAACTCCAGTCCATTTTTTTATTTTTTTTATGAATAACGACTTTCTAACTTAAATAACTGCATATTTATTTTTATAGTTAGTTTTAATAGTTAAAATAAATGTCAAAGTTTTAATTTTTCAAGATCCCCCGAAAACCACCGTGACGTCATCTGGCCCTGTGACGTCATCTGGCCAAAATTTTTAGTTAGTTTCAACAGATGTTGTCATTTTGTATGGAAGAAGTGATGAAACTATTCAATAAGTAAAACGTTATTTAGGTGTAATTATTTATTTATTATATTATATTTATTATTTTTTTTTTTTTATTTTTTTTTTTTTTATTTAATATAGATATATAAGTTTACATTGGGTTAATATAAATTACATATTGGTTCAGAAATTCTTTAAAATTGCAGTCTCATCAAAAAAGAAGCTAGTTCTTGTGCTTGATGAGCGAGTTACACTAATTATGACAGAAATGGAATAACATTATGCAATAGGTTATATAACATTATATAATGGGAACAATTGAAACTTCTGGATCATCTATATGTGAAGATGTACATACAATAAGATATGGTTACATACTAAAATATTGTGCACTTTAGAGAAATTCGAAAAATCTAAATTATATAGAAATAAATATAGATTGACAATAAATAGAAAAAGAGAAAAACAGGTAATTATTTAATTAATGATTCCTGATGAAGTGTTGCTTCAGTTTGAGTTTCAGTATATTGATGTCTTTGATTTTTTTTATTTCAATCGGAAGATTGTTGAAATACTTTATTCCTAAATAGATGTAATTGTTTTGCATTAGTTTGGTATTTTGATGTTGTCTTGATATCTTTTTGATTGGTGGGTTTCAAATTTTTTGACGATATTATCTTTGTAAATTTGGATAATTGCATTTTTCTTGAAGATATTCTCTACTCGAGGCACCGTGAAATCTGCGAAAAGTGTTTCTGTTGGATATGTGGAGGGTTTCTTTAGGATTACTTTAATGATTAGCTTCTGGATCACTTTGATCGGGGTAAGAATATTGTTGTATGAACCCCCCCATCCAATAATTCCATATTGAATTAATGACTGGATTAGTGCATAGTATACTCTTTTTAGATTGTTGGGTTTTAAAATATTTCTTAATCTTATGAATATATACATACACTTTAATAATAATAATAATTGGATGATTTATATAGCGCCGTTTTTGTGAAAAATCACCTCAAGGGCGCTGAGATACGCTTAACCAATTCACAGATATGGCTCTTCCACTTCATATGTTGTTCTATTATCACTCCGAGATATTTAATTTCTGATACTGATTTCAACGTTGAACAGCCTTGGATACATGTGATTTTGTTGCATTTGTTATTGTGGATAATTATTTTAGTGTTGGGGAGTGTTTTTATTTTGTTAATTGAGAAGTGTATGTAGTATGTTTTGTTAGTGTTCAATGAAAGGAGATTTGTATCAAACCAATGTTTTAAGGTGTTCATGCTATTATTTGCTTGTTCGTTTACTATATTCCAGTCGATCCCATTCACTATGATAGCTGTGTCGTCGGCATATGATATTATGTCTGCGTTAAGTGGTAGTTTGAAAATATCATTGACGTAAATTATAAATAGTAGGGGACCCAGCACAGTGCCTTGAGGTATCCCGAAATTGCTTGTTAGTGGTAGACTTAGGGAGTTATTTATCTTGACTACTTGGTATCGTTCAAATAGATAGCTTTTTATCCATTTTAGAGCTTTATCGTTTATCCCAACACAGTTTAATTTTTCAATAAGTTTATCATGGGAAATACTATCGAAAGCTTTTTTAAGATCTATGAAGATTCCAATGCATTTCAAAGATTTGTCTAATGTGTTCTGAATAATGTTCGATAATTTGGCAATCGCATCTTGGGTACTTCTATTTTTCATAAATCCATATTGGTTGCCGTGAATTATGTTATTTTTGTTAATAAATTCAGTCAATCTTTTTTTGATAATTTTTTCAAAGATTTTGGCAATGTTTGAAATCAGCGATATTGGACGATAATTTGTCACTTCTTCTGGGTTGCCAGATTTATGAATTGGAGTGATGATGGTTTGTTTATATATCGTTGGGAATATTCCGCTTTGAAGACTAATGTTGATTAAATGTGTCAATGGTTTTGAAATATGTTTTTTGATAGTTTTCAGTGTTTCGACAGTAACTCCATCGAAACCTGGTGCTGATCTTCCCTTCATGCTTGTAATGATTTTTTCGATTTCCTGGGCTGAAGTAAGGGAAAACATGTCAATTTTGTTTGAAATATTGACATTAATGTTCTGTTCGTCATTGGACGGTAATTTTTCTATTTGATTTGCAAGGTTTTTGCCCACATTTGCAAAAAAGTTGTTAAATATGATAGCGGCAGCTGAAGGGTTTTCTTCGCATCGTATTTTGATATTGTTATGAGTAATACTATGTATTTCATTTTTTTGATGTTTTTTTTTATCTATGATTTCATTTATAACATGCCAGACTTTTTTTGCATCGTTCTCCGTTGCTTCTAGTTTTCGCCGAAAATAGTTTTCCTTTGTGTTTTTTATTAAATACGTAAGTTTGTTTTTGTATGCTTTTAGGTATTTTTTCAGGGTTTCGTTTGTAGGTTGTCGGATTAATTTGTTGTATATTGCTTCTTTGTGTCTGATTGACACAATTAATCCAAAAGTTATCCATGGTTTAACCGGTTTAAATTTTGATGATTGTTTTCTGGAATCAATAGAATGTGCAGTACTTACATGCATTGATAATTTTTTTTCAAATAGTTCGAAGCATTCGTTCGTATCATTACAATTGAAAATATCGTGCCATTTCTCTTTATCTAGATTATGTACTAGGGCATTTATGTTGAGCGTTTTGCGTCGGTCGTTTTCATTCTCCGGAGCTTGGGTTGGTAATGATGAACATCTGTTTTCGTAATTGTACGTAAAAATGCACCCGAAATGATCTGTGATTGTCGTTTGTATAACTGCAGATGCTATATTTTTTATGTCTTGAATATTTGTGAAAACATGATCTATGCACGAAGGTCGTTGACCTGGAATAATTCTCGTAAATGAATTGATACATGATATATAATTTAATTCTGCCATCATATTAAGATAATTATCTTTATCGTTAGACGAATAATCATTTGCTATATTGAGGTTAATGTCTCCGACGACAATGGTTTTCTTATTTCTGTTCGCAAGAAGAATGCGTTTTAGTTCATCTATATATATTGGTAATATTGAGGCGTGAGTTCTATATATAGCGAATATGTTAAAGGTATACTTTTGGTAACTGATTTCCATATTTAGGACGTTTACATTGTGCATGTGGATTTCTCTGATAAAAGTCACAACATATTTATTTGAAATAAATATTGCGATTCCGCTGTTTTTGTTTATTCGGGTATTAGTTGCATAGTATGTATAACCCGGAATATTATAGTGTACATCGCTCGATGAGTGCGTCTCTGTTAATATTATGCAGTCCAGTCTATTAAGTGATTTTATTGTTACCAGGAGTTCGTCTAAATGACGTTCGATGCTTCTTACATTCATATGAAATATGATTAAGCTAACTTCGGGATTCATCGCTAAAATGTTGTTTGTTTCGTTCACTGATGTATATATTCTTTCGTCTATTGACATGGTTTTATCTATAGCATTTATCACGAAATCATCCATATCGAAGAAATAATAATAATGAATGCATTAGTGGCCGTGAATACACTTGTTTACTTCACTGATGAGATAAGATTTTCTGGAGGACGCACTTGTTGAGAGCCTTTGTGTTTTTTTTTTTTTATCATTAATAAGAGTAGTGCAATTTCATTCATAATCTATTCTTTCTTTGGCAATTTGAAGCATTTTATGTCTGTATGTGCAATTGATGCTATCAGCACGGTGGTCGTCCAAGATGTTCGCCCTGAATTTTTTATTGTTGCTGGAACAGTTGTAGCAGATTGGTTTGTTGTTTCTCTCTGTGCATTTTTCTAGGGTATGGTCTTGTGCACAATGGGGGCAGGTAGGTGGCTGTGTTCGGTTTAGGCATCTTAGGGCAGTGTGTCCATATTTAAGGCAATGGTAACACTGTGTAAGTGGGTTCAGGTCGTCAATTGGGACTCTTTGGTATTTGATATTTATTTTTCCAAAGTTGAGAAGGATTTTTCTAATGGTTCCTGAAGTTTGTATTAAGTAGTTTGACACGTCTTGTTGGTACGTCTTTTGTTGGTCGAATTTTTTGAGTTTGATTTCTTTTATGAGTTTAAAATCATCTTTACAGTAATTTTGTAAACCCTCATTTTGCTGGGTTATGCCTAAAACAATTTCATCCTCTGTTAAATTTGATTATAATCTTTTTACGATCATTATTGGTTTTCTCTTTTTTGTTTCTTCAGCGTTAATGTCTTCGCCGAATGTTCCATTTATTTTTGTGACCAATTTTTGTGCGTCTTCTTTTTTTACACATGAGATTATGAGTTTTTGGTCACCAATTTTTTTAAATTCAGTAACACCGACTTGCATTTTAGTTACATCTATGTTTTTTTCGATTCTTTTTCTCATTTCTTCAGCCTTCAAGTTTTTAGTTGTTGATATTATGATGGCGTGTTTTTGTGGAGTTTGTTTCTCGATTTTATTAATTGTTGTTGTAGCTTGTGCATATGTTTTTATATTTTTTGTCACGAAACTCTCCAATTTCTCATTATAGTGTTCATTGTTTGTTATAATTTGCTCTTGTAGATTAATTATCTTTTTTTGTAGGATAAGATTTTCAATTTTAATTTGTTCTTCTAGTTTCTTTAAGTTGTTCTCCAAACTCAGTTTTATTCTTGAATCTTTAACAGACGTGATCTTTGCGATATCGCTCTTAATATCTTCGAGAATGTCATCCATGTTCTTTCTAATACCCGCCCGCCCGGGCGAGGTACTTTGGGTACGAAGTGTAGAACAATACTCGATACTCGAGGCAGTGCACTATACGAAACTGTACGACCGCACTGTTGTAGCACTGAAATGCAACTGAAATTATATTATTATATTTTTCAATATTATTACGGGAGATTGGTATAAAAATTGTTTGAAATTATTATTTTTTTAGCTTTACGAATCGAAATCAATATTAAGGAAACCGAAGCATGAATTTCATAGGGAAATGGAATCAGCTGTCATAATACCAACTTGACAGGGTGTTTTAATGAACTGTTTTAAAATGGACTTTTTAATATATATTTTTTTAAACTCTTCGTTAAATATTATGTAATAAAACTTAAATATTCAGAATCAGAGTATATTGGTCTATATACTCTATATAACGGGCGGTCCGTTTGATAGATTCTCCTAACTTAACAAATGGACTGCAATCTTTAGAGCACAGGCGTCAGGTGGGAATGCTGTCCTTGTTCTACCGGTATTACAATGGAAGATGCTCCGAGGAACTAGCGTCACTGATCCCCTCGGCACCGGTGCATAGTCGGGAAACACGCCAAACACGCGCTCAACATTTGTACACAGTTGACATTAGTCACATGAGAACGGGTCGTTTCTACGACTCGTTCTTGAGTTCAACAGCCCGGCTGTGGAACGATTTGCCGACTTCTGTGTTTCCTCCCTCCTACAATATGGGTCTCTTCAAGACCCATGTTCACTCCTTCCTCTCCTCAACAGCACCCTCCACACAGCATCTTCAAAGATGACATAGGCCCTGAGGGAAATTATTTCCCTCAGGGCCTCCTGTGTGGAGTTAACATAAAAAAAAAAAAAAAAAAATATGAACATATTTTTTTAAAGCCATAATATTTTTCACTGGAGTTCCTTATTCATGCTTCTTCACTAGAATACCTCCTTAACCAATTGATCTAATCATTAATTTATTGCCATCCTTATCATACGTACCGATTATGCAGACACCGATTAAAAATGTACCTATTGCATAAAATATTGTCAATGTACCTGTTGATAACACACACAAGTAGTTTAGCGGGTTTGATAAATAATAAATAAATAAAAAGATATAAAAATTTTTAAGCTATAAACCTTTTTCACAATCTCAGGCAGCATTGTATGAAATGCTTTTATCCACTTTTGAAGGCATTAAAATAAAAGATAAAGGCGGATCACATTTTTCGCCGTACCTGTTTCATAATTTAACTTTTATGTAGAAAATGTGAAAAGATTTTTTTCTGCTTGAATGGGGAAAATTGTTACAGCGCTGGTCGGGCTCGCGCTCCATTTTCCACTTTAATACAATTTTATGTTATGTCCAAAAAAATAATCCTATTTAGCTGAAAATAATTTTAAACACAATATTCTATTGCATATTATTTCAAATAAACTTACACCATTATAGGCGTATTATTATTATTAAGGCGTACGAATTGCTAGATTTTTTTTTTTGTAATTGCGAGAAAGAAGATTTTAAAGTGAATTTTTGTTAAGTTCAACTGACCTAAAATGATCAAGATTAGAAAATCATCCGAGCATATTTTTACGAAATTGAATCTTAAAATGTATATGTGGTAGGTGGCACGATTTTACAAAATAATGTAATAGAAAATCATTTAATAAAAAGCTGTTTGTTTGTTGTGGTTTTTCTGTTTTTTTCTTTTCTACTGCTTATTTCTGTAGAAAAATGATGGAATGTGCCACGATTTAAGATTACCTTACATACAAATTACGCGGGTGTGAATTTCACGTACCAATAATTAAACTACCAGAATTAAATACACATGGACGAAATTTCACATGTTTCAAATTACACAAGGAATACATTTTTTTACATTCATCATCTTTGGGGATGCTGTATGGAGGTTATTTTTTGGATAATTTACAATGGCTCCCTTAACCATTCTCTCCCAATCCGGCTTGCCATGCAGCTGGCGGGCAGACGCATCCGCCGCCAAGACCATGGCAAACCTCACCTATTGAACCCCTGCTAATTCACCAAACGTAGTGAACCACTTGAGGTGATCTAAGGCAGAGGTGTTGGTTATCCAATAAATGGTTTCCGAGGCGGCGGTACCCATACCCGCCTCCCAAATTAAGCCGGGAAAGAATACAACGTGCTTAAATAATAACACCCACTGGAAATATGAAACATACAAATTACACGGGTGTGAATTTCACGTACCAATAAGAACACTGCAAGAATTAGATACAAACGGATGAAATTACACACGGTTGAAATTACACAAGGAATAAATTAAACTTAGAAAGAATTCAACGTGCTTAAATTACACTACCGGGAATGCATTTGTCGATAAAATCTTAGTTTAATAGTTTTTAATTTGAGTGTTTTCACATTGAAAAAAAAAACTGAACTGAAGTTAGGTTTGGCGAAACAATACTCACTGTTATGTTAATTTAAATTTGAAAATAACGGTTAAAACATGTTTTATTACATTTCGTTCTGACAACGTATCTGAAGTGAGAGATTTTGTATTTTTTAATTAATAAAATATTGTTATTCATATATAATATTATATATATACTAGCTTTTCCCCGCGGCTTCGCTCGCATGGTATTACGGGAAATTACTGTTGCGCTTGCACTTATCAATTATCTCCCCCACCGCCCCACCCCCATCCGCTCCCGCATTCCATATATTCATTCCCTTACATTCAGTTTTCAAACATCTCGCCTACCACCTAAATTTCATAATGTTATAGCTCAAAGAAAAAAAGAATTACTTATACAATTTTGTTCATTCGTTCGGAATTTATGCGCTTACAAACATTTCGGATGTTTATTTTATTTAAATATTTGGAAGTTCATTAATATAATAAAAAAACTCTATATATCATTCAGTCTTTATAATCGTTACGAATTATATTTTTAATATAGGAACTCTCATCTGACATTTATTCCAAGCTTGTCCAAAAAAAAAACGAATTCTAATATTTGAATTTTATGCAGTAGTAACTGACCAGTAGATTGAGTACCTACCAGCATAGAGCCCAAAAATATATTGACATTGTTTCCATGGAAAAGATTTTTTTCTGACGTTAGCAAAAACTCGCTTTTGTTAGCGACAGAAAACGTATAACAAATATAATATATTAATATTTATAATTTCATAATGCCAGAGCTTACCATCATATACAACCTGTAATCTGCGCATATAATTTAGCTTTATATTGGTGAAAGAATTATTAAAGTCTTTATATTGTGTTATGCGTGAAAAGGTCATAAACAAACTCGAGCAGTTTCGCATTTATAATATTGGTATGGATTAATATTCCTCCCTTATTAATAAAAGTGTTTTAAGTTTTAAATAACTGATATACAACCATTTACCCAACATTCATGTTTATCAGTTGTGTTAAATGTAAAACACGTATATTACGGTTGAATGTTTCATTACTACTAATAAAAGCAGTCTACTACTAAACAGGAGAGTAAGGAGTGAACATGGGATTTGAAGAGACCCATGTCGTAGGAAAGAGGAAACACAGAGGCCGGAAAATAGTTCATAGCCGAACTGTTAAACTTAATAACGTGTCGGAGAAGCGATCCGTTGTCATATGTCAACTATCAACCATGTACATATACTGAGCACGCGTTTGGCGTGTTTCCCGACTTTTTGAGGAGAGTGAGGAGTGAACATAGGATTTGAAGAGACCCATGTCGTAGGAAAGAGGAAACACAGAGGCCGGAAAATCGTTCATAGCCGAACTGTTAAACTTAATAACGTGTCGGAGAAGCGATCCGTTGTCATATGTCAACTATCAAACATGTACATATACTGAGCACGCGTTTGGCGTGTTTCCCGACTTTTTGAGGAGAGTGAGGAGTGAACATAGGATTTGAAGAGACCCATGTCGTAGGAAAGAGGAAACACAGAGGCCGGAAAATCGTTCATAGCCGAACTGTTAAACTTAATAACGTGTCGGAGAAGCGATCCGTTGTCATATGTCAACTATCAACCATGTACATATACTGAGCACGCGTTTGGCGTGTTTCCTGACTTTTTGAGGAGAGTAAGGAGTGAACATAGGATTTGAAGAGACCCATGTCGTAGGAAAGAGGAAACACAGAGGCCGGAAAATCGTTCATAGCCGAACTGTTAAACTTAATAACGTGTCGGAGAAGCGATCCGTTGTCATATGTCAACTATCAACCATGTACATATATTGAGCACGCGTTTGGCGTGTTTCCCGACTATTCACAGGTGCCGAGGGGATCAATGACGCTATGTCCTTGAAGCATCTTCCATTGAATTACTGGTAGAACAAGGACAGCATTCCCACCTGACGCCTATGCTCTAAGAATCAATTAAACGGACCGCCAATTTTTGCACAGATTCAAGGGTTTTTTCAGGTATTTTATTTTATTCAGACCAGAGGTGACAGCCAAAATTCTACTTGTGATTTGTACAAGGTTAGCAGAATACTAAAATTATGCTCCTTTAAAAACAACTACAATCAAAGAATGTTCACTTATAATGAGATAACATATGTATTAAAATTAAACTTTTACCTACAACTAAATAACATTTTTTAGATAATTTTCTAGAAATAGGCATACTCACTGCTTTTTTATATTACTTCTCTCCGCATTATTTCACCCAAGGGCTGTATTCTTTCATAAGATGAACGGCAAGTACCAAAATGAACTTTAACATTTCCGTGACTTTGACTGGAGGGAAAGTATTTTTAAATAAATGGTGAGTTCTGAGTCGAGTGATTTCTGTAGTATGATTAAATATAACGGTCTTTCGTTTTTTTTCAATAAAACACTACGTTTAACACTCTTTTGCTATTTATAAATTTTAGGTCTTCTCTCGAATTTGCGACATCACATGAATGATAAAATTTATTCAATAAATAATCGGACTGGTTAATATTCTGTGATATGGTAAAAGCGAATTAAATATTCAATATTTCACATTTTCAAGTAGCTGGTTCACGTTCAAGAAATGTTACATAAAAATCTGTCCTCCTACGATATAAAGAATAGTTGGCAAGGTTGTTTGAATTAATTCGAATGCATAAATACCAAAAAGCTTAACGCCTAGGAATTTGTAGGTTATGCTCAATTAGTTATGACTTGAAATGCTTCTGTAATTTATGATGGGAAAAATCTGAAGTTGGCGAAAAACATCGTAAGTATTTTTTAAAATTATTTTTATCAAGTTTAATTTGGAGAAGTCCATTTTTATTTTATATATATTTTTTTTATTAA
The DNA here is from genome assembly GCA_936435175.1 of Glyphotaelius pellucidus. Classification (NCBI taxonomy): domain Eukaryota; kingdom Metazoa; phylum Arthropoda; class Insecta; order Trichoptera; family Limnephilidae; genus Glyphotaelius; species Glyphotaelius pellucidus. The sequence goes on from OW386548.1 coordinate 17,604,926, forward strand.
ATAATATTATTATTCAATTAATAAAAACAGTTTATTTATAAACAAGTTGTGCTATGTAATTATTGTTACGCGTGACGGCTGTTTCGCCTTCTGAAGGCATTATCAAACTATGGTCATGCCACCTATAGACGAGGTATTAATGTTATTTCTAGATAGGATTTTGATCACTAATTTTTAATTTTTGAGTAAAATGACTGAAATGGTAATGTAATTACCCTATTTAAAGTTTCACAATTACTTATATTGTTTAAATTCGGCTGAAGGTCATTATGTGCTCTAATCATTATTCCAAATATGAATTTTTCCCAAATGATGACTCATGGTTTTATTTTCTGCATAATTAAGTTTAAGGTCGTTAATACTCTAATCATTATTCCTAATGTGAATTATTCCCAAATGATGACTCGTGGTTTTATTTTCTATCATTATTATTTTTTTTGAAATTGGTTTGAACATATCTAACAATGGTGAGTGAATTATATTTGTTTGTTCATTTATTAAAATAGCTTTAGGATTATTAAAATGTTTGTTAATTTCTAATTGTTCTGAAATATTGAGTTTGTGTCCTTATTTTGTACACGTAAAGGAGTTGGCTTATTATCATCGCTAAGTGAGTGATTATCATCTAGGAGATGTTTGGCAAATTGGGACTGTAAATTATTATTTTTTTTTCTCACAACGTAAATGACTTTCTGTTACCTGTGACTCATGTGAAATTAAATGTTTTGCATGTAAATTTTACGGCATCGAAAATTGTCAAGTACAGTTATTCTATTAATAATGTTATTACGTTATTTAGGTATTTGCTTTTCGTGTAACTTTACGGTCTCACAGTAAATTAAAATTAACAATATAAAGTATAACAGGTTCATTCTTTTGATTTAAAATTTCTATTTTTCGTATTAAATTGAAAGTAAAACCAACTATCTTGAGCGTTTTCTTATAAAAATAAAACGCGAAAGCTGGACACGAATCGTTCAGACAAAACAGGGTGTTCCGAGAGATAAGGGGAAAGAACCATCCCGTTCCGCACAAAGGTCTTCGTTTTTTATTGGTAGTTTACTCAAGTATTTATCATCCTCTCCGAACCATTGTCGGCAAACCCACCCTTATAGAAAATGGCATTAGGGTCGCTTTTTGGAAACAAAATAGGTATTCTTGGGTAAATGTTGTAATTTTTTATCGAATTTGTTTCCATTCAATTTGAGCCCAATAAAACTCATTTAGAGTAATGTGCAACAATATTTTTAGCCAAACCTTTAAGGTTCTAAAGTTTTGGGGTTTTTGAGGAATGGGTTTGATTGATCAGGGTTCTTGTGTTATGTTCTAAATGGAAAGCTTGTTCATTTATCTTTTACATCTCCTTGCCAGTTTTATCAATAAACTAACAAAAAAGCAATACATTTATGGGGCTCACTATATTTTCACAATGTTTTGTTATTCACGAAAATGTCGGAAAATAGGTTTTCATTGAAAAATGCACATGTCAGGTTTCAGCAATACAAAATTCTGCCAAATAAGGGACTTACCTACATCTAACAACTTCTTCCATCTTAACTTGGAATTGCAATTGTTAAATACAGCAGGAAAAAACCCTTTGTCGGTTTTACTAAAATTTAAAAGAAATGTACCCAGAGGAATTTACGAATTCTTTTCATCAACAGTAATTGCAATTGGGTACAAATATGCGTTAAAAGAACTCATTTACAGTCAACATTATTAAATTTGTCGTAAGTAAGATAAAGGTTTACCTTTAAGATCCAAACTCTCTTACGTAATGCTAGATCCTAGATCAGTGATTCTCAAAGTGGTCCAGGTGGACCCATAGGGGTCCAAGGGAGACCCGACGGGGGTCCACGTAGGCGAGATAAAGAAATGAGGGTTCACAAGTTGTAAGTGGGGGTCCACGAACTGGTTTCGATTGAGACCACCCCCCGTCTCTTATTCTATTAATAATATCCCTCTATAACAGAGCGACTGGCGTACAGCGCAAGTTGTTGTACCGGTTATGCATGAGATCTTAAAACGTCCAACTAGGCAAGGGGGGGGCGTAATGGGATATGGGTGTACTGTACTAGGATACATACCCAAACCCCATCCCGTCCCCTCGTCCCATATCCCATTACGCCCGCTCCGTCGTGGCAAACATAATCTCGAATACTGGTCCATTTTGCCTCCGTTTGAAATAGTTGGAGATCAGGTACTGCTCCGTTGTGACAGACCACGCCTCGCCATTCAATATTCAGTACCTCGCGTGTAGAGTTTTGGGAATACGGTAGAAATGTCTGGTCAGTGGTTGAGTGGGCATCGCGTTTTGGTTCCACCCGGGCGTCCCGTGTTTGATTCCTCGGCTGACTAAGTCCTCCATCACAATACAAGCAACATTTTGGCTTTCTGTGGTAGTACTAGGAGATTTTCAAACATTGTTGGGTTATTCGTAACCCGAGAATGTTTGTCTTTCTTTAATAAAAAAAAAAAAAGTATCAACAGGGGGTCCACCGTGACCAGTAAAATTTTGAAAGTGGTCTACGAGAAAATAAAGCTTGGGAACCTCTGTGCTAGATGATATGTTTCATCTCTCCTAAAACAAGGATCTCTTCGATATTAATTTTTATCCATTTCCTTTTCTGAAATCATACGCAAAAATGGCATGGGCCTCGAAAAAAACTCCAAGTTGTTTGACGTGTGACGTACTCATAGAGCATTATAGTAATTGTGTCAACACAACAAACGTGACTGATTGCTAGTATCTTACTAAATAACGTTTATAAAACTGTCGGTTCAACTTTTCTAAAATATAAACCTTGAGTAGAATCTCTATCCCTTTTCTTCATAATGTCCATACTTTCCACACACGCACCTATTTATTATATAAAGCTTACCTACCTACATACATTATTTATATTATATGTGTAGGATTATGGAATGTGTGCAAACCGGTCACGTGAATTTTGGGAAAGTCAGGGATCCCATCTGTCTATAGCCCAACGGACACAAAATCTCGTGAAATATCGCATGAGTGGTTTTTCGTGTAATTTTTACAGGGTTTATATTCCATAAATAGTTCAGAAATATGACAAGAAAATCTATTAGGGCCTGCGAAACTGATAATTTCGTAAAAATGTTTCAGATAAAAAAAAAAACGTTCTTTCTATTTTAGGGACGACAGAAATTTCATGCCTTTGTGAATATTTTCTCTGACGTAGGTACTAAGTTAATTTGCGCAATTTCCTCGCAGGGGTAAGCAGATGGGACGGAAAGACCCAAAAATCTATACCAGCATGCAATCCATATTCATCCATAAACTTACGTATTTATTATTTCTGAAATGATCGGACTTAATTATATCATTGACTAGATCGAGCCATATCTTCCCGAGGTTTTCTTACGTTCAATTCACTTTATACCACATTCACTATTTATTTGTTCTGCATATCCAAACTATCTAATAGTCCTTTCCTAAATCTTGTTCGTAACTTTTCCACGGACTTGCAATTTTTTTTTTAAATCTGTCATATTGCAGTATCGTATTCTCGTCTCAGTAATATCATTTAAACAGAATTAAGTTTATTTACGCATTTTATCTACCAGTTGATTGCACTACTGCCAAATATGAGTAGGAATCAAAACTTCATTGAATGAACCGAATAAATGGCACAAATAAGCATTTATAAGTATGTAAACATATATTTTTATCTATACCAATATTACAAATGCGAAACTGTGTGTGTTTGTTTGTTATGCTTTCACGCCTAAACCAATGAACCGATTTTAAAAATTCTTTCAACTATAGAAAGCTACATTACATGCAAATAATAGAGATTATATATAATGGTAAGTTTTGGCGTTATGAAATTAAAAATAAATTATATTTATTATACGTTTTCTGTCGCTCACAAAAGCGAATTATTGCTAACGTCAGAAAACGAATCGTTGTTGAAACGGTGTTGAAATATTTGCGGGAAATCGTAGTCAATGTCTATCTATCTTATATATAATTAAAAATTAATCTCCGAAATGATTGTCCGCGCATAACTTCCGAACTACTGCACGAAATTGGCTGATTCTTTTTTTTACTACTGGTGAGCTCTGGTGTTTTAAAATTTAGATCGCACGCGAGCTGTTTGAAAACTGAATGTACCGGGAATGAATGTATGGAATGCGGGAGGGGGTGAGGCGGAGGGATAATTGATAAGTAGAAAGATAAGATAAATTGATAAGCGCTGCAGTAATTTCCCCCTTAGGTATAACACGCGAGCGAAGCCGCGGGAAAAAGCTAGTATTATATAAATTATCTCTGTTTTTTCGTACATAATAGTAAATTACTAAATAAAAATAAGCCGGTTAGAAATTTTTATGAAACACAATCATCAATATCTTTTTTCCTTTGTTCTCTTAGGTAGCTTTGATTAAAAATGTAAAACATAAAATAACATTTTTATAACAACAGTTGATGTTTCCGCGAACACGGTTACCACTAGATTGATATGATACAATGTGTTTCTGGCTTCAACCGTGTTTTAATTCTACGCAGGATTAATAAACGCCGTAAAATTTTTAATAAATATCTTTATGCGGAGAAATTCTGAGAGCAAAAATATTTTTACTATTTTTGGCTTCATGTAATATTGTACTAAAAATATTTCCTAACAAATAATAGCCTTGATACCACTAATTTGTGAACAACACAACCATCAAATTTACAAAACATTTTTTTATAATTTCATAACCTACATAGAAGAGTCCCAAGAGTCCGGGGCCAGTGGTATTGTGACATCCCTATATCCCTTTTTGTGGAACGTTGTGAGACTTGAAGCAGTTGAAGTAGAGGGAGAAAACGAATGGATATTCAGATCTAGTCAGTAAATATGAGTTCGTAAAAGAAGCGGATATAATGTACACATATATTAAACAGTTAAAATTGTGATTGTGATTTTATTACGATATTTTCAATACTGAAAAATAAAATTATTAAAAAGACACTCCAATATCTAATATATTCGTATTAAAATATAATATAGTACATTTGCAGCACATTCCAGAAGATACTCTCGGTATCGCCCTAGTGTAAGACCAACATTTTGAATTGAAACGTTGTTTGGTATGGCCGGCGTGGTCAAGCTGACTCTCAATCCGAAGGTTGCGGGATCGAATCCCGGCGTGGCAAATAAATTGTATTTGATCAATTTGTGTTATTTCATAATTTATTCATTTAAAATAAAATGAAGTATATTTGTTGCACGTTACAGAGTGGAAGATACTTTCAGTATCGCCCTGGTGTAAGATCATCATTCAGAATTGAAACGTTGCTTGAAATGGCTTTGGCCGTGTTTGGTGACCAGATCTGAATAGTCAGGTACTTCTCCACTTTCCTCTTACCGATCTCCTTCATCTCCTCACAACATACCCCAATTGGGGATGCCATAGACGGGTGATGATGCCGGGATTCTTGTGAAGTATTCATATAAAAAAATGTATAAGGCTTTAGCCGTGTTTGGTGACCAGATCTGAATAGCCAGGTACTTCCTCCTTTCCTCTTTCCCATTTTCTTCCTCTCTCCAACCTCCAGCCTCACAACATACCCTAATTATGGATGCCATTGTTTTTCTGACTCCAGACAGGAGCAATTGGGACTCTTGTGCAGTATTGACATAAAAAAAATTACATTCATGATGTACATAAAATTATTACAGCAAAATCTGTTGCATAACGTAATAATAATATTAATATCCTTTTTATTTTGCCGAAATAATGTGAAAGCGTCTGTATCCTTTTATTGGTACTTATGCCTCTATGCAAAGTCTGATCATTAAATTCTATTGAGATAGATATAAAACTGTGGATTCCGTTTTATTTCCAGTGAATAAATGTTAAAGAACTCGACCTTTGCTTGATTACAAGTACTTTGTATGATAATGGCAACATTTATTTGTTTTCCATTACAGATATTTCGTTTTACATTTGCCTATTTCGAGTTTAGGCCCACTAATATATCGACCAAAAGCTTTTATTAAAATGGACAAGACAGACGTAAAAAAAGATGTGAACGAGATAAAATGTTTGAAAGAAAAAAAGATGTTGAAACATCTTCGTTTGAATAAATTTCATTACAATTTTGCAAGGAAACAATATTAGGAGAACTAATTGAGTGAAAATAATTTGTTTAGAATAAATTCAGTTAAATGAAATTTAGCACAGTTAAATGGGTATCATAGCAACAAATTACTGGGTTATAAGTATATTATGATTGAAATTAAACAATTACTTTGTTTGTAACCGCGATTTATTTATTTAATGTCTTTAATACCGACCGGTTTCGCTTGACACAAGCGTATTCAGGGTATAAAATTAAACTAACCAGTTTAATTTTAAACTGGATGAATATGAATAAAAATTAAACTGATCAATTTAATTTTCCCAAAGATGCTTTTATTAACTTGTCCCGTGCCTCTGGAGGAAACTCGAAAATTTTGCGATGTTTTGACTTTGACGTAATATTTTGTGAGTTTATTTTATGCTGCCTTATGTAATATTTACCGAAACACATTACATGCACAATAAACTACGCCTAATAACAACATTACTTTTATCACGCGTTTATCCGACGAATTCATATGTTTACGATCTTTCTTACGATAATGATGCAATCGAACTGACAGTTCAAATGTTCAGAAAAACTTTGCCAGAAATCCATAAAGAATTCATAGAAATTATTCGGGTTCCATAGATGTGTTCAAAGCATTCTATACCTTAAGAACAAGAATGCCCCAAGCGATTCTGACCTTAACCTTCATACGTTTTCTTTATAATTAAGGTATAAAAACGCATTTAGAAAACATTTTTTAGAGCTTAATTTGGCGCGCGCCGGCTCGCAATCGGCAAGCAACCGGCGAAACCGGTCGGTATTAAAAAAAAAAAAAAAAAATAATCGTGGTTAAAAACAAATTTATTGTTTTATTTCAATTAATATTATTTCAAACCACAAAGTGACTGCTTTCTACAAAAAAAATAAAAATAGCAGTTATATTATGAATTCGCTTTACGTACAAAGTTATTATATTATCAAAGTGTATTCGTGAATGTTAAATTACATCATTTTAATGGCCAGTTCCTTCGCTTTGGAAGATCTTTATGAAGGATATCCTAAATTAAACGTTTTTTTTCAGCAAACTCTAACATTTATAATACCATGCACAGGCTTTAGTACTTTAATGCCTTGCTAATATTGAAATGATAATGTATGTATCGTACCCCAATAAATCATATAGCACTTTGAACAACGAAAAATTCTAAAATATGCCAAAACTCAAAAATTGGATGAGAGTCATCGATCAAAAAGTTGTACTAGGGAAGATAATTTATCAAGCATGTGGGCAGAGAAGACCTTTCAAATTTGAAAGTATGGAAAATGTTTGAAAAAACCAGTGGTTCTTGAACACTAGAAACAAGCTATATTTTTACAATTGTTGAACAGGCGGGCAGTTCCTCCAAAACTAAATGTTATATTACAAGAGAACGAAAACTACATAAATAGACACGTTATATTGATAGAAAGAAAAAAGAAAGTACAAGTACTACAAATACATCTACAACGTACATCTACACTGGTAGATATTAGGTTTTGACCCCATTGCTTGAAGGTGAGTATGAAGTTTAGTGATATCCTCATTTATGCTATTGCATCACTATAAGAAAATACCTAGAAGAGTACATAAATATTGATAGCATCTACTTGTACTTGCTGGCAACTCTGGCCGCTAGAGGCGCTATTGTGGCATGGCATCGAACATAGTGTGGCATGGCACACGGTAACGTCTGCGTGGTTGAATTTCAGAACCTAGTTTTGAGTGCATGTTGACGCCACGTCTACGCGTCGCGCCACAAATAACATCTGTGTACGTGGAATTTCAAAAAAATCTACCACGAAAACTACATAAACCACTTAAATAGCTACATAATATTGAACACTATAAATTATACATATTTGGGTTTGACCACATTGCTTGAAGAAGATGAGTTTGAAGTTTAGTGATATCCTCATTTCTGCTATTGCATCACTATAAAAAAATACCTAGAATAGTATAAATATTGGCAGTTACTTGTATTTGCTGGCAATTCTGGCTGCTAGAGGCGCTAGTGTGGCATGGCGTAAGCATTATTATAACTACTTACAGGTACACAATCGTTATCGTTTATAACGAGAATGAACTTTTGCAGATATTATTATCATAACGTGCACTAACGAAAGCATATTTTTTATTTGTCTTTATCTTCAACATTCTATTTCACGTGGTGTTAGTTAACCCATTCTCTAGCTTTCTGGCGAATTCCAGCGCTTTCGAAAAACGCGCTGGAATTACCTGGAAAGTTATTTTTATCCCTGCGCATTACCTAAGTCACTAGATCATTAAAAATAATTTTACCTTATGCCTGTTTCATCGTCCACTTCACAGCTGCCCAAAACGAAGATAAATCAGACAATATTCCTCAAATTAACGTTCGATCAAAAATTAACGTTCGTTGAAGTCAGCGCTGGTCTCGCGCGTAAAAATCTATTTCCGGGTCCACGTTACATTGGCAATTCATTAAAATTATGTTTTCTTTACCTTATTTCCGCCTCAATATCAACCTCATTGTTGCTCCAGGCCACGCGCTGGCCTTACCCGGAAGAATTTGTTTCCGGGTCGCATTATACCACTACTTGCTAATTTAATGAAATTAGTTTTCTTTACCTTTCGCCCGCTTCATCGTCCTCTTCATTGCTGCCAGAAGCGGTGTTTGTGGGTCGCTCGTCTTCTGGTTTGCTAGCGCCGGCAAGCGCTGTCTCGGCGAGTCTCCGTGTCTGGGCCACGTTTTCTATGACTGAACCAGCACCAGCTTCACCCGGAAGCGGTTGTCTCCTGGCAGCTCGCTGCTTACGCGCCCTGTTACGAAGCGCCTGAAAAAAATAATATTTTAGTTCTAGATACAATAGAATACACGAAACGGATGTGCTATCTCAGCTAGGAGTACCCGTGTCTTTTCGGGACTTCAAACACGAAATGCGTGGATGGACAAGAGATTCGATTTTAATCAGCTCGTATAAAATGAATTATAGAGCAGTAAGTAGTAGAGCAAGAAAAGTAGATTTTTTTGTGTTCATGAAAAATCAAAGCGTATTTTTTTAATATTAAGTTAAAGATATATGACATTTCACTTCCTTAAGTTATGTTTTCAGGGTTTTGCTCTGACATTTTAAGTTTAAACAGTTTTATTTAAAAAGGTGTTTATGCTCTTCTCCGTTTTTAGGCTGTCAGAAGGGGATTATATATTTGTGCACCCTCGTGGACAGCTTATCTTGCCACTTTCAGTCTTAACAGTATTTGTGTACAATTTATTATGTTGTCTAGGGTAATATTGGTGAACTTGTGACGTTTTTTAAATGTTGTGTTCGTGTGTATAAGTCCATTTTGTATTTTGTAGATTAACAGGCACAATTTTCTTATTTTCATTTCCATTTCCTGGTACAGTGGGAGAATCTGGGTTATAATTGAAGAGTTTTTTTTTAATAACTTTGTTCTGTATTAAATAAATAAACGCCCGACACGAAACAAAAAAAAAATGATCCCATTTAACAAAAAAACTTAATTTGAGAAGTTTTGTCTTGTAAAATATATAAAAATTTTCGTCACGATTTCGAAATTATATTCAGGTATTGTATACTGAAAAGAATAACGAAATTTTTATTAGTATCACGTATTAATTTGGAAGTTTCTAGACATTTTTATAATTCAAATGTCTGAAGTGTGCGTCCTGGAGGAGGACATATTACAGCCATGTTGCTTTGTATAAAACTCTGTAAAAGTTGTTAAGTTTACAAATCCACGGCTTCATTCAAGTTTCACTATTGTTTTTTCGGAATCTTTTATCTTGTTGAACAATGTATAAAACATAAAACTGACAATGGCGTTTTGTCAAATTGTATTAATATTCCAAAGTTCCATAGCGCCCGAAGTTTCAAGTTGAACACATTTGCGTCAACTCAGATACTTGCAAAAGTGGCAGACTACAGACAGTGACAGTTTTCTACTTCTTAGTTTAGAAAATTGTTGCCCAATCGTTAAATATTTAAATTTTACCAAAAATAAGCCCGGCTTATTGGCATAGTGTAAACAAAACTTGAAAGCTTAGTAAAATGATTAAAGCAGAGCTTAATTAACTGCATTAAAAGCATATTGATAAATAATGTAATTTTCAGACTCCTTGTTTATATAATTTACTTTGCAGCGATTGAAACTATTTTTTACATAGACATAATTCCAGAAATTTTCATACTAGGGTTATGGAGCACCTATGGTTTTTTTATATTAATTATTATTCTAAATTTGCCAACCACATTTAAAAAAAAAATCAATATTTCAATATAAATAAAAGGTTAAAAAAAAAACACACACACATAACGGGTCAACAATTAGAGAACTTAGAAATTTAAAAAATTATGAAAAGTATTAACAGCCAATCAAATGTTATTAACAACCAAATATTTGTATTAATAGCCACCTCTTAAATTTATTTTCATAATGACACTTATATTTTAAAGAATTTATTTTGTTTATTTAGAACACTTGATTATTTAATTTCGATTTATAAAAGTTTTTAAATATTCAAATGCTTGTATTACACATTTATAAATATTTATTTATTTTAATTTATGTAATTGTTTTTTATGATGTCTTTGACTAATTATTGATTACAACTCTTTTTATTTTTTTTGTCTATGGGTACTTATTTGTCTATTACTTGTTGGCTTTTGTCTTTCGTTAATTGTAATTTTATCCAAAGAATTTTTATTTATTTATTTTTTATTTATTTATCGTTTCTTTAAATTGCAGGTAAAATGTTTGCAATACAATTTGCAACCTCATTAGGACAAGCCTATGTTGAGGTTAACAATTCTACAAATTAACAAAACAACACAAAATTATACAGATATTGAAAGAACAATATTGTTGTATTTCTTACAGATTGAGATAATATTTAAGAAACGATTGGTTTTGAAACATGTTGATAATTTTAATTAAATAAGGGTTGTACACGAAGTTATTCGTTTTTATTGAATTTAAATGAAGCCAAATAATGAAGTAAAAATGTAATTTTTAATTAAAACATTAAAAATAACTTAATAGGACGTTACAAAGAAGTAATGAATGCTGTTTTTCGTACATTTTTGTTATATTATGATTTATGTCGAGTCTTATTAAAATAAAAAAAATATAAATTTTTCAAAATATTGTCGTATTCGCGGAATTGCATGCAAAACGATTTTGTTTCACCTGAAAAATCACAGGGGCAAATTCGCCCTGCAGATGTACGTGAGGCAATATGCAGTCGAGTGCATTTAATGCGGATCCGTGCGGAATTCAAAATAGTAATCTTAGGAATGGGGTGTGAAATTTTCTGGGTGGTTCTACTTGCCAGGTGCCAGATACCACGTAGTGCTAGGGGGCAAATGGAAACCCTGGTGAATTTATCAAGTATTTTGTCGCAATTTTTGGATGACCGCATTTGAGCGGCAGGTATGGGTACCTCCGTCCATTTATTGAATACCTAACACCCCTTCCACAGGGTAACTTTAAGATGTTCGCTGTGTTTGGTAACTTAGCAGGGGTGCCCTAGTTCATGGGTTGAGGTTTGTCTTGGTCTTGGTGTGGCAGGCCGGATCGAGAGAGACTGGTTAAGAGAGAGATTTTTTTTATCCCTCCAGTCGAACTCTCTCGATCTATCATCTTATTTATTTATTTATTTATTATTTCTTTACACTGCAGGTAAAATGTTTACAATTAAACTACAACACTATTTTAAATGATATGAATACGCTAAAATTGTCAGACAGAAGAATTTTCACTGATTCAGTATTTTTATATAAAATTCTAAATGATTTAGTTGTCGGTATTACTTCCGAATAAGCTTCCGAATTCCACTTTGTAATACTAGAAGTCAGGATTTATTTCAGTGCAGAAATTCTGGGACTTAATACCATATGTATTCTTCTTTGCCCAGAATACTAATGGAGGGAAACAATTATACCAAGTCAGTGGAAATCTTCAATTTATCTTTGAAAAAATTTAAAATATTGTTATTGAGGCAGTTCAGTTATGAACAATAAATATGTATTTTTCTAACTATGCTATAAATGTAAAAGCCCCGAAAAAGGGCGTTTATTAATAAACAGATAAATAAATAAATAAATATATAAATAAATAAATATAATTAGCAACCTCACTAGGACAAGCCTGTGTTCAGGTCTTATCCCGCAGTAGCAGGGATCGATTAATACGTTTTTCACTAATAGATACATTGACTCCCAGATTCCTACCCACCCCTCACGCCTTTGCTTTCCCAGAACTTCGTCTCTTTCCTTTTTCCTTCCCAGATTTTTTTTTCCTTTCCCTAAAATGAACCTTCACACAGCACCCCCAAAGATAACGTACGCCCCGAGGAAAATTGTTTTCCTCGGGGTCTCCTGGCTGGAGTAATGTTAAAAAAGAATGCTTAATAACTCTTATTTTTAATTTTTAAATTAAGAATTCTGAAAGCTGAAACAGTGCAAAGAGTACGTCGGTTACGTACGTCAATATGTAGGTTAATGCCAGAAGAACCATTCTTCAATGCTGACGGTCCAGCTCGTCAGCGCTACATCCGTCGGTCAACCGACACGCTCACTGTCTGTCTGAGAAGTTTTCATTAAGTTCAGAAATGGGCGCTGACCACGTGACCGCGCGACTGATTGTGTACAGTCATAAAATGAATATTGAAACAGCGTATTAATGTTGAGGTGTACCTTCGTCTCTTTCTTTGGAACTTGTGCTGTACTTGTATAATGAGAGGCAAAAATGTCGGCTAAGTGAAGCACCGTCTACAGACTTTGCTCAATAAGATGTTTATAAAAGAAATATAATAAAACACATAAACGTTGCTTATATCCTCGCTGCACAATGCAGTCCCTACTGATTATATTAGACCTTAGCTAATGGTAGCTAAGATGAAAATTTCAAGTGCCACAGTTTTAAAATGGCTTCAAATGCAAATCAAAATGGTAGATGTTCCCAGCATCGCCCCTTTGAAAAGACTATAATTCAGAATCGAAACATTGCTTGAAATGGTTTCAGCCATGCTAGGTGATCGGATCTGAGGAACCAGGTACTTTCTAACTGTTCTCTTTCTCACCTCCTTTTCTCCTACGTTCCTTTCAGCCTCACAACATAGGTACCTTTCAGGATTTAATAGTATTACTGCTTTCAGACAGTTGGAACTCTTGTGCAGTTTTCAAAAAAATAATAGCGGAAGTCGAAAATAAAATTTTATTACTAAATAATTAATATAAAATTCCGTTGTTTCGGTTTTTCTAAAAAGGTTCAAATTTTCAAACCGAATTTAATAATTGCTTGTTGGGTTTAACCCAAAGATATTGAAATATAAGAGATGTGCTATCAGCAGTTTTTACTGTGTGGGACCGTTTTACTGGCGTTGCCAACATTGTTAACCAATACTTTATTCCACCAACCAATCTTTCCGTATTCAAACTATTCCCACTAGACGCTAATCTGCCGACGGTCGGGCGGCCATCATACCACATCTCTTGTATTTCAAAATCTTTGGTTTAACCAAATTCCAAATATCAAACAACCAAAAGAAATTTTATACCATTATCAGATGGCTTTGTTATTTGAAAAACAACATCCATCAATGATGAAAGTTTAATCCAATTTACCTTCGAAAGAGAAAACCTTTTTTCTCGATTTTGAATACATAATTAATTTAAATTTTCTGGTTCAAAAATAATTTCTAACCTCAACTTTGAATTTCGAGAAAACATTTTCCGTGGAGGTGAATAAGGAAACTTATAATGCGTCTTGATAAACAGCTGGGAGCCAGAATTTCTCCAATATTTATAGCTTATATTTCGTGAATAATTATAGTCATAATTCTATTCAAAGTTATTTTAAATTTACGAATCCTCCAGTCGAAATTTATTAGTGTTAAAAGTTGTTAATAATTGTAAATAAAATTCGTTCAAAAGTTGGGCAATTTAGGAAGATTTGGAAGGATGAAATATATCATTAACATCTGATTTGAACACCAGTCAAGAATGAAGTCAGAAGTTCTTACCTATAAAATTTCCCAACTTTAACTGTTTCATAAGATGACAGTTGGCATTGTGAACTCGAAAGTTTGATTCAAGATTCTCACAGTTATTTAAAAATTATTTTGTGCGACATTTCACAAGCCGAAAGCCCTGTAAGCATGACATGTAAAATGGGGAAATATATTGCCACCCGTTTGGGTAACGTTGTTTTTGAAGTAAAACTTCTTTAGCACCGTTGTGATTTAGCGACACAAAAACGAGACAAATACATACATCTATAGAATCTAGTCTGCGATACGCAAGTTCGATTTAGTGTAGTGGTACCTGACCAGCCTTTCCAGACACTCAGCCCACCAGGGAGCAAATCCTATGAAATCCAAAAAAAAAATACTTTTTTGGAAAATCAAAAGTCAATCTTCAAACCACTCCAAAATGAACAGGCAAAAGAAAACATAAAAAAGCGATACCTAGCGACTCTGAAAAAGAAACCACAAATACTAGTAAGATGATCAAATATATAGGAAAAGGTGCACTGGATTCGAAGACAAAAATATGGAAGAAATCATTCTTTAAATTGTTAAAGAAAATGTTTCCTAGTCTCCCCACTCTTGTCTACTTTAGTTTTCTGAAGGTTTCACGTCTACCGCGTATGAATTGCACACTCTGATTTTGTTTTATCGGTGTTGCATTATTTTCATATATTACAACTTATTACAAGTTTAAGTTTTGGTTTGAGATTTTCACGGCCAAAAGTACTAACGTGATACATTTTGGGGTATTATGCCGTGTTGTGCTATTCCCTTCTTTTGTAACATTTTGCACAGCGTTATAGCGTCTATCACTAGGCCAGACACAGGGCGGACGTGTGCATTACAACTGTTGATGGGCACTGTAACGATGTCCGAAACGTTTTCTAAAGAAGCTTTCTTCTAACTCAACAAAAATAAATTACGATAAAATTTGATGTTTTTTGTACAGCTAATATAAGTTTTCCAATTTATCATTAAGTTAATTAGATTAGTATTTGAAAGAATAACCGAATAGTATCTAATGACGAAATAACACAAAAGTATTTGTATTTAAAGTTCACCATAACCTGCCTCACTAGGCGACCCTGTATCAAGAAAGAAATTTTAGCAAATTATTTTATTCAAATTGTCGGTGGTTTGTTTACTTTTAAATATAGCAAGTAAGTTCTACAAAACAGCATTATAATATGCAAACTTTGCTCGCGTACAAACAATATCATTTGCAATCACAACACAACAAGGTTTTACACAATGCTAATACTGTGATCATTCGAAACTGTTAAAACCTCTCTTAGAGCAAGCAAACTCGCTAAAAATAACATTTTCTATTTTCTTTACACCGTCTAATGGGAGCTTGCAGCCAACGACACCAGCATCACATGCATAAGTGCGCTCCCAGCATAGCACCCAGCTTCTCCGCTCCTCGTCCTTTGAAATGAAGATGAAATTTAAACATTTAATTTATCCGAGTGGAGACTGCAGACTGTACGGGAACAGGGTTACAGAAAACGAACACTGCCGGTGTGCTAGGGGTAGTGTCTTGGCAACGGATGCGAACAGATGTCGGGCCAGATGGGGTGTGCGGAGAAATTAATTTTCCATTTCAAAATAACCTCTGCAGTTGCAGTTTAATTGTTTTAAGTAATCTAATTAGCTGAATCTGGAGACAGTGATGTTGAATTAAATGAGAGGAAAACTAAATGCAATACTTTTGTTATATAATTAGAGCTTAGGTGATATTAAATATATCCCAAACATGTTATGTGTACCTGAAATTAATTCAGAATATATCATACTATAAAAGCGGCTAGCAATGTATTGTGTAGTAATGTAATTTTATTGCTCTATGTATATAAATATGTTTTGATCTTAGGTACATTTGGATACCGCCGCCCCGGAAACCATTTATTAGAACTATTACCCCTGCCATAGGTCACCTCAGGTGGATCGCTACGTTTTATGACTAAGCAGGGTTGCCCGGATTGTACGGGGTAAACTTTGTCTAAGTCTTGACGGCGGATGCTTTTACCCACCTACTGCGTAGGAGGTCGGATCAGAGAGATTGATCGCGGGGCTTTTGACCGCTAATCTCTTCAGCCGGATGCTCTCGACGAGGGATGAATTTAAACATTCGTCACTCCTGAACACATTGACTACCAGATTCCTACGTATTTGTCATACCTTTTACTTCTCAGAACTTCCTCTCCTTCCTTTCTCTAAAAAGACCCTCCTCACAACATTCCCAGAATGGCAGTGATGGTATTTTTCCGTGTTGATAATGTAAGAAATTAAAATTTCTTTATGCAAGAAAAATTAAAATAAATGCCACTAGTCGGATTTTGCAAAATGATTGATCACCAAAGGAAACACCAATTAAAAAAGGAATTAATGAAAATCAGCAACCAGTTAGGATCTGAGTGAACATGTGCGTCGGGTTCCCACCCAGGTGTCATGAGTTCAATTATCTGCCAGCAAATTCCTTCATCATTGCACCTACACACTTGTGGTGGAAGCAGGAGGAATTGAAATATTGCCAGGTTAATTGAAACCTAGGAATGCTTTTCTTTCTTTTTAATAAAATCTGCAACAACGTTTTCGACTGTTCTGACATGTTTTAACTAATAAACATAAACGCAGAATAACTAGGCTTAACGATTTATTCCACACGTAAAAATGCTGGTGTCAGGGATCCAATCAGAAGAATATACGAATTGGTCAATCAAAATCAAAACCTGAAGGATTCTGACACATTTTTTGATAAATGAAGCATTTTGGTAGAAAATCGAAGGTTGTTTTCCTGTAAAGAACAACGATTTCGATTAATTTCGTTTTTACTTTTTAAGTTGACGGCCTCCGTGGTCAAGGAGTAAGGCTCTTCACTCGCAATCCAAATTAGGATAACAGGACTGCGGGGCTGAAACTCGGCGTGCGCAAATATGTTTTATATGGTTATTTTGTGTTATTTCACAATTAATGAATTTAAAACAATATAAGATATATTTGCAGCACGTTCCGGAGTGATAGATGCTATCAGTATCGCCCTGCTATAAGACCTCCATTCAGAATTGAAACTTTGCTTGAAATGGATGTAGCCGTGTTTAGTGAAAATTCCAGACCTGAATAGCCAGGTACTTATCCACCTTCCTCTTCCTCATCTCATTCCCCTCCACATATTTAGCCTCACAACATAATCCAATTGGGGAATGCCATAGTCTCAATGGCTCCAGACGAGAGCAACATGGACTCTTGTGATTCAAAAAAAAGGTAAAAAATTCACAAAAAAAAAGAAACTCTTCTAAAAATCAAAAATTGTTTGTAAACTTTTATCAAAAGACATTGCGCACTTATTTCATTTTTATTTACGTAAACCTTCGATCAATATTTGGTCGATAACGTAAAATAATTTTATTTTATATATTTTTTTCCTTGTTTCCCTGTTTTATATACCTAGTCTCATTTATTACTGTCAGTATCTCGTCAATAAAAAAAATACGATAACAAAAATGAACTAGCAGAGGATGTTAAAACGTTTAAATCTTTAAAAGGAACTAATAGATGATGTTAAAACTTTAAAAGCAATTAGTAAAGAATGTTAAAACATTTAAGACTTCAAAAGGAACTAGTAGTGGATGTGAAAACGAGCAATACTTTAAAAGGAACTAGTGGAGGTTGTTAAAACGTTTAAACGTTAAAACGTTAAAACTTTTAAAGGAACTAGTGGAGGATTTTCAAACATTTAAGACTTTAAAAGGAACTAGTAGTGGATGTTAAAACGGTTAAAACTTTAAAAGGAACTAGCAGAGGTTGTTGAAACGTTTAAAAGTTTAAAAGGAACTGGTGGAGGATGTTAAACTTTTATAACGTTAAAATAAATTAGTAGAGGATGTTAAAACATTTAAAATTTTATGATGGCAGTGTTATTCACCGTTTTTTATCGAGCTCATAGATCAACCTTTTGCTCTAATTATTGCAACCAGCAAATAACAAGTTGAAGATCCACCAATTTTATGTTTTTCAAGATCGTAAAACGGAAAAATCATGACCCGTCACGCAATCCGTGGATAATTAACATCTGAGACCACAACCATTTGTTCCAGAACCAATATTTCCGATTTTATTGCACTTTTGAAAGGATATACAATAGATATTACTGCCTTGCGGTGGCAGCTGAACGTTATTTTATAAAATTTTCTCGTGTTGCAGGCAATATATTGACTTTTTTCATCATAAATACATGCTGCTTGAATTTAAACACCCTATTACAAAGAATACATCCATTTGCGATATTTATTGCTCGTCCATGTGCGTAATTTCATTTTATGATTTCAGGCAAAGTCGTGCCCAAAGCCTGGATTTGGTTTGAATTGTTTTAAATTCTATCGTAAAATTTGATAATGCTTATTCCAAAAAAAATCCACTAACAATGATGATGCAAGAATACTTTTGTACCGCCAGATGCAGGACACATCAAAACTTTCTGAAACGTTGGCACAATGACAAAATCACTGAATGAAATGTAAATGTCATAAAAATGCGTTGCTGTGTTATTAAAGTCAAATCTTTGTTTTTTTTTTTTGGAATTCCTGACAGTTCATTACACAAATATTTGAAACCCCAAAGAGACTTTGTTTCAGTTGCGATCGTTATTTTTTCTTTTTTTCTGTGATTTGTTCTCTTTCATATTTTCGTTTAGATTATTAGTGTTATTTTATTCTTCAATATTTTATTAAATTGATGGAAATAACCTCCAAAATTTTTAAAAGAGTTCTTATATTAAAAAAAAATAGTTGAAAGATATTGCTTTCCTTTTCACATGACTCTAATAGTGATATTTCATAAAAACTTCAAATAAAAAGTAGCCAAATGCTTACAATTTATCATTATATTTGTTTTCATGCGGACAATTTGTTGTGGAATTCAATTTTAATGTATTTTGAAGCAATTTAATTTTTTTTTTCATATTTCCAGATTCGAAATAAAGGTCAGAAATAATTTATTTTTTTTTAAATCAGTGTGAAGAATGATTTTTCCAGATTTTTATAATCGAATTCCAATACACCTTTACTTATACATTTTTATTTTTTTCTTATTAGAATTTGTGTTTTCTTCTTCGGAGTGGTTAAATGTCGTTTTTTTTTTGTTTTTCCTTGCTGTTCATTTTGGATTGGTTTGAATTGTTTTAAAATTTTTTTTTATAATTCATAGGATTCGATACTTGGCCGGCTGAATGTCCGCGAAGGTTGGTCAGGCGCTTCATACCACCACACTAAAAAAACTTGCGTTGGACCATGGATTTATCGTATTACATTGGAACCGTGAATTACATAAATATTCTCATTATATTCTATAGATGTATATATTTGTCTCTTTTTAGTCGCGCTCGCTTCCATTTCATCAAGTTTCAAATCACAACGGTGTTAGAGAAGTTTTCGCATCAAAAGTTAAAAATTATTTTAATATATTTAATTTTTTTTAAATAAAAGGTAGATGACACACAGTAGACTTTTTACGTTTCTACATTTTTTCTAAGCTTTAATTCAATTTAACTTAAATTGAGTCTTACCATCCCGAATAACAGCGTAAGCTTTCAGAAAAGATGAAGTTTGTCAGACATCGGCAAAATGTCATCAGCAATGCGTACCTTGATTCCTTCGTCTTACAAAGCCTCTATTCACCAAGTTAAGATGGGGAACCCACTAAAATCTCCAAAGAGTTCCGAAAACCCTTGAACAATTCGATTATTTACTCAAAGGAAAGATGAACAAGAGTACGTTCAGAGTAGGAGAGTTTCCAGAGAGAGCATATTCAATCACGTGAGCAGTGGGCCGAGTGAATACATAAAACGTCACGAATACGTCACGGATTCATCACTTGTGGCACCACTGGGAATGGTAGAACACAGACATCTGGTGCAAAGGATTGGCCCTTATAAATTAAATGAAAACCCACATTGCAATTAATACTTGATTAGTTGTTGAAACAACATAAAATTAAATCACCGGTTATCCACAATCAAATTCAATCTTGTACCAAAAAATATTTAAGTGACAACTAAAATTCTTCAATACTTAAAAGGGTTAAAATAATGGCTTTACAATACAGAAGTTGAAACATTATTTATTTCATTTTTTATCACTTTGTTTCTCACAAACTTTACACTAATGTATTATTACACTATACAGTATTGTACACACTTTTTTATACAAACTGTTTACACAAATTGTATTCATGTTTTTGCTTAATATGCCCACTGTTTGTTTCTTTCTAGGTACAATAATATAATGTTTTTAACTAAATTACCCACGCAAAGGCTGTGCCTTAGTGGGTTCCCATTATTATTGTGATTTTTATGATATTGTTTATACCAAATGTAAAATTGGGAAAAATAAAGGAAAAAAATAAATTAATAAAAATTTCATTTTGGGAAGCGCTTCCGCGGTTTATTTATCTATCGGAAAACCAACTCCTCTTTCACAGGTCACTCCAAGGGTCCGCTACATTTGGTGACTTAGCAGGGGTGCCCGGATTCATAGTGCGGTTTGTCCGAATCTTAGCGATGGATGGGCCCGCCCACCAACTGTAGGGCAGGCCGGATCGGGAGAGACTAGTTGAGGGAGACTCTTTGATCTCTCCAGTGGGACTCTCTTGTTACATCGCCTTGCATAAAATGGGATGATTGGATACATACGTCCGTTACTCCTGGACACACTGACCTCCAGAATCCGACCCATCCCTCATACCAGAGGGGTGTGTCCCCCCGAACCTCATTTTTTCCCCAGAACTTCCTCTGCTTCCTTTTTTAAAAAGATCCTTCCTCCGAATCCCCAAATACAACATAGCCCCTGATGGAAATTATTTTCCTCATGGCCTTTGTCATATGGTTTTTTTACATACGCTCTGTGTGGGTCTATTGAAAAAAAGAATTGAGGGCTGAACCTTCCGCTTGTCGGGCGTGCCCTTTACCAATAGAGCCAAACCAAACCAAAATAATGTTTGAATTGATCATATTTTAAGGTTATAAGTGATTAATAACATTGTTTTAATTTATTTATTGTATGAAACATCAATATTCGTATTTTTAAACTTCGATAGTTTTAGGATAAGTTACCCATTTTACTTACAGAATTCTTTGACTTTAGCCGTTTGTATGTGCGTTTGTCAGTTAAAATCAATGTATGTGCGTTTGTCAGTTAAAATCAATGTGACCCGTCGAAATCATATTGCCAGCAAAACTTTGTTATTCGTGTAAGTAAATGTCAACATAAATATTTATGGTCTAGCTTGGGCGTCAGATGTCGCCTTGTGAACATCATCAGTCAAACACATACTCGGTAGTGTGCACTGCAATGCACGTGACACTCCCTAATTGTTTTAGGTTCCAGTGGTCACGATGCTTGCCATATCTAGATTGGGAGATCTTTGAATCGTCGGGGCAGCCACAAAATGATTCTCATTATTATTGCAGGATGAAATTTGATACATGACTGTAGACATAGTCATGCATAGTAACTATTCAACGAAAAAGAGCCTTAGTTAGAATTTTTACTAATATTAATACCATTCTAAAACCCATTTTGTTCGAAAATGAACTTAACCAAATATCAGTGGCTGAAAGGCTTTTAAATTCTAGGAGGTCCCATCTAGCATAAATACGATTCGATGCCTTAGTCACTTCCTTTTTGCGGGTGAGAATAATTAATTTCCACAATAGTGCGTGATGTACACAATCAGTGGCATACCGTGATCGATCTTTTTGGCGGTAAGAAAACGGAAAGTAAAAAATCTCTTCGGAAACTTCCTCCGATCTCTTCAGACTACTTAGCCCTTTCCAAAAATATTTTTTCTTATTTTATTGATTTTCAAAAAACAATCCCGTTAGACGATTTTTGTAATTATGAGTTTGGTTTTATAGCAGATTTTTTAAATTGTAGTATGTAACATGCTATACCAACGACCATACCATGTTGAACACACCGGTTCTCGTCCGATCACCGAAGTTAAGCAACATTGGGCGCGGTCAGTACTTGGATGGGTGACCGCTTGGGAACACCGCGTGCCGTTGGCCCTCTCCTTTTTCAGCGCCCTTGAGATGATTTTTCATGAAAATGGCGCTTTATAAATAAGCCAAATATTAAATTTTATGTTCAAATTTCTTCTTGTGAGAAAAAAAATTTACCCAAATTTTTCAAACCAATTTTCATATGGTATTAAAATGGTAAGATTAAATTTTAATTGAAATTACCGTACGCCACTGATACAGATTATTAAGGGCGGGTTGATTAAAGTTGTTATACAGCCCGCGGTAAATGAGTAGTTATTCACACAAATAAAGTACTTGAGGGATTGTAAGAGCTGGCTGAAGGCTTTAGTAGCTGTTTTGTAGCGATCACTATATGAACGATAAAGAATTTTGAAAGCGGATATCTTAATTTATTAACGAAAGCAATATATACTAACTCAATAAATAATAATCGAAATCTAAAGAAACTCGTTTGGGTATCATGAGTCCACAAGGAAAATTAGTTCTGATGGGCTTGGAGACAAATTAAAATTTAATTAAATGAAGACATTATGAGCGAAACTCAATCGAAAATCTGGAAACAGAAAAATCAGAAAAAGATATTGGCACCTCTGGGACTCGAACCCAGGACCTCCCTACTTTCCGGGTTGGGAAACCCAACGCTTCGCTCATAATGTCTTCATTTATTTAAATATTACAGTTTGAGGTTTTACTCATAAAGTTAAAATAATAAATAACAAATTAAAATTTTTAAAACTTAAAAGATATATAAAACTTGCAGTTAAAAACCTGCTCAGTGGGTTTTTGCTGCTAGGCCCTGCGGGCGGCTTTTGCTTCGGCTTCGCCGAATTTGAATGTTCGTGACCATTTTTTAAATCCGATAGGAACTGTTCCCAAAAATAGCCGGTCCCCGGATCCACTGGAATCCAGTGACAACTAGTCACCAGGACAAAGTAACCGCGTCAGGCAATGACGCCATATATAATGTGTAGCCGCGTGATATTATTATTCACATCTGCCAGTTACAATTATCGTTTTTATCTCCATATCTGGAGAGATTCATGAAATTACAAATCTATTAGTACTTCCGCCTGCTAGGGGATGTACTAGCACTAGTATGTCACGCTAGCTCTTAACGTAAATGGTGTCATATTTTGTCATTGTTTAATTCAGTTCTGTTACAAAAGTAGATATGCCTACTGACTCCATGTACGAAAATGATTTTGCGTAAAATTATCGATAACGAAAAAAAAAAATGCAAACATATTAAATTAGAAAAATGTATTATTAACGTTACTGCTACCTCACTTTTTGTCGTTTCATGTAAAAATAATAAATAAAAATTCTCAAAGTCTCATAATTTTTTTTAAAATTGGGTTCCGATAAGGTGTAAATTTTACCTCTGTTGTGGTTAACTTTTATATTTGAATATAAACCGTGGTATTTTCTCTTTCTTACACCGATAACATTTCTCACTATGATAGTGAGGGAGACAACGATTTCTATGAGAAATATTTAAATTGTTCCGAAAAGCGAACAAATTAGTCTGTGGGGTTAAATAGAACATTTACAGAACTTGAACTTTTGATTTGAAATTTGACGAATTGTGCAAATTCCGTGCAACCCGCCCTTAAAAATTCTATTATTTAAACCTTTTCTAAAACGTGATTTCGTCCATGTGAAATTCCGGTCCATAAATTAATTCTGCATTGAAATATTGGTAGCTACACGAAATTCACCCCTATGTAATTTCGTCATTTGTTATCATTTTGTACGTCGAAATCGATGATTATCATGTCATTTTAAATTGGCTAGTTTGGGCTGGGTAGTCATTTTAGGGGTTGGGCAGAATTAAAATACCTAAATCCATCCCTTGGGACCACACAACCATTGACGAGGGTTGTCTGTCCTCCAGTTTGAAGAATGGACCGTTCATCCCCAGGTTGACGGGTGTCAAGTCTTTCAGAGGCTGGGAGAGTATATTATTTGACGGGCTTGATGTTAGAGGAGATCAACTTGTTATGTGACACTATTTGAGGATGATAATTAGCAACTTTGATGATTTATGATTATGATTACGTATTTCATTAGCGATCTTTGCTCGTTTAGCTTACACATATCATTTTGTCTGCCATTGACGTTTTAATCAACGATAAATCGTGTAATCAGCTTTGTACTGACGGTTATCTGAAATCGTTTGAAAGTTATCAATTTCAATGCATTATTGTAAAATATGTAACCGACGTAAGATGTTAATTATTCCGTTATTATTAAAAAAGATTCATTACGTATTATATGCGCAGGATTCCAAATATTGCATAGATTGTTAACGTATCACTTGATTTTTTTGCAATATATAAACGAATACTGGAAGGGTTAAAACGACAAAGCGATCCAATCAATTTCAGGTGCAGAATGTCAGAAGGTGAGGCGTAGGAAGATGCCAGTCTTTATGGATTCGAAACTTGCGTGACGTTTGTTGCAGGGTAAAGCCAAACACCGATGTTATAAGGGTGCCGCAGAATAACGCGAATCATTATTAAAAAAATGTTCTATATTATGTTTTCACAAAAATCATTAAAAAAAATTTTCTTCTCAACGTGCTAATGATTGAAAACATTACACAGCAGTAGCATCCTTATCTCTGAAGCCAATAACGACAATCTTGCCTAAGACAAGTAGAAATGTTTGTTTTATTAAACAAACAACAAATGCAATCAAATGAACGATGTCAGACCGGTCAGTGGCTGCATTGGGATCGCGTTTGGGTTCCACCCTAATAAGTTCAATTCTTCCACTGGCTAAGATCTCCATTACGGCACAAGCAACGTTTACCACTTTACCAATATGGTGATAGTAGAAGATTTTCAAATATTGTCAGGTTATTTGTAACCCGGGAATGTTTTAATTTTAAAATTGGAACAACCTTTTGTAAACTTATCATATTGGATAAGCGATAAAACAGGTACCTGAATTAGGTTATTAATACATAATTCTTCATTTGCAACGTTCATTTATTTTTTTCAAATGCTTAGATGATTAAATAGAATGAAGATACGTTACTAAGAACGCCCGTGATTACACTGAAATAGGTCCAGTGGGCATAGTGTAAGTACTGTACGTACTGCATAAGCATAGTATAAAATAAAAATGAATATATGGCTATCCTTTTTATGAGCATTGCTACATTTTTGTTCGGTAAATATGAAAATAACGTATCATATGTTTTTATTATGTTTTTTTTTAACATTAGCACTACACAGGAGGCCCCGAGGAAAATAATTCCCCTAAGGGCCTGTATCATTTTTGCGGAAAATGGGTGGAGGGTCTTTGGGAAATGAAGTAGGGGAAGTTCTGGGAAGGAAAAAATATGAGAGATGAGAAGAATCTGAGGGTCGGTGAATCCAGAAGCGAGGGAAATAAATTTAGTTCTCCAGTTCACGCAGTTGGCGGGCAGACGTATTCACCGCCAAGATCCAGACAAACCTCACCACAAGAACCCGGGCACCCCTCCAAAATACCAAACGTAGCGAACCACTTGTTAATTCATTGGATAGATGTCGTAATAGTTTCTTCTTGAGTTTTCATCCTGAAGCAAATATATAATACACTTTCAGCTTCGCGAATCCTATAATTATAACATCCCGTGATTTTTCACGGATCTGCGCTAGTTATATAATATTTCACAAAATTATACCCAAATCTGAATTTAGTAATGGCATCGGGATGTTTGCTTCATTTTGTATGTAAGCCAGCGACTTTAATGCATTTTTAACGAATTCCATGCTCAATTTCCTTCATGAAAGCTTCTCAAGTGGAACTATAAATTTTCTCAATTTTCCCTGGCTCGATTCTCTTAAAAAAATAATATTAATCCTGAAGCGTGCTCACATTCACGAAAAAGTATAAAAGCGCAAAGCCGTGACTCAGGGCCCAAATTATGAATAAGGTAAGTGATTTCCACTTTCATTCTTTGTTATAATCGTGGGTTTCGAGAAGTGATGGTTATTTTCTTCACGTTCCTTGTGTGATTATTGTTTGTAATTTGTTTTGCGTGACTATTGTGTGTGTTCCTTGGATTAGACGACCTCGAAAAGTAAAGCTCTCCCGGTCTCTGTTCAGTCGTAGTGTTTGCTAAACTTACAACACCTTCTCGCCCTTTCAATAGAGTTCGTTGATTAATGTGCGGTCTAAAGTAGATACCTACGTGGAATTTCTACAAAAAAGAGGGTTATTTTAATACAATTATTTGTACAAGGTTTTTTTTGGCAAACATACACATTATCATAATGTTGCTTACACGTTTTGACATATTGATTGTTAACTTAAACACGAAAAAGTTAAAATGAAAAAGTATTCTATTCATATTTGCAACTTACACCGTTTGGAGAAAGTACAATAGAAGTTTCTTCGATATGTTCAATAGAAATTGAAACAACATGTAATTGATATCTGCTACAAAACTTTATTTTATAATCTAAAACTCTCACTACTTTAAAGCCGGAAAACTATTGATGGTATTTTTATACTTTTAAAATTCTAGCCCCCGTAAATTCGACGAGTTTTAGGATTTAAAAAAAAATTAAAACAATGAATAATGCCATTCAAACTTTATAGATATATTAAATCATTTTAACAGTATACAAAAATATTATTAAAAAAAATAAATTAAGTAGTTAAGGAACTGCGCTGAAGTTGCCCTCCTCATAAATACGGACCTTGGTGGTGGGTCCAGTTTTGGCTCTTTCACTTATCGTAAACAAAAACAAAAAAAATCTGATCAGTGTGAGTGTAGTTATTGCAAGAACTAGAATAAAAAAAATAAAAATAAATTGACAAAATGGCGCGTTGTTGAAATTTACATATAGAAAAAAGACTGGTTTTTCATTATATTTTGTATGTAAAAAATAAGAATTATTAAACGTAAAAATTTTCTTAGTTCCCGCGATATGTACTGATGTATGAAATAACAAAGTAAAATTTGAAACAAATATGCCGAGTAGTTTTTTTTTGCCTCAGAATGCAGAAAAAGATAGTTTTGAAATAAATGAGTTTGAAGTTTCACCCGGCCCTTTTACCTGCTTCTGCGCTGACCTGCTAAATGGGCTGTAGAACTTTAAATGTTATCAATACCACTACAAAAGATTAACAATATATTTTTAAAGGATTATGCTTTCGAGATATCGAAATTTTTTTTTTTTTTAATTCGAGACCACCGGCTCCCCTTAAGTTTTATAAATATCCGTTTCCCTGCTAAATCTACTCGACTCCACCATCTTTTCCACTGTGATAACTATAGCACTCACTTAACATATCTCGAAGCACTTTTTTTAGGGTGATTGCCGACAAAAAAAAACTTTACATATTACCACCGCTAATGTGATTTAACCGAGTTGCCAATACATTTAAAAACCTTTTCAATATTTTCAAAACTTCTCCGTTCAGCGTTAAAAAAAACTGAAATGTTTATGTATTACGTTTGTAAAATAATAATAATTTATCGTATTGTCATATATTATATATATGAACTGACATGTTTGTAAATGTTACACATATACGTATAATAAATCTATATATCTTCTATATATTAATACGTGAAGCAAAAATTTTGTACCCCTTTTTACGATAATTGCGCGGACGGAGGAGTATGAAATTTCACACACTTATAATTTATTTAGAGAAGGAGTGCAGAATGCTAATATTTTTTTTAAATTATGCATAAAAAATACATAAAAAAACATTACAACTATTACATTTCGACCATTGGGTTACCACTAGTATATATAAATGTGTGTAATTGGGCATTCAATAAATACGTAAATTAATTAATTACAACTGTCCCACTATCAAATAGGTACCGCTTATTGGTAAGCCATGAAGGATTTTTTTAGCCACAAAGCAAATATTATAATGAAAATCAGTAAATATATTTCTGAACATTGAAAATCACAGCTCACGTCCAACTTCAACTCAAAATCTTAAAGCGGTATACCTGTCACGCAAAGCATGCAAAAAATAATTGTAAGCGTGAAAAACTTAAAGAAAAAACAACCTTTTACTGCTTATTCTTTATTTATTTAATGATTTTACGAACTCTTGGACCTGCTCATCAACAATCACTGAAGTGAACATTTTCATTCATATGATACCAACTTGTGGAACTGCTTTGATTCTTATACGAACTTTGGACCTGCTCACCTTCTATGAGAAAGTGATCACCGTTGTGATCATTTTCTCATAGAATTGTTCTCATACGAACTCTAGAACCTGCTCATCAACAATCACCGTTATGATCATTTTCTCATACAATTGTTCCCACATGAACTGTAGGACCTACTTACCAACAATCACCGTAGTGATCATTTTCTCACACGATATCTTTCTCACTTTTGGACCTGCTTTTGATTCTCATACGAATTCTTGGACCTGCTCATCAACAATCACTGAAGTGAACATTTTCATTCATATGATACCAACTTGTGGAACTGCTTTGATTCTTATACGAACTTTGGACCTGCTCACCTTCTATGAGAAAGTGATCATCGTTGTGATCATTTTCTCATAGAATTGTTCTCATACGAACTCTAGAACATGCTCATCAACAATCACCGATGATCATTTTCTCATACAATTGTTCCCACATGAACTGTAAGACCTACTCACCAACAATCACCGTAGTGATCATTTTCTCACACGATACGAACTTTTTGACCTGCTTTTGATTCTCATACGAACTCTTGGACCTGCTCATCAACAATCACTGATGTGAACATTTTCATTCCTATGATACCAACTTATGGAACTGCTTTGATTCTTATACGAACTTTGGACCTGCTCACCTTCTATGAGAAAGTGATCACCGTTGTGATCATTTTCTCATAGAATTGTTCTCATACGAACTCTAGAACCTGCTCATCAACAATCACCATTATATCATTGAAGAAGAAGATAACACTTTTAAATCTAAATGAAAATATGAAAGAAAACAAGACACAGAAAAACAGAAAAAGACAATGGTCGCAACTGGGACTCGAACCCAGACCTCTCGTCTTACCGGGACGGCGCGTTTTCCAATTTTGCCATTGCCACCTTCTGTCAAACCGTCATATTTGTCAATCTCATATTTCAAATATTTAGAATCATTAATATTATCTTCAACTAGTTCTTTTTTGTTCCAGTTGCGACCATTGTCTTTTTCTGTTTTTCTGTGTCTTGTTTTCTTTCATATTTTCATTTAGATTTAAAAGTGTTATCTTCTTCTTCAATGATATATTACGTTGATGGGAATAACCTTCAAAAGTTATAAAAAGAGAGTTTTTCTCGTAAAAAATTGAATCACCATTATGATCATTTTCTCATACAATTGTTCCCACACGAACTGTAGGACCTACTCACCTACAATCACCGTAGTGATCATTTTCTCACACGATACGAACTTTTGGACCTGCTTTTGATTCTCATACGAACTCTTGGACCTGCTCATCACCAATCACCGTGGTGATCATATTCTCATACAATTATTCTCATACGAACTCTTGGACATGTTGATCAACAATCACCGTAGTGTTCATTTTCTCAATTGTTGTCGTGACATTAAACGAAAGTTTAGATTTTTTTTCCTTGCCCACATTCGAAATTTACTTTCTAGCTCCCGAAGATAAATTGTATGTGCGTTATATTGTTTTGGTTTATATTTCAGTTAGCGAGGCCGCACACTAGACATACATTTGTGTTACGATAACTGTGGCGCCACATTTGTAACGCGACACATTTAACGTCCACCTGTATTTGCACGCAAGCACGCACACCAAGGACACGTTTGTAGCGGGTGCAGTTTGTGGCGAGACGTTGGCTGCGCCACATGTATTCAAGATCGAACGCGTTCGTTTTTTGTGACGCAGTGGTTTGCAAAAATGAAAGACAATATTGAATTTTATGTGCAGTTTATCGCAGAGGTTGATAAAAACCATATTTTATATAATCATGGACTCACTGATTTTAACAATAGACGGATTACAGAAATCATCTAAACCAAAATCGACGAAAAATGCAAAGAAAGGGGTAATAAGGGATAAATGAAACTTTTCTTCGTCGAACTGTAACTCTTGCGATATTTTGAAATTGCAGAATCTTTATTAAACGGGTTAATCCAATAACGTATTTTTTTCTCATTAATTGCCACATCAAGAAATCCGTGTCGTCAGATGATGTCGACATTTTCGAGTATAAGCCACAACTGTGCGTCCGGTGTGCGCGTACGCGACACCTATACTCCAAGCAAAAATGTAGCATGCATATTGTGGCGACGTAAATGTTGCGTGCACGTGGCGTGTGGCTCCGGTGTGCGGCTCTACTTGTAAAGTTGTGATCACAAATTTCTCTTCACACAGTGAAAATAATGTATTTTAAATTCAAAACTTATTAAACTAAAAGCATCTGCTTGGTAATAGATTGAAATTAATTATAAATAAAAACTTATCGTAATACTTATCCTTTATTGGAATAATTTTTATTTATTTATTTATTAATAAACGCCCTTTTTCGGGGCTTTTACATATATAGCATAGAAGAAACATTTTATTGTACATAACTGAACTGCCTCAATAACAATATTTTATATTTATTTAAAGATAAATTGAAGATGTCCACTGACTTGGTATAATTGTTTCCCTCCATTAGTATTCTGGGCAAAGATGAATACATATGGTAGTTAGTCCCAGAATTACTGCATTGAAATAAATCCTAACTTCTAGTATTACGAAGTGGAATTCGGAAGCTTATCAATTCAAGTAATACCGGACTATCAACTAAATCATTTAGAAATTTTTGTGAAAGTATTTAATTTCAAAGAATTATTGAGTCTCCCAAGTAATGATCCACCCTGAACTAATGGCCGAACGACCACGTTTGTTCACAATACCTTATTAATTTACATATTTCATCGCTTTATTGCCATTGTTTGGACCGTTAAATAGTGTATCAAATAAGGAATTCAGCTTTTAATATCTTTCTATAAATCTTCTTTTGATTACTGACGTAAATTGTTCTCATAATCGGGGAAAGCATTTTGAGATTAAGTATGATTTAACGTCTATTATTTTCTGAATAGCCAGGCCGTAAATAATCAGAATTATTCCCATTTTACCTTCCATAAAAGTCAATATTCCAAAGTGGCTACACGATGGAATCCAAAGGTAGAAATAGAATTAATAGATAGTATAAGGTACGCTTGAATGGACAGGTCAGGTCAACATTTCAACACACAGTTAAATAAGGTGGGTGGAAGGGTGCTTTTTGAATTGAGCAAATAAGTTTTGTGTTATTTGCACTACCCAAAGTAAAATTAAACATTCTCTTAGTATCGCCCTGGTGAAGGGCCAACAATCATCATAAAGGAAACTTTGCTTAAGTTGGCTATACCTGTATTTCACTGTGTTGATCAGGTCTGAACATCCAACCGTTTTTTACTCCCACGCACACAGCTTGTACTGAGTTTGTCTGAAATGTTAAAGTTTTTTACATAATAGGTTTTTTCTTACGAAACCTTCAAAGGTTCTAGGTTTCAAAGAAAGCAAATAAAAATCCAGATCTTATAAAATATGAAACTACAATACTTTTTCATAAACGACGTTTTCTGAAAAAAATTATTTTTAGAATTAAAAAAAAAATAAGTGATAGACTTTTTTGTTATTACACGTGTTTAACAATATTCCACCAATCTGGCTAGATGGTGAACTGCTTGTAGCCTCACAGGTTAAATTTCTGGGACATAAATAAATAAATAAATAAATTTCCTTCGGGAAGACATGGAGCGACAAAGAAGAGCAATTAATATACGTGCCGGAATGCTCTCAAGGCGGTTCAACCACTGTAGAGACGATGTCAGGAAATTGCTTTTTAAAACACACTGCACTGTTCTGTACACATCTGAGCTGTAGACACAATACCCAGCATTGCAATGGAGTAACAATTACAACAATTCGTACAGGCAACTTATACATCTTTCAAGGTTCTGCAGTACCTCCACGATGTTCACGGAAGGGAAGGTGCAGTCTTTCCCCGCCCTACTTCACCATTGACTAGCCAGCTTCTGGGTAGAACAAAGAAGCCAACTGTGTGCCCTACTTCACCATTGACTAGCCAGCTTCTGGGTAGAACAAAGAAGCCAACTGTGTAATGTCATTGTCGTGGCGTCATCCAAGAGCTCATCTCTCCGCTAAATGAGAAATGGACGCAGATGATGATGAGACGAACTTTAGCATTTAGTTAATAAATAGTTAATAAGTAAAATAAATTACTTATTTACATGATATTTTATGTTATTTTTTGTACCTACTTTTGGTATTTTAGTTTTACTTTTTATTATTTAAATTTTTTCTCTTCAAATAATGTATTATTTGTACCTTTATATCTCATTTAATATGGCAGACTGGAATTGCACTATCCTCCCAGTCCTGCTGGATAAAAACTTAAATAAATAAAAAATTGTAATTATTATAATTGTGGTTTATCTAAAAGCTTCCGAGCTTGTCACATAGAGGGCAGTGCTAAGAGCTGTCCCGAAAGTCCGCTAGATGGCATTTAGTTTAGTTCGGAGTTTGTGCACCAGGGAGGCCAAGGGCCAGGGTGCAGTCTGTAGGAGCTCATTCAGTTCAGATATCATTTAGCCAGCTTCCAGTTAGACCGACTGTCGTAGTCACCACTTGTAATACGCGAAGTATTAAATAAATCCCATATTAACATAAAAGAACTCTATTCTTTCGCAAGAAGTAATCTCCTTCCAAGACGAGTTGGAGAACTGTTTGTGAGAACACAACAATAATCTATACTCAAAACATGAGTTTTTTTGCAAACACCAAATATTATCCCGAAAACTGTGTTAATCTTTGTCAAATATTAAAAAAAAATTTAAAAAAACATTGACAAAATGGACACCTTGGAAAATCCACGCAGTACATTTTTATGTCATCTCCAGTAGCTAGTTATTTCCAAAATCTAGTACTGCTCGTCGTCTCATCAAGCGCATCGTATGGAGCACAAGGCAGGACAATGGAATTAAACTGAAACATTACTTTGTTTAAAGCTACATTACGGTCGACGCTCCCTCGAGCCGCGGAAAGCACGTTCAACTTTTTAAGTACATTAAGCGTTTCCCCAGCATTCAGCAGTTGGCAATAAACTTTTCTAATTTACATATCATTTAAATGAATACTTAAAGTGAGTAGGATACCTATTTTATATTTTTAATTTATTGTACTTTATATATACAAACATACAAAAAGAGAGTTCCCCAAGTAGAATTACGTCGAATAATTTTATACGATTCTTTAACTCAGTGTCTCTCAGGAGGAAGGCACAAACGATTTATGACAAAATAATTCGTAAAAGACCTCAGAATTCGAAAACAATCATGTATTTTTTGCGCTGATGGCCATACAGGACGCTGGTATCGATATTTTTTTATCTTGTAAAAAAATTAGACATAATTAAAAAAAGAAAATTGTCGAAATAACAATTCATGGAAACAAAAAAGATGTGAAAAATATTAAAAACAAAATATTTCAAATTGCCATTTACGTAAGGCAAAGATAATATGTCGTGTTCTTCTCGCACCGATCAATTTTGAAATTAAAAAAATTACGATTTTCATGATTCAACACCGAAAAAAGCAACAATCGATTTTTTGATTTATAAGAATTATTATTATTCAATACATATAATCTCATTTTTCTCATAACGTGAAATGTGGTAGGTACCAAAATAAAAAAATAATAAAAACTTTTTCATCAGCATAATTGTATGCCGATCGTCTGGCTCTTTATAGGGAACCCGTTTGCAAAGGCTTACGGAATTCAATATTTCATTTGTGGAAAAGCACTACGAAACAATAATGATTATAAAAAGATAAAGAATTTATGATGGTTACACTGAATATATAATGCTCATTAGAAAAACCTTCCCTCTACATTTGACCAAATATCATTGTCGCTTCAGACTTATACCATTTGGTTCTAAATCATTTAAAAGCACTCTGTCTCTTTTACACTTTTCTGACATCGTTTATCAGTTTTATTGGAAATCAATTTGGAAATGAAGGTCTTATTTGCCGGAATTTTGAATCAAGAAACGTGTTCTTATTTATTCTGTCGTTGGTATTTATATTCTTTCCCATATAATGAATCAGAATACTAGAAATTCCTTCCACGTAGATTTGAATAGAAACCAATGTCACCACTGACTTGATAGCTATTGGTTCTAGACCATTAAGCTTGCGCTCTCATCAGCGTATATCGCCATTCCATTAGAATTACTCAATTAATGATGGTGAAACACAGTTTTGCATATCGTTGCTCACACTATAATACCACAAATCTCATTTTACATAGGTTTTCATTTTGAAAAGAAATTCGGAAAAATCTTGTTTGTGTGAGCGAAGTTATTAAATATAAGCAAAAAATTGTCAGACTTTTGGATCAGAAGATCAAAGAATTGTCATAATCTTGATTCGCATTGCATTTATTGTTCTTCTTTATTCTACATTCCTTTTTCCTCTTAGACACTACTAAAAGTCTTACTAATAACAAAACGCTTTAACGATCGTTAAACGGCATATCTGTTACTCGCCCGATGAACGGCATTTTTACATCATTACTAATAATAATATCACGTTTTAATGATTATTTTGTTGCATTGGATTTCTCTAGATCTGCGCAGGTGCCGCGGCCATCTTGTATTATATTACGGGAAAAATTCATTTTGTAACACGTTGAATTTTACTCGCAGAATTTAATGTTTTTGAACAGAGTTTCGTTGTAATGATCAATTCACCATTACATTCGTAAGATTGAACATAATTTCTATTATTTTCATTATTTTGACAGTTTCAGTGCTCTCATAGTGTCTCTGTTATTATTTTAATTTTGTTAACCTAAAAATATGTGGCGTTCATACAACTATTTTCCGCCACTCAAAGAAATCGCGAGAAAGATCTACCCGCAAGTACTTGCAAATTCACACTGCGCGCAGCACCTACCTATGCACGTATCGGCCGGCAATGTACTCGTGAGGCCGGCTGCCCGATGAATAATAATTTCGCCACCTTCGCGAAAGGTCGAGACTCAAGCGTGCATCCACGACCACAGTGACGAGTACACACTAGTATCTTCCAGCGCACATGTTGCCAGCGAGTGGAAAGTTACTCGGCCGCTCGCTCTCATATAAAACGGCGCACTAAACTACAAACTGGTTCAGTTCAAGTCAGTCTCTAGTCAACGGTCGCCTTTAAATCTCGCCTCTATACAGCGAATCAGTGTAACTCCGAGTGCCCCGTGCATCAACTCTCTTCCAGGGCAGCTTCCTTCGTGGACATCACAAGGACTATCTGCCGGTGGCTCCACTCACCACGGTGTCGAGCATCACGCTGGTGGCTCCACTCACCGAGTCACCGCCGTTCATCACTCCAAGGCAGCTTCCTACGTGGACATCACCAGGACTATCTGCCGATGGCTCCACTCACCGAGTCACCGCCGTTCATCTTCGCAACGCGCGTCGAGCAACGGCCTGGACGATCAGGTCCTCTCCGCAACGAGCGTCGAGCAACACTCTGGTGACCTGCAGGCCCGTGGCCTGCTCCATCACAGCATCTCCGACCTGCATCACTCATCATGACCGTGCACCCGCAACGCCTCACTCTACGGCACTTCGACATCTTCATGTTACATCGACCGACCTCAGCTACGTAGCTCATGATACAATAAACTACTGGACTCGCAACCAACTCGGATGCTTTTCATTTCTCTCACCGTCTCCGTCGACACCCGGAGTCCGTTCCCTCAAATAAAAGGTATTTCGGATAAATTATTTTTTATCCCCTAAAGTTAGTAAAACTTCTATAAAAGTAATGTTATTTAATAACATTAAATGCTTGTACGTGTAAATAAATACGAATTCGAGTTATCAACGCTTACAGTGTTCAAAAATGAATTAAAAATGTAATTTTTTTTCAGTTACTCTCTTGAAACAATTGTTAGAATTTTTAATTATATCAACGATAAAAAAGTAAAGTGACAGTTTTCTTTCAAATTCATAATAAAAAAGGACTGTGTTTTTATAATTTTGGATTTTCCGAAATTTTTCGACCTTTCGATAGAATATGTTAACGGTAAGCTTTTTTTCAACTTTTTTCATGTTGAAAGCTTAAAATCCTGCAGTTTGAATCATTGAAGTATATTTCAAATACAGAAGTCTAAAAGGTAATTTTATCTTGTTTCCAAAATGGTATTTTTTTACGACATCTTCAAAAATAAGAAATATAGATACAAGACATTTAAAATAGTTGGAAAAATTTCAAAATTCGTTCAGAAATCATCAATACAACAACCATTATAACAGAAAAACTACCCTTTCAGGCTGTGTAAGCAGTGTATATATCTTTCCATGATTTTTTTTTGTCATTTTTTGAATGGTAATGTTTTCGTTTCCGCGGTCGCTTATCACGAATAAAATTTTCATTAATTTTTTTAGTTAGATTGTATTTGTTTTATTATTGCAAACCGTTATGCTTTTTACCTACTTTGAAAACACATTTCACTTGATAAATAAGTTTAATTGTAAGATCCACAACAACACGAGCATGATTAGTTAATTCACTTGCTACCAAGAGAGAAACGAGATGAAAGACAATATGCTTTACACGTTTAAACACCCTTTACAACTTAAATTGAAGCCGCAAAGGCTTTCATCACAGCACAACAAAACGAAATTACGAACGTTGGTCTGTTTAAATATTTTAATACAATTCATTTCCACAGCCCTAGCTGGGGGCACGACTAAACTCAATTTGGAAATTTAAAGTGGATTATTCAAAGTTTGAGCTGCTTAAACTAAAACTAACTACCTATTAGATAGAAAGAAGTCTCTTTCTCCAATGTTTAAAGGTCGGACCGGTAATTTAAGTTTCCGCTTAAATACAAATCCTAGATTACAAAACTTATTTACAAACTTTCATTAAACTATTTTTAATCTAAAACCAAAATCATTTGAAATTGATTGACAGTAGACAGATTTTCAAGATTAACAATTTTTTTACAATTAAACAGAATATCAATTTGAATTTCGATTTATTTTCTTGAATGAATGGAAATCTTATTAATTGAAAAGTAACTCATTTTCCGCTGAAACTCAGCAGATAAACTTATTGACGATGACAATTCATTCTATCGATTTTTAGCACTCGCGCACACACACGCACACACACGCGCACACTCATGCATTTCTCTGAAATTGGAGACTAGCTGGCAAAAAATAAAGTAATCGGCCTAGGCAAGAAATGGCACCACCAGTATCAAATCAATGTTTTTTGTCGTAAAACCTATCCTTCAAATGACGACTGTAAAATTTTCAACCAGATGCGTTAAGTAGTTTGTGTTTGACAATCATTGAAAGTTAACAACTTTCGCATGTTTACAAATACGCATAAAATCAAATATCGCGCAATACATATGTTTTTTGAAAAAGAAAACGCACCATGATATTTGACACCGAATTGTATGATGTTTATGGGTACCTTGCAACTTCGATATCAATAATTAAATATTGGACAACTGAATCTAAGAGCGGTGGTAAGTTCATTTTTTATAATGAGCATCCAGGCCATCCAAAAGAGGTCACTACGCCAAAAAATGTCGATAAAATCTATGGAATGGTATTCAAACTCCTTGGCGTATACTGTATGCATGAGAATCAAGGGATCACTGAAGTTAGTCAAACAGATATGCAGAAATCTTCGAATTCATCAAATTGTATTTTTGACACATTTAAGGGAATTTCATTCTGTATGACATATTAAGAATCCGATGCCAATGGGGGTAAGGCATATGGGAGATACGCACGCGTCTCGCGACTTGGTGGAATTAATTTGTTTATGAAGCGTTTATCAGGACTTTACATCAAAAGCAACCGCAACGTTCAATGAAGAAAGTAAAACTAAAGGCGTATATTAAAATGTTAAAAGAGCAGTTGGTTTGACATCAGTTTTCAAAAGACTAACCAAAATAAGTTGGATGGACAGAGTTATGAATGATGATGTTATGTTCGGATGAATAAAGAAAAATAAGTTATTCAAACTATAAAAATCCGAAAACTTCAAAATCTAAGACATCCAGAGAAGTACGAAATCTTGCATCTCATAATGCAGGGAAAAATTGCCGGAAGACGGGGCCCTGGAAGAAGGAGAACATCGTGGCTGAAAAACCTGAGACAGAGGTTTGATCAGTCTTCTGTAGAGCTGTTCCGGGTCGCAGTAAACAAAGTTCGCATAGCCAACATGATAGCCAACGTCTGTTGAATGGACAGGGCACAAGAAGAAGAAGAAATATTATTGTAGGTTTGACGCGAGAAGCTGCTTACGCGTTTTTTGACAATAATCACGCATCAATTCGGTAAAGACGAGCATATACGTTTCAACAATCTTGAAAGAGGCAAAGTTTAAACAATTTTTTTTATTATTGAATTTTGAAGTCCTTGAAATAATGAATAATTCCTGAGTTGTAAACAAACTAACTCCAAGTTATTTGCAAGCTTTAAGTTCACACATGAACGAAATCGTACCTTTAAAATACCCTTTAATATAATATTAACACGCGGTCCTAGGTAAACTTTTGTCGAACGCTTGAAATTCAAGTTACTTATGTGAAGTTGGCGATGTAATTCCTAACTTGGTGTTGCCAACAGATAAATAAAATTGAATCACGCAACTTGTTAAGTGGCGTTAAATTTTCCTCCCATGTAGGTAGCTTTTTTCCAAATATTTGCTGTTTAACATATTATAATTAATAATATCGTCGACATCATAATTTCGTCGTAGAAGTTTGTCCATAAATTAACCTATTTGTTCCATATTGCCGATAAAATTATTCGATACCTGCTCGTACTAATCTCAAAGTCTCGTAAGTGTTAAGCTTAAGATAGATTGAAACTTGCTTCCCATTCTAAGAAAGGCTTGATACGCCTACCCAAACGCCTCCTATTTTCAGTTCCTTGCCCAACCTTACCAATTTTAATTTAAACAAAATATTCCTTTATTTATTATTCGTTTTTCTTTCCTTTCACCTGACATGAATAGACACTAAAATATATTTTAAGACATTCAGTTTTTCGTTTTTAGTGAAGTAACTAATGATAATTCTTCAAATGTATTTTTTTAAATATCAACATTTTCAATTAACTTAAACGATAATAGTACTTAGTGCTTTTTCAAAAAATAAAATAATTTTCACGGAAACGGCACTTGATTGATGGAAATTAAAATTTTAGTAGAGCATCTCATTTCTTTAACACGAGTGAGGGAAATTCAAGAAAGTGATTACTTTCTTTCCTTTGGAGGAAGAAAACATAAATACATTGTTTGTCTCATTATTTATTGTGTAAGAAAGAACTGCAGCATTATTATGATAAACTACGTACATTTTTTTCGCTGTTTTTATGCAGTTGCCGTATATCATCTGCATTTCATTTTAGCACCATAACAATTGGAATTTTGAAATTATAGAAGTATTCACTAAAATAAATTATTTTAATAAAAGCAATTATTTTAATAATTCTCTACCATAATTTTACGAATGAAAAATATTTTCTCCCGTTCTCGTCAATGTTTTAATGTATAATATGTTGATAAAATGGTACCAAAAAGTTTAAAACTAACGTCGCCATCACGACACTATCATATTCATTTTACATATAGTGTTTTAAACGTCCAGGCTGAAATTAATCCAAAATGGTTGACATACAACAAGGCTGCCGAAACCTTTAAAGTTTTTACAGGAAAATAGTTGGCTTTTAAACTGTTAAAATTTATCATTTATTATTAAAATTAACTTTGAAAGGCCATCAAGCATCATAATTAAACGGTCGACATTTTAATTGCCAGACTAAAGCTTTAGGGTCGCATTATTGGACCGTAAAGAAACTTCCATACCATTAAAAAACATTGCGTAGAAATTGCTGTTTGCTGTTTAGAAAGTTTCATCTATCATAAAAAAAAAAACCAGAGTGTGTGATTCTCACGCGGTAGAAGTGAAACAAGAAAGTCACTAGATGTCGCTTTCTTTTCTTTTGCCTGTTTATTTTAAAGTGGTTTGAAGATTGGATATTAATTAAAAAAAAAAAAAAACAAAAATGTTTTTTTTTTTTATTTCGTAGGTTTGCTGGATGTCTGTCGCTTGGCCGCTTGGATTTGTCAGCCGCTTTAGCCGCTGCGCTACGGGGGGGTTCGAGCCGAGGCGCAAATTTAACGCATTATATTAGAACAAATGACCCGGCGCCTTAATCGCTGCGCTACGGGAGGTTCGAGCCGAGGCGCGAATTTAGCGCATTATATTAGAACCGAGAACCCATCAAATAATAAATTTTAGTGACGCACTTCCGTTTCAAGCAAATTTGAAATCACTAACGGGTTATAGAAGTTTCACTTCAATAATTTCTTTAGAATAACGTCTTCGTTTTGTAAGTGGTAGGTATTGACTTCTGGACCATAACGCCAATTAGGGTACGCTGTGAGGATTATGGAAAGTGGGGGGAAAGGAAAGATTTGTGAAAAGAAGGAGGTTTAGAAGTACCTGGCCATTTCAACGTTTTTTCAACGCAACCAAGCAGCATTTCGAATCTGAATGGTGGTTTTTCACCAGGACAATACTGAAGTATTTTGAGTTGCCTCAGTATATTACATTTATTTGCTCGCCCTAGAACATTGAGCGAATTGGATTGGAAAAGTTCACGTGAACATTCAAGAAACAATATGCCCTGCAACCGCAAACTGAACAGATATCGTCTCTCTAATGGGAAGCATAGCGAAATTAGAAGAGCGGGCAGTCCGAACCCGGATATCGCGCTGTAAAGTGCATGAGCGAAACGCTGGAACTCAACCTAGCGAACGGCATCGAGGACGCGGGATTTTTGCCGATCAGCCATCCGGCTCGATAATTCGTGTGGCGGGAAGTTGGCCTCTGGGTTCACCACCGGTACTTGAGGCGCCTTGAGACTCCAAGACAGCACCAAAGGTGGTGCCCCCTCGCTCCAGATGGCCGGCACCCAGCCGGCACCCAGCCGGCACCCAGACGCCACTCCTACCCACGCCCAACTAAGAGTCATTACGTAAGCTGTTCGCCATCGCCCTTTAGCTATCTTTGAAGAGCCTGGATTCATAGATGTAAAAATGTTGTTCTGGAATGTAAACCTTCATTATTTTTGCATTTTGGATTGAATAAATATTTTGTTGTAACAATTCATCATGTATTCATTGAACTGCATCACATTCTTTATATCTCTACAAAAGGCCCGAATCCACGACCCTGTTGAGCTTGCTGCGTTGCAGAGAATTTGCTACAGAGGCAAGAACGAGGCGGTCGGCCTCTTTATATGAAGGATCCACGTTTCCTAAATTAGTAGGAAATTAGGATTAAACGCACTAACAACAGACTACCCACCCCCCTGAAACATGTTAATATATATTTTTCAGGTAACTAATCTATTGGAACTGGTAAACTAATGAAGGTAATAGATATGTAGAAAGATGGGCAACATCGATTGCCATTTGTATATTGATTGATTTCTCTCATTAAAAATATTCGTAACCCTTTTTGCTGTAGATGACTCATTCATGGGGTATTATGCCTGTAATGTATACTTTCTTTGGAGAAATAGAGACACCTAGAGCCAGCGAAAAAAGTGGATAGAAGCCCTCGAGATGCGGTGCAGGAGAAACATTATTTGAATTCCATGGACAGTCAGACGAAAAAGTGTATTAATTCTGGAAGAGCTATGGATCCACAATAGGCTCTCTACTATATGTATAAACTTATTTTAAGATACTTTGGATCCGTTGCTAGCAAAACTGAGGAATCCAACATGAAGAAACCTATAGCCACTGGCAAAGTTGAAGGCAGAAGAAGCAAAGAAAAATCACCAATGAGCTGTAGTGACCTTTTACTGCCAAATGTTCGTTTTAGTACATGAATTATCGGAGGAAAATCAAAGTAAAGCACAAAAAAGTGGTATGAGAACAGTTGTGTTAGAGAAAGCTGTGAGATCGGTTGAAGGCTTAAGTAATGTGTTGGGAAAGTTATGTTTTACGTGTAATAATTTATATTCGAAAATACCCAAAGCTATTATTGTAATCTACAAATCCCTGTACCATTTCCACGAAACTGTTTAATATATTTTGAAAATATCCTTACACTGCTATTAAAATATTATTTACAACATGTCCAATAAGGTTTTTCTAACAGGCGGATGAATTTATTAGTTTGGCAAAACATGGTTTAAAACCAGTCATGAAGAAACTGCTACGTGTTAAAGGCATGATTTTTAAAGCTACTATTTAATTCACGACATTACCATAAATTTCGTGATGTATACGATTATATAATTATCCTAGGTTAATAACCGATACGTAACTTATGTCATTTTAACACAGGAGCGTTTTTATGTTGAGCCACAAATATTTTAAGTGTTTGCGTTTACTCGGTAAACCATGTTTTATGAAACTCATTTCACCAATTTACGCCTGCTTTTTGTTAGATTGAAGTAAATAATATAAACACTAATATTTATTAATTAGTACACTTCACTGAAAAATATTTATCCCGCTCGGATAGAAGTGAACTGTGACCGTGTATGTGTGTCCAAAGTGAGCCGAATTTTTCCTAAATTTTGGTAAAAATCACCAAAGATTTTCAAATATGGAAATTTTTTAAAACAAATAATCGATGTCATTGAGGCCGAAGGCAAGAAGTCTGAATGTATTTTGTAAACTTGCAACAGTTTTTTTTCAAATCAGTGTAGATCATTATTCTAGGAATAATCTGTTCAGTGTCATTTTCCATTTACAAGGTTATGTTTCTTTAATGTTAAGTAACTCAAAAATAATATTTTTTTTATTTATTGTTTTTGTATTACTATAATACACTTTTTTACTAAAAATCAACCCGTGAAGAGCGTGTTTCTTTACTATAATGCATATATTTACAAATTTTGTTTTAAACTAACAAATGAAAATAAAAATTTGGTTTGACTGAGGAACGGAACCTTCCTACACAGGAACTGGAGTCGACCACTCTACCAACTAAGCAAAATGCCGATTAGATAAGACCGACAATTATTTCATTTATCAAGTAATTTTAAAATATTCGCAAGTGGAGCGTGATTGCCACCAAAAACTGCATTCGACAACGACTCTATCTGCCGAGTTTTAGCTCGATAGGAGGTGGGAAATTGGGTTAATTTCCACTTCTAATATTACACTTCTTTCATAATTTCTTGCAAATCATTCAACCAAGCAAACAAAAGTGAAATTAAAATAAAAAGGCAACATATATGCTACTACAAATGTATCCAAACCTCGTCTGAGAAATTCTTATTATTTATTTGCTGACTGAGAAAATATGTTTTTTTTACAACCATTTAAGGTGAACACGATAATAAAAATACAGTCAAATCTTCAGACGGTT
Source organism: Glyphotaelius pellucidus (assembly GCA_936435175.1). Lineage (NCBI taxonomy): Eukaryota > Metazoa > Arthropoda > Insecta > Trichoptera > Limnephilidae > Glyphotaelius > Glyphotaelius pellucidus. Next base: position 17,648,603 of record OW386548.1, read on the forward strand.
CCTTACAACATATAATCTAAGCTAACACCGGCCAGAATTTAGGTTCGCCGTTTCACAATGTGAAAAATCTATTTGACGACGGAAAATATGCCTCAAAAGTTGGTGGAAAATATGAGATTCGGTGGGATTAAAGGCTTAAGGTTTCTGTTGCTTCCCAGAGTTGATAAAACGAAGTACATGAAAAAACCTGAGGGAGGGTAGCATTGAAAAATTTCGTCCTGATTTCGTAAGCGGAAATATAATATCGTATAAGCCGATCGCTTAAGTACTGAAAAGGAAAAAGATTGGTAAAACTTTCCTTTGAATTTACGGCGTGTTCTAAATTTAGTAGGAGGTTTTTTTTGTATGGAAGACTCTAAATACGAATAATTATAATATTGTTTTTTTGACTTTGTAGTAAATTCATCAATATCGATCTATTTTGAAAAGGATTTATTTTGTTCTATTCCAATCCATTTCAACTTACGGCATTATAGGATGGGGAGGTTTTGCGGCATCCATTCTCTACCTTCTAGTGACCGTTCAAAAATTTTTCCTAAGGATCATCTTCAAATGTTCCCCCTCTCATCCATCAGAGCCATTTTTCAAGAAACTCGCAGTACTAGACATTCGCCAACTGTATTTTAAAGTAGCTCTTATCCACATATTGAAAAATGGTCTGATGAATTCCACACAAAAAGGTATACATAAACGCTGCTCAACGCATGGAAAATGCATAATCCCTAAAACAAAAACCACCTTTTTACAGAGACAATACTCATAAATTGCACCTTAAATATTGAATGCACTAAATAACGACTTCAAAATATCTAGTAAAATTACTCACTTTGCATCCGGTGTCCAAAAATGGACATCGTGAATGGGGTGAAATTTCTTCAAAGAACATATATATATATATACACACCACCAATAAAAGTTTTCTCTTATGTAAATAAATAACATGTGATTTATTTTAGATATTTTTTTCAATTGCTTTTTATATCCTTTTATTTCTTCATACTATTTTTATATTATTTTATCATTTTAATTACTCTATATTCTCTAATACAATTTTATATTCTTTGGTATATTTATAATCTCTTATTTTCTTTAACCTTATTTCAAATGTTAATGCACCATAGTGCCTAACATCTATTGTTATTAAAAAGCTATATATTAAATCGCCAACAACGCACAAAAATAGGATCAAACTTAAGCACTTGTGATTTAGTAAAGCATGGTATTCCTCAAGGAACAGTCTTAGGACCACTACTCTTTCTAATCTACATCAATGACCTATGCAATATTGTAATACCAGGTAAAATTCTCTCTTTTGCTGATGATACTGCAATAACAGTACAAGGTAAAACGTGGGAAGATACAACCAGTAAAGCCAACAAATGCATTGCAACAGTAAAAGATTGGCTAGATAGAAATCTTCTCAGTCTAAATTTGGATAAAACCATTTATATTCCCTTCTATAATTCCCAAAAGTCATCCCCTAAAAAAAATCTTAACTTGAAGTTCCATAACGTTAATTGTAACTTTGCGACATGCTCAAACTGCGAAGATGTAAAATTAGGAAAATATATCAAGTACTTAGGTGTAACTATAGACTGCCAACTCAAATGGACTTACCATATAGAAAAAACTGTTAATAAACTGAGATACCTAAATTACATATTCAAACGCATGAGCAATATTGTCAATATAAGGACCATGAAACTTGTTTATGACGCATTGGTGCTCTCATCCATTTCCTATGGAATAATCGTATGGGGAGGAACATACAATAACCATATAAGACCTTTAGAAATTGCGCAAAAGTCCATCATTAAAGTAATGTACCAGAAGGCCAAAACGTATCCCACAAATCAGTTATTTCAGGAAACTGAAATTACGGAACTAAGACGAATCTACTGTATCCAATGTCTTAAATTTATATTTACTCGTCCTAACAATTTCACCAAAAACACTAACCGCTCTAGCCAGAGACATACTACGTGCATGTACACAGTGCCTCACTGCAAAACCAGGTTGGCCCAAAGGCACATTAACTGTATTGCCCCAAAGTTGTTCAATTCCCTACCCAATTCCATCAACACGAGTCAAAATCTGAACGTATATAAAAAAAAATGTTAAAAGCTGGGTAAAAAATAATTTGGAAGTGAGTAAATTTTTTCTATAATTTGTACTATCTGTTTCTAATTTCCCAAAATATTCCATGTCTTCCTGTATCTATATTTAAAACGAGGTAATATATATAAACATGTATATATGAACAAGTTTATGTACTTATATGGGTGTATACAAATACGTTTATATATATACTTTTAACTTTAAGAAAATTCTCAGTAACTCCTGTAAAATGTAGAATCCTGTAACTCTGTTAAATCAACTTAAATTCTGTAAATTAAATGTTCTTGATCTTTATATTTACTATGTACAAATATTTTAAAATTATATTTTAACTGCCACTGTCTAATATAAACATAATATAATACCCACGCACAGGCTTCGCCTTTGTGGGATCTTTTTTTGCTACTTTTTTATATTTTTTTTGTTATTATGTATGTACCTTTTCCGATGTATCAAAAAAATTTCGCTAATAAAAAAAAAAAAAAAAAAAAAAAAAAAAAAAAAAAAAAAAAAAAAAACATAGTTGTCGAAAAATCCACAAACCATGTAACCGTCAAAGCAATGAATAAAGAGAAATAATAAAAAAATTAAAACAAAAACTGGGGTAAGTAATTTCACAAACGATGAATAATGTTGAAATGTGAGGAAAATATAAATATTTTTTTCCGAATTGATCGTCGTACAAAAATGTCCAATTATTATATTTTCAGTCATAATCATTGAATTAAAAAACCATCTAAAATTGCACATTTTGAAACGATTCCAACTGGCTACAATGTCATTACGTCTGGTAAAAAGGCCGGCACTGACGTTGGCTGGCGTGATGTCAACCCCGCCAAATTCACGAACAAAAACGAACATGTCGTTTTGGCAGCGAATCAAAAATTTCAAATTTTAAAACGTACAGTAAATGTATTCGTCAACGTAACAAAAAGGTATGAATGACTTACTAGAAGTTGTAATCCGATTTCAATCGCAGTTTAACACACTTTTATTCGATAATTTTCTTTATTGCACAAATATTGCAATTATGTAGAAATAACAATAAACAAATGCTAATTTTATTCGAAAGCAACACAGCTCGTGCTGAAAATTCAAGAAAAAAATGTTACGTTCACCTCCAGAAATTCCAGACGCTAAAGTTCATCACTCACGCTTATTTTGGTTGAGTCTGTCCGTATAACTCTGGTTTACTGAACTCGGATTGCTTAAGTGTGTCATTTTCAAAATTTGAACTGTTTTTGTAAAAAATTCAGACAAGCTACAAAGTTCCTACCTAAAATATAATGATTTTTACAGAAATCAATTTTAATTGTCATTTTTAAACTTGGTGTTGATTTGTCAAGAATTCACAGTATCCCGTGATGTTTCACGAGTATGCGCTAGTTTTTACAAATAAAATCTGTGGTGGGTGGGTTCTTGACTACCAGTAGGACGAGCCGAGTTTAATAGTCGTAACGGCTAACCGACTTGCTCCCTTTTTGATACAAGTAGGTAGTTATGCATAACTGCACAGAATGCATGAAGAATAAGTAGATTATAAATATTGAACTAATTGTATGAAAACAAATCACTTTGTAAAATATCACTTTATTTAATCAAAATTATCAAATGTTTTCAAAACCAGTGTCTTTTTCGTCGGGATAAAATTTACAATATTAAAAAAAGTGGTGTTTTACAAAGCGATTTGTTTTCATTCAATTAAAATGGCGCCACGAAGTGAATATGTAATTCATTTTAAAACTAATGTTGAAATATTTTTTTTGCTTCCAGATATCTATTATTTATTTCATTAATAATATAGTTTTCTTGACAAGCTTGATTTTTATGAGTAAAGAAAGTGATTGAGATTGTAAAAAAAAATAATTTCCCTGTATCTTGATTTTTATGAGTAAAGAAAGTAATTGAGATTGTAAAAAAAAATAATTTTCCTGTATCTGTCTATCAGTCATAAAAACTCTTGCATTTAATAGTTAGAAAAAAAGTATGGTTGTTCTAAATTTATTCCAGTGGCCTCTGTTATCAAAAGTTGGCTAGCGTCACTACTGGGACTGCAGGTGCAGGTCGGAACTACTTGCCGGAAATGCACTCGTACCAGTCTCGTAAATCTCGAAGCCTTGAGGTGTGACGTTTTCCTTCCCCCACATTTTAACAACCTCCTTTGGTTTATCAGTTGTGCAATCTTGAATTGGTCGTTCTCCATAATGTTTATTTTTTTAAACTTAAGTGCGGTTTTTACAGAACTTCTTTTTAAGTATGGCATACAAAGAGGAATAATAAATATGTAGATACATTAAAACATCGATTTAAAGAATAGCAGAAAAAATAAATACAACCACGAAAATATTTCAAGTTAATACACGTGTAATATAGTGGTCGAATTAGTTTTCTGTGATGCATTAAGAAGAACGTATGTATGCGCGGCCCATTTCGGCCAGTTTGATACAAATCTTAAATTTGGATTTGAGATCGAAATACACAACCAAACTGAAAAATTATTTTTGTAATCAAGTGACATATCAAATTTCTAGTACGGATGTGTGCTATTTTTTTTGCTTTAAATTATAAGATATAGGTCATTAAGGATTTTGGGTTTCATGATTTTAGAGGCAACTTGGGCAATCAATTATTTGTGAGTAAATGAAAATTATTAAAAAAATTATTTTACTATGTTTATTTTACAAACACAATGCAAAATAAAATAAGAATAAAACATTGTTAAAATGCATTTTTTGGATAGTAATTTTAAAGTATAAACGAGAAATTTTTGTTCTGCCGAAAAAAGGCAATTTGTATTTTTAATTTACAATTATCAAAATGATTTTTTTTTTTAATTTTAATTTTTTTATTTTATTTTTCATTATATTTCTATGATAAATATAGTTTTTTTTTATTGTTTTTCATTTACTCACAAATAATTGCCCAATTTGCATCTAAAATTATGAAACACATCATTAATGGCCTAGGTCTTATAATTTAAAGCAAACATAAATAAAATAGCTCACGTTCGTACTATGAAACTGGCCGAAATGGACCGCGCATACGTTCCACTTAATATCATTGTTTTATTATACTTTACAACTCAACAAATAAAAAAATCAACTAAAAAGTTAGATAGGTGCATTGTAAAACATGTTATAAAATTCTGTCATATTGCAGGTTCTTTGTGCCGGCATTATAAACACGCAAAACTTACGTATAATGGATTTTGAATTCTTAAATCCTCGAACTTTGGTTTTACATTATGGCCACGAGAAAACAAAATCCGCAGCGAAACTTTTAACAAAACACGCCAATGTTTCCCTTTAAACACTGTCGACCAAAACGGCTCGACCGTATTTATACTTTATACGAGTAGGGTAACTTTTTTAACCCATTCGCGCGCAAAGCCCTTTATGCAAACGATACGGGAACGGTAACACCGGCCGCCACTGTCGACGGTGTAACTTTTAAGTACCTAAGCGAAGTTTGACGCTGCGGGTAGTACCGGATGCCGGCTTAGTGGTTCGGCGGTCGGGATTAGCCGAGACACTAATATCTAATATATGTGTGCTTGTTTGGCGGTGGGCGCATGGTACCGGACGCGATGATATGTTTGATGGTTCTGTCGAACATGTAATGTGATTTGCATATACACCTACACGAATAAGAGGATTTTGATCAATGTTATAATAGCCATGTGATATGAATTTATAAATACCTACGTGAGGTATATACATAATTTCGAAATTAAGAAACAAAATAAATGGAAAAAAACCTTCTGTGGACATTCAAATTCATATCCGAAACCGGGTAGAAAAAATCCGACTAAAAAAATATCGTTTTTCCTGTTGTTAATTGTTGCACGCTTTAATTAGTTTGTGATTTTTTTTTTCCTTTATTTTCCCAAATTTTACATTTGATGTTTACAATATTATGATATAATAAGAAAAATGGGAACCCACTAAGGCGCAGCCTGTGCGTGGGTAATATAGTTTAATATATTTTATTATTGTACCTAGAAGGAACAAACAATGGGCATATAAAGCAAAAACATGATTAAAATTTGTTTAAATAGCTGTGCACAAAATGAGCATACGAACAGTGCAACGGTAAGTGTATAGTGTAATATTAAGTGTAATAGTAATTGTATATTAAGTGAAGTAGTGTAATAATAATGGAATAGTGAAACAATAAGTGCATAGTGTAATAATAAGTGTACTGTTTGTGAAAAAAACATAAAGTCATACAAGTTAAACAAACAACGTTTCAATATCTACATTGTCAAGCCATGACTTCAATTATAAATATTTTTTTTCATGAGCTCCACAGAGGTATCCCTGAGGAAAATAATTTCCCTCAGGGCCTTTGTCATCTTTGGGAATGCTGTGTGGAGGAGTTTTTTTTTAAGGAAAAGAAGGAGAAGAGAGTTCTGGGAAGGAAAAGGGTTTAAGGGGTCGGTGTGAATCTGGGTTCAGTGTGTCCTGGTCATCCGCTTCCAAGACGTACACAAACCTTACCCCATGAACCCGGGCGCCCCTGCTAAATCACCAAACGTAGCGAGCCACTTAGGGTGACCTATTGCAGAGGTGTTGGTTATCCAATAAAGGTTCCCGGAGTGGCGGTACCCATTCCCGCCTCCAAATTGAAAATTAAATTGATGTTATATATTGAAGTTGCCTTACAAATGTATTTTTTTTTTTTAATATGATGTTTTAAAGAAGTGAGTAACAATTAATAGTTATAAAATATCAGTTTTCTTTACATACATCTAGAGATGTAATAAAGAAAATATTAAATTACCAAATCGTATTTGTTAGTGGTGTACGAGATATTAATGTTTCAAATTAATATCGTTCAATGCCCATTCATAACATCACCCGTAAGAGAACTATCCCTGTAGGTGTGTTCACGTAAAATTATTGCCATAATAAACTTCAGCAACCATTCATGAACATTTTAGCATTAACGTTAGTGTAAAATATCTCCCAATGTCCAGTTCAATTATTCCATTTGGAATAAGCAAAGCCCAGAAGTTGGCGCAAGCAATTAAAATTCATGGCTGCTTTGCATGCAGCGGTGTCCAGGACATTCCGGCTCTGAATGGACCAAATTTCAACGTGGCAGAAACAGTTTGTAGGTACCTATTGAAACTGTCCAATGGAACTTGGCTAATTGTTGTGGGAAGTTGGAATCGAGTTGTTGTCCGGCGCTACGCACACCGGCAAACTTCGACGTCCGACCGTCTTATCCGGCCGTCTTATACAGACAGATGCGGTGAAAGGGTTAAGTTTTGTCTGGGAGCAAAACACCGTGGAAAGGGTGTCTGTGTTTTGGTTCGGGTTGGGAGGAATATTAGCCCATTGTTTATTCAACCTCTCTTCGGGTTTAATATAAAATTCAAATTCAAAGTTAGGAAGCAAAGCAACGCACGTGTATTTTTGCAAAAAATAATTACAGAATATTTTGCGATTGCACATTTTTTATTTATTTTAAGTTAAAAAAAATATCTTTAATTGATACATTTATATCCTAAATTAAAATTGTTTCTTATCCCTAATAAAATCAGTTATGGTATACCTCACCTAAGTGCTTCATTATTAAAATTAAAAACAAAGCAAAAAAAGGTAATTAATTGCTTAGCTAGGAATTAAATAAACTAATGAGACCTTTACCTTAACGAAAATAGCCCTAACTTAAACACCTAATAGGTGAAAACCTAAAACGTAAAAAAAGAAACATTATCATAATCACATTTAATTTTTTATTTTTATATATGTATACCGCACAAGAGTCCCAACTGCAGCCAGTGAGACTATAGCATCCCCAAAGGGAGATGTTGTGAGGCTGAAGGAGATGGGGAAGAGGAAGGTGGGGATGTACCTGGCTATTCAGATCTGGTCACCAAACACGGCGAAAGTAATTTCAAGCAACGTTTCTATTCTGAATGGTGATCTTACACCAGGGCGAAACATAGAGTATCTTCCACTCTGGAACGTGCCGCAAATATACTATATATTATTTTTAATTAATTAATTATGATATAACACAAATTAATCAAATAAAGTTTATTTTCCACGCCGGGATTCGATCCCACGACCTTCGAATTGCGAGCCAAGAGCCTTAGCACTCGACCACGCCGGTCGTCTTTGAAATAATGAAAGAAAACCTTCTTCTCCTGTAAAATATTCTCACGGTCGTTTGGACAATTAAGAACTAAGGCGACGTAATAGTTAGCTGATAATAAAAAAATCGTAATAAATGTTTTAATTCGCCGAGTAATGCAATCTTAACGTACCTTAAAGCATATGTATAACCTAAACCACCGCAAATCGTGAAACTATCAAAATAACATCCGGTTTGTTTTCGTTGGTCAGCCGCACTGACAGCATGGTTAAAAACCAAAACTCACAAAATTCCTCACATTTAAACTACCCGGTGGGATTTCGTGTGGAATTCAAATTGAAAACCCTTTTTAATTTGCACCTGTTTGCTCGTCAGGTATCTTCGCCCACGCAACGTGGCTAGTAGGATAATCCCCTTCTATAGTTTCAACTTATGGGTCAAAAGGTTTTGTTCGCGTGACCTATTTAGCTCCCTCCTCGGGTGATTTATCCATGGAGAAATTTCATGTTCCTAAACGACATAATAGGCCACGAATGCATTCAGAAGTGGCATGGGTCCAAATTGTAAAACAAATTAGCTGGAGGAAACCAAACTTGGAATGGAACGGGAAACTACACACAGTTCTGCTGTACAACAATGTTTGTCCTGTTACCACAATTTGCTTTGCGACAAGTTTAATTACTGTTTATCTTTCCCATTTAATTTCATATAGAAACTACCCTCCTCTACGTACTCCCAAGTTACCGAATTCCTATAAAAGCAAAACGTAATCTTAATTTCAATCTAATATCATTATAGTTCAAAATGATTTAAAAATATAGCTTTATACATGTAACCCTTCAAATAGCAATTAAAAAAAATCCCATGCATCATAAATATAATAACAATTTGACAATAAAATTAGGTCATTAATAATTCATTTTACTTGTAAGGTTTTTCCTGAACAATATTGAAGTGAGCTACAAAACCAAGGTAATTAGCCCACTGGAATTACCAAAATATTTAGAAATTCGACAGTCTAAAACGATTAGTAAACAAATGTAATTAAAATCCTCAAGACCACCCCGCTTTCCCTCCCTCATACGTTGTGTATATAAACCGTAGACTAAGAATATTTTGTACCAGTCTGAAGATGGCTCTAGCGAGCTGAAACCGGTTACGATCAATAAAATTTAAGTGGAAAAAAGTTTCATATTTGTTTTTATTCTATTATAATATAGCTATGCACTGGGTAGGAGAAAATGCGATAGAGGCAGTTTGTGGAGTAGGCTCCTTAAACTGGTCACTAAACATGACAAAAGCCATTTTATACTATTTCATATTATTTTTCTAATAATGTTGTGAAAAACGTATTTAATGACGTTTAAATTTAATTTAATGAAAACAAATAACTTTGTGTACACCACTATTTAATTAACAATATCGACATGTTTCAAAAACTATGTTTTCTTCGTCAGGATAATAAGTTAATAAAAAATAACAAAAGACAAACAAGTATAGACAAATTAGAACATAGACAAAATATTAGAAAGGGGAGGTGATTAAAGTTAACATTAAAGTTGACCCCTACCGATATAACACGAGCATAAAACTAGTGAACATTAGAAATCGCGTAAAGTTGATTACTCCGACCTGACAGCTTTCAACGGTACAACAGCTCATGCGCTCTGGAGGAACACAACGATACTGTCAAACACGGCTACCATCTTGCCAAGATTGACCCGACACGAAATACACAAACAAATTTACAAAGGGCAATACACCAGGGCAATACTACACCAGGGCAATACTAAGAATATCTTCCGTGGAAAGTGCCGCAAATATACCTTACATTATTTTAAATGATTAAATTGCGAAAACATAAATTGATCAAAAGAAATTTTTCTTGCGTCGGGGTTTGTACAAGTTACCTTCGGATAATTAGTTGAGAGCCTTGCTCCTTGCCCATGGATGCCGTCTAATGCTATGCTCAGTCAATTAACACTCAGTTAATAACATCTGTAGTTTCTTAATCAAGTTGATTACCCATAAATCATATGTCGGTAATACAGCCCGGGCAGGGGCGATAATGCTTTTAAATGAAAAAGCATTTTGTTTCCGTGGAAGGGATTTTTTTTTAATATATAAAGATGGTTTTAGTTTATTTGTTCCCCTTTTTACTGGAGATCGTAGGAATAACAACAGGGCGGTCCTTGTCTTTTTTAGCTAGGGTTCGGGCTACCGGGCTGTGTGATATTGTGGCATGTTTCAAGTGGTTTGCTAGATCTTGTTTGACCTTAAAGAAGTTGTAAATAAATACATCTCTTAATTTTTTTTTTTAAATCAAAAAAGAATAGCCTAGCGGGTACAAATTAACATTGTATGTGATTTTTTATACAATAAAAAAAACCCATACAAAAACACTCACCTTAAAAATATTATAGTACAGGAAGACCATGATTATGCACGGGATGTAGAAGGAGCTGAGAGAAGAGTAGATGATGAAGTCACTGTTGTAGAAGAGGCAGAGGTCCGGCAGGCGGTCCGGTGTGTTGTTGAGACCCAGCACGATGGGGGAGCCTATGGCCGCACTGATGACCCATACCAGCACAATCGTGAGCCACACGCGCCGGTTGTTCTTATGTTTGGCATACTTGATCGGCTGCGTTACTGCTATATATCTGGAAATATAATTAAAAAATATTTATTAAAATCTGTGAAAAGTCAATTAATTTATTAATTGAAAATAATAATCACATCTATTTAACCGATTTTGTTGTTTAGATACAACTGATATGTGAGCCCATTATGAGCCATATGTAGGACGCATATCATAAACACGTTATAACAAAAAAAAATTGTATCCCAAATGTGCAAATAATAAAAATAATATACTTATGACTGATATACCCAAATTATTAAGCAATTCGTGTCTAAAATCCAAAATTAAAATTTGTATGAAAAAGGCCGCGTAGCAGGTATTTTCTTCTGCAATATCCATAGACATACGAATATTGGATCAGTTTTTTTCTTCTGCAAGTATTAGTTTTTTTTTATTTCCAACAGCTGTGCTGGCTTTCAATGCCGTTGTCAAAGAGTGTTTTGCTAAATTGAGACAATTTATTTACATGACAATGAATGATCAAAAAGCTGTCACTACAATAAAAAACTAAAAGCCTTGCATTACATAATTTTATTGCCATAACAAAGTTTGATTTGTTTCATTTATTTTTTTTTTAAATCCACTTAAGTTCACAGTACAAAATTCTGGATTTTAATACGATATAATTATATTTTTACGTAATTTTAATGACGCTTGTTATTTTTGTTAAAAAATACATCTAAAATTGACAATTTTGTCAAATCCAACCCAACAACCACTTGATTTTTATTTACTAAATACCGATTTCCCAGCATGCGTTGCAATGCCACTTAAATATAGAAATTGTTTCTCACTGCGTGTCCTTTCACATTCGTTCCTGTCCCCCTTCAACTTCCCCTTCCCTGTTCCCATTCCATCTTCTCATCTTCCCCCTTTCCCCTTTCACTTCCCCCGTCCCGCGAACCTCCACCCTCCCGCATGCCTCTTCCACCATCCCTACCTTTCCCCCTCCCACGTTCCCCCTCCTGCAAAGCCCCCTCCTTCGTTCCCTCTACCCCTCGAGGATTCCCCCACTGCTATTCACCTCCACCATTCCCCAACCATTCTCCCCGTCGCTAAACTATATGAAAACACTTGTTTTTTAAACAAATCACGCGCCACCTATTGCAAAATTTTTATACAAATTTGCAATAGGATAAAACACCAGAGATCACCAGTATATATATAGAAACCTTCGCATTAAACATTAACCTAAACATTACTTCTCTATTATACCGATTCTTGACATAACCCGACTCAAGTATTTGTTTTTTTTGAACTTACAACGTATTCCATAGCCATCCGGACTTTTACCACCCATCTGCGCGTCAAATATTTCCCCACAGTAAGGTAGCCCGCATTTATTGCACAAGGTATAACAAGAAACAACGATCCAGACCGGAGGCGCTAACACGGATAAGTGAATTCGGTTTCCGATTCCCGGCAAAGTGAAATTTAATCAAGAGAGAAAGATACTCTTAATATAAATCCCGGCCCGGGGCGTTACGACCGCCTGGGCAGTCGTTCGGGGCCCGATCTAAGAAAAATCCCGCGTCAGGTTGTTCAATACACTTGCCCACTGAATGTGATCCGAAATTTTCGCCTGTTGCGCAAAAATCATTCTCTTTCAACCCTGCTTTTCAATAGATTAATAAATTATTAGTACGAGTATAACATTTTTATCAGAACAACTCTCTTTTTATAACTTTTCAAAGGTTATTCCTATCAATGTAATATATAATTGAAGAAGATAACACTATTACTCTGAACGAAAATATGAAAGAGAATAAAATTTAGAATATATATAATTAAAATAAATAAAAATTGTCAGAAATAATATGATTGAATTTGAAATTTCAAATATGAGATTGAGAAATTAAATAAGAGGTGGCAGTGGCTTAATTGGATAAGCCGATAAGGTATTCATCCCGGTAAGACGAAAGGTTCTGGGTTCGTGTCCCAGTTGCGACCGTTATATTTTTTTTATTTTTCTGTGCCTTGTTCTCTTTCATATTTTGTTTAGATTGTTAGTGTTATCTTCTTCTTCGATGATATATTAAATTTTTAGTGCGCTGTACGTACGAACGTCACCTACAAAATTACTGCAATCACAAAATTATATTATAAATGAAATTATTGTGTTAGAAATAGGGAGTTTTGCAAAGAATGCAAGGCTGATGTAAGCGTAATGAGTAAAATTAAGAAAAGAACCGATTTTATAGTTTAGGCATGTAGGGTGAATGAATGAAAAACAAGTGTAAGAAGAAATGACGCTAATATGAATGATTGAAGCAGTCGGGGATGCAGAGGAAGACAGTGAACCTTATATAATCTTCAACCCATGAACCCTTCTGTTATTCCTACCCATGTATGGGACGATATTGTATGAATTTTTATGTATTTATTTTTTTAATATGAATACCGCACAAGAGTCCCAACTGCTCCCGTCTGGAGTCAGTGAGACTATGGCATCCCCAATCGGGGTATGTTGTGAGGCTGAAGGTAGTGGGGAGGAGAAGGAGATGGGGAAGAGGAAGGTGGGAAGTACCTGGCTATTCAGATCTGGTCACCAAACACGGCTAAAGCCATTTCAAGCAACGTTTCAATTCTGAATGGTGGTCTTACACCAGGGCGATACTGGTAGTATCTTCCACTCTGGAACGTGCCGCAAATATATTAATGGGAATGAAGAAAGAGCTGCCTATCCCTAAGGGGAAACGGCGTGGTGGGTAATTGGTAAGAAATCATATTTATTCAAAAATGTAGATAGATTAAGAGAATTTTTATGGCTTTAAAGTGGAGTATGTAAAAAATCGTGAGAAAAAAGCGTGATTGAAGAGCAAAAACGTTAAGGTATCTATTTTCCATATTTTTTTTATTTTTAAAATACGAACTAAAACAGACTATTCGATGGTATTATTTGAAGCAACTCTCACCTGTCATCCTATGAATCAGATCAGGAATAAGTTTTCTTCCATTTAACAGCTAAATAAACGTAGGTAAAAAAAAAAACAGTTATAATATTTCCTTGATATAGATTGCATTTTCTTTAATTGTATATTTTGCGGGGAATATCTTCAACTTAATAATTTCAACATTAAGATGGACTAAATAATTATCTACACCTACTGTATCCCGAATACGAGTAATCAATACGTGGTAACAACGTAATAATATTTAATCCTCTAATATGCTTCCTATAAGACCTAAGAGGATCCTTTCTTACTGTTAGAAAAAAAATTTCCTTTGTTACACAATATGCATACATATATATAAGTCTTATAAGTCGTTCACAAGGAAACATTCTCTTTGCCATGACTTGTAAAAACGATTCTTGTATTCATAAGGTGATCCTTCGAAACGTATTGATTAGCTTTAAGTTCATTGATGTGGCGACTTGCAAGAAAAAAACACCTAGTATTTATTATTCCTGGGTAAGTCGTGAAGCGTTTGCGTACATAATTGAAATACGCATGCAGCGTCCGGGATTTCTGAGCGTCCGACTTGGAAATTTCCCGTCCTTATCAAAAATTCATATCTTCGAATTTTAATATAAAGACATAAAAGCTGCTTTAAGTGTAAGAGCTCTTTTAAATGCACTGATATTTATCCGTTTATCCCGTATTTCAGGATTCATAAAAATATTATAAACGTATGAACTAGCGTCCATAGTACCTATTTGGAGAATATAAAATATAATGACCTATGTAGATTTAAATTTGAACATGCATTTTTTAATGTGTAACACTACACACACATTGATCATTATCAATGATTTGTAAGAAAAAAATATTTCAATAATTTCGATTTGCGAAATGTCAATAACAAATATTTCAGAAGCGCTGCAAGATATCTCTTGTTGAAAAGTGAAAAAATCTTCGTGATTGTATTCAAAGCGCGGCAAATTTCTAAATAATTTCAATAAGTGTTTTAAAATATCTCTTCAAATTGGCCACATTCTGGCTAGCGAGCGCTCAAGGGTTCTTTAAAATTGGCCAGAATGTGGCCAACAATACTCCATTGGACATCATAAAAATAAAAAATTTCGTTTTGGAACCACGAAAAACAATAATATAATATTTGGGTCAGTCAAAAAGTAATGGTTCCAATTTTTTTCAACTTAAATAAAGTTAATTAAGTAAAAATTTAGAATTTGGTACTATTCCTCAAACCTTCTTCTACAATCTGCTGCAGTAGTAACTTTTTACTTCAACAGGTAGCTGCAGTCGCTTGCAAAATGGCCGACATCGATGTTTGTATTAAACAGCGTTCTGTGATTGATTCTTGACTAAAGAAGATAAAACGCCCATTCGCATTCATGAAAGACTAAAAAATGTGTACCATGATGCAACATTGGATATCAACACTGCTAGATGATGGGTTCGTCGATGTAACGAAGCTGAAAGTCAAACTCATCTGGCTGGCGAAAAGCGGAGAGGCAGGCTGTTGATTGCAGTGACTGCAAGCAACATTGAGCGAGTTGATGACATCATTTCTGGTGACCCCAGATAACTAAAGATGTTGCATCTGTCCCTCAGTAATTGAAGAGTAATGACGATTATTCGACAGCTGATTATTCAACACAAGTTTGTGCAAGGTAGGTACTAAGAAAGTTATCAAAAAGGCAGTCAATGGAATGGCATGACATAAACTCATCAAGGATAAAAAAATTCAAAACTATGTGATCTGCGGGGAAAGTTGTGGGGATGGTGTGCAGAATGTAACCAAGCTTTTTACACACTGTGATATATGCTCTTGTTAAAAGATGGACCAAAGCTGTGGAAATAGACTGAGATTATATTGAAGTCACAAATTAATCGTCAATAGTGTGGTTTTCAACTTCCATTATTTGCATTTTTTTCTTGACGATTAAAGGAGAAAAAAATAGGAGGCATTATTTTTTGACTGACTCTTGTAAATATGTTTATAAATTCGAATCTCTTATTTCATTTCCAAGAACTCAAATGATGAAGAACTCAAATCATATTTTTCAACCAGTCTAAATCATGGAAATCTCGATTCTTTTCGCCAACCTTTTTGGGTTACGGCATGAAAATGCTAGGAAAATACAAAAGGCTACCTGGAAAAGAAGAAGAAATAAAAGCAGACAAGCCTTCGCACAGACGTATGAAATAAGGATATTTTTCATGCCGTTCTGCTGGCTGAGCTTAGATTTACAGCTTGAGAGACGCGAATCCTAAGTAAGATGTCTGAGCTCTATCCAAATCCTACTCAAGTATTTGATTCACTTATTGTAGCCTTGTCGTACTGAGACATTTCCACCTTCTTCTTTCATCCACATGCACGTCATAATATATTCTCTTAATACTGTTTTTCCCACAAACCATCTGGCGCCCCATACGTATATAAAAACATCGGCCTTGATATGTTTTCGATACTTCTCTAAGTAATTCGGATACGTTGTTTTTCTGAACAAAAGCCTAATGGATATATTTGAATGTATTTATTTATTTTACAAAAAAAAAATCATTTAGTAGATGGTATTAAATCCGTGGGTTGTACATTATACCTTTTATATTCAGTAGGCAATATTCTATCACATTTCCCCTGTAAATACCATACCACGATAATTATTGTACACCAGGGTACCTAGCATGGTCGATCGGTATAACCCTAAATCAATACTATATTGCCCAAATCCGTCATCTATGGTCAGTTAGTAATATTTGCGATCACGGTCAACAATTGATAAAAAAATTCCAACCGACGATTGACAAATTTTAGCCCGGATTCCATAGTATCAGATAAGTTTCGGTTAGCTGTCAATATATGCCTTTATTTGAATTATGTCGTTTGTTAATCAACATAACTGGCTCATTTAATAAACGTATTAAACTAACAAAGATTTTTGTGTTGAAAGAAGTACACGCGATCCGTAGACTTTATAATTCAACTAAGACGCGACCAAATTATTCTGTTTGAATTTGGATAAACTAAAGTAGCTGAAATATTACTAAAGGAATGATTAACTAATTAACACCCGTGTAGTGTCAAAAAGTAAATGCGGACTGCCAATGCATATTTAGGTTTGTATTTCAATTCAACATTGCCAAATTATTTTTATTTTTACGTATTTGACTGGCAGATCTGCCAGTGTTGCCAGCGTATATCGATTTCTAATTTATTCCCCACCAATATCGGTTCGGCTATCAACAGTAAGACTGTGCTAGGGATATCGATATAAAATCAACGGAAGTTACTCCCAACGATCCGATATTGTAAAGTTATCGATTTCACCATGCTAGAGCCCCAGGGTTGATAACTGGACTTTGCTGTTAACTCCAAACTTCGCGAAATAAAGTTGTCTTTGTTAGTTACGGAGAGTACTCCGTTAATTTATTGTGTTTCTCAACCATCCTCCTTACCATCTCCTTCCCCTTCTACCCCCTACAATCAGACAGCATCTCTCAATAGGAAATGTTGTAGTCCTACTGGCAGACAGTGCTTTATGTGAATACTGCACAGGAATCCCAACTGCTCCCAACTACCTAGGGCCAATAAGACTATGGCATTCCCAATTGTGGTATGTTGTGAGACTGAAAGTAGAGGGGAGGAGAAAGAGATAGAAAAGAGGAAGATGGGAAGTACCTGGCTATTCAAATGTGGTCACCAAATACGGCTAAGCCGTTTCAAACAATGTTTCAATTCTGAATGGTGGTTTAACACTAGGGCGGTAGTGAGAGTATATTCCACTTTGGAACGTGCCGCAAATAAACCATATTATATTATTTAATTGTGAAATAAGACAATTCAATTAAATAAAATCTTTGTTCATGTTCTTTGTTCACTTTGTGTTGTGGCATTATAATTTAAAATAAAACAATAACTTTGCAAACTTTTTTTTATACTATATTTTTTTTTAGGCCGACCTGGTTTTGCTACAACCTTCAGAACTGTATATTATAATTTGGGAGGCAGGAATGGGTACCGCTGCCCCGGGAACCTTTATTGGATAACTAACACCTCTGCTATAGGTCAACCCAAGTGGTTCGCTACGTTTGGTGATTTAGCAGGGGTGCCCGGGTTCATGGGGTGAGGTGTGTCTACTGTGAGGTGAAATGGGTGACTTGGAGGCAGATGACCAGGACACACTGAACCCCAGATTCCTACCCACCCCTTAAACCCTTTTCCTTCCCAGAATTCTCCTCCATTTCCTTTCCTTAAAAAAACCCTCCACACAGCATCCCCAAAGATGACATAGGCCCTGAGGGAGATTATTCTCCTCAGAGCCACCTGTGTGAAGCTCATTTAAAAAAAGTATAATACTCTTCTACTAGTAGAGTATTATACTGCCCTGAAGAAGCTGCGGCTGTAGCGAAACCCAGTTGGCATAAAGTATAAAAAATAGAAGTGGTGTTTACAAAGTTATAACTTGCCCAAGCCGAGATTTGTACCCGCGACCTCCGTATTGCTGGTCGAGAGTCTTACCCCTCGCCAAAGGAGGCTGTCAAACTAACTCTCGTGCCGCTTGTGCGGTATTCTTATATAAATAATGCATAAAGTATATAAATAGGTATTTATTAACACATATTTATTTTTTACGACTAAGCAGCCTATTTCAAAAGGTTTTCAAAGACAAAGCAATCAAAATCACAACTTGTACACAAAAGAAATATTTTTATGTATTTCCAAAGTCAATACAAATTTCTACCTCGGAGATAATTTAATTTGGAGGCATCAAAATCACAGTCACTTGTGATGCCATCTTTCCGTATTACATCTTAACCATAAATGTACCCTTATCGATTCAATTACATCAATATTTTGGGTAACTTAATAAGGGAGCGTATTTAATTAATGCTGAAAATTGACAATAACTATAATTTAGATGGAAAGGCTGTTAGGTTATTGTAAGTATGGTAATACAGGGAACTTCATTAATGGAGGACTGAACGCCGTAGTCGCAAAGAAAAATTGCCCAAATAAGCGAGTTCTGCAGTCCCCAATAGGGTGTTAATATTAACCCCAATGTATGGCAGTGGGGCACAGAGCTGGTAGAGATAGGATAGAAGTTGACTAAATGCTGTAGAAATGAGTTTCCTTATGTGCAAAGTATTAAATGGTGGTAAAACCAAATATGATTATGAAAAAGAACCATGACAACTTAGAATCAGCAATTTCAACATTCCTTCGAAAAGTCATTAAAAATTATGAAAAAAATAAATAGGTAGCCCATAACTTAACTTAAAGCAACCGATTTAACCACTAACTAACTAATACGCACCGTTTCTCCGCACGGGTAGGCAAAAAGGATGGACCGCCAAACAACTTGATCTTGTCACGCACTCCTTGCCTCGTTCACATTCATACATACGTTTTCTATTATTCTGACTCTTGACATGGCCCGAATCAATCTATCTGATTCACTCGGTCGTGCCACGTCTTCCTCGGGCGTCCCCGACTTATTCTGCCATTCACATTTGCGTCATATATTCTCCTCATACTCCTGTCCTCGTTCGTTGTTCGTGCTCTGCCCAAACCATCTGAGGGTCCCTTTCTTAATTTTACTCTACTAATTTTTTATATATTTTTTTTTAAAACTTTCAATGATTTTTCAAAACAGGTATTACGATACAATAATGGTTGCTTATCAGTTATTTGGGGCTAGGAGCGGGTTTATGACGGAACTTATCGTTCTAGGATTTCTTTGAAAAACGAATTGTAATTTAATTTTGTAATGCTCTTAAAATGAATAAAGTAATTCCAATGAATTAAATGACCGTGTTACAAATGCCGAGATCCAGAAAGAATGCATGGCTGATGTAAACGTAGTGAACAAGTTTAAGAAAGGGAGGCTTATTATTTAGTTTGGACATGTGGTGCAAGTAGTCGGAAAAGCCCGAGGAAAAAATGGCATGACTTAGTGAACTAAATGTTTAGCATTATGTTGAGATTTAGAACAACAGATCAGTTTGTTGGAGATAATGAACGAAAGTGAATATTGATTTTATCCAGCAGCAGCTAAATGATAACTAATGATCCCAGTCCAAGGTTCACCAGTCAAGGGATTTGTTTTTATTTGATGCCACCAAGACTTTTAAATCCTGATCAGGTCATTTATTTTACACGAAACTTTAGAAACTTTTTCACCGAGACAAAACATTCCGAGTGCTTTACGAGTTGCCGGTACATTCTCATGTGTCAGGACTTTTACCAAGTTCGACGTACTTACTCTAGACACATTTAGAAAGACTCTTAAATCTTTACTTTAGTCTTGAAAGTTTATTTTTGGTCAACGGAAAATCCTTTCAAAGGTTTACAAAATACACTCAACGTGTTTGAAAACATATTTGTACTAGTATACCTATATTCACGAAAACGCGTGCAATTATAATGGTTTACTTACGAATTTTTTCTACGGTGTAATATTTTCTGAATCAATTTAAGGTCTAAGTGATACTTTTTGGAGGCCTTAGATCTTCTATTTCTTTTAATATATAAATTACTTTCGACAGTTGGTCCCACAACTACCAACGTTTCGTAGCCCGCAACATCTGAAAATTTCATGCATGAACCTACTTGCGTTTATTTCTAAAAACTACAATAATTATTTTCAAAATGATTTCAAAAAATGATTTTTGAAATTTTAGCAATAAATCATTAAAATAATGAAAGGGATAGTAATAATTCACAACTTAATAAAATTACTAAATTTGATTAACATTAAATATAAAACAGTAAATACCACCGAATCAATATTTTATTTATTTAAGAAGAAAACACGTACGAACATGTACAAACCAAAACAATTTTTTCTTCAGTTAATATTAATAACATTACGTTATGTTAATTATGTTACAATTTGGGATGCGGGGATGGAACGGCCGCCGCCGTTGCCCCGGGAACCATTTATTAGATAACCAACACCTCTGCCATAGGTCACCCCAAGTGGTTCGCTACGTTTGGTGTACGCTACTTAGCAGGGGTTCCCAAATTCATGGGGTGAGGTTTGTCCAGGTCTTGGCGGCAGATGCGTCTGTTCATCTGCTGCGTGACGGGCCGCATCGAGAGAGACAAGTTGAGGGAGGCCTTTCGACCTTTCCAGCTGGACTCGACCCATTGCCTTACATTACATTTCTCACATTAAACATGAGATCTACGAATGAACATGATAAAAATATCCAAAAAAACACTTTTCAAGGTCAATCTATAAATTATTGTAATGCAAAAGGATAAAATTTTTCCGATACCTTTCGTACAAAACCTAATAAACCTAGAATAAAATAAGAAAAATTCAAAGCATGTTTATTGTTTACTCCCTGGCGGTGTTACGAGAGATCTCGAACGTCTGAAATGGCATTCAAGTTCAGATTTCACGACGCCTAATGGCAGGCGGAAATTCGTCGTCATGCCATGATATGTAACGGAAACCGGTTATTAAGATTGATATGTTTCGGAATAATATTGAAACCATAATGTTATATTGGTTGTATGGGAAGGTTCTGAAAGGAAATGGAAAGGTTATTCGATTGAATTGTGGCAATGACTTTTATCAATAATTTTATGAACGAGCTCGAAATTATTAAAACTAACATTAATCAATTTAATACCGGTTTTTTAATACTTTATTTCTCAGTGGTTTTTAAATTTGAAAAATGGGAAAATACGTAGATATAATTTTGGACAAACAGATTCACATATTAATGCTAGTGATGAAAATGCTGAAATTGAGTAAAGAAAAAAGCTGCACGGTGTTTTGATGCTTCAGACAGTAACAGCTCAAATTTTATGACGCCGTAGCTCACTGTTTGTGAGATTTTTCGACGGTGTCAGCCTACTTTTAATTTTTTTATTATTTTTTATATGCATACCACACAAGAGTCCCCAACTGCTCCTGTCTGTAGCCAGGAGACTATGGCATCCCCAATTGGGGTATGTTGTGAGGCTGAAGGTAGTGGAAAGCGGAAGGATATGAGAAGAGAAAGGTTGGGAAGTACCTGGCTATTCAGATCTGGTCACCAAACACGGCTTAAGCAATTTCAAGCAAAGTTTCAATTCTGAATGGTGGTCTTACACCAGGGCGATACTGAGAGTATCTTCCACTCTGAAACGTGCCGCTAATATATTATATATATTATATGTTATAAAATTAATTGGGAAATACCACAAATTAATCAAATAAAATTTATTTGCGCACGCCAGATTAAAACCCGTGATCTTCGGATTGTGAGTCGAGAGTCTTACCTCGGGACCACGGAGGCCGTCACTGCTTAGTGTTTTCAATGTCCTTTTTCAATTTGAACTCTTGACAAATAACTTTGTGTAACAAAATGAAGTCTTGTCTGAGATTTAAAAAATTAAAATGCATGTTACAAAACGCTGCAGTCTATGATTATAATTAGGTAATAATCCAAAAATAGTTATCCAAAAATGGTTAATTTCTGGCAGAAAATCGACGCAAATTGGATTCAGCTAGAGTTCACTGTTCAAGGGTTTTTCACTGCTTCAAATAACGAATGAACAGATGTTCTGCCTTACGGTTGTTAGTAATTTTGTTACCTAAATTAAATTCCTTCTGAAGCCGACAAGATTCCGTTAGATTTCACTTCTGCCTCCTTATTTATTGGACTGCATACGGAATTTATTTTCTTGGCAAAAGCCTGCGACCACTTGGCACCGAATCAAAGCCTCAAATGTTACTAAAATGAAGTGAATTACTACCGGAATTTATATTTTATTACCAAATTAGAATAAAAATTCGATTTGTGCACGAAAAATGGCTGAGAAGTAATGAAAGAAAATGCAGTTGAAATAACGACCCGAAGTAATAAATTGTGGAATTGTGACTTATTTCTTTGGAATGGCCGCATATGGAACTCTAATACAACTAACTGCAAGTATCGCAAAGCTCAGATTATCATTAAAATGATTTACGAACGTTGTTTAATGCTTCACAAATGTAATGGAGGAGTTTGAAACTGAATTTAATTTTTGATTGTAGTCGCGATTGTTTATTTACTTATAAATAAACTAACTAACTAACCATCACGCCGTGTCCCAGCAGGGGTAAGTAGAGAGAACTTGCCGCAAAACAACATGGTCTTGGCACACACTATTTACCTCATTTACATTCATACATCGTCTCAAACATACTCTTCTATTATTCTGACTCTTGCCATGACCCGTCACAAGTATCTATTTATTTATTTATTTATTGATCAACGCCCTTTTTCAGGGCTTTTACATATTAATGGTAATAAATACAATATTTATTGTACATAACTGAACTGCTTCAGTAACAATATTTTATATTTGTTTAAAGATAAACTGAAGATGTCCACGGACTTGGTGTAATTGTTTCCTTCCATTAGTATTCTGGGTAAAGAGGAATACATATGGTTGTTAGTCCCAGAATTTCTGCACTGAAATAAATCCTGACTTCTTGTATTACGTTGTGGAATCCGGAAGCTTATCAATTCAAGCAATACCGGACTATCAACTAAATCATGTAGAATTTTATATAGAAATACCAAGTCAGTGAAAATTCTTCTGTCTGACAATTTGAGCATATTCATATTATTTAACAGAGTGTTGTAGTTCAACATAATTGTTGGAATCCCCATTTTGAAATTTAGAAAACGTAAGAATTTGTTTTGTATTCTTTCAACAGCTTGTACATGTATGTTATAATGTGGATTCCAGACGGGAGAATTGTACTCAAGTTGACATCTAACATACGCAAAATATAACAGTTTAAAACACTTTATATTGTTAAAATTTCTAGTTAGCCTAGTTATAAATCCCAACATTTTTAAGCCCTTATTACAGATTATTATCTGATTCACTTGATCGTGCCATGTCTTCCTCGGGCGTCCCCAACTTTTGCTGCCATTCACATTTGCGTCATATATTCTTACACTACTTTCTTCGTTCATTCGCTGTAAACGCCCAAACCATCTGAAGGTCCCTTTCTTAATCTTACTCATTACGCTTACATCAGCCTTGCATTATTTGCGGATCTCCACATTTCTCAAACAATCATACATGATTTTACCATACATGCGCCTCAGGGATCTCATTTCAAGAGCATTCAGTCTGCTTTCATCCTTCCTCTGCCAGTTCCGTACCTCACTGCCATTTATCAGGGTAGGTACCAGCCCGTTACTGCCATATATCAGGTGGGTCCATTGTGGACTGTTAGCTTCGCTTCTTTTGACAGTTCTTTTTATTAGCGCCAACAGCATTCAGTCCTTTATTAATAGAGTTACCTGCAATTACCCTTCTTCCAATATCTCTATCGGCCTTCCCATCTCTCGTAAACATACCAACCAGATACACAAACTCATCCACCTACTCCAAGTTTTCATCATTCACAACTATATTGCACACTGTTTTCGTACTCCAACAAATAAATTTAAACAAATATGAAAAATGCACGGATCAAACGTTGATATAGTTTGTGAGGTTTGTCTTAAATCTCTCAGAAAATACGAATTTTTCTTAAAATTAATTTGCTTAAATAAGCATGGTAAGGGGTAAATATTTTAATGGGTTCGAAAATCTAGTTAAAAAGAATTCTGAAAAAGCGTAAATTTTCAAATTGTGAGCTCTGGATTATGGAAAATGCAAATTTTTTTCATTTTAATTTCCTAGGACAAGGCCATGATGCTCAGTTTGCAGGGTCATTTCTATCAAGAGTTGAGTAGATTTATAGTAAAAAAAGATTTTCTAATGAAATTTTTGTGATTTTACAGTGTAGACAATTTCTAACATGAACTCTGAAATATATATAAAATAAATTTTTACTTAAAATTCAAAAATAATATGCTTTGTTGTTTCATGATGTTATTATGAAGTCTCGTGGTCGAGAGTTAAGGCTCTCGATAAGCAATCCGGAGGTCACGGGTTCAAATAGCGAGGAGCGCAAGTATTTAGTGCAAGTAAGAGCGCAAGTAGGAGCGCAAGTTCTGGGAAGGAAATAGGTATGATAGGTGGGTAGGAATCTGGGGGTTAATGTGTCCAGGAGTGAAGGATGACGGACGTACGAATACATCCCTCCCACTGTCGAGAGTCAGGCTGGAGAGGTCTAGGATAAATCTTCTTCAACCAGTCTCATCTCATCTCATGGTAGGTAAACCTAGATAAATTCATCCCAAAATCCCGGGCACCCATGCTAGGTCTCCAAACGTAGCGAACCACTTGGGACTACTTATAGCAGGGGTGTTGGTTATCCAATAAATGAATCCTGGGGCAGCGCTACCCATACCCGCCTCTAAATGGGCTGCCTTACTGGTTTCAGATGGTTGGGAGAAGTTAAGTGTTACGTGGTATTTACACTAAAAAAAATTAAAAAAAACCCATACGAACCAATTTTTCTTTTTTAAACATGTAAAAAAACATTTTCAATTTTCGATCTAGTTGCCTCATCTCTTGGGCTGACTAGTAGCCAATTTCATACATTTTATTTTTATTTCACTGAGGATTGAACATTCCTCCTCAGGGACTGACTAAAATGAGAAAACCGCTAATGCCAAATTCTAATTGGACAGAACAGACTTTATTTCGTATCTACTGTAAATTTCATCCAATTTCAGAAAAATGCATGTGTGTGCGAGTGTGTTTAAGTAAGCGTTAATAAAATGCATTGTCATTGACAATGCGTCAATCTGCCGTGAGGTTCAGCTCGATCAGGTGTCAGGAAGTTGGTCAATATCCACTTCTAAAATTTGCATTCATTTGTTAAAAAAAATAAAATCGTTATTTAAATGGATGTATTTAAAAAAGAAAAGAAAAAAGTTTTTCAAAGGCAGGTCAATTAGCAAACCTATTAATATTTAATAAAGCATTTTTAAAAGACGAAAAAAGATGAATGTTTAATATTTGAAACGCTTGGTTCCAAAACCCTTCCAATTAAGGTATAATCCTGTTATTAATTGAGAGTACCGACTTTTCGGTGTAAGAAGGATTCTGAAAAGTGACACACCGCCCCCAGGTGGCAGTTTTAAAAGTGCTTAGCCGCCACTCAGTGGCTTATGCCACATTAATCTACTGGGGCTGAGTAACCTGGCTCGCGAACACCCTTTACCGGCCTTTGATGCAATACCTCAAGGCGGGGATTGGCAAACTTTTTTTTGTAAATGGCCAGAAAACTTGAATCCATT
Source organism: Glyphotaelius pellucidus (assembly GCA_936435175.1). Lineage (NCBI taxonomy): Eukaryota > Metazoa > Arthropoda > Insecta > Trichoptera > Limnephilidae > Glyphotaelius > Glyphotaelius pellucidus. The sequence continues at coordinate 17,674,568 of OW386548.1, forward strand.
TTTTTATTTTTTTTTTACGTCAGATCCACACAGGAGGCTCTCAGGAAAATAATTTCCTTCAGGGCGTATGTCATCTTAAGGGATGCTGTGTTGAGGACCTTTTTAAGTAAGGAAACGATAGGAAGTTCTGGAAAGGAAAAAAGTATGAGGGGTGGGAAGGAATCTGGGGGTCAGTATGTCCTAGAGTGACGGACGAATATCATCCTTCCAACTGCGGAGTTAGCCGATAGGTCGAGAGAGTCTGTAGATGATAAAACAGAACATCGACAAAACAAAACATCGACAAAATATAAATTTACAAAACAGAATGTTGACTAAACAGAACACATATAAAACGGAACATTGACGTTACAGAACATGTTCAAAGCAGTACATTGACGAAACAAGAAATTAATTAAACAGATTAATCAAGAAAAGTTACGAAAAGTGAAACCCAACCTAACCTAACCTAAGCTAACCTAACATAATATTTTTCGTTCACTGTTTAATCCGGTTACCGATTGGTTCGCCGGCTGAGAAGCATATTTGAGAACTCCTTATTTATTTCAATTTTTTTTTTAAATAACGATTTTAACATTTTTATATTATTTATACTTGTATGGTAAGAATATATGTATAGTAAGAATATATGTATGGTAAGAATACATGTATAGTAAGAATATAATATGTATATGTATAGTATATGTTATATGGTGATAGTAACTGCATAATGCACAATACAAATATTTATTAAATTATGGTCAATGACAATTAAAAACAACATGACAAATAAGCACGCAGGTAGAAAAATACACGACCAAAAAAAAAATTACATGTACCTTGAAGTTCTTACTAAATGCTTCAATATTTTGATTTTTATTTAACCTAAAGAAATATTAATTATTAATAGAACTCATTTATGGTAGAGGAGTCTATTTACGTTAGAGAACACTTGATAATTGGTAGTTTATTCATGAAATGGTAGTGTGAAATATGACGTAGATAAGTACTGTCTAGTGGTTCTAGAAGGTTTGTGAAAATTTATCAGTTTAAGTAGATTGTGACACTCAATGACGTCGATTGTATTTTTATATATTTTGGTCATGTCAAAAAGGTACGTCTTTGGACAAACTTATAAATAAGTCCATTTTTAAAAATAAAAATGTGTATGTATGAACTCCGCAGTTTTCCCAAATTTAGCCAAATAAGGAAAATTAGAAATTTGTAGTTACATTTTGCGATTCCATGGCAATTGATCCGCCGACAATTGGCCCCATGGCATAATTATTAATAATATGCAGTCGGTTAAGGTAAAATACGGTATACCTACTAGCACAAAATATAACTGAGCTTCTCGGCCCTTCTTGTTAAAATCAAAGTGTAATAATAAGTGACCTCGACGGAGCGTGCAGAGAACGTACCGCCGAATAACAAAAGTATAACATGTACTCGCATTTACATTCAAATGCCTCGAGGATAAAACTGCTTGCATATAAGCGTAATTCACACCTGGCGGGTGCGGCGAGTGGACGCCCCATCGCGAACGGCTGCCACGCCGAGACTAAATGTCACAGAGAGTTCAGCGTGGTGGGGAAACCAAGCTACAAACCTCAGCACCTTGGAGACTTTATTCGACGGACAGCCTTCGTATTTTCATTCAAATGCGTCAAGGATAAAACTACTTGCCTGTATAGTATAACTACTGTGTAAATCAGCGTGTAAGTACAAAAATTCGACACTGTATATAAATTCGTACCGAATTATTGTTAACGGTATTTTTTAAGTCAATTTTACGTTTGAAATTGGTAAATAATGGGCAAAAAAATATAATTTCACACTAAATACCATTTTGGAGGGCTAACTATCGGGGGATCATTTGCGTGTCATTAAAATAGAAATAAATACGAAAGTGTCCACATTCTATTATTATTGTTTCTATCTTATTATCTATTTGCAATAACAATTATTTAAAAACAAATCATTTTTCTTCAATTTAAAAGAAGGGAAAATTTGGTTTAGGAAAGTGGGTTCGAAATTTATTTTATATTTAAATTCATTTTTAGCTTCCGAATGACTCAGTTTCTTAAAAAAAAAATTATTTCTTTAACAATTCAGTTTTTGTTTCACAAGGGGTTGGACACCACCTGTTTTGATTTAAATGACAAGGAAGATGTTAGAGTTAATGCATTGTCAGCTGCTTTTTTACAGTGCGTTTGTGGATTGTAAAATGTAAATTCCATGAATAATCCAGGCCCTCGTGCCGTAAAAAATAGACAGCGGAACGGACTTGGCTCGCGTACCGCAGATGTCGAGCCCTGTCTTAAGCCTTAAGGGGTAATAGCCTTTGAAAGTCTTTCATGCTTTTTCAGCGAGCCTGAAACGTTTCCCTAGCGAACGTTCGAAAAATATAAAATGCTGCTTCACGAAACATTTTTTTATGCGGGTACTTACCTGAAAAAGGTGAAAGTTTTTATGTGATGCCTTTTCGATGGTGAGTTGTGATCCCGGTCTTATTTTGTGGACTACGTTTTGAGATAGGCAGAATCTCTGAATAGATGCAGATAACCAAGAGATTTAATATTTTTGTGGTCATTAATCTAGTGGCTTGAGATTTTCACAATATAATGTATCATATTTTATTCATTGTTAAGCAAACTACCAAAGACTTGTTCTTATTTTTTAATATAAAGTAAATCAAATTAAAATTAAAATGAGAAGTGTAATTAACTTCCGCATAAACTTTAGTTTTTATATTGCGACAGCTATTTCAGCGTTCAAAGCCACTAAAAACCCATGGTTACACTATATTGAGAATACTTTTTAAACGATTTTATTTAATTCTGCGTATATAAAAGCAAAGGCAGCAATCTCCAAAATATCGGAAAAAAGTTTTAAATGCAGTTTCGTGGTGATTCGAATTGAGAACCTAAATTCAATTTGCAAATCTGGTTAGTTACAAACTCAGCTTTCTCCCATCAAAATCAGAGTTATCAAAGTCAAAGATATCAATGTGTTTTTAGCCTTTTTTTCAAAAAAACAAAAGTGGAGATTGCTGCCTTTGCTTCTACACACCTCATTGTATTTATTTGTATGTCGCTTACAGAGATTTGATAATATTTTCCTTAAATACCGTTTTACTTAAAAAATCAGTTAAATATTATTTGATTTTACCTTCTTTTTGATGTTGGCAGGTATATCTAATTGTTTTATAATGACTTGAATATCGATTTATTCTGTTTTGTTATAACGACGTGAATGACCTTTTTTTATTTAAAAAAGTAACACGTAAGATATAATGTTTGTTTTTGATATTGAAGAATGTTATGAAAATTAAGGCATAGGTGGAAGAAATTTATAAACTATAAACAAAATATAGTCAAATTTTGTCATTTCTATAGAAGGTAAATAATAAATATTTGTAAGTACGTGTCAGCAAATATTATGTATATAAAAGTAAAAATCTGTTTATCTTAAATTTTATAAACTTATTTTTAGCAAGTAGAAAGCTGTTCTGCTTTCCGCGATTTTCCAAAGGCATTGATAAACTTCTGACTCTATCAACTTGTCAAATAGTTTCAGCCGTATGAGTCAAAAATAAAAAAAAAGAGTTATAGGTACAAAATGAACCGAAAAAGTTATTGATAGAATTCCATTCAATGCTTCAACCACAGACCAAAGGAAGGAGAAATATGGACAAATGAAAAGTCTTCTTCCGTTTTTCGCTGTTGATGTCACGAAAACTGACCCCATAAATATATGCCATCAGTATTATAAAATTTTGAATTCTAGCATAAAAACCCAAAATTTGACGGAATAACAGGCAATTTATATTGTCAAAAATGCAATAGAAAAACATAAAAATTTACTTTCCATATTCTTACTTTTTTAATACTTAAACTTTTTTTAAATTTTAACGTTTTTTATATATATATATTTTTTTATATTTCTATTACTGACTGCAAAAGAAAGATTTATCTTATTGCGTTACATTATTAAGTATAAGTCAAGTATACATTTTTACATTCTTAGCCCTCCTCATGGGGTTCCTGCTGCGAGGTGAATTCTGCTGTCAAAGCAGAAAATCAGTTGGAAATTTTCAATGGTGCTATTCAGTGTGCTTTTATTATAACAGATTGATAATTATCAGCCAATTATTATTACTTTTTTGTAGTACATATAATAAAATACTTTTGATTGTAAAATACAGCGATTGTACTAATCAATCTGCAATGATAAATATCAAATGAATAATCTGAATGTGACCAATGCAAATAACCAGCTGCCTTATGATGGCAGAAAATAGGTTGTCGTATTGGTGTTACATAGACTGTCGTCATATTTTTATAATTCCGTCATGTTTACTTAGCCATTATGGAGTTTTTTTTTAACTTGCTTATCTCCATGGTATTTTAAATTTCATTTGGCAGATCATTATTTGAAGGGTGGAATATTTAGATTTTTCTAGCCAAAAGAAGTATTTACTATTTTCTTCAACTTTGAGCAAAGTGAACATTTTTAAATAACGTTTTATAATATACAGAAAATGATAATCTTTTGAAAACACCCTCTTATCGGATTTCTTGTTATGGGAACTTTTATAAATATTTTTATAAATATCATTTTATTAATTGCTGCTTCTTGTGTTTGTTTCCCCATTCAATAATCCCAAATTCTATACACCTATATAATTGGCGAAGAGGATTTTTGGCTGTATACAGATCATTTTTGTTTACTTATTTCGCAAATGATCTAAATAATAACTAAATTGAAAATGTATTCAGAGTCCGTTTCATGTTTTATAAACACATTGCGATCAGCAGAAGAAGACAACTTTCATGTTGTTAAGCTTGTAAGAGTATCTTTGTCTATTCTATATTCTATTCCATTCTATATATTAATACGTGAAGCAAAAACTTTGTACCCCTTTTTTCGAAAATTGCGCGGCCGGAGGAGTATAAAATTTCGCACACTTATAATTTATATAGAGAAGGAGTGCAGAACGCCAATATTTTTTTAAAATTATGCATAAAAAATACACTTAATCAATAAAAAAAACATTACAATTATGGTCGAATTTCGACCAATGGGCGACCTTAGTAACGATAAAGAGCCGAAATGAACCTAGAATTTCAATTATCAAAAAAACAAAAAGACGCTGAATGGCCATTTGATGACAATATTACATTTTAATTTCTGTGAAACAACTTTACAAAGTATTAGTGTAAATGAGTATTATATTTTCTTCAAAAGCATAAAAGCATTGCAGAAAATGTAATTATCCCTGCTCAATCATCAAAGGAATAAAATATTGCTTGGATAAATTATTATGACTAGCAGAGGTATATATATAACATGGTACAAACAACATCAAGACCAAAGATATTGAAATATAAATTAGTACAAATGCGATTTGTATATAATAGCTTGCAAAGGAATTAAATTACTCTACCTGGGTACAAACACTAACCTACTTTGTTTTTATTTTTGGATACGAGTTTTTCTAATTTTTTCCCAACAACCAGGACTAACACATCCCCGATTAAGAAAATTGTGAATTATCTTATCCTGGGCATAAAACTAAGCTGAAGCCTTATCAAACAACATTTTATTTCTAAATGGTGAACTTTCATCTGGTCGTGGAGCCTTGGAGCTTTTTCAGTAAAAATATCACTTTTTTCTCTTTTTTTATTGAACAACGCACTATATTCTCAACGTTTAGTAGTTAATGCTATTTCAAACATCAATTCAATGCTGAATAATGATTTACTCTAGGAAAATACTAAGGACGAGTTGTTTCAAAAAATTTGATGGATTCATCAAATATTTGATCTCAATTTTCACGTTCTGTGTAAGTTTTATTCAAGTTCTGTGATTATTTCAGTTTTGTGAAGCAGCTGTCCTATAACGATATAATAACAAAACTTGAATAGAACCTACACAGAACGTGAAAATCAACTTCAAATATTTGATGAATCCATCAAATTTTTTGAAACAACCCATCCTAAGAGTATCTTTCAATCTGGAATGTGCCGCAAACATAATTTAAATTATTTTAAATTATTGAATTGTGAAAACACTAATCAACCAAGTAAAATTTACTTGCGCACCCAGGATTTGAATCAGCGACCTCTTTGAAAGCTACGCGACGCCTACGGAGGCTGTCACTATTTCTAAAATATCTGCATTTAGGAGATGAGTAATTTTGCATTACCAACGTACTACGAACAACACATCAACAATACGTAACGACACATGAGAACAGTTCCATGTGATATCTTGTCGCGTTCACGGCGCTACATCACTAACTCTGTTATAATACAAGTTACATTTCGCACATATCTAACTCGATTCCATAAGATGGATGACATGAAATAGCGATCGCCAACTGGTTATAAGCGAACACCACAAGAATTCACGCACTTACTTATGGGTTTAAATTTAATTTAAGTTTGTGTAGAGCAATAAAATTATTACTAGTCTATAGCAGTCAATCCATACTAATATTATAAATGCGAAACTGCTCGAGTTTGTTTGCTACGCTTTCACGCATTAACCAATAAAAAGACTTTAATAATTCTTTCACCAATAGAAAGCTAAATTATATGCAAAGACGATTGATTATATATGATGGTAAGCTCTGGCGTTATGAAATTAAAAATATTAATATATTACATTTGTTATACGTTTTCTGTCGCTAACAAAAGCGAGTTTTTGCTAACGTCAGAAAAAAAATCGTTTCCATGGAAACGATGTTGATATATTTGTGGGCTATATGCTGGTAGGTACTCGGCCCCTTACCTACTGGTCGGCTGCTGCTCCAGAAAATTCAAATATTAGAATGTATTTTGTTTTTTTGGACAAGCTTATGTTTTGGAATAAATGTCAGATGAGAGTTCCTACATTAAAAATATAATTTGTAGCGATTATAAAGATTGAATTTTTTATTTTTTATTATATTAACAAACTTCCAAATATTTAAATAAAAATAAGCATTCGAAATGTTTGTAAGAGCGTAAATTTCGAACGAATGAACAAAATTGGATAATTCTTTTATTTAGGTGGCAGGCGAGATGTTTGAAAACTGAATGTAAGGGAATGAATGTATAGAATGCGGGAGGGGGAGGTGGTGGGGGGGGGGGAGGGGGAATAATTGATAAATACAAGCGCTACAGTAATTTCCCGTAATACCATGTGAGCGAAGCCGCGGGGAAAAGCTAGTAAACAATAATTTGAAAATTTTCTTTATTCCTAAAATTTATTTGAACTTTTCTCTAAAACACGGTATATTTATTACAAAGACCTTAGAGTGATGAATGGTAGCGACAATTTATAAGAAAATATATCATTCTGTGAGGCGCCTTATTTCCGAATTGAAATAGGTTTGAAATCCAATTAATTATTTTGAAAACAGGATTTGAATAGATGGATTCTTAACCCTCCCATTCTCTCCTCTTTATAAATTTTCTAATTACCAAGCACTCTTTTAATCTCAAACTATCTTCTCTTAGTTCCGACAACAAGTTAGACAAGTTAGACACCAGACACTCGTACTGGAAACGTAGACACTAGAGCGGTCAATATAATTTTTTGTTGGAAAAATTGTTTGTTGCGTTCCGTTTCCAATTCAAGATGGTAATCATGTTTGATACTTCCTCATTATACTGCTAGAGTTCGCATGTGCGTGGATCGTTCTACGAGTTGTCAAATTGGAAAAATCAATATTGTGGTACCTACCAGTTGGAAAAAAAGTTTAAAAATCAGAAGAAATGAAACATTCAGAAATCTAAAGTTGACATGGATGAGTAAAATACGAAGCACTTTTTTATTCAATGTGAAGGATGATTTTTTTCCACATTTTTGTCGTCGAATTCAGTGCATCTTTTCCTACATTTTACATTTTGTCATCTTATTAGTGTTTGTATTTTTTCTTCGGAGTCGCTAGATGTCGCTTTCTTTTGTGTTTTCTTTTGCCTGTTCATTTTGGAGATTTTTTAAAAGACAGTGTATTGCGTAGGATTCGATCTTTGGTCCGCTGAACGTCCACAGAAGTTTGTATACCAACCGAAGGAGACTTGCATTGGACTCAGGATTTATCGTGTTATATTGGAACCGAGTATCCGTGAATAAAATAAATATTTTGTTGCTAGCTCATCCTTTTGCAGGCTAAATATGTGTTTGTATCTTTTTAGTGTCGCTCGTAAAGATATTGAAATAGAAGGAGATATGCTATGATGTCCGCCCGACTGTCGCCGGAACTGCGACATAATGGGGATAGTTAGAATACGGAATTTAGTTTATTTTTCGAAGGTGTGCAGTATATTAACAACATAGTTTGAATATGGAAATGATTCGTTCATTTGGTTGATTTTTTAACGTGTGAATTGGTTAAAAATATCGGCAATACCAGGAAGCAAAGTCCCACCCAGTAAAAACTACCGATAGCCGATCTCCTGATCGCTCGTTTCCGTATCATCGAGTTTCAAATCAAATGGTGCTAAGGAAGTTTTCACTTCGAGAGAGTTGCCATTCAGTTAGTGACAGTTCTTTGGACAAATTAAATACTTTTTAGTCAACCTGTTTACGAAGAAAGGTTAAGGACTCCTGACACGTGACATATTATACATTACTTGCTATTATAGGTGGAACAGCAAGGGCTGTGACAACGTACACGTAACTACCTATACCTAGTATATACTGGATATCGCCCGAATGCTTCTGCCAGTAAGAGTTTATCGGAGTTACGGAAATATTTAAGCCGAGCATTTACAATATTATTTCCCACAGCGCAGGCGAGAGAGAATTTATTCACTGCTGTTATTTTTGGTTGAATAATCCGTGATGTGATGTTTTCCTGATATGTTTAACGCGAATTTCACTCCCTAGTTACATGAAATTAAAAGAAAATCTTTGATGATTATGTTTGGAGTGTTGTGATTTAAGCATTTACATAAGTTTTCACTTTTCAAATCTACGTACACTAAAAAAAAATGTTTGTTTGGGAGGGGGGTTGGCGGAGAGGGGAGAGGGAAGGTGGAAGGGGAACGGGACGAATGGGAAAGGACACGTAGGGAGGAACAATTTCGTTCATAAGTGGCATAGTAACGCAAAACGGGAACTCGCTAAAATATCTATCAGTACGTTTACGCAATGATATGAGGATTTTTTTATAAATATATTTGAAAACTTATATTGAACACATTGCGCAAATACGCAATATAAGCAGCTGCGCCTTAAACATAATGGTTTGTTCTTGAAGAAACAGTGACAGTGCGTTACATTATAGCTTATAACTTTGGAAACATTGGAAAAGCTTGTACACAGCTTTATTTTTGATAGATAATTTTTGCGAAAATAGTACCACTGCTTGTAAGAATATGAAAAAAATAATGATAATGGCTAATAATTTTTGTAGAACTTGCTTTGAGCTATATAATTTATTTTTACAGAAACAGTGACAGTACTTATATTTTTTTAATCGTAAACGCTTGTTTAAAAAATAAATCAGTGTTTCTATGGCATTCTCAGCATGCAGATTATTATTCTGGACCCTTAGGCACTTGTTTGGGGATTAATGAGATGTATATGCGTCGCTAAGCCGTTCATCCGATTGCGATTTGTAACTTTGGGGATTTGATGTGCGCATGCCCGCGATGGTTTTTATATACAAAAGTGAGCTCTGGTGTTGTGAAATTATGCCTTGCTAACCATTCAACCGATTGCGATGAAACTTTGAAGATTTGATAAGTGCATGCCCACAATGGTTTTTCTATATTTATTGGTGAGCTCTGGCATTATTAAAATTTGTATAAAAAAATTGCAATAGATAGCACGCGAGCTGTTTGAAAATTGAATGTGCCGGCACTGAATGTATGTAATGCGGGAGAGGGGAGGGGAACTAGGAGGGGGGATTCGCGGTTCGGGGCAAGTGGGAGAGGGGAGTGGGGAGGGGAAAGGGGAGTGGGAACGCATGAGGGGAAGGGGACACGCGTGAGGAAGGGAAGGCGGAAGGGGAACGGGACGATGGGAAGGGAGAAACAAGTTCGTTCTTATGTGACGTAGCAATGCATGCTGGGAACTCGCCAGCTTAAAATAAAACTCAAGAAATTGACAGTGCCTATACAGTATTTTAAGCGCGATAGTTAATTATTATAAGCATGACAGATTATTGTTTTATTTTTTACTTTTATATAAATACTGAACAAGAGTCCTAAACGTTGGCATCTTCAATTGGCGTATGTTGTGAGACTGAATGTAGCTGGAATAGGAAAGAAATAAGGAAGAGTAACGTGGGGAAGTAACTGAATATTCGGATCTAACCAAACACGGCTGATTTTAAGCAACATTTCAAGTCTGAAAGACGAACTTTCATCTTGGTAACAATCATAGTATATTCTACTCTGAAATTTGCCGTGAAAAAATTGTTATTTTTTTTTGAATGCTTAATAAAGCTTCTGCGTTTTCCTCCATGTAATGTCAACCTGGAACCGCAGCCGCCCTAACATTTAACAGCCTTTGCTGTATTATTCACGTTAATACCGTGGAAAACAAAAAAATCTCATATTTTCAATTGTGATTGTACATTTAGATGAGACAGCTTTCGCGTGATAGGGGGAATATACAAACACTACAGCATCATATAACATTCGTGAAATGTACATCCTCCCTACAAAAAACTCCCGCAAAGCAGTACATAACGTACCGTGCTTCTTTTGTGTTCAAACCTCTTTCATCACATTTAAAATATAATTTTTGACCCCAACCTAACCTAACCTAACCCAACCATGCCTTTGGAATTCTAAGATTTGGCCATTTAACATTTTGGCTAAACTGAATGTCTTAAATCAAAATTCTCAATTTTTTTGGGTTTCTTGACAACTCAACGTAGTGGCATTTCAACACGGGTTTAATTCGGGTTCAATGATCTCTAGGACTTGAATTTGCTGTGATTTAAAAAAAAATGAAAATGGCTGTGGGAACGATTCAGGTAATTGATAAAGTAGGTTAAGTAACAAAAATATTTTATTTCAATTAATAAAATAATAGTTCTACATTAAAATTAACTTCTTTAGTTTAAATTTTTGACATGTATTGTAATTTTGTTCAATTGAAAGGTAAATTTCTGATCGTCTTTTGAAAGACGATGATCCTGAGATAAATATTTTTTTAAATAATATTTTAGTTTTACTAAATAAACAATATTATAATATCCCGTAATTTTTCCAGGTAGATAACAATAGACTTGTGATTTGACCAATTAATATATTTAATCTTTTTTGTCCAACCGAGTGTTTTCAACAAATGATAAAATAAAGTGCACCAAAAATTCTTTAAGGTATTAGCGTTAACAAGTGATGCATCTGTCTTATTTCATAAAAAAACATTAATTTCTTTACAATTGTTAGACACCCACTTCAAAAAAGTATCTCATTACAAATATTTGAACAACATCCCACATTATGCATGTACCACATACTACGTAGACTAGAGCCCATATCCGGACGTCAGATGAATGAAGAATCACAACAACGCCAACGGCTAAAATAATTTCCTTCCATACACCGCCCTGTCATATGAACCCTCCCGTACAACCCGACTCCAAAGTTTGGTGCGGAGTTTCATATAATTGATGGCGAGGTAAGGATGACTTAAAGCTAAAAGCTTTTCAGTAAAGAGAAAATATCATGGGGAATTTTACAACTGTTTCTACTTCGACTTATGAAAGCGTCGAAGAATTTTAAAATTTCATTTTATATTTTTAAAGAAAGACAAACATTTCTGGGTTACGAATAACCTGACAATATTTGAAAATCTCCTGCTATCACCATAGTTAGCAGAAAATTTTGCTTGTGTCGTGACGGAGGACTTAGCCAGCCAAGGAATCGAACATCAGCCAGCGACGCCTGGGTGGAAGCCAAATGCGATGCCAACCAAGCCACTGACCGGGCAATTTGATTATTATAATGGTTAAAAACCTTTTCACCAACAATACTTACACTAGTAGTTCTGTGAGCAGAAGACCTCGCGTAGGAAAGTAGGTTTTTAATTTTCTCTCATTTAATAAATCATCTTCTAAATTTTCTTTAGAATTATCAAATTTATAAGTATCTACTTAATTAAAACCAAACCTTTATGTAATTCAAATAAGTAACTATTCATTTTGTTTTAAAGAAATGCACAAAACAATTCTAAACACAATTCTTTTTTCAAACTTTCTTCAGGCATGTGGGTACCATAATATTAAAAATATACGAAATCAAAAGTCCAAATAAACACGAAGACTTCAAATTTGAAAAAATAATCTTTACTAAACCGGAAATCGAAACTAAAAGCAAATTTTGTCTGTCTGTAAGCGATTGAGTTAAAATAGGATTTCGCTGAGCTAAAATTAAATAAAGATCACTTGTGAAAATTCACCACAAATTAACTATAAAAAATATAAAACCATTGTTTGTTAGATTTAAGACACATAGGTTTCCGATTTTAACTCCGATTTTCCTCAACTCAATATATCTATTTTGTTTTTAGAACTATCATTCGTGAAAAGAATTACATTTTTTATTGTAACGCCGAACAAAATAAAAATAACAGATCTTAAGTCATTGAAAAACTTACTTCTAGCTTAGGTGACAGCTTTCATCTGGTTTGGATCAATTTGCAGATTTCCTCGATAGCGTACTAGTTAGAGACGTACGTATATAATTAGGAGGTTGAGTTTTTTTTTTTTTAATATGAATACCCCACAAGAGTTCCAACTGCTCCCGTCTGGAGCCAGTGAGACTATGGCATCCCCAATTGTGGTATATTATGAGGCTGAAAGTAGTGGAGAGGAGAAGGAGATGGGGAAGAGGAAGGTGGAAAGTACCTGGCTATTCAGATCTGGTCACTAAACATGGCGAAAGCCATTTCAAGCAACGTTGCAATTCTGAATGGTGGTCTTACACCAGGGCGGTACTGAGAGTATCTTCCACTCTGGAACGTGCCGCAAATATACTATATATTATTTTAAATGAATAAATTGTGAAATAACACAAATTAATCAAATAAAATTAATTTGCCACGCCGGATTCGATCCCGCGACCTTCGGAATGCTAGTCAAGAGCCTTACCGTTGGACTACGCCGGCCGTCAAAGTTGACATGATATGATCTAATTTTGGTCTGTCATCCTACTTCCCTTTTCACCTTTTCTTTGCAATCGCCTTAAGTTATACCATAGTTCTATTATCTTCAGACGGGACTGTTATGCGGTATAACATTAAAAAAATAGCTCAGTTATCATTAGAACCAGCCGTTCTATATCCGGTCGCGACAATAACATTTTTCTTGTTCAATGTTCAAAAAATAATTTGAAAATAATATCTTTTTAATATTTAATATCATCATGTTTTTCGCTTGTACCTACCAGCCCGAATTCAGCAAGGCCCTAATGTGAATCCACCCTAATGCTCTACGCACACCCTAACACATTTATCCAGGGGCACTTTATCATAAGGTGTCCGAAGTCCGGCGCGACTGACACTTTAGTACGCCCGTAAATAAATACCCCTGAATGTACGTGATTTATTATGTGTGTAGGTTGGTATGTTATAACGCAGGTAGATAACATAACGTGATATTATCATTTTGGTGTGAAAACTGGTTAAACATATAATATCTATTATTCCAAAATTAAAAAAAATTGTAAGTAATAACATATTGAAAATAATGGAAAAATCATTGAAATCACTTAACATTCTGTAAAATTGTATCATGTAGATATATTTCCCTGAAAGAACTGTTGTCCAAAAAAAATTAGTTTTGGCAACCCGGGAGTTATTTTTACATTAGGTTCGAAATACGTGTTGCAAATACGTAACATACCTCTTTATGTATTCTGAATCTTAACTTAACCACTCGAACGTTCGAGTTAATAATTAAATACCCGTCAAGCGTCCAGGATTTCTGAGCGTCCGATTTGGAAGTTTCCCGCCTACATTAAAAAAATCATTTCTTCAAATTTTAATATTGAAACATAAAAACTGCTTATTGTGTTAGAGATTCATTGAACGCATCTATATTTAACTGACTATCCCAATTATATAATTGTTTTTTATGATATTTTAAGTAATTAATCACCTCTCCTTTCTAATATTTTGTCTTTGTTCTAATTTGTCTATACTTGTTTGTCTTGTGTTATTTTTTATTAACTTATTATCCTGACGAAGAAAACATAGTTTTCGAAATATGTTGATAATGTTAATTAAATAGTGGTGTACACAAAGTTATTTGTTTTCATTAAATTCATAATAAAACACTGCTTATTTGTTGAAGGTTGCCACTGCACTGCTTTACATGTGTAGGTAGAGGGAAGTAGGTAGGAATTTTGGGAAAGAACAGTTATATTCCAGACACTGTGTTTCCTCCCTCCTACAACATGGGTCTCTTAAAGACCCATGTTCACTCCTTCCTCTCCTCCACACAGCATCTTCAAAGAAATTATTTTCCTCAGGGCTTCCTTCCTGTGGTTAATGTAAAAAAAAAAAAAGATTCGGCCTCGGCCTCGGCGCTCGCCGGCCAAGGTACTTGCAAATTGGCCAAAATGTGGCCAAAAACACTCCAGTGGTTAAAATAAAAGTGATTCGACTTTACGCATGCAACTGCTTTTTTAACATTCACTATGAAGCTTTAAAGTATCAATTTAATAACAAAATATACAAGACGCGAACATGTTTTTTTCGAATTTAAATCAGTAGGTAAAAATATTACCGAAAAACCGTTGAAACTCGAGCAAAGTCGGGCAGAATGTAATATTGTTTTAGTGAATAGTCCTTTGGTGACTGATCGAATATTAAATTCTTCGAATCGCTTATTCCAATGAATGATAGATGATCTTCTCACCCGGTGGGGATGTAGGTACATAATTTATTCAGAAGCACTTCAACCAACCAGATGATGTTTACATTAGAACTCGAATTAGGTGCATTAGAAAACAAAGTCCTTCTACGTATCGGAAATATTCCATTACTTTTGATAATCTTAACTCAGGATTCGGGATTACCTATTAATTGAAGGGATAATTTTAGATTTAGTCGTGCTTAACAAATTAAAAGCTTGTCTGAGAGGCAGAAATATATGTAACATCACTCGTAATAATTGATTTATAATACGATGGAATATATTTTTTTTTAATCTATTCTTACTGTAATTCAAGATTGCGGGTTAATTATTTAGAAAATATTAGGATAGTTGTGTGGGTATGTCTTGGCATCTAAAGTTGCGTACTTCTATTATTTTTGACGGATAACATCAAAGTATATATGTTACTGCAAAAGCCCGTAAATTGGTAAATTTTAGGTTTTACTAGTAAATTTTAGGATTTAACAACTCTTAATAAAAAATCTTACGATTTACCATAGTACGGGCTTTTACAGTAACATAAACATTCTTTAGAGTGAATACCGCACAAGAGTCAACTGCTCCCAACCATCTGAAGCCAGTAAGACTATGGCATCTAAAATCATCTAAAATCTTTAACCTAAAAAATTGTGTGCCTGGAGGTAGTGGGGAGCGGAAAGAGGTGGAGAAGGGGGAAGTGAAGAAGTTCCTAGCCCTTTAGATCTGGTCACCAAACACGGCTAAAGGTATTTCAAGCAAAATTTGAATTCTGAATGGTGATCTTTCACTTAGCGATACTGTATATCTTTCACTCTGGAATGTCCACAAAAAGGTATTGGTGCTAAATATTATTATTTGAGAAACAACACAAATTAACTAAATTCAATATACTTGCTAGTAATTCAACCCGCACCCATCGCTCAGGGAGTGGAAACACAAACCTGCAATAGCCATCCCAAGCCAAGGTGTGAGCTACCGTGCTCAGGCTGAATGTCCTGGGGAACAGTGTCAAGAACGGTGCCTCCGAGAAACAAGGTCGCATCTCGGAGTATTTAGACCTTACTCCAACATTCGGGGCTCTGCTGGAGTGGACCTTCTATTTCCTTGGTCACCCGTGGGACAAAAAAAATTGGACCATTCGAAAACTAGGGGCCTTTTGAGAACCTAGGAGTGCTGAGGCCACCTCTATGAACCCTTCCATGAACCAAGGAGGAGTGAAGTGGAGAGATGATGTCCTCTTCCCATGTGGGGCCTTCAGGGAACCATGTAGGAGTGAAGAAGAGAAATGAGGCCATCTCCGTGAACTCTTTCTTATGGGGCCTTTAGGGAACCAAGGAGGAGTGAAGAGGAGAGATAAGTCCTCTTCCCTCCTGGGGCCGTCGGGGAGCCAAGGTGGAGTGGGCTCTTCTCTTGTGGGGCCTTTAGGGAACCAAGGAGAGGTGAACTCTCCGTCATGGAGACTTCAGGGAACTAAGGAGTGGAGAGGAGAGATGAAGCCCTCTTCCCTGTGGGGCCTTCAGGGAACCACGGAGGAGTGAAGAGGAGAAATGAGACCTGGGAAGACACATTGTCGAACCAGAAGATATAGCTTCATTTCCAATGACAATCCTGGTGAACTTTTTAAAAGGGACTGGATTACTGTCAAAGGAAAGAGGTAAAATGGGAGATAGCACAATGGGCCTACGGCCTAAGTGCTCACGGGAACTTTATTTATGTAAACCGTCTCCGCTCTTGAAAAAAAAAAAAAAATTCAACCCGCGATCCCCACGACCTCCATTCGTAGTCGGGAACCTTTCCTGTTGACCACGGAGGTCGCCAAAATATTATATGCGTTGAGATGATTTTATTGTGTGATAGTTTTATTTACCTGTCAATTGAGATGGCTACTAGATTGAAGATGCTGGACGTGGAGCAGATGACATCCATAGCTATGTAGAAATCGCACACAAACGGTGGTAGAGCCCACGTTCCATTGAACTGCAAGGAAAAATAACAAATCATTAGCTTATTATTCATTCTATTTACCATACCAACAGGTGGTTGTTATTTTTATTTGCATATTAATGCTAAACGAGAATCAACACGCTTTTGAAAATACGTTCAACACACAAACAAATAAAATGTTGAATAAGCAATTAGAAGAAATTGAAGATTAGGGACAACAGCTTTTTGGTATTAAACAGGAAGGAATTAATAGTATTTTAACATAGAAAGAAACATGTTGATTCATTAAATAACTTGTCGTGTAAACAATTCGTAAAGAAGTATTTGTCTGACTGAACGACGACCAAATCTTTTTAATCGTTTTAGGAAAAATAGAAGATATGTAAAATCAGTTTAAAATTGAAAGGATCTTTCATTTTTTTTATAAAACAAAAATTTTGTTATATAAAAAAATATTACCAATCTCAGAAGTAGATACCGTTGCTAATTAAGATGGGCACATGGGCAGTACGAATAAGTAGAAAAAGATGAAATGGACGAATTACGCTAGAGGAAGAGTGAGAGATAATTTAATGAAACGATTTTCCCTCGTAAAGCAATAATATTATTTGACCCAAGAGAGGTTTTTTCTGACCATAGCAGATTCGCAAATGTTCCGAGTGGAACTTGTAAAACGTTGTTCTTTTTTAATCGATTTTCTGGAACACGTGGAGATGGCTAAATTGAAGATCTAACTTACTAATATTTTTGATTTTGCTATAGATTAATGATTACGTATCTGTTTGTAACCGTTTTTCAAGAACATCTTCGATTTAATTTTGGTTTTATAACATTTGTTTTATTGGGTATTTTCTTTTTATTTGTCACAAGTAGAGATAATAATATCCTCACTGGGATCTTACGTACTGAGGACTTCATTTTCAATTAAATAATATGAATAATATGAAGTGACTGGAAGAATTTAAAATATGTTACATGGAGTTTTAAGTGTGGTTGAGTGGTTTGTTTTTCAGTCTGTGTTGTTTGTTAGTAAGTTTTCTATTTCTGATCTTCCTATGTTTTGTATCCAGCTTTTTATTTGAGTTTATAATTGTAAGTTTTGAACGAGAGTGGGTTTTGGTTGAAGAGTTTAGTATTTTGGTTCAACAAACTTTTTTGTTAAAATTTTTAGATGGTGGAAATGTTTTTGACCTTGAGATTTAGTTTTTCTAATATGTTTTGGTTGTTTGTATTTCTGATTTTAAAGGTGTATTGTTATAAAATGTACTTGTTTGATTGCCATAATGTTAAAATAATCCAAGATACGAAATAAAATGTAATGTGGTAAAATGCTGGATCAATCACGAAATTCGTCTTGTTTCCCGTAAACCTTTTTTTTTTATCAAAATCAAATTGAGCAAGTCCACCGATGTTTGAGTACCTGAGCAAGAGAGGATAAAGCAATTAAGGCATCGTACAAATCCAAGTCATTTACCAACCCAAGGGTACCATCCCTTTAGGGGGACCATGACACTTCTTGACAAATAACGTGCTAGTCGACCTAAATCGATACTTTCAGTATAACCGGCGGCCGGCGTGGTCCAGCGGTAAGGCTCTTGACTTGTAATCCGAAGGTCGCGGGATCGAATCCCGGCGTGGCAAATAATTTTTATTTGATTTATTTGTGTAATTTCACAATAAAATCATTTTAACATAATATATAGTATATTTGCGGCACGTTCCAGAGTGGAAAACACTGTCAGTATTGCCCTGGTTTAAGACCACCATTCAGAATTGAAACGTTGCTTGAAATGGCTTTAGCTGTGTTTGGTTACCAGATCTGAATAGCCAGGTACTCCCCCACCTTCCTCTCCCACATCTCCTTCCCCTCTCCACTACCTTCAGCCTCCCAGCATCCCCAATTGGGGATGCCATAGTCGCACTGGCTCCAGACGGAGTGTGCGGTATTCATATAAAAAAAAATAATTTAAAAAAGAGTAAAAGGCCGTTATTCTGAATCTAAACATTGCTTGCCATTGTTTTAACTGAGTTTAGTGATTAGATTTCGATAGCCAGGTATTTCCCAACCTTGTTCTTCTTATATTCTTCCCCTACCCACTCACTCAGCTTCATAACATACCCCCAGTTGGAATGCCTTCCTAACTTTCATTTTCCTATATTATTCCCCTACCCACTCACCAGCTTCACAACATACTTCCCGTTGGAATGCCTTCTCAACTTTCCTCTTCCTATATTATTTCCCTACCCACTCATCAGCTTCACAACATACTCCCAGTTGGAATGCCTTCACAACTTTTCAATTCCTATATTATTCCCCTACCCAATCAACAGCTTCACATCATACCCCCAGTAGGAATGCCTTCTCTACTTTCTTCTTCCGATATTCACTTGGAGTAACCCATGCCAGAGGTGTTTCATATCTAAAAAATGGTTCCCAACACCTCTAGGTACAATTTATTCAATTTCTAGAAGGCACTACTTGAAACTACCATATAAAGTCTTCAAACATTTTTGTATAATAAGTATTACAGAATTAAATTTATTTTTTTAATTTATTATGTCGCAGGAAGTAATAAATTATTTTTCGACAGTTGAGTTATTGAAATAAAACTTCAATTGAGTTTCTTTCATTTGAAATACTGGAAAAAATAATAAATTAAGTGACAATAAGTTTTGGAAGTAATCTAAAAGTTTTCTCCCATAAAGTTCAAATTTATTCACGAAAAGAACAAATAAAGCAGGGCAAATTGACAGATATTCATTTGATTAAAATAAAGTTGGAACAAGTTAAATAAAAGTCGAACAAACTTTAAAAAATAAATGGTCCTTTCTCAGTCGTTTTATGCCTTTCCTGTTTTACATTTTACATTAACCTTACCTGAATTATAAAAGAACAGGGCTGACAGAGCCAAATTTGAATCAAAAAAACAAAGACAATAAATATTATTCTTTTACAGACTTAGCGCAGACAACACGTTTAGCTATTAATCATTATATTACCAATAAATTAATGGTTCTCCTTGTTTAACAATTTCAAAGAAAAGTTATATAAATTACTATCTACAAAGATATTATTCAAATTGTCGATTTTTTTTCTGATTCAAAACAGTGCAAATCATGCTGTAACGTGATTTTAAACGCATAAATTTATTATGTTTTCTAAACAGAAATAAAATGTGATTGATCTATCACATTTTATTTCCATTTAGAAAACACTCTAACAAGATTTAATGATTGAAAAAGAATTCTACAACGGTTTTAAATATTCAAATTGTTGGTAAAAAAATTACATACTTCATTCAAAGATAAATGGGTGTATGAATTGTACTGAATCGTGTCTCGTGTGACGTCACGAGACACCATTGCACAGGTTATATTGAAGTCCTTTTTGAAGGCTCATAACTTCGTAATTTTTGGAGATCCCTAAACATTTTTTTTTACCTCATTATTAACTCTTTAATAATAATACATTCTCAGAAAGCCTCCCTCGGTGCAACACTAATTCTAAGCAGAATCTTTTCATTTATAACGCATCCAACACTTTCAACTTACACTACACACAATTTGACATTTTTAACTCTGCACTACACTCTTTAAAATCACACAGGCTCTTGATACGTCTCTCGATACTTCACAAAAACAATAACTATACACACCCATCTACTGCAACCTTCACCCTATTATTTTTTAAATTTTTAATTTAAATTTTTTTCTTCGCTTATTTTTATTACTATACCTCAGCTTAACCTACCCCCCCCCCATCCTACCCCCTCCCTACTCCCACCTAAATAACTTGTAATAACGTTTCTTGTAATATGATTTTTATTATCTGTCGAATCACTTGTATAAAATACCCTTGTGGAAACCTGTAAGCGGTACAATTTTTGTGACTCGATTACTATTATGCTCTGATATTAATGTAAACTGCTCTGATATTAATGTCTCCCAAATAAAATAAAATAAAAATAAAATAAATAAATAAAAAAAAATTGGTGACGATTGTGATTGTGTATTCACAAAATAAAATAAAAATAAAATAAATAAATAAAAAAAATTGGTGACGATTATGATTGTGTATTCACATATTTTTCATCTATAATGTATTTTTTTCTTCATAATTTAATTAATTTCTTTGAGTTGAACATAAACATGAAAACGATGATGTTTTAAATAAAGCGTTCACAAAAACAGGTGATAACATAAATTAATTAGAATAAATAAAATGATTCCTTCATTCATTGTATTCATAGTTGACAATCAACTGCAAAATACGGATACTGAACCTCTGTATTATTATGAATTATTGAAAACCTTCTCAGCAGCCCTGAATTTTTAATGTTTCTCTAAACTGAGCCTCGTCATCAGCATATCAACATTTTCCTGCCGAATTATTCGGCCATAATAATTTTAATAGTTAAATTCACGGAATGTTTCAGTATAATTATGAAATTTACCCAGCATTTTTTTAACAAAATAATTTTGTTTTATGTGAAGGATTCGCTGTAAAACAAGTTTACTTTTAGGTAATCAAAATTTATTAAACGGTTAACGAAATTGTTCATTTCGTATTGTATTATCAACTTTTTGTTTGCGGAACACAACATAAAAACATAAACGGGACTTTTATCTCGCACATAAACTTTTTTTGAAGTAGCGTTTTATCCAGTAATATGACTAATAATGCCATTAATATTTAATGTTACTTAATGGGAAGACAAACATAGATATCCGTTTTCATTACAACTTTTTTTTAAATATATTTAAAAGTTCAAAAATATTAAAAATGTGCGTGCAGTTTACAATACAACGTGATGTTTACAATAGTACAACGAAATTGTTATAACAAAATTAATCACGATAATGAAATGAAACCAATTTAAAATAATCAAATATTTATCTAGAATATCCGTTTTCTTAAAACTATGTTGGTATTTTTAATATAGCTGAAAACACAACGGAAAATCTTAAGAACTAATTTCAATTGTGTTGAATTCGTAGAATTAATTTTATTTTATGTAAATCATTTTAAAAATGTAATTATTAAGTTATTATTAGCAGTCACGTCATTATTACATAATAAAGAAAACATTAACATTTAAAAATGAGAAAATAGTCTTTAAAGTACTCCACAAAAAAGAATTGTCACAATTGTTTTCTCAGAAAATTAGTTAAACCGGTAATAACGTGGCCTGATCTGAAGTTTGAAAATGACCTTGAACTCTGAAACAGCTGTCACAAAAATAAATAAAAAAAGTAAAATACTTAAATAACTTAATAACAAAATTATTTAATTTGATTTATATTAAATTTAAACAAAAACTGAGTGTGCAATTCACACGCATTAGAATTGAAACCTTAATAAAACTAAATTAGACAATGAAGAGACCGATAGGCTGCAAAGCACCGCACAAAGAGGAGACCGATTTTACTACCTCATTCTCTCGCAGGCTAAATCCTTAAGATGTATGTGTTTGCCTCTTTTCAGTATCACAATTTTTCGTTTCATCGAGTTTCAAATCACAACGGTGCTAAAGAAGTGTTCACTAAAAAATCTTCTGGATTTTGATTTTGTGACATTAACTTACCCGAGAATGGCCAGATTCTGTTGATAAACGCGGTTCTTTGAAAACTTAAAAATTCTATCATTTTCGAACAAAGTAAAGCAAACGTGAAGCCTCCCCACCTTAACTCCTTACTACTCGTACGTGTTTGAAAAGTTCTGTTCTTATTTCACGTTTCAAAGTACTGTTTCCTTAATTACGGCTTCCCTTTGCTCTACAATGTCGAATACCAGTTACTATGTCGACGAGCACATAGTTTTTCTCTACTTGTGCATGTTTGCTACCTATATCTTTTAGTGTCAGCACGTAGGTAAGCCGCGAGTCAATTTACTTTGCTTTGCTCGCCAGAGCTTTCATGAAATACCTATTTACTTACTCAGCTGTGTGTGAAATAAATAATAAGATTGTGGGAATACTGCCAGTAAAGAGCTTTATTTCGAACAAGGACTTTAATTAAAAACTTAAAGAATTTCCCCTTAAAATTTATTCATTATATTATATAAACCTATCCGGGCATTTCCAAAGCAAGCAATCATAATTTTGTAGAACAAATTAATTAATTAACAATTAGGTAAAATATGTGAAATTAAATTATATGGAACCCATGTAGAGGATTGGTATTGGACAATTACATTTAATTATTTTGAGATAGAATTCCCTAATCAAACACAAGACCCTTGCCTCTTTATGGTGAGGGAAGGCCATCATCTTTTTTATTTATAAAACAAATAATAAATAATTTTAAAATAAATTTATATGTATATTAAAATATTTTAGAAATTCCAACACAATGAAGAACAACAACCGTGGTGTCAAAATAACAAAAAAATAATATTATAATTTTTTTTTACTTAATGAGTAAAACCTCAAATTGTAATATTTATAAATGATGACAATATAAGCAAAACTCAATCGAAAATCTGGAAATAGAAAAATCAGATAAAGATATTTGCACCTCTGGGACTCGAAGGACCTTTCGCTTCTAGGAAAAGGTCTTAAAGCGAAAGGTTCTGGGCTCGAGTTCCAGAGGCGCAAATATCTTTTTCTGATTTTTCTGTTTCCAGTTTTTCGATTGAGTTTGGCTAATATTGTTTTCATTTAATTAAAAAAAATAATATGCATCAATGCTAAAATAAATTTAGGAGGTGGCTATTTAAAAAAAGAAATGATTATCAATAATATTTAATTGACTACAATTGACACATTTTATAATTTCTAAAATTTCAAAGTTATCTAATTGTTACACGTATATATAAATAAAGATACAAATGTTTTGTTACTTGTTGTTAAATTTAATTTCTCCTTGCGAAAAGTTTTAACTGATTTAAACGTTTTAATAATTAGACATCGCTGTGTTTTGAAAGCAAGGAGCTTACTGGTCTGCTACGGAGTTCGTCGGACGAGGTGTCTGGAACACCATTGTCTAATGCGAGTACAGCGAGGAGTGAAGGTTGCTGGATTAAAAAGGTTAATTTTAAAAACATTTTAGGACATTTCAGTGCATTAGATAACAAAGATACGCCATATTTGTAAGATATAAAAGTAAAACCGCTACTTTCCACCGATGCAAAAATTCAGCATTAAAAAAAAAAAAATTGTATTTCTACCGATTTTTATATAATTATATCTTCCTTAAATAATGTAAGTTTTAAAGCTCTTGAAAAAAATAATTGTTATTCTAAAAGTTAATATCTATACATTCCCCACGCCGAAGCGACAATTAAAGGAAATTCCCTCGATAGAAAAAAATCGCAAATTATTATAAACACGTTTATTTCAATAATTGTACAAGTTAATGTATGAAAAAATTCACAGTATTTCTTTAAATGCTATTTTAGACAACCCCACAAGATTTTTGCTCTATTTCAAACGAATCGTTTTTTATTAAATATTTTCACAATTTTCGCTTAATATCATCGTTTTTAAGATAAGCGCGCTCTCTCCAACATTCGCATTTACATATCTCTCCATCCTCTTTTTTTGAGAGGGTACACCGCGCCTTGTCTTTCTTTAAAACTGCAAGCATTTGCATGTTTTTTTAGCTTCACATTTTCAAATCTATAATTTTTTTATGTTTCTGGTCTAAAAACAAATGTATTTTGAATTATGAAGGATTAGCAGTTCAACGCAGCTTAGTGGCTTTTTGAACCAGAACATTCGTCAGAATGACTAATTTGAACTTCAGCAAGGCGGCCATATTGGATTTGCGAAAGACGATTTATATATTATGATTTCTGGTTCGTTATGTGCATTACGAGAGTGCCGCTTTTGAACCTCACTAAAGTTTTCCACCGATTTTTTATTCGCCTTTAAAAGGCTTAAAGGCGTTTTTGCTTTGGTTTGAAGATTTTACGATATGGAATATAGGTAACTGATCAATCATTAGGTTAAAATGAATAGCGTGTGTAAATCGGTGGTTTTGTTTATGAATCCCTCATTTATTGAAACTCGGATGAAGCCGAGTAGTGCAATATGTTGAGACAATTATTTATTGATATTTTTCAATGCCTGGAGGAAAACGAGCAATTTAAAAAATATATTTTATTTGATTACATATACAAAACGTTATAAATATTCAGTAATTAATAATAGGTAATGTGTACCAATAAATATGTTAAATTTTGCTTGTGTCACCAAAAAGGATATACGCAAGTTTTCCTGGAGAACTTCAAATAGTTAATAAGTAATTATTAGTTTTGGAAACATAAATATTTTCAAGTCCCGTCCTTTAATCAGCAGTAACCACTTTAAGAGAATAAGCGCAAAGTTGTAATTAAAATTAAGACATGGAATAAATTTAAAATAAACCTTAAATTTAAAATAAACCTTAGGTTAACCTATAAATCTTACACAATCTAACCAAACCTACACACAATTTACAAAATACCTAAAATGCAATTTAACTGCAGTAGAACATTCAGTGACGACAACATCAATCATTATTCAAACAAGTAAAACCAAAATATTTAGAAAGCAAGTTCATAAAAAAAAAAATTTAATAATCTGTGGTTGTTAACTACATTGTCAAAATTTTTCGATTTGTTATCAAATGAAGCAATGAGCGTGTGCCACGTCAGAGTTGTGTGGCGGTTTGTACTTTCTGCTTGCCCCTGCGTGGAAATGCGGTGCGATGGTGAGTTAGTTTATTTAAACATTTATTTTGATCTGTCGAAAGTAATTACCCTAGTTGGTACAGTATCTTTCTATCTTTATTTTAAAGATTCTCAACAAAAAATAGTAAAGCAATTATTATTTTTACAATTACAGAGATTTTGTGTAAAATAATATGATTCTAAAAGTATTGCAATGCAGATAAATGCATTTTATGTATGAAAATTGAAAAGTTTAAAAATCTAATACAAATTCTCTAAAAACAAGGCTTTCACGTAGATTTACAAACTGACGTCATGTGATATTTTAGACCTATTTGGGGCCCTCGGCGTCGTCCGCAACATATTAATATTGTTAATATAATTATTAATCTGAAAATAGGAGCTCTTCAGTTCTGTGAAGGTCGATTAGCGCTATGTCATCCATCATCAGGAAGTGATATGACAACGAACGTCGGGTTTTCCATTGTTCATTGCAAATATTTGGTACCTACCATTGAATTAAGGCGTGTGATTGATTGACATGTTATGTGATTAATTCGAATGTGCCGATGGAATTCTGGATGTTGTAAATAAAATCGTAAAACATAAAGAGATTTTCAATGACAATCAATTGGGATTCAAATTTTTTTGCTTGGAGTGATTTAACGAACCTTCAAAAATACCACTTTACTAATTCGCACAAGTTTTTAAACTTGTTCTACGGAATCTTATTTTTAAGATATTGTGAAAAGGTTAAAACTGTTTTTTGATTTTCGGATAAAAAATTGATAAAATAAGAACTTTGCTTATCTACTGATTTTTTTTGTTAAGCTTAATTTTCCAGGCGGAAAAGCGGTTAATATTGCCAATGACATATCGACAATGCAACTGAAAATCTTCTACTTCAATTACGCAAATTAGGTTGCGTTGGCCAGAGTAGGCTTGATAAAGTAAGGTTGGGCTACATATGGGTAGGTTATGTTTTGCGAAGTAACGTTATTCCGATCACAAACTTATGTAATTATGTGCGTATTACGTTATACGGCGTGAACGTATCATCTGAACCTCCGTAGCAACATTAGATTCTAGCATCTATCAAAGAACCTGCCAAGCATAAATTTACATAACTGATACCATTCCAACGCAGAACAAATCATTCGAAAGTCCACACTTCGCCGGCACGAATTACTCAACCACCCCACGGCGCACGTCCTTCATGCCCTCAACTTAGTTCGGATTATTTATTTGCAAAGTCTCAGTAATTAGGAAGCGCAGGATGGTTAGCGTTTTCTGGTCGTTAAGACGGGGGATAAGGCGGCTGTGTAATGGATTTAACTAATTAATATAACAGGTTGGGGGAACCGAAGGTATTGCGAGGAATTACCCACGAGAGGCTTAGCCCACACATGGGGCGTTTTGAACTCTGCTTTACGAACCAAAATTTGTTGCCTTTACTTAATTAATTGGATATAGAAAGTAAAAATTATTTTTGCGACGCGTGAAAAGTTTTTATATTTTAGGAAAGCTGTTCGAAAAAATGTTTTTTCGAGTAGTTTTATGAATAGGTGCCAATTTAGGTTATCTACCCAGCTTTGAACAAGATTTTAAAAAATTAAAAAATTATTAAACATATTATCACATTTTTAAATTTTTTATTGAAATAACAGTTAGTACATATGTCAACAAACAAGTCCTGCTAAGCCAATTGCATTGGCTTGTCAACAGGTGCTTGGAATTCAGTTACATATACATTTTAAAAGTTACAATTTACATCTTATATCTGCATGGTGAGTATAGTCACCCTGCATGTTTGTTAAATTGTATATATGTATTTCACATTCCTTTGGTCTTAGTGCCCAAATGTAAGAAACATTGAAGTTACAATAATTCATGCGTATCTTTTTAATTAACTTATAAAATACTAATACGTCAATACTAGCGAATCCTAGTAATGTTAAATATCGAATGTAATCATTCAATTTGGGAGGCGGAAATGGGTACCGCCGCCCAGGGAACCTTTATTGGATAACCAACACCTCTACCATAGGTCACCCCAAGTAGTTTGCTGCATTTGGTGATTTAGCAGGGGTGCCCGGGTTCATGGGATGAGGTTTGTCTAGGTCTTGGAGGCGGGTGACCAGGACACACTGAACCCCAGATTCCTACCTATCCCTTAAACCCTTTTCTTTCCCAGAACCTTCTCTACTTCTTTTCCTAAAAAAACCCTCAACACAGCATCCCCAAAGATGACATAGGCCCGGAGGGAAATTATTGTCCTGAGGGCCTCCTGTGTGAAGCTCATGTAAAAAAAATACCATTTTATAGAGAGAAAAAAAAACACGTTGTCTTGTCCTATTTTATTTCAACTGCCCACAGTCTGTTAAACTAGCCAATACCGTTTAAAAAATAACACTGGAGAGTGAAAACTGCAATAACAAAATATTTAAAAAAAGTTTCAGTCTTTTTGCATGTACGTAACAGCATAAAAAATATTTTTACACTTCACAGGTAGCGAAGTCAATTTACCCGTTCGCAGCGTTTGACGCGAACTCTCGCCAAACCTTTGATACCACGGCCATGTTACTGTTACCTGTATTCTTTTTTAATACCTGTAGGTACTGGAAAAGGGTATTTTTTTAGTTTGAACGTCCGAAATTTCTACTCAATATACTTGTAGCCTAGAGGCGCTAGCGAGCAAAATACTAGTAAGCGATTTATCTCAAAAAGCACCTGTTGCAAAATTAGAATTTGGTTTAAATTCTGGAATGGTTACATGTTACATGTTTCAAATTTAAAACACCAGTGTTCAGAAAAAAAATCAATCTCTAATTGAAAATTTGGTTTCAAATTGGTCAAGTTGGTAGTATTTATTTAACAGATATTTAAGGAAAATAATTATTTTTAGCCATATATTTTTATTTGGGAAGCGGGTATGGGTACCGCCGGCCCAGATACCATTTATTGGATAACCAACACCTCTGCTATAGATCACCCCAAGTTGTTCGCTACGTTTGGTGAATGGGGTGAGGAGAGAAAACATAGTTCAAAATGTAAAATTAAAGATAATTTCTTATATTTTCCTACTAGTTTTTTTCAAAAACGCCTTCAACAGGTCAAAGGTCATAGGTACAACAAATTATTACAAACAAATATTGAAATACTAATTAATAACTTGCATTCCGTTTAATGGGCTATTGATGTAGCAATGGAGTGCGTTGCTGTTTTTATCCGAAAGCGTACAGCTATAGAGACACTCCTGAAAACCAGCTACATTCCAGGAGAAATCCTGAATGTACAGCTGAGTAATGACCTTTTTGTCAATAGAAACAATGATAAAAAAACAAAATGTAAAAATTCTTAAAATCCATTGATGAATAAATGTTAAAATTTTTATTATTGTGTTAAAAACGAACAGTCTTACTAAACGAGGTGTTAATTTTATACAATCGATAAACAACCGTGTACGTACAAATCTTACTAACTAAAACGTAAAAAAGAAATAGATATATAACAGCCGTAAAAGTTTATGAAAAAGTTTTACATACTTTTTTATATAGCCACAGAGAGTTGTTTATTTGTTGTATAAACTTGAAATATCTCATCAAATTTTTAAGATTTTATGAATGTGCTATTTATTCTTATTTAAAGATGCTGTAAGAATAAATACCATTTTGGAAACCAGATAAAATTTCCTTTTACTTATTATGATTTAAAAAATACCTTCACTTTTTTTTAATTTGGAGTATTTTAAAAAACAAAAAAAATCTCACATGTTTTTAATCCAGACGTCGAAATACTGTCGATAATACAAAATTCAGAAACACATTCCTTTTATTTAAGGTATCTGCAAAAAAATATAACTTCACTTTTTAGCTTACCCGCAGTAAAAATCATACTAATAATTCCCATGAATAACCCAAAAAAATTTACATTTTGGATTCATTGTTTAAGCAACACAAACTTTGATTTCTTGGATTTATATACACCTACACATGTGTAACTGCATTTATATTATTAAAAAAAAAACATCATTTTAATACGATTCTTATTGTATTGAAAATAATACTTCCGAATAAGTCTCACTTTTCCAAGACGGGAATATCATGCGCTAGTCCGCCAAAAGACGATGTAGCCAGCTCGTTTGCAGCACAGTTAAATACACTTTATTCCCAAGAATTTAAGGTTTGAGCTTGTACAGTCTTTATTCAATGTGTAACGATAACACCATTTAACGGTTGGGAAGGGTTTTTATTGGTACGGCTGTAAGACTTAAAAGGAGTATCAAGCTCGATTTGTGCGCGATTGCTCGAAGAACATTCTACCCACCGGGCTATTAAACCTCCGTTTCCAGGGTTACTGCGTGCTAATCGGAAGTATTAAAATGTTCTCTACTGCAACCAATAAAAATAAATTAATAACCTTCATTGTTTACATAAATTTAATAAATACAAAATTAATTACAACTGGCAATTAAACAATAATAAAAATTTGACGACATAACTTGCGAAGCTTTTTTGAAGCAATAATATTAGCTACCGAAAACCCCGTAGATATCAATGATAAGTTTATCTTAGGTATTGGTATGGTATGGCCACCAAAAATTAATAATACCTTAAAAAAAGAAAACTTTAAATAAATTGTATATTGAAAAAATTATAAAAATGTCATATTTTTCCAGCCAAGAAATTTGTTGAAATTCGCTCAAACATTAAATTTTACTTTATTCTGAAACAAGAATTGTCTAGGCATAAAATGCCATTTCAACTCGACTGTATTTTTTTTCAACAAAAAATATTTGAAATTCTGACGTCTTACTTATTTATATTCCAAATCCAGCCCCATCCAGCGACATTACCCATGCAAAATCAATACCTCTTTCAAATCTCAATATTTTTTTCTAGAAAACAAACATCAAAAACATAAATATTCGAACACCTTCCCAGCCACAGATTGAATAAAAGCCTTCAAAGAAATAATTGCGAAGGCTTCACGCTTCCATAAATCACTAGCGTTTTGCCGAAAAACAAGAAAACAAATAATACCTAGTGAAAGCTGTCGTTATTGTAAATATTTGAACGCGGTAATAACGTGTGCGAAGTAAGCGCGTAAACTCCGGTATTTTTTACGATTCTCGTTTCCATAAAGATTAAAATAATGTTTTATCATTGAAATATAATCCAACAGATACGGTCTCCAATTCCAATTGGACGGATTTGTACTAACGACTGATCTTCAACTAAACGAGTCCACTCTTGCAAGTGAAATGTACTTTGTTGGTTCAGATCTCCACAATTTTCTTTACCCCTATTTACTAACGGGGTCAGGTATTTGGTGCACTTTACAAGGGCACGTGCCTAGCATGGTGGTCGAAAAATCCACAAATTATGTAACCATAAAAGCAATGGATATACAAAAATTTTAAAAAAAGTTTTTCAATAATAACTTTTAGTTTCTTCAATGCGCCGCTTCATGTAAATAAAAATGTGTTACAAATATGTTTATTGATTTTGTATTTTGTTCCAAAGTTACTAAAACTAAAACATCTGCAACATTGAAAAATATTTCGATGTATTATTGTCTGTACTTGTTAGACTTTTGTTTTGTTTTTTTTTTATTTTTTTTTTTTTTTATTTTATCCTGACGCAGAAAGAATTGGTTTTGAAACATGTTGATAATGTTGCTTAAATAAGTGGTATTTGCAATGAAATTAGTTTTCTTACAAATATGAATTTATTTACGTGCTTTTCTTAAAAACAAAATGTGGCACATGCACAAAAAAATGATTTTTAAGTACATAGTAATAACATGAATAATGACAAAAATAGTAACAAAAATAATATCAAAAATAACTAGCTAAATATGTAAATGTAAATGACTAACAAGAATGGGTAAAAGGTAAAATACAAATAGATGATGTTACAATATTGCCGTTCTTTAAAAAAAGGGAGTCTCATATCTCAAGCTTGTTATAGGTCCACAACTATCAAAAACCCTACTCAAATGAAATTTTTTTAATAACTACTTCTGGTTATTGACCTGTAACTTCTGGATGAAGAATTATAATCTTTCTTTCATGGAACTCAAATACTTGGTGTGATGACATACATCACAACCAAGAATCAGCTTAACTTTACCGCTTTATATTATATATTCAACAAATGGTAAGGTGAAGGACTGGCAAACTTTATAATATATATTCCGACTGTTTTCTATATTACTCATTTTTCGTCTTTTTCGGTACAAAAAAAGCCAACATGCCTGTTTTAAATCCACGTCTTCTCACAGACCAGATAGATCCACGCCATCCAGTTGAACTAACAATATTCAAAATAATGACACGCAAAAATTCGTCATATTTTCATTTTTGAAATGTTGCCAGTTAAATGATCCGAAATTTTTTCCGCGAAACAATTTTAGTGTGATAATAGCTTCCATGATTTTATATGTTTATGACCTGAGCTAATCGACCAATAAAGCTTTGTGCTTCAGCGTTATCAGGCTACTAAATACTTGTCGTCAAATTTTAACATGAAATTCAAACATTTTGTAATAATTAGTTTTTGTTGAAACAACAAATTTGACTTTCATCAGTTTTATATAATAAACTGCCGACAGTGGCGAAATGTATGAATAATATTATGTTAATATTTTGGCATAAACACTGGCTTGCCTATTTGCGTCGCTGGTGTGAAATTAATCAAAATTGATATGAACTTTGTTTTAAAAATCACAGCAATTTTACATTTTTAAATGTTTTTTGGCTCTTCCTGTTTAAGCTAACTTTCATTGCAGAGCTTTTAATGCGAAAAATAGAAAATAAATTGCTTCTTATAAATTTTATTTTGTCTTCAAATTACCTGGTTAAGCGTTTACCAATGCCCAGTTCTGCAAGAGCTGATAAATAAGAACTATTTGAAAGAGATGTGCCCTTTAATACTTTGGTCACTTTGCAAGAAAAATTTACATAATACCTGTTGTAGTCATGCGCAATAGTTGAGGAATATCTCTAACAAAATCAAGAAAATAGAGAATAGAATGCAGGTCCTCAGTACTCCAAGTCAAAAGCAGAATGAAGAACTACACAAAATTGTAATAACTTCACGTGTTGTTATATGTATATAAGATGTACCTCCATAATATAGTAAGGCTTGTGTGTATGCGGATGCTTTGTTATAAAAAGAGAAATTTTTATAATATTGCGGATACTTTCTGGTATGTATTAAAAAACTTAACTCCAAGATATTTAAATTTGAATTGCGCCATTATCTTTTTACGTTTTGGAGATGGGAGAATGGATTTTTGGTGAGTTTACTATTATTTTTAAATGATGTAATTTCAGAATATAATTCTTGTAAATTTATAATCTTGCATGGTAGAAGTATGATGTATTTAGCTTTTTTAACTTAAAATTCTTTAAACAGAAGTTCTGGAGATTATGTATTTGACTTAAGTAGAAATGTTTTAAATATTTATTTTTGTACTATGTAAAGCGGTTCAGTGCGTTTTTTCTAAGTTCTACCCCATCCTATAATGCCATATTGTATTATCATTGGCAGAACGTAAATCACGTAAGATTTGAAGTAGATAACATCATATGTCTGTGCTTTTTTTGCAGAAAACAACGCATTACGTATTATTTGTTACTGGGGAAGTATATCTACTACCATTTGAGACGAGAAGGAGCTAACGAAAATTTCAATTTGTACACACTTATAGTAAGCCTAATTGAAGGAAAGTTAGTTTTCTGCTTTAGGTACTATATCTAGGAAACGATTTTTGGATACATTATTTTATAACTCCATTTAACAAAAAACGATTTACAATAATTTAAAAAATAAATTAGTTGATGTTCTTTGCCTTTTCTGGCTTTTCTGATTTTCTCTTACTACCATTTATGCTTTCGCATGTAAATATAAAATAAGAATGAATGATTTCGGAAGAGGGCTCTCGGCGTCCCGGGAGATTGAGTATTTATTGAAAACATAATAAGATTTTGGAGACAGCCTGAAATTAATTTTTCAGCAATAGAATCCCGGAGGAAAATCAAGATATTCATCTTATTAAAGTTAGATGTACAGAAGAGAGAGAAGACGTGTTACAAAAATGATTAAATATTGATTTAAAAATTGTGATTAATTACTTACTTCAATTACAAAAATTACGAAAAAAGTATTGATGTATTTATCATTAGAGTTTTCTTAATTGGCATTGAGAATTTAAGATATCTTTTTTTTCATTAGCTCCACACAGGATGCCCTGGGGAAAATAATTTCCTTCATGGCCTATGCAATCTTAAAGGATGCTATGTGGGGGGGTTTTTTAAGGAAAGGAAGAAGAAGAAAACAGGTATGATACGTGGGTAGGAATCTGAAGGTAAGTGTCTCCAGGAGTGACGGACGTATGATTCCAACCATGATGCAAGGCGATAGGTAGAGAGATTCTAAAGATAAAAGATCTTCCCAACTAGTCCCTCTCGATCTTGCCCACCGCGCGGCAGATGGGCAGACGCATCGGCCGCTAAGATCTGGACAAACCTCACCCCAAGAACCCGGAAACCCTTGCTAAGTCACCAAACGTAGCGAACCACTTGGGGTAACCTATGGCATAGGTGTTGGTTATCCAACAAATGGGTCCAGGGGCGGCGGTACCCATACCCGCCTCCCAAATTGTTTGTTAATAGTAAAATCGTAATATATTATTATTAAACGTAGATAGATATGAATGCTTAGTAGAAATAGTTATAGATATTCTCAGTATCGTGCTGGTGAATGAAAACCATTCGGAATTGAAACATTGCTTGTCATGATTTTTATGATTGACGGGTACTGCTGAATTGCCAGGTTCTCAACTTTCCTCTAACCCATCTCCTTCCTTTCCTCACTTTTTGCAGCCTCACAAGATGCCGCAATTTTTTTTATATTTTTTTTTCCAAGATGTGGGGAGGATGGTGCAATCCCACACGTCCCATAATAGTTATACATATTTACACAACAGATTTTTAAATAAAGAACTAAGCAGGTACATAGAATAGGAAAAAAAAATTAAAATAAATTGAAAAATTAAAAATAATCAATTCTATGTAGGGCATGGTCTGGGGTGAGCTCGGGCCCAGCGCTCACTCAGGAGTGGGGTTTGGTGCTGGAACGCTGCGGTCACCATTGTATTGTCTCCAGTAACCCGATGTCTCATCAGACCGGCGAATCTGTGCAATCCTAGTTCAGTGAACATTGTCGATGGACTGCTATATCTTCTGAATCCAAATGTAATCTTGCATGCAAGATTATGGGGATTAGGCAATTGAGGATGCCATTTTTCCGCTGCCACCGGACTCTTAGTGTGCGTCCAGAGAGAGGTGCGTGCGCGGTGGCGACAGCGGGCGCGAAATATCAATCATAAAACGCTGTTTGCGGCCACAGTGTAAAGACTACGGCGGGTGCGACAGCGGTGGGTGATTATGCGAGATTAAGCGCGTCATTTTCAATCGTTTCTATCCGCTCGTTGCGGCCATACTGAAAGGCCTAGCTAGAGAACGACACACTCGCTCACACACTAGCGGGGGAATCAAACCAATTTGTTCTTGTCGCTCGGTGTTTGTGCTACGAGAAATTGCTACGCATTGTGGCCAGCTACAAGATCCTTCCACCGCGCAAGTCACCACACATTCATGCTCTCATTCGGACACGGCCTTATGCGGAATTTAAAGTAAAAAAACATACTGGGATGAAATAGCAGGAGACTGGCGGCGATGCAGGGTTTTCCAAGGACCAATAAACGTATGTAATTCAGTACCTTAAATTTTTATTTTTTTTTTTTTTTTATTTAAATTTATATACATATACATGCAATATATTCTCAAACAATTAAATTATCAGATTTCAATCAGATCGAACATGAAACATTAAACATTATCATGCAACATTGATCAGACACTGCATCAACATTTTTATGTATATAATATATAACCTTTACGAGAGTGTGAACACTCTCGTGTTCAACACGTATGTAAATGGAAAAAACATAAGAATTAAAAATTATAATTTATACATTTATTTACATTGTACATACCTACATCAGATACATTTACAAAAAAATATATATAAAATAAAAATATAATTTTTTTTTTTATTTAGTGTTGTTAATTTATTATAAATGTGATTTCAGGTGGCTAAACTATTTAAGACATTACTATTAAATTCATTTTTAAATTTATTATAGTTTGGTTCCAATCTCAGCTCTCTTTCCAGTGTATTAAACCACACCACTCCATTGTACGCGTAGTAGTGCTGAGCAAAACTGGTAAGCATCAATGGCGTACATAAGCAACCCACTATGTTTCGCCTACTGCTCTCCACGCGTACCATGGCGTGGTGTGACTTCTTAGAATTATCTTTGTGAATTTGAAGCAGCGTATTTTATATATATATATATAGTTTTTAGAGGTGGGACTTAAAAGTCTTGAAAAAGTTGAGAGGTTGAATAATCTGATGGTTTCTTAGTAATAAATTTGATTATTAATCTTTGAGTAATTTCCATTGGCAAAATTGAGGTTTTGTAAGCTCTTCCCCATGCAACGACACCGTATTGCATTGTTGAATGGGCCAGAGCGTAGTTTGTATTTTTAAGAATTTTTAAGTTAGAAATTTTATAAATAAAAGAAATCTAAAAGGCGCATATCAAACTACAGATTTAAAAACTGGTGTGTGTAAGTTTCGCTTCACATTTTCCTTTACCGCTGGACACCTACAAGTATTACAATAGTACGTTCGTTCATAGAAAGGGTCAGTGGTCCATTGTGAAACGTTCTAAAAGCCGCTACAGCGTTCCTATTCTGAAAGTTTTTGTTCGGAGAGTTTTCTCCTTCGGATTTCTGCCTTTTCTGCGCACTTAAAGATAGCCCGCTATCCGTTTTCTCCTCCTGCCGTTTATGTGCGCCGGGGAAATGCCCTTTTGTTATAAAGCACTATTAGGAAAAGCTTAGAAAAGCTGAGCTGAAGAATCGAGTGATTGAAAAAGTCGCTATGAAGATTTTCTGAATACCTACATAATGATCAGTACACGCATGTAAAATGTAGTAGTTAAATGGTGTACAAATTTATCAGTGAAGAAGAAAAATCCGTGAATGATTTTTTTTAATCAAATGTTTTTCGAAATTCATATTAAATTAATTTATTTTTTACAAGTAAACATTAACATCAAAAGTCTATTCCTTCTTAGGGTAAAAGAACACACATTGATAGATTGATTTTGGATACAAATAAATACGACAACGTCTTGGATTAAATATGAAACGCAATCGCGCCAGAGAAGAACGTAAGTGAAAATTGAGGTGAGGAGAATAAATAGAAAATGGAGGAGGTGTGGAACACCATGCAATTATTGGTGAAAACATACCATACATTAGATATTCTGAAGACATTTCTTCAGTTAATGTAGTCATCCGTGTTCCTTCTCGTAATAAACATGTCACAAATTTTTGATACTTCGCAAATCACGTCCATAATTTCAATACCCCTATATCCGATTTTTTGACAAAATGATCTGAGTATGACATCTTGTTCACATTTTTGCGAGGAACAAGACTAACCTAAAATTGAATTTCAAAACCTCCCTTATCACGACCAAAAACCATGTTAAAACTGCGAGTGAGAAACAAAATTCGCTATATCATTCAAGAAGCTACCATCAAAACCCGCTATATCGGAATTCAACCAATCACGAGCAATTATTTTGCCAAGATGGCGGGTGTAGAAACACGCCCCAGGTCAGTTGGAACGCTCCAAAATTTCAATTTTGATGATTTTATTTAGGTATTATCAGCCAGTTGTCCTTTTCGCTCAGTGTTCGGGGGAGGGGGTAAAAGCAACAGTGACAGCAACAATATTTGTTCCTGAGCAATTAACAAATTTAACAAAGGCATTTCTAGCATTAAAGCTGGTTCACATTACGCTATCAAATTTAAACTATCATAGCACGCCAAATAACGCTCTCCATACAATCCCTTCAGACCGTTCACACCTAAGCGTTTTTAAGCGCAGATCAATCATAGACAATACACATCTCAGACGTAACCGCTCCAGACGCGATATCCCAGAAGATAACTCTCCCCTTCTCCAACTAAGACAGGAGACGGGGGTCATTGTAATTACGGAGCTGCCTAGACCCGTACAGATTTCAGTACAAAAAATATCCGTTGTCCCTCTCTAATTCGACTGACCCCCTCTCCTACCACAGGAAGAAATATTTGATAGCCTCTTGTGAAAGGACAAAAGATAAGCACTCGCGAATCAACAGATATCTGCTCGCAGATTTATAGCGTAATGTGAACCAGCTTTTAGGCTCCAAAGTTAATATGTGGGCATTTTTTAAAAGTGGGCAGAAAAATGTATTTTTGAGAAGAAATGTTTTTTCCTATATAAAAATAAAGCATAAAAGCACAACAAAGAAACATAAATATAGCAAGATACATACAAATGGGAACGAGAGATTTTATTATTTTTCTTATGAGTAATGAGTACGAACATTATGGAAAAAATACGGCAATGGAAAAACTGAACCTCAATAATTCACACAGGCTTGAAACATGGCTTATTATTTACGTGAAGTAATGTTTTTTCAGTAATGGTATACGATTTTTATAAACTATTTGTTTTGTAAAACTCACATGTCAGCAAATTTTTATGTACGTCTAAGGATGGGTTGTTTCAAAAAATTTGATGGATTCATCAAATATTTGAAGTTGATTTTCACGTTCTGTGTAGCTTCTATTCAAGTTCTGTTATTATATCGTTATAGGACAGCTGCTTCATAAAACTGAAATAATCACAGAACTTGAATAGAACTTACACAGAACGTGAAAATTAACATCAAATATTTGATGAATCCATCAAATTTTTTGAAACAACCCGTCCTAAGTAAAGAGATTAGCCATTTGAAAATCACAATGCTTTCTTTATAAAAATTAATAGTTGGAGAAAGTTGACGGCTTCCATGGTTGAATGACTACGAGCCTTATCACGAATCTGGTTTTGTTGGATTTAAATCCTGGCGTGTGCATATTGGATTGATTTTATTTTATTATTTTAATATAATTTTTTACAATGGCGTCTCGTTAAACTACTACTTGTAACATTATTTCTATTCTCCAGACAATACAATATTTTTTTAATTTTATTTTTTTAATATAGATATGTAAGTGTACAGTGGTGTTACATAAATAACATATCGGTACAATTTTTTTTGTATTTCTTGGGCATTAACTATGTAACAATTTCTAGACATTTGGTTTTTTGAAGAGTTTTATTAAATGTACATTTGTTACTTAAATTTAATTTTTCCGCGACCAGTTTCGATACAACCGTATTATTCACGAGCAGGATTAAAACTAACAAAAATTAAATGCAAGTACCAAAGATTAATTAGGTGGGAGTAGTGGAAGGGATGATTTTGGGGGAGGAGGAAAGCGGTGAGAGGAGTCAATATTATATGGAAACATGGTTAGTAAAGGAGATTTGCAAGGCGCTATTATTTTATTCACAAAATTAATTTTAGATTTATTTTTTTTGTTTATTTCGAGCGTTTCTAAAGCGCACAGATTAAAGTATGAATTTATATTGCAATGTTTAAACTTTATTTTTTTTTATTGAAGCTATGGCCTGACTCTATTAAATGATTAGCAAATTACACGTTTACAAAATAATAATTACACGTGTTTACGAAATAATAATTACTCCGAATTTGCTAATCATTTAATAGAATCAGGCCATAGCTTCAATAAAGAAAAAACAAAGTTTAAACATTGCAATATAAATTCATACTTTGACATAAAAAAAAAATAAATCTAAAATTAATTTAGTGAATAAAATAATAGCGCCTTGCAAATCTCCTTTACTAACCATGTTTCCGTTTAATATTGACTCCTCCCACCCCTTTCCTCCTCCCCCAAAATCATCCCTTCCACTAGTCTCACCTAATTAAACTTCGGTACTTGCATTTAATTTTTAAGTTAGTTTTAATCCTGCTCGTGAATGATACGGTTGTATCGAAACCGGTCGTGGAAAAATTAAATTTAAGTAACAAATGTACACTTAATAAAATTCTTCAAAAAACAAAATGGTACAAAATTTATTTAAAATTGCAATCTCACCAAAGAAGAAGTTAGTGTTTGTGCTCGATGAGCGAGTTACACTAATTTTAACGGAAATAGAATAACATTATGCAATAGGTAAGTATATAATAGGACCAATTGAAACTTTTGGATCATCTATATGTGTACTCGTACAAACATAGGATTCGGTTACATACTGAAATATTGAGCACTTAAGAGAGTTATTAGAAAAATCTAAATAAAAAAGAGATGAATATTGACTGATAAATATAAAGAAAGAAAAAATATGCTATTATTTAGTAAATTATTCCTGATAAAGTATAACTTCAGTTTGAGTTTCAGTTTATTGATATCTTTTGATTTTTTTTATTTCAATCGGAAGGTTGTTGAAATACTTTATTCCTAAATAGATATCATTGAGTTTATTAACTCCTGGGAATACAATGCTTTATATAATATACTATATTCTGTATTGTATACTTTTGATAAATAAATAAATAATTGTTTTGCATTAGTTTGATATTGAATTTTGGTATTTTGATGTTGTCTTGATATCTTTTTGATAGGTGGGTTTCAAATTTTTTGATGATATTATCTTTGTAAATTTGGATAATGATGCATTTCTGATGATTTGGATGCATTTTTTTAAAGATATTCTCTACTCAAGGCATTGCAAAATCTGCGAAAAGAGTTTCTGTTTGCTGTGTGCAGGGTTTCTTTAGGATTACTTTGATAATTAGCTTCTGTATCACTTTGATAAAAATATTGTTGTTTGACCTCCCCATCCAATAATTCAATATTGAATTAATGATTGGATTAGTGTATAGTATACTCTTTTTAGATTGTTGAGTTTTAAAATATTTCTTAATCTTATGAACATGTAAACACACTTTCTGATACGCTTAACCAATTCACAGATATGGCTTTATATTGTATTGTCTTCTGTATTGACCTCGCGTAAATTAGGCATAATTCTAAATTTATAAGTGGAAAACGTTAGAAAATGGAGAGAGTCAAACTAGCGTCGCGCGTCGCCTGGGTGGGAGACCGATGCTTCGGACAATTCGGCTACTTAACGGTCGGTTTAGCGTTTAGAGTAGGCATCTGCAAAATCTGCTTTTGGCCGACACAGTTCGTTTAATCGATTGGCAGTATCGGGTTTGCTGGCTTCCGAGTAAACTCTCTACCGCCTGTCATTTACACAGTTCCGATACAATTCTAGTGCAACGCTCAGAAGTTAGTCACAAAGTAAATCCATAGCTCTATTTTGGCCAGCGAAGATTAACTAGTTAAAACAAAAACGTTAAACTTACTACGAGTAGTTGCGGATGCAACAGTTGTTAAACTGTTGCTTAACTGCCTGACAAAAGCACACATGTCTGAAACTACGAGTAGTGGAATTAAAAAGAGAACAAAGTTTTATATGCAAACAAATTAGTTGTGGATCATCTGTGTAGCGACCTGGTGAAATACCACGTATTATTTGGAGTAAAAAAATACCATCGGAAAAGAATTGTATCCAAAAATTTATTCTCCTCAACGTTGCTAACAGTAATCCATTGGTACACAGTTGGGAGAGAAATTCTTAAATTGTTCTGGCCAACCATTGCTCAACGTATTTTTGTAGAGTATTTTAAAACGAGAAGGAACTTAAATCATCGTCCCAAGTAATAAACATTAATCTTGCAGAATTACCACAAGATTATCCTCACAAAATTTTACTTTTTTAATAAGCCACGATATAAAGAATGGTGTAACACTGCCTTTTCCCCACACAAAACAGGGATAACTATAAAATAGTGTTATTGCAATGGTGATAAACACTCTTACTACTAACGTCCACAAAATTTATGTTTTTGCATGGAAAATTATGCCGACATTCTTTCCAATGAATATCCTTGCAACTTATGTTAACCACTAAGGGTTTTCGAAGGTGAGGACACGAAGTACACGGGATATACGAGTATGTTGTGTTGATACTAAAATTAATCCATTTATTTCATCCAAGTGGATTAAAATCCAGTATCGTACTAAAATAACTATTTTGAAGTGAAAACTTCTTTAGCGCCACTGTGATTTGAAACTCGAAAAAACGAAAAACAGCTACACTATAAAGAGACAAACACATACATCTATAGGATTTAGCCTGCGAGAGAAAGAGATAGTATAATCGATTTCTTCTTTGTGCGGTGCTTCGTAGCCTCCTCACTCTTGTCTGTTTTAGTTTTCTGAAGGCTTCACTTTTACCGCGTTGCCCACTTTGCTTTTTTTCCTCAGTCAGTATTGCACCCAACTAGTATTCTACTATAACTACAACGGAACCCTTTTGTATGTATTATCTCCATAAAGGACGTTCTGGACGGGGAAAATATTTTCCCCGTGTCATCTTCGTCAACCCAGGGTTTTTCTGAAAAAAGCAGTTAACCTGTGTTGCAAAAAGACTCCTGCTGAGACTACTTACATGATTTTTAAAATGTGTTTGAATTGAGAATTTAATATTTTTTAATTTTGTTGACTATTAGAAAATCAACACAGCAGCCATACGCTAAGAAGGAAAGCTCTGAGCTATACTCTAATACATCCGTCAATATATTTTTGTACAAATCGTATTTTATCGAAAATGTGTTTGAAGGTACGGCGAATGTTTATGGATGGTTTGAAGCAATATAATTCTTAACGTCGCCGTCGAGTCTAAACTACCAGAGCAAATCAAAGCCAATATTGTGCATCGGACGTTAACGCTCGTGTAGTTTGTCGTGTGGAATACGTAGATGTATTGGTAGTACTTACTTGCCAACGAGAGACGCGTGCTCAAAACCAGATGACTTATTTCTGCTAAATGGAAGCGATCCATCAATTTGAATTTTTTAAACTTAAATATTTACTTCCGCGCTCCTAAATATTCTTTCAACCATGAAAAAGCAGAAGGCTCCTATGTAATTATTGTCTGTCAAAGAAGAGTATAAATATAAAAAAATGGAACTACAAAATTTGTAGGTTAGCAACACCAATTTACCTGTCTAATATTCTTTTAAAGTGCAATGACATTGAAAATTCAGAACACTGTATACTTACACATTTAAAAAAACATTTTTAAAAAAGTATTTAAAAACGAAGAAGCACTGTCGTTAAGGCACCTTCTTAATAACATCAATTTGATTATAATAATAATAATAACTTAGTATTTATATAGCGCAGTTTTGTGTAATTTCACTTCAAGTGCACTTCGCTATAATAAACTTAAGAGTAATCCTATTATAGTGTTCCTTACGAGTCCTTACAAAATTTATCAAAAACTATGAAACAAAGATTATACAGTTTATACAAACAACGGCGTTGTTTTGGCACAGGACAATAGATAATGCTAAACCATAACGGTGCCCTTAAACAAGAATCATTAAGAGTTAAATATAACATAGAATTAGATTAAATTGTGTTTTACAAAGTAATTGGCTTTTATTTAATTTAACATAAATTTGAATTTAACAGTAAGTAGAAAAGAAGAATCATTGATGGTGAGTTTAAAAACACTAATAGTTTAATAGATCTAAAATTAGAGACATGATCTAAAGCCCGGGCAAAGCTGGGTACTTAAGCTAATATTAAATAGATGTGAGCAATTTCTAAAGGGTGCTTTATATTGTATTACAATATCGTTATTAACGCAAAATTTGAAAGGTAGCATAATAATTTACCTATATGCAATTGTAATTTTGATATCAGTGGAAATCTTTATTGCAATGAAAAAATATTTGTTTCACTTTTACGCCTTTTAAATTTTTACTAAAAATGTAGGTGACACAGCTTTAGATTACCACCATGATTATATTTTTTGTATTACCTTTCGAACAACAGTGGCGCCCTCCTATGTTTTCTACTCTTATTTGACAAATTGTACGAGACAATTAAGCTCAAATAATTAATGACTCTGTAACTGATATTTTTTTCACGTGTTATTCTTTATGCAAAGTATCTACTTGCAGTCAAGCAATAGTCTCCCCTTTCCTTATCTCCAAATCTCGTAGATGATTTTCGCAAGTTTATTTCTGCCTTTTGGAAAATTAAAGTACACCCGATCCTGATTATCCGTAGGATATTCCTTACTTTCACCGAAAAAATGCACACTAAAAAGGTTTGTGGAAACCTTAGCCTTAATGAAAATTATAATGAAGGTGAATCTTTCAGGACCAAAAATAGATTTAATTTCGTGTAAGGTAAAATAATTTTCCGAACACAAAATAAAATTTTAAATCCTCTCCATATTATTATTTGGTCGATTGCATTTTTATTGGTCGATATTCTCGGTGATTATTATTAATTATTCCAACATTGGTTTTTAAATGTAAACCGTTCCGTTGTCTTTAAATAAATTTACTTGCTACATTTGCCTGTATCGTACACGGTGAAACACCGAAATTACTCAATAATATGGAAAAATAATAAATTCCAAACAACAATACAAGTACTATCCGTGAATGGCCCTTAATATATCAAAGATTTATACTATTGTGTGTTAAATTTATTGGTACGTTAATGTAACGATGAATGTAACTTATTTGGAAACTTGAATGTAACGATGAAAACGCAAAAGCAATCCAAACAGCATTATTTCCATCCCTTAGCGATTAGATCGAGGGTGCAGGGCTAATAAGGGAAATAGATCATAAACAATAACCGCTTATTGTCTGAAATTACCGAGCCCTTTGTTGTCATTTGGCGGTAGGGCCGAGAAAAAAGTCCATTTATGCCAACAATGGACTCG
Source organism: Glyphotaelius pellucidus (assembly GCA_936435175.1). Classification (NCBI taxonomy): domain Eukaryota; kingdom Metazoa; phylum Arthropoda; class Insecta; order Trichoptera; family Limnephilidae; genus Glyphotaelius; species Glyphotaelius pellucidus. The sequence goes on from OW386548.1 coordinate 17,718,882, forward strand.
GATGGGAACATTATCTACGGCGGGTAACATTATTTTCCTTTGTTAAATTTAAAGCTTAAATCGGGCTAGCCTGGCATTGCCTGGCAAGTTAGCCACCTAAAAAATAAGAATAAGGGGATCATTTGAGAGGCTAGTGGATCAATTTGGCATTATGAGGGTGATTGATTATGCGAAAAAACCTACTTTGTCTTTCCACTTTGTTATGTTATGATCATAAATTAAGGGCTTTGAGGATATAGGCAAAAACGCAAATATAGGAAAAGGCAAATTGCTTCGGTTAATTGGATGGAAATTCAATTTACTGCGAAAGGTTCTATACTTTGCTTACTTTGGTATAATCTAGATACGTCCGTTAAATATTACTGAATATATTTCATTATGTTTCCGTAGTCTTTCAGATACAGAGACTGAAGTTAATTACATATATTTTTTTAATTTTCTTTATTTTTTATTGAATTATGAAGTATTTTATTGCGTTTGGGAGTAAATTGGAAAATCAAATTCGCTAAATTAAATGGAAACTTTATGTTTCATATACATCATGTTTTATGAAAACATTGCTTAAAATGCAATTAACCTTGATTGGTGACCAATTGGTTCCTGGCAGTTGAGAATCTATTCTTACTTAATCTACCTAAATCACTTTTAAAACTTCGTTCGCCCGAACATTTCCAACCAAATATGAGACCGATAATAATTTAATATAGTTAATTTAATTCACTGAGGGCCGTCTGTTTCAACGCTTGCTAGAGTGAAAGTAATAGTAAAAGAAATTGCTAAAGTTAAATTTTACCAAAATCTCTTTTTCAATCAATATAACCGCCTTCTTTACGTCACTTTTAACTTTTGCTTTTACTTTCTAAAATCGATAGTTAAACTCTAGAGTTACTCCGCCATTTTAACATATTTGATAACTCTGTTAAAGGTAAGGTATGAAATTGTGCATTTCGCGAATCATGATTATTATTATAGAAAATGGTGATTGTGAAGATGAATTTCTCATCCAATGTTCTTGCAACGGAAAACAAAAACATTTTGACCCCGTGTTGAAAATATGGTTATGAGACGATCCCGAATTTTTGGCGTCGTGTCAAAAGATCTCGTAAAGTTTTTTGACACATCAAATGCAAGACGATATTTCATCTACTGGATATTATTTTTTTTCCATGTAATATTGTATGTTTTATGATAGGTCGTCATTTATTTTTAAATACGCACACAAATATTTGCATAGAAACAAAGCTGTCAGATCCTAAAATGACGCGAAACAAATGCAGCCAGATATTTTGACAGTTGTTCTGGTTTTCAAATATAACTTAAGTATTTCAAGGTAAAAAATAAAGAAAATTTTTAAATAATCATCACTCACGTCTTGGGTAATAAAAATGAAAATACATTTTTTTAAATGAAGGATCGCGATAGAAGTTCTTTAAAATATTGGGTTTCTTTCCAGTTTCTTTAAAAACAAAGCGGTTACATCATCCATTAACTCCTGACATTTCCTCACTTTGGCTTACTTACATATTCATCAGATCGACTTTCTTATTTTCTTCAGAATTTCGCAAGTGCTTTCTTTCAGCGAACGTTAACTGAACTTTTAATAACGAACAACTTTGGATGAATGCCGTAGAAATCTAGGTAAATAGTTTAATAATGAAGAAAATAGTATAATATTAAAAGAAAATAAGTCTTGTAAAATGGCAACATTGATGAAATAATATTTTATAATATTGAACGTCCTAGTTCGATCGAGTTTCTTTTTTTACATTGATCCCCAAAGAAAATAACTGCTTTTCGGGCCTACGCCAACTTTGGCGATGCTGTGTGGGAAGTCTTTATAAGGAAAGGAAGATGATTAAATTCTGGGAAAGAATTAGATGTGATAGGCTGGGTAGGAATCTGGAGTCAGTGTGTCCAGTAGTGACGGAAATGTGAATCTATTCCTCCACCTGCATTGCAAAGCGACGGGCTGAGAGTACAGCCGGAGAGCTCTACGGGTTTCCTTCAACTTCAACCAGTCTCTTGTCGCCCACCGAACCGCCACGCTGTTGGTGGGCAGGCGCATCTACCGCCAAGACCTAGGGAAACCTCACCCCCTTGAGCCCGGTCACCCCTGCAGAGTCATCAGTAGTGAACCACTTAAGGTAACCTATACCATAGTTGTAGGTTGTAGGTATGTAAACCGCCTTTCAAATTATGAATATGTCGTTGTTTGCAAGTCATGCAGATAAGACTATCATGACAATAAGACTATGTTTATCACATTATCTACGAAATTTAACTGTTTAAGGTACACCAAGTGCCATAATGTCCATTTTTCAAAAAAATCACAGCTCATGATGGAAACAAAGTTTCTAGCTTAAAAAAAACTTGTTTTTAACTCAAAGATACAATAAAAACTGCGTTAATTTTGAAATGAAAAGGTTTATGGTTTAGGTTCATGTTTATTTTCGCCTTGTTATAGAATATTAAAATATTTTATTGACTGCACAGTTGAAATTCCATGAATATTATACATTTTTTCCAAATTTCAAAAATAAGTTACCTAAAACCGTTAAAACACGTATAATTCAATTCAAAATAAGTCTCGTAAAAATAAAACGTTTTTTATAACAATAAGTCAAAATTACAAGGAAGATTACAATCACTGAAATACAGTTCAAATTTTATTATTTTCCGTTAACCAAAAGCCTCCCTACAACCGGAAAAGCCATGCCGTATCCGTTGGAGTTTTTCAAATTGGGGATTACAGAAAAGAATGCAACTCGGCATCCCTTCTAAGCCCTTAATCCGCATAGTTGTAAAAGGCTTCACAACAATAACTCTATTTAATCTGATTACCTTTTCTACTGGGAGCTTTCGAATTATTACTAAACTTTTCATAATGCACCTGGCCCGGATACCCAGGGGATATCGTCAGAGAGATGAGGAGCTTTCGCACAAGAAAATGTACCATTTTTCATCGGAAGGACATTTGAGATTTATATTATGATTTTGAAAAGTAATTACCGCTGAATTAAAATAAAAAAAATATTATTTTAGAGAGAAAGTTGCTATAAATTACGAGTTAATATTTTTATTATTGTTAAATATTATTTTAGAAAAAAAATGGAAAACTTTCATTTCATTACCGATAATATGCACTTAATTTGGATTCCACGTGAACTGAAAACTGGAATTATATAACATATGTGTTTCTAGCTGTGTTTCTTATCGTATGTATGTATATATCATATTAAAAATATTATTAATAAGGCCCTTAAGACTCTTGGTTTTGTGTTGAGAACTGCAAAAGACTTCAATAATTTAGGCACATTTAACTTTTATATAAAACCCTAGTATGATGCCAACTAGAGTATAACTCTACGTTATGGTCTCCCTTTTACAATATTCATTCTGACAACATTGAGAGGATTCAACATAAGTTCTTAAGATATATAAACTATAAATTGCACATTCCGGTACAAAACATTGATTATAATTACCTATTGGATAAAATGTCCATATTAAAACTTTCAGAGAGAAGAATAAACACAGACTTAATTTTATTACACAAAATACTGCATTACAAAATTGATTGTCCTGAATTGCTTCAATTAATCAACATCCATATTCCCAAAAGATCTGGCCGACATTTATTACCATTTTATTTTAACAACACCAGAACACTGTCTTACCAAAATTCCCCAATCCCGAGACTTCACAGCCTTGGAAATAAATATTCTGATCTAGGAGATATATTTCACCTTACAAATAACCAATATAAATATTGTTTATTCCTTTTCTTTTATATATCTAGGCACAAATAGACGTGTATAACTTTTGCAATTTTTTTGTTTGTTTATTTCATTATCTATTTATATAAGTCTTTCATTTCTGTATCATTTCTACAAATGTATGTTATTTTTATTATGAATACGTATGCTTTTGTTGTTTACAGTATTTTTTTTCTCATTATATTATATTTTCTTTATTGTTCTAATTCTCGAGTACCTAAAATAAATGTGTACTCGACTTATAAACTAGAATGTAAAAGCCCATTAGGGCGTGTAATAAATAAATAAATATTTTATTTATTGTGGTTTCTCGTTATATGTGTGCTATAATGTCATAATTAATAATGTGAAAATGACTTGCTGACTAACTATATTGGCGGTTTATCAAGCGCTTATAATGAAGACTAAAAAATAAAAAAATGTACAACGATTTGTAAATAATTTTTAAACCTTACATTGTTAATATTAAATCACGCGGTAGGCACGCTTGATGTGAAATTGTGGAAAATAACATTGCGTGTATTTATATTATAAAAGGTGCTAACTTATCACCTGTCAGTAAGTCAGCGTGAGCGGAATTTTAACTGACAGGAACGCTACGAATAATTCATCTGATCGGCTTGTAAAAAACATATTTTATAATGTACGTATGTTTTGTAGCAGTGCTCGTGTTTGATGTGTGAATGCAACGAGGAGCGAGGTTTGTGTCGGATATGGTTTGTGACGATGAAGATGGATTAATTCTGTCCAATATGTATAAAGTTCTTTTGTTTGTTCGTATTTTTCAAAATAAGTCTGGAGAATTACAAAACATAAAAATGCTGTAACATATGATCCCGTTCTTGTTTAACTTGATCCCGTTCAAACTTCAAGTCCAAGGACAAAATCAAAACATAAAACGGTTAGTCCAGATTTTAATTTTGTTGCTTTTCTCTTTGAAAAATATCTACTTCATCTAGAATCGCTACATCGTCGTTGAGTATCACAACCTCCACCCCAATGAGGTCGTCTCCTAAGTTTTGGTTGAAATAAATGTCTTCTTCTTCTTCTTCCCCTTATTGTTATTCGGGTCAGGGACCCATTGCATCGACAAGGCTCCTCCATATGTCCCCGTCTTGTGCTGATTGTTCGGCCTGCGTCCATGGTAGTCCCATCCTCTCCTCACACAGTTTCTGGAGTTGCCTCGTCCAACTGTGTCTGGGGCGGCTCACTGGACGTCTACCCTCTAGAATCGCACTCAATATTTTCCTCGGAATTTGGTCATCAGACATTCTTAGTACGTGTCCAAGCCACCTCAGTTGGGATTTTTCTATGAAGAGTTGCAGTGATAAATGTATTATATTTAAAGAATTATTAACCAAAGTAAAATTAGTTTAACGATATCTCCAAAAATTTCAAAGTTAAGTGCTTTCAAAGTCAACATTGATAAAATGTATGCGAAAGTATCTCTTCAAGTCACATGCAATAGAAATTCATAATAATTTGAATGGAGGCAGAACCGCCGCGCATGTCCCATGTCGTCACTTGCTTTTCAGCCGACCGTAAAAACCAACACCAGAATTCCTACACGAACACCACATTCTTATTGACTTAAAAAATATCCCAATAAAGCGAATACTTTGTAAAATTTTACAGAAGAACAAGAAATCAACATGCTATGAAGATGTTTATCTAATGAAATTATTCTTTTCAAGGTATCCTAAGGCGTAATATTTAATCAAAAGATCACAACGGCATTAAAAGCTAAAACATAATAACATCAACTACCTCTATACATCAGTGTTCAAATTTGTTTTAGTCCTATTTTTAACAACCCTGATTATGAAATCAGCAACAAATTTTCCGAATGAATAAAAACGCAAAATTTCGCAATTGTGAGAAGCACACCAATGCCATTTGGTTTTCATGTTTTGAGATAATTTGTCAAACCCGTGTGACATTAATGTTTCGAAAGCCTTATTTCAACACCTTTATTCGAGGCAGCAGACATTAATCTAAATGTTTTTACTACAGGGAACAGGAAAACAACTATTTCTATGGTTTTGGGCAATTAATTTGATGGTACTTTGCGATAGTGTTCTGTACCGTTGACTTTAAATAAACGAGAAAGGCTTTAAAAATATAGCGTCATTCTTAGTAGGTTTGATATTAAAACTCACCTACTGCGCTTTTTTCCAATGGTTTGGAGGGTTCAAAGTTCAAACCACGGAAATCGGGAAAATATAACATTTATTCCTGAAAAATATGTATTTTTACGTGAAGCTTTTCATTAAAATCTGACATTTGCGTAATGAAACTTCAAGATTTGAAATATAGGTTGGCATTGTAAAATTAATTGTTTTGCTATCTACAATACTAAATCTTTTCTGGGTAACCTCTCCCCCATTTTTGTTTAAATATTTTTAAAGGTATCAAAGAAACATCGAACAGTTATATTTTTTCTAATCATTGGCACTTAGAAGTTTGAGGATTCTAATACTTTGAATTCTAATTCTAATACTTAATCTTTGAAAAATGCAAATAAAATTTAGATAAAAGAGGAGATATACCAAAACCTCCCTAGTAAAGTTCTCTGTTAAGAGTTAAGGATGCTTATAATTATTACACTTTGCTGACAACTATATTTAGGGACCAGATCTGTATAGCCATCTCCTCCCAACCTTTCTTAATACCTTTATTTTTCCTCTTCGCCTTTTTTACGCCTTTCAACGTTCTGAATTTGGGATATAGTGAAATAACGGTACTTTTTGATTTTTGAAATACTCTTTTTCAGGTTTTAATATTTAGCTATTGTATCTCCCAGTGAAATGCCTGGTACAAAATAACTGACCTTAACGCCGTTTTAAGTTTGCAAAAAAAAAACTGTAAAATATATTTTAAAACATTTGTGTCGGTAAATTTTATGTCACCTTAATTTTGAGAATTTAAAAAATCGACAAAAAATTTTCTCTGCTTCAAAATATCTAAAAAACAGCTTCACAATTCAATCGATGATATTGTATTGGAAAAGGTACAAAACAAATTCCTTCGGTACATCAAATATAAAATGAACATTCACAAATTTATAAATTATAATAACTAACGCGCTGGAACCACCAGACTTCTTAAATTAACAGATAGAAGAGTGTTAATTGATTTTTTTATTTTTATACAAATTTATCAAATCTTTAATCGACAGCTCTAATTTGTTGAAATTAATTTGCATTAATGTCTCTGCCAGACAAACTCGTAGTAAAGATATTTTTAAATGTAACAATAGTCTCAACACTAATTACTCTATTTATTCACCAATTCCAAGAATTTATAGACTTGCGAATAAACATTGCGAATTCATAGATATATTTAGGTTGACAGTTTTGCAATTTTCAAAAGGCAACTAATTTCGATTTCATCTGCTAATAATTAACTTTTATTATTTTTGTTCTTTGCATAAAATCTTCTCTTTTTCAACACCTAACCAATATATTATATCCTCATCTTATTTTATTTTTTTCTGTTCTATTTGCAGTAATATACATATATAATTGTTTGTTTGTGCCTACGAACTAGCTCTTATATATTGCACCTTGTTTTATTTCAGGTTTTCTTATTGATTATATGTAAACATATTTTAAGCTTTATTGTATTAATTTTTTATAAGTACAACTCAGACTATTTCATTTCTTGTAATCTCTGTTATAATATTCTATACCTTGCGAGTTAATTGCATTCTTATTTATTCAGTTTTGTAACACACATAATTATTATCGTTGGTATAAAAAGCCCAGTAGGGCGTAAATATGTATTAAAAATTAAAAAAAAAAAACTTACGTACTAATTTGACACATATTTTCGAAGCGTCATTGTATTCAGGTTGCCCGAAAAAAGTGGCCGCAAACGAAATGGGTCGCTTCGTGTTACGGTACATTAGTACAGTTACCTTTTTATTAAAAAAAATAAAGTTTCTGTTCTCCATGGAATGAAACTTGACATTTTCAACTTCCTCCGATAAATCAAATTTATTTTTAGCATTTTTCATCAGTATTTAAATTGCTTACAATTATATTATGTAGATTGATTCTAACGACATCAGGCATTGGATCGTAATGTCATCATTTGTATGGAAAACAGCAATGAGCATCAACTTGAATAACTGCCGTACGTAAATGGGGAATCTCATACATTGCAGTAACGTTTCCAACGATGGGTAACTAAACAAAGCCGTTATGGTGTTGCTACGCAACGCACCGTGTGACGTAGTAATAACGCCTAATAAAGAACAAACGCCCCATGGGCCCGGAATCTGCGGCATGTGAACGACTCCACAACTTGTAAGTAAGCAGGCTGCGACTCCCTTAAAAGTACTGTGAACTTTGGACAGTTATTAGGCATCATTTTTTCAACCGACTTTTGGATGACAATAGTTATGAATCTCAATTGCCACAAATAAAAAAAAACGATTGAAAAATAATTGTACTAACTTTTTTTTTATTGATTATATTATACATCATTGTTACATTTGCCTGGAAACTTGGTAATTTTTTTGACTTGTCAATTTTTTAAGTCTTTTGGAGTTCAATATGCTGCTACCAACTCCTCATATTATTTCAATATTTGATAAACTAAAGCATCTGACCGTTCACACGAGGAGTTCATGTTCAGATTAAGGGAATAATTGTCAATTATTAGTAAAACCATTTATTGCTTGTAAAATAATATTTTAACATAATTATACAAAAACCATTATGCAAATTAATAGGAAACATCTCCCTTTATGGCTTCAATAACTGCTTTTACTCGTTTTGCCATGGACTTCGCTAGTTTTTGACAATTTTCAGAGATCCTCTCATCCCGAAATCAAACCTGAAAGAGCGTTTCTGCCATCTTTGTTTTTGTAGTGCAGTTGACTTTTCATATTCTAGCTTTGCAAATGGCCCATAAATTCTCAATAAGGTTCATATCTGGTATATTCCGGGCCAATCTAAAACAGTTCTCATTATCCAGGAAATATTTCATAATTTTCTACGACAATACGTGGCGTATTGAGCAAACTGAAAAACAACCAAATATTTCAAAAAATAAATATTTTGGTGGTGTTTTTCATACATGGGGGTTGGATATTTGGTGCCAAACGAAGGCATGATGAACAGCAAAAATTAAAAATCGATGTTGAAATAGCATTTGGATAAAGAACTTGAAAAGTGCTAACCCGAAGGAGGAGCAATTCTCCAAATAGAACACTGCTCTATGCCACAAGTCGAACGAAATTATGAAATATTTCCAGGATAAGGTGATAACTGTTTTAGATTGGCCCGGGAATACCCCAGATATGAATCCTTTTGAGGATTTATGAGCCATTTGAAAAGCTGGAGTATGCAAAATCGACTGCAAAACAAAGATGGCAGAAACGCTATTTCAGGTTTGATTTCGGGAGGAGAGGCTCTCTGAAAATTGTTAAAAACTAGCGGAGTCCATGCCAAAATAAGTGAAAGCAGTTATTGAAGCCAGAAGGGAAGATATTTCCTGTTAATTTGCATAATGCTTGTATAAATATATTTAAAAAAATAAATTTACAAGCAATTAATGGTTTTACCATATTAATTGACAATTATTCCATTAATTTGCACAATACTGTACCTATATCAGCCAAAAATATCTTCACGTCTATGTATTACATAGTGTATATGTATTACAATAGGAACTATACCTCTGTATTTTTCTTACTCTTAAAGGGAAATAAGAATCAAACGAATTAAACACTTTTCGAAGAGTTTGTAAAAGAAATCTAGAACGATATACCCAATTAAGTGTTCTAATTGCTATCTCTGAGGTACACTTTGAGTTTGTTCCTGATGCCTTCCCTGCCTCTCCCACCGACCAATAAAGTACGTACCCATCCATTACATTGCCTATTTAAGGGCTGCCGGAAGCTACCGGGATTTTCCAAGGGATTTTTATCCTCCGTAAGTTACAGTTGATGCATTGCCCCACCACTTTACGGGCTCGGCAATTAATGCTCCCACCGAAATCAGGAGACCAACACGCGGGGAATTCTGTAGGCGGCGGAGCCATACTTTGGAGAGAACTTTTACGCATTTCATCCGGGAACTGCGGGGATTAGGTACATATTTATTGAGGTATCTGATATTACGCGGGTTTTACTGTTTATACAGCTGCGACGACTTATGATGCTGACATGACAGAATTGTTTAGGTACCACGGATATACACAACTCGGCCGAGATTGAAAAATGTGAAACGTAATATTGTTGAATCCCAAAAAACTTCAGATTTGTTTGCTGATATGCAATCCTCCATTCGCTAATTTTAATAAACTAGTGACAACGTTCTTTTTGTGTTCTCAATTATCTTCAAACATAAAGAAAGACAATAATTATTCAGGATTAAGAGAAAACAATATTGTCAAATTCTACCGAAAATTTTTGCATCGCTAAATTAAATAGAATTCATTGTAAAACCTGGAAAATACATAATATACAGTTGTGCACTTATTATTGATTCTTATATTTTTCTTTTGAAATTTGTGTGAAATTATGATTTTATAAGTACTTACAAATTTTAGCTGCGTATAAAAAAAAATAATATAACTGCAGTGATTTTTCACAAATACGACGCTACACAAATTATTCAACTAATATTATTACAATTGGAAGTGATTTTTCTGCTTCTATAAACTGTATTTAACAAAATCAGTTACTAATAAAACATGGTGGTCTCACAAACATTCAAATGTACAACACGTAAATTTTTTTAATGCTTTCAGCTTGGGTGGCGGGTATGGGTACCGCCGCACCGGAAACCATTTATTGGATAACACCTCTGCCAAAGGTCACCCAAGTGATTCGCTACGTTTGGTGAAAAAGCAGGGGTGACCGGGATCATAAGGTGAGGTTTGTCTGGGTCTTGGCGGTGGATGCGTCTACCTACCTGCTGCACGGCAGACCGGGAGAGAAGAATTGAGAGAGTCCTTTTAACTTCTCCAGCCGTACTCTCTCGGAACATCGCCTTTCACCGCAATGGGAAGAATGGATTCATACGTCCACCCTGGACTCACTGACCCCCAGATTCCCACCACTCATGCCATTATCATTCACCCTCCTCCCAGTATCTCCAAAGATGGCATAGGACCTGAGGGGAATTATTTTCCTCAGGGCCTCCTGTTTGAGCTTATGTAAAAAAAGAGCTGTATTCCAATACTAGAACTATTAATAATCAAGGCACCTTCCTTTTGAAAGAGGCAATATTTTCTAAACACTTCCTTCAGGCTCACGCCTTCCCTAAATTAGGATTCCTTGCTTCTACTGGCTTTGCGCACTCAGAAATCTTGAACCAAATGAAAACAAAAGTAATAAAATTTTATTTAAAAGCACAAAAAGCTGTTTTTACCCTCTCATTACACTTAAAACTTAAGCCAAGGGAATCCGGACTTCCATTAAACCTAAATACTGATGATACGTTCCTACATTCTGGCGTATTCAAAAATGTATTATTATCTGTAGAATAATTTTCGTGTCGTTCCACAATAAAATAATATCAAAATTATTATTGTTAATCATCCCACTTTTTTATGCGGGGTCTTTGCAAGAGACTTTCTTGTTACAAAGATAAATAGGATTACCGTTTCGGCAATTGCTAGCCGTTTTATTTTATAGAGGCCATCACGGCATGTCGGGACGATTGCGGTGGGATTTCTCTCTTTCAATTTTGCATGTTCAACATCCATCTTCTTGTGAATACTCGAAAAAAATTCTACTTAAGCTGATGGCATATTTAGTTTTATTGCAAATTGTTGTAAGGGGGCGATGAAGACATTGGGCTTAAAAAACTGGAGGCATTTAGAGATTTCGTGGAATGAACAAGAATGAGAAGAATGTTGAAAACAGGTTTGAATGGAAAATTGTATTAGTGTACATAATAAAAATAAAATTTTTCTGTATTCCGGAATGTATGTACAATCCCATAGAAGCTGAAAATCAATAATTACAAGTAAACACATAAAAGAATAAAAGAACAATACAATAAGAGAAACAATAAATAACCAATTTGATACCTACGTTTTTAATTTTTAAGTAATTACTTTCAAATATATAAATTTTGTACGCATTTATTTTTATTTAATTTTTTGTATGTTTAACGCACGAGAATCCCAACAGCTCCCGTCTGGAGCCAGTGAAACTATGGCGTTCCCAGTTGGGGTTTTGAGGCTGTAGGTAGTGAGGAGAGGAAGGAGTTGGGAAGAGAAAGGTGGGAAGTACTTGGCTATTCAGATCTGGCCACCAAACGCGGCTATAGCAACGTTTCAATTCTGAATACTGGTCTTACACCAGGGCGATACTGAGAGTATCTTCCACTCTGGAACGTGCCGCAAATATACTATAAATTATTTTAAATTAATAAAATGTGAAATAACACAAACTAATCAAATAAATTTTATTTGCCACGCCAGGATTCGATCTCGCGACCTTTGGGTTGCGAGTCAAAAGTTTTGAGAAAATGATAAAAGCACTATATTTGATCTTTATACATTAAATATAATTAACAAATGTCTGTGTTTCACATACTATATGCTATGGGAGGCATAACGGTCCGGTAAACACACATTTCACATTTTGAAATATCCTACTGTTGACCCAAAAAACATCACCTTTTTATGAATTAACTAGAAGTTTTTCTATATTATAAATGATTTGGTGGTGTTAACGAGTAACCTGAGAATTGTACCAAATAGAGGCACACTATTTCATATAACGGCATACTTGCTCAAATTTTGATTTTTCGAAAATTTCTGACTAATCAACAGGATGATCGCTATTATTAAAAGTGTGTTTCATCATTATGCGATATTTCAGAATTAAATGGGATTCGGGGTCGAATTCATGTTAACACGAATTAGTTTCAACAGCAACAATTTGATATTCTTTAACTTGACTTTCTAAGTTCTTCCTTCCGTAAAGGGTTAAATTTGTATAAAAAAAAATTAAACGTACATACCGGGAAAAATTACACACCATTTTATTTGGCTCAGTTTCAACAAGCTTAAATTTCGAGCTAGGTTCAACAGTTACGGTAAATTTGAACATTGGACATGATGCTCTTTTGTTTTGAAACGATCTACATATTTAAAAAAAAAACTCTGGTGGAATTTCATGGAATACTTACTATCCTGGTTCTTGTTAGGGCAGCAAATCCAGGAACTCCGGGGACATCATATATTATAAATAGATGCCGTATAGAGATTTTTCAATATCTGTTTATGACATACCTAATCAATTTATAGATGAATTACTTTTGTTTAGAGGAAGATTAAATTGAACTTATATTTTGTCTCATCTGAGATAGGAAAATTTTTAATCAATTTATTTTGGTTTACTCGTTTTATTCTGAAATGTTTAAGTTGAGATTGTGACCATTCCTTTGTTGTATCGTTGTATTTTTGTTTCCACAAAAAAATAGTCTAAATTCGCCTTAGTTCTTAATTGTCTAAACGACCATTAGAGAATTTTACAGGAGGAGAAGGTTTTCTTTCATTATTTCAATGAGCATTATGATAGATGTTTAAGATAAAGCTATTTCCGTAAAGGTAAAGGTCTCATTAGTTTAAATAATTCTTATTTAAGTTATTAACTATAAATTTTTTAAACTTAATTTTTAATTTTAAAGTGGTGATTGAACAAGAACTAAAATGGTCGTTTGGACAATTAAGAACTGAGGCGACGAATAGTTAAAAGAGTTATAAAATGTTCTTTTTTAATTAAAGATAGATATACAATCTAAGCACAATGTATTGTATTCCAAAGAGTCAATGATTTTTTAAAAATTAAAAGTTTAGCTTTGCGGTCGATGCTTTATTCGAACATGAAATAGCTTTTTGGTTATAAAGTTTGTTAAAATGGGAATGTACGTGAAAATATTTTATTAAAAATAATAATAAAATTATTAAGCTTTATACTTGTTGAAATATTCATAAAGTTGTTATATCTGCAAAAAACTAAATAACAAATTAGAAGTTGTGTGTCAATATTTGATAAGAAAAGAATTAATGGGCAGTATTAATGAGTTAACAATCGATTATTACTACGAGTAAAACTTATCTCTAGTGTCGTAAAAAATCGTGAATATCGTAATGATTATTTTATTCTTCGCCTTTTGACAATTTAACTTTCATAAAAATAAATTTCACGGTAGAACAATCCTGAAATTTTTTTTTAGCATATTACTGCGAAATAATATAAAAGCAAATTGAGTTATTTTAAAAGCGGGTAAATATTTCAAGAGTAATCCGTGGCCCTAAAAACGCCTTCATCTGACTTTAATAGAAATTTCAGAATTGAAAGAAATCGCGATTGGGATGATGGATTACTTTTTATATTGAAAGAGTTTTAACTTTTCACTTGTTTCAAAACTTAATATCTTTCCTCGTTGAAAATTAAAATATTATATATATATATATATAATTCTGTATCTTTCTACAGGAAAAACATATCTTAAAAAAAACCCTTCACAGTAGTTTTTGTAATGCCTGTAAAGAAAGTTCTTCTTACGCCTCTTTTATTCGCTTTATTCGGCAGATAAAATAGAGTTTCCCTTTTTCTCTATTGCCGCTGTCATCTCGGGAATTAATGGCCAAAGTCGTTTATTTAATATGATTGGTGGTGGTCCGGTGATGTTGCCAGTAATTTGCGACGGATTTATTGTAAAGAACTTCCAAATGGCGGAGGAAATCCGAAAATAATCCAGGTCTTAACAAAATGTTGGGATTGCTTTTTTGCAAGTAAGTTGATTAAAAGTACCTACAAGAAGAGATAGATATTTATGAAGGAGTATTATATGAAGGAACGAGTATAATGTAATCAATTCATTGAATTCACAATATTGTCAAGTATTCTGAATCCTTAATGTAATTAAATCAGCGTGGTGGATGCTCTCAGCCCTGGGGAAATACCATTCAGAATCGTAACGATACTTGAAATGGTTTTTGCCTCGTTCGGTCACCTGATTTGAATAGCTAGGTAAGATCTATTCTTCCTCTTCTACATCTCTTTTCCTTCATGCCTTTTAGCCACAGATTGGTATATGTTGTAGTCCCAGTTTGAGACTGTGGTTATTTGTAGTAATTCTCATGATGCGCTCTGTTGTCATTAGCGTTTTACTTACAGCTTATTCTGAAGAAATTAGGTTTTCTGATAAGTTCAATTTCTGGGGCAATCAGGGCAAACAGGCATAATCTAAAAAATGTCTAAATATCTTTTCTAAATGAATCGTAGCTACGACAAGTCCACTCGGGTGAAATGTTGGCAAACCATTTGTTTTTCAATTATAACTTTTAAAAATAAAAACCTGGAAAATTATTTATTTCGTGTGATTTGTTGTTGAACTCCCTATGTTTAGCAAACTTAATAAATAATTTTCTAGATTTTTATTTTTAAAAGTTATAATAGAAAAACTAATGGTTTGCCAACATTTTACTCGAGTGGACTTATCGTGGATAGGAATTATACGACTCAAATACCTTATAATTTACATTTCCAAAAACATATATTTATTTTTGTACTTAATCGTACTACGAAAGAAATAATTGATATTTCAATTCAATTTGTTATCAAATCGAAAACTCGTTCATATTTAAGTATCAGCGTAGGGATTAATGTTTGACAATCACGTTAAAAATTTTATAAAGATTAAGCATGTAATTTATTTATGTAGTGTTACTTATGTTCTTTTGATGTAGATTTGTTTATGTTCTTTTGTACGAGTAAACATTTTTATATTTGTCGGTAAAATCAAACCAACGTATTTATTCGACCATAAACCAACAAATCTCCACATTCTATTAAATTCCAGAAAACTTAAAAAACGTAATTAAATTATTCAACCATTGCCTAAAAACAGTAAAAGTACTCGAAGTACTCAATCACTAATCGATTTATTCATCAATCAGATTTTTTGTCGGATTCTCTCACATGAATTCGAGAGGAAAATACCTATCTGAAAAATATTGAATGCGTTCACACTGCTGACTACTCGTTCAAGGTTGTCTTTATTGAGCCATAAATGTACGAAACCCCCGAACATTAAACGCATTTGTTATAAAAATGACCATTAATCTTTCCGGTAATTCCTTTACCTGAGTCGACGTAGGTATTTTTCATGGGAAACATATTTCATTCAAGTTACAAATAATAAATGAGTGTGGAAACCCTTCAGGTAATTACAAGATCGGAATATACCTATTACACATTACGTTAACATTATTCGTTACATTAATATGATAACTAGAGTCACGTGGGGTAACCGGACCCAATTTTTACATCAATGTTTTTAAATTAACGCTACAGATATTTTATTACAATTTTTCGATTATTAATATGGTAAATCTCATGCATTTCATAGACCAAAAAGTTACATTAAAATGTTCACGTGCATGTTGATTGCCTTCACTTATGCACAAATTCATATCTGGGTAAGCATACTCAACTCTCTTCTGCAATCTGTTTTGGGTGTAAAGTGGATATGTTCATTGGTTACTTAATTTTTATGTATCTGCTACCGGTTTCGACACATCCGTGTCAATCACTAGCAAACTTTGTTTGTTGGTAAAAAAGTTATATAAAAAGGACACATTTATGTCGATTGGGTTTACTTATGCCCGTAAGGGTAAGAATATGTATGCACTATGATATCAATCTGCTACCGGATTTAAAGTGAACATGTAGATATTTTACTTAATTTTTATTTATCTGCTACCGGTTTTGATAAATTTATGTCATTTACTAGCAAACTGACTTTAAACAGGTAGAAGATAAATACAAATTAAGTAACAAATGTACATGTGAAATAAAACTTCAAAACAAAATGTCCAGGAATTGTTACATAGTTAATGACTAATAAATACAAAAAAGGCGTTATGTAAAAGGTGTTTGTTAAAGGGTGTAAAGACCTATCTGGATACGTTTCTAGACATACAGTGTGTGCCTTGTGATGAACAGTGCTGATGTGATGAACAGTGCTTTCCCACACACATTTACCCCATGCTATATATAAAATAAAGTTTTTTGCGTGAGAATTGCCTCTTGCACCTATGAAACTAACATTGTTTACAACGTGGGGCTCACTGAACACGCGACCCGCTTCAAGGCGACCGAAAGCGCTTCAGAATTGAGAAAATAGCGCAAGTGAAGCATGCACGATTTTTTCGCAAACATCACCGCGTACACTTACCCGAACTGTACAGTTACCCCTCGTGCCTCTACCATGTTTATCTTTGTAAATATATTTTATTATTTTTTTTTAGTTGTGGTTCTGGCTTGGAGACGCCCTGCACAACTCCCAAAAACTTAGACAGTCGATCCCATTATTGACGTCCTTTATTAATTCTATTCTTTCAGTTAAGCTATGATTTTGTTTTTCTTTTATTATTTGAATTATTATATTTTTTCGGACTACATAATTAAATTTTAATACTTTAAATTCTTAAAAAAATGTTTTTTTAAGAATTTAGAGTATTAAAATTTTATTATGTAGTCCGAAAAAATATAATAATTCAAATAATAAAAGAAAAACAAAATCATAGCTTAACTGAAAGTCATACTCATTTGCTAACATCATTATACATATCTAGGAAAAAATACTTCAATAGCCTACTCGAAAAGTCTCTTTATTCTAAAAGATGGTTCTTAAATAATCTTATTTTCTTCAAAGTAGAATATTGGCATCATAAAAAGATTAGTGTTTATTCATTATCTTAGCATTTCCTACAACTAATATTGCTTACTATTCTGAACGTGTGTAATTCGCATCCTTACGTGGCAGTGTCATGTTAAAAGTGTGAATGAAAAATTAAATTAAATGAAAAAGCATGACCTGAAAAGCGTGAATGATTTTTGTATTGTTCATTCTTATCAAACGTACTGATATCGATGCTGTACGTAGTGTGAAGCATTCCTGAATTTTGCATGTTCAATGAACTTTTTAATTTAAAAATTGGAACTGACTGCGGGAACCAAATGACAATGTAATGTACCGCAAATCTGTATTTGAAATTTGTATTTATTTTGTTAAAATTTTTGACAGACCTATATTTGTATCACATTTTTTTAATGTTTGTACTAACTGTTTGTACTAATTTGATTCTGTAGCAAATATTTTATAAATCCTTTGAGTTTCACAAATCCTACAATTATAATATCCAGTGATTTTTCACGCGACTGCACTAGTTGTTTACGAAAAAAGTATTTCTTTGAAAAATTACAAAAAATTTAATACGTTCGTAACAAAATGTTTATCACGAATGCATGAACGGAGTTCACAATAATTTAATAATTTTTAAATAATTAAATAAATTGTTTCTTCAATAATCGCAAAATCACTTTTTTGCGGCATTTTATTTAAATGAAAACAATCACGTTTTGTACACCACTTATTTGATCAAAATTATCAACATGAAACCGATCTTTGTCCGGATAAAATGCATATATACAGAAATAACAAAAGACAAACAAATGTAGATAAATAAGTACCTGTACACAAAAAAAACATTCCATAGAATGGTGAATAAATAATTAACCTCCCCGGTTCTTCGGGTCATTATGACTCGAAACTGAAATTTAACAGATCATAAAAGTCGTAATTATTAACATAATTTATAATGACTTCATGACAATTATTAATTATCCATTCACTTATCAGCAATATTGTTAAATTATGAATAAGTCACCAGTGTTAAAAAAATTGATTTTTTTGTATCTTAAGTTCCTCGGGTCCGTGAATTGTGACCCGCAACTGAAATTTAACTAATCATAATAGTCGTAATTATTAATATAATTTATAATGACTTCATGACAATTATTAACTACCCATTCACGTATTATCAGTATTGAAAATTATGGATAAGTCTCTTATGTTAAGAAAAAATTGTTTTTATTATTTTTAGGTTCCTCGGGTCAGTAATACCCGAGTATGAAAAAGGTCTGCTGGTCAGAAATAACCGTATCTTGCAAATAAAAATGCTTTGTTACAACTATAAGGTTTCTAAGAATTACTTATACTTACACTTTACTTGTGTCCTTTTTTTATTCTTACACATAATTTAATTTAAAACCATTACTACACCTTTTGAAATGTGACTCGAAAGCCTTAAGTGCACATAGTACTTGAGGAACCGAGGAAAGTTAAAGGTATCATGAAAAGGTATCATAGCACTGTTTGTCTATTGTTATTTTTGTAAATTTTCATTTTTGACAGCCTCCGTGGTCTAGGGGTTAGGCTCTTAACTCACAATCCAAAGGTGGCGGAATCGAATCCCGGCGTGTAGAAATAAATTTAATTTGATTAATTTGTTTTACTTTACTATTAATTTAATTAAAAATAATATATTGTATATTTGCGGCATCTTCCAAAGTGGAAGATCGCCTTGGTGTAAAACCGTCATTCAGAATTGAAACGTTGCTTGAAATGTTTGGTGAGCAGATCCGAAGAGCTGAGAACTTCCCCATCTCCTCCCCCTCCCCCCTTTATCATCACAACGTACTCCGATTGGGGAAACCATGGTCTCACTGGCTCCAGACGAGAGCAGCTGGGACTCTTGTGAGGTATTCACATAAAAAAATTAAAAAAATATCATGACGAAGAAACCATCGGTTTTGAAAGACGTGTAGATAATTTTGATTAAATTTGTGGTGTATAAAAAGTAATTTGTTTTAATTTAATTAAATAAATATCAGATCTCTAACGATATTTTTTTTATTTTATTATTCGTCACTACTCGAATTGAATTATTTCACCAAGCATTTCAATCAATTTTGAACTCAATGCTCAAATGTTAAATTACATTTTTCGATAGAGCTTTCATCAAAATTCAAATAGCTGCAATGTGCTCATCTGGAATTTCAGCGAAAAATCTGAAGTATTTCATTAGGTCTCTGCTAGAAATTCGCGAAATCAATCTGGCTAACCAGAGTTTGGCTTCGTCATACGACCTTATAGCTGGAATATGAAAATCATTAGAAGGCTATATCAGATTCGCCAGACGTCTTTTAGCTTCTGGAAGCTCGCGTTGATCAGAACATTATCCCCATGTATGTGGAACTGATGAAATGAAGCTCTACATGTTAGGAAAATGAATATTTGATTTTCTCTCCGCCGCACCGTTGGCGAATGAAAAGTACGTGAATTATATTCTTCTTGACTTTTCATTTGCTCATGACATCTTTATACACATTTTTCATAATGCATAATAATGGTCATATTCCTTCGGAAAACATTAATACATTATAAAAAATTCTCAACCCTTCAGGCCTAGAACTTATTTAATCAAAAGGTCAAAATATTCCGCTTATAATAAAATCCAAATAAATGGAATATTTCTCAACGCAACTAACTGTTTTTGAAAGATAATGAAAAATGCTTCCAAAATTTATTATTTAAAATAAATATTTAATTTTTGAAATACAAAAATTTTCAATACATACATAAAAAAGTTTTGAAAATTGCTCACTTTATGTTTATTCTAACTAAAATTACTGATAACGAAAAAATGAAAAACAAAATTGAAAATAAAGCTTGATATTTCTTATACTAATACTGATAAGATCATATTTTTAAGAGACACATCGATTTCTATGAGACCTATACGAGCTGTTCCAAAAAGCGGACAAATTAGCCTTAGGGATAAATATAGGTATAATAATAAGTTTGTGGGACAGAATCGCTTCCAGCTTCCAGGATTGATTTTAACCATTGACCCGTCGCGTGGGGTCTTTAAAAACCTAGGTTTTACAAAAATGCTAATTATGTACATTTTAAATGTTCCCTCTGATTCCTTACTTTAGGTAGCTTTCTAAAAGAGACTATTAGTTCTTGACGCTAGCGCCGCCGACATTCATTCTGCGCATGTGCGCTGTGAGATACAGACGTGTGTTTTGGCATGAGACTCAACAAAAATCAACAAAATGCAATGAAAAATCAAGTTCATATGTTTTTCATTGTATTTTGTTGATTTTTTTTGTAATAATAATAAGTCTGTATCAATCTTAAGTAGTCATAAGTTTGATAGAAATTGAGTAGTTTTGTTTTTAAGTAAATATTTTAAAAAGTATGAAAAAATGTACCTTGTTGATTATTAAGCTTTTATATTGAAATAAATATGTAATTTAAAATTGTTTTTTTTCAATGCAGCCCCTATCACCTGACTTTAATCAATTAAAATAACACCTAAAATTTATGCTATAACAACAATTTAACCATTTTTTGGGGGGGTACTTAGCGACCCCACGCGATACCTTGCGTTAAAAAAAGACGCGACGGGCGAAGGGTTAAATAAAATGACTAATGAAAATAAAAATAAATCTTTCTTAAAAGAAAATCTGTTAATAGAATATCTGATGCACAGGTACAAATACCTCAATCTTTCTTTTTCTCAGGTCAAAACAATAAATTTCGGTTCAAATCATAATTTTATCGTGTTTCCGTAGCTGCGAAAACCATGTTACTATGGACACCAAGGTGCCGTATTTAGGAGCTATTTTTTGGCACCCCGATAAGGTCAGCTTCTTTTCCACCTAAAAAAATATTTTTAAAAAAAAAGTTAAATATTATGTTACAAATTAAAAAAAAAACACAAATTCCGAAAAATAATGCTAAACTGTACTGGTGGAAGTACCGAACACGATATATTTCGCATCATTATATTTAAAAGTAAGTTTATGATCATCAAAAGGTGATGATCTATTATTCAACCCAAACGTTGCCTAGATAAAAGGTACAAAGCAACAAATATGAATGCAGCGTAATTAATTAAATTATTCTTTGTTTTTCGTTTACAAGTATAATATTATGTAACAACACTCAAAAGTCGAAAATTGTTTACGTTATAAAATTACGTTATCGACAAGCTTTCGCAAATTTTTTTAGGTTTAAATAAATACTTGGTTATGCCAACAAATACAGATTGTCCCGCTGATAGACAAAAAGATTATTACCAAAAGCTTTCCGCCGTACACAGCTTTCGAAGTCAGCGTTCAGTAAATGTCTATCCACCGAACACAGCTTTTGAAGGCAGTACTTTATAATAGTGTGTTGAGTACAGGCTGATCGTAAAGGCCCACCGGGTGACTAAATAATTATGATACGGATAGCGTGAGTACCTTTCACTTTCCATAAAAAAGCTTTTAGCCTGAAAGCTCGTTGGATGGATATAGTGATAACATGAACGCAGCAGAGTAGCAGATAGACTTTGGCACACATTATTTAAACCCTTGAGTGTTTTATTGTTTTTCGTTGTACTCTCGTAATATAATTTTTCTTTTGAATTAATGTATATTTTTATGTTTCAGCTGCTGTCATGCTGTACCGCCACAAAAATAACATCAATATCTTCAATCACTGACCTATAGCCGTTTGAAAATATTCGGCCTGAAAAGTAAGAAATATTATCATCATAGGAAAAGTAAGAACAGGGAATATTGAAAAAAAATACGCGAAAGTCAATACCCTCTCGGAAGATGCCATAACTTTTTCAAATGGCTGCAAATGACAGTTCTGAAGTAAAGTTTGACATTTGTGAAGTAAACAGATACAAAATGCAACACGTCAACAATACATGAATCGTCTTATTCCTCAAGAACGTGGAAAAACGGTTTTGGTGATTTGCGCTGGCCGGCAAGATCACTCGATTTGACCATTACAGACTTCTTTTTGTGGGTTTTTCGCGAAGTCACGAGTCCATGTCAACAAGCCGTAGACTCTTGACGCCTTCAAAGAGAATATCCGTCAAGAATGCAAGAACCTATAGTCGGAAGTTCTGGAAAGAGTGACGGAAAATGCCATAAATCGGGCCCATATGGTCATCTATTCTGGCGACAGCCGCTTTGCCGATATAATTTTTTTGACTTAATGAAAAAAAATTAAGACATAAAATAAACATATTCCGAAAGCAGAACCAAATTTTTTCTTTCATAAAAAAAAATTACAGGCAAAGAACATCGGGTGACAACTTTTACGCAACCTTGAATGTAATAATACGAGTATTATGATTTTACACGTGCCTCTAATTAAAATATAAAGATCTTCATCAAATTTTGTATTTGGTAAGGCGCTAAATAATATTTTACAAAATTGAAGTGTTCTTACAAAAAGTAAAGGACTCCGTTTTTATGCATTCCCGATAACATAACGTAGGAACCTGAACTGAGACGGTTAACGACTCTTTACAAACAATTCCATGAAAATCAGTAAGCCTTTGAATTCAACATATTATAGAATGTATTTCCATTTCAAATAAATACAACGAACGGGTAACAAAAATTCACTTTTTTTAAAACACTAATGCATAAAATAAATATTGGGAATCAAACTGCACCACTGAATTAAAAAAATATCTGAGAAAATGGTTAAGAGATCAAAAATAAGTTACTTTGATATGTGTACATATTTTTTACAATAGTTAGGTTGCATTTATAAAACATTAATTATATCTGTATTACCTGCAAATGTTATTTTAACTGATTAAAAGTGGGTGTTTGATGCTTCAAAATCCATTTTGAAAACCTTCTGATTTTAAAATGATTAAAATAGGACGAGCATATAACTCTTTCAATGATTCAGTAAATCCCTCAGTATACAGTATTGGCCGCGCGAAAGATAACTCAACTTTGGGCACAAGTGCAGGCAATAGGATTGCGTTCACCAAGTATATTTTTGCGATTAATTTTTAACTTGTTTAAATGGAACATTTTAAAGATTTCATCTTCAGATCAAAAAAATTATGAACAAAAAGATTATTAATTTTAAGATTTTATAAAATTGCCATATTTGTCGACTTACGCACATTTATAAAAAGCATTGACATAATATTATTTTATTAATAAAACTTACTTTATTCGACAGAATGATATGCAAAGTAGGTACTGCTGGAATACTAGTATTAGCGTTGACTATTTATAGAAAATTATATATGAATCAAACAGACAACGAATGATGTTTTTGGGATATTAAATAAATTAATATCAAAGTTTATAGGAATACATAACTGTTCGCATTTCTACCTACATTTTAACAAACAACCGTTTTAGACCATAAAGTATTTATCAAAGGCTTCTTCAGGCTTTCAAGGAATTTGTGTAAAAACACTGTAACTCGTCTACTTATATTATATGTGTCGTAATTCTTCCTTATCATTAGCTCTTACGGTACCTACTTTACTAAAAGATACAATTATTTGGTAATAGACAGAGTCTTTTGGTAAAAGCTTCCACTCCACATCCCCTGAATCTTGAACGATTAAATGTATAATATAACTTTGTTCCGTAAAATATTTTTACACCACCACGTTAAAAGGGTTACGAAGTAATGAGAAGACATGACAAAAGCAACGCACTTAAACATCTCCTTGAAGTAGGTAAAATATGGATTCACCCTTTTTGAACTTATAATTGTCGAAATGGCTTAAAAAAAACAATATTTCAGCAACATAAGAGGTAAATGTATTATAATGAAGTTTCCTGTGTATGTTTATTTCTTACATGAATTTGAATTAATTTTAAAACAACGCAATAAAATTAATGATAAGTTTTTTCTTGTAATAGAATGTTGAAGATTTTTTACACTTTTTAAAAACTTTTTGATTTCAATCAATTTATACGCTTTCTTGAAATATCAAAACTAGACATTTGTTTTTACCCCTGAAAGAAAAGTAGACTCATATATTTTTCCATCAGCTAAAAACTTGGTATCCTTAATCAGAATTATCGGGTATGGGTACCGCCTCCCTGGTACAATTTAATGGATAGACAACATCTCTGTTGTAAGTCATCCCAAGTAGTTCCCAAGTGTGGTGACTGTGCAGGGGTGCCCAGGTTCATGGGGTAAGGTTTGTCCGGGTCTTGACGATGGATACATCTACTCACCAGCTGCCTGGCAGGCCGGATTGGGAGAGAATGATTGAAGGAGACTGTTGTGACCTCTTCAGCAGTACTTTCTCGGAGTATCGCCTTGCACCGTAGTGGAAGGGTGAATTCATACTTCTGTCACTCTTGGAGACATTGACCCCAGATTCCTACCCACTATTCATACCCTTTTCCTTCCCTGAACGTCATATCCTTTCTTTTCCAAAGGACTCTCCATACAGGATCTCCAAAAATGATATCGGCCCTGAGCGGAATCATTTTTCTCAGGGTCTCATGTGTGGAGCTAATATAAAAAAAGTTTTTTAGATGTACAAGTAATATATGACTTTGATTTCAAAATTACCTGTGTAAATATCACATGATTTTGCTTTTCAACGCTTTTTAATAATAACTAAATATAAAACATAATTATAATATTTATGCACCTAAAAAGTGCCTGAATGTGTACCCATCGATCACCACCGTGGCCAGTTGGCACATTCAAAACATACTTTATTGAGATTTGAATAGTATAAAAAATTTCGTGACTTACTACCATAAATGTATCATTGGAGAAGAAGATAACAGTAATAATATCAACGAAAATATAAAACACAACAAGATACAAAAAAATAGAAAAATATAATGGTCGCAACAATGGTTCAAACCCAAAATCTCTCGTCTAACCGAGACGGGCGCGTTTACCAATTCCGCCATTGCCACCTTCTGTCAAACCGTCACATTAGACAATTTTATATTTAAAATTTTAGAATTAACAATATTATCTTCAACAATTTTTATTCCATATTATAAGCAACAACCCTTTTTATTGGGAACAATCATTCCCAGAATTGGTTTGTAACCTAGATAGCGTCTCGGATAAATAGGTTCAATTTTATTTATATGGAACTATTGAAATAATAATAATTTATTATTATCATTAATCTTATTTGATTGACAATCAAATAAACAATGATAAGAGTTCTTGCTTTTCGTTTCGTGGATAGCAACCATTTTAAAATGCAAAATTTCTTCTAACGCGCATGTCGTGTAGTTTTCCATGTGCTTTCTTAATGTTTTTAGAAAATACTTGTTTAGCATTATTAAAAATATAATGAAACTTCAGGAATATTTTCGTGTGTCTTGAAAATATTTTTTTATTACACGAGGGAGAAAAAACATTCCTTCCATTATCTCAGATATTCGGAGGAACCTACTTATGTACAGTAGATTAGGTAAAAAGCATTCTAATTTTAACATAAGCCATCGCTGCTTGCTCGAATTCAGTACACATAACTCTTGACACCTATTTTACACTTATTAAATACTCTAAAACTGCGAGAAACAATTTCATCGGTAGATTTTCATGTTTAAACACTAAAAATACGTCGAACATGGTGGACTTTTAGAAAAATAAACTTCAGTCTCATTCAATTCTGCATCGAATGTGCAATGTGCATTGTGCATTGTGCGGAACCGCAAGGCACGTATTCAAGTAGCAAATGACAATATGCAGTGCGACTCCGTATATTATCCACTCTCGTGAATACAAAACTTTGTTTACACGACAACTTGGTAGAATAATGCATCGGGAATAGAAGCCAACACCTGAGGCTACTATTCTCTCTAAGGAATAACGCTGAAAGAACTCGGAAAGAAAAATGCACTGAAATCTTGTACGGATTGGCTGCTCGAAGGTAATATAAAAGACTTATTTCATATTAAATTGAGCTGTTCAATTTGTCCACGGATAATTTATATTATTTATTCATTTTTGTTCGATTTCCGTTTCGTGCATGTTTAATTTAATTTTACATTCTTAGACAAAATATTATTATCGAAGAAAGCAATATCTTTGTGGCTTGACATTATTAATTAAATTAAAAATTACTTAATTTTAAAACATTTTATTTATTTATTGTTTTTGTGTTTAATTCGTAGAACTCCATTTAATTTTTTAAATTTAATTAAAATAAATTTTGATTTTGTTCTTATCAAGTTCTGCAAGTATTTCTGCAAAAACCACAGTTTGAAAATGATCATGAAAACCGAAACAGCTGTAACAAAAACATATTCTAAAATACTTACAGAACTTGATCATAACATTATCAAATTTCAATTTGATAAATTTTAAAAATACTTTGTATATAACACATGTTCAAATAATTTCGTTAATAATTAACTTTATTAAGAGTCAGGAGCGTAATATTATAAAAGTTTATATAATAATAACATTTTTTTATTACGGCCCTGAAGAAGGTTAATTATAATCGAAATAATTTGACTATTGTGTGTTATGGCGAGTAATTTTTTGTTTAAATTTAAAAAAAAATTTATTATATGGTAAATTTTCTAGACACTATAACCAAGATTCTCCCCAAGTAAGCAAGTATCTATTCAAGGTAG
Source organism: Glyphotaelius pellucidus (assembly GCA_936435175.1). Classification (NCBI taxonomy): domain Eukaryota; kingdom Metazoa; phylum Arthropoda; class Insecta; order Trichoptera; family Limnephilidae; genus Glyphotaelius; species Glyphotaelius pellucidus. The sequence goes on from OW386548.1 coordinate 17,745,942, forward strand.
TTGACTGAGCGTAGCGAAGTCCTGTTTTATTTCGACCATTTGGTATTTCATCTGCCAATAATTTTTTTTTGTTACTAGAGTTCGCATGATTGTGGTTCCTACTTCAAGCTGTCACATCGGAATGATCAACATCATGGTACCTACCGTTTTGTAAGAAGAAAGTTTGAAAAAAGTATTGTCATTGATATGGTAACATTTCGTTGGATAAACTGCATGTTTTCTCTCGCTGCGATCCTGCCTGATCTGTTATATGAGAATTTGTGGTGGATTTATAGAATGAAAGATTAAGTCCTTTCAACTTAGTGTTTCTATAGAAAATCCTGATCGCTGATCCGTTCCATAGATTCTATGAAATTAATCATTGAGATGATGAGGTAAGGTAATGAGAGATCCCATCTTTATTGAAATGAAAAAAAAAAGAAACGTGAAATATTTATGTTTTATAACTAAGTAGATAGATATTCAAGTACCTACTCAAACAACTAATGATTTCAGGTGAAAATTTGGCATTGATTCATTAAATGAAAGAAAATAAGAAACATAAATACTTTGCACGTGAGTTTTACTGTTAACAGAACTACTAATAATCTAGATTCTAAAAAAGATTGTTGAATGACGTTTTAGAGGCACGGCACTCCTTTTGACTCGAAACTTTCGTGAGCACTACGAATGCACATATCTGTTAAACGAGAAACCTTGTTCATCGGGACAATTGAAATGGGGGTAATGCTTTTAAGATTCAAGCTATTACTTAGATGAATTCAACAAAATCAGATGAACAAGCAAATGAACATTTTTACATTCGAAAAAAAGAATCCCCTATTAGATCGCAAGCATTTGATTATATTTGCATAAAATGAAATTACGCTTCGTTTACCTCAAGTTTTTATGTTTCATCTCTTATAAAATAATCCATGTCATTTCCTTCGACCATTTCCTACGTAGGCCCTCAACCCTTACGGAAAGTCGACTGCGCCGGAAGTGGAGTTGTATAAAGCAAGCCCTAATTCCACTACCCCCGACACTTGGGACGGCTTTCTCGCCCCAAATTAATGATCTGCTACGTGTGGTCGATCTTTCTTTTTGATTCCTTCGCTTCCCGAGCCCTCGTGGAAATAAAGCGCAGGGATGTTGGCGAATTAGCCGCCAGCTTTTTTCGGCTGTAGATTTTATCTGTGTAACATGCTGTCGCCGGTCGTTAGCGAGACAATATTTTACGGTGCTTTTTACATACACGAGTTTTTAATAAAATTACACACGTTTTCAGGTTTTTTTTTTTGACTGGGCTAATTTTGTAATGCATCAAATAATTTTTTTTGAATTATTATTTTTATTCAGTCATCGCTACTACAGCGTCTTGCAGCAATAAAGTCTGTAAATCTCCGCACTTCTCGGAAGGAAAATTAATTTAGACACTTCTATAAACTGCACAGCGCAAATCCCGCCCTATGTATTTATTTGTCTGACGTGAAATGCTGTAGTCGAGTATCTTTTCGTGAAGCGAAAACAATTTATTTAGTTCTGCTAGGTGAATTTTTTATAATACGAAACACAGTTAGAGAAATTTAATTTTTCAGAGATGCACCAAAGTTCTTAAAATTGATATTTACATCGCCATATGCACAAAACATACATTCATTAATAGCCTTGCGTTGGAGGGTTGAAATTTAAGAACCCGACTTCGATAACATTTCTGACGCCGCACCCTATGCAAAACCATCTTCGTACTAGAAGTTTGTTAAAAAAGCAATTTTTGTAATAGAACCGATTCTGTTTTTCAGAGACGCAACAAGGTTTTTGAAATTTATATTTATTATCGGAAGTTATTAATAGCTTTGCGTCTGTATGGTAGAAATTTAAGAGCCCGACTTCAATAACATTTCTGACGCCATGCTTTATGCAAAACAAAAAAGAAGTTTATGCAAAACAAAAAAGAGGCTCATCTGCCCTGATGATGGACACTGTAACGCTGTCCGAAACGTTGGCTAAAGAAGGAGTTAGCGAAACACGGCATAACACCCCAAAAACAATAACAAAAAAAAAGAAGTTAGTTAAAAAGCTATTTTTGTAATAGAACCGAATTCAAGCAAGTAGTAAATCATGCCAAAATATGGCGCTACTTGCGTTAACAGCTAGCGTGAAGAGCGTTGGCTGGAAGGCATAAGTATTATTGAATTCGTACTTTCGTCGACCTCTCCTTGTATGAAGAGGTGGATGGTATGATTATTGTAACTGGTAGTTGTGAATAATAATACCACATTGTGATTCCTAGCACGAGTCTATATATTATACATGACGTCATTATCTGTCGCACTTTGTCCCGGTGACTAGCTGTCACTAGATCCGAAGAACTGGCAATTTTCGGAAACTGTTCCTATTGGATTTATTAAATGATCACCAATAATCAAACTGGGCGAAGACGAACCAAAAGCAGCCCGCAAAGTCTAGCGGAAAAAACCTGCGGAGCGGGTTTTTAACTGCTATTTATAATAATAAACATATATTGGCGTACAAAATAGTGTAATATATATTTTTTTGAGTATTTCTACGCCAAATAAGAGAATCTTAACTCTTGAGATTGGTATAGGAGTAAAACATGATATTATAGAGAATACAAAATAATGTGCCCTTATACTAAGATAAGTTTTTAATTTTTAATGCAACATTATTAAAACATATAAATATGGTTTTACCTCTCCTAGGTATTTTGTTCAGTCGTTGGTTTGAATCATTAATTTTACATACTGCTTTTTGTTGATGTCGTTCAGATTATTAAAAAGGATTTTTTTTAACAACACTAATTCTGTTTTTTTTTTGTTTTTTTTTTTCTTCTTTTATTTCTTCGGGAGGACTATTAATTTATAATTTTTATCCCTTTTAGAATACAATTTTGGGACATTTGATGTGTATAAAATAATAGTTTTGATGTAATATTTGTGCAGTGATGAATTAATTTCTGGTATTATAATATTGAGTCTTTTTTATAAATGTCTTCAATTTTTTAAACTTTTTTTAATATGTTTTTTACCACAACCCTTCCATAATTTCAAAATGAATAATGACTGGACTAACACGTAATAAACATTTTTCTACAAGAAACACACATTCAAACATTAATCTACTAAATATACATATATGTATATCTAAATTTATTTCACAATGCGTTTAACAAGTTCACAACATGTCTATTCTATTTAACATGTTGGCCTACTGGCCTAATGTTGTTATTCCGAAGTACTTTATTACAGTCTTATGAATAGTTTTATTACATTTTTTTGTGTACAATTATTTATATGATGGAAAATTTTGTCAACTCATTTATTGTGAAGGAATATTGTAAATTTATTGAGAGCAGGTTCGTATCAAAACAGAATTTTAGGATTTGCATTTAATTCTAAAATATTCCAGTTCTGACCCTATATTATGATGATCGTGTCAATATGATGATAGTGTCGTTCACTTCAACTTCCACTAATATATTATTAGACTGTTTGATCTCGTTACTTATTTTTAATAATAATTATTATAATAACGTGTTTGAATATCTTTCTACTACAAACGTGCTAATAGTAAAAATACCTAGCAAAGGTGAAAACGGATCTCTTTCTTTGAAAAAAAAAACTCTTAAAAAACGTGTTGTTCTGTACGAAAATATAATTGAAGGAATTATTATAATTTCTCCGCACTCAATTCATGGTTTATGTATATTTTGACGTCTAAATATTCATGTTCCTGGAGGATCAAGGAGTGCTGCAGGATTTAACGTTGATAGTCCAAAAATAAACAGGCTTTTGCTCACGACAACAATAATTTCCCTGTTTGTTCGTCGTAATCTCCTGCGAAAATCTCTTCGAGTTTATCCACTACATTTAAAAAGCCACGATAAGAAATGATCATCAAAATACACGTGAATTATTTCCAAGTTCTTAAGTACGGATTTGACAAAAGCAAAGTATAAATCATTTTGTTCGTAAGTTTGACAGCATTTCTGAATATTCATAATAATATGTACATCTTTGTATATTTAAAACAAAATAATGATATAATAAAACAAATATGAATCTTATTTTCAATTCAATGTTATGACCGTAATTTTATGACAGTTTCAGATTGACAAAACCATTTTCAGACTGGTAAAAATTATTTTTAACCTTTGGTTTTTATGCATATCATGTGGGGGAGGGAGAAGAGTCTACAAGGTCCCTCTTAGTCTACAAGGATTTTATTCTAATGGGTTAGGTTATTATTTATTCCAATGGATTAGAATAAAATCCTTGTAGACCACCCTCTTAGCCCTACCCACATGTTATGTATAAACCTTAGGTTAAGAATAATTTGTAGCAGTCTGAAGATGACTTTAACAAGCTGAAATCGGTTACCGTCAAATAAATTAAAGTGGAAACATGTTTCGTATTTGTTTTTTTATTTATACTATATACTAGCTTTACTAATATTATAAATAAGTGTGTTTGTTTGTTACGCTTTCACGCATAAACTATTTATTATACCGATTTTAAAAAATGTTTCACCAATAGAAAGCTACATTGTATGCGAGTAATTTAGGATGTATAAAATGGTAAACTCTGGCGTTATGAAATTTTAAATTTAATATTTTCTGTTATTTATCCGTTTTCTGTCGTTAACAAAAGCAAGTTATTGCTAACGGAAAGTGGAAAAGATGTTGATATATTTGCGGGAAATTTTATTTCAGGCCTCGTAGTTAATATCTATCTATATAAATAAAAATGAATGTCCGAAATACTTGTACACGCATAACTTCCGAACGACTGCACAATAATTGGATAATTCTTTTTTTTTTTACTACTGGTGAGCTCTGACATTTTGAAATTTAGGTGGCACGCGAGCTGTTTAAAAAATAAATGTAGCCGGAATGACTGAAATGCATGAAATGGGAGAGGAGGGAGCGGGGATAATTGATAAATGCAAGCGCTAGAGCAATTTCCCCCTAATACCATGAGAGCGAAACCGCGGGTAAAAGCTAGTATTATAATAATGGATTTCCACATTGAATTGTCAATTTAAAAAAATAGAAATAACAAAATACTGCTTCAGGTTTCTTTTATTTGATACCTGAAACATAGTTCCAATTGCTTGGGGTTACTGCGACATTTATTTGTATCTCTGATTTAGGGAATGTCGTGAGATTAACGGAAGTGAATTTCTTTAAAAAAAATACCCACCTATATCTAATTTGTGAAATATTTTTGTGTTTTTACTCCGCCTTTGCTTCATTATTGAGGATGCTCAATAGAGCTATTCCATTTTTTGATCGATTGTTTTGGTACGCTAGAAACTAAAAGACTAACCTTAGCCAGTAATAAAATCGATCGACAAAGTCCTTAACTTAGAATAAAACATGAAGCAACGAGACGATAATAATGTCTACTTAAATACTCATAAATATTTGAGCAGCTAATTAGCTGGAGACACGCTAACTTTAATAAATTTTTGTTTGTCTTTGTTGCAAATCCTCGAGGGATTCTTAAAACGTAATTTTTTTAACGGGAACGGCAACGAGGAAAATTCGTGCTAAAAACTTTAAGAAGCTTTTTCGGGCTGTGCAAAACATGCAGCCGAGCTAATGAAATGCAAACAAAATGCTTTTTATCTTTAGCCATACTCTATCGCTCATGTCCTTGGCAGCGACAGCACTAAAAAGTATATAAAAGTGAATCGCTCATGAAAAATAAAGTTATTAAAATGATTAAGAAGATTTTCAGATTTTTTATTGATTTTTTGTGTGTATTTCCTGCAAGCCCACAATGACAATTGACCATGTAGCTGAGACATTTATATTTGGGGAGATGGAATATTTATGTAGACAAGGCGAAGAGACAGGGGAAGCCACCAAAAGGCGGAGGGGGGGTAAGAAGATACGAGAAGAGCCAAGAGAGACTGGAAGAAACTAGAAGAGACAAGAAGAAGCAAGAACATTTGGTAAGAATATTCAAGAAGAGCCAAGAGGAGACAAGACGAGCCAGGAAGAGACAAAGAGAGCCACAACAGGGGGGGGGGAGAAGATTCAAGAAGAGACAAGATGATTGACTTCTTCAAGGGGCGAGATAAGCAGAGAGAAACTTGAAGAAACAAAAAGAGAAAAGACGCGATGAACCAGGAATAATCAAAAGTTGCAAGGCACTGTAAGTGAAGAAAGAAAAAGAAAGACAAAGAAGACAACAACAACGATCAATCAATTTCTTTATTATCCTACCCACCCTAAATTCCAATATTGGCTTATGAGGTTGCCATGTATACCGGTCGATTAAACTTCAACCTCCTTCCTATCCTCAGAACAGAGCATGTGTTCCAAGTCCTAACAAATCAGTGCCCCCTGATATACCGGTCTCACCGGGACAGGAGTGCACCTGGCTGGGATGGTACAATCGTATCGTTTTGGTAGCAAATCAATAAAGAAATGGCAAAAGCTGGATGGATTAAACCATCTCAAGTAATTTATAGATAGATTTGAACCATTTTGTTAAAGGAACTTTCTATACAGAAAAATTTAAATTTTTTTTTTGATTAGTCATACTTTTTTTTTAATTCAGGTGTACATGTACATACGTCCAATTTTCCCTTTTTTATAAAAACCCGAAGGCATGAATGCAGATTACTTTTATGCTGGAGAAATCTCAAAAATGCAGGTTTTTTGGTAAACATATTTTGAATCCAACAGAAACTGCATTAGAACTGCAGCACCTGCCTCAAACTTCGTTTGAACTAGTTGAGTTTCTCTCAACGCAATCCTAACAATAAAGGTAAAATTAAAACTTTTTAAACAATGTTTACATTACGTCCTGCGAGACTGTGGAACTTTACAGGGACGAGTGCAGTACGGCCATGTTTATTACCGAGAAATTTAGGTTTGCTCCATTTAAAGTAAAAATTTGAAATTATTTCATTTTTAGTTAGTTACGGTAATCGGGAGAGAGTTTGCTCTTTCATCAAACGTTTGGATTCAGCAGGATATTTTTTGACGTTTAGTATTTTTCAGGATTAAAGATTATGTTAAGATATCTTTCCGTAGCAACATAAATTATATATTCTAGTTGGTGCATAAAATTTCAGAGTTCCAAAGGAAGAATATCCAAAACCTCTAACGCAGCGAAGAAACGAAGTATGGTTTCAAAATTACAAATTTTTCGTTTTTTTTAGTATCTTTCCTGCCCTGACGTTTGCCTTTTATAACCTTTCTCTATATTTTATGTCCTCATTTCTCACCGTGTCCAATAGAACCCCCTTCCATTAATCTTTGTGACATTTCCACTGCATTGGTTCCATTCCACTTTCTTTTTCAAAAATAATTCCATTTTGCAATAAAAAAACAGTGCTTTCGATCGTCCGTCTCAAAAATATAAACTATAAAAATGTTATCAACAACGTTATGAAAAAAATATATATGAAAACGTATGTGTATAACAGAAACAATTTTTACGATGACATGATGAAATATTTTTATAATGACCGGATTAGTCAAAACCTTGTTTTTATGAGGACAGATATTAACTGGAATAAAAAAATACTGTTTCTTCAATAAACGTAAATTAACTTTGTGGCGTTATTTAAATTAAATAAAATTGAATCACTTTGTTTACTTCACTACGAATCACAATAATCGACGTGTTTCAATATCGATGCTTCCTTTGTTATGATAAACGTTGAAAATGTATAAGTACAAGAATAGACAAATAAGAATTACAGAGAATAAAAAGAGACTTTATAATTAATTTTTATCAGACATCAATATAACAGTAGGAGAATTACCTTAACATACTGCTGATTTAAACAGAGATCATGGCGCATATGATCAGTTTATATCTGTACCAACGAAAATACGGTTGTAACACGATACCTGTTGGCATGCTACAAAATAAAATGGTCTTGGTTGGTTTAAAAACAAGTAATTTGTCGGTTTTCTTCTTGTCAATTATGACACAAAATATTTGCTCAACTTCAAAAAACTTGTAAAAATTGTTTTTCTGTGCAGAAATGTAACATTTGAATTTTTTTACGGAATCCATCAGCGAGCTGTTGTTTAAACCCAACGCGTCAATATATCGATCGCATTTTAATGACAAAAATGGTCCACCGCCCGCAACAATGTGCCGATTAATTGGAAGTTTTTGCAATACTGTGAAGTCAATGCATCCACTTTACTGAATTTTTTTCATAGAACGGTGAGCTACGATAACCCGAAACATTGACCAATTTTGTTTACTGAACCACTTTTATTCGTGTATTTTAATGCTAATATCGTGCAAGAATCCCAATTGGAGTATGTTGTGAGGCATAAAGAAGCGTGGAGGGAAAATAGGAAAAAGAAAGGTGAGGAAGTACCTGGAGCTCTAACACACTGAAATCGATAACTTTATGAATATCGGAATCGGATCGTTGGCCAACTTCCGATGATTTTATATCGATGTCCCTAGCATGCTTTTGCCATTTAAAGCCGAACCGATATTGACAGGGAATAAATAATAAATCGATATACGCTAGCAACACTGAAGGTTTTTTCTATGAATTGACACTACGAAATGTCAAACGCCAAGCAATTACCTAGATAAAAAATATATTAATAAATTGTCAATATTGAATTGAAATACCAAACTTAATATGCATTGGCAGTCCACTTTACTTTACTTTATTTACTTTTTGACGCTAAACGGGAGCTAATTAGTTAATCAGTTCTTTGGTCATACTTCAACCACTTTAGTTTCTCAAAGATCGAACGGAATAAATTGGTCGCGTCTTAATTGAATTACTTAAGTCTGTCGATCGCGTTTACGATTTTTTTCAATTCTAAAAGCTTCGTTAGCTGAACTTCGCTCATTAATAATTCAGTAATTTTGCATAACGAACGACTTTATTATAATAAATGCGTATATTGACGGTTAACCGAAACTTATCTGAAATTATGTAGTCCGGGCTAAAATAAATCAATAATTGTCGTTCGGAATATCTCTTACCAATTTTTGACCGTGATCGTAAATATTGATAACTGACCATAGATGACGGATTTGGTCAAAACCATATTGATGTAGGATTTTATCGATCAACCGTGCTAGACCTCCTTGCCATTCAAATCTGATCTTCAAATAAGGCTAAAGCTGTTTGAAGTGTTTTAATTATAAATGGTAAACTTTTACCAAGACGATACAGATCTAAAAAGGCCTTCGCTCGTGGAGAAACCGAAAACTGGTTGGCAACTAAACTCATGGCGCAACTAAAGTTTACGATTTCAATGATTATATTAGCTTGTTCAACAGAAATATAATTTATCATTTATAAGCCATGATATATAATAATAATTATCAACCTCCTGGACAAAATCGATATTTTCTTGCTCTGACATATCACAAATTACTCGAAAACTTGACAACCATGGCAACCTGGTTACTAGCATTGTCAGACAGCATTAGCACACGTCACCCTTGATAACTGGTCTTTGAAAATTTGCCAGCGTGCGGACCGCCAATGAAATTCGCAAGTTGCTTTCCTGTGGATAGCGATTGAGTTGCTAACTGTTTTTTGTTTCAGTTGCCCAATGAGCGGATGGACTTAATCTGAATCACTTATGAGTTAAAAAGTTCATTTACTAAAAGTGTTCATTCAAAATGCAAATTTCTGTTTAAAGAGTCTCTTCAATTATTTTTTTGATAAAAAATGATTTCGAGGCAGATATTTAAAAAAATACTTTTAGCTCCACAAATTTTACAATTAAGATGTGATGTTTCATGGGTCTGCGCTTGAAGTAATATTAATACGGTTTAATAATAGAATGTAATGTATTATTCTAAACTGATAAACACAGTTGAGAAATTCACAATAATACTCGTTCTTACTCACCAGTTCGAGAGCGAGTTAACAAATGCATCAACTAATTTGTAGTACCAAATGATTATAGTACAACACATTACATCGATGTTGAAGAGAGTGGCTTCAAAGTTCTTGTGAAGGGTACAAAGTAAGGCGTACCGTAGATTGTGGATTGAATGCCAAAATTTCGAGCTGCAACTATTGGAAAACAATTATTATTATAGGTACCCTGCACCCAGCGTGTACCGTAATATCTGTATTTAATTTTCTCTAAATTAACAATAAATAGTGTTAATCTCAAGTGACCTCCCAGGTAAGTATGATCCTGTATATTTCTGAACGTGCAGAGTATAAAATTCACGCAGCATCGCATTCATTGGTCAAATGCAATGTAGAGTAGTTTTACGTTAGTGTTTGATAAACCGATGAATTTAATCTTATAGCCATAAGTTGTTATAATGTTTTGCCTAGTATGTAGTTAGAAGTAAGATTGTAGAAAAATATTATAAATTTGTTCAGCGCCCTAAAAGTAATTTAAAAAAAAAATAGCCCTATACAAATCATACAAATATTTTTATTTTTATTATTATTAATGAGTAACCTGAGACCCACAAATAACAAACGTTAAGAGGGGTTACTTGCTATAGATAGATCTCACTATGCGCATTATATCTCCGTTTCACCCGAACTTATCTATTGCATTCTAATATATTATGTACTTATTAATTAATTTGAATAAATAAACTTAAGCTAAGAAAAAAAAAAAGTTTAAATTTTAAATACGGATTTGTTAAAGACCACTTTAATTTTTTTTTATTCACACTCTACCAGTTTTGGAAGCACCCTTCCCTAGTCAGGAGAATACTAGTACAAATCTTCGATCAATAATATTTAGAGACTAAATTTTGTGTTAAAAGATAAATAATTTTAAAAGACTAAAGTGTTTGAGTGGGAGTTGAACCAAGGGGAAGAGGCGATGAAGGATTGTTGGATTTGTAAATCAGAATTTGGTAAGGTTGATGGATGAAAGGTGGTTCAAACCTCAGTAAAACCAATTTATAAAAAAATCAAAGACATAAATTACAGTAAAAAAAACTTTAATTTTTATCGGTAGATTTATTTTAAATGAAAACCAGTTCCTTCGTAAACACCACGTAATTAATTAATTATGTCAGTATATTTCGAAACCAATGTTTTCTTGGTCAGGATAGAAAGCAAACTAACGAAATTAACAATAAACAAACAAATGAGTACCTAGGTACCAAAAAAACATTATTGTGGTGATTTTTTAGTTAAAAGTATCATAAATAAAAATACAAAATAATTACAAAATGTAAGAATTTAAACGATTTTAGAATAGGTAGTGTAGAAGAAGTAAAAAAAATAACAGATTTCGTATCATTCGAGAAAAAGGTCAAATTAATCTTATAAAAACATTAACAAACATAACATCGCCAATCAAAATGCTGTAACTTTATTTCAAGCCAAATTAAAGTTTTTATGTCACAATACGTAGTACTTAAGATTGTACCTTCAAGTATATAATTATGAAATAACTCCTACACCAATCTCAAGAGCTAGCCCTCTAAATTGGCGTAGAAATCCTTAAAATATGTATTTAACTTTTTGTCTTTACCACAATATTATGAGCTAGCTCTCTTAAGTGGCGTAGAAATCATTAAAATATATATTTAATTATTTTTCCTTTGCCTCAATATTATTTTAGTACTGTAAAAATTTCATAAAATAAACAAAAAAAAAAAATTTCTTTTAAAAGTTACGAGAGTTACCAAGATGTCAAAATGGCTAAAATAAGTTATTATTAAAATGAAAATAAATTTAAGGGATGGCTATTTTGAAAAAAAATAAAATTATTGCCTTCACACTTCTTCTAATATCTAAGTAATCTTATTGTAAACCCAAAATAATGGTTTTTTCCAAAATGTGATTAATAATTATTATTCAAATAATTTATTACTTATTTGTAGCGGAAACCCGGCTGCTACACCATCATATTTTCAAGTAAACAAGTAGGTACCTGTTCGCAGTTTCATTTGATGGATAATAATACGTTCTTATTATATGTTTGAAAAATGTTTTCAATTCGCAACAGCTGCAACCTTACAACATCGTAATGGCTAAGTTACTTTTCCCATTCCATGTTTGAGACGTCACACGACTTAAGAATAATGTTTGTCGAGTTCTTATGAACTTCTCCCATCAAACAGAAATGAAATGTGTACATCGTAAAATATGAGCAATACAAATAACCACCATGTTCGCTCTCCTTGATGACGCCTTTCCTTCCCTTTCCCTGCAAAGAAATGAACCAGAAAAAATGTTTATAAAGGAGCTTTAAGGTTCTGCTCATGAGAAGACGTGAGAGTTATGGTGTTTATTAAGGCTTTGACACATCACACATTGACACACATTAAGTAGGAATTGTTTTTGGAAAGACTTGAGGTAAATATTTGAAAAAAATTCATTGATATCATCTCGCATAGAAAGCCAAGGCATACATCAGTCATAATATTTTTCCTTGGGGGCACGTTATTATTTGACGTGGAAAAATAATACACACTCCGATTTATCATTGTTTTTGTAATTCTCTATATGTTCATGTATATAGATTGAATTTGGTACTACAAAGCTTTGTACATGTTATATGTTATAATAATGATCGCCCGGATATCGATCGTCCAGTTTATTTTATTTTTTATTTTTATTTTTATTATGAATCATAAATAGATACACGTATTTCATATAGATTCTATACAATAATTAGTTACATAATATATATATTTGATGTACCCCCATAAATAAGCAGGGCTTGTGTGTATGGGGGGGGGGGGGTGTTATCATAATAGTTTTATTCATTTCATATTTTCACTATAATTTTTAAGGTGTGTTTTAAATTTTTTTATGTTAGTGTTCATGTTTCTAATTCTTTATGGTAAAGAATTAAAAGTTTTGACACCGAGATATTTATGATTTTGCTGTCCTATTGTTTTTTTTATATTTTAGAGTTGGAAGTATTGACGTTTGTCTAAGATTTCTGTTATTTTTAAAGGTTGCTACTTTATTTTGAATATCATCTTTATAAATTTGTAATGTTGCATGGTAGAAGTATAATGCGTTTAATTTTCTGACTTTAAATTGTCTGAATAAAAGTTCTGATGAATATGAATATGGTTTTTTTTAAATTGTTTTTAATATTAGTTTTTGTGATACGTAAATTGTTTTTGTTTGATTTTTATATGTACCGCCCCATCCTTAATGCCGTATTGTATAATTGATTGACAGAAAGCGAAGTATGTGGTTCTAAGTAATTTTTCTTTTAAAATATCTCTTAAACATCTAAATATGTATGTAAGTTTCCTTAATTATTGTTCAGAATATTTATATGTGGGGACCATTTTAAACGTTGGTCTATTGTTATGCCATCGCATATTGTTACGCCATTAGTCAGACATCTCCAAATACTAAGGTTTGAGATAATGAGGCAAGTAATATTCGTATGCTCACCATATTATTTACACTTATAAATATTATTAACACTTATCTGTGTTTTACAGATTAAATTTAAAATAACACGGGAGGCATAACTGTCCGGTACATTAGTATGTCATTTTGAAATATACCACTAGTGACCCAGAAAACATCAACATTTTGTTTAATTCACGACAAGTTTTTCTACATCATAGTTGATTTGGTGGAGTTTATGAGTAATCCGTAACAGTTAGAGATTAGACTTTTACATATATAACTGCTTGCTCAACTCAAATTTCGATTTTTCGAAGATGTTTGACTAATCAACTGGACGTTTGATATATTCGCCCGTTAATATTACACTCATAAGTATTGTGTAAAACCTTGTTTTGTTTTGGTCGATTAATATTGTATCATTGTATGCATGCAAGTAATGTTTTAATTGCAATGTTCCTACATGTGGTTCTTTTAATTACGTGAGCGATATGTTACATGGTATTTCTTTATAACTTTTCTTTTATGCGATATTTTTATTGCTGCTATCATTTAAAACTAAAAAAGTGGCTTACGATCGGTCAGTGGTTGAGTGGGCATCGCGTTTGGGTTCCATCCGGGCGTCGCGTGTTCGATTCCTCGGCTGGCTAAGTCCTCCATCACAACACAAGCAACATTTTCGGTTTTCTGTGGTGGTAGTAGGAGATTTTCAAACATTGTTGGGCTATTCGTAACCCGGGAATGTTTGTCTTTCTAATAAAAATTGTCTTTAAAAAAAATAATAATAATAAACGTTTTACTATTAATTAAACACAACCGATAAATTCCCACTTATGTATCGTTATTACGGTTAAAATGTAATATATAAGAATCACTTGTGTCAAGGGCCAAAGAGACAACATTTTTCCCGCGAAGTAAATTTCTGTACTGCTGGACAAAGCTTTGATAAAAGCGTTATTGGCAAAAGAAAAAAAATCGTTTCTTACAAAGTTTTTCATCTCACACCAAAACCAAAAAGTTATCGCTCATAGAATAAAGAAACAAACCGTCTATATTATTATTGGCAAAGATAATTTTAACAATTATTATCAATAAACATTTAAAACAGACACACAAACAATAAAGGCAACGCTCGCAACTGGGACTCGAACAGAGCGCTCTACCAGACTATTTTTACCTCATCACATTCGGTCATTTTCATGCTTTCGTTTTTTAGTTACTAACTTACTTTATGAATTGTCGATTATTTCCTTTTTTTGCTTTGATTGCACAATAGAGAACTCCAATCCAATTTTTTTATTTTTTTTATGAATAATGACCTTCTAACTTAAGTAACTGCATATTTATTTTTATAGTTAGTTTTAATAGTTAAAATAAATGTCAAAGTTTTCATTTTTCAAGATCCCCGAAAACCACCGTGACGTCATTTGCCCCTGTGACGTCATCTGCCCAAAAGTTTTAGTTATTTTCAACAGATGTTGTCATTTTTTATGGAAGGAATGAAACTATTCAATTAGTAAAACGTTATTTAGGTGTAATTATTTATTTATTATATTATATTTATTATATTATTATATTTTTCAATATTATTACGGGAGAGTGGTATAAAAATTGTTTGAAATTATTTTTTTTTTAGCTTTACGAATCGAAATCAATATTAAGGAAACCGGAGCATGAATTTTGTAGGGAACTGGAATCAGCTGTTACACGCCCGCCATTTTGAATTTCAGCATTGGAGCGTTTTATGGAAGCGGTGACGTCACGCCTCACAAATTCAATAATACCAATTTGACAGGGTGTTTTAATGAACTGTTTTAAAATGGACTTCGTAATATTTTTTTTTAAATTTCTACGTTAAATATTATTTAATAAAATTTATATATTCAGAATCAGCGTTTATTGGTCTATATGAACATATTTTTTTAAAGACATAATATTTTTCACTGGAGTTTCTTATCCTACTCGAATATTTTTTACTATCTGTATGATGTCTCGTAAATGCCTATCCGATATTATTTATATGGAACTTTTTTTTACTTTTTCGATAAGTTTAAAATGAATTTTAAATTTTATTTATGTTTACTTATCTAAGCTTCTTTATGTCATTGTTAATAATGTATAATCTTCGTCATTGATTAATGAAAGCTTCTGAAAGTTATCTCTAATATTTTTTAAGGGATCACTTGATCAATTTTGAACGTGTAAACCTGTTTCATTTTATTTTTGTTTTAATTTACGAAACAATGTTTATTAAGTTGGATTTACGCTTTTTATTAAAAAAAACTCTTTCGCTCTGAATCTCATAGGAATGTAAAAAAATCTTCTACTCGTGGTAGTGCTCGTAAGGTTCCTTTGAAATTAAATGCGAACGAAGTTATTTCTGTCAAATCTCTGAAAAAGTTATTAAAAGATTAAATGGATTTCTTGCTGTCGTCGTCTGATTGCGATAATAAATTAAATTGTATTATAGAACGAAGAAATAGTTGACAGAAAGCAAATCATTTGTGATTTTATTACAAAAGTCAAATAAAATGTAGCTTTTTATGAACTTTTTTCATCGAATAAAAATGAAGTTCTCATTGCTTACAATTATTTTTACAGAACCATGTACATCAAATGTATTGATTACTTTAGACTACGACGTATTTTATTTTTAGAAAACTTTTCATACATTCACATATGTTTGTATTAGAAATATCAGCAGCATTGCTGTTTATTCAAGACAAAGTCAAAAAGAGTTCGTTCCAAAATTTTACTTGGGCTTGAGATATTTTAAAATTGGTTGTTACGATTTACAGTCTGCAAGATCGATCTGATGATGGCTAACGTTCGATAGATGAGAAGTATCAGAATAAAAAGTAACACTTTAGTCCAAAACTAGATTTATTAGAGTTTACATTTTTAAAATTAGGTGTATGGATTTTCAGTAATGATTAATGTTTAGGCATAAATCTTCAATAGTTCGGTTTCATAACTTAAAGTATTATTTCTAATTTAACATTGCCAGTCATAACTCTAATGACTGCATTGACAAATCCACGCCGCGCACTCTCAAATAATACAAAATATAAAGGGAAATAAATCAAATGACGCCGACACGTGGCGCAGGTGGGACCGATCGTCGAAACAAATTTATTCTTTCAGTGGAATTTCGCTGAAAAATGGAAACAATAAATTAACCCTTTGAAATACAATACTCGAGAATATACCTTGTCCAAATGTTCAATTTCCGGCTACACTAGAACTTTAATATATTGCATAAATTTGGCATAAAGCTCTGTAAAAAGCTCTGTGCTGTGAAAATTTCTCTTCTGAGTACTAGATCGGGTACCCCGTTCTTCCTTTATACTGTCGTCTGCTGGCATTCTGTTGTTTAGTGTCTTGGCATTCCGTCAAATGAAATACGGTCCAGATGTTGGATGTCGGGTCTCGGATGATAGAAACCTAACCCAACATGCATGCTGTCCTTACTGTGTTATGCAGTAGGTATTGCATTATGTTTGTGGCTTCGCCTGTTGTTAACACAGAAGGTGTAGCGTATTTGACATTTTATGTCGTTTTGCCTAGTGTTAGGTCGTCACTGTGATGCACAAAATATATCGTACTGTCTGTTTGTTACGTAAAAGTTTGGATATTTTGTATTCACTCAACGAAGAATGAATTCTAGAGGTTTGTCAATAGCATCTCTTGGTTGTATTTTATAGGAATTGAAGTTTTATGATAATCACAAGGAAAATCAAGTGTTTTTTTTACGTATTTGAGAAAGTACCTACATAGTACATATGATCATAAATATTGTTAATTTACATTAACAAGTGTTGTGATAAAAGTGACATTTATATATTCTATTATGGCGTTTTTTTCAGATTTTCTTTTTCTTTCATTTTTATTTTATGATTTTATTATTTTTTTTTGTTTATTTTTAATATGAATCTTATGCGACGACTCTTTTCTTTATATTTTATATTTTTTTTTAAAGAAGGACAAAAATTCCCGGGCTACGGATAAATTGGCAAAATTTGAAAATTTCCTACTACCACCACCGTAAGCGGAAAATGTTGCTTACGTCGTGATGGAGGATTAACCAGCCAAATAACTGAACACACGATGCCTGGGTGGGATCAAAACGCGATGCCAACTCGTCCATTAACTGGTCTAAAACGAGACTTTCCTCGTTTGTGCAACCATGTAACATTTAATTTTAAGAATGTGTATAACCGTTTTTCCGCAATAAACTAAAAAAAAAAATAATATTAAGGTTACACTTGATGAAAAAAACGTTACAATCAAAATGTTTTCGCTTTGCTAGTAATTCCTTTACTTTATAAATTTCATAACGCCATAGCTCACCGTACGGAAAAATTTGCTTGCACAAACAGTTTTCCCACCTTACTTGAGCTATAAATGGAACCCCAATAATTATCAAAGTAGCAACAAACAGTGACGTCAATTAAAAACATTGAACGAATTATCGTAAATTTCATTCGTTTCCCGTAAATTGTCAACCAGGAAAATACACTTTTAACGCTAATCCAAATATGAAAGAGCCATTAATTAATTTAATATGTTCGCTATTACATTTTCTTCCGAAAGCACTCACGGCTCCAAACTTGCAAAATTTAAGGTATGCCATTCTTTCGCCAGTCGGTAAAGCAGGAAACTTTTCTGATTAATAAATGCCGACCGTCCCATCAATCTACTTCTGTCACCGGCCGCTAATGGCGCCACCGTCGGACTCGCAAATATTTTACCACACGTCGCGAAATGAAATATTGCCTGTGTGATTTTTATTTTGACATTATTCATTAAAAATGACGGGTTATTTTAAACGAGTTCCTTTCCACACCTCAAAAATATAATAGTTTTATAGGATTAATCCAATTTCATTGGAGTTGACGATTTATGTGATTTTTAATTACCTGCGAGTTATCGACAGTTTGTGGTTAAAATTTTAATAGAATCATGCTATCATTTCATTACAAAGTCCTTACAGTCAAAATCATGAATATCTCGCCCGTATTATTATTTAATTGTTTTCTACTATTTTCCCGCAAATTATCAAACTCACCGATTTGAAATATTGATATTGGTGTTAAAAACAGAACAACAGTAGTTTAATAAAATGCTTCAAACGTAAAATTGAACAGAGCGACAATTTATGTTACGCGGATTCATTAAATTTATAAATAGTTATTTGTTTAGGATTTTTGATATTAATTTAAATATTAACATTATTTAATGATTTATGCGCTTTATTTTAAATAAAACTAAGCGTTAATTTATAGTGATTTAGGAGTAGATGTACTAATTTATTTTATTTATGATCGTTTATCAACGAATCCAATCTGCAATATTAGTCGATAATATATCATGCAAGGATAAAAATAAAATGAAAGCTAAAATATAATAAATAACTTACAATTTTAAAATAAAATTATGAAGAAATACAGCTAAATTATAATTAACAACATCTTATAACTCAATTTATCAGCAATATATCAGAACAATATTAAAATCCCAATGTTTTATACAAAGCATATTTAAAATACCTGTCTCTATCTAAGAATAACTTATTTAAACACATTTGTTTGAACAACCTTCCGTTAAATCTAAATATTATCAAAAATAATCATGACTTCCTGCTTAATTTGAAAATTTACCTGAAACTACTATAATAGTTCATATCGCTTATTGTTATTATTTATTTTAAATCTTGAAATCTATTATCGAAAATTTTTGAGATTTTCTGACTTATCTTCTTGTTATTATTTGCAATATTTTATTGTTTACTTACTTACATGATTTCATATAATTGAGCATGAATTCCCTCATTGAACACAAAAGCCGTGTCTCGTTATGGTGAGTAAAGGCTATTTTTATGTTCCTTTATTTTTTTATTTTTTTTTTTTTATTTTTTTTTTTTACAGTTAATACCGCACAAGAGTCCCAACTGCTCCCGTCTGGAGCCAGTGAGATTATGGCATCCCCAATCGGGGTATGTTGTGAGGCTGAAGGTAGTGGGGAGGGGAAGGAGATAGGGAAGAGGAAGGTGGGGAAATACCTGGCTATTCAGATCTGGTCACTAAACACGGCTAAAGCCATTTCAAGCAACGTTTCAATTCTGAATGGTGGTCTTACACCAGGGCGATACTGATAGTATCTTCCACTCTGGAACGTGCCGCAAATGTACTATTTATTATTTTAAATGAATAAATTGTGAAATAACACAAATTAATCAAATAAAATTTATTTGCGCACGCCGGGTTCGAACCCGCGACCTTCGGATTGTGAGTCGAGAGTCTTGCCTCGGGACCACGGAGGCCGTCAATATAACACTGTTTAACATGTAAAAAATGTTTATTATTTGTAAAAACAATACAAATATAAAATAAATTTAAAAAAAAAACTGCTTATGACTGTAGAGTCTAAAAAATACCCTAAATAAAGATTTGCTCAGAATGACCTATGAGTAAAAATGTATTATTCCCCGCCATATATTATCGTTAAAGTATAATGGAACTTTGCTCTTGGATTTTAGCAAA
The DNA here is from genome assembly GCA_936435175.1 of Glyphotaelius pellucidus. Classification (NCBI taxonomy): domain Eukaryota; kingdom Metazoa; phylum Arthropoda; class Insecta; order Trichoptera; family Limnephilidae; genus Glyphotaelius; species Glyphotaelius pellucidus. The sequence goes on from OW386548.1 coordinate 17,765,804, forward strand.
ACTTAGTTTAAATATTAATTTCATGCTGTGATTTCAAAGGGTTGGCGTTTTCAGAGAGCAATTTTGAATTTTTCGCCTTTTTGCTTACACCTGAACCCAACGAAAGAATTGCATCACGTGTGATCTTGAAGGAAATTAATTATTTATCGTTAAGAAGCTTAATTTGTAGAACAAAATTTTTATTTTATTTTTATTTTTTGTATGCTATTTTTTTATACCATAAAAAAGGGTTATTGGAGAGACAGCTGTTTCGCCTTCCAAAGTTTGGTAATGCCTTCAGTGTTATTGTAAGTTTAATAGTGCCTTTGCAAGGCAAAATAGCTTTAGTTTTTTTTTAATATAAATGTTACTGATTACGCTGCGATGTTAATTTTTTTTTAAATATTGAGTGGTTGAATGAGTGGTATGCTGTAACAATTTAAAGAAATAAATACATTACCAAGTCTCGTTATAATAGAATGAATAAGTTTTACACAATATATTACGTTCGTTTTTAAGAATAGGTATTAAAGGCCCTTTTTTCATGCAATTGTGTAAATAGCTCAAATATTTCGGTAACGCCGACATGTCTTCTCGGGAAGTTTTCTAACCCTTGGTAACGGAAAGGTTAAATGAGATTTTTTTCATTAAAATTCAACGAATTTATTGGAGATATTCTGATTTCGATTTCGTACAAATAATAAATTCCGATAAAATTAGATCTCTTCACTTCAGTCGGGTGTCCTTTAAAATCAGAGTATCGGCGTCCATTCTAACCCTGCGGCGTCAATAAAATTAATAATAAAATTAAATGGGCTTAAAGTGGTTACGTTCCCTTTCCCGCGTTTTACTGACCACTAACCAATGTAACACGTTTTTCAAATTGAAGTAACTGAAGAAGAAGCTTTGAAAAATAAAATTACGCAATTAAATTATATTTTCAGAATTTTAGTATTTTAGAGATGGGATCATATCTTTTTATGATAATTTAAATCAATTCTTGAAACAATTTTGAAAATCATGATTATGGATAATTCGCAAGATTCTGCTTACTTATTTTTATTCACGTGGTACAAATTAGTGTCCTGTTTAAGTACGGTTTTTTTTTTGCATCTGAATGAAGATAATGTAATATTTCTAACAATCTTCTATTAACATAGAAAAAAGATAAAATTACATAGATAATAAATATAGGAGATAATAAATGGATAAAATTTTACACACTTGCTCTTCAAAAAAAAAGAGTTAAAACGATCTTGTATTTACATAGAAAAAAGATAAAATTACATAGATAATGTATTTAAGAGATAATAAATGGATAAAATTTTACACACTTGCTCTTCAAAACAAGAGTTATTTATGTCGCCGTTTACATGTTATTTAGAAAAACCACCATGATCCTTTTTTAACACCCCCTAAACAGAATTTTCATTCTTCTTTAAGAAATTTTACACACAACGTTCAATATAAGAGGAAAATTATTGTCTACATCTGATTTTCAAAAATTACACCTCAACGGTCCCCGAGTCTGGTCCCCAGACAGTCTGCCATCAGGTGTAAATTGAGCTGCCTTTGTTTGACTTCTCGGTTTCTCAAGCTAAGGGATGCGTTCAAAGAGAGATTGAGATGATGGTTTGAGGTTATACTTTTTAAGTAAAAACACTTGTGTTTGCACTGAATATTTTTGTACTCGCTTTATTCTTCAGACGAATTCGCCATTTTACAGAGAGATTTGATTCTAGTTCTAAACTCTAGGGCTCTAAAATGATGAATGATTAGCAAGAAATGAATTCGAGATTTTTATAAACAATAAAGAGAAAGTAACAGAACGACCACAGAGAAATGAGAACATAAACAAAAATGCATAGAAATATTTAGAAGAAATGTGACCTAGACGTTAAAGTTAGGGGTAAAAGAGTCTCAAATGGAGTTAAGAAAAAATCATGAAATGTGAAATGCTAAATGAATTTAAATATCAGATATAGGACAACACAACATTCAACAACCCCCACTCCTTAAAGCAGAATTTTGAAATTTTGTGACGTTATTTTGAACGCTTGACGTTCAAAATAAGAGAAAAATTCGGTCTACATCTGATTTCGAAAAGCCGGTGCTTTAGATTGTATCTGTAGTATTGAATAGATGTTACAATTTTTTTGAGAAGACTTTTAAAATGTAATTAAATGAAACTCAATCGGATATCTGAAAACAGAAAAATTAGAAAAAGATACGGTCACATCTAGGACTTGAACCCAGGACATTTGCCTTGCCAGGCTCAGCTCTACTAACTGAGCTAATGTATCGCTATCCGATTCGGTCATATTTAACCTCTCATACTTCGATTATGAACAACCAGCATTATCTTCATTTTATTACGCGTATTTTTATTGCCTGCCATTTTTATGCATGATTGCAAGATTCAAACCCGAAAGACATGCTATTTAGATACTGTCTTGGATTAATTTGTGACATCTATTGGCTTTTCTGCAAGTAAAGGATGAATATTTATTTTTATTTTTAACTTAATAAGTAAAATCTCAAATTCTAATATTTCACTAAACGAAGGCAACATTAGCGAAGAGACAATATTGTTCGCTAATAATGTCATAATTTAATTTAATTTTACTATTTGAGATTTTACTCATTAAGTTAAAAATAAAATTAACTTTTAATATTCTTCAACTTCAAGCATCGATCAATACAATCTCGATGCCTTCAAGACATACCGTGTAACTATGTACTTATATTAGCAAATAATATATTAAATTTGGCTATTCTTACGGTATCTACATATCAAACAAATAAGAATCAAAAAGTAGTTACTGACAGAAACATTTTTCCAAATCATTTCCGTTTTGGTCTTGCACGGGTTGGCAATCCATCGTCATATTTTTTCCATTATTCGGAATCCTATTGAATACTTCTGCTTTCATCTTCCGCGGGGCACGTCTTACTATTTTTTTTTATTATCCCTGGACATTCAATATTCATTTCTTTTGAAAAATAATGGAAAGAATTCTTCCCCTAGACTATCCATTGATATAAAGATCCCTGGTGATCCGTCTGATAAAAAAAAGTAAGCCGACTGATGATTTTATAAACAAAACAATTCTTAATAATTTTACCGATGATGTAAAAAAAAATTATAGATTTACTGACATTAAAAATAAAAATCAACTCTTTTAAAGAGCTGAACATTGAACAAAAGGAGTGACTAAATTAATTATATTACCTCATGAAGTACGATTCAATATTTATAGGCATGTTTAACTACCATGCCAACAAGACACAGTTCTCTTCATTGGTGTAGAAATACTTTAAAAAAAGATAATGTACAAACTGCGCATTTGCTTTCCATGTGTTTTTTCTTGTTTCATATAGTCTGAATCCAGTCAAAGGTGCCTCATGAAGTTTATTTATAGACATGTTTAACTACCATGTCAACAAGACACAGTTCTCTTCATTGGTGTAGAAATACTAACTTTTTAAAAAGATATTGTACAAACTGCGCATTTGCTTTCGATGTGTTTTTTTCTTGTTTGAAATAGTCTGAATCCAGTCAAAGGTGCCTCATGAAGTTTATTTATAGACATGTTTAACTACCATGCCAACAAGACACAGTTCTCTTCATTGGTGTAGAAATACTTTTAAAAAGGATATTGTACAAACTGCGCATTTGCTTTCCATCTGTTTTTTTCTTGTTTGAAATAGTCTGAATCCAGTCAAAGGTGCTTTTCAGTTGGGGTTCGTTTATTGCTATATGAGGTAGTTTAGGTTCTGAAGGGACGAAATTGTGTACCGATGGACCGTCTCAGATTTTCAGGCTTTAGTGATGAACATTAAACACGTTTAGGCGTTTGCGGAATTGTTCAGAAAAAAAACTGGTGAAGTCTTTCACTGCCATGGAAAATCGGATTTTAATTAAGTTTTAGATGAAAAGCATGTCCTTTGAATAAAATTGTGATCTACCTTATTAGTTTTTAGAGGAAATATGATGTACTGACTTAACGTTTTGCAAAAAAGAAACAATTTATTTTTTCACTGGCAATGGTACGAAATCATCATTATCAAGGGATAATATTATATTTGTAAAGATATGACTGATTATAACATAATTTGAATTTATCAGGTTTTTTTGTTAAATTTAGAGAACTTCATTTACTTCAACATTCAGATTTTTTTTTAGTTTACTATGTTTACAAGCTCCTAATGAATGTAGTCACAGTATTACCCTAAATTATTATTTTCTTTTTTTTACTATTACTATTACCTTCTTATCTTTTTTCGTGTGCAATTATATATACACTAGCAGATAAAAACCCGCCACCGTGGGTTTTTTGCTGCTCTCAAACAGATGGCGCCACTTCAATTTACAACAATCCGAAACTGTACAGACGCTAGCATAATAATACTATCAGATACTTTTTCTTTTTTTTTTCAAATATTTGGGTATGTTTACTTAATGGCATGTGTGGGATTGAACAAACCTTCCAACATAACGGAATAAAAAATTTATTATTATTATTATTGTATTATATATAAAAATCAAAATGTGTTTGGGGATTAGTAAGATGTCTATGTATTACTTCATAAAACGTAGAAAATGTTTGAAACTTTCAAAATACCTTCTTTTAGCCCTCGCAAAGGTTTCTGTACTATTACTCATTACAACCGTGTAACAATACATCTGAAAAATTTTAATCATCACAAAAATTCTTGCGAAACAGTCAAAAGTTTGAGAATGACATTTTGCGAAACGATGATTATTGTTAAATTGTTAAATCAAAATCAAACAATTGTTAAATCAAAATTCTACTCTATAACTCTTTAAATCGAAGAATTAATTGGAAGTATTTACATAATAATTTGAATTGAATAAAAAATTAAAGATATTTTAAATAAATTTGATTGATTGTTCTAACAATATTTTATTGTTATTATAATATACAAAAATGAGTATTTGTAATATATGAAAAATGAAAATTTGAATATAAGAAAATTATAAGAGGTGGACGCAAGCTGTTTGAAAACTGAATGTACTGGGACTAAAAATATGGAATTCGGGAGAGGGGTGAGGGAAGGCGGGGAAGGTGAAAAGGGTACGCGGGAAGGGAAGGGGACGTGGGAGGGGAACGGGGACGCACGGGAAAGAACATGCTGGGAAAACCATTTATTTCCTTGAATATGGCATTGCAATGCATGCCCAAAACTATATTATATTTACGCATGTTCAAATTTATAAAAATCACCATTTTGGTTTGTCGTGTATTTTGAGACTAAGTCTTATAAATGCTATAATAAGATCACAAAAGCAAGTATTGGTAGAATCATAAAAGAAAGTAGTATGTGGATAAATAACGTATTGTGAACAGCCAGCAAGCGACAACGAAAAAATCTTTGCACAAGTACTTGGTATCCTGCGGAAGAAAACATCCTGGTTTTGAAAGAAGGTTATAATTCTTATTAAAAAAATTGTTGTAACTCTGGGTTTTTTTCTCAAAATCTTTAAATAAAATAAAAAAAAACTCCAGGGTCAACAAAATACTACGGACTTGTCGTTATAAATTACAATGAGCCCGATGGCTTATTTAGAAGGCGGTAGGATTGATTTTGGGCCCGACCTTGAGATTGGGATCCTATTTATTTAAGTCCCAATCCCTGCATTAGAGCTCCGGTGTCATATATAAGTAAACCCCTCAAACTACTCAACGATATCACAAGAATTATTAACACAGAGTTAGTTTTTTTAATTTATTTAAATCTGCCCAAAGTTTCCATAATGTAAGATATTGGAATAAACGATTGATATATCCAAAAAAGTAGGTTAATAATTACGTACATCTTTATATTATATAAAAATAAATATATGTTTGCTTGCTTGCATGAATGTATGTTTGTATATTGTTTATGTATTGCTATATTATTAAGCATAGGAAATGTTTGAAACTTTCGAAATACCTTCTTTCTACCCTCGCGAAGGTTTTTAGATTATTACGCCCACGTGACAATACATCTGAAGAGTCTTTTAATCATTACAAAAACTCTTACGAAACTGTCAAAAATGTCACGATTTGAGAATGACATTTTGCAAACCATCGATTGTTCAATAGAAATTCATTTTTCGAATAAAGTCTTTAAATTAATGAATTTATTTGAAGTACTAACCCATGATACTAACCAAAATCTAACATTTTGAATCTATTAAAAAATTATAGGTTTTTTAAATAGGTACCTGTATTAGGTACCAAATTTGATTGATTGTTCCTATGATATACAAAACTGAATATTTGTAATATACGAAAAATTAAAAGTATAAAAAAATTGCAATAGGTAACACCCGAGCCATTTCAAAACTGAATGTACCGGGACTGAATATATGGAACGCGGGAGAGGAGAGGGGAAAGCGGGAGGGGGGTTGGCAGGAAGGGGAGCGGAATTGGGTGAGGGAAGGCGGGGAAGGTGGAGAGGGAACGCGTAAGGGGAAGAGACATGGGAGGGGAAGGGGAAAGAATGAGCGAACGCAGGGAGAAACAATTTATTTATGAAGTATACCGGGAGCTAGCTAGTTGTTATAAAATTATTATGGGTAAAAAGAAAGGATTTAAAGATCGTAAACCAAGTAATGGCATATTATCGATAGCGCCCACAAGACGCTGCGCTATCAAAGCTCGTCATTACAAAGTCCTATTCCCTGTGGCGCTGCATATCAGAGCCTAATGAAGGGGAAGGACCCATGAGACTTAGCAGAGATCCGCACCCGTTTCAGCTCGAAATAACGTAGTTCGCCGCGCCACCGCCACACCACAGCCAATTAACCATTACTACTACTAAAAAGACTTTCCGTTTCTGGTTATGAGTTAACTATTCCATTCAAGAAATTCATCCTGCCATTATTGGCACGAAGAAAATCCTCCCAGAGGAAATTCTGAATAAATTGCGCGCCTTCCCGGAAAAGTTATGGTTGCTCTTATAGACGAATTTCGGTCCCTGATTGCTAGATACGCAATAATTGGTCTCGTTTCTGAGAATCTGATTAAATTTTAAAATTATTGGGGAGATTCAAGATCCAGATTCTTCGAAACTTTAAAGAGATGAATTTGCAATAAACTAAATTCCCATAAAATATTAGGAGTTTGTAAGGTTAAGTTAGTAGCACTCCCTAAAAATAGACAAAAGTTTAAATGATCAAATCAAATTATTGCAAGGTCTCTATCATTAAACATAGTAATTTTGGTAGTTGGTCCATGGGTAAGTAATGTGAAACATTCCTTAATCGTAATTCGTTATATTTTTCATATATATATAATAATAATAAATTATTCATTTATATAAGTTCAATGAACTTCAAATTTTCATATATGGTATATAATATCAGACAAGCGATAAGGTAACTACCAAAATTATTTTTGGTACCTACCTTATCGCTTTGGTATTAATTTTCAAATATGGTATATACCATATCAGACAAGCGATAAGGTACTTTAGTGGCCCGTTCATATGCAATTCTGTAAATGGCTACCATTTTACGTTCTATTAGTATGAATATAACATTTCTTATGTTTTCATGATGTCATTCTATTGAAGTCGTAATTTTTCAAGTTTATTTACATCGGATAGATAAATTTTATTCTTAGGATTTGGTTTAATAAATATTGTTCAGCTTCACAAATCCTATAATTATAATATCCCGTATTTTTGACGGGTTTGTAGTAATAATATATTCTCAGTAAAAATGAAAAAAACTTTTTTTTATGTACTTAACTAGAAGATTGGTAAGAAAGCATATATATCAGGAAGATGTCAGATGATTATGACAATACGTTCTTTCTCTAATTTCGGTAAGGACTTCCTTCGTATTCACTGAATAAATCTTCTCACAAAATAAGAAACCAAATTTCTATCAATGAGACATCTCATGTCCGTAGATGATCATTGTCGTCAAATGGAAATGTAACGAAAACGTATAGCACATTTGAACTAACAAAGAAGTAATTTTAGCACCCGGAAAATTAATTTGATCTCAGAAAGCAGAAGCCTCAGGCCACTCCCAACAGGAGCAATCTAAAGAGAATGATTAGATTTAATAATATCGAAGGAGAGAGTAGGGAGAAGAAGAGAAGGAGAATGAGAAGTATGCCGTCTCTGTCGTGGGAGATTGTTCGTGAGACGTAAAATGAAAGATATTTTGTGCGGATTTTTTTATGCGAGGTCAAAGCATCATCTGCAGGAGATATAATACATTTCCGATAATCCGATTTTTATTTGACGACCAAGCTGCAATAAGTTTTTTGGGAAGAATTGTGTTGGCCACCTTCGATTATTTATTACTTATAAGCCATGTTCAATGGAGGAATGCGCTTAATCTGTTTTAACAAAATATAATAAAGATGCGGTCAGTTCATTCCATCAATTTTTTTACTGATTTATTTATATTATAGGCCCATACAGACTTTTACAAACACGTGATTATAATTATTTATAATAATTAAGTGGAACAGTATACGAGAAGTAAAATTGGTTAAAGTAGTTATAAAATAGAATCAAAGCAAAAGAATAATAAAAGCTTAAAAGAGTATTAACTCATTCCGCAGTTTGTTTTTGAAGACTTCGTTAACCAAATTCTATGCAGTTGAAGACATCTAATATTTCTGAGAAAATATTTTGCCAACTGCATACAATCTGGTTCGAGTTAATAATGTCTCAGTTCTAATATTATTATTGCATTGAAAAATAATTTTTGATCGAGTATTTTTTGATAGTATATTTTTTGGAAGGTTATTAGACTAAGTAAATGGGGACTGCCCATAATACCATTGACAATTTTAAAAATAAAAGTCAAGTCGGAAACAAGTATTTTAATTCTTTTAATTTTACAACTAAAACTCCCAACAAGTTATATTTAAAATCTAAACCAATTTGAAAGAAAATGGCTTTCACATATTTTATTTGAAAAAACTTTTCATCTTCAATTATTTTTGGTATTTGGAAATGCTTTACAATGTTAAGGGGGTATTCCAGTCTAGAAAAAAAAAATTTAAAATTTCTTCAGATTTCGATAATTAAAGTATTCAAGAACATCTCCTTTAAAGGGTTTTTCAAAATTCGAATTATTTTTAAAGTTAGAACCAGTTTAGTTCAACCGGTTTAGATGGAATCTAAATAGAGCAAAACTTTAAACGCATGTTTCTGAAAACTACTTTTTTCGAGACGGTCGGCACGATATCTCAAGTTCTACTGAACCAATTTACTTCAAATTTGGTGTAAGCCCTCTCTATACATTACTCAATCACGTTAACTAGAATTATAACAAAATTTCAATTTTCACTATTGTTAAAAAATTTGGAAACTCGAAAAAACTGTTAAAAAATTTCTTTTTTATTTCAGACAGCCGCTATTTTGCGAAAAAAAAATTTGGACTTTTCCTTAGTTCGGGCTATAGCCGCATTTGTTTGGATGAAGAATTATTATTTTTTTTTAGATAACTAGGAGGGTTGCAATCGTGTCAACTAGTGCGCGCCATTTTTTTGAGACCGCCCACTTCAACACTCTGTAACTTTTTGAATTATGAATTTTTTCGTTTTTTTTTTTCATATATTCTTTAATTTTTAATCAATCAAAATTATTGTTTTTTTATCGCACCTGAAAAAATACCCACAATTCATGCTTCTAGACTAGAATTTCTCTTTGAAAAATACACACACACAACAAAATCCGATTAGTTTGTCACTTCAATGAGCTAAATTATTTTTAAAATTTTAACGAATACAATACATTTATTAAAGTACTTTATTTTATCATAATCATATTAAATATTCTCCTGATGAAGAAGGGGTACTTCTGAGTGCGGTAGATATGTGTTAAAATAAAGTGAAAGAAAAAAATGTATGAGTTTGTGCCATACAGTAAATGCTTTTACGAATAAACAATATTTTTTGTGCGCTCAGTGCCAGTCACGAAAGCGTTTCGAGTATTTTTTTTTTTAATTTTACTAATTATACGACCTCGCCAAGCGATAAATATGTCGCTTTAAATAATATAATAAAACAACCTGAAGGGCAGACGTTAGTTTACGTAATTATAATTGCCCAGCCGCGGAAAAGCTAATTTCGTGACGAAAAGCTCTACTTCATATTTTTATTTATATCCTGTATTTTTATAATATTTCCACTGTACGACGAAAAAAACCAAATTTACATCATTCATGAACCTTTAGAACGTTTTGCGTAAAAGGTCTTAGCGGAGACAATCAGGTTAATGAATTCACTAAATGATGTATAACTTTCTAGAATTATCGTTTGATATAACTATGTTTACGTATTCATCCAATATATTTTCAATTTGGTAGGCGGGTATCGGTACCGCCACCCCAGGAACCATTTACTTGGTTAATAATACTACCGCTATAGGTCACCCTAAGTATTTCGCTACGCTTGGAGACTTAACAGGGGTGCCTGGGTTCACGAGGTGAGAAGTCTTGGAGGCGGATGCACTTATTGCGTGGTGGACCGGATCGGGAGAGATTGGTTAAGGGATTCCTTTTGACCTCTTCAACCGGACTCTCTCAAACCATCGCACTGGTTGGGATGGATTTATATGTCCGTCACTCCTGAAGACATTGACCCCCCGATTCCTACCCACCCCTCCTATCCTTTTCCTTCCCAGAACTTCCTTTCTTTCCTTTTTCTAAGAAGATCCTCCACACAGCAACCCCAAAGATGATGAGTTAAAATAAATACCATTAATACCAAGGATAAAGACCAAATAAATGAACGGGAACATTTCCTTTAGTTTTTCTTTGCTGGTATGTATTTCAACACAAACATTAATTTTGAACGCAAAATAGAGTATTCACCGTTTTATCTATTGGATAGTCACGACAAACATTTATTTTATATCCGTAGTAACCACATTAAATTGCATTATTTTAATTCCCTTCAGTTAACATATCAATAAAGCCCTGATTGTTAACTGTATTATCATCTTAAGATTTTAGTTTCTTCGCAATAAGTGCAATTTTTATTTAGATGAATAAATACCTTTTAGGGATTTCCTTGAAATCATGCTAGAGATAAAGATTTCCGGAAACCTCATAATTGCTAGAAAGTTTTAAGAAAAGTTCTGATTGTGACGGAGATGATTTGCATCGCTTGCATTTTGCTGTTGATCTTGTTAGGAGTACGTTTGTTTTTGAAAAAATTTCAATCGTAAAGTTCCAACGAATTTCTACTCCTTCCAATAAAATTCAATTTAAGCTGAATAGATCAAACGGGACCGACTATAAACTTAAATCCTTATACGAATTAATTGTGAAATTATATTAAGCATTTTAACATTAGGGTCTCAAACACTATTAAGCATAAACATGGGTGTCTTCAAGACCCATGTTAATGCTTAATCCTTCCTCTCCTCAAAAAAACTCTCCACACAGCATCTTTAGACTAATAAAAGGTGTAATTTTCTGAATAGTTCTACTCCTAAATATAATAACCAGAATTTCAAAAACGAACGGTTTTGAAAACCTGGCAAGTTAGTGCAAAAAAAAATATTTAGATTCTCTGTTTAACTTTTAAATCATTACATAACATGCTTATAAAGTTTGGTTACACCACCATTCATAGATAAAATACTAATTGGCTTAAGCTGTGTTTAGAAACAAGATTTGATACGGAAGGTAGGTGCTACCCATTCCTCCTCTTCTCCATCTTCTTTTCCCTCCGACCCATCATTACATTAACTGATTTTGGTAGCAACAATCTTACTTTTAAAATAGATAGATACCTACCTAACAATACATAAAAATATATCACTTTTTTCCACAATGGATACGACAAATTCTTTTCGTCTTTGAAAATGACATTTTTAGCGTCCGTTTAATTTGTAAAACTAAAATGAAAATATGACTGTACATAATAATTTGAAAGCGTTTAGGCCTCTAATTACCGAGTTGTTGGTTTGAAAAAAAGTCGGCATGAAAAACTAGCTGTTTGCAATTAGAGCCCTGTCATTAGTCTCGGGAAATTACAAAACAAGTTATAAAGCTAATTAATGTCTCGATGTGTTAAATCTCTGAACTTTCTGTGCGTTTCGCGTTTTATTCTGATGATCTTTTTTATCGAAGGATGGCTATTATGAGACCAATCTTTACCTTTTAGCTTTCTGAATTAACCGGGGAACTACGCTCGTACCAGCTATGTACGTTTTCAAGCCATGAGATGCGTCCTTCTTCTACCAAGTTTTCCATCAATCTTTCCTGGATTATGAGTTTTTCATTCAATAGATAAACTTTTGTGTGATTGCCACTCAAGAGTCCCCCACTGCGAATAGCTGTTCGGATCTAGTGGGACTATGTCATCCCCAATTGTTATTTGTTATGAAAAGATGGGCTGTTCAAATACCCACTGCGACTGCAGTCAGTTCAAGCAACGATTCTGAACAGTGGTACATTACCAAGGTGATACCAAGAATATCTACCACTCTGTCGCTAACCACTGAATTTATGTTGAGAAACACATTTAATTGGCTGTGTTAATTACTTAATTTGTCTGTAAGGGACTTAATTTGAAAAGATTAATTCAAGTGTTTTCCGCGTATCTGTCATGTTTAGTTTATTTTGTTCTGTTTGGTTAATTAACGAACTCCTGTCTTTTATACAATACGTAAACGTTTACAGAAATAAAAGTTACAGAGAAGGAACAGCATATTTATAATAAATATACGAGGCAAAGACAAAAGTGGATCATGTCGTATGTTAATACATTAGAGAGAATATTCAGGCCAAAGCCTGAACAAGGTTTTGGTAGTATCTACGATTTAGACATTATTCCGTAGACAGACAAAATCCTTTAGGCTGGCAACAAAAATTTCAAGGCCCTAACTTGAATTAGCAAATCTCAACATTCTGGACAGTGGAGAATAGTACCCATACTTAGAAGATTGTTTATTAAGGAAAAGCAATTAATTAATTTTGAGTTTACGGCTGTGATGATCTTTTTTATTTGAATACCTTCATAAGGATCCCCACTGCTCCCGTCTGGAGTGGCATCCCCAATTGTAGTATTTTGTGAGGCTGAAGTTTGTGGGAAGGGGAAAGACATTTAAAAAAGGAAGGTGGGGAAGTACCTGACTATGCAGATCAGCCCAAAAAATATGGCTGAAGCCATTTCAAGCAACGTTTCAATTCTGAATGGTGGTCTTACACCAGGGTGATATTGAGAGTATCTTCCACTCTGGAATATGCTACACATTATTTTAAATGAATTAAGTTGAGAAATAAGACAAATTAATCAAATCGCTTTGTCCCTCGACCACGGAGACCGATAATCTGGATGAGTTGCAACAAAGTTGGTCAATAACTTGATTAACAATTTTAAGGATGCAAACGATATCAAAGTCATTTCTACGTTTTATTAAATGAAGAAATGTTTAAGGTTTGTTCAATATCATCGCATGAGTAATTGCCTCCTACTCTACCTAATTTCCAACAATTCCACATGATGAATATTAACAGTGCATAAAAAGACTAAATGACCCTGACATAATATTCAAGAAGAGGGCGATCTAATGAGCAGTAAATATTTTTAAATTGTTCGGTTTCGTCTACGGATTGGAAAATTAGCCATGTGAAATTGGATCGTGGAGGGCAAAAGTGTATTATATAAAAACATTTGTATTATCATTTATCAGAAACTATTCCAAGTCCTAAGAAAATACAAACTTTAATTAATTGGATGAAATCAAATACCTCTTAAACAAATTCAGGGTATTTTAATTTGTGAATTCTTGGAAATAAGAGATAATATTGACGAAGATATTATTGTAAACCCTCAAAGTATACAAAAGATTTGAATTGTTTTCGTTTTTGTAATTTATCGAAATGACATTGTTTATCGATTTTCTGTATTTATTATAAGAACCATTTAAGTTCTAAAGTAACTATTATTGTATTCTAGCTAATATTTAGAGATTTTTTCTGTAACATCGCACAAGCTGACGGCCTCCGTGGTCCCGAGGCAAGACTCTCGACTCACAATCCGAAGGTCGCGGGTTCGAACCCGGCGTGCGAAAATAAATTTTATTTGATTAATTTGTGTTATTTCACAATTTATTCATTTAAAATAATATATAGTATATTTGTGGCACGTTCCAGAGTGGAAGATACTATCAGTATCGAACTGGTGTAAGACCACCATTCAGAATTGAAACGTTGCTTGAAATGGCTTTAGCCGTGTTTAGTGACCAGATCTGAATAGCCAGGTACTTCCCAACCTTCCTCTTCACTATCTCCTTCCCCTCCCCACTACCTTCAGCCTCACAACATACCCCGATTGGGGATGCCATAGTCTCGCTGGCTCCAGACGGGAGCAGTTGGGACTTTTGTGCGGTATTAACTGTAAAAAAAAAAAAAAAAAGCGTCTCGCCTCAAATCAATAGACTATGACGTCCCCAATTGGAATATGCTGTGAGGCTATAATGAGTAGGGGGGAATCCAGAAAGGGAAATAAAAAGGCCTGGTTATTGAGATCTGGTCACCAAACACTAAAAACAATATTTCAAGAAACGCTGCTATTCTCAAGGCTGGGCGATACTGAAAGAATCGCTGACTCCGGAACGTGCCAAAATTATCAATTTTCGAAAAAAAATATTTTTAATTCTTAATTCAATTCAATTAATTTTTAATTCAATTTTTAATTTTTAATTCAATTTTCAAATCTTTTATTTTATTGTGATCTTAATGCGAAGTAACGCGTGTTTTTTAACTATATTTAAACGCATGACCTTTGGATTAATATTGAACGAACTTAATATCTTCATAAAGGAGACCCTCAAAAACTAACCGCGAGCGTGCAATATTTTGCAATACTGAGTTTTAACACTTCCGTACCGGACCAGGGTAACGCACTTACACTAACGAGAGTTTTACGCTGTATCTAAGTTGTTTTTTAAACCACATACTCAATAATTTAAGTAATTCTAGAAAAACTATTTGGTTATCGATCTGCATTAAAAAAATTAATATCGCATTACTACTTTTCTTAATATTAATTCATTTATATCACATTCCGGTCGAGAATCTGTCGAGCCCGCCCCCCTACCCCTCCATTCGGGCGTTACCCCGTATCCATCCGCTGGAAGTATCGGGACGATTCTAAGCGATAGCAAGTAATTTCTGAGTTGTTAGTGGAAAGGAATAGATCCCGTTTGTTTACACTGCGCATCTAGTTTGCTCTTTTTACAATGCTATAATGTTCGCTTGCCGGTCAAAGATCATTCGGTCTGGATCGTTTCCGCTACGCGCCAATCGCCAGTCAATATTCGGAAACAAAGCGTTATGGTGGCTATCGGCCCGCCTTCTCTGTTTTCTATGGAGAAATACGCGTTATGGTCTAAATTCGTTAGAATATTAATTATGACTTTATTTATGAAACGATTTAGATAATGACTATTGAAATAAGATGAATATGCTTCTTTCTAATTATTACCAAAACAAATTGTGTCATTAACACCCTTTAATAAGCAAAACAAATTGGGGTCCCCGAGTGACCCCCCTTCGGATGAAGTGTGATTTTTTTCTTTCCGGGACGAAAAGGTTAATATAGTGCATAAGTCCATTGATGGCCCTTTCTCCTTGGAATGACATAGCTTATATATGCCTGATGACTTTGGCCATGGTTGTCACTAGGACTTGTTGAAGTTACCAAACGGTAGAACAGATGTTCTAGCACGGCAAGAGGAATGGTACTTGAACGAAATTTATAAAACAGAAAACGTACCTATATTTCATTTCTCTAAATAACTACAAAACCGTTTTGTACAGGTACTTATCTTCCCAATTGTTAAAATAAAATAAAATTGTTCTTTAAATGGATTGTAATTCTGTAGTGCAATAAAAAACTAAAACAAAAGATTTTATCTCTTTGTCCTATTCAAATAGGCTAGCCATCGGCGCCTCCTGACGTCCCTTTCCCGGTATTCTTCAGCGGTCTCTTTGCAGTATATTGCGAAAAACAATATTATTGTATAAACACAAAATATATTGTAACGGAAAATAGCATAAAGAAAGTCGTATCAACCGAGCAAAGTTTTCCCGTTTTGCGGCCAACCGCCAGCACACTGCCCAACTTGCATGGTTACATTAAATTTGTTTGCATTTCATAATAATGTAATGTTTAATTTCTCGTATTTTGGGTACCACGAACATGAAATTAATATGACAAATCACAATTAAATTGACTAATGGTGAGTTAAGTCCTTTGAATTTCTATGGTGATGTAGGTTCAGCAGAGCAAATCATTGAATATCATTTATTATAATTACTGCAGTGTACAATAATTGTTAAATAATTAGAGGTTTGCAGATCAATAATTGGCAAATTAACGTTAAAAAACCAAAAATTACATATTTTTGTATCATACCTTTTTTCTTCCCCGAACTAAATTCATCACTTTTATGGGCGTCTTGGCTTGGGGTCGAACTTTAAATCGTTTGAAAAATTTCACCAGAAATACGAATTACCAATATCGAATTTTTGGAATTCACTCACATTTCAATTTGATTTGGGGGAAATATGTGAGCGCAAAGACACTGAAATTATTGAGCAAAAATGCGATAGCGTAATTCGTAATCCCTTAGGCAAATTTGTTCGCTATTCGGAACCACTCATATAGGTATCTTAGAAATCGTTCCTCCCTTACTATCACAGTGAGAAATATTATATAAACTGTTTCAGAAAGAGAAAACACCACCCTTCATATTCAAAGTTAAACATGTACATCATTATGAATCCAAAGTTTCGAATCGAAATTTGAAAAAATAAAGATTTTTTTAATTAATTACCTTTTTAACGGAACGCCGAAAAAATTAGGTGAGAATAACCTTTGTGATACATATTTGTCTAATAAAATATTTATTTATGTATTTTAAATTTTTATCGTTATCAATAATTTTAGTTGTAAAAAAACGTAAGATGATTAATTTTTTAAACTTTTTTTTGGCATGCAAAATTTTTACACTCCAACAAATATATGTTAATTTTTTTTTTTTTTTTTTTTTTTTTTTTCACTCATCATCACTCATCACCACTCATCTGCCCTGATGATGGACACTGTAACGCTGTCCGAAACGTTGGCTAAAGAAGGAGGTAGCGAAACACGGCATAACACCCCAAAAACAATAACAAAAATACTTTTTGGCCGTGAAAACCTAAAAACATACCATATGTTAATTTGTTTTAAAATTTTTAAAGCGTATTTTCTTACCTTTCAAAGACAGTTTTTATTTTGCGGATATGTTCAGAAATATTAAAGTTTTTAAATTTTATTGCAAAGCGGAAATATGCCGACCTTCTGGAAAAATATGGTCGAAACCTGAAGGGTTAAAGCAACGACCCTGTGAAATCAAGATGTTCTCTAAATTTTAATTTTAATGTTATTCAGTGGATTGTGTTATGATTGAAAATGAGCTTCACATGTATTTCGTGATCACCTACGGCATAGATTCCCGGTGGAGTTAGATATGTTTTGCACCAAAGTAAAGTTAAGATTTTGACATGTGTTCAGGTATATGCATTGGAAAGAGTAATATTTGGAAAGAGTTTTTGCTCTGGAACGAACTTCAAAGTTGGCCTTGTTCAAATTGTGACCTTCGAAGTTAAAATTGTGTCTTTACCTGAAGTGTGTGAGATTATCTGTAAACATTTTATATTGCGGGGTCCCGCTGAGGTGGTGGATAAAATGACTACGGTAAGTACTCTTTCTTCGTGTATATACCTGCTTTGATATTTTGAATTCGAGCTTGTATTGGTATCATGAGCGTTAACAGGAGAGAAGAGTTATATTTTCTCTGACCGGTTTGGTGACGCTAAAAACAAACGTGTCACCTTACAAAGAAATTGAAAGATAAGCAATTTTATATGTTTTCTATTAAGTTCATTGCAGATTTATTTTTCACTCCCCATGAAAAGTAAGACAAGCCCATGAAAATTATTTACGATTCTTATAAAGTATGTAAACTCGTATATCTTTTATGTTACAGTAGAAATCCTCAGAAAATTTGGATGGAGCATTAAAAAGTACATGTTTTTCATGAATATGTGTATTTTATCTGTACAAAGATTTGTAAAGCAATGTACTTAAAAGGTTCTGCTAACTTAATTTTTTTTTAACGGCAAAACTCTAGTGGTTAGGTTTGACCTCAGTAAACTTGCAAATGTTTCTGAAATGTCTAGTTTAAACGCAACTATTTGCGAGTTGAGGCATCATACCGATCATGAACTTCTACTAAGATAGTTTGTCATTATGTTCAGTTATTTTAAAAGTTCACTTTTAAACCTCCTAGGCATTTTTAGAAACTAAAACAACGGCCTCTATGGTTGAGTGGTTACTGTATTTGGTTATGAATCCATAGATCTTGGGTTAAAATCTCGACACGCGCAAGTAAATTACGTTGGATTAATTTGGTTTATTTTACAATTTATTCATTTCAAATAAATAGATAGTATGTTTGCACCACTTTCAAATGTGGTAGAGACTCTTAGTATTATTCTGGTGAAAAACCACCATTCAGAATCGAAACGATCTGATCCAGATCTGAATAGCTACGTACAATCCCGCCTTCAACTTCTTCATCTTCTTCCCCTCAGCACTATCTCCGCACAACATTCCCCAATTGGGAATGCCGTTGTCACACTGGCAGTTGAGAGCAATTGGAACTCTTTTGCGATAAGTACTCACTTAAGTATTTAATAATATATATGTTTGTTAGTGCCGTATTGTACCTGCGAATGAAACTGTAATTTATCTTTTTTGCGGGAACCAACCTTTTTTGAGAGATTTTATATTATTTTATATTGCATACGAGAAAAAGTCAATGTATTTTCCGAATTTTACCAAATACTTGGTGAATGCTTTTTTCTGTAGAGAAAAAAACATTGAGTTTTAATTTTCATGGTAAGATGGAGATCTTTCCGACTAGCAGAGGGTCTCAAAAAGCAAGGCAGGACAATCATTTGAAGAATACTGTTCTACGATACGTATCCCTTATTAAACTAAAACCCTAACCACAAGATAAACCGACTGCCTCAAAGTCGCCCTTAAATAATGACGACCAAACAACAATTTTCATTACGATCTAAACAAATAATAATAATACAATTTCGCTGAATGGAGATAACTAATGGCTATGTTACAGGTGATCAATCTTCTTGCAAATTGTAACATTTGTCTCTTTAGAATATTAACGTGCCAGCCTGATAAATGACTGCTTCTTTATTGTCAGGCTGTTTTGGAATGGCAGCCGTAACAGCCTGACACTTGACGGTTTGTTTGCTCCTGTCGAAATCCGGATAAATCAATCTAATATGGAAGGAATATAATGCGGTGAAAGCAAATGAGCACAGGATTCAATTAGTTCTAGAATAAGGGTTGAAGTTTCTAAGAGGGTTGGTTGCTAACCGGTGTGAAAGGACATCACGTCTCAAAACATCTGGATGAATGGAGATATTGGAAGTAAAATTGCTTTCACTTAACGACTGCTCGTGGCCACACGATAGTCCAAAGAACATTATTATAATATTAAATAGTGTGAAACCAAAAATTTTACAAAACTTATGTTATCTGATCAGTCAGAGTTTTGGGCTGAACAAAGAAAAAAAAACTATTTCCAGAGGCTGATACTGCAGTGAGATATTTATATATTCAAACATTTTATTTATATCAACATATTTTTATTATGATTTGCGAAATATATTTTTTTATGAATTTTAATCCTTAGCGCCACTCGCGGGGGAGAAGGGTCCCCCTTACCTTCATTTACGAAAATATTTTTATTTATCGAAGTAAAGTTCCAACAAAGTTAAGGGGACAAAGATATACGCGACCCCATTGATTTTGCAGGTTGTTGAAATTATTTAGAATGTTATATATTAATTGTTTTTGTGTTTAATTCGTAGAACTCCATTTTTTATTTTTTTATTTATTTAATTAAAATTAAATTTGATAGTTTTATTATCAAATTCTGCAAGTATTTTGTTTTTTTTTTTTTTTTTTTTTTTTTTTTTTTTTTTTTTTTTTTTTTTTTTTTTTAAATTTATTTATTTATTTTATAAATCAACAATCCAGTCCCGCTAAGCCAATTGCAATTGGCTTGACAGCAGGTGCTTATAATTCCTTACAAATATATTTAAAGTTATAATTTACATCTTTTATCTACAGTTAAACATTTTTTCATAAATTTTATCAAGTATCAAGTATCAAAATAAATATTCTTTTTCCAATAACCAATTTTTCACCATATATTTAACCTTATTCATAGAATTATGTTGCTTTATATTGTCAGGTAATAAATTAAATATCTTCGGTATGTTGTATTCAAACGTTCTCTGTCCGTACTTATTATTGAATTTCGGAACTATTAACCCGTCGTTACGCGTGAATCTAGTGCTATATTTATGATCTAGTTTCTCTTTATGCTGCGGGGTAAATATATGCTGAATTATAATTTTATACCATAGTATTGCCTTCACAGGTAAAATTTTTGCACTCTGAAACAGCAACGGAGTATTGTGTCTTTGTTTGAAAATGTTAGGGACAACTAATAATTTTACAATTGCGTTTTGTGCAACTTGTACCTGTTTCAGGTTGGTTACAGTAGTATTTCCCCATATTGTTAACCCATATCTTATTATTGATTCTGCTAGTGACATATAAATTATTTTAAGTGTATCAATTGATAGGAAAAAATTTAATGTGTACATTCTGCTAGCAATTGATCTGAGTCTTTTACAGGTTTTTTTAATATGTTTGTCCCATTTAAAAAAACAATCTACTGTAACACCAAGATACACATATTCAGTAACTAATTCTAAGCTTTCACAATTACAGTTAATTTGAATATTTTTGTGGATGCAATTAAAGTTATGAGAAATAATATTAGGATTAAATTGAAATTTGGCATTTGGTGATCTTATATGCATTACTTTAGTTTTTTTAGCATTTATTAATAGCCCTGCATCATGTGACCATTTACAGAGTTGATTAAAGTCAATTTGTAAGAGTTCAATTGCAATTTTTAGATCTTTGTGTGATATGACCAATGCCGTATCATCTGCGAATACAAAATGTTTTACAAAAGAGAAAAGTTTTTTCATTATAGTTACATAGATTATATATAGTGTAGGTCCCAATATGGAACCTTGTGGAACTCCTGCAGATATATTTTTTGTTTTACTAAATGTATTATTTATTTTGGTACATATTTTTCTATTTGTAAGATAATCTTTAAATAAATTTAACAAATTTCCTCTTATTCCAATTTTTTCTAGAGTTTTTAGCATTTTTAAAGAGTTTATTGTGTCAAAAGCTTTAGAGTTGTCGATAAATAAAACAATAACATGTAATTTATTATTTAACTGATTATTTATATAATTGGAAAAATCTTGCAGTAGTTTTTCAGTGTTTTTTTTTTCTTTGGAAGCCATATTGATTTGGATCTATGATAGCGAATTTTTCAATGTAATTATTTAATTTATTTGATAAAAATTTTTCAAGAATTTTTTCTAATGCTGGTAGAATACTAATTGGCCTATAATTTCCCAGTTCAATGTGTTTTCCACCTTTAAATATTGGTCTAGTGATACTACATTTAAATTCTTGTGGAATTTTTGCTTGCTTTATTATCATATTGATTAAATGAGTTATTATTGGCCCAAGAGTTTTTATATTTCTTTTTAAATCAAACATTCTTATATTGTCAATACCTGTGCTTTTAGAGTTTTTCATTTTTTTAACGATATTTTCAATATCAGTTATAGTTGCTCTTGGTATATATAAACTATGAGGTAGTTCTTCCAGTACTATATTAAAAGCTTTGTGATTGCATTTATGTAACATGTTGCTGATGCTATCCGAGAAGTAATTCACAAAATCATTTGACACAGAATCCTCAGTTCTATCTTTTAACATGTATCGTATTATAGTTTCATCACAATCGTTTTTGGGTTTACGTCCTAAAATATTATTTATCTCATCCCAGGTTTTTTTTGTATCATTAAAACAGGTTTTAAATTTATTATTATAGTATTTAGTTTTATCTTTATTTATAAGTTTATTGACAAGGTTTCGTGTTTTTTTGTATTCTGTTTCATATGTTTTGTTTGTTGGTGTACTTTTCCATTTTTTATATAGTTTATCCCTTTTATTTATATTACATAATAATTCACTGCTTACCCATTCATTTATTGCATAAGGTCGTGTTTTCGGTTTTTGCACTATCGTTTTTGAACTACTATTGTAAAAATTTTTAAATAAAGATTTTATTTTTTCATATAATAGAATACAATCCTTCTCCTCTATAAGTTTACTCCAGTTATAATCTCTGATATATCTATCAATAGCCTTTTGTGAAATGATTTGAACATACTTATTTGCAAAGTCTATCGGACGTTTATGAGATTTTATATTAATAGCAGTGATAAAATGATCAGCAATATTATTTTCGCAGACGCAAGCAGTTATTTTCTTGCCTCTAAATTTAGCAAATATATGGTCAATACAAGTGCGAGTTATTTGTCCATTTAATACAGCTTCTCTGGTTACTATATTGATGCATTTAGTTAAATAATGGTTAGTAAGTAAGTTTTCATACGAAGTTATGATATAATCTTGGTCATTTAGTAAATTTAGATTTAGATCTCCGAGTAAGATAATATTTTCCTTACTATTAATTGTATCAAGATGTGCTGATAATTCCGTTAGAAATGAAGATTTACTGAGATTAGGAGGTCTATAGATGGCTATTATATTAACTTTAGTTTCGTCCTGGAGTATGAGCTTTCCTGTTATATTTTCAAAATGTTGTGATTGGAACGATTTTGGTCTAAATTCAAATTTGTTTCTTATATACAATATAATACCTCCTCCTGACTTATCAGTCCTGCAGTAGTTATATGCATTATATCCGGGAATATTGTACAAACTCGTACTTTCAGTTTGAACAGATGTTTCACATAGCATTAGAATGTCAATATGCTTCAAACTATTTAATAAATATACATGCAATACATCCCAATATTTTTGTATAGATCTTATATTTAATTGAATACAAACAAGATTATCAGAAGCATTTATGCTTTGTTTTTTTATCCAAACTTCTAAATTATTTACTGTGCTACATTCTATTTCGTTATCATTATCAATATACGAAAAATTATTCTGCGCCATTTAATTCGTAGTTAAATTTGATGCAATACAATAAGTTTCTAATACGGGTTTGGTTGATTTTACATATTGAAATATTTCTATAATAAATATATCTATATAATGCAGTGTGAGGTTCAAATTTGTACTTGATATAATTACATACTTGTTTTTATCTAAGATACCACAATTATTTTTCTTAATGTTATAGCAGATGGTATAATATATT
Organism: Glyphotaelius pellucidus; assembly: GCA_936435175.1. Lineage (NCBI taxonomy): Eukaryota > Metazoa > Arthropoda > Insecta > Trichoptera > Limnephilidae > Glyphotaelius > Glyphotaelius pellucidus. The sequence continues at coordinate 17,789,201 of OW386548.1, forward strand.
GATACAAAATGGTTTTCCATGCATTTAGCATTAAATAATATTACATTTATTTCATTTTTGTGTAAAACAATAAAATTTAATATTTTTATTAGGTTCATTAAATCCCGTACATAAATAATACAATTAACACGTATTCTTATTATCTGTCCAGTAAACATAAAAAGAGAGCAATATAAAATGACTCCATTTGAGAAACCTGAACAATAATTCGTATCTTTTGCAGTTTTCAGCCCGTGAGAATAGATTATTTTCTGGTTTTGTTTAACAACAGAAGTATTGTGATTATAGATTGAAGAGTTTAATTTTAAATATTTAACAATATAAAAGTGATTGAATCTAGAGCTAATTAGTACAAATACTTTTTTATAAAGACTTAATAAATATAAAATAAACTGTATGTTCACATCTAGTGTTATTTCAGAATATTTATCATATTTTAAGATTTTTTTAAAAACTGTTTTTATATTTATGAATGTGAGATATAGTACACAGTAATATGCATGTTTAAGTAAACAAAAAAATGTTATTGAAGGTGTGGTTATGAAATTATTGTTAAAAACATAATGTAATATAATAATGTTGTTTTTGTTAATTATTTTGTGATCTTTTATAATGTTTATAACAATATTTATGTAATAAAATGAATATTCAATAATAGAAAATGACGACGTTTGGAAATTTAGAATCTTATTACAATGTTTTTTTTCTTTAATATAATATAGAAATATAAATGTGTAATGTTTGGCAACGTAAATTGTATTTATTGAAATGTAGCAAATTCTACGAGAAAAAATCAAATGTATTATAATATCACTACATCTACTTTGAGACATGTTTAATGTTATTACTAGTCAATATTCTATTTTTTCCTTTGCTAAATTGCTCATTTTTTTATACACAATGCATTTCGTTTTATCGTTTGCAGAATGCCTAATATCAATATTCCAGTTCATTTTTTTATTTTTGTTATCACAGTTTTTACATTTAGGTTCTTTATCTTTGTTAGCACAATCTTTGTAGGAATGATCACCAGCACAGTGTGTACACAATGGTTTGTCCTTTTCTTTGTGAAGACACCTGACAGAAGTATGTCCAAAACTCAAACAATGGTAGCACTGCACCACAGGAAGGGCATCTTCTACTTGTATTCTTTGGTACCCCGCATAGATTTTACCGGTATAGACTAGCCTTCTTCTTATTTGAGTACTAACTTCTAATATGTAATTAGAAGTGTTATTATATTTGTTTTTCAAGATCTTTTTTAACGTCATCTCAGTTTCTGGTTTATCTATGATCACAGCCTTGATATCTTCATTCTGTTGGATAATATCTTGTATAATATCATCCTTATTGTAGTCATTAGCAATGCCCTTAAGTATTATAGTTGGTCTCTTCTTTTTAATTTCTGTAGCACTGATGTCCTTGAACTCGTCCCCAATAGCTTTACTCATTTTTTCCGCATCGTACTTTGTCGAACATTTTATAAGTATTCTATTTTTAGATATCGCATTAACACCGATCACTTTGGCACCAATTTTACTTAAGTTAATTTTCTTCCTGATTTTATTTTGTATATTTTCTGACGATTCCTCAGCATTGTTCGATGAAACTATTAATTTGTAATCACTTTTCAATGTTTTATTTTGGTTTTCAGCTACTTTTCCGTATCCGAATGTAGGTTCAATTATTTTTTCTTTTGCTTCAGATAATTGAATAGTTAAGTATAGCACTTGTTCCAGTTTAATATAGCACTTGTTTTCGTTGTAATTAAGTGAATTTGTTCTTTGTTAAATTTATTAACTTTATCTTGTACACAATTCAATAAATCATCAATTGCCTCCTTCGCAGAATCCATAAATTGATGTGGATTCATTTTTTGTTTTTAAAAGATTCGCCTTCGCTGTAATAATTATAAAAATAAATGCGAAAAAAGATTTTCCGGACTGAGGATTGAACCCCTCTCCTTAGCTGCTGGCTTCGACAAGCGAGTGAGTTACGCTAACCGCTAGACCAATTCCTAGGTGTCAACAGCCGAGATTTTACAGGTTATAAAGTTATTAATAATAGTTATCAATTAATTGAAATCTTTATTTTAGTTGTTTTAAATTCACTTCTCAAGTTTTAAAAAAACACAGTTTTTATTGAGGTTATAGATTATTTAGGATGCACTTTATATTTCGTTGTATTTCACTGTTTATTATTTATTTACTTCACTATATTGTTGTGTGTTATTATCCTTTTTTCAAAACTATGAAATAGGGCACAGAGTCGCTTTTTTTAAATTTTAAAAACGCACAGACAACGCGCGATCGCGAAATAAATCTATTCTGCACTTTTTACCGCTTGAAAATAGCTTTATTTGTGTTTATTTCTTTAAATTCGTATGAGCAAAGATGACACGTCTAATCTGTAGGTAGATGGAAAAATTGTATGTATTTTAGTTACAGCTGTTTCGGTTTTCAAGACCGTTTTCAAACTGTGGCTAGATCCACTGATAGGCGACAGATTTATAAGATTTGAAATGTTAATTTGCGAAGATGTCTACATTGATTTATTACCGGTTAATCCAATTTGCTGATACACACTAATTGAGTGTGTATTATGTAGGGTTCGGAATTTCGGAATCTGTTTCCCCAACTAAGTGTTAAGGTTTTCTTAATTGTTTTATAATGACGTTATTGCTATGACTCATTCAAGTTCATTCTATTTTTTAGGATTGTAAATATACTTAGTAGTGGGGAATAAATAATTTCCCTTACTTTATTAATTAGCGTTACATTGGGGTCATTCTTTCGTTTACCTTACTGTCTTTCGGTCTTGAAAACCGAAACAGCTGTAACTAAAATAAGTAATAAAATACTTGCAGAAATTGATAATAAATTTATCAAATTTAATTTTAATTAAATATTTAAAAAAAATGTTGTATATGTTTTATAATTTGGTTGAAAGACTAATAAAATTTGGTTGAAAGACGCGAAAAATGTTGATATTTTTCTGCTCTTATTTTTAAGCTCTTTTTGTTGATATTTTTATTTAATTTTTGAACTAGACTCTAAAAATGTAACAAGTTCAAGTGCCATTTTTTTTTATTTGACGCTAGAAACGTCATTTTCTTATTTCAAATGCTAATACAAACAATTTTTCTGTATTTATAACATGTCTTTGATCAATTTCACGAAAAGAAATTAAAATTTTTATGCTTTTAGGTACTTAAATATGGGGCATATGCACAGGGGGACATATGTCCTCCGCGAGCGAACTTGTTTAGGCTAAAAATAACGAGTGATGCAAATACTAAATCGTAAGAAAAAAACGCTGGAAAACTCTCAATCATTGAAGAATGGCGTGATAAAATTTACACGGTTCCTTGTGCTTTGAAGTCTCTACGCCCCCTAAGTACTAACTCACAATTCATTCTCATCACGGCCAGGGAAAAATGTTTACAACTCTTGAAAAATAACAAAACACCACGGACATATTTAAGAGCAGTGAGCAGCCTAAAAATTCCCATTTCCCACGACACTAAATAATAATTTGTTCATAAGAATATTGGGTTGTCTTTATTGCAGAAGCAGAATACTTATGTCCAACGCTATATAGTATTGATATAGATTGTCGATCTAACTATTTAGTTACAATCAATTCGCATGTTGTGTAGCAGTTTTGAACCAAAATGTCCCTGCATACAGTGCTAGCAAGCAATGTGCAAAAAGTTACAAAAGTACATGACAGAAATGTGTTTGTAGTCATTAGACATGACAAATGGACGCTCCTTTAGGCAGTGGTCTTTAAAAAGAGCCACTTCACAATAAAAAGATAAAATTGCTGTCGTAGGATTGCAAGCATCTACAAATAAAAGATAAGTAAGCGTATGACAAAAATAAGAAATGTAAAAATTATATATATTAAGATGTACTAATCTGGAGAGTATATTCTACCATGCAGCTGGCAGTCCCCGGAAAAACGCACATGGACTTCAGATTGACCGTGGACGAAACCCAAACCTCACCCAACCTTACTCCGGTGAGCAACGGATTTGTGATAGTTTAGAAAAATTACATGATTCCTGACGTAAATGGCAGCATTATTTTTGTGCCACAAACGCATGTCTACACGCAAAGCCTCTGAGAAGGTAGGTGAACTTAATAGGCCCCTTTCCCGAGCTGGTCTCAATGGACATTTTGTTGGGTTCATAGTTTCTGCTGAAGGAGACCAGTTCTTTTTGATCCCGTTTAGATGTAATCTAAAGTGAATTGGTGCTTTTTTATATTTATTGTTTGCGACACCGCACAAAAGCACTCCTGTCTATCCAGTACAAAGATATATCGCCACTGGATTTATTAATGTGAAGGATTAAAAACATATGCCAGCAGCTCCACCTTCAACCAATCAAAAACAGATGCAACCACAAAACCAAGCAGAATAAACGACCCGTTCTCTAGAAGTCAACATTAACTGTGAACAGAGTTCCGCTGATGTCTGTCGAGTTTCGTGTACGTTAGGATTAAACTCTTGTATTTTGCTAAGAGAGATTTAATAAAGGAAACAAACAGTTTTAGCAAAAGGTAAGGATCGTTGCCTCATACCTTTTTCCAGTCGATATCCATTAGTAAAGTGCGGAGCAACACTTCTAAACGATCTTCTGAGAATTTCCACCCAGTGATATCTGACCTCCCAAAGCGGTTAAGTACTGACTAAGTTCCGAAAGGAGATTTGCAAGGTCCCCGAAAAGATTCCACAAAAATAATATAAATTCGGAAAGTTCCTCACATAATCTCGCCTAATTTATGAACATTGTAGCACATTTTCATAAAGAGGGGCTTGTACCAATGTCTTTGAACTCTCAGCCTTTACGTGGGAGTCAGAGGGTTAAACTTTATGATCCAACTTTTATTTGGATACCAATAAAAGTTAAGTAGTTACATACATCTGAAATGGGTTAACTAAACTGCTCGTATTATTTGTTAGACAAATAAACAAGAGACGTGTTTTTCTTTGTTTTTATGTTTTACTGTTGCGTGGGAGAGAACGACCTACGGTTTTGTGACCCTTTAAGGAACTTATATATATATTTTTATTCATGTTATTTTTTTACCGGTTTCAAGTCTAACAATTTTACAAGTCTTACAGTTCAGAGTTAGTGGAATTTTGAATTTCCTCATTTGGAAAATCATTCTTGTTTTAGTTTAATGAAATAAATATTTTTCATATATTAAAAATAGTTTTTTTTAAGTTCTGCTATTCATTAAGTACAATTGTGTGCCAACATACTTATATTCTTAAATTTATTTTATATTCCTTAGTGCAGCCACCACCCATTGAATAATTTTTTTTTGCCTTGGCCAAAATAATGTACATATGTATATTGGTATATGTGACCGGTGACCTTAGGCTCAGAACCAAACCAAATCAATGTATCCGATATACCCCTCAGCGGTTGGCAGGGATGAAATGTTTTTGTAAATGTGATTTTAATTATTCATTACCTAAATAAAAAAAATATATATAAATATAGAAAGTATTATGATGTACCAAATTCAAAATAAATATGTGATCAAAAAAGTGTAAACATAAATATTTAATAATATATATCGATCGTCCAGTTGATTAGTCAGACATTTCCAAAACTTTGAAATATGAGTTGAATTAGCAATTATTCGCAAAAATGTACCCTCCATCTGGTACAATACTCAGATTACTCATAAACAGAACCTTTTAAATTTTAATTCAGAAACACTTGTAATGAAATAAACCAAACAAAAAATGTTTTCTGTAGGAAATTTACTACTAGTAGGAAATTTCAATGTTATACTAATCTACCGGACCGTTATGCATCCCGGTGTTATTTTATAGCTTATTTAATAACACAGGACGTATAAATAATATTTATTTGAGCATTGGAATAACATTGCTTACATCTTTATCTTAAAACTTTGGAGATTTTTTTTTATATAAATACCGCACAAGAGCCCCAATTGCTCCCGTCTGGAGCCAGTGAGACTATGGCATCCCCAATTGGGGTATGTTGTTAGGCTGAAGGTAGTGGGGAGGGGAAGGAGATGGGGAAAAGGAAAGTGGGAAGTACCTGGCTATTCAGATCTGGTCACTTAATACGGGTAAAGCCATTTCAAGCAACGTTTCAATTCTGAATGGTGGTCCTACACCAGGGCGCTATTAAGAGTATCTTCTACTCTGGAACGTGCTGCAAATATACTATATATTATTTTTAATGAATAAATTGTGAAATAACACAAATCAATCAAACAAAATTTATTTGCCACGCCGGGACTCGATCCCGCGACCTTCGGAATGCAAGTCAAGAACCTCACCGCTGGACTAAGCCGGCCAATTAGCCAGATGTCTGACTAAACAACTAAACGATCGATATATTTTATGTAATATTTCTCCGTTATCAAATATCTACATAATATCTATTATGTGTATAAGCCACAATCAAATCATCATTATATAAATCAATTTTCCGAGGGCAAGAGAAAAATTGCCAAAATTAACTTCTCGAGGCACAATTCCAAAAAACATACCACCATTCACCCTTAGTTGGGTTGAGAGTTGTGGCAGAGTTTTTCGTCCATCCTCATTAGTAAACTTTCGCCTGGTCAGGTGAAAGTTGGCGAAGATTGTCGGGAGGAAAGCTGGGCAAAGACGGAGGTCAACTTTCTAAATGTACGTCTTTCTCGCTCTTCAGATTAATTCTCAAAAGTTTCAACCCTTAAAAGAATGAATTTTTCTTTTAATGCGTTATTTTATGGGATTCCCGCAATGATCAACAATGTTGCTTAATTGTTTTAATTAGTACAAGGAGATAAAGCAAGAGTAGATTTATGGTTGTTTATCAGTTGCGTAAAATTAAACACTCTTAAAGGGGTAAGACCAAAGAAATATAAGGAGATATGCTATGATGTCCGACTGTCGCCAGAACTACTACCTAATGGGAAAAGTTTGAATACCGAATTTAGTTCAATTTGGGAGGCGGGAATGCGTACCGCCGCCCCGGGAACATTTATTGGATAACCAACACCTCTGCCATAGGTCACCCCAAATAATTCGCTACGTTTAGTGATTTAGCAGGGGTGCCTGGGTTCATGGGATGAGGTTTGTCTAGGTTTTGGAGGCGGATGACCAAGACACAATGAACCCCAGATTCCTACCCACCCCTAAACCCTCTTCCTTCCCAGAACTCTCCTCCCCTTCTTTTCCTTGAAAAAACCCTCCACACAGCATCCACAAAGATGACATAGGCCCTGAAGGAAATTGATTTTTCCAAATTGTGCAGTAGTATTCGTTAACAACGAAGATTGAATAAGGAAAGTATTCGTTCATTTAGTTGATTTTTGAACGTGTGCAATAGTAATGGTTAAAAATATCGGCGACACCAGGAAGCACAGTCCCACCTAGTAAAAACTGCCGATAGCCCTTCTCCTTATATTTCAATATCTTTGGATAAGCCTTTGCATATAAGGCCAAATAAGCTGGTTAGGTTAAATTAGAATACCGCAAGGATCAAGATTTAGCTTTTAATAGCGACCGTTCAAACGTCACATATATAAAAATTGATATCTTTATTGTCAAATGTGATGAAAATTTTAAACACGGCAACCTAAGATTATCTTCCTCCTTAAAATGTATGAAGCCATGCACCTATTTTTTGAAGTGAAATTCACTGGATTATGAACCCGTGAAAAGCCACAGATCTCATTGTTCTGTCATGGAGGTACCTACCTAGTCTCTTTCGCAAAAAAATAAAATCCTAATGAATTTACTTAAGCATATTATATTATTGGCCCAATTCGCGGATATCAAAAACCATTCATGATTAATTTTTTTTTATTAGAAAAACTCTTTTATAACTTGTTAAGGTTATTCCTATCAATGTATATCATTGAAGAAGAAGATAACAATAATAATCTAAACGAAAATATAAAAGAGAACAAGACACAGAAAAACAGAAAAAGATAATGGTCGCAACTGGAACTCAAACCCAGAACCTCTCGTCTAACCGGACCGTGAGATTCTGGGTTTCAAACATTGATTTTCAAACCAATTCTTAGAATGATTATTTCTAATAAAAAGGGTAGTAAGGGAAAAGAATTAGTTGAAGAAAATATTATTAATTCTAAAAATTTTGACAGTAGGTTGTAATGGCGGAATTGGTAAACGCACACGTCCCGCTTAGACGAGAGGTTCTGGGTTTGAGTCCCAGTTGCGACCATTATCATTTTCTGTTTTTCTGTGTCTTGTTCTCTTTCATATTTTCGTTTAGATTATTTTTGTTATCTTTTTCTTCAAAAATCCACGATTATTTATTTCTAGAGAGGAATAGTCCGTTACCAATTGGGTTTCTTGGCCTTTAAAGGTGACAATCGTAAGGTAAATTTACTTAGCAATATAAATCAGAGAGATAAGATTTAAGTGAAGACAAAGTGAAAAACCCTCTTTAAAGGAAGTTTTTTTCATTGAAGATAATATTGACGACTCTCAAACAAAAAATGTGAAACAGGAAAGATAGAAAAAAGTCAGTCACATCAAGAAATTGACAAGGACCTCTTCCTTGCTGGAGAAATGCTCTGACCAACTGATTCGAACTTTTCGAATTCGACCATACCAGAATCTTTTTGGTATGGCAGCCACAAAAATAATATGCGTTTATAAAATGAAGATAATTTTGGTAGCTCTCAGTCGAAGTATGAAACAGTCGCTGTGGAATTAGCTCAGTTGTCAGAGCACTACCTCGGGAGGGAAGAGGTCCTAGGTTCAATTCATAGATGCGACTGAATCTTTTTATGTCGTTTCTGATTCACATTTTTCCTTTTTTACATTTTTGTTTGAAAGCCATTAATATTGTATGCAATGCTTAAATATTACAATTTGAGGTTTTACTCATTACCTTATTGTGAAAATAAAAGAATATATATTTTATTTACAGATGCTACTCAAAACACTAAACCAAATCAAAAACGAAAATGCTCCTCTTTCTCGATTTTTTTAAAATAAATTAAAATAAGTAAATTATCTACTTAGTGACTATAAGTAACAAAAACAAATTTCAGTTGCGAATCCATCTACCTATTTGTAATCTTACAAATAATTTGTTGCAAGGGAACCAAAAATACAAATATTGTCATTTAGAAATGGTATGAAAAATTATTAATCTTTTGTTATACATTGCATATATCCTAAAAACTTGTCCAAGAGAAGTGAGTATGAGAAGAAGTAAAAATAGGTTTAGTGCCTACTCTAATGGATAAGTATGTTATATTTTACTTTCATGGTGGTATGATACAAGTTTATAATATGATACATAATACCTATATCGCTTAAAAGACTATCGCTAAGAAGATGCTGAAAACATATTTTTAAAATTAAATTTCCATTCCATAATAACCTTTTATTATGCTCCTCATTATCCCACTTAAAGTAATCACCGTCCTGCCAGGGAAATTGAATATAAAATTCTTGAACGTATGAAATAATAACAGCTAGACGTTATATTACGGATATTGTGTGAACATAACCATAGACCGGTGTTATTGAAAGGAAGGAAATTTTTCAAAAATCTGAAGTATTTTATCAACACTTTAATGGAGATAAATGAATAGACTGTGAAAAACGAGATATGACTGTTGTTATTAATTTGATAATGTGTAGGAAATTAAAAGGAGGTAAAGAGAGTTTTGCCTCACGCAAAATACATGTCATCAGCTCGTGGCAGTTCATTCACTCGTTGAAACTTTTAGAGTTTTTCAAATACTGTAGATTATACTGCAGATTTACAAATGAATTGCTTAAAGAGAAAATGTCTCTCGGAGTTATTTTGCTAATTATATATTGGAGACAAATCGTACTCTTGATTATAATATTGGAATAGTAATATTAAATCTACTCGACTCTATCATCTTTTTTTATGTGACACCCATGGCACTAACTATGCATTTCATTCACCGCTAGTGCGATTTCACCGAACTGCCAATACGTACACAGGCATTTTCCAAATCTATCGATCCTGCATCAAAGCAAAAATAATTAGGAAAATAAATAGGAATGCCGTAAACTTTATGTTGCTCTTTTGCTAGTTGGGAGCGGCTCAGTGTGTTGCATGGGCTTCGTGTGAATGGAACCATAACACATAATTTAAAAAAAAAAAACGGTTTACTCTAGTAATATCGAGGATTGTCTATAAATAGTATATTTAAAATAGAAATAATATCATTGTAATAATAGTAGAAGCCACTGTTACACAAATTGGGAACTGCTAATCTACGAAAAGATTAGTAGAAGTTACTGGACAACAATGCAGCACCTTATGGCTTCAAAACTTGTACCACTTATCACACAAGTTCCATTAAGTTGTTTCTAACTACAGACCGCCAGATATTAGGGGAGAGCTCTAGAGATTAAGAAAATTGATTTGATCAGAAATATTTTATACCTACTGATGGATTTCGTAGTTTCAATGTCTGTCAACAGAAGTCTTTAATAGATGTATGTCTCAAACGGTGTCATTGGTAGTATTGCGTGATAAAAACAACTGTCAGATGTTTGGGTTTAATACCCGAATGGTTAAGAAGATAGCCGTACTAGTGATCGATTTCGCTGAAGCCATTTTTGTGTCAAATTGTTATTTTGGACTGTTATAAAGGAAGGTCACCAATGCGCTGGAGTGACACCGGCGTCCAGTACGTCAGTGTCCGCAGTTCTCCACGCAGCGCCAAACCACGAGGAGTGGAGGAGCCTTAGCCACCATGGAAATTGGAATAGGGGTCACGATCTTCAGAAATGAGGAGAAAAAAAAATTTTGGACTGAAAAATAAGATTTATTATTTTGTGTAGACGTAGGCATAATAAGTGTCAAAATATGACTTCCATTCTATGAATATACTTTTTTCTGTGGGAGCACTCAGGGCAGGTATATGGTACATAGTTAGCAACGGTTACCTGAGCACATGGGCTTGAAGGTTCCGCTTAATGGTTAAGTAATACAGTCGATTCCGCTTAATCGGTACACCGGTTTATCGGGACAGCCAGTTATTAAGGACAAAACCTAAGGAACAGAAATCAAATAAATAAACTAATCTTAATTTATTATTTATTTATTTATATCGGTTATCTGGGACACCTTTCGTTTGGGACAAATTTCGATCTGAAGTCGCTGCAAAATGATTCTCAACAAATGAATTTTAGTTAAGGGGGGGTGGGTGTGTGGTGTGAGGCCTGGGGATGGCACTCGTTACGGGAGTTCCGAATTTATTCGGCATTTCAGGGTTCGTTTATAACATATTTCCTTGAACCCTTTAAATTTTAAAGCTCCTTAAAAAAATTATGTTATTTTTGAAGAGAATATATATACATTTGCCGATCAGAAAAGGAAATTGTGTGAAATTCCCTCAATAGAAAAAAAATCGTAAAGTGTGATACAAAAATTACTAAAAACATATTTTGTTTTGTTATTTAACACGTCAAAAGTATGAACTACGTAGCCTTAAGTGTGATAATAAATAATAATGTGAAATTTTTTTGGAGGAGAGAAAAAAAAAAGTGAAGGTGAATCTCCGAATAATATGTATTTTCATTAATAAATGAAAATATTTTATTTGAACTAATAAATGAGAATATTAACTTTACATTCATAAATCAAGATAGTTGGTCATATTATGAATAAAAGTCTGCATTCATGTTAATCTTTAAAAAATGTTTTTTTCACTCTCTTGGAAAATTTTAATACTTTAACATGGTATAACATGTATCTTTGTACAGTTACATAATACAAAATTATTTTTTTTCAGATTAAATGTTTAAAAAAATTAATGAATTTTAAAAACTCATTAAAGAAAACTCAAATAAAAGTAATTTGTAATCATACAAAATATGCAATTTTTTGCCTACTTTGAACTTCGCTTATTTGGGACAGCAGCTTATTTGGGACAATATGTTTGGGTTTCGATGCGTCCCAATTAAGCGGAATCAACTGTGCTTGAAAAAGGTCTACTTAACGTCCTGATGGCGTAATTAACCACACGAGTGTTATAATGTGCGAACCGCACAGGATTAATACTTAAAGATTTCTGAAACATTTTAAATCGGTTTCAAAACAATTAAGGACAGTTCATTAACCTCAGCAGTTGATTAACATGGCACTACAACATAACGTTGGAACATAAAATTAAACGAAGCTTAATTACTTATTAATGTTTAAAAGGTCAGAAATTTGTCGCTTGATTTAAATATATACCATTTAATATACTCCTTCTCGAAATAAAGACCGTTAAAAAAAACATCTTCAAAATAATAATTAAGATATGAATTATGGACATGGAAGGAAGAACAAAGATACGATTTTGCAACCTATTAAAGATTAAAGCTAGTATTGTGCTTTATATTAGATATAACTTTATAATTTTTCTCTTGTTTTTTTTTTTTATTAAATAGGTATTAACTTATAATTCAAACACAAAAACAGGTCCAATATGATCTTAGAACGGGGTACCCCAGTAAAGACACATTCTTTCCTGAAACATAAAAAAAAAAAATTAAAGAAAATAGAAGTTGTCCTAAATATTGTAAAGAATTAGTAAAAAAAACGGAATAATTATTTCCGTATTATAAAAAACTAACCCTAAAAGACCCGCTAAGCTTTTGTTAGATGTCTGTAGTGTTTGTAAATATCTATACCTAGATTCAATGGCTTTCAAAAGATGTCGTTATAGTATGTAGTTTCAATGTCTCTCAACGGATGTTGTTAATATATATAGTTTTAAGGTGTTTCAATAGGTATCACAGGTGGCTCCATGACAACTCAGATTCAACTCAACTCAAAACCTCTTTGAATAGTCATTAAAAGCTACATTTTTTTAATAGCTCATAACCTACCCTAAGGTTCATTATTTAACCGAATTTTCAAAATATTTTTTGGCATCACTTTTAATGACTTTTCAATGAAGGTGTTGAGTTTATTCCGATATGTCCGGTCACCGTCATTGTTGAATTGCATGATACAGACAACTGTCGGACTTTATTGGTCTAATACCCGAATGATTAAGAAGATAGCCGATCATGTCCAATCTACGGCGGCTCCCCCAGATTAACACAGAGCATCCTTTAGAACAGACGTTAAGTCCAGTTAGATATTCATTGTAAATACGACACGATAATAAACAAGACTTGTGATCTCTGATGAACTGTAGTACTATTGAAAGCTCTTGATCATTGAAATTGTATTGAGAAATTAACAGAACACTGCAATGTATTTTAAAGCAGGGAAACCAATGAGTAAATTGGGACAAATTTAATGGTTATATTTTGCAAAAATTGGTAATTTCTCTAAAAAATCTTCGCTCTACAGCAATTTATAAAAATAATATGGTATGGCTAGGTATAATTCAAATATCTTCCGATGACTTTCTTGGTTGTAGAAGACAAACTGAGGCTACCAGCAAACGAGGTGGACTGAAAACTTAAATGTCACGTATTAAAAAAGCTTAAACCCACTGGCTTCGAACCCAGTCATTCTTGTCGGTGTAAAATGCAATGTCATAAACTCCAACCACGCTAGCCTGGCGAGACTGAAATATGTTGGCTTTAAAACGAAAAATGGACAAATGCGTAACATCTGTTTTTCAAATTTTTAATGTCAAAGGCACTATAGTTATTTAAGCATTAATTTCGCAGTATTGACAATAAAACTTTCCTAAAATGTTTCACCTGATATTTACGAATGAATTTTTGTTAGCGAACTGGGTCATTGAGAGTTTGTCAAAATGGCGAGTCTTGAAAATTTTGCAAAGTGGCTCTCCATGTCCCTGATTGCTTCGAGGACTATCACTTAAAATTATTTTTTTAGTTATAAGTATAAATATACGTAAAAGAATAAATTATGCCAATAAGATTGACCAATGTACATTTTTTTTAAATCGATTTTTTTTTAAGTCATTTTTATATCCAGATATATTCATACTGTAATTTTATTTCAAAATACATAATATATTTTTACGTACCTTGATTTAATAAACAAGTAAATTAAAAAAAAAATACCACGATTAAACGGGTAGTTTAAAAGTACTATTAGATTTAGTACACCAATATTTAAATTTAGGTGGCAGGCGAGATGTTTGAAAACTGAATGTAAGGGAATGAATGTATGGAATGCGGGAGGGGGTGGGGGTGAGGAGAAGGGGGGATAATTGATAAGTTCAAGCGCTACAGTAATTTCCCGTAATACCATGCGAGCGAAGCCGCGGGGAAAAGCTAGTATCACATAAAAGGAGAAGTAAATGAATTGCAAGGGAAACAGCAGTTTTCTGGTAATATACTAAGAATATATGCGATTCTTTTAATGGTATCGCTAATGGAGCTTTTCAACTGAGAAAACCGGACCATAAAATGAAATCTCTACTTTGCCAGAAGTAATTTCAGACCTTTAATAATTGTTTCTCGACTTGAGAACAATAAAAGTGATTTTACGTGCTTTCGAAGTGAATGCACTGCGGTCTGAAAATCCTTTTAAAAATCCTTTATTGGCTTCTTACGAGGTAACTTTTCTCATAAAGTACGCGCTTTACAGTAAAACATTCTAAGAAAAAGTTGAAAATGAGAATTCTAAGTCTGACAAAATGATAAGATAAAAACAAAGTAAAATATGCAACGCAAGATAACCTTTGCCTCGGACCACTTTAAGGAAGACTTCACGTCTGTGCAACCCTTTAAGGACCTTTTTAACGTAAAAAATATTAGATAAAAAAATGCCAAGAGTAATGAGGGTGTCCTCTCACCTTTATCCATTACTTCTGGAGAAGTTAATTTAAGAACTTAGAAAATAGAACCTACCTAATCTAATGTCGTATTTTTTTATGAAAAAACCAAAATGTTAGCACATCCCATAAGAGGGATGGAAAGTTACCTTTCTGTCTTATTTAATCTGGGAAAAATTAATAAAAATTAAATTACAGCATTAAAAGTTTAAGACGATTTGCCAATCAAATCGAAGCATTTATGAAAAGAATCATAAAAATTTGATGTTGCATCCATGTATTATCGGTCATAATATTATTACTGATTGCAGATTACAATAAAATATATTTCATATTTTAGCCAAATAATTATGCAATCCCAATTTTCCAAAATGCCATTGAAAGGCAGAACAGCCAGTATGACTAATGGTTAAACTATTTATCTTTTCAATTATTTATAAACGACAGAGTAAGTGTTTCCCTTTGTAATTAAAATAGATGAAAACTACAGCAGTACAAATTAAAATTGCAGCACAAAGCTTAAATCCGTTAAATTAATTAGTTTTACAACATACAAAAACAAAACTTTTGAATTTAACAAAATTGTTATAACATTAAATAATGTGAACATTAAAATTTCGTCGTTATTTTAAAAATGAACTTAATTTTGAATTTTATTGCATAATTTATTGATATTAGTTACACAAAGGTAGTTGTACCAATAATAAATCGGTCCACCCTCGGTTTTCTTTGGGGATATTATTATAAATGCTGAAGCAAAGCCGCCCCCGTCAAATAGGGGCACGTTCTCAATCACAGCAACGGGATTTGATCGGAATTAACCTTTTCGTCCCGGAACGAAAAAAATCACACATGACCCGAAGGGGGGTCACTCGGGACCCCAATTTGTTTTGCTTATTAAAGGGTGTTAATGACATATTTTTTTGTAATTTGTTATGATAATAATTAGAGGGAAGTATATTCATCGTATTTCAGTAGTCATTTTAAAAATCGTTTGATAAATAAAGTCATAATTAATATTCTAATGAATTTAGACCATAGCGTGTATTTTTCCATAGAAAACAGAGAAGGCGGGCCGATAGCCAGCATAACACCTTGTTTCCGAATCTCGACTGGCGATTGGCGTTCACCGGAAACGACTCAGATCGAATGATCTTTGACCGGCAAGCGAACATTATAGCATTGTAAAAAGAGCAAACGAGATGCGCGGTGTAAACGAACGCGATCTAGTCCTTTCCACTAACAACTTAGAAATTACTTGCTATCGCTTAGAATTATCCCGATACATTCAGCAGATAGGGACGGGGTACGCCCGAACAGAGGGGAAGGGGGGCGGGTGTCACAGATTATTCGCCGGAATTTGTTATAAACTATTTAATTTTAAGAAAAGTAGTGATGCGATATTAATTTTTTTAATGCAGATCGATAACCAAATATTTTTTCTAGGATTACCTAAATTATTGAGTATGTGGTTCAAAAAACAACTTGGATACAGCGTAAAACTCTCGTTAGTGTAAGTGCGTTGCCCTGGTCCGGTACGGAAGTGTTAAAAAAGAAAAGTAGAAGAAAATAATACGAGAGAGAAATTAATGACGTTTCTTTGTATAGGGCGATTCCTGAATCTGGGCCATAAAGTATTTTATAAAATATTGTGCTTATTAAGAAATTTAATTTCGTTTTATGTAAAACAGAATCCAGATTGTCTTTCAAATGAGAAAAAAATGCATACACATGTAAAAGACGATGTATTTCTTTAAGACGGAAACAGCCGAACCTTGATGCGTGCAATTGAGAAAACCTAAGTCATATCAGAGTTCTCAGAGCTAAACGAAGAATTAAAAAAAAAATGTTAAAAAAAAAAAATAATTTTAAATATTATTGGATTCACTGTTTTTCAAAACAAGTAGAATAAATTATTTAGTTTCACACAATTTAGGGTTATAATTTTGTTTTTTAGCTACAATTTTTTCATTCACCGTTTATTTAGCTGTTAACGCCTAACTCATAAAAAAGCGTGACATTGATTGAATACAGTCGTAGTGTGTTAGATTCCTGGAGGGATCTGAAATCTTTAGGTATGGTAAGGCCGATTTGAGTGTAATGACTAGATTCAAAAATGAAGAAATGGTTGAAAGTCGAACGAAAGCGAGGAAGTTTCAAGTTATATATAGTGTGTTTTTTATTAAATCTGTTAATCAATGCCAACAAAGTCGACTGAAGCATTTTTTTTTTTCAATAAATTTGTGTATACAATATATGAACATATTTGATAACATAGTAACAATGCTTGTATAATCATAGGAACAAAGATGTTCCCCCTAATACCCCTTATGTGTAGATATACCCCTAATGTGTAAAGGGAATTGGTACTTATTTAATTAATTTAACACAAATTTTATTGCTATTTATTGTCATATTTTATAAAAAAAAATATATTTTAAATTTCTCATACGCTTTCAAATACGGAGAAGCAATTTCACTAATGGGTAATCCTTGTCTAATGGGTATTAGACGGCCGGCATGGTTGAGGGGTAAGGTTTTTGACTCGCAATACAAAGGTCGCGGGATCAAATCCCGGCGTTGGCAAATAAATTTTATTTGATTAATTTGTGTTATTTCACAATTAATTCGTTTATAAATAATATATAATATATTTGCGGCACGTAACAGAGTGGAAGATACTCTCAGTATTGACCTGATGTAAGACTACCATTCAGAATTGAAACGTTGCTTGAAATGGCTTTAGCCGGGTTTAGCGACCAGATCTGAATAGCCAGTTACTTCCCCATCTTCCTATTTCTCATCTCCTTCCCCTCCCTACTACTTCTAGCCTCACAACGTGAAGCATTTGTTATTCTTAATTACTTATATTATAAAATTTTTTGCATTCGGGGCGATGGAAAGTACTGCATTCAAAATTTCAATTTCGTAAAATGAAAATATGCTTTCGTCGATATGAGATGATTGTTGATGACGGTCATTTAAAATAATTTAAGTTATTTTGCTATGTTGGTTTTCCTAATGATATAACATAACAAAGGGCAAAAGCAACGTTGTCACCATTGAATCTAAGCACATAAGGTGGGCACTAGTTTGGACAAAATTCTAAAAATACTTGGACGGAAGTAAAAATAAATTAAGGATTTTAGGCAAGTTTTTTTTTTTTTATATTAATAATTTAATTTTATCGGAATATTTTCCACCGCCCGAATGCAAAAGTTGTATTTTATAGTATTTTAGGTGAATCGAAAGCTTATTTCTAAAAAATATTCGTGTAAACCGTGTCCAACCAACCAACTAATGAATTTGCATATAAACAAAATGCAATCGTAAAGGTACATATTTTTAAAATTTTGTACATACCACACATTGAGAAACAGTACTCAAACCAATCTCAGATCCTTTTCTTACTCTAATGATTTTCCTTCGCTAAATTTGCTTCCCCTCTAATAATCTATCTGTCAAGAGCTCCCCCTGCTTTAGTTCGTACCCTTGCACTCGTAAAAAATGGAACATATAATATGAAGGAAAATCTAAGAAATGTTTTGCTCAAAATTTGTTGAAACGTTATTTTCTTGCCTTACTTTAAATAAATCTAGAGGTCATCGCAGTCTAAACTGAGAACAAGGATCCTTAATTTATCAGGTAACCTTAATTATAATACACCTGCTAAACAACTAATTTACAAGGGGTACTTAGTCAAAGTTCCCCACGTTTGTACCGTGTACCCTGGGTGTCATCAAATTTCTCATGAGACACAAATTTAAACGATATTTGAACACATTTAGTTGGTTCAGCGAAAATATGCAAAAATATATGAGTGTATAGGTATACGCACGAAAATATTATTAAGTTTGTGTATGTATCCTTCTGTTCATGTGTGTCTTAAATAAAAGGTACCTGAGGGTGCCGTAAGAAATAACATACATTTTAAAGGTTTTTTAAAGTGAAACTGTGAAAAAGCTATGCAAAAATGTTTTTATTGAACTTTTATTCACGATGAGGATAGAAGTAGTTTGAAAATTGTATTTTGCTTGGGTAGACACCATTTATTTTAACGGGAGGTTTTATTGAAGTGTAACAACAATTTGCGTGAAAATAGCCCTTGTTCAGAAGTGTTAAATTTGAAAAATTTGCATGGAAGAGTTTTTGTGAGAAAAGAGAAGAAAGAGCCTATATGCCAGTAAACCATGCATTTGATATAATTTTTCTCTTCAAATAATATTATAAAACTCTATTTGTTTTGAAATCTCATAAAGTTTGGATGTAGAATGATTCTTGAGAAAAATGTCTCGAGACTGAATATTTTTATTTTAAAGTGTAAGCTATAGCGCATTCTTGAAGCCTCTTGGATTAGTTTGGCTGTTGTCGACAGCCGGAGAAGTTGGTGAGGAAATTGATAGGAAATAGTTATGCAGGTATACTAACTAATTAAATATGTTAAGAGCGTCTCACATTTTGCATTCAAAGGCAAATAAAGCGTTGACAGGCATGGGTCGCAAGAACAAGAAGAGAAGAAGGGTGAAGAGATGAGTATAGCCAAGGGTAATCCAAGTTGATAGCAAGAGAGTCAAGACCGAGGCAGGAGAGAGAGGAGATCGATATAAAAGTGGTGGTGGAATAAACGTGGTAGAAGAACAAAGCGTAATGCCGGTCGGTTGATGAAAAAGTTACTGCTGAGTTCTAGAAAACGATTCGCAGTATATGTGTTCCTCTGTCCAGTAACTTCAAGCTGAAAGGTGAACAGACGCGGCCAATAGTACAAATGCAAAGACTGGTGCGGGCATAAGACTTGGTTGGAGACTCGGCTAGGAGAGACTGAGCTGCTGAACCCCAGAAGCTGCCCTCGATGACTTCGGCCTCACAGAGAACTCAGTGCCACAAAGGTTGTTACGGTGAACAATTAACAATGAAACGAATGGCAACTAGTTAAGATTTAGAAATAAGTAGATCTAAGTATAATTATTATTGTGTATTAACTTGGCCACACCTCATTAAAATCCATTTATTTAACGAGATCTCTATAATTAAATTCATCCCCCTTGTCTCAACCCAAGCGACCTCAATTGGTGAGAAGGCCGAGTGGAGAAAGTATAGACGCAATGTGTAAAACTAGTTTCATTTAAATATCAATTAAAATATTCTGAGGTAATAGTTACCGGAGACATTGGGGATTGTTACAGGACCTGAAAATTTCGAGTTAAGTTTTGAGGTGGAGACAAAAATAACCTGTGGGTAATCTTCGTTACGTTTATTGTGACATATATACGTACAAGTTGTTCTTCCAGGAAGCCTGTATGCAAAAAGAACGAATGGACAACAATCACACGCTTTTATGCAGTACTCATATACGCATGTCTTTTTCATACCCAAAGACATTATGTTCACCACAAAAATAAATATTTATTTTTTTTTTGAGAAAAGCTCTCCTTTTATAACTTTTGAAGGTAATTCCCATAAATGCAATATATCATTGAAAAAAAAATAGGTATAAGATAGATAGATTTTCTGTGTCTTGTTCTTTTTCAAATTTTCGTTTAGATTATTATTGTTATCTTCTTCTTCAATGATTGTTATTTCATTCATGCTACCTTTTAGTAAACTTTGTTATACATTTTACTAAGTAAAAATGATACTATTACAACTAGAGGATACACACTGTTGTATATACGCGCTGTGTATGTGGAATAGAGAATCTTACTGGGGAACTAGTTAATACTGCTTCTTTGATAATGTAGAATTCTATGAAACTTACTTAACGACGTCGCCGACGCAACGGGAAGGCTCTACAATTAGAGGAATAAACATAACGAAAACAATGGAATCCACGTAATAAAGATAATAATATAATTTACTTATATTATTACATGAATGATGCCGAGGGTTTCAAGACGACGTCGCGACGAGACGTTTTGTCAGTGCGCTCTCCCGGTACTCATAATGAGCGAGACGTAATATATGCCAGAATATATTACCTACTCTCATCGGATTCCTCACGAGACTGAGATTTGTAGAATATTTGTACACAGTAAGTGTGTTTAAGTCGTAAGTAGCTAGGAAGATTACGGTCCATGTTGGTTTAGGATGGAGGAGCGTATCGCTTTAGTACAAGCCATTAGCCGAAACAAGAACATATTACTCGGCTTGAATAATATTTAAGGCAACGGGTGAGTGGGTGATTTCAGAAAGTGTTCAGATTCAATGATGAACTCCATTACACAACGCTCAGAATTTCGTAACTGGGCCAATTTGGCTTAAATCCAACGAAAAGCAGAACAACCTAGTAGAAGTTTTGTGGTGAGTTATAAATTAGAATACGATAATAATAATGCAATATTATTATTATCGTATATATCGTATATTGACCATTCTGGACGACAATGTTTTACAAGAGTTAAAAAATGTTTTTGTAACTAAATGTTGTTTTAACAACTAAATTTAGATTATGATACAAAGCTCATGGATAATAATATAGAGTTAATATAGTAATACCAATATAATACTGTATAAACAAGTACTTAAGCAATAATTTCAATTTGGGAGGGTACCAACTCCCCAGGAACCATTTATTGGATAACCAACATCCCTGCAATAGGTCATCTCAAGGTGTTTGCTACGTTTGGTGATCTAGCAAGGTTTCCCGGGTTTATGGGGTGAGGATTGTCTACGTCATCTACTGCGTGGGGGCCGGATCAGGAAAGATTGGTTGAGGGAGACCTAACCCACACCTCTCCTACCAGACTCTGTTGACCTATAGGCTTGCACCGAATTGGAACGTTTGATTCATACGTGGTTGGATTCATACGTGGTACGAACCAAGTGGTTCGCTACGTTTGGTGATTTAGCAGGGGTTCCCGGGTTCATGGGGTGAGGTTTGTCTAGGTCTTGAAGGCGGATGACCAGGACTTACTGAACCCCAGATTCCTACCCACCCCTTAAACCCTTTTCCTTCCCAGAACTCTCCTTTCCCCCTTTTCCTTAAAAAAAACCCTCCACACAGCATCCCCAAGGATGACATAGGCCCTGAGTGAAATTATTTTCCTCAGGGCCTCCTATGTGGAGCTCACGTAAAAAAAAATACGTCCGTCACTTCTGGACACATTGAATCCAAGATTCCTACTCAACCCTCAAAACTTCTACTTATCAGAACTTCCTCTCCTTCCTTTCTTAAAGACCCTCCTGTATTGTAATGTTGACTCCTCCCACCGCTTTCTCCTCCCCCAAAATCATCCCTCCCACTACCCCCACCTAATTAAATCTATATAATAAAAGATTTTGGTATTTTCAAAGAATTTTTAAGTTAGTTTTAAGCCTGCTAGTGAATGACACGGTTGTGTCAAAACTGGTCGCAGAAAATTTAAAATTTAAGTAACAAATGTACGTTGATAAATAAAACTCTTCAAAAACATTATTCCTAATTTATTTCCTACAGCCTTACATTTTGCACCTTCTTTTAAATACATCAATTACAATTTCGATTTTATTTTCCTGATTAAGGAAATTAATGAATATATATGATTGAAGTGGAATTTCGGTAGTGGAAATTAAACCACTTCCCGTCATTTGATTGATATGAGACTCGGTAGATGACTCGTTGCCAATAACAATTCATTATCTTACTTTTGTTCATTATTAATCTTCGTGTACTCGCGCGTTGGTCTCTCAGACCGACAAACCAATAATTATTCATTGTTTCCTCAAAAATTAACAACAATGGGACTTGGGTTTTTACAAATTTTGTTGGGACAAATGGGTTTTTAATAGCTTCTAAATTTGTTATTTAGTGCACCGCCCGCATCGGTGCTCAGTGGACGTGTGACACTTATTTACTTTTATTCGTCTTTTAGGTAAGTAACAATTACTACCCAAAAACTTTAATATTGATTTATTCTTATTTTTATAATATTTTCTTATTCTTAGTATTTTTATTTATTAGATTTCAGAGTTTGTTTTTTAGTTAGAATGCAAAAAATAATGCTCTTTTTAAGAGGTTAAGTTAAAAGTATGTGCCTAACAAATAAAGTAAAAATTTTCATTTTTTCAGATTTCAGAGTTTGTTTTTAGTTAAGAGTACAAAAAATTTAGTTCTTTTTAAGAGGGTGAGTTTAAAGTCTGTTTCTAACAAACAAAGTAAAAATTTGCATATTTTTCTTTTTATAAGTCTCATGTCTTTTTCTAAAATTGGATGACATTATATTTGAAAAAAAAACATCAGCAGTTAAAATACTGAAATAAATGTCGGAACAATCCAATCCTTAGGTGTTAGTGGTATTGACTCCAGTCCCTGAGGGGGAAGATTTAATCCTATGTCAACCCATTTTTTTTTTATTTATTTTAAAAGACGTTTTAAGAGTTCAAAGCAGTCCCTAATATAATCCCTGGGCAATAAGGTTAAGTCCTCAGTCAAATAAAATTTACAAAAAGGGTGCTATTCACACGCGGTTATGTTGAAACCTTCAGAAATTTAAAGTAGACAAGAGTGGGGAACACGAAGCACTTTTTTTTAAAATGTGAAGGACGATTTTTTCCATTTGTCATCAAATTCTAATGCACCAATTTGGTCATCTTATTAATATTAGTGGTTTCTTCTTCGGAGTTGTTAGACATCATTTTCTTTAACTCGTTCATTTTGGAGTGGTTTAAAGATTATTCGTCCCCTGGTCGGCTGAATACTTGCAAAGATTTGTCAGGCGCTTTATACCACTACACTAAAGGGGATCTGCGTGGGACCGTGGATTTTTGGTATTATATTAGAACCGAGTACCCGTGAATAAAATCTCATTCTCTCGCAGACATTTGTGTTTATCTCTTTTTAGTGTCGCTTCGCATCGAGTTTCAAATCGCAAAGGTTCTAAAGAAGTTTTCACTTAAAAAAAAAATTCATTTAATTTGGCCACTAACTAGCTCAAGTGATTGCGTAACTGGGACAAAAATTAAAGAAAGATATATTATGGTTAAAAACTTTAAACTTTAAAAACTTTTAAACTTTAAACCATGTTAATTTATTTTTTTATTCACATTATCGTACTCACAAAAATGCCATCGTACAGGCAACATGTTATGTTATCGTAATCAACATATTTTATATGTCACCAGAATTTTATATTTTGCATCGTTTGGGTGGAAAATGTGGAAATCAGGGGCAAGGTCGATCAACAGTACGTTCATTCATCTGAAAAGCATTAACTTTGTAGATTAGCTGTGTAACTCGGAACAATGGAATATCTGTTCCAACACGCTCCCGGAAAATTACCATAAATGTGAAAGGAAAGTTTTAATAAAAATGTTGGCTGATGTGACCGTAGACATCTCTTGTTATAAGAATATAATATTGCAACTTTTATGCAAATTTAACGTATAAACGTACGTCTTCTAAATCTATGAAAATACTTATTAGACTACTTCCAAAGAACAGTATCATAACTTCAAATAACTTTAAGTGGTTTAATATATAATACTTACAGTATCGCCCTGGTATAGGACCACCATTCGAAACGTTGCTTGAAATCGCTTTCCGTGCTGAATAGCCAGGTAGGGGGAGGCAGGGTACGTTGTTCCTGGGGCACGTTGTTACATAAATGCACGCATGTCTATAGTGAGCATGCATGAACTAGCGCACCACAGTGTCCCACAAAATGTCAACGAAAACGAATGTTCCAAAAAATTAAATAAATAAAATTCGATTTCGCGTGTGCAACGTAACTTTAGTTTGAAGAATTTGAAGTCATATTGTCACCTTACTATAATAGCTAAATTAATTTATATTATGTTTTTGATATTTTACACCCTTCTGCTTAGTTTCTGAACATTTTTTATCTTCATTTTTTATCTTAAAATTTTTTATCTTAACCATTGTAAATTTCGTGCAAATGATATTACGCTTTAAATGTGTTCATCCGAATTAATAAACCAATTAAACACGGTTTCAATTATATTTTAGTTTTTTTTTTTAGTTTGTAACAATGTGCCCCCTCCGTGTAACAACTTGCCCCCCCCCCCCGAGGGGCATGTTGTTAGATTTTTAAAATTATTTTATATTTTTTATACTTTACATTTTTTTTAAGAAATTGTTTTATTGATAAAAGTGTGAATAATTTATAATAAATCTTCTTTTGTTCCTATGAATAAATGGTCGTCCAATAAAAAATATTTTTAATTTTTGTAACAACTAGCCCCGCCTCGGCCGTAATTCCTCTGCAATATTTTTTTTCCCTGCCTAACTCCTTTAGCCACACAACATACCACAAATTATGGATTACATAGTTCTACTGGCAGTTGGGAATTGTGCGAAATTAACGTTAAAAAAACTTAAAAAGACAGTGCTCGATGAAAAAATTACTTTCGTTTAATAATATTCTATTTTATTATCAATATTGTAACATAATCTACCGTAATAAGGGTAGAATATTTTATATTAAGACCCTTAAGGTTTGTTTAACTAACATCACGGACGAGATGTCGGTGTCACATTATTTAAGGTTTACCGTTGCATAATTTATTTGGTCAACGACCTCCATACATTACACGCTGAACAAACACACCCACACCCACACATCACCACCCGAGGATAATGAATTAATTCTGGCAAATATTTGGATATTAATTTTATTTCTCATCCCTTACAACCATTTATCTTATCAAGGAACACACATTATTACGGTATTAGAGACACCGTACGTGTAAGGACTTCCAAAGGGTTGTTAGGTCGAATTTGAAGCTATTCTTAGGAATAGTTTGTTGATTTAATTAAACACCCATCTTCACGTGATAGTCATACAGACCATCCCTACGTTTTAAGAAAGCCTCGTATATTTTCTTTCTGAGGGTGAACTATGTAGGTCTGTTATGAAATGCTTGTTATTTTAATTAAAATGTCACTTGTGTTGGTGATACGCGAGGTTTTTACGTAACTGAATGTCAAAACTTTGGGCACTTTGGAATTCTTGGAATTTTGTACAGTTACGCACACAACAATGTTATTAAAAAAAGTTCTGCAATTACAGAATATATTAATGGTCTGGAAGCATGGTTTTTTTCATTAAAAATGAAGACAAACATTCCTTGGTTACGAATAGCCTGCCAATATTTAAAAATCTATAATTATAAGCGGAAAATTTTACTTGTGAAAGCTGGCACAAGAAATTAACCATTTGGTGGAAAAACGACTGCGCAACTGCATTTATCATCGAAATTTTCAACGTCAAGCTTTGCCTCTCGACGGCCTCCGTGGTCGAGCAACAAGGCTCTCGACTAGCGATCCGGAGAACGTGGGTTCAAATCCCGCCATGCGCAAGTAAATTTTATTTAATAGATTTGTGTTTTCACAATTTAGTCATTTAAAATAAGATAAGGTATACCTGCGGCACGCTCCAATTTGGAAGACACTCTCAGTATCGCCTTGGTGTAAGACAACCATTCAGAAATAACAGTTAAAAACCTGCTTCACAGATTTTTAACTACTTGCGGGCGGCTTTTGATTCGGCCTCGCCCAGCTAGTGTTGGTTACCATTTTATAAATCTGTCAACCAGTGATGGCTAGTCACCGGGACAAAGTAACCGGGGCGGGCAAAGACGTCATATGTAATAAACAGCCGCTTGATACAACTGAATATTACCGTCAATCTTTCCATATCCGGAGAGATACTCCAGATTCATAAATACGTAGAATTTATACCTAGGTAGGCACGTCCCTATGCGTCCTGCTGGCGGAAGTGGTGACATCTTGTGACGAATTCTTGAATTCAAAACCGAATTACAACGGTAGCTTTTTTTTAAATTCCACGTACATAGATGTTATTTGTGGCGCGGCGCGTATGGCGTGGCGTTAGACATGCACTCGAAGCTGGGTTCTAAAATGCAACCACGCAGACGCGTGCCTAATAAAACTATTCGATTGAAACGTTGCTGAAATGGATTTAGTGTTAATTTAGACTAGATCTGAATAACAATTCAACACCTTCCTCTTCCCCGTCTTCTTCCCCTACCCACTAACCTTCAGCCTCGCAACATACCTCAATAGGGGATGCCAAGGTTTCCACTGGTTTCCAGCGTTTGGAATCAGTTGTGACTGCTTCTAACTGTGCGATATTTATGATAAAAAAAAACACGTCACTTACAGACAGTTTAGCTACTATCTTCTGACGCATTTCGTAATTGACATTTTTAAACTTAAATATGCCTCATATAAATGTAATCTTCTTCATATGAATGTTGGTGTATAACCGTTTCGTGGGGAACACGGAGAAATAAATAAAAAATAAATAATATTCAATTTTTTTTTTTTTAAATTACAGTACATACATTTAGTATTCAGTGATATCTTTTAATATTTCAGATGATGACTGACATTTATACGAAAGGATTAAATGGTGGAGAAAGCAAATTTTTACATATATATATATATATATATATTTTTTTTTTTTTTTTTTGAGTAAATGAAATTTCTATTTGGTATTCTCTAAAAAATCCCTTATTCGTGATAAATTAGGTAATCAGCAACGACCCTACAATACTCTCATGTATCTCAATATACTCGTAAATTCTTAGGTTCCAGGGCTAGCGACAAATAGAATCCGTCTCAAGAAACAAGGGTACTCATTGAGATGCCTAGACGCGCCTTCATTAAGCTGAACTATCTCTTTTGTAACGGAGATCTAAATTAAATTTGAGAGTAAAAACAGTCAATCGTTATATTATGGCTACTTGTGAATATAGTTTGGAAACCTGGACACTAAATAAGGCATTGATATGCAAGGTGTAAGCTTCCAAAATTTGAGTGCAATTGCAGTTTCTTGTAACATGTAATCTTGTATTGCATATGTTTTGGTTATTTGCGAAAATATAGTCTACAAAAAAATTATAAAATTATAATAATCTTTACTTGAAGAGGTCGGAATGCCTTACGAAGACATGATACCATAGAGTGAATCAACTACTTGAGTCTGGTTATGCAATACGGAAATCTGTGTACCAGAAATTTCTACAAATATTTAATATCTTGGCATTGAAATTGTTGAAAATCTTCGATGGTACTCCCACATAAACAGCATTACCATAAAACTCACCAAGCTATGCTCTTCTTTAGAAAAACACATAATGAGCAAAATAAAAATTATTTGTACAAAGTCTTTGCCAATCACTTTAAGAATACGGAATAATTGGATGGATGCATAAATTAGTTTTGGAATGAATTATTACTACATGAAATTTTTAAAAACTTTAATATTTTCGAATTATGAAAATCTACTCAAATAAATCAATTCTAAATGAAAAAATCAATACCTTACAGACCGACACATCCACACCACAAGAATTAAAACTTCAAATCTGCTGAAAATTATAAAATTAAATTGGTAAATGAGTTTGCCAGAAAAAAGTATCATAAAGTGATGTATCCCTTCCAACTGAAATCAATACCATGTAGATAAACAACTTCAAAAATATCATTGAAATACGGTTTAAAAAATCATGAATTTGAGGAAATCATAAAAAAATATTAAATAAACAGTCAACTAACATGAAAATGAGCAAATCAACAAACATGAATATATATAAGGTCCACAAAAATAAAGACCAGGAAATAATTTAAAGAAATATATGAATTAACACGAACAAAACAACACCCAGTCCACCTCGGAAAAGGAATCCCTGGTAAGGAGTGTGAATATATGATATTATACAATGCTTAAAAATTTAAATTGAAAATGGAATTATGTGATATAAAGTATTGTAAATATAAACGTGTTGATTAATTTATTCATGTCATTTCCGCTTTTATTCGAAATAATGATCGTATAACATAGTCGCAAAAAAAAATCTCGACATGATACATATTTTGAACAATTAATTCAATAAGTGGATATTTCGATGTGGCACATTCAGTTATTCTACTGGAATTCAAAATTCTTTATCAATACGTCTAGTGTTGCGTAGTGTATTTAATTGGAAAATTACTCAAAGCCAAGTAGAAGAATTTCTTCACGTGGTTGAAGGAGCCTCAAAGGTTAAATTGTAAGGAAAGTTGCTCTGCGGTTTTCTTTGAAGGTATAGCTTTCAAATAAAACAAAGTTTTTCATTCTCCATGCATATCAAAAAGAAAAAGAAAAAAAATCGCTGAACCTATCTTGCATTAAGGACTAATGCGGAAAACTTTGATGAATAAGATGCGATCTTTGCGGCTGCAAGTTACATACAGACTTTATAGGTTATCGGGGCAGGTGAAAGAGAAACCACAAAACAAATACTGAGACAGGCAAAGGCAAAGGAAATTATGGATATTCAAAGGGTTTTCCTGGTATTGGTAAATACCTTTTTGTGGTCAGTAGATTTTCTTTTAATATAGTGAAATACCTGCACAAAGCATTTGCATATTATTGAGGCGATTATTGAGCAGATATTATTGCACGTGAGATGCTATACCGAATTCATCCAACCCAAGAAGCCAGTGACGGGTGAAAACTGGCGGCTTTCACCTGGATGGAGGAATTTCTAGTGTTGACAAAGCGTTGAGATCAATATAAGGGATCCATAGTTTTGATTCGTCCGCGGTAGTATTGGGATGGGGGTAGTTACTATTTTAGGCGTAAACTTAGATCATGTAATTAAGTTGATAAATAAAGTCGCTCTACGTAATCATTTCTCTTTACCTCGGAAGAACTGACGTAGTGTTCATGTAGCCATAATTCTTTAGCAAAGTACGGAGAAGTGACCATTACATCACATTAGCTGGACAGCATTCTAATGTCACTTTATCATGTTTTAAGATACGACGTTTTTTAAATTTGCAAAGACGACTCAATTCCAACCATTTGCTTATTTTGAGATTGAATCTAGTGTAAAGTATTTCAGTTTAACCTTTTTGAAAAAGATATTTAAGTATGACGTATATTTACCATTTTAGAACATACCAAAACGTGCGGATAGAACCATATTCAACCAGCTAAGGCCTAACAATTAATTGCATGAAATTCTAACTACAATTCTTTAATACCATTTCAAGATAGGGTTATTTACCAATTAAATGCTTTCCTTTTAAATTTGTTAAGCTAAATTACCGTACACGAAATTGAACCACAAAAGCAGAAATTATTAAAAAGATTGTGAGAATTCGCCTTCGCAAGCTTTGACACTTCGGAACATGGCAAGGCGAAGTTAGAACAGTTTTCAACTATAGTGACCTATTATTGACCATAAGTGAACTATTCTGCGCCTCGTAAAAACAATTAACTATCAAATACAAGCAAAATGAAAATTGCAAAATTGTTAGAAACTTTAAAAATAAATGAAGCCTTAAAAACATGATGTTAAAACTTCGTCACCCAAGTTTATACGGAAATACAATAGAAATGGCTCTAAAATTTATTTTGGTTAAAAAATGAGCAAAAGAAATGGTTGTGTAACCAAAGGTCATTTTTGAACCTTCTCCAACTGAAATGTTGCGATAGTCTGACTCCTACTATTTTAAAAATGTTCCATGACAAAGTTACAGATTATTCATATTTTTTTCGATTAGGAATATTTTATTTGCTGGGGTTTAACCAGCAACTTCTGAATCCGGAACTAAAGTTCTCCTTTATATTATGGAACTCGTCGAAGAGTTAGGGGTATTAGGGCAGATTGCAAGGGTAAGCCCGAATAAAGTGCAGCGGAAAAAGCTCTCCCGGGGATACGTCTTGAGATTACGGAGTTCTGGTAGTGCCAGGTAAATTCTGTTTTATAAAAGCACTGCAGAATGGGGACTGGGAACGCCTGAACGCGTCTTATCAAAGACGGTAAACTCTCAAGCCTGTTGGGAAAATTTGAAAAAATTAATGTTTTACAAATTTGGCGATTTCATAAGATATCATCAATTTTTTTCTTACAATCGGTCCTGAGAAAAATAATTTCCCAATGTCATCTTTGGGGATGCTGCGCTGGAGGTCTTTCAAAGGCAAGGAAGGAGAGGACGTTCTTGGAAGGAAACATATATGAGGGATGAGTAGGAATCTGGGGGTCAGTGTTTCCAGGAGTGGAAGAAGTGCGGTGCAAGGCGATGGGTAAAGAGTTCTTGTGGGGAGGCTAATTGTTTCCACTCAACCAGTCTCTCCCGAGCCGGCCGGACACGCAGTTAGTAGGCAGACGCAACCGCCGCTAAGACCTTAACAAATCTCATCCCATGGACCCCATGATTTTACGCTTTCAAAACGAACTATCTGTTTGAAACAAATTGATTACAAATTATAAAAAAATTGTTTTCTGGTGCCCTCTTCGATCGGTTAGCTATTATCGGGGAATCTTCATTCCGCAGAATGCAGCCTGAGAAAATTCAGCATAACTCTACTCGTACCAATTTTCAAAATTTTGAGATAGAGCACCTTCGTTTACCATACTTTAATATGCATTAACCAGTACCTTATATCAAGATGAAAAAACAAGGAAAATATCTTAAAGATCATAGCAAAAAACTAATGTGCGCGGAGGGTACAATTCAATATGTCCGTTAAGTTGACACTCCCTCTACTATAAACTAATGTGCGCGGAGGGTACAATTCAATATGTCCGTTAAGTTGACACTCCCTCTACTATAAACTAATGTGCGCGGAGGGTACAATTCAATATGTCCGTTAAGTTGACACTCCCTCTACTATAAACTAATGTGCGCGGAGGGTACAATTCAATATGTCCGTTAAGTTGACACTCCCTCTACTATAAACTAATGTGCGCGGAGGGTACAATTCAATATGTCCGTTAAGTTGACACTCCCTCTACTATAAATTAATGTGCGCGGAGGGTACAATTCAATATGTCCGTTAAGTTGACACTCCCTCTACTATAAATTAATGTGCGCGGAGGGTACAATTCAATATGTCCGTTAAGTTGACACTCCCTCTACTATAAACTAATGTGCGCGGAGGGTACAATTCAATATGTCCGTTAAGTTGACACTCCCTCTACTATAAACTAATGTGCGCGGAGGGTACAATTCAATATGTCCGTTAAGTTGACACTCCCTCTACTATAAATTAATGTGCGCGGAGGGTACAATTCAATACGTCCGTTAAGTTGACACTCCCTCTACTATAAATTAATGTGCGCGGAGGGTACAATTCAATATGTCCGTTAAGTTGACACTCCCTCTACTATAAATTAATGTGCGCGGAGGGTACAATTCAATATGTCCGTTAAGTTGACACTCCCTCTACTATAAACTAATGTGCGCGGAGGGTACAATTCAATATGTCCGTTAAGTTGACACTCCCTCTACTATAAATGACTTCACATTTTTAAAGTAATTTTCTTAAAATTAAATTAATAATTTTTCTACTCGAAACACAGATACTTAGAATGCAGATATTTTTACTAGCCAACTTTTTCTAAAGTGTGAAGAGTTAGTGGATACAAACCATAATAATCAAACTCGATGCGTCGGATTGCTAGCCATGAGTTCTTTCTACCACGCTTTTGACAACCCCTATTTATAAAAACATTTACTCATTTAACCAAACGTTAACTTTACAAAAAAGATGCACATTGTTAGATCTGATGTTTCCACATAACCTACTTAATAATAAAATAGATAGTTCCGAATTGCTATCCGTCATTGGTTTAAATGTTTCAAAGAGGCGTACCAGTCACACTTTGCTTTTTCATATAGAAGCCAACAACATTAATGCAGCAAAAAACTCACGTATCTCTCGCGCAATCACAACTTATACGCACTCTGAAAAATTACTGCACTTAGCCATTTTTCACGATTCCTTGCAATAATACAAAACAAATTTACTAAATTTCTTGGCGTGATATAATTTATTTTAAAACTTCTTACTTATCTTTATCTTACTTAACTTATCTTTTCATTAAACTTTTATTACAATTCGTGAGCATGTAATTCTTGGTCTAAAAATGTCTTTTTATCTGCATACATAATCTTCCTTTTTATTACTTACTCATTCATTCATTAGTTAAGTTTTAAGAACCGTTCAATTCTCAGGCAAAATTACCTAATGATATTCAGACTGTTTTTTTTTTACATTAACTCCACACAGGATGCCCTGAGGAAAATAATTTCCCTCAAGGCCTATGTCATCTTTGAAGATGCTGTGTGGAGGGTGTTTTTGAGGAGAGGAAGGAGTGAACATGGGTCTTAAAGAGACCCATGTTGTAGGAGGGAGGAAAAGGCTGGCAAATCGTTCCACAGCCGAGCTGTTGAACTCAAGAACGAGTCGTAGAAACGACCCATTCTCATGTGACTAATGTCAACCGTGTACAAATATTGGGCGCACAAATGTTTTTCACAAAAGATTTACGTAATAGGTCGATACTTTACCATGTAATAATTTGATTTAATATACCTCATAACTTTTATGATAACTTACTATATAATATGTCTATATAAAAAAATTAACAAAACAAATTAAAAAAATAAAAATCGATTAAAAAACATTCCATATTTGTAAAAAGCATTACCTTTGGGGATGTAATTTACAATAAAAAACACATAAATTCGTGTAAGTTAGTTAAAAAAGACCACTTTTGTTTTATTAACACTCTCTACCGGCTTTGGAAGCACCCTACCTTCGTCAGGAGACAAATTTATGTGATTTATTGCAAGAACATTCCAATGAGAGTTTCAATATTTTGCAAAAACTACAATACTAAGCAAAAACCAAGCTAAAACTCTTACCACGAATATATTATATTCACAAGACATCGACGTTAATGGAAAAAAAATTAGCCACACAAAAGAAATGTTATTCAAAATTCAAGTTTCCGAAAGGTCAGCGCAGTATTCCCCTGTCGAAAGAATATTTAACTAGAATAAATTTATTACTTCACAACGACAAATGTCAGACGATTCCCCGGCTGCTTGAGCAGTAGACAGTATCGCCTGAAACTCTAACCTTATTACTGAAATTACTGATAGGGTGTTTAGTAAATGTACTTAAAGTTGTTATATTTGATTGTAATTATAAGCACTTTACTATTAAATTTTAATCAAAAGGCGACAATTATTTGCGGTAGGACATTATAAAGAAATACTGTAACTTTTAACCGATAGTAGTACTATCAGGGTTGAAAAATATTA
Source organism: Glyphotaelius pellucidus (assembly GCA_936435175.1). Classification (NCBI taxonomy): domain Eukaryota; kingdom Metazoa; phylum Arthropoda; class Insecta; order Trichoptera; family Limnephilidae; genus Glyphotaelius; species Glyphotaelius pellucidus. Next base: position 17,823,026 of record OW386548.1, read on the forward strand.
ACACACATAATTTAATGTGTAATTCATATTTTTACACAACAGAGTTGGAAAATACACGATAAAGGGCAGCAATTAAATTTTGAAGGGCTTCAAAAGTACCTTAACACAGATAAATCAAAATGGCATACACAAAATCTATTTCTAGCATAAATATATTATTATTTTCATTGGGTTATTGTAAGTTGCATTATTCCTTTCGTGTATTTTTCAAGTATTTCCTTCAGTATTTGAAAGTTTTTATTTATTTTTTCTGCCATCGACCTTTAGTTTTTTTTATTTAATTATTTATTTTTATATACGCCTTGAAGGCTTTTACATGGCAAAATAGTTTGTATTGAATATGCGTAACACGTGTATGTGTATGTCAAATATTCTCTTCTCTATTGGCTTATTTCCTTGTATGTCTCGGCACCCCAGAAGTGTGATTTTTACTGTCACACTTTTTACTAAAATTGAATTTCGTATTAGACCTATTGTTACCAAGATATTCCAAGAGGACGTTGAGCGAAGCTATGTAGGTCACAAAGATCGGATGTCCTCTCGGATCGGAGTTTTAATTTAATCAAATCATATGTCACATTCAATATGACTTGCTAAAACGCCACATTTTAAGAATATTGAAATGTGCTGTTATTGTTGAAAATAGACGATTTTATTCGTCTTGTTAAAAAAATACAAAAACGTCAGCTAGAAACGCAAAAGTTAAGTTTCGAATTTTAACTAATTCAAATTGTTTATTTTAACTTTTACTTTTACTTGAACAAAAAATAAGAAATCCAATATTTGGTACAGATTTTCATACGCTACCGAATGTAGGTGTTTTTGGTATAATAATTACAGTTAAGCCGCCGCTACCTGAATTTCTACCGATTTTTTACATATCTCCCTTAAACATTTGAAGTTTTTAAGCTCTTAAAAAAAATATATGTTATTTTTGAAGATAATATCTAGATACGTTCGACGCCGAAACGCAAATTATATGAAATTCTCTCGATAAAAAAAAAATCGCAAAGTATGCTCCGAAAATTATTTTAAACAAGTCTATTTCTATTATTTTACAAGTTATATTTGTAAAAAAATTCACAATGTTTCTTTAAATAATACTTAAGATACCTTCCACGAGAATTTTGCTCTATTTTAAACGAGTCATGTTTTATTAAGCATTTTCATAATTTTCGCTTCAATTTTGTCTTTGAAAATATTAGCGCGCTCTGTCCAACATTCGTAGTTACATATCTCTCCATCTTTTTCTTTTTGGGCCGAGAAGCAAAACACATTCTGGTACATCACCTCAAAAATGATTTAAAGGCAGAGAGCACACTCATAAAATCAGAGCCTAACAAATAGACATTCTTAATTTACCAAAGTGTAACTCTATGTTTGGACAAAGAAGCTCTGAATTTTTAACAGTAAAGTTATATAACAAACTCCCACTTAGCATCAAACAAATTTAAGTAAAAATAGTTATTTGTTTTCATTTATTAATAATGATGACACCACAAAGTGAATTTGCGAAGTTTGAAGAATTAAAAATAGTTACATTAAGGACATTACACGTTGGTTTAAGGAACTATCGGAAAATGAAATTACTTATAGAGTTTAAACATTGTCGTAGACGTTTATAGAAAAAAACCCAAATCATGAAGTTAAACCATAGAAGTCTCTGAAAAATTGTCCAAAATATAGTCTCCCTCAGTACAGGATCTCCTAGTGAGGAGGACTACGAATATATTTTCTCTTAGAGTTTCTTACTTTTTCATATAAAAATGTAAAAAAATATATAGTAACTAAATAATAAAAAAATAAATTGTCTTGTTGGCGTTCTTGTGGCGTATCACAAAAACGGTTCCATGGAAATCAACCAAATATTAATTATATTTTTGGTATACCTATTCAAGAAAGTGAAGTCTGACCATTTACTAACTAGATCTCTCTATAAATAATGTGTAGCCGTGTACGTTTTGAGGCTAAAGGAAGTAGGGAGAGGATGATAATGAAGAATGGAAAATTCGAAAAGATATGTGTAAATAACACGTAAAAGATTTAACTTTGTTACTCAAATCTATTCATCCTTAGGGTTGAGCCTAACAGCTTCTCTATTGTAATTTTTTTTCTATTGTGCTGCATTAAGATCATTGTTATCTTTTTTCAATCTCTCATCTTGACAGTTAATCTGAACCTTTTCACAACATGACAGCCTTCACCATTTGAAAAATCAGTTTTCATGTCTTCGTTTCGTAACTTTATTTACTTACATGGGTTTTCCGTGAATTCGTGTTTGAAAAATATAAATCACAGAATGTTTACAGCTTGCTACTAGTGGAAGTCCACCATTAAAATAAAATTCTTAAACTGACTTTAGCTAGTCCTGTATCCAAATCTGAATGTGCAGGTTCATTAACCTTTCTCTTCATCTCCTTCTTCCTGTCTGCCAATTATTTCAGACTCCCTGACATAGGCCCTGAGAGAAATTATTTTCCTCAAGGCCCCCTGTGTGGAATTAATGTAAAAAAAAGACTCAAGACCCAATGGGGATATTACATGTATGTAGGTATACTAGTTTTATGCATTGAGGACATTTGGTCAGCGGTGGTTATCGCATAATATATAAATACAAGAGAAAACGATCAAAGTTATTTAAAGGGTGCACAGTTAGGTGGGTCATTTAACAAAAAATGTTATTTTTAAATTCTAATAGCGATAAAAGGGTGCTCAGAAGCAGGCTCGGAGATGATAAATAAATGCCATTTGCTTCTTAAGAGCGTATTTTCAAAAGTCATCACCATAAGTTGATATCATAGTTATAGCATTTAAAAGAAAGTTGTGATTTGATTATTAGTCATTATATGAATAAGACTGAATTAAAAATATAAACCTGTTGTTAGGAGTAAGGGTAAAATTAAACAAAACCATTCCAAACATTTAAAGATGAATCTAAGAAAACAGATTACTAATTACTTGATAGAAAAGAAATAATTTCTGTTGCTTAATGTAAGAAATTTTAAACAAAAGTTGATTTTTCAATTTTTTTTTAAAACATATTTTCAAAGATACGGGATCCCGCGTGATCCCGCGCGGGATTGAATAATTCCGCATATCAATGACGCGGGATCGAATGAGCTGCGGGATTGCAATCCCTATGCACAGTGATGGAGAAAGTACAACATCAGACATGTAGAAATAGTACATGAACATGGAATGACGTAGCCACGTCCGAAAAGAACTAATAGGTACTAAGCTGTGATACTGAAGTGTTGTGGCATAATTCATGTAATAGAAATTATGAAGAAATAATAGATGATTCGGTTTAATGACTTTCCCATTCTCTTTTCCAAGCCGTTCTTGTCAGTGTTTGTTTGTATTGCCTCCGACAATACTAGAAAGAACATGTTATTATTAGTATGTCCAAATAATAAGACATGGAATATTTGGAGTACAGGTTTTAAAATAGGTGTTTCTTGTAATATTTACAGTCGATTGTCGTTCTTGTAGTATATCATAAAAACAGTCAAGTACAAATAACATTGTTCATAGGTTGTTAGATATACATATGATTTAGTTAAAAGCTTCCCACATTCGCATATAAAGGGCAGTGCTAAGAGTTTTTCCGAAAGTCTGCAAGATGGCGACTGGATTAATTATGTGTTGCCCCAGAGGGTCGAAGGCCACGGTGCAGGAGCTCCCACAAAACACGGCGGAAATCAGATCTATTTCAGCTTACTCCTAGTTAGGTTGACTACTCACTGTCACATCTTGTAATTAATAAATCCAGATTAAAATAAAGAACTCTATTCTTTCCCAAAGAAGAAATCTCCTTCAAAGACGAGTTGGAGAACTGATTGTATGAACACAACAGAGGTATACTAAACGGAATACTTTAAACGGAACTAAAAGGTATACTTTTGAAAGAAAAAAATATGTGGACCCGTGAAAGAGGGGGAACAGTAGCGCATCTGGCACAACAAAGAACTGTATGATAGTACCATCAGAAATTTCTGGTAACGGTCTGACTCTGCTCACTTCGGTCAGAGCTCCCGAAACCGGTACCGCCTAGAAAGTTTGCCAACATTTACAATAAATACCGATAATGGCGCCCCAACGCGCACTCAATTCACATTACAGAGCGGGAAAAACATCAATTTGTGTGCGCTGTCGGAAATTAGTTTTAAATTAACTACCTCGGTCACGGAATCGAGTTTCATGTGTGGTTAGCGAATTGGAATTATCATAAAAATGCGGAATTATGTGATAAGGGTTAATTAACCAAATTAATATTTGACTCTTTTATTATCAAATTGTGTGTGAGATTTTTCTAATTAATTGATTACACCCTTAGGCAAACATGACACCAAGCTTGTGAATTGTAAATTACGACGAAAGAATAAGTTGTTTTTTAAAATGAATGTTTAAGTATTTTGTGGTCATTTTAATATACACCTGTGATTAGCGGGAAATGGAAACCGGAGACGGCCTAATAAGATAGGGTATGATTATTTTAAGTTGCGTAAAGAGTCCGAAAAAATTGATGAGATTTTTTTATTTTATCTTTCAGTATTCTAGTCTAGAAAATAAAACACAATTTTTTTTTCTTTATATTTCCAAAGTTTTAATATTCAAAAATATTTATCTCCTTAAAAGGATTTTTCGAAATTATTTTTAATTCGCATTATTTTAAAAGTTATAACCATTTTAACGTTGCGGTTTAGACGGAACCAGAATCTGAATATAATAAAATTTTAAACGCATTTTTCTCAAAACTTCTTCTTTCGAGACGGTTGACACGATATCTAAAGTTCTACCCAATCAATTTGCTTTAAATTTGGTTTGAGCCTTCTCTATACATTATTCTATGGCGGGAACCAAAACTACAAAAATTTTAAATTTTTACTATTTTTAAAAAATTTAGAAAGTCAAAAAAACTGGTAAAAAATATCTTTTTTATTTCAGACAGCCGCCATTTTGCGAAAAATATTTTTCTTGACTTTTTCTTAGTTCAAGCCATAGCCGCATTTGTTTCGATTAAGAATTATTATTTTTTTAGATTACTAGGAAGGTTGCAATCGTGTCAGCATTTAAACACCCTGTAACTTTTTGAATGTTGTATTACTCTCTTTGTTTTTTTTTTTATGTATTCTTTAATATTTAATCAATATTTGGTAAAATAATGGCTTTTTAAAATATTTTTTTTAATCTTTTATTGCACCTGAAAAAAACTACAATTCATGCTTCTAGACTAGAATACCCCCTTAAAGGTTTCGGGTAAGACTTCTTTTTCTTTAAGTACGGTGGGGGGTCAGAGGGGGACATCTAGGCATGCAAGCCAGTCTAGGGCCTCAAGCAACGTCCTGTGGATCTCGTTAATCCCGCCTGAGAATGAATGAAGCAAGCATTCATTGACCACACGTTTGGTGGTCTGCACCGCACAGCATTTTCACCGAGCTGACTGTTTTATGCATCATGTGAGCATAGCGGCTGTGGGGGCACCTAATCCTTTTCTTGGCAGACCAGAGTTTATGAGACAGTGAGAACCCAAACTGTCTCTCAATGGGGTCGTGTGTACGGGTTGGGCTTTTCTCACATTAGCCGACTATTACTCAAGTTTCCAGAAAGATTTTAGGGATCCACGCAGCATACCAGGTAAGAGACAACATCGTCGTGCAAAAAGTACTGCCCTTTTTTGCTGAGCCTTTTTGAATGTTTTCAGTGCTGGTGTTTGGTGGGGTTATATTTGCAAGTACGGGTAGCCAAGGTAGAGGAGTAGAAGGTAAGACTTATAACGTGTGTACTCTGTGAAATAATATATTGCAAAGATCTACCTTTAATACACAATTAATGTTCTCATTTACGAAGAGTTATTATTATTTTTATTTTTTTTATTCAAAATACAAACTTATAACAGATTTAAAAGAAAACGATTTGGTTCTTAAAACTAATTACAACATATTAATTTCTAGTTAACAAGCTACCCAACTCAATAGAGAAAGAATTTATTTTATAAAAAGAGCCATATTTTTATTACGTGTAGGTAGTACAAATTAAAATTCAATTGAATATAATATTTTTCTATTATCGAACCAAATATTTTGCACTGCAAACTACTGCATTTTGGAATTTGCTGTTCCAGCCCGAACATTTCAGTTACATGGTAAGATGAGTGCTGTCAAAAATAGACGAATAATTTATTGGTATTATCTTCTTCTTCAATGGTATATTGCACTGATGGACAGAGGCGGCTCTAGGGGTCCAGAAGTGGGAAGTCTTTTAAAAAAAAAAGATATTATGATAAAATATCAAATTAAATACGATAATGTTCGGTTGTAGGTACCTCACGAGTCAAATTACATTAAAGTAAATTATTTCATGCGACAAGATACAATATGCAAAATCAACTTACGTTTTTAAAACCATCTCTTTCAGATTATTAATATTCATCATGCTCTCTCCCTCATGGCAATGACCCAAACTGTCTTCAGAGTCCGAAAGCATTTTACTAGGCGATATAATGCATCTAGTTTATTGTAAGGCGCGTTAAGTAACAGAAGACATGATTTTGTGACATTTGATGAATTGACCCAGCCAATGGAAAGAAAGGAAAAAAAGCTTCCATTTAGGACGTTAGATGTCGCTGCTCGCCGCTGCTTGCTATCCCGAGGTGCATTTCAGATTACATTAGAAATACCAGTTGTTTATTTGCATAATATTTCATAAAATTATGTTTTACTATTACCTTTTAATTTTGGGAGGTTTTTGACCAATTGACCTGTGGGAAGCGCCGCCACTGCTGATGGGTATAATCTTCAAAAATTATTCCAATAAAAATTGAATATTCATTTAGACTTTCGGAAAAAAATTCAAGAGGTGTCTTATATAAATAAAATCGTAGGTATATGTTATCTGATCACTAGGAGGCGGAATGCGGAGCGAAAATTTCAGAGCCGCCAATTATTAAAATCAAAACAATTCAACTATCGTTGTTTGACCGGTCTAATTTTTTTTACAGGGCCAACAGACTTAGCTGCAAAGATAAAAGATTATTTGGTTTTGGCCTATTTCAGCATATCGCTCGCCATACGTTCCTAATGTTTTTGCCTCCGCCAGCCGCCTACTACTGATCACTATCTAGGTTACAAATAAATACGTTCAAATAACTTTGTAATCATTCAAAAAGATAGTAGTCAAAATATTGAGAAAATTATTCCTGAATATTATTGTTTATTCTGAATTTGAAATATGAGATCGTTAAAAATGACAAAAAAATATAGGTCCCAATAGCCAAGTTAGTTAAGGCGCTGTCTCCCGGTAAAACAGGAGATCCTTTGTTCGACTAACGTTACCGTTACCTTTATATTTTAATGTGACTTATTCTGCTCCACGTTTTGTTTAGATTAATTAGTATTATCTACGTCTCCAATGAATGATAAAACTTTTAAAAATTATAAAAAATGAATCTGTCAAAAATTTTATGATTGTTAATTAGCGATCAATTAATTCATTAGCAAATTAAATTAAAATTTATCGAGGTTTCATTTTTATTTCAAAAGCCTTAACCTTTTTGCTGGTTATATTAGTTAATTAATTTTACTTAATGATTTTATGATAGAATGACAAAATGAATGTCATAATTTAAAAAATGATATCAGAAAAAATATTTCGTCACCTCATTTGGATAGGGTTCTAATTTCACTTTACCTAGATCTGATATGAGTCGTCAAAGTTTGCAAAGACGATTTCTTATAATCTATTCACCAATTTCTGAGATTGAATCTTGTGCAAAAAATTTTACATTAACATTTTTAAAGAAAATATTTAAATATGACGTATATTTACCATTTTCAAACATACCTTAAAGTTCAAATAGAACCATATGTAACCAATGGGCAAAGTAATTCATTGCTTTTGGTTCTATTTACATTTTGTTAATGCTGTTCCAAGCTAGGGCCATATTTTATTTAAATATTTACCTGTAATATTTAATTAAATGAAGACATTATGAGCGAAACTCAATCGAAAATCTGGAAACAGAAAAATCAGAAAAAGATATTGGCACCTCTGGGACTCGAACCCAGGACCTCCCTACTTTCCGGGTTGGGGCTCTTATCCACTGAGCTAAGGTGTCGATATCCAATTCGGTCACTTTTAACTGTACCATACTTCGACTAAGAACCACCCATATTATATTCATTTTTCTTAACGCATATTTTTATTGGCTGCCATCTTTATGAATGATTGCAAGATTCAACTCGAACTAAATGCAATCTAGATGGTGTCTGGATAAATTATTATCCATTTTATTTAATGTGCGACATCTATTGACTCTTCAGCAAGTCTGGGATGAATATTATTATTTATTATTTTAACTTTATGAGTTAAACCTTAAACTGTAATATTTAATTAAATGAAGACATTATGAGCGAAACTCAATCGAAAATCTGGAAACAGAAAAATCAGAAAAAGATATTGGCACCTCTGGGACTCGAACCCAGGACCTCCCTACTTAATTAACCTCCCTAATATGGGTGGTTCTTAGTCGAAGTATGGTACAGTTAAAAGTGACCGAATTGGATATCGACACCTTAGCTCAGTGGATAAGAGCCCCAACCCGGAAAGTAGGGAGGTCCTGGGTTCGAGTCCCAGAGGTGCCAATATCTTTTTCTGATTTTTCTGTTTCCAGATTTTCGATTGAGTTTCGCTCATAATGTCTTCATTTAATTAAATATTACAGTTTAAGGTTTAACTCATAAAGTTAAAATAATAAATAATAATAAATATTTACCATTAAATAAGGTGTGTAGAAACTAATGCAGCAATCTCCAATATATTGGAAAAAAGTTGTAAATGCAGTTTCCTAGTGTTTCGAATGGAGAACCTAAATTCAATTTGCAAATCTGGTTAGTTACAAACTCAGCTTTCTCCCATCAAAGTCAGAGTTTGAAAATATGTACCTAAGGCAAAGACATCGATGTTTTTTACGCCTCTTTTTCAAAAAACGAAAGTGGAGATTGCTGCCTATGCTTCAACACACCTCAAATATGATCAACTAAAATACTTCATTCAAAATTAGTCTTGGCGAACTTTGAAAGCTTAGAACATGATAAGGCGAAGCTATAACCCTATCCAACCAAAGTGGATCGTAACAACGATCGACTAACAAAATAGAGAGTGATGGTAATTAGAATCTTGTAAAATAAATGAAGCCTGATTTTAGAATATCTTCATACAAGTATCTACGTAAATATAACACATATGGTTCTGAAAATTATTTTCATTATGGAAATGATCAAAAGATATGGTTTTGCATTCAAAGGTCATTTTTGAAAATAATGTCCAAGTCCAAATGAAGTGATGATTTATTGACTCATTTTATTGAAGAGTTGCCTCCAGACGGGCCGCACAACGTACTTGAGGCACTTCCAACTAGCAAGAAAGTTAGTAAATACTTGGACGTTGATGGGAATGTCCATAGATACTATTATTTACAATCACAAATGATATCGCACGTTTTATTAGAGTCTTTTAAATGCTTAATTTATTAATTTATTTGGTAGGTACTTGAGAGCGGCTCACGTGCCTTGTGCGACCCATCAGGAGAAAAGAAATTGATGAATACAATCGTTTTAAACGGCATATATTTACGCCCTCCTATTAGGATTGAAGGGAATAAGTCTAATTTAAAAAAAAAAAATTAACGTTTTAATTTTTTTTAATGAGATAGATTTATTTTAAGTTAACTCCAATTCAATTTGGGAGGCGGAAATGGGTACCGCCGCCCCGGGAACCTTTATTGGATAACCAACACCTCTGCCATAGGTCACCCCGAGTGGTTCGCTACGTTTGGTGATTTAGTAGGGGTGCCCGGGTTCATGGGGTGAGATTTGTCTAGGTCTTGGATGACCAGGACACACTGAACCGCAGATTCCTACCCACCCCAAACCCTTTTCCTTCCCAGAATTCTCCTCCATTACCTTTCCTTTAAAAAACCCTCCACTCAGCATCCCCAAAGATGACATAGGCCCTGAGGGAGATTATTTTCCTCAGGGCCTCCTGTGTGGAGCTCATGTAAAAAAAACTCCACAGAGGAGGTCCCGAGGAAAAAAAAATCTCTCAGGCCCTATGTCATATTTAGGGAAGCTGTGTTAAGGATATTTTTAGAGAATGGAAGGAGAGGAAGTTATTTTAAAAGAAAAGGTATGAGAGATGGGTAGGAATCCAGCGGTCAATATGTTGAGGAGTGACGAGCGTATGAATCCATTCCTCCCATTGCGGTGCAAGGCAATGAGTTGAGAAAGTCCGGCTAGAGAGATCTAGGTTAGATCTCCGTCATGCAGTAAGTGGACAAACGTATTGGGCGCCAAGATCTAACCTCACCACAGGAACCCGGGCACCCCTGCTAAGACAAACGTAGAGAACCACTTGCGGTGACCTATGGCAGGGATGTTGGTTATCCAATAAATGGTACCCGTACCCGCCACCAAAATTAAAAATAAAAATAATAAATAAATAACTGGTTTATCTGTCTGGAGGATCTTAACTGTGGCATCCCAATTTTTGAGGTAGATTATCAGGTTAACACTTAAGTACCGACGTTTGGTCTGACAGACCCCTCGAGCTTACGAAAAGTCTAGTTACCTATGTTAGCGTAGTAGTATTACCCTTTATTTCTCTTTACCCTTCGAGTAGTTGCCCAACAGCGTTCGTGGAGAATGGCAGGGTCGGCGCGTGCGATTTAGGTAAGTTATGGCTGTTAGAAAATCGCAAGTGGTCTGTCAGATCACACGTTACTTCGGTACTTATGTAACTTTTTTGGATACGACTTTTTTCAGATTATATGTGTTTCCTCTTTTATTTTTAGTCAAATGTTACAATGAATCATCCAGGCTCTTCGGGCATGAAACGGGCAACCTCAAAATTGAAAATGACAGTGTTCATATTACTAGGAAGAAATATGAAACTCGGCCTCATTCCAAAGGCCGTGTTTCAATTGCGCTCGTCGATAAAAAGAGTTTTTGGGTCAGATGCGCCGGAAAACGTAAGGGAAGAAAATGAAATGGAAGGTTACCAACCTAGAAAACTCTGTCGAATCTATCCCTCAAAACTAAAATGAAAGAATGCTTACAAATGTGACACTTCCACGAAACATGTGTTTCTTCGATGCAGCGAGCCTGTGTGCAAAGGCTGATTATAATATTTGATAGTTCATACAACTTGATGGCTTGTGGTTTTTCATAAAACTGCTGATTTTTTATCTTTTCTTGGTTTCCATAGTTTATCAAGTTATTTAACTTTATGAATAATTTATTTTTGAGGAAAAAAAAAAATTAATTAATAAATAGTAAGGTTAAGGTAAAAGTCTATTTTTTATTCCAAAAAATCGACGTCCGTGATTTAAATGCTTATAATTATTAATTAATGGGTAAATCTTTATATATTATCTTATTTAAGCATTAAGAGATATAAAAAACAATATTTAAAAATAATTTTTTTAGAAAATAAAAAAAAAATCATTATTTTTTTTATATTAAAACTATGGTGGTCTGGCAGACCTCACGTCGGTACTTATGTAACTAAAACGGCACCTCGGTACTTAAAGGTTAAGGGAGTAAGAGAGCATGAGAAGCGGGTAATTGGGATATTCCATAATATTTAGTCCAAGTCAAAAAATATAGCTAAAACCATTTCAAGAAGTTGTGGTATCTTGGTAAAGCCCGAGTAGAAGAGCGTATAACATATTGAAGTGAAAAACTCTAACGAATGAATTCACAGTTTTAATTATAAACTAAACGAAAATATGAAAGAAAACTAGACATAGAAGAACAGAAAAAAATAATGGTCGCAACTGGGACTCAAACCCAGAACCTCTCGTCTAACCGGGACGTGCGCGTTTACCAATTCCACCATTGCCACCTACTGTCAAACCGTTATATTAGTCAATCTCATTATCTCTTATCTTCAACGATTTTTTTCCATATTATAGATATCTTCAATGATATATTACATTAATAACCTTCAAAAGTTATAAAAAGAGAGTTTTTCTTATAAAAAATTATTGTTCAACTCCAATATTTTCTTAAGTAAGGATTTGAAACTGTGACCTCAACGTCCAAAGCCAAGAAGTTTTCTTTGGATGCCTGGATTAGTGAGTGATTAATCCAAATTATTGTGAAAATTCATCAAAATAGTAACTCATTCATTACCTAAAATAAATAAACCTGAAATCAGGCTTGTAAAATAGTTTTCTTTGAAGACTGCCATAGAGAATAAATGTTCAACAAATCTTATGTTCAAATAACAATTTTATCCTTTAGTAGTCTCCAGAGTCCTTTCACAGAATAATAAGATTTTAATATCTCAAAGAGATACAAAGAATAATTAAATACAAACAAGTGTTATTTTCGAGTACAAAATACCATTCGAGAGATTCATTTTAAAGCAGGACTCGAGCCAAGAGCCGAGAATATGAATGGGTGAGTACCTACCGATCCAACCTGTCGTGTTACATGAAATTTAACACAAATTCTTGCATATTTCAGCAAGGGGGACCCTTGCGCAGCCGGCCACCCCCCAGCGAGGGAGGCAAATGAAGTTTTCCCCATCCTCCTTGACAAAGGGTGTTTTCTTAAAGCTTCGACTCTGCCTTTAAATTTATAATATCACACCCAGTTTAATATCCACGGTGCGTATTTCGCGGAATTTTCCAAGCCGAGGACCGTTCAGACGAAATTTCATTCAAATATTATTATTACGGTTATTATTATTCTGAAACTAGGAGCCAAAAGTACGTTTATTAGACCCGTAGAAAAATATTTCCACGGGTTTACATTAATAGCTTTTAACCATTCACAATTTCAATCAAATTCTTGTGGATATTTACGTTTTCTAAGATTCAATCAAAGGACTAGCAAACGTGTATATATTGCAAAAATTCAGCTGCATTCGATTTCCATTTACAACTTTCCAAGTAATATTTTTTACGCGAATACCACACAAAAATCTCAACTGCTCCCATCTGTCCAGAGCCATTTGGATCATGGCACCACCAATGTTGCTGTTTTGTGAGGCTGATTGAACAAGGGGAGGGAAGTAAATGGGAAAGAGGATGCTTTTTTGACAAATATTTGTATAATATTTTACAAAGTAATTCCTTAAATTTGAGAAACCACATAAGCCTTGCTTGCTTGTGGATAAAATACGTAACGAATATAAATTATTTAAAAAAAATTAAAAGCCAGAAAGTATTCAGTGATTTTTTTAAAAGTTACATGCTTAAAGATAAAATAAGCAGATATTTTAATAATTATAATAAAAAAATAACTTCCACAAATAATAAATTAAGGTTCCAAATACCACAACGTAATATCAGAAGTCAGGATTTATTTCAGTGCCAAAATTCTGGAACTAACTACCATATGTATTCCTCTTTGCCCGAAATACTAACGGAGTAAAATAATTATACCAAGTCAGTGGATATCTTCAATTTATCTTCAAACGAATTTAAAATATTGTTACTGAGGCAGTTCCATTATGTACAATAAATACTGTATATTTCTTACTATTCATATGTAAAAGCCACAAAAAGGGCGTTAATAAATAAATAAATAATAAATTAAAAAATTATGTTTTAATTGATATCTTTAAGTTTGAATTTTGAAGCATAAAAATATTCCATGGGAATTTTGAAGCAATATTGTAGTTACGTGATACATATAGAATTTATGAATTTCGAAGCATGAAAATATTCGTCGGGAATTTTGAAACAATATTGTAGTTATGTGATACAAATAGAATTTATGAATGAAGCATAAAAATATACGGTGGGAATTTTGAAGCAATATTAAAGTTACGTGATACAAAGAGAATTTATAAAGGTAGTGTTTCAACTTCTAAGTCATTCAGCCATAATTTTACTTTTTTACAATTCCCGGAAGGCCGACGGAGGCAGAGAACCAACTAAATTGAAGTTTTTTTTATAAATTAACTGGCGAAAAATAATTATAAAATAATACACGGAACTTGTTAGCAAAATGTTTTTAAATATTTGTATTGATAGTGGAGCTGCATTTTCAATTTGTTACTTTCAATTTTTTTTTTTATTGCTTAGGTCTTCAATTTAATCTTATAAATATCAATTGTTATATTTTTAAAGAATTCATTCGTGAAAAACATGATCAATTAAATATTGACGAAATCAGCAAACAAACGAGTAATTTAACATTATTTTTTTTAAGAAATTTCTTCCTGGTGATGATTTCTGCATAGAAGCTGGTCTAAGTAGTGGATAAAAATAATTAAATCTAGTAATGTCTGAAACTTAGTGGTGACTTTCAAAGGTAACCTAGAAAGTTCATTGCACGTTGTCATAGGACAACCTTCTACAGACCCCTGTATAAATACATATACACCAGAGGGCTCATAAAGTGAACAACAAACCCTTAACTTCTGAGAAACATACATTAAAAAAAATTATTCACTCAACAGAAAATTTTTAAAAAGACGCCTATTTGAAAGAAAACTGATGTGGTCATTTAACACAATAATTTTTTATTCCTAGTAAACAGGATGACTACTTTAGTTGATAATCTGCTCAAAAAAATTTGATAATTGAAAATGGTTTTTTAATTATTTCACCCAATGGCGATGTCAAAAAATTTAGTTTATTTGAGTTACACAGAAATGCCAACAATGCATTTTAATCGGTTTATCTCTTTATTATATACACTTTCCGTAAACTATGATGGTTCAAGCAGGATACCATAGCTTACGGACAGTATAGTGGAAAATAAACTCACGAGTCATCATTTTGGAATAACTCACATAACGACTAAACTAACGACCTTCAGTCAAATTTAAACAAATCAGTAATTGAGGAAACTTTAAAACAAAACATTTATTTTTGTCATTTTACTAAGAAATTAAATAGGGCGTACGTAGCAGTAAATTTTTTGTTATCATAAGTACCTATTTAGAAATGATATAAATGTATCGTCTGACAGTGGTATAAGCACAGTTTGATAATGCCTTCAGAGGGAGAAACAGCCGTAACGCGTAATAATAATTACAAAGCAGAACTTGTTTATAAATAAACTGTTTTTATTTTTTTATTTCTTTTATATATTATTGAATATGTTTCGTAACGCTAAATTGAATCTCAATAGATTTGTTCTGTTTCGCATGGTAAAGGCCAGAATTCAAACCTTTTGGTGAAATTTGCACACTGGGTACCTACACTGGCTGATAATTGCCCAAGGAGACGAAAAGTGTTGATTTTGAGTCTTCCCGTCGTATCCCATTGTGTTTTTATCGTGACACCAATCGAATCGAAAATAAAAAATACCGCCGCCGTTATTCATCTAAATCGCTACAAAACTGACCATAACCACCTGTGGTTCATACAGACAATAGCCTAATCGACCACGAGGGATCCCTAACCGGGCAAGATCGCCAACTTATCGTAAGTACCCTTGTGAAACTACCTTGCTATTTTAATGCAGGAAAACATAACCAATCGAGATCCACATGCAAAGCTCATATAGAGTAAAAATTCAGCTTCACTCTAACCCATTTAAGGTGGTGCCAAAATGGCGCTCATCTTATTCAAGAAATAAAAAATTGTTAAACAAGCTGAAATCGTAAAGTTCAGTTGCACCGTGAAAGATGCTTTTTTTAATTGGCAACCAGTTTTAGTTTGCTTTCGATTTCTCCGTGAGCAAAGGGACTAAGTGAGACTTACGCTAGGAGGGTCAAACTAAATAGAGCACCTGTTTCTATTCAAATTTGGGCAATTCAAAGCCTTTTCTAGTATTATATTCTTAATTCTACGACCTCGACGCAATTTAAAAGATATTAAACAGCTGATATCAATCCCCTAGAGACCGATTTTTTTTTTCAAATTTTACCTTAAAGTTCCAACCTCGGAATCGATTTACTCGAAAGCTCAAATAAAAAGATGTACCTCAAAATAGACTCAAATATGATGTAGATTCACTAGTTACCCGCTTCTACCACTAGTTTACGGGAACCGCGATAAAAATAAAAATTGTTAAAATGATGACTGGCCTAATAAAATTCAAATACATTGTTTATCAAATCTATCAAGGTGACTTTGAAATCTGTATAAGGTAATCTACCTTGGTAGTCTAAAAGTCATCTATATAGATACATGTTCCTCCTAAAACGCGAGCTTTACCCTTAGCCGTGGAATGTGACCTGTAGATAGACCTGAAAATTGTAGTGGAAATTGTGGGAAGGTCGGCTACTGAAGGTCCTTTGGCCCCAGCCGCATAATTGACGACACTCGGTCTACTCGACTAGCGGTCGGATTCCAAAGCGACTGACTGAAAATACTGAAAACCCTAAAACTGCTGAAATACCAGGTTGCAAAAAAAACTAATTTCAACGACCCACAATATTTCACAATTTTGAAAGAGCAAGGTTCGTAAAGAGGTTTTTCTGGGAGAATTTAAGATAGGTAGCACCTGGTGCATGATAGAATTAAAAAGGCGTTAAGAACATGTTTTAACAGGATTAATACAGTTACCGAATTAAGCTTGGGTATCCATTTTTAATTTGGTGGTCGCCTTTACCAATCAAAACTGAGTAAACGCTCATTTAACCGTCTATCCTATTAATTTTTTGAATTGACGAGTACAGATTCCACAATTTGTTTGACTGTCTATTCGGCAATTCTAATAATTCAAAGTATCTACGTCATGAAATATTTCTCATTAAGATAATATAATTTTACAATCACATTCTTGCTTTAATTTATTTACAAGGAAGATTCAGTTAAACGTAGAGGGATTGTTTTTCTTTTTAAACTAGATAACTTTTACCATTCTGTCACATTTCCACCACTCTGTCACATTTTGTTTCTACTATAAATTAATTCTTTCTGGATCTCAGAGGGTAAATTGCAGTAAGGGGTGAAGGAGGCCTAAAATGCCTATTGGGGGTGACAAACATGAGCTGCGTAAATACTATTTCGAATGATAACCCACGTGACAGAACTAACGTACGACATAAAAGTTGTAGGAGACAAGTTTGAGATTTTTAAAAATATTTTATAAAACATCATTAAAAATAATAATCGCTGTTACTTGATAGGTTATATCTTTGGGAGTTTAAAAATAGTTTTATATTTTATGTCGTCATATCATTTTTTGTAACATTATAGAATATACGCAAGTCGAGGTGACAGAAGACAACTGTGATTTGTATGAAAATTTCTAACACGAGGAGTTACAACTCTGTAACGTCATTTTTACTACAAAAATATAACCACATATTTTTTTTAAACGCACACAGTTACGTCTTTAGTACAGTAGATTTTAAAGTAATTATAGAATAATAATATTGGTAATTCTGTTGAATTCTCCTCCACTAACTGGTGGAGTCAACTTTATGTAGGTTAAAAAGAAGAACAACCCAGAGGTGTTTTGATATTACTGATAAGTGTTATTGCAGAAGTTAGTATTTGTGTAATTATCGACTTTTGTATTCCTCCCTCCTATATTATCTATCTTCAAGACCAAGATTCTCCTCATCCTTACCTCAAAAATATCTTCTGCATGGAAAACTCACAGTTAAAAAGAGAAATATTTTCTCTACCAGCCTGTTAAGTAGAGATAACTTAAAACTTATTGAAAAAAATAAACGAAGGTACGTACCTTCCCATATTAATTGTAACTAATCAGGTAAGACTTATTTCCGACTTGACTTTTATCTTGTAAATTGTTAATGGTATTCTAGAGAGTCTTGATTTGTTTATCTTAATTACCTTCCATACCAAAAATAATTACTCGATCTAAAATTATTTTTAATTGTCAACAATATCAGGACTTAGAATTTTGGTTACTCGGTTGTACCCAGACTGCATGCAGGTAGAAATGCTTTCTCAAAAGTAGTATACTTTAACTGTACGGAATATGGTTACAAACAGGCTATAATAAATGCCGACTATTGTTTCGCATGAGTTCTATAGAATTTAATAAAAAAAATTTAACTCAAGATTACTGTTACTTGCAAAATTATTATGTAGGTACATCACTGTTAAATAAATAAGTACATTTTGCGTGTCAAATTCGGAAATAATTTTGTTTCACTTTCGCACAAATAAAGCTAAAGGCTTGATAAAGGTGTTAGTGAGGATTTTATAAACCTGCAATTAATTACTCAATTACACTGTTGCGAAGCTTATCAAATAAATTATTGCGAAGGGCTTTGTGTAAAATTGAGCAAGATGTCCATATGAATATATAATAATTCTACCGTATCAAATTACCGAGCAACTTTCCAGCTCTCGTTCTAACTACCGCCCTTTTATTTGATGCACGAAACCTTTTACACATATTTATTTCACCATTTCGGCCGACGATTGTGCCCACCGTTTGCTCTCACCTTCCCACTGAAGTGTTAATATTGAGTTCAGCCGCCTGCAGCCTTGCGGTAACCTAACCCCTTTCGAGCTATTGCAAAATACCTGATAAATATTATAAATCTCTAAAATATTTGTCAATGTTTATTTATTTTTGTAAGCAATTCCAATATTTAATTAATCTTTTTACCGTACCTATAACTTTTTTAGCGTTAGCTTACTAGCTGCAACCACGCTGCCAAACGTAAACAATCTGCTATTTTCAGTTATAAGTGAGTGTCTACTACTACATACGTTCGACAGTTTCTTCTTCTTCTTTTTCTTCTAGAGAAAATCCAACGAAAATGTCAAACCTCAAACCAGTATGGATTCCACAAGCACTTTCATTTTTTTTAAACTTTTATACACCTTTCAGAACAACTCTAAACCGGGTGCAGTAAGAATGTGGGCAATGGAAGTACGAAACACCGCTCCGTGCTGCACCGACCCACGTACGAGCACCGATACAGAAATACTTAAAAGGAACGGTGTGCTCTCGGTATAACGCTATCTTACAGCAGTAGATTCCTTACCGGTCCATAAAAAACATAGTTATTCATTATTTCAAGTTGTAATATATAACGCAAACATTAGAGACATCGCTGACTACAAATGGGGAAAGTGGTTGATGAAACCTACTTTAAAAAGTCTTTGTGAACCGCTCCATAATCGATCAACTTTTTTACGCAATCGTCATTATTTTTACAATGAAATAGGTATATAATTCACATGTTAACGATGTTTCTATTTTACCTTGGTTTTGACGTTGTATTTATAAATACACTAACCATAAATTTTTAATCGTTGCAAATCGATAAACATTCGATGAAATTCTTTAAATGTAAAAAGAAAATACTTAATTTTTTATAAGAAAAACTCTCTTTTTATAATTTTTTAAGGTTATTCCCATCAACGTAATATATCATTGAAGAAGAAGATAACAATAATAATCTTAAAAAAATATAAAAGAGAATAAGACACAGAAAAATAGAAAAAAGACAATGGTCGCAACTGGGACTCGAATCCAAACATCTCTGCTAACCGGGTCGTGCGCGTTTACCAATTTCGCTATTGCCACCTTCTGTCAAACCGTCATATTTGTCAATCTCATAATATATGGAAATAGTAATATGTTGAAGATAATATTGCGTATTCTAAAATTTGAAATATGAGATTGACAAATATTACGGTTTGACAGAAGGTGAAATTTATTAAAGCGCACGTTCCGGTTAGATGAGAGGTCTGGGTACGAGCCCCATTTGCGACCATTGTCTTTTTCTATTTTTCTGTGTCTTGTTCTCTTTCATATTTTCGTTTAGATTATTATGTTTATCTTCTTCTTCAAAGAAAATACTTATTTTACAAAACTAGATAATTACATAATTCAGAGTTTGCAAGGCATTTCACGCAGTGATTTGCTCTTATGTTGATTAATTTTGACATGATGTGTTCTGTTACTCATATAACTTTTCAATTGTTGGTGTTCCTTGTCTTTAATACCCGTGTTTTCTAATTTCAAAAGAAAAGAGTTTTGTGGTATATTAAACTAAAGGCTTTGGCAAAATCAAAATATGTCGCTTTGCATTTACGCCCTTTATTTAGGTTGCTATGTAAATTATTTATTACGTATGCCTAAACTAATTTTGTGCCATTTTTTTATCCGAGATTAATTTGTTTTCTTCCATGTATTTTATATTGGTTTTTAAATACTCTTTCAAAGATCTTTGATATCAAGATTAACAATGTGATTGGTCTACAGTTGTTTATTTCCATTTTGTGTCCGGATTTATAAATAGGGATCATCAGTCCTTATTTAAGAAAACTAGGAAAGCAGGTTAGGAACTAATGTTGACTGAGCCATAATGTACTTACACCCTTATCGCAGTTTATTATCGATACTCTTAATCCTTATCCATGTAAACATTATTAACTTAATTCTGTGTAGATACTTATAATTTTCTTATATCAAATTTATTAATTCAAAAAACTTTTTTTTTAAATCCTTAATTTTTCCCAACGAACCCCAACACCTTAGCCATAAAGTAACTCATAAGTTACCAATATTAGGTGTACATTGTGAGGCTGGAAGAAGTATGGATTGGAAAGGGATGGGGAGGGGGAATATTGGGAAATCATCATTGAATGCTGCCTGCATGAACCATGTTTAAAAAATACGTTGTATAAGTCTTGTCCTTTCGAGAAAGAAAATTCAACATTGATTTCTTATTTTTATTAAGGTTTGTATCCAGTCGGAGGGAAGGTGTTAATATTAGCCAAGTAGCACCGCACCATGATGGGCAATAAGACGAACTTAGGGGGTTGGCCGTTGCGGGAAGGAAATGGCTTTGGATGGCCATTGACCCAAATTCAAAGGCAAATTAGAACCAGCACAAAGTAAATTGTTCACCTTTCTTTATAGGAAAATACCCAGACAAGTAATCTAATTCTACTCTCTGTTGGGGTGCAATTGAGTGTTATCCTCTAATTTTGTCGTTTTGTTAACTAAATAAACAGTGCGTTAAGTTTATTTGTATACAAAGAGAAGCGTTGTACATGTTGTACAGTTGCCATGAAAGCGGTTTATTTGAAAATTACCTGCTTCTAGGCGAGTAGAAAATTAAAAATATTAAAGACGTTGAAAAAAACGTACTTTGCGCGTGGGCTAGATTTATAATACGTAGATGGTTTATAATCGTAGCATTATATTATCTTGGTTATACATATAAATATATATATATATATTTTTTTTTTTATGTTAACTCCACACAGGAGGCCCTGAGGGAAATAATTTCCCTCGGGGCCTATGTCATCTTTGAAGATGCTGTGTGGAGGGTGCTGTTGAAGAGAAGAAGGAGTGAACACGGGTCTTGAAGAGACCCATGTTGTAAGAGGGAGGTAACACAGAAACCGGCAAATCGTTCCACAGCCGGGCTGTTGAACTCAAGAACGAGTCGTAGAAACGACCAGTTCTCATGTGACTAATGTAAACCGTGTACAAATGTTGAGCGCGTGTTTGGCGTGTTTCCCGACTATGCACCGGTGCCGAGGGGATCAGTGACGCTAGTTCCTCGGAGCATCTTTCGTTGTAATACCGGTAGAACAAGGACAGCATTCCTACCTGACGCCTGTGCTCTAAAGATTGCAGTCCGTTTGTTAAGTTAGGAGAATCTATCAAACGGACCGCCCGTTTCTGCACAGAGTCGAGGGTTTTTTTCAGGTATTTTGGGGCTCCAGGCCAAAGGTGGCTGCCAAATTCAACCGTGGGGCGCATTTGCAATTTGTACAGGGTTAGCAGTTGTGTACTAGTAAAGTATCTGCGGGCCCTGTACAGTACGCCCAGTTTCTGAGAGGCTTAACTTAACTCTGGCCTCGATGGAGCCCCCGTACCTGAGCTGGTCACTTAGAGTTACACCAAGCATATCAATGGAAGGCCTGTTCGAGAGATTGCTTCCGTTGAAGGAGACTAGATTATCATTCCGATCCCTTTTAGACGTAATCAGACAAGATTGGGTCTTTGAAACATTAAATTCGACGAGGTTATTCTTACCCCAAGAGAAAACACTCTCGAGGTAACGGTCCATTCTTTGTTTCAAAGCCCTCCGAGCCATTGGGGTTTGTGAGCCCTTTGGAGGCTTGTCAAACAAAAAGCTATCATGGACTGTACTGTCATCCGCGTAACAATGAATCGGTGCACATGTCAAGAGGTCATTGATGTGCAACAGAAACAAAGTCGGAGACAGAACCGATCCCTGTGGGACGCCAGCATTTATCGAATGCGAGGAAGAGGTGAAACCATCAGCAACCGCCTGATGATTTCACCTCTTAACATATGATACGCGGTGTCCGGAATTTCTTTTTTTTGATTGAAATTTTCTTGGATAAATTGGAATTTTCAAAAAATCAAGATGCCTTGGAGACACGTGAAATGGTCTGCGGAAAAATCAGGTATAATGTGGTAAAACTAAGTATTACGTTGGAAGACGAATAGAGAGGAGAGCTTTTGGAGAAACGAGATACGCAAGTGAATAGAAAAATAAGTGAAAATAGCCCCAGGAAGACTTTGCAAGATCGAGTAAATCGAGTCGTAACTGTTAATGCCTGGAGTCCTACAAGAGAATATTGTGACGAAGCTGTACAATAATGTGAAGGAAGAAGGAATGCATGTAGGAACATATATTGCAGTTGCAAAGGTGGTTGCAGATATGCATTTTTAATTTTTTTGGCATGTTTGATCGCTGGGGTAGAAATCATAACAACACCCCTGCCATATTTAACGATTTAGTAGGGGTGCCCAGGTTCAAGGTGTGTTGTCTAGGTCTGTCTATGGATTTGTCTAGGTCTTTTCAGGAGGTTTGTCTGGGTCTTGGCGTCGAATGGATTTGACTACCCAAGCCAATTCTAATATAGACCTCTCCAGCCAGATTCCTACGACCCATCGGCTTGCGTCGCAGTGGGAGGGATGGATTCATACGTCTGTCTATTACATATACTATCCACCCCTCTTACCTTTTTCCTTCCCAAAACTTTCTTTCTTTTACCTAAAAAGACCCTCAACACAGCATCCCCAAAGAAGACATAAGGGATGACTGAAGGAATTTTTTTGTAAAATAAATTTAAAAAATAATACAATAAAAATCACATAATTAATGCTTCCCGTTGATTTAGAGTTAGAGTAAACTAAGTGCCAATGTTTAGTGAAAACAATATAAACAGTGATTTATCTACACGCAAATCCCTATCGTATTAATTACTGCTTTTGAGGTAGGTACAAGCGCATTTAAATCCGCTTCAATGTGATCGGTTTCCTTTAATTCACTTGAATAAATTAATAATCGAGGCATTACATCGCGATTAGCTTTTATACTGGTAAATAAAACTAATGCGCTACCCTATTCGCTTACTGAATATACGAGCAGATTGTGGTTCTTAAAATTAAATGATTTATTTCAAAAATTGTGTAATGCAAAACACTAAAATGATAAATTTATAGAAGGGTGTGTTGGGGCATATCTGTGTGCCCGAAGTAAGATCAATTTTATTTTGCTTCGGGTGTAGATCAAACATTTAAAAAGAAATAAAAGATTTATTGAACAGATTCAGAAGCCTTTTTTTGGGGCTCTGGGTTCCAGAAGTCGAAGCCTAAAGTCTTGTTCAAATTGGCAGCATTTTGGATGTCTGTTTCTCGGCTTAAATTATACTTATATCTTTAAATATTTTCAGCGAAGCTTTCATTATTGTCATTAACCGATTTCATTTCCATTTCATTGAATAAAAACATTTTTTATGTTTATATCGCACATCGGCCCGATGCTAGTGGGACTATGGCACCCCTAAAGTGTATTTTTTTACCATAGCTTCACACATGATTACTGATACCTGAAAAAAAATACCTGTCATCTTTGAGATGCTATGTGGAGGGTCTTATAAGAAAAAAGAAGGAGAGAAATTTAGGGAAGGAAAAAGGTACGAGGTATGAATCTGGGGTTCAATGTGGCCAGGAAAGATGGATGTATGAATCCATCCCTCCCACTGCGGTGCAAAGCGATGGGTCAGGTTAGGTCTCCCTCAACCAGTCTCTCCCGATCCGGCTCATTAAATAGTGGTTATGTTGTGACGCTGAAGGCAAAGGAATTTGAAAGGAAGTAGGGAAGAAGAATACAATAACAGTATTTTTCCTTGCACTTTTTTAACTTTCCTTTTATTCCTCGCTTCACGAAACCAATGGTTTAAAGGTGAACAGGTCGCTTAGGTTAAAAAACAACGCCGCTATTAAAAAAAATTTTTAGACCGAGAGCGGAAAACATAAAAATCTGTTGTGATCAAAATCAGGAGAACAGAGCGGATATGGAATAACTTCGCAACCGAACCCTTAATTAGCCGCTTGTGTAATGTAAGCGACCGATAGCGTTCTCCCTGTAAATGGTTACAACCTCCCCAAGTAGATTCTCAGATTAAATCTTATAAAAGAAACATGGAAAACAATTGTTAATTTATTTTTCTACCATTTTTTTGAGCCTGCAATTTATGCAAACTGGTTTTACATTGAAGTAAGTTAAACAGGGTATAATGGCATTAAAATTATATCGTACAACATTTTCTAAGCACACTTTGCTTGAAAATAACAACAAAATCCAGTTATTTTATCAAACCCCAGTGATTGCTTTCCTTGAAAAAATAAAATAATACCATTTATTACGATCAAGAAAAAATCTGACATTGTTTCGTTACAATATATTTTGCTTTTATTTTTTAAATTAAAAAAGGTTCATGATATTAAGATATAAGCATATTCTACCAAAGCTAATATTACCAATGATGGTGGTTAAAATTCACGGCACGCAAATACGAGACAAGTAAACTAACGCTTTGTTTTTTACGAGATTTTTCGAATTTAAAATTTTTATACAGTCCAATTTCAAATGCGGTAATCCCGAAACACGTGTAAATACCTGGCAGGCGCGGCGTATTTGATTAATACGCCGTATCCATTTTGCCATGTCTGTGAGACTTTTTTTGTTATTTTAAAACAATAGCGTCCCCAGGGCCCAGGGTGCGAGGTGTAATTTAGAACGATATAAATTTTATTTGCAGAATGGGTGACGTAATGGCTTAATGAAGTGACGGAAAAAATCGGCTTTATTTTGTGAAAAGTTATTTAAAAAAATGTACGATCTTTTTAACAGGACGCATGTACACTTTTAAGTTTAAGGTCAAGCATAGACGATCGATAAACCCTATATCAATATGATATTGTCCAAACCCGTCTTCTGTTGACGGCCGGCGTAGTCCAGCGGTAAGGCTCTTAACTCGCAATCCGAAGGTCGCGGAGTCGAATCTCGGCACGGGAAATAAATCTTATTTTATTAAAATGTGTTATTTCACAATTTATTCATTTAAATAATAAATAGTATTTTTGCGGCACGTTCCATAGTGGAAGACACTATCGGTATCGCCCTGGTGCAAGACCACCATTCAGAATTGAAACGTTGCTTGAAATGGCTTTAGCCATGGATGGTGATCAGATCTGAATAGCCAGGTACTTCCCCCCTTCCTCTCCCCTTTCTCCTTTCCCTCCCCACTACCTTCAGCTCACAACATACCTCAATTGGGGATGCCATAGTCTCACTGGTTTCAGACTGGAGCAGTTGGGACTCTTATGCGGTATTCATTAAAAAAAAATCCGTGGTCAGTTGTAAATATTTGGGAGCACGGTCAACGATTGTTAACAGATATTCCGACCGACGATTGATCAGATAAGTTTCGATTAACTATCAATATACACATATTTTTGACTAAATGTCGTTCTTCATGCAAAATTACTGGCTTATTTAATGAATGAATTGAGCTAACGAAGCTTTAAGTAGACTTAAATAATGCATCTAAGACGCAATCAATTTATTCCATTCGATTGTTGAGAAATGCAAATGGTTAAATTATGAATAAAGACCTCATTAACTAATTAACTCCAGTTTGGTGTCAAAATTTAAAAGCGGTCTACCAATGCATATTTAGATTAGTATTTCAATTCAACATTGAGAATTTATTAATATTTGTACGTAATTGATTGCCGTTTGACGTTACGCGAAGTGAATTCGTAGACAGGTCCGCCAGTGTTGCCAGCTTAAATCGAATTCTTATTTATTCCGTGTCAATATCGGTTCGGTTGTCAACAGTGAAACCTTGCTGAAAAATGTAATAAATTGATAAAATCGTCGGAAGTCACGCCTATCAATCCCATATTGTAAAGTTATCGATTTCTTTACGCTTGACCCCTTGATACACATGATACGGTAAGAGTACCTACTTTAATGCTACGTGTTAAAGTTCATGATTATACCCGTGTTTATTTTGTGTTCAACTCGTTTTATCTGTTTTTTCCCTTTCCGCGAACTCAGCTTTTCTGCTAAAACCTTAATATTTTTTTATGTGACATATTTACACGCAGTAACATTGTTGTCTTTTATACTGTATTAAAATATCTACGGAAATACTAAAAAATACGTGCCACTAAAAAAATTCTTTGTAAGTTTTCGTATTGTAAATCAAACGTCAATATGCCGAAAATTTTGCAAACAAAAATAATGTTTTATCCAAAAAAATTATTGCCGGAGTAATAACTTAGCACTTCTACTTCCGCTTTCCTTCTTTTTCACAATAATCCTCGGAGTCAATTATTGCTCCATAGTCCCAATGGTTATGTACAATGTAAAACATGGGATCAAAAACATAAATGTATGTTATAACTACAGTCATCAATCTGTTATTAATATAACTTTTTTTATTATTTTTTTAACTCTTTTTTTTCCTGTTATTTTGACATATACATAATTATTTTTTTTTTTTTTTTTTACCTAAGCTTAATATAATAATAATACATTAAATATAACACAAATGTAAGGTAATGGGAACTCATCAAGACATTACCTGTGTGTGGGTAATATATAACCAAAAATTAACATGTTTTGGGATCAATTTCTTTATTTGTTTATATTGTATGTAACAATATTGTAGTGAGAAGTAAAATACAATATTTAAAAATATATATATTTGAAAAATGCAATATCAGCTATAATATAATTTGAATTTTACAGTTACGTTATTATAATATATTTAGCAGGGGTGCCCGGGTTCATGGGGTGAGGTTTGTCTACGTCTTGGAGGCGGATGACCAGGACACACTGAACCCCAGATTCCTATCCACCCCTTAAATCCTTTTTTTTATTTTAAATTTTTTTTATTTCCTTTATTTTTCCCAAATTTTACATTAGATGTATACAATATCATTAAATAATAAGAATAATGGGAACCCACTAAGGCGCAGCCTGTGCGTGGGTAATATAGTTTAATATATTTTATTATTGTACCTAAAAAGAACAAACAATGTGCATATAAAGCAAAAACATGATTAAAAATTGTCTAAACAGCTGTGCACAAAATGAACATACACAGTGCAATAGTGAGTGTATAGTGTAATATTAAGTGTAATAGAAAGTGTATATTAAGTGTAGTAGTGTTATAATAAAGGTGTATTGTAATTATAAGTACATAGTGTAATAATAAGTGTATTGTTTAAATATTTGAAAATAAAGTGATAGAACTTAAACAAACAACGTTTCAATATTTACATTCCTTCCCAGAACTCTCCTCTCCTCTCCTTTCCTTAAAAAAACACTCCACACAGCGTTCCCAAAGACGACATAGGCCTTGAGGGAAATTCTTTTCCTCCGGGCCTCCTGTGTGGAGTTCATGTAAAAAAAAAATATGTATATATGTAAAAAAAGTTCAAATGTGTTTTAATCCATAAAAAATCTGTAAATAGAATTCTACAAGAATAAAAGATTTCAAACTATAAATAAAATCTGTTGTAATATTTTCAAGAGGAACTCAAACTCAAAGCCTTCAATAATTGTTTAAAACATTATTAGATACCCAGTCTGGTTTCATTAACGAGAAGCCATGTTTTCGGTGGTTTATGTTGATTAAAATTTGAAACCTTAAAGCCCCTGTTGTATAAATTGAAAAGTTTGTTTGTTCAAATATTTGCACTTTTCAATCGGTGGTTTTCCTTTCTAAGTAATACGCCAACAAATGAAACACTAATCACCGGAATGTTTTAAAGGGGAACTTCCAAATTTAATATTAGACGCGGAATAGCCAAGGAATTATTGTTAGAACAAGGTGTAAAGGGGAAAATTATGGAAATTAATGAAAACGCTTTCAAAATGTTCCCGGCTAATCTTAAATTTGAAAGAAACCGACAACGGAACGACGTCTTTGATCGGCTATTCAAAAAGGCCAGTTACACGAAAATATTTCCAAAACACCTTGAAAAACAAGGCCAAAATCTAAATTAATTTCCACCCGGATTCTGTAAATAATTGCGTGTTTATGCTAATTAGTCCATGAATATTAAGGCAATAAGGTATTTATTGGGAATTTTCTTTGCTTATTGGATTTTGGTTGTGGTTTGATTTTTGCAAGATTTTCAAGACAAATATTTTTATTGGTTCTTGGTAGCTAACTTTTTAAAACATCTATTATTATAGCATAAAATTGTGCTTTTAACATTTTTCTTTTGCACATGCAAGAACTTGTTTGTTTGAATTCGAAAGCATATTTGCAGTTATATATCGTAATTTAAATTGACGGTGGACTTTTATAAATCTATGACATATTGCTATGTTAGGTATCATGATTTGACTTCATTAACAATAAAAGCCATGTTTTTGGTGGCATATATTGAAAGAACTGTTGAATAATTGTGTACAGAATTTTTTTTTCTTAAAAATAATCTTAACGTGTTTGTTCCTGAAAAAGAAACATCTCACCTACTAACCCACAGTAAGTAAGTAGATTCAATGGAATGTTAATGTTTTTATTCCTTTACTTATTCGGAATAGTTTTCTTCAATGTTTATGTTTCCCCTGCAAATGTTGCTCAACTAATAGCAGCGCCTTTCATGTCAGAGTTAACACAATGTGGAACAATCCAACTGAGCGACAAATAACATTACACATTCCCTTTACTTAGAGTCAACAATAAACATTAAGCACAACTTGTTAGCAATGTCTTCACTGCTCGGCTTTGTTCTCTAGTTGACAACTCGACCCTGTTCTCCACTGTGTTCCGTATTCCCAGTAGCAGCATAAGATAAATGGGCCCATATGATTCGCGATGTATCCTGATACAGATGACTGTAATGTCATGGTAATGATGTAGGTACGTCACAGTTTCAAATTAAAGGAGTTTCTACTCGTATTCTCGTATATCTCACATGTGCACGATGATTTAGGTTCAATTTACAAATTCAAAATAAAAATAAAAATCAATTTTAATAAAGTTTACGCGTCTTGTACCTTGGGTAGACAAAGGTAGAGGTGTACCTATTAAATGCGTGGAGGAAGATCGAAGTGAATATACAATTGCACGGAATCTGAAAAAGAGAGGATAAAGACAGG
Organism: Glyphotaelius pellucidus; assembly: GCA_936435175.1. Classification (NCBI taxonomy): domain Eukaryota; kingdom Metazoa; phylum Arthropoda; class Insecta; order Trichoptera; family Limnephilidae; genus Glyphotaelius; species Glyphotaelius pellucidus. The sequence continues at coordinate 17,852,390 of OW386548.1, forward strand.
AGAACACTTCAGAATAAAAATAGAACGGTATCGTGGGAGGAATCTTTTCTTATCCTTTCAAGAGATGATGATTCTCCCAGAATCATTAAATTTAAGACGTTCCTAAAAATGGCTTTGAAAACGTTTATAAACAGATTTATTTTTTATTTATTTGCCAAAATATAATAATCAGCAGTCTAATGTCTGCAATGGTCCATAGTAACCTCTCGGTGCATTCAACATCCACATAAAGAAGTCTGTGTTATATGCTTGCAATGATTTACAATGCATTGGTGCATTCAACACTGTCCTAATTATAATTATATTCCTGGAGTTAATAATTGTTAAGGAAGTCTACGGATAATTGCCGTGCTGTGACCTTGATCTCTCAGTTCTTATTTATATCGATCCTCAGAGAACTTTGCAGGAATTTTCGTGTTTTCTCAAGTGCTTGCGCAGTGACAACCACTAGAGGCGTCCCTTAAGATGAATATTTTTTTAACATGATGTAAGGGAGACACAACGATTTCTATGAGATTTATGTGAGTTGTTCCGAAAAGTAAACAAATTAGTCTGAGGGATTAAATTCTATCTCTGCCATTAGAGAGGATGAGAATATAGCCATAAAAAACCAATGGCGTTACAAAACACGAGGACTTTAATCCTTTTGCTTATAGGTGCAGAAGAAAGTCACCTTTCATAATTTCGTAGAAGCAATTTTATTCCTGTCAGCTTTGATTTAAAAGAATGCAACAGTCTTCTTATGAGTTCCATATTTTTTTTTATCTGAAGATGAAACATATTTCGTTTTTTTAAATCAATTTATATTACTGAATAATTCGTTGGCTTAAAGATTCATGATAACTTTGAATTCTGTACAAGAACGTAACATTGAATGTAGTCGAAATACCTACACTGCAAAATACATTCAAAGCTCCGATTTTTATTAATGGATCTGCCAAAAGTGTGTTGTTTTTAAGACTTCTTCAAGAAATTTAATTGGATAAGTGGTGGAATGGTTTTCTTCGCTCTAATACCAATTTTATAAAAATTGTGAACATTTGTGCTGATATATTATTGCCCACCTCACTAGGTGTAAAACGCATGACAATTTACAAGAGTCGTTGTTCATCTAAATTTATGATACATATTTTAAAGAAGACAAATACAAATGTTCTAAAACTTCAATCAATTTAAAAACATGAATGTTGAAAGAAATTTTGAAAAAGTTGTATTTATGTTAAACAAAAAAAGTTTGCCCCAGGCAGGTCGCACGACACACGTGAGCCGCTCCCAACTTGCAAGTAAAGGTGAAGTAAATTACGTTAGCAATAAAAAAAATTGAAATGAAAAACACAAAATAACATTAGTTCAATCCTCAGCATGTGCGTGCTTTTGAAAGCACACTTGAACTTTAAGATCGAATTACCCCCACAATAAAGTTTGTTTTTAATACGCGTGAAGCATTTATCTTTTTTTTGTATTTTAACAGTGTTTTAGTTATTGCTTAATGTTAATTCCTTGTTTTATTTTTTTTACAACATTATGTTTTATCATACAAAACCGAGCGTCAGTTTGGTTTTGAGAAATCTCTAATTTAAAGTATTTATTTTTTTACAATCAAATACTTGTCATAATATTATAATAATTCTATTAAAAAATCTTATCGTAGCACATATAAAAAAACCGGAAGGGTTATTTTTAATGGTAAATTTATAAAAGGGTAAAGATACAAAGGTAGAAGATGAAAAGGTAAAATTCTTTCAGCGACATTTTTTGGAAATGTTACAATTCAATGGTTTCATTTAGAATAATCTTCAAAGAATAACATTGCTAAGTAATTTTTGCTGATGAAGGCAATTTTTATACTAAAAACTAAATTTATGGATACGATTTGTTTTAGCTTATCGAGAAAACAGTGAACGAAATTACCCAACCCTGACTCTCTTAATAATGATTAAAAAATTCAATAATGAAAATATCTTATTATTTTTAATATTTGACACAAAATTTTGAAAAACAAATAACCACTTTCGTGTGAAATTCTATATTTTTGAATTTGTAAATATACCTCTTTATCGTCTCTTTAAATTTTTTATTCTGTGGCTTAAGAGTCATCAACTAGCGGCCGAGAATTTAAATTTCGTCGAACCTTAATCTTGCGATCGTACCCTTGCAACTGTTCAGGGCGGTTCCGATGAAAAAAAATAATTATTCTGCATACCAGCATCTTAAAATTATAACTCAATATCAATTTTATTTCATTCCTAATTTGCTTTGGTAAATACCCACATTCAAAAATGCTCAAACTCGAGATGATAAAACTATTAAAATTATGTAATTTTTGTAATTATTTTTTGATCATTAGTATTTATAATTTTCAATAATGTCAAAGAAAAATAAGAATGTTATTTTTTTTTTAATATTATATTAAATAATTTGTAAGACCGTAAATAAATAGACAAACTATTTTCGTCACAAAACAAAGGCGTGGATGTTTTTTTATGATTTTATTTGAACTAAAATTAAAATTCGAAAAGTAGCATTCCCAAATAATATATTGATTTTTTTTCTGCATGTTTATATAATTTGAAATGTATGTTGTATAATACAAAATTTTGTTTCAAAATTTTACAAATCTGCCAACGACCTACGGCTAAATCTTATTGTACTAAAAATAATCATATTTTCTCAAAATTTAAAACAAAGTTTTACAAGATAAAATAATAGTCTTTTGAAATCAATTTATATTTTTTGTGGAAAAGAGTCAATACGTCTAAAATTTGATTTAAAAATTACGTTTTTCCGGTTTCATCTGATTATTCTCTCTTAAAGAATTCTACTAATTCATAGTCAATATAAAAATATTAACTAAATTTGATTTGTGCGAGTAAATTTTCATATTCATAAACAAAACTTTAATTCTGCTTTCCTTTCTTTCTCCGACTCAATCTCTACAGTCCGAATTAGCCCCATTTTGTGCACCCTTTGACTTGCTACCCTCTTACTCTATTATCAACGTTAATTGCGTCCTCGTCGTAACACTAGTCTGCCCTCTGCCGGCGAGTGGAGATAGTATTGTCATCGGTCTCCAAAGGCGGAGCTTTTGTCACTGATGCAGACGCAGCGCAGGTGTGGGAATGGTTCTTTGGAGGAAGCCAGAATCGAGTTCCAATTCATTTTAATGTGTCATAATTGTGTCAAATATCAAATTGGACATGTTTAAATTGAAGAAAAAAATTAATATAAGGACGCGTTATACAGAAAAATGATTTTGCAATAAGCTATTAATTTCAATGGCTTCCGAAAATGTCGATATCAAGAGCGGGGTGATGTCTATTATGTGCAGTACAATATTTCTCCGAGCGGCACGACCTATCCAATTTACCCTGGCTCTGCATCTCGGAACAATTAATGACCTCGAATGTCGGTAAAACTAATAGTTTTGTGAACAGTTAGTGAGCCTCGTCTACAAAAAAAGTAAATTTCTAATTTTATCTTTTTTAGTAGGGACTTATATACCTCCCTACAATAATTTACCAAAAACCATATAATATGATACGTAGTTTTTTTTAAATATCAGCTTTTATAATTTAAAGAGTTTTTACATTTAAAATTTTTTAAATAAACTAATCTTTAAATTCTCACAAATTATACATTTTTTTCGAGGAAACTTCACTATCTGAATGAAAATTCTTTTTCAAACTTTCTTCAGGCAGTTAGGTTTAGTGCCATACTATTGAAAAGCTCAGTCAAAGTTAGCCTTCGAGTCAAAGTAAGGCTTCGTTAGGTATGTTTTTAGGTTTTCACGGCCAAAAAGTATTTTTGTTATTGTTTTTGGGGTGTTATGCCGTGTTTCGCTACCTCCTTCTTTAGCCAAAAAAAAAAAAAAAAATAAGGCTTCGTTGATTAATAAATTGAATGCAGCTGATTTTCAGCTGCAATGTCAAACGGTCGAGTTTAAACAGGAAACTCAGTATTTTTTAATGTTAAATCCGTATTACAATTCAAATAAAATAATAATTCAGACTTTTTTTTGCCAACAATAAGTATAGATCCGTTTATGATTTTTGATGCGTAAGTATAAAAATCCTTTTTTGAAATTTTGAAAAAGGTATGAAAACGTCTTAAGAAAAATTATCTTTTCCATTGAGAAGAAAATCTGAGAAAAAAAATCTGTGAGGAAAAAATATCTGTTGGAAAAAAAATCTGTGAGGAAAAAATATCTGTTGGAAAAAAAAATCTGTGAAAAAAAAATCTGTGAAAAAAAAATCTGCGAGGTAAAAATTTTGAGGCTTGCAGGAAAAGCTTTTGTTGGCGAAATTTTCTGATTAACGCAAATATTTTCAACCTCAATTCCATTGTGAGTGATGAACATTCGGTATCTCCCCGCTGTTACACTACGTGATGGAATACTATTTCTAGAACAGAAATCTGAACTGAAAATAATTGTAAATCCTCCTTGGAATTTATGTTTCATTGTTTCCTACCAAGGCTTTAAAGCATTCGGAAGGAGTAGCCCTCTACCTCTGCTGTACAGAATGCCCTCAAGAACGCCACTTTCAGGGCGCAACTAAAGTGGCACTTTCTGTTACCTTCAGTTTAATGTTCCACTTCCACCCCAAATTAAATCCTTTCTTTTGCCTATCCTGAAACCTTCTCCATTTTTAGCCAATTTATTTCACTGAAATACATATGTTATTTAAATTTTTAAAATCACTTAGTGCGAAAGAACTATATGAATTTCAATTTTTTATAAGAAAAACTCTCTTTTTATAACTTTTGAAGGTTATTCCCATCAACGTAATCATTGAAGAAGAAAATAACACTTATCTTAGTGTTATTTACTTATCTGACTTACTTAAGTATTATATTCTGCTTCAATGATATATGAATTTCTACTAGGAACTTGTTTTCGTCAAGTCCTTCTTTAATGTAAAATTTGAGAAAAATAAAGGAAATAAAAAAAATAAAAAATAAAAAAATAAAAAATACCTAAAAAAAAAAATCATTCAAAGTGCTTTTATCTTACAACTCTCAAATTTTTAATAATAACGAATTTTAATTTCAGCCAACTTACATGGAATTAAATAAGGGTATTGGTGATAAAAATAAAAACAAAGATTATTTCTTCAAACTTACAAATTCACTTTGTGGCATCATTATTGATTTAATGAAATCAAATAAAGCAAAGATAATCGTTGCAAGCTCTCATTTAGCTATAATATTAATATTTTTTTTGTACAAAACACTGTTTGTTCGTCTTTTTAACACAGTTTGATAATGCCATCTGAAGGCAGAACAGCTGTAAAGCGTAATAATGATTACACAGCAGAATTTGTTCGTAAATAAACCTTTTTAAAATTGAATATTATTAAATTAATATAATTTATTGTTTTATAAAGTAGAACGTCTGTGGCGGAGAGCTTTTGTTTGATTTTTTTATACAAATGTTTTATTCCGGGATTTATGAAATTTTGCACACTTGACCTTCAAATTAAGAGGAAATTCACTATCTATGTTTGAATTCAGCTATTTACATGTTAAAAAAACAAAGCTCCAATTTAACAAAAAAATAAAATAAACCTGTTTCCTTTTACAACCAAGTTAGTCAGAAGTGGTGGATAGCTGTATCTCGGAACATGCTCACATTCATTTGGGAGATGGTTGTGGGTACCGCCGCCCCGGGAACCATTTATTGGATAACCAACGCCTCTGCTATAAGCCACCTCACCTCATCCGGTGATTTAACTGGGGTGCCCGGGTTCGTAGGGTGAGGTTTGTCTAGGTCTTGGCCGCACATGCGTTTGCCCTCCTACTGCGTGATGGGCTCGATTGAGAGAGACTGGTTGATTCATACGTCCGTCACTCCTGTACACAACGACCTCAACACCTACCCACTCCTTATACATTTTTCCTTCCCAGAACTTCTTGTCCTTTCTTTCCTAAGAAGACCCTCCAAACATCATCCCAAAAGATGACATAGGCCCGGCTTGGTGTAACTCTAAGTGACCAGCTCAGATATGAGGGCTACATCGAAGCCAGAGTTAAGTTAGCCTCTCAGAAACTGAGCGTACTGTACAGGGCCCGCAGATATTTTAATAGTACACAACTGCTAACTCTGTACAAATCGCAAGTGCGCCCCATGGTTGGATTTGACAGCCACCTCTGGTCTGGAGCCCCAAAATACCTAAAAAAACCCTCGATTCTGTGCAGGAACTGGTGGTCCGATTGATAGACTCTCCTAACCTTACAAACGGATTGCAATCTTTAGAGCATAGGCGTCAAGTGGGAATGCTGTCCTTGTTCTACCGGTATTACAATGGAAGATGCTCCGAGGAACTACCGTCATTGATCCCTGCGGCACCGGTGCATAGTCGGGAAACACGAAATACACGCGCTCAACATTTTTACACTGTTGACATTAGTAACATGAGAATGGGTCGTTTCTACGACTCATTCTTGAGTTCAACAGCTCGGCTGTGGAACGATTTGCCGGCCTCTGTGTTTCCTCCCTCCTACAACATGGGTCTCTTCAAGACCCACAGCACAGCACTCCACACAGCATCTTCAAAGATGACATAGGCCCTGAGGGAAATTATTTTCCTCAGGGCCTCCTGTGTGGAGTTAATGTAAAAAAAGGGAGTTAATGATTTCCGGGCCAAATGTAAAAAAGAAAACAAATTCATAATACAGACGTTCAACGTTTTTTGTCATACCCCTCCGTTATTTTTACCCTGCACTGGTTTTTGTTTCACTCAATCAGACTTGGGGCATTCTCGACTTTTTCTACTATTCACTTGAGCTTCTTGTATTAAAATTTACATTGAAATATACCTAACTAAAAGATGATGAAAACCATCCACTTATCTTCTAACGTCCAAGTCGATGCACCAAACCCAAGTTGAACTTTGGCAGTGAGGGAATCGGAATGGGGCATTATTCAATTTCAAACGTCGCGAGCCGTTCAAATATTAGATGGGTACTTGAAATAAATTAATTCAGTACTAGTTTAATTGATAACTAAGTGATAGTTAATAATGTTGAATTTCAGTAGTTAAATTACTTCATGTATTAATTTAATAAAATATAAACCTTGATTAACAAAACAAACATGTATGTAACAAACATAACAAGTATGTACGTGTGCACGTAACATATCAAACGTCAAAAACAGATATTTCTATCGCCGCTGGTGTTTCAAACAATATTACCAACTCAAGGTAAACAATTGTATTTGATCAATTTTGTGAAGGCTACCGTGGTTGATTGGTTACAATACTTGGCTACGAATTCGGAGGTTATGGTTTCAAATCTCGGCTTTTTTTTTTTTCGAGTTTTGTTTTTTAAATTCACAACTAATCAATAAAAATATAAACATAGTTTACTTACAGCCCGTTTCAGAATTGAAGCTACTTTCAGGTGAAAGACCACGTTTCAGAATCTTAACGTTGGCGTTGCTTGAAATGTCTACGCCCGTGCTTGGTAACCAAATCAGAATAGTCAGGTTTTCCCCTCTTTTCTATTCTCCTCTTCCTTCCCTCCCCACCGCCTTCAACCTCAAAAAATACCCCAATTGGGGATGCCATAGTCTCACTGGCTCTAGTCGCTCGAGAGCTACTGTTGTTGGGGACCTTGTGACCATCTACATCAATGAAAAATTATTGAAAATAATATTAGTAATCGGTAAAAATTATGGAATTTATTTGGGTCTTTGTACTTCAATTGGTAGAATGATAATCTCAGAAGGACTTGAGGACCTGGGTTCCTGTCCCAGCTGCGACCGTTTTCTTTTTAATTTCGAAGACTTATTCCATTTTCATAATATTTTTTTTATTTTTGCTTTACAGTACAAACATCAAAATGATACTATTCTACGCCTAATAATGCTTTTTGCTAGCTATTTTGTCTACCGAGATACTGCAGCGCTACGGAAATGTTTCAGGAGGGACGAGTGCGCTCTTTCAGAGCACTTCTCCACCATCGCTTGGGAAGACTATGCCAATCGAATAATGCAATCATCACTGCCATAATTGCCTAAATGGAGTATCCCCTAATGGTCCTCTGGAGACGGGAAAAAATTAAAAAATAATAAAAATAGATCATATTTCTAGGAACTGACTATCAGCAGTTTTAAAAATATTTCTTTTAATCTCAACGAAACTTCGTTAACTTATATTATACAGTTCAGACAATGTTATAAAGTCAAATTTGTATTGACTTTTTTTAACTCTTCAATGATGAAAATTCTGGTTGTCCGCATTTTATTGTACGAGTAATGTTTTGAAGTATTTTTGGAAACGGTCACTATACATTACTGCCATACTGCCGGGCTGTAAATTTAACTCGAATAACTAAATTTAGTGTCTCTTTTGTAAAAAAAATGTAGGTTTGAATTTATAATATTATATTAAGTTCATGTGTATTTTATACAATTCGTTAAGCTGCACATTGTGATACAGGAATGCTCAAGTGGGATGAGCTGCTTTTGATTTTGTCGTAACACACTATTCTTTGATAAATAAAAATTATACAAGTCTTATCTGTGTTGATTTTTTTAACAATTTGGTTCGATTTGTGTAAATTTAAAACAAATTACAAAACTTACTGTGAATTATGTAATTCAAGAAATTCCTTGTTCTCCGCAATTTTTCGAGGAGTGGTTCTTACCTGTAACAAAATAAAGTTATGATTATAATTATTAATACTAAAACTTTTAAAAATCAAACAGAATGAAAGTTTTATATGTACCTAAAGCTTTAAAAAAATTCAAATCCATTATTTTTTAAATATTCTTGGAAAGTTTTTTTAAAATAATTTCGGGATATTTTCATGGAAAGGGTAAAGTCATTATCGTAAAACAAAACAAATATTGGTACAAGTCTCGAATCCTTGGAGCGGAGGTTGAAGGATTTTAATTAATCAAAAACTTCCATTATCGACGTTTGCAAGATTTATTTGCAGGAGACTCTGTAGTATATACCAATGGGGCTGTAAAAGCGTTATTGTCTCGAAAAATAGGGGAATTTTAATCATGTAATTCCTATTGGATTTTGCGTTACCTGGAAATTTTTATGGGACTCGTTTGATTGAACTGTATTGCATATGTCTCATCATGGCTAAAAAGTAATAGACTCTTCTTAAATTACAGTAAAACTTTTTACCTGACTTTTTATAAAAACAGTAAAAACAAACCCCCCAATAACCTTAAAATTAGAATACATAATGCTAACTGTAATCAAGTAACATGCTCTTCTTGCTTTGAACTTGGAAAAGTTGAAATAATCAAATATTTGGGTATTTATATTGATACAAATTTAAATTGGCAATCACAAATTAATAATACCGTTTCTAAATTAAGATACCTTACGTACATATTTTACTAACTTAAAGAAGTACTTAATATTGACAAATTAAAAATGATTTATTTTTCTCTGGTGCAATCTTCACTCATGTATGGAATAATAGGATGGGGTGGTGCACTTGATGTATTTATAAAACCTTAACAAATAACTCAAAATTATATTATCAAAGTTATGTATAATAGAAACAGAACATTCTCGACAGATGCATTATACAAAGAAGCTAAACTATTCAGTCTCCGTAAACTATTTATACTGCAAACTATGAAATATTTCTTTAAAAACAAAAACAAATTTGAAAAAAAATGAAAATAGAATCAACATAAGGAATAATAATGTTTTTTATACCCCCCAAACGAATACCAAACAAATGCAAACTCACAACAGTTTCATTGGACCTCGTACATTCAATCTTTTACCGAAAAATATTCAAATGACAACTAAACTACTTCAATACATAAAGGACTTGAAGTCGTGGCTTGACAATATAGATATTGAAACGTTGTTTGTGTAATTTCTATCACTTTATGTTTCAAATATTTAAACAATACACTTATTATTACACTATGTACTTATAATTACAATACACCTTTATTATAACATTACTACACTTAATATACACTTACTATTACACTTAATATTACACTATACACTCGCTATTGCACTGTGTATGTTCATTTTGTGCACAGCTGTTTAGACAATTTTTAATCATGTTTTTGATTTATTTGCCCATTGTTTGTTCTTTTTAGGTACAATACTAAAATATATTAAACTATATTACCCACGCACAGGCTGCGCCTTAGTGGGTTCCCATTATTCTTACTATTTCATGATAGATAGATTTCATGTATACATCTAATGTAAAATTTGGGAAAAATAAAGGAAATAAAAAAAAATAAAAAAAAAACCATCCTTAACATTTAATAAAAGTCCATTTCATTAAGTTACTTGAAGGCAAGACCATTATATTGTTTATTATTACTTTACTAATGAAGATAAGGAAATATCATCAACATACATAAGATATAAGATTTAATTTTAAACGATCGATCGGATCGTTTTGACATGACGTAGATCGTTTTGACTCGGATCGTTTTGACATGCCGTAGAGCAGATGAACTGTGAAAGCAAGGCCAAAATAACCAAGGTATGTGACGCAAAATGAATGAGAGAATAAGTCAGGGATGCCCTAAAAAGATGTGGCACGACCAAACGAATCAAATATATGGGTCGGATCAGAAAATCAGAAAGACAAGAATCAGAAAATATGAGTCGGATATAAATCAGAAAGAAATATATGAGTCGGATCGAAAAATCAGACAAAACAAGAATCATAAAATCAGAAACTGTCAGAAAATGATAACGTGTTAAACATTTTGTTAACTTAAAGCAGCAAGTTTAGTTGAATTACTGAATTAATGAGAAACAAAAAATGTTTATTGTTATGAACCTAAGAAAAAACACTTCAAGCAAATGATGTCGTAATAATGATCAATGATCATCAGAAAAAATAAATGTTTCCAGACCGTGATTAATTTTCGTCGTCTTTGTTGGCGAAATAGAAAAAAATGCTTTTACTTGGTTCTATAATAAGATTTCTCTTTTAAAAGAATTGTTCTTTAAAACTACCGTCGAGGACTCAAAATTCTGTGAACCAATTAAAACTTTTTTTGCCTTATTTGAAGATGAATCCAAAGTTCGTAATTCGTTTCACATGGCATCCATCATATGAAAATATTCCGCTCTCAAAGAAAACTGGCCCCAGGCTTGGCGGATGCTTTTTAATTGTTTCCTCAGTAAAGTTTCAGCAATTCCGCATAGTTTTTCCGTTTCTCTGAGGTTTTTCTGATGAACGACAACACATGACATTTTTTTACAACGACCAGAACTTTTTCTTGTTATGTCTTGTAAAAAGAAGCACTGATTGTTTGAGTTTGAGTAATGAAGTACGAAAGGACGAGAGAAACAGAATTTAATAATCGAGTTAATTTTCTTGGATTGATTGGTAATAATGAAAGAGTTTCTTGTGTGCGTAGATTCTACGTGTTTTACTTTGATAATGTTTTTTTGAGATGATGCTTAAAAAAATAAAGCTAAAAATGATATAATAACGAATCAATCGGAATCCACTTTCCATTTTTGCGACTGGTCGGTGGTTGAGTGGGCATCGCGTTTGGGTCACACCCGGGCGTCCCGTGTTCGATTCCTCGACTGGCTAAGTCCTCCATCACAACACAAGCAACATTTTCGGCTTTCTGTGGTGGTGGCAGGAGATTTTCAAACATTGTTGGTTTATTCGTAACCCGGGAATGTTTTTCTTTCTTTTAAAAACAACAAAAAATTCATAATTCCTTTTCACAGATCACGAAATTATTGATTTTTTTGATATTTCTTGATAATTTTTTTCTGTTTTCTTGGAAAAAAAGACTAACCGTTTAATTTTTTTGAAAGTTGAAGATCTATTGTGTAACTATTTCGTTATGTGGACTATCTTAATTTCGTTGAATTACTGCAGAAATCAATATTCTTACTATTTTTAAAATGATGCAAGCAGGGCTAATTGCGAATATTTTTGTGGAAATAAGGTATAAAAGCATATAGTATAATATCAGTCTTCAAAAGTCATGCAATGATGACCAAACTGACTGAAGATATTTTGAAAGAAGCTAAAATCAGATGACAAGCAAATCGACATTACAAAGTTAAAAATCTTCAATCAATCAAGTATTCCAACGCTAACATTTCTTAGTTTCAAACATGTTCTAGTAAAGTATGGTTTTAATCTTGCTTCAAGGAGGTAAAACAAATAATTTACCATGCAATTTTACTATTTCAGAAAAAAAACAGTAATTAAAAACAGAGCGAGCGAAAACAAATGGAAAACCAAATGAAGTCCTCATGATCAAAAACCTTGATGAAGATCTACTCAAACAAGCCCAGTTGTAATGCTACAAGTGTAATTAAAAATACTGTTATCGGTTGATTGTTCGTACCTTCGGTTCAATGAAATCTAGAAGTCAGAATTGCTTTGAATTTATGTGTTTTCGTTTTAAAAATTGGAAGTTTTTGAAGGTTTTTTTTATAAATGTTTGAATTGTTTCTTTCAAAATTGGAACTGGTAACTGATAAAAAGGCAAAACCCTTTGTTAGACTTTGTCAAAAGTCCTAAAAGTGCAAAAATGAATCATCGGGGTATGGATTCGGAGATACTGGTAAAGTAAGACCTCTCCAGCCGGACTCTCTCGACCCATCGCCTTGCATCTAAATGGAAGTGAAGGATTCATAAGTCCGTCCCTCCTTGACACATTGACTCCCAGAATCCCACTCACCCGTCGGCCGTCATGCCTTTTTTCCTTCCCAGAACTTTTCCCTTTTCTTTTCACTAAAAATAATCTCTACACAGCATACCCAAAGACGACACAGGCCCTGGGGGATTTTCTAAATCAAGGCCTACGTGGAGATAATGGTAAAAAATGAAAGTGAAACTTTTTAAAATATGAATTAAGCACAACAGTTCCAATTTGGGAGGCGGGTATGGGTACTGTCGCCCCGGGTACCATTTATTGGATAAAACACCTCTGCCATAGATCACCCCAAAGTGGTTCGCTACATTTGATGACTTACTCGACCCATCGCCTTGCACTGCGATTGGAGGGATTCTGTCCTGGCAATTCTGTCGGATGAAACGGAAATGACGCGTACAGCACCTGCGAAGCAATTTACTCCTATCGAGGCTCCTAATGGTTGAGATATAAAACGGAAACGATGCGAGTCTACCCTCATTGGCCTGCTCACTGCGCTTTGATTATGATCTCATTTTTCAAGGCTCCTTTGTTTCTTCATAATTTGAGATTATTTTGGTAAATTTTCGCTTCTACCGTGTGTTAACTGCACTCGAATTTTTTTTGCGATTGTTTTCTGTTTACCAGATAATGCATCTTATTATTCATGTTTATTGCGTGATAATATTGTAAGACGTTTTTCCAGAATAGCTAACTAATTGAAAAAAATATTTGAAAATCTCCCATTTTGGAAAAAATATGTCAAAAAATATAATCACACAAATAAAAACTTATTTTACTATTAAAACTACACAACTACACAAATCTGAATAAACACCTAATATGAAAAAATACAACTCAAAGGAGTTTGCATACAAATAAAGACCTATATAAGCATTTGAAAACATAAAACATAGATTTTTTCGCTTTTGACAGTTATAGCCAATTTTTTAAATGAATTATCTGCCAAGTCATAGATAATTCATTTAAAATATTCTAGTGTTGCTAGATGGATGAAACTATTGGCTACAACAAGAATGATACTGGCGTAAGCGATTCAGAACTTGTCTTTTATACAGTTTCTTTATAAATAAGGGTTAAAATCGCATTAAAAAAAAGCAAAAACTTTTTCCAAGCCCGCTGGCGGGCTTTCGGCAAATGACAGGTCAATGACACTAGTTCCTCGGAGCCTGATGCCTGTACTATCAAACGGAAAGCCCTTTTCTGCAGAGTCAAGAGTTTTTCAGGTATTTTGGGGCTCCAGAGTCAAATTCAACAATTGCGTTACACCTACTGAATACTTACTTCGATTCGAAAACTTGCTGAAATTATTCTATTAAAAACTAAAAAATATTTAAATATTCATCCCAGATAAAAGAGACTTAATTTGTCATTACTTTTAATGGATAAAATTACTTTTGATAAAGGAGAATGTTGAGAGGCCTTTGCATGAAATACAAAATTTCCGGAAATTGCTTAATTAAGATCATCTTATAACGATAGGTCCGATGAAATAAGGAAAACTTTTGTGTAAAGGTTGAATTTCATAAAGATTTCCAGTTTTCTGTATCTTGGATACTACGACAGTACAAAAAATATAGGCTTTGATAGTATAAAATAATTTCATTTGCTTCAAATAAATGTTACTATCTAAGCAAATAGAAAGATGTTTGAAGATAAAAATAAGCTTCTGTTTTAATTTCAGGCTCTTTAAATGATTAATATTTAGTCATCATGCCTATTTCATAAAAACAATGACCTGGCAAAGATCAGTTATATTTGAATAGAAATGAACAAAACAATTTTTAGACAATTAAGAGAAGAAACAATCTTATCATTTGGTTAATGTTTTTGAAATTTTTACGGCCAAAAATATTATCGTGATTCTTTGACGTTTTGCGCAACCTTCTTTTGGACAGCATTACGTTAGCCATCGATCGTCTGCGCATGCCCTGATGATGGACACTGAAACGTTGTCCGAAAGCTTGCAAAGGAAAAGGAAGCGTAACACAAATTAAAAACGGTAAATCATATAATTTCTGATAGAAGCAAGTAATCTGACGCAAATGACAGAAGTCAAACAGAACTTTTTGCACAAAAACAGTTTTTTTTTTTTTTGTAAATATAATATATATGTTATTAATAAATATAAACGCTAAAGAAAGATCTGAATAAAAACGTTGAGTATTTGTATTTATAATTTTATGAATTATTAAAAACAAACGAGTATTTGAAACAGGATTGTTCTCACATGAGTGAAATCATTTGTAAAAACCCAGTTAAATCAAATAAATCAGTTTACATGAGAAAATCTTTTAAAACTAAAAACCCATTATCATTAAATTAATCGGTTCACATGTGAAAAAAATTGTAAAAACTGTTATTGTTGGGGGAATCGATTAGCTACTTATAGATGTATAGGGTGTTCAGGGATGTACTTGACGTTAAAGTGTGATACCTGACATTATTTGGAGTAAAACATTTACATGAAATATATTGTTTCAGGTAAGAATTTGTGTACAAATATTGTTCGGAGACCGAAATTTTGTTAATATTTTTTACTCCAAATTATCTCAGAAATCAATATCAAGGTCAAGAAAAGTACTTCCCTTAACATCCTGTATAATTTCAGTAAGTAAAAGGCGAATCTAGAGCTCGAAAACGCATCTTTATTTTTTAATCATTTTTTACATGTGTTTTCAATATACAATTTTATGCAATTTTATTCTTCTAGTTGGTGCTTATGCTTAGGAAAGAAGTTCTCGTTAATATTTAAAAAATAATTACAAGGTAAATTAACAGTTTTCCATTGGGAACTTTTGTTTGCTTTTGATTTTGCTGATTCAACAGATCAGTACATACATAGATGTAGTCATGCCGCCCCGATACATTATTATAAGCCTAAAAAAACAGTTGGACCCTGAAGAATCATTTAAATAAATCAAAATCCCCAACCTTACTCAGAAAATATGATACATAATGTACTAAACACAAAACTCTCATTTGCTGCAAGAAATGTTACAATCTCAAATATTCCAGCAAATTTTCACCACTGCAACTGGCTCAGTACTTGAGCTCACGGCTTCCGGTCAAACGAGTGGCTTTTTAAAACTGGAACTGCATCGGATCAACCAATTAAGCCACTGTTACGCAAAGTGTGTGCCGTGGTCGTTAGCTAGTGTGCCTCACCGCAATGCTACATTGTAACAAAATAACATTGCGACGCTGCACCAGCTTAGGCGATCCGACTATCGGATCAGTAGTAAAATAGGCCAAGCGGACATATTCGCCCATTTAAATGAGCCCAACCAAAAAGTAAGGCAAGAATTCTAATACTTTAACGTCACGGGGTAAGATTGAAAGCTAAGTTGGTGTTATGGATCAGCCATGCCCGATGGTATATAGTAACGAAAAGTTCCCAAATGTCATGGCTGCCGATTCAATAAAAAGAGTGCAGGCTTTGATAGTGAAAACTATATACTCGAAGCGTGTATACTATATATACTATATATATAAATACAAAACTATATAGTGAAACAGTAGAAAAAATGAACTCGTATTTTCCTAAGGGTGACCTGCAACCTATGGACTGGGTATGAAATCCATTCTTAGATAGAATTTCCCTTGGACACTTACCGAACGAGCAAGAAGACTTCTTAAGACAAAAACTGATCAGACATTAAAAGTAAAATTTTCCGAAATAGAGCTAGCACATTTTTGGCTACGCATAAAAAAATGAGTATCCATTGATTTCAAAGCATGGTATGGCAATAATCATGCATGCAGGTCATGCATTTGCCACGACCTATTTATGCGAATTGGGGTTTTCAACTCCAACTACGACATAAAAAAGAAAACCCCTGGGGACGATCGTTGAAGAGATGAGAGAAGCATTATCAATGATTGCTCCAAATTTCGATCGCCTGTGCTCAGTAAAGCAGGCTCACATATTATATTGATTTTAATAATAAATATTAAATAAACATTGCTTTTTTCTTTGATGTACCTCTAAAATTTTTTGTTTTGGTAGGTTTACCTTGATCGCAAAAAGTTTGCGAAACACTGGATTAAGCGGCGGAGAATTTTTGAATCCCCGGGCGCTTAATGGACCAAATCTCCAGAGTCCGGATGTTGAAATGCTGAACAGAAAGAGATGAATGTCCGTGATTAGCCAAAGCGCGAATTATTATCGGACCTTTGATTTTTTTCGGAGTGAATTCAAATGGAGAATGTTGAGATAGGTTACACTTGTTTCAAAGTCTATGAATATTATACAATTAATAGCAGTTAAAAAATTGCCTTGCGGGTTTTTTGCTGCTAGGCCCTGCGGGTGGTTTTTGATGCCTAGTTAAGGTGTTGGTGACCATTTTATAAAACCGATAGAAACGTTCTCAAAACAGCCGGTTCCTCGGATCCACTGAGTTCCAGGGACAGTTAGTCACCGGGACAAAGCAACCGTGACAGGCAATGACATCATACGTAATAAATATCCGTTTGATTTTAATATTTACAACTGCCAGTTACAATAATAATTATATATTAAACTAGCTTGTTTTCGGCATGCGTTGCAATGCCATATTCAAAGAAATAAATTGTTTCTCCCTGCATGTCCTTTCCCGTGCGTCTCCATTCCCCTCCCGCGTCCTTTTCCCCTACCACGTTCCCTTCCACCTTCCCCGCCTTCCCTCTCCCCTTTCCCGCTCCCCAATTCCGCCAACCGCCCTCCTGCGTTCCATATATTAAGTCCCAGTACATTCAGTTTTCAAACAGCTCGCGTGTCACCTATTACAATTTTTTTATTCACATTTTCATTTTTCATATATTCAAAATATTTTTTATGTACACCGTAAGAACAATCAATCAAATTTGGTAAGTACATAAAAAAGGTATCTACTTTTTTAAAATATCTACAATTCTTGATTCGATTACTTTATTCGATACTCACCTCAAAGTATTAGGTGAGTATTTTTGTTATTTATTTTTGGGGTGTTACGCCGTGTTTCGCTACCTCCTTCTTTAACCAACGTTTCGGACAGCGTTACAGTGTCCATCATCAGGGCAGATGAGGATGGACACTGGAACGCTGTCCGAAACGTTGGCTAAAGAAGGAGGTAGCGAAACACGGCACAACACCCCAAAAATAAATAACAAAAATACTTTTGGCCTTGAAAACCTAAAAACATACGTATGAGGTGAGTACTTCAAATAAATTAGTTAATTTGAAGAGTTTCGAAAATTGAATTTTGATTGAAGAACAAGAAATGCAAAAATAAAAAACATTCTTATTTTTGCAAAATATCATTCGCAAATTGTGTCATTTTTGACAGTTTAGCAAGAGTTTTGATAAAAAAACTTTTCAGATATATAGTCATACGGTTGTAATAATCCAGAAACCTTCGCGGGGGTGACAAAAGGTATTTTGAAAGTTTCAAACATTTTCTATGCTTAATATAGCAATTCATATAATCATAACTCATATACGTATCCCCAAGCTAGGATATTTTGATTTTAATATGGGTATACATAAGATAAGATTTCTGAACGAATTTCGGAATTTACCAAAGTATTTTAAAGTCCTCTATATTTCTTCTTTTTGAAATTATCGTAAAATCAAGTACTGTTTAGAAAGCAAAAAAAAATACCTATCGGATTTTTGAATTTGAAATATAGTATAGCTTTTTAAAAATGCCGTTTTAAAGCATCCCATACGAAATTAAAAAAAAATAGCTCACCAGAAACATTTGTAACGGAAGGTCGATTTTTTTTAAATTTTTATTCACAATTCAAAAAACATTATATGAATATGTTAGGAATTTGCTTTGAAATTATAACCTCACTCTTCCCTCATTCATAAAGTAAATAAAAAAGAATTCAATGAAAACAAATAACTTTGTGTTCACCACTATTTAAATAGTGTACACCACTATTTAAAACAAAAAACTTTGTGCACACCATTATTTAAATAGTGTACTTTGTGTACTATTTAAATAGTGGTGTACACAAAGTTTTTTGCTTTCATTAAATTAATAATGACGTCACAAAGTGAATTTGCGAAGATTGAAAAAAAAGGATTCTTTTAATTCCCAAAAAATAACTTAAAAATAAACTGACAATTCGAACAGATTGCTTACATATCAAAAAACTTTCATTTCTTTGATGCGTTTACCAACATGTGTATTAGTCATTTACGTTTTAAAAAATACCACTTCCAAGAACTAATTAATAATTATAACAGCATATGCTTAATTTTGACAGTACTTCAGATTCAATTTAAAACACGCAATTGCTGTATAATTTCTTGACTACAACTAACGAAAAATAAGTTATAAATATATTAATCTATGCAAATATAATCATAAACTCACTGTTTTATGAAACAAAAACACGATTCACATAGAGATTACGGAAATCATCTATAACCGAACATTGATTATTTTGCTCGTGGCCGGTGTGCGATCAACATATTAACAACTGCCCACGCGCCAAAACTCTGTGTTGCCCATTTGAAAAATATATTTGATTTTTTTTTTATTAGTAAAGGAAGGATTTTTTATGGCACGGTTTTTGTTCATTGTGTAACTAAAATTCCGTTTAACTATTTATGAACACTACTGTGCTATAGAAGCCAATGAAAGAGGTTAAATTATATGGCGGTACCTGCAAGATGTACGTGTACTTGCACTTCACGTCTCTGTGAGAGAGGAGATCAAGCACTTTTTTATGCTCCGGAAGCGAGGACTGATCTTTTCAGAACGCACCAATCAACAAAACGACTCTTCTTCTTTTTGGCGCTTCCCCGCTCAAAAAGAAGAAGACGGAGAGATATGTAATTACGAATGTTGGACAGAGCGCGCTAATATTTTAAATGATAAAATTGAAGCGAAAATTGTGAAAATGTTTAATAAAACATGACTCCATAAAAATAGAGCAAAAACTTGTGGAAGGCGTCTTAAGTATCATTTAAAGAACACATTCTGAATTTTTTCACAACTACAACTTGTTAAATAATAGAAACAGACTTGTAAAAACACGTTAAATTGCTTGTTAAAAAATTGTTAAAAAACAATTTTCGGAGCATACTTTGCGATTTTTTTCTATCGAGGAATTTCATGTCATTTGCGTTTCGGCATAAAACGCATCTAGGTTTTATCTTCAAAAATAACATATATTTTTTTAAGAGCTAAAAACTTCAAATGTTTAAGAGAGTTATGTAAGAAATCGGTAGAAATTCGAGTAGCGGCGGCTTAACGATTTAACGATACTGCATTGACCATCGACATTTTCAACATCACTTACAGGTAGCTCAATAACTATCTTTTGACACATGTCACAAAATATTAAAACTGACCCCATTACACCTACATGTTATAAAAATTTGTAATCTTCTCCGTTATATATTGGTGTATAACCATTTTATGTAGAACGTGAAGAAATAAATAAATATTATTGAATAAAAGTGATACCAACTACAATTTTTATCTTCCAGCTAACCATACCATCTGCTTTAAGTTTCTCTGTGTACTTATCACAACCAGGATTAATAACTCTAGCAAAAATCGAAGACATTGTCGCAATTAAGTTTTACCACAACTTGCCAGAGAATGAAAAATTATTTATCGGTTTCTTCCTATATTTAACATGGCGTCTTGTCTGTAATAATTGTGTGATGTTATTAGTAATTAGTAATTATTTGTCATTGTTATCGGGAGGGGTGTGCAAGGAGATCTTCTTTATTACCCTACTTTATGCTAAGCAACAATCATGTACTTATGTGTATGTAGATTGCAGGTGCTTAGAACGATCCCGTGCCTTTGTTTGAACCTCCGTTATACTAAGCAGCTTAGCGGAACAAAGCTTTTACGAATTTTGTGTCGTTAGGAGCCATTTTAGCATCACAGTGTACGAAACAGCGTAGAAACATTGTAATAATATGTTCTTGTTCTACAATGTACATTGAGTAATGTATGTACTTTGTTCATGAAAGATATTGTTTAGAGGAAATGAGAAGTGCTTCGCTGTGCTTTGAGACGGCTTATGACTAAGATAGTCGCCACGTAACACCTAAGACTATCTTAAGACTTTCCAAGTTCATTTTTCAGCAAATTCTAAACGAAGGAGATTTAACCCTTCGAATAATGAGAAAATAATATCTATGAACTTTTGCCTGTCAAGATTTGCGTGCAAAATTTCCGGTTCTTCCCGTGCATTTTAAATGTTCCTTTTTATTGGTTATTTTTTATATTTTTTGCAAAAACGAAAATTGTTCTACAATTTGGATAAAATAATCTTTCCGATGTGTTTATTAGAAATCAAAATTTTTGTTTTTAAATATTAAAATTTTGATATTGAAAATGTAAATTTGCTTAAAAATACGTTTCTGGGAATTCCTTAAAAAAGTACGTAAAATAAAATAAACTGTAAATTTTAAATAAAGATTCATTTTTTTAAGAAAATTTGTAATAAAACTGTCACCTCACTTTTTATGACATTCATACAATTTTATTTTAAAATTAAATGTTTGCTACGTCACAAATTGGCACAAAATAAAATCTTAACTTACGATCGGGTTTGTAAAATATCTAACCAACATAGCTCGTACATTCCTATAGCAATAAGAAGCATCATTTCTTTCGCTTTCTAACATAAAAGAAATTACAAATGTTTGAAAGACAGGAAGAGAGATATCTAACTTTTAATAATGCATGGTCGCTCTGGGACAATCTGGGTCTCCTGTTATTATAACGGCATATGATGTTTTGGGACAACTTGGGTCTCCTGTGATTAGACGGGTTAAACAAGATATCTTTATTTTTTACATTTAAAAAAACATGTTGGGAGAGCTTTTAATTAATGAAAATCAACCTTACCGTATATCAGAAATAAAACGAAAAAATTAAAATAGATTTAAATTAACGGACCAAAATATTTAGTCAGAATCCAAAACTTCAGCTGGTTTGGCGCAATAGAGCCTGAGAAAACACTTTTAAAGTTCAACCCCATCCCTTGCCTTTCGGCGGACAAGAACGACGATTGTTTCAAAAACGCTGTTTTTTTTCAGATTTTAATAATAGTTTCTAATCAGACCATAGTTTTTAATCAGAATCTTAAATTTCAGCCGGTTCGGCGCCATAGAGCCTTCGAAAACTGCTTTTAAAGATCGAACCCAAGGCTTCCTGCCCCTGCTCAGAGCAGGATTAGAGGACTGTTGAATATTAACCGAGGGCTAGAAAAGAATATAAAGAGAGCCGGCGATGGTTTGTAAATTTGGGAGGCGGGTATGGGTACCGCCGCCCCGGGAACCATTTATTGGATAACCAACACCTCTGCCGTAGGTCTCACCAAGTGGTTCGCTACGATTGGTGACTTAGCAGTGGCGCTGGGTTATTGCACCCCAACTGCACAGCAGGCCGGATCGGAATAGAATGATTGAGGGAAATCCTTTGACTTCTCCAGCCGTACTCTCTTGGATCATCGCCTTGCACCGCAATGGGAGGGATGGATTCATATCCATCACTCCTGGACGTACTGACCCCCAGATGCCTAAAAACCCCTAACACCCCTATCATTCCCAGAACTTCTTCTCCTTCCTTTCCTAAAAATACCCTTCTCAAAGCATCCCCAAAGATGACATAGGCACTGAGGGGATTTTTTTTTTCATGGTCTCCTGTATGAAGCTAATGTAAAAAAAAGAATCCAAATCCCTTTTCGGAGAACGATTAAAAACAATGATACTATTTGAATACTTGAAACATCAATATTATACAGAAAAAAATTAAAGTTTTTTATCATAAAAATAATTTTAATTGCTCTGAGAATTGCGCTATTCAAGTTCATTGTTAAATAACCATTTCATGAAATTAATCAACAATGTGTAGAATTAAAAAAAATATATGTTTTATAACATTGAAATTAAATTGAAATATTCTGAAAAAATACCCTGGAATCAGCAATCGAATTAAGTCTGTTGTATTTTAGGGTAGCAGACTAAACCAGACCAATATAAGTTACCCAGCAAGATTCACCAATACTGTGTTGAGTATTTGAGCATTGAGTAATAAATATCTTTCGTTTTATCGTTGAAAAAATGGGTCTGTATTTTGAGATGTGCTCCTATTTCTTTCTCCGTCTTTTTCCACTCTCTCACATCATTATTTGGTCTCACGGCATTTCCAAAAGGGATGCCATAGTTCTACTGACTCCAGACAGTTAAAACTCTGAGCAAAAGGTTGTGTAGCAGCCGGCTTTAAGTTATTTCGATTATTATTGTTAAACAGACAAGGCAGTACAAGAAGCGAAAGGCAACATTTACAATAACGGCCCACTAAAACACAACAGTGCTGATGAACAAATGCTATTAACGACTTGTTCGTAAATTCCAATAGCGGAGTTATAAACACAGGCGATTTCAGCCCTGCTGGCTTTGAATAAATTTTCAATAATCCCTTACATCTATCCCGCCTACACCAGCCCGCAATAACCGTATATTGTTTTTCCAATAGATTTAATATTGCAATTATTATCCAATTACCTACCCTATCAAAATATACGGGCTGAGGGGTTATGATTAAAAAAATGAGACTGTCAATATTAAAACACATAAATCGATTTGAATTTTTTTGCATTTGGCCATATGTATAAACCTGTATAGGTTAATAATGATTAATTGGGATGAAAGCTTTCACATACTGTCAAAACGCAACGTATTAGTAACACTTGAAGAGAGCAAAACCAAAATTACTTACTTGCTGTTTGCCTTCAGTATTGATTTTTATCGAATGTATATAAGTACTGCGGCACTTTTTCTAATAGTACAAAGAAAGTAACTAAATAATATCTATAATTATTGCAAGTCCTGAATTGAATTGTACTTTAAAATAAGAATTGACTGAAGAAAAAGGGAATAATGTTGAAAATTTTTGCTTAAAATGTTTGAAATAAACGATTTTTCATAGAGACTGCAAAATGGAAACATGATTCGGTTCTTTTTTATTTCGTGTGGCGTTGTTGTATGTTTTCAAGAGCCATAAATGTAGTATTTTTTGTATTTTTATTAGCTCCATGCAGTACAAAAGTCATCACGACTGTATATTTTTTCTTATTATAAATTCTTGCTGATTGGAATTCAGAAATTTGGAACTGCATGCACAAATCCCATGAAAATTCATTTATGAAGAGAAAACCAGAAGCGTATGGAAATTTCAAAAGTTTTTCGGGAGGTCAAGAATGCTTATTGAATACAAACCCATTCTCACGAAATTATGACAGTATTAAACTCAATGTGGGCGGTATTTTTCTCCGAACTTTTTCACAGCTTTTGGTACGAAATTCACAACTACGGTTCAGATTAGTTTTTTTTATTGTTTTGCTATAAACCAAAAAAATACCTTTCAGGTCAAACAAAAGTATTTTTTGCACAGTTATTGTACAAGATAATCAAGGAATCATTAATAACCAATCAAGGTTGGTTGATTTCGTTATCAATGATCCCCTTTCTTCACCGCTGCCTGATTTTTGTTCTGCTTAGGTACTCAATCAGTTTATTTTTTTAAATAATTATTACGATGTTTATCTATATATATAAAATTCATAATATCTTCGTTTCTGAGTTTGTATGTGAGATGCCTATGCGTTGCTAAACTTTTCTTCCGATTGCCATGAAACTTTGGGGATTTGAAGTGCGCGTGCCCGCGATGGTTTCTATATACAATAGTGAGTTCTGACATCATGAAATTATGCGTTGCTAACCGTTCATCCGATTGCAATGAAACTTTGGGGGATTGAAATGTGCATGCTCGCTATGGTTTCTATATACAATAGTGAGTTCTGGCGTCATGAAATTTTATATTGCTAACCGTTCATCCAATTGCAATGAACCTTTGGGGATTTGATATATGCATGCCCGCGATGGTTTCTATCTACAAAAGTAAGTTCTGGCATAATGAACGCGTGCGTTGCTAACCGTTCATCCGATTATGATGAAACTTTGGGGATTTGATGTGTACATGCCCGCAATGGTTTCTGAATATAATAGTGGGTTATGGCATCACAAAATTATGCGTCGCTAATCGTTCGTCCGATTGCGCTGAATCTTTGAGGATGAATAAATGGGTGAGTGAGTGAGTGAGCGAATAAATGAATCAGTGATATTTCCACCTTATACCATGCTAGAGAAGCCGCGAGTAAAAGCGAGTTTCTTATAATTTCCTATTAAAGTATAAATTATGTTTGAAATGTATAAGAAATTAAATAATAATAAAAAAATATTATTAATATATAATAGAGCTTTAAACATCAACTGGGTTTTCATTAATCATTATACATAATAAACAGGCCTCCCAGCCCCACTATTCCCACAAAATATTTTGACCTGCCATCGAAACCAAAAATAGAAAAAATTACAAATGGAATGAAAGTCATGCCTTACTATGTGACCACACTGAATTATTTCTCCGCTCCTGACAACAAAAGAGGGCAATTTTTTCCTCTGCCATCAATACAGCCAGGACCAGCAAATATCAATATTCTGGACCCCGATCACGTTGCCGTGTTGGCTTCTGTTCAAATCATTTTCGAGTTTGGTTTTATCTGGCCAAATTCCAACGATATCTGAAATTCCAATAAATCTTCCGGGTATTTAAAATATCTGCGCACTCATTACGCACAATAATTTTAATGCGTACTGAATTTTGAGTGGTAAGCAATCGAAATTCATCAAATTGCCGTAAGTCATGACAAATAATATTAGATGGCCGACGTAGTCCAGCGGTAAGGCTCTTGACTCGCATTCCGAAGGTCGCGGGATCGAACCCTGGCGTGACAAATAAATTTTATTTGATCAATTTTTGTTATTTCACAATTTATTCATTTAAAATAATATATAGTTTATTTGTGGCACGTTCCAGAGTGGAAGATACTCTCAGTATCGCCCTGGTGTAAGAGCACCATTCAGAATTAAAAAGTTTCTTGAAATGGCTTTAGCCATGTTTGGTGACCAGATCTGAATAGCCAGGTACTTCCAACCTTCCTCTCCCCCATCTCCTTCCCCTCCATACTACTTTCAGCCTTACAACATACCCCAATTGGGGATGCCACAGTCTCTCACAGTTGGGACTCTTGGACTCTTTAAAAAAAAAAAAATTCTGACGAATGTATTAAGTATGCGAAAATAGAATCTTTTGAAAATTATATTATACTGGCGAGTTCCCAGCAAGCGTTGCTACGCCACTTAATATAGAATTTTTCTCCCTGCGTGTCTTTTCTCTCTCCTCCCTCTCCTCGCTCTCCCGCGTTCCCTTCCCCTCTCGCGTTCAGACTCCGCCTTCCCTCTCCCCACTTTCCTCGCCCGCTACCTCTGTCCCGCGAACTCCTCTCCCGGGTTCCCCTCCCGATTTCTCCTCCCCCTTCCCCCCTCCTGCATTCCATACATTCAGTACCGGTCCATTCAGTTTTCAAACAGCTTGCGCGCCACCTATTGCAATTTTTTTTTTAATACAAATTTCACAATGCCAGAGCTCACCAGTAACCTTTGTGGACGTGCTCACAACAACTCACCATAGTTTCCTCGCAATCGAATGAACGGTTTTGTAACGCATTTTCATGACGCCAGAGCTCCTCTTATATATAGAAACCATCGCGGACATGCACACATCAAATCCCCAAAGTTTCATCGCAATCGGATGAACGGTTAGCAACGCATAATTTCATGATTCCAGAACTCACTATATACGGAAACCATCGTCATCGGATGAACGGTTAGCAATATATAATTTCAAGATGCCAAAACTCACTATTGTAAATAGAAACCATCGCGGGCATGCGCACATCAAATCCCCAAAGTTTCATCCCAATCGGTGTGATTTAGCAATCGGAATGGTTTAGCAACGCATAACATCTCACACACACAGACAGAATCGAACATATTTTAATAAATTTCTGTCTATGTGTGTATTCTATTCGATTTTATATCCATACTAATATTATAAATGCGAAACTGCTCGAGTTTGTTTATGACGCTTTCACGCATAACAATAATTCTTTCACTAATAGAAAGCTAAATTATATGCGCAGACTATATTTTGTATATTATGGTAAGCTCTGGCGTTATGAAATTATAAATATTAATATATTTTATTTGTTATACGTTTTCTGTCGCTAACAAAAGCGAGTTTTTGCTAATGTCAGAAAAAAAATCGTTTCCATGGAAACGATGTTGATATATTTTTGGGTTCCATGCTGGTAGGTACTCAGTCTACTGGTCGGCTACTGCTGCAGAAAATTCAAATATTAGAATTAGTTTTTTTTTTTTTGGACAAGCTTGGAATAAATGTCAAATGAGAGTTCCTATATTAAAAATATAATTCGTAACGATTATAAAGACTGAATGATAAATAGAGTATTTTTTTATTATATTTACGAACTTCCAAATATTTAAATAAAAATAAATATTCGAAATGTTTGTAAGCGCATAAATTCCGAACGAATGAACAAAATTGGATAAGTTTTTTTCTTTGAGCTATAGCATTATGAAATTTAGGTGGTAGGTGAGATGTTTGAAAACTGAATGTAAGGGAATGAATATATGGAATGCGGGAGGGGGGATAATTGATAAGTGCGAGCGCTACAGTAATTTCCCGTAATACCATGCGAGCAAAGCCACGGGGAAAAGCTAGTATTATATAAATGGTAGAAGTATTATTTTTAAAGCTTCCTACGCATACAGATCAATTAAAAGAATAAAACGGGTAATGTTAAATTAAATAGTCCTTTATCGAATGACAAAAAGTTAATTTGTGCAAGTAACAGAAGTAAGAAAAAAATTGAGTGTAGGTTCCCTAAGTTGTGTTGGGCTAGTTTGCAAGGTGATGATTGTGATACTAATATGGCTGTGAAGAAAATAACATCGAAAGAAGGGCAAAATGTGCTTTCTTTGGGTGGTTTACCGATTTATCATGATATTTAGTTTCTAAATCAAGTTAATAAAAAGCTCGTAAAGAGATGTAGCGGGGTAGTAGTGGGATAGAATTAAAAGAGGAACTGAACATGGAGGATATTTTCACGTAAGTGCTTTTGAATGCATGCCAACAGATAGGTATATAAACTTACGTTAGCATCATTAGTTGCCTCCAGACGAGCTGCACAACTCGTGTGGACCGATTTGACTAGCAAATAAACACTTAACAACCAAAAGGGCAAAATAAAGTTAATGAAATCAATTGATAATTATGGTGTTTTGGATCTTTACTTACTTGATGGTTGGGAACGGTTAAAGTGCATTTGCGGTACGTTTAGAGGCAACTGTTGAGTATTTAGGTACCAACTACCGCAATTATTGTGCTTACATATAATAATGTTATTATCTTTGGATTGAACAATTAATTTTGCATTATTATCAAAGTGGCAAGTTGGCATAAAAGGGTAAATATATATCAGGGATGTTTCGTTTTGCACCGTAAATGAAGCTCTTTATTACTCTTGCAATTAAAGATTAATTTTACAGAGGGAATCAAAATTGTAAAACTAAATTTTAAAAATCCCAAGAGTGTAGCAGTCAGATTGCCTATACGCTTCGAAGCTATTCTTTAACCACTATTCCGAACGCATTTTCGTTCGTTCGTATTAATCTTTAACTGCTGATGTGGGGCCGCTTCGTCCAAGCAATAATAATAATTTCGAAATACTCCCCTCCCTCGCGGTTGACGCATACGCTGCTTCCAGTAGCTTCGAATTTAGTGACGCCAGATTCGTAAGTTTTAAATTTTGAAAATTAAATTGCTGTAAGAAAATTTATTTCAATTTTTTTGCGGGCCTCTCTGACTCATCTTCAGTACTTACGTGATTAATACTAATTTGATTTTTACTATATAAAAATAAACGTTAACGTAATTTAAAATGAAAAAAGACGTAATTTCAATAACGTTTTTTACATAAATAAAGTTTATTCGAGACAGTATTGAAATATTTTAATAAAAGTGAGTTCATTATTTTTATACAGTTTAATAGATAATACAGACTGATTTCTGATCTCAAGTGATTTTTGCCAAAAATTATTACATAATATCCAAATTGTGAAATACAAGTTACTGTAAAAAAAATATTCTTAAAAAAAAAAAACTGTTAAAAAAAATATTTCATTTTATTTAAATATATTTAAATTGTCCAATAAATAATAATTTGGACCACAGAATTTTCATGGATCTCTAATATATAAACATTTAAAGCAACAGGCCCCTGCGTCAGTGTATATGTAAAAAAAATTACGTCAGCAGTTAAAGGTTAAAAAAAATCAATAAGCGCTTTAGCATCCTTGCGCCGCCTTGTCGTCCTGGATAGTCATAAAGTGTGTCTCATTCTTTTCTTTGCCCATTCGCCCCTTTTTCTTAAGTGGGGGTAATGATCATTCATTTTTAAAGTCCCATTCATTTTCACGATCCCCCACTTCTGACTTGAAAAGGTTTCAGCAGAATAATTTTCCCACTGAGTGCTCGGTACAAAAATTTTCACTTAGCGGCCGGGTACTACGACTCGAAGAAAAAAATAAAGCTAGCCCTTTCATAAAACTGCCACGACCCACCGTATTACTGTAATAATTGCATCAAATAGAAAATTCCAAACTTTTTATTCTGTGCTTCAAATTCAGGGGAGTTGCTTGTGTTTCTGGGAACTAAGCTTCTGTGGTCAAAAAAAAATAAAAGTGCTTCGTGTTACCATAGGTGATGAGGGTTTTACATGGAAAAAGTATAACATTTTTGCGGACGCAATGGAATTTTAAAAAAGGAAATACCTACTTTAGGTGTGCAACCTTTCCCGCTTTGGTTTGTGTGAACCTGCTATCCTTGAAATAATGTTAATAACCGGAAAAGTCAAGCGTTTTTTGGTGTATGGTGGAAATTGTATTGAATTCACACGAAACACGAAAAGTGCTTTCATCCTTTTTAGTTCGAAAAAAATATCTCTTGACGTGGGATTCTTTTGAATTTTTTTGGGCAATGTGTTTTGCTATTAATTTCGTTCGTCAGATATTTTTTGTAAAAGTTAAGTTAAAATGTTTGCAAAATATATAATATATTTATACTAATGTGCGTTATAAATTATGTAGTGTTGAAAATGTTGCCAAAACACTTTTCTACCGTATTTTTGTTGGGAGAGAGAGCATTCACATTAAGTGGATATTCGTTTTGAAGTGCGTTACAGTTCTAATCGATATCAAATTATTTACATGTTAACTGTGGTAGTATACTGTTACTGTATAGAATAGATTTCCGAAAAAAAATTGTTTTAGTTTCTGGAAACCTTTGAAAACCCAATGGATGACAGCGATGGACTTTTCGGATGAAATAGGGTCGAGGGTCAGTCAAAAAGTAATGCCTCCTATTTTTTTCTACATAAAGTTAGTTAATTGAAATTTTTGAATTTGGTGCTATTCCTCATACCTTCTTCTAAAATTTACTGCAGTAGTAACTTTTTACGTCAACAAGTGGTAGCACTGCCGTCGTTTGCAAAATGGCCGACATCAATGTTCGTATTAGACAGCTTTCTATGATTGATTCTTGACTGTAGAAGGTGAAACACCCAATCGCATTCATGAAAAACTAAAAAATGTGTACCATGATGCAACCGTGGATGTCAGCAACGACGGGTTTGTCACTGAAGTCACTAACGAAGCTGAAGGACAAACACCGCTGACGGACGCAAAGCGGAGCGGCGCATGCCATTGATTGCAGTGACTGCACGCAACATTGAGCTAGTTGATGGCATTATTCGTGGTGATCCCAGATAAATACAGTCGCATTCTCTCCCTCAGTAAAAGAAGTGTAATGACGATTATTCAACAACTGACTATTCAACAAAATTTTGAGCAAGGTGGGTACAAAGAAAGGTAACCGGCCAGAATAAAGAAACAAGAAAAAAAAATACCCTCACAACACTTGCAGCGCTTAGTTTCTGTAAAAATTGAGACCGAACTCGAAATATGGGTTCATTTTTTTTTAACCTGAATTAAAAAGGCAGTCAATGGAATGGCATCACACAAACTCAAGAAGGACAAAAAAATTCAAAAATATGTGATCGATGTGGAAAGTTATGGCAAAGGTGTTCTGGATTTAACCGTGCTTTTTACAACACTGTGATACATGCCCTTGTTAAAAGATGAACGAAAGCTGTAAACATCGAGGGAGATTATTTTTATTTATTATGAATCATAAATAGATACATGTATTTTAAAATGATTCTATATAATAATTAGTTACATAATATATATATTTGATGTACCCCCATAAATAAGCAGGGCTTGTGTGTATGGGGGGAGGTGTTATCATAATAGTTTTATTTGGTATAACTCATTTCATATTTTCACTATTATTTTTAAGGTGTGTTTTAAATTCTTTTATGTTAGTGTTCATGTTTCTAATTTTTTCTGGTAGGGAATTAAAAAATTTGACACCGAGATATTTATGATTTTGCTGTCCTATTGTTTTTTTACATTTAAGAATTGGAAGTATTGACGTTTGTCTGAGATTTCTGTTATTTTTAAAGGGTGTTACTTTATTTTGAATATCATCTTTATAAATTTGTAATGTTGCGTGGTAGAAGTATAATGCATTTAATTTTCTGACCTTAAATTGTTTGAATAAAAGTTCTGACGAGTATGTATAGGGTTTTTTTTTATTGTTTTTATTATTAGTTTTTGTGATACGTAAATTGTTTGTGTTAGATTTTTATAAGTACCACCTCATCCTATAATGCCGTATTGTATAATTGATTGACAGAAAGCGAAGTATGTGGTTCTAAGTAATTTTTCTTTTAAAATATCTCTTAAACATCTAAATATGTATGTAAGTTTCCTTACTCTGTCGTTCAGATAAACGCTGGTCTATTGTTATGCCCAGGTACTTAATATCGTTTTTGCTTTCTATGTTTGTACATGCTATATTGCATTTGTGGTTTTCTGTATTTGCCACTGAGTAGATTGTTATATTTATTTCTTTAGGGGATTCTTGTTTTTTAATGAAAAAAGGTAAATAATAGGTTTTTTAGAATTTAAAGTCAACAGATTTTTATCAAACCATAATTTTTATTCATTGATGTCTGTATTTGCCATGTTATTTAATTCAGACGAAGTGTTCGCTTTCAGTAGTAGGACTGTATCATCAGCGTAGGAGACAATGTTTCCATATTTGGAAACATGGAATATATCATTGACAATATAATAAATAACAATGGTCCCAAAACAGTACCTTGGGGTATTAAAAAGTCGCTATATTTTGAAAAGTAACAAATTAATCGTCAATAGTGTGATTTTTAACCCATATAATTGCATTTTTTATTTCTCGACAATTAAAGGAGAAAAAATAAGAAGCACTACTTTTTGACTGACCCTAAGTACATTAAACAAACGAAAGCAAATAAAAGACAAAAAATGTGTTCCAAATTTTCGTTTCTGAGTTGAATAATATTTCACGGACTTCCCAATAACCACATTTATGATTTCTTGGTAATTACCTCATATATATCTTTAGAATAAATGCCAGATTCAATTTTCCTTATCCACATATTATTTAATTCCTTCATTTCACTCTCCATGGCTTAATAAAGTATTAATTTTGCTTGGTCAAACTAGGGATAATAATTTATGGATGACCACGTATTTATTCAGATTGGCAGGGAAAATATTATTTTAGGCTTTGATTAAATTGAAAAGTTCTCGTCGTGATGTTGTTAATCAGAATTGTGGTAATTGGATAAAAATCCTTTCGAATTCCCGAAAATTTTAAAGCGTTCCATTTAGAGTAAGAAACCATAGTAAAGGAACTTATTGATAATATATCGATAAAATGGTGTTGAATACAGATGTATTTATCCATGCAGTCAGAGGTGCCGCTTCTGCACATGATGTGCATAGATTCCACAGATTAAAAAAAATTGTGCATTCGTTCGTAAATTCCCACTTGACCCCCTGCAGAAATAAGTTAAATCAAGCCGTAATTAGATAATATTGAAAGAAGCCGAGGCGGACGACGATTTTTTGTATCAGTTAATAATATATGTCTATCTTCCTAAACAAACAACTATAATATCAAATAATTTTGCGATGAGACTGACAATAGGTACCGTAACTATATACAACGTGTACTCCTACCTGAACTAGGACGGAAATTAAGATTTGTGGTTGATTTTAACAATATTAATTGACCAGATTCCACTCTACTCCCTTTAGAGCCCTCTCACAACATAGCCCAATCGGTGATGCCATTTTCCTACTGAGTGAGTTTTTCAAATATATATCGGGTATATAAAGAATTTTCCAATACGCTTTACCTATTGATTCTGAAGCTAATTTGAAATACGAAATTTTGGAGCCGTTTTGGTCTCCGGTAAAATTGTCTATGGATTTGTTCATTTTATTAACAAATTCAAGAAAAAAAAATTTCACATATTATATCATCTGTTTCACTGGTCTTACAGCCGATTAAACACCCAACCCCCGACAAGACCATAACTGTCCAATATCTACTGTTTTTTTCTGTTGGAAATAAACTCAGGAATCTCCGTTTGAAATTGTTGAGTACTTCTTAATATGTCCTGAATATACAATGTATACTTACCATATAAAAAAGTTTAAAATTCTTCAACATTTTTATGGGAATTAGAAGTAAATCAAATATTGTTTCTAATAAGTAATATGTTAATACGCTTTTAACTTTCCAATTTTATGTTTTATTCTTTCTCTTCTTTTCATTTCTTCAATTTTCCCTCTTTTTGTATAAATCATGGTCCATATATATTCACACTTATCCTAATTTGACTGTCCTAAAACGGGAATCATCCTAGTTGGATAGTCAAAACATTTTATAAATAATGTACATAAATGTGTAAATATTTTACTAAATAAAAATGAAATAAAATAAAATAAAAATAAATACGTGGTAATGAATGATTAGCAGCGATGATAATCAAATTGGAAAACATTCCTTTTATTTGAGGCTGTAGTTATATCCAAAGTTTGGAGATACTTTGCGAGTTCACACTTGAATTAGTTTTGTAACTGAATGAGTACCCATACGCTTGCCTTCATATCAAAGGATCAGGATTTAATTCCACATTGTGAACTTGTGTTGGGAAGGAGTGAGATGTTATATAGGTTGTGATGAACCGTAATGCCTACCTACACCTACGCTATGGGAGGAAAGAACATTTTCACGTTCAAGAGGGCCTGCGAAGTTTTTTTCTTAATATCGTGTAAATTATGGGTACATCCAATAACGCCTAATAATCAAAACAAGAGACACGTGGACTTTTAGCACGATGGGTGACCTTCATTTTCGTTCCCACAGGAATTAAAGTTGAACGAACTTTATTTTAAACCGAATCAAAGACAAAGAAATGAATGTTTATTGGCCCTGAGGAGTGTTTATATAAGTGACATTGGAAACAGAGGGTCTTGGAAACGGAGAGTCTCTTTGGGCGCCGTTAGTGTAATCAAAACAAAAAAAATTGAGGCGTAAGTACATGTTTGGTTTAACACATCAGACATAGAAGTTTACTTTAGAGAAAACCGATTATATTTGACAGTGCGGCCATTAAAATTGAATTACAACCAAGTACGTAAAAATTCTAATATAAACAGAATTCAATTAATGAAGATTTATTTCAAAATATTTTAAACATAAGAAGGCGTTTAACAAGTTTGAACAGGAATAATCCGGCCCTTGTCGTCAGTTGGGTTACAGTTAGCGGCGGAGACGGTCTGGAGTGAGGGAAGAATTGGCGGCGAGGACGGTTGATCGTGAACAATTCGTTGTCTTTTTTTTATAACTTAAATCGAAGTGTAAAATCCAGTGAATTTATATTCGATGTTTCTGTACGAATTAAAGATAATTGAAGAGTGGTCTTTAAACATATAAAAATTTTGTGTCTTAAAATATAAATAGGATTTCGGAATAATAATAACATAATTAAAACTTTAGAAATCCGATTTACTACAATTTAAATTACATTAGTGAGACGATAATAATCATGAGATACGCGACATATAATTGAAAAATAATTTAATTTCACTACGAGTTTACAAAAGAAAAATAATAATAATAAAATTTCGAATTTTATATCTAAAATAAAGTTTTGATTACGACTAAGAAGTCCGGCTGAAATAAATTATAGAGTATTAACGGAATATTAAACAATTAAAACTTTGATTTTAAAACAAATAAAATAACGTCAGTGAAATAAATAAATAATAATAACGAATTGCTCGAAAGCGATAGTGATTTAATAAGATGGTCAAATTTTCATTACAAATTAAATACGGAGTTGATTATGAGTGATGATAATAAATCAATGCTAGGAGAAAATCAGAGGTTTTAACATAATCTAATAATGAAAATTTAAATAGAATCGTTTTTTTTAATCCAATTCTAGCAGGGAGAAGGTTTTAGACATAGTCTAAAATATACAAGTAAAAGATTTTTTTTTATATAGTATCGATTATTTTTTTTAATCAAAAAAGGATCTAATATTAAAGAATGCGATTAAAATTTTTAAACACCAAAAGGGAAATTTGCAGAATTTTGGTAAGTTTTTTTATCAATAAACTATTTACAGGTTCTTGGAGATAATGCAGAGCAAGCAGTCACACTTATTTATAAAAATTTGCGAACAGAGCATGTCGGTAACTAACAATTTTAATAACAGCATGATCAAGAAATTAGGTCAATCCCATCAGACATAACATGACTTAGTTTGTTAACTTCGGCCTTCGAATTTGCAACGACGAGTATATACACAGAACTATTTAACTTTCATATTTGAACTTAAATAATTTGTTCCTTAATCGAAGTATCTAAGAATCTTTTAGAAAAATCAGGTATTCTAGGGTAGTAGGACATCCAGCAAACACATGGTTTATTATAAACAAAACATTGACATTCTTTTATCTTGTTTATTTAGAACGAGTTGGGGGGGGGGGGGGCAGCGTGTTTGGGGACAAGTTTATTAATTATAGTTTTGCGATAAACTTTCAGTCGATATGTGAAAATTAATGGGGGCAATTCTAAAGCAACAAGCAAGCATAAAATCTAGGGACAAATTTATAAATCGTGGTCTGAAAATTTAAAATTAAAAAAATTAAATTTATCAAAATTGAAGTAAGAACTTTTTGCATAACATTGTCTTTCTAGTTATCTAGGTGAATACTTACTACTTCATGAGGAGGGCTTCCTCAATAAAAACAAAGCCAAACCAAAACTCACTTTTCCATTTATACCTACCTAATAGGATAGGTATCCCTTATCCTTTCATACCTAAACACGTGGACTCAGTGACCACATTGAAAAGCACTGGTAGTGAGTGAAGACATACAGTCCAAATCCAAAAATTTTACCCACGCAGTAAACTTCAGGATTGTTGTATGCAATTATGTGTCTCTGGGGAAGGTTAGTGTCAAACGTTCCCTGAGGGAGAGAGAAACTTTAGGCCCTGTGACGGTATTGCCAAGGAGGAGGCATGCGGAGGCTGGAGGAGACGTATGCGAGGAATACGCTGGCGCGGCGCTTAAAGAAAACTCTAAGTCATTTGCATATCGTAGTCTTGTCGACCTTCGATTTGATGCGAGCCAACTGGAACGCTCCCTTGGCGCAATCGCAGCAGGTCTAAGAGGTGGCAGGAGTGCGATTCTGTCGGATCACGTGGGAGATGGATACGACAAAAACAGTCGCACACCACATTCAACGCGAGTAGAGTCGTGATAAGGGATGCAATGAAATACCCCTTCTAGAATCAGTCGAGTTAAACTACCTGGAGGTGAGGAGGTTGGGATAGTTCTGGGATACGATGGAAGACCTGGTACTTATCTCTGGTACGTAAAGCTCCTATCGAAGCAAGGAATCCCGCAGAAGAGGGTAAAATCCGGTCTTTAGGTATGTGTAGCCGTGCATTGACAAAGGCCTTTTCGGAAGTCGGTCACCAGAATCTATTTGGTTAGTGGAGGAGCCAACCTTTGCAGAAAACAATTTTTTTTTATCCCTGACCCAATCCCTACACACATCCCTTCCCCAAACAATCTAGTGTTTACTAACCATGAAAATAAAACTCATGTTAGGTGGAGGTTTGCGGACTTCAGGTGAAAAACCGAGACCTAGAATTAGGTCATCTCACGCAGGTAAAGTAAATATTCTTCATGAAATGTCTGTTATAAATTGATAACTGTTACTCTTTTTATTTGTATTTTAGATATAGCTGTGTTAGGAAGGAAATAAACAAAATGAATATCAGGTACAGGCAGAATCTAAGACGGGGTTAGTTTATCAAACGCGGTAAAAGATATTTAAATCAATTAATATAGAATTCTTTCACTCTTACTCTAAAAGAACCGAAGTTACCACAAAACCATACATTATACTCTTTACATTTGTATGCGTTTTATTACGCGTATGGGTGTAAATCCTAAAACAAAAAATTACACAACGCAGGATACGGAGTTAATGTAAACAAAAATTCAAAAATCTTGATTACTGTGTGAAATTATCACAGGGATTGCGAACAATAGGGTTAGATTAGCTCAGAGTAATGTAGAAGTTTGAAAAATAGGTTAGAGAGAAGAGGTCTTCGCAAAAATGCGAAGGACTTAAAGTTAGACTAGAAATACCCTAAATGATAGGCTAGGTACATCATGATAGAAAGCTACGAAAATTGAAGCTACGAGGGTAGGCGCGACACAGCGCATTCGGTGCCGTGATCGTACATAGGGGTAGAATCTCAACATATTTGATACAGCGTAGCCAGGGTAGCTTCATCACAATTTGGTGCGCGTAGGCAGGGTGTATCCTCACATTTGGCGCTTGTGACCAGGAGAGTAAGATTTAAAAGCTGAAAGAATTAAAAAAAAAAAATAGAAAAATAATAATAATAATAATGATAAAATTAAAAATAAGTTATTAATAAGCCATTAAACCAACGTCATAATTAATATAACAAGGGGGAAAAATAAATCAAAAACTCGCATCTTTTAATTAAAATAGTTTGAAAAAAAAAATATAATTTTAATATTAAAACAAATAATAAAAGTTCAAATACAAGAAAAAAAATCTAAACGAATAGTGAAAAACGTGCCTTAAACCAAAGGGATAAAGTGTTGTTATCTTAATCATAACATCGACTAGCTTGATTCATATTTTGAAGGGCCGCGCATTATTATAAACAAAAGATTCATGTTGGAGCGGTAACGTAAACAAAACATAATTGAACCGTTGAGCGTAAATAAACACTGTCGCAAGAGAATTATTGTAAAGTGTGAACATTTTTATTACGGAATAGACAAAACATTGTTATGAATTCATTTATTTGAGAGAGATTAGTTTGGGTAAGTCTCAATTAAGAATTTTAAAAATAAACATTTGATTCGTGTTTACATTAATTCATAACAACGAAATATTGAGTTCTATCGAGTAAATTATTGTTTATTGCGTCTAAAGAATAAATAATTTGAATAGATCTTACATAAAAAACGGTGACATAAAAATAAAAGCCAACAAAAAAAATACAGAACAAAAGACGAATAAAATAAAGTATTAACATCGCGTGTAAAATAAAATAATGACAAAAGTGAATCCTTTATTCGTATTAACATTATGCAGGGACGGACTTAAATGAATGTTTTAATATTGACTTTGAAACTTGAACGTTTTAAAATCAGTATTGAATACATCGATAAGCGGATGCGGGCTGAACAAATTTAAAACTTAACCTTTCAATTTCGGTTTGCAATAAAGAGTAGATAATGGAGGAGAAAAAAAAACGGATTACCTTTCGTTATCTAAATAATTATGTCTTATTAAATAAAAAATTGCTGATGACAACAAAATTTAAACACGTATTGTTTGATAAATGGATGTGTTATGAACGGTATCATCACTCCATTTTACCGTTTCTTGTAGGGGAAATAAACTGAAGAGAAAAAAAATGCAATTCCTAAAGTCTAGACAATTTTATCAAATTGCGATTCGAAATTTTGATTCATGGGGGGGGGGTACATTTAACTTTAATGATTGATTTTGAACTTGAATATGAAACGGAAAAGTTTGCTTTAAAAGCCATTTGCAATGTGCTTTCCTTAATAAATATTTCAGATACCGGAGAGGATACGGAAGCAAAATCTTAGGGGGGGTGGGGTGTTACGAAAGAAGAATCTTAGGGAGAGAAAGTAATGAAAGTAGAGTCTTAGGGGGGTGGTGATGGGAGTAAGGATCATAGGGGGGAGGGAACAGAAGTAAGAATCTTAGGGGGGTAGGACAACGGGTAGGACAAAAACATCTGATATGAGCAAGTCAACTCAAACTAAAGGGACTAGAATAAAGTAGAAATGATAAACACCAAAATCAAACATAATTCTGCGACATTGAATAACGAAGTCAGGGGCGCAAAACAATTTCGAAAAAAAAGGAAGAAAATAAAAATATTAGAAAAAAAAAAAATTAAAATCACCTATGTTTAGTTTTAATTCCATCGATAAACACTAGGAGGCGTGTATGTCTCTGGACTTAAAACTATAGGGGGGCTGTGATGAACCGTAATGCCTACCTACACCTACGCTATGGGAGGAAAGAACATTTTCACGTTCAAGAGGGCCTGCGAAGTTTTTTTCTTAATATCGTGTAAATTATGGGTACATCCAATAACGCCTAATAATCAAAACAAGAGACACGTGGACTTTTAGCACGATGGGTGACCTTCATTTTCGTTCCCACAGGAATTAAAGTTGAACGAACTTTATTTTAAACCGAATCAAAGACAAAGAAATGAATGTTTATTGGCCCTGAGGAGTGTTTATATAAGTGACATTGGAAACAGAGGGTCTTGGAAACGGAGAGTCTCTTTGGGCGCCGTTAGTGTAATCAAAACAAAAAAAATTGAGGCGTAAGTACATGTTTGGTTTAACACATCAGACATAGAAGTTTACTTTAGAGAAAACCGATTATATTTGACAGTGCGGCCATTAAAATTGAATTACAACCAAGTACGTAAAAATTCTAATATAAACAGAATTCAATTAATGAAGATTTATTTCAAAATATTTTAAACATAAGAAGGCGTTTAACAAGTTTGAACAGGAATAATCCGGCCCTTGTCGTCAGTTGGGTTACAGTTAGCGGCGGAGACGGTCTGGAGTGAGGGAAGAATTGGCGGCGAGGACGGTTGATCGTGAACAATTCGTTGTCTTTTTTTTATAACTTAAATCGAAGTGTAAAATCCAGTGAATTTATATTCGATGTTTCTGTACGAATTAAAGATAATTGAAGAGTGGTCTTTAAACATATAAAAATTTTGTGTCTTAAAATATAAATAGGATTTCGGAATAATAATAACATAATTAAAACTTTAGAAATCCGATTT
The DNA here is from genome assembly GCA_936435175.1 of Glyphotaelius pellucidus. Classification (NCBI taxonomy): domain Eukaryota; kingdom Metazoa; phylum Arthropoda; class Insecta; order Trichoptera; family Limnephilidae; genus Glyphotaelius; species Glyphotaelius pellucidus. Next base: position 17,892,393 of record OW386548.1, read on the forward strand.
ACTACAATTTAAATTACATTAGTGAGACGATAATAATCATGAGATACGCGACATATAATTGAAAAATAATTTAATTTCACTACGAGTTTACAAAAGAAAAATAATAATAATAAAATTTCGAATTTTATATCTAAAATAAAGTTTTGATTACGACTAAGAAGTCCGGCTGAAATAAATTATAGAGTATTAACGGAATATTAAACAATTAAAACTTTGATTTTAAAACAAATAAAATAACGTCAGTGAAATAAATAAATAATAATAACGAATTGCTCGAAAGCGATAGTGATTTAATAAGATGGTCAAATTTTCATTACAAATTAAATACCGAGTTGATTATGAGTGATGATAATAAATCAATGCTAGGAGAAAATCAGAGGTTTTAACATAATCTAATAATGAAAATTTAAATAGAATCGTTTTTTTTAATCCAATTCTAGCAGGGAGAAGGTTTTAGACATAGTCTAAAATATACAAGTAAAAGATTTTTTTTTATATAGTATCGATTATTTTTTTTAATCAAAAAAGGATCTAATATTAAAGAATGCGATTAAAATTTTTAAACACCAAAAGGGAAATTTGCAGAATTTTGGTAAGTTTTTTTATCAATAAACTATTTACAGGTTCTTGGAGATAATGCAGAGCAAGCAGTCACACTTATTTATAAAAATTTGCGAACAGAGCATGTCGGTAACTAACAATTTTAATAACAGCATGATCAAGAAATTAGGTCAATCCCATCAGACATAACATGACTTAGTTTGTTAACTTCGGCCTTCGAATTTGCAACGACGAGTATATACACAGAACTATTTAACTTTCATATTTGAACTTAAATAATTTGTTCCTTAATCGAAGTATCTAAGAATCTTTTAGAAAAATCAGGTATTCTAGGGTAGTAGGACATCCAGCAAACACATGGTTTATTATAAACAAAACATTGACATTCTTTTATCTTGTTTATTTAGAACGAGTTGGGGGGGGGGGGGGCAGCGTGTTTGGGGACAAGTTTATTAATTATAGTTTTGCGATAAACTTTCAGTCGATATGTGAAAATTAATGGGGGCAATTCTAAAGCAACAAGCAAGCATAAAATCTAGGGACAAATTTATAAATCGTGGTCTGAAAATTTAAAATTAAAAAAATTAAATTTATCAAAATTGAAGTAAGAACTTTTTGCATAACATTGTCTTTCTAGTTATCTAGGTGAATACTTACTACTTCATGAGGAGGGCTTCCTCAATAAAAACAAAGCCAAACCAAAACTCACTTTTCCATTTATACCTACCTAATAGGATAGGTATCCCTTATCCTTTCATACCTAAACACGTGGACTCAGTGACCACATTGAAAAGCACTGGTAGTGAGTGAAGACATACAGTCCAAATCCAAAAATTTTACCCACGCAGTAAACTTCAGGATTGTTGTATGCAATTATGTGTCTCTGGGGAAGGTTAGTGTCAAACGTTCCCTGAGGGAGAGAGAAACTTTAGGCCCTGTGACGGTATTGCCAAGGAGGAGGCATGCGGAGGCTGGAGGAGACGTATGCGAGGAATACGCTGGCGCGGCGCTTAAAGAAAACTCTAAGTCATTTGCATATCGTAGTCTTGTCGACCTTCGATTTGATGCGAGCCAACTGGAACGCTCCCTTGGCGCAATCGCAGCAGGTCTAAGAGGTGGCAGGAGTGCGATTCTGTCGGATCACGTGGGAGATGGATACGACAAAAACAGTCGCACACCACATTCAACGCGAGTAGAGTCGTGATAAGGGATGCAATGAAATACCCCTTCTAGAATCAGTCGAGTTAAACTACCTGGAGGTGAGGAGGTTGGGATAGTTCTGGGATACGATGGAAGACCTGGTACTTATCTCTGGTACGTAAAGCTCCTATCGAAGCAAGGAATCCCGCAGAAGAGGGTAAAATCCGGTCTTTAGGTATGTGTAGCCGTGCATTGACAAAGGCCTTTTCGGAAGTCGGTCACCAGAATCTATTTGGTTAGTGGAGGAGCCAACCTTTGCAGAAAACAATTTTTTTTTATCCCTGACCCAATCCCTACACACATCCCTTCCCCAAACAATCTAGTGTTTACTAACCATGAAAATAAAACTCATGTTAGGTGGAGGTTTGCGGACTTCAGGTGAAAAACCGAGACCTAGAATTAGGTCATCTCACGCAGGTAAAGTAAATACTCTTCATGAAATGTCTGTTATAAATTGATAACTGTTACTCTTTTTATTTGTATTTTAGATATAGCTGTGTTAGGAAGGAAATAAACAAAATGAATATCAGGTACAGGCAGAATCTAAGACGGGGTTAGTTTATCAAACGCGGTAAAAGATATTTAAATCAATTAATATAGAATTCTTTCACTCTTACTCTAAAAGAACCGAAGTTACCACAAAACCATACATTATACTCTTTACATTTGTATGCGTTTTATTACGCGTATGGGTGTAAATCCTAAAACAAAAAATTACACAACGCAGGATACGGAGTTAATGTAAACAAAAATTCAAAAATCTTGATTACTGTGTGAAATTATCACAGGGATTGCGAACAATAGGGTTAGATTAGCTCAGAGTAATGTAGAAGTTTGAAAAATAGGTTAGAGAGAAGAGGTCTTCGCAAAAATGCGAAGGACTTAAAGTTAGACTAGAAATACCCTAAATGATAGGCTAGGTACATCATGATAGAAAGCTACGAAAATTGAAGCTACGAGGGTAGGCGCGACACAGCGCATTCGGTGCCGTGATCGTACATAGGGGTAGAATCTCAACATATTTGATACAGCGTAGCCAGGGTAGCTTCATCACAATTTGGTGCGCGTAGGCAGGGTGTATCCTCACAAGGTACTAGATACGGATTGAGATATTCTGATGACTGGAACTTTCTAAAAAGATGCCGAGTTGAAGTTTGCGATATTAATTTTATTTATAAATTACAGATAATCAATCAATCATCAATAAAGTTTTCATATAACATTTATTTGGAAAGATGGGTATCTTTACAAAAAATAATGTTATTTAAAGAGTAATTAAAAAAATTTTCACTGCTTTAAAAATTTCATTCGATATCATCATTTTGTGAAACTACCCTGTATTAGAGCATCCGTACTGTTCTGCAATGTGGTATCTTAAACAAGCATATAAGCCCAAAAGCATTTATAAAAATAAATATTTGAAAACGAAATCTGCTTTTCGAAAATAAACTTGAAAATTTTTGATATCGTTCCACATCTGCCAAATATTAACGAAAAGAAACACACATTTAGAATATATAAAAATTAATTAATAAAATTATTTTGGTACCTTGTATCGCTTGTCTGGTATGATTTATACTTATTGGTTCTAATATTCAAAATTAAAAATTAATTGTACTTGAATAATTTTATTCATTACTAAGGAATATAAATTGAAATTATAAGAAGGTATAAGTATACAAATGGCTAATTCAGATAATCTAAAATGAATTCATTTACCTGCTTTATGTATAATTTATTGCATTCACTAAGTGAGTAGCCCCTTACTTTTGCTTTTTTACCATATTTTGCTTAGGTATTCTTACTTTATGTATTTTTTGTATGGACGAATCAACAGACGGAATAATGAATAAAATTTTTATAGTATTTTATTTTATTTTATCAACAGACGGAATAATGAATAAAATTTTTATAATATTTTATACGAGTTTTTTATAATATTTTTTTAAGTGTGGTAGGTAGGTAACTAAAATGAATGGAATATTTCGCATTGTAAAAATTTTTCTTTTTTTAAATGAAGAGGTTTCTCTTTTGTAAAAGTTTGCAATTTTCAATTTCTTTTTAAATAAATAAGTCTTTTCACAAACCAATTGACTTTTCTTTTTATTTATAAGGGGCCATCCATAAATTACGTCACACGAATTTCATGATTTTTTAACCCCCACACTTCAATCTGTTATCTGTTATCTGATAAGCCTAACTGCATGTGACGTCACAAGGCTGATGACCGCCTCCCCGTACGCACGCCTTGTCGCACAATGTCACACTTCTCTGCACCCCTCCCTCTCCCTTAAGGTGTGACGTAATTTATGGCGTAATTATGACGTAATAATTTCATCTCAAGGGCAATTACACATGCATTTAAAGATTATCATAAAATATTAATCTCGAGTGATAATTCACTTAAAACTGTCCCACGAAAAACTGAATTTCTCTTTGTGAAAACGCTCTTCATTTTCCATTTGAATATTATTCGTGATTATCACGGCAGGTATTGTGTAGTTAAAGTTTAGGGTTGTTGAGCCCTATTGCGCTTCCTCCTCCCTCTTGGGATAAAGTTTATTCATCTATCAATGATATCGTGTCACAGTCTAACCCCGTTAATGTGAGCTACACCGGTCATGGCTTTGAAATACCCTTTGGAGCAAGTGTTGAGTCGTCCCTATTAATGTTAATCGGGTGCTTATAAAGTTCAATCGCTCGTGTAATTAGACGAGAGCGTTAGGTTTTGAACTCCTATCTACTGAAGTTTTTTTCCCCAATATAAGAAAGAAATTTTAGCACTCATATTCGTAAAGATGGCCGAATGCAATTTTTCTTATCTTTCAATTGCTAATAAAAATATCCAAAAAGTATGAAAAAATAAATAAAATGATTTTTATATAATTTTTAAAATAGCCCTTTTCGCCCCTGAAGCGACCACGCGAAATAAATAAATTTGCTTCCATTGCTTGAGATTTCCAAAAGATCATTTTTTTAAACATGGAAAAAAATTATAAGAGACAAAAACTTATTACAGTGCTTAATAGCCAATGAATTAATCTGTATTTTACCGTTTATTTAATTTGTATTTGTAGGATTTATAAAAAAAAATTAAGAAATCGTAAAATTTATAACCGCGCGAATCCTGCGTGTTTGTTACTTTGAAACTCCGTGAGAGGTACCTACTTATACGAGTCAACATAGCATTTTTCAATCTGTATGTTGTCTGTGGTATATTTGCTAATGAAAGGTGCATATCTATGAAAAAGGGACTTAATTTTAACCGTACATAGCTGATCAGAAATTCTGCGTTAAAAAAATGTTTATAAATTTTTTTTAACATCGTTGTAAAATAGTCTACGAAATTCGGATTTGCGATATCTATGGTCATAATAGATAAATCATTTTAAAAGCTTCGTTTTAAAATAAATAGCTGGTCATGGAAATGTTTAAAATAATTACAATAAATGTTTTACTCTATTTGGTAGGAAAATGTGGTCCAATTTTGGACGGCTATCAATCGCAGAAAACTAAAAGTGGTCCATTTTTTTAGGTTTTCACGGCTAAAAGTATTTTTGTTATTTATTTTTGGGGTGTTATGCCGTGTTTCAGGGCAGATGAGCTGACGATGGGCACTGTAACGCTGTCCAAAACGTTGGCTAAAGAAGGAGGTAGCGAAACACGGCATAACACCCCAAAAGTAAATAACAAAAAAATGGTCCATTTTTAGATCATAATCGCTCCAGTGGAACAAGATTTTTAGAGGTATTAGTGTTTTTTCAGAATTTCTGTAGAATTTAAGCTCTGCTTTCAAATATCTGACCTTATTATGTGAAATATACATTCAACGGAAAACAGCTAGATCTACCAAAATAGCTAAATAATTATATCTAATAAGAAGAACCGTGAAGATTTTCTGCTGATTAGGTAAATGTCATTCATTGTTCGAATGTTAGGTATATTGCTAAAATCGACCAGTTGACTCCGACTGTTTTCTGGTGGATAAGAAATAATCACAATAAGTGTTTTCGGTCTGTGGGCGCTTTCTGCAGATTTTAAAATACTTTTTATATGATCAACTATTATTTTGAAAGGCGGATTACTGTGAAAGATTTGTATAAAAGGGTCCTGGCTGGTTTCAGTAGAAAAAAGAGTTGAGGTTTTCCCAGATAAGTATGGTCTTGTATACATTTTAGGCAACATCGCGTTCATTGGTCGAGACACTGTACATATATTTTCGTATCAGTGATCGATGAATCGCTGGTTACAATTTTAAGCCATAAGTTGTTTTTAATTGTTTGTTTAGTTTGTAGTTTTCTAGATTTTAGAAATATATTGTAAGTTTGCTCAGCGCCCTTGAGGGGATTTTTCACATAAACGGCGCTGTATAAATCATCAAAATATTATTATTATTATTACCCGTATTATATTTCAAGGGGTATAACATACACGTACGGACGAGCAAAATTAGTGTCTTTGATTATTTGCTTGGAACAGTATACAAAAGTTAATCTAATATTCTGACAAAATGAACCGGTGAATTATTGATACGTTTTGACCAGGAGTGCATGGGTCAATAGGTTAACGGTTAACCAACGGGTCTAATAACACAAGTTCTGCTCCGGGATGTAATAATTAACCTGCAATATTCATCCAACTACTAACGAGAGGTGAATCTAGTTACACTATCACCGCAGAGCATAGTTCTTGTATGATAATGCAACGTGTTAGAGGAGTTTGAAACATACAACTGTAATTTAACGTTGCGTTTTCTGTAATCCTAGCAAATAATAATTTAAATATAATCTCATTAACAAATAAACTCAGAGCATCGATACATATTAGGGCATAGCATGGTGCCTGGAGTGGTAGTTGAAAAACCTGTAAAAAATTATTCATAAAAAAAAATTGATATAATGAAAACAAATAACTTTGTGTAGGTACACCACTATTAAATATATAAATAGTGGTGTACACAAAGTAATTTGTTTCATTAAATTAATAATGACGCCACAAAGTGAATTTGCGAAGATTGGAGAGGAAAAAAATTGATTTAGAAATATCGAAAGCTATAGTTAACCAACGGTCAGTTACTGGGTTTGGAAAGTTTTGATGTTAATTTGTTAAAAATAGGATGGTACCTATGCGTGGTTAAGAATCAGTTGTCAATGAAAAATTCAGTCAATTTTTCAAAAACGTTCGATTCTTTTCTTCTAAAAACGTTTGCTATCAGTACTCATGAGATTAAGAGATTGACAGTTTCGTCATCTTTTTAAAATACATCAATAGTTGTCCGAATGATGCGTCACTTTTTTTATATGAATACCGCACAAGAGTCCCAACTGCTCCCATCTGGAGTCAGTGAGACTATGGCATCCCCAAGTAGGGTATATTGTGAAACTGAAGATAGTGGGGAGGGGAAGAAGATGGGGAAGAGGAAGGTACCTGGCTATTCAGATCTGGTCACTAAACACGGGTAAAGATATTTCAAGCAACGTCTCAATTCTGAATGGTGGTATTACACCAGGGCGATACTTAGAGTATCTTCCACGCTGAAACATGCTGCAAATATACTATATATTATTTTAAATGAATACATTGTGAAATGACACAAATTAATTAAATAAAATTTATTTGCCACGCCGGGTTTCGATCCCGCGACCTTCGGAATGCGAGTCAAGAGCCTTACCGTTGGACGACGCCGGCCGTCCGTCAATGATGAATTCAGTCAATTTTTCAAAAACAGTGGGCTCTTTTCTTCTAAAAACGTATGCTATTAGTACTCATGATGGGAGAGATTAACAGTTTTTTCACCGCTTTAAAATCCATTAATGGTTGAACGAAAGTTGCATCTCCATATTTTGTAGATATTATACGTACATTCCATTCCACATCCAATTATTGCATATAAGAAAAATATACTTATATTTCAGTTCGTTTCAACAAAAAACTCCAAAAATTCAGACTTTTAAATCAACAAAAAGAAATTAAAATTACCATTGACGGCTTGATTTAATTTTTTTAGCAGATCTGAGATCGTTCTTCGGGACCGCCGGTATATAGTTCGGACGCTGATTTTTCCCTTATAACAAAAGTGAATAGAACTGTAAACACGGGGTTCTTTCAATAAACAAAGGCGTCTAAATTACTAGTCAATTCGTATGTTGTTTCACGTCTAGAATATTGCAAAGGAATATAACATGCAAGTCTCCCCAAATATCAAATCAACAAATTACAATCCGTTTTCAACGCTGCGGCAAGGCTTATCCACGGCATATCTAAATATTCCCATATTCCAGAGCATCTCAAAAATCTTCACTGGTTCAAACGTCCTGAAAGAATTCAGTTTAAGCCCTGCTAGATGGTATTTAAGTCTCTTAACGGAATAGCTTCGGCTTACTTATCGGAAATGTGTATTCCAGAAAGTTCCTACGAAGATTTGTATACCTAAATTTCTATGTTAAGTTTCTCCTACACAGTTTGACGACGTACAGTAAGTTGGTTGCGCTGGTAAATCTTTGAAACAGAAGCCGGCCAAATGTTGAACACTTCTTTAAAAAAAATGATGGCTGCTCCCAAAATAACTATTCATACTATCAGTCACCCGATCAGCATTCTTTTTTTGTTGTTAGGTTACCACACCTGTCATTGACATTAACTTCCAAATTTCGAAATTTCAGCGTCACAGCTTGACTAAATATATATTTGTTAAAGTTATTGTAAGCTGTACCAAGAACATTTACCTTGTGCGTGTTTTCGATTTTTTACAAATGGTGTATTCTTCACCACGATAACGCACCGTCGCACAACGCGATCCTTATCTTAGTTTTTGACCAAAATCAACGCGAATACTATCCAACAGTCTTCGAATTCATCTGATCTGGCTCCTTGTGACTTTTTCCTGTTTAACTGATTCTGAAAACCGCTTCGCGGAAAGCGTTACGGCACCCAAAAGGATGTCATTAAAAAATTGGAAACGGTTCTAATGGCCATACCAAAAATTGGTTAGCCGCAGTGTTTCGTAAGTGTATGAGGACCAAGTCGATGAGGACCATGTCGATTGTGATGAATAAAATTGTATTTTCGATTTTATGAATAAAGGCCTAAAACTTCTTGATCAAAGTGTTACTTTTTCTCTAATTTCTCTTCACGTAATTCTAGCATGACTCATTAGCGGCAGCACACATTACATACGTGCGCAGGATTTTAAATAGTTACAGCTATTATAAAATGCCCTGGGTCTGTCAGACCCTACCAGAAATGCGGGAGTTAAATAGACTGATAATATAAACAAAAAACTGCCATATATTTCTTCAATCCGTTCTTTTATTTTTAATTTTTTCCCTCCCCTAAACTCTTCGTTCTTACAGCATTCCCAAATCCAGACTGAAATAGCCATACTAGGCATACCAGGCAGTAGAATTTTATTGAGTTGCTTTGAATTCCTATCAACAACAATAAAAATATTTGCCCGTATATTTTCTGATTTTGACGGCCTCCGTGGATGAGTTGTTACTATCTTTACTACGAATCTGGGGGTCGCGGGTTCAAATTCCGGGATGTGCAAGTATTTTGTATTGCATTATTTTGTATTCAAAAATCTCCATTCATATCAAATTTTTCCTTGAAATCGCTTTAACCGTCTTTGGTAACCTGGATACCTAGCACGGTCGATCGACATACGGTTTATCGATAATGTCGGTACCCTGTTATCGCCTTCGAGCACGACTGCAGGTCGCTAACGAACAAAGAACAGTTCACAACGACTAAGTATTATGTATTTATTTGACGTGAACTGTTGTTTGTTCGTTGGTGATCTGCAGTCATCTTCGAGAGCGATGACAAGTAACCGACACTTTTAATAAATCTTTTATCGCTCGACCGTGCTAGGTAACCAAATTTGAATAGTCAGGTATGTCCCCACCTTCCTCTTATCCATCATCTTCACCTCCCTACTTCCTTCATCCTCACAACACACGCTAATTGGTGGTTATCGTAGTCTCCCTGGCTCCAGACGGTTGGAAGCAGATGGGACTCTTACGGGGTACTCTCATTAGATATATAAAAGTAAATAAATCAACAAAAATAAAACTGTTTTCAGATTAAGGTTCATTAGAAAAAATTGAATTATAAAGGGTGTTACAATGTGTTTCAGGGTGTACTTTACGTACTTTAATCAGTGATTCCTGACATTATTTGTAATAAAAATAATAAATGAAATTTTGGTCTACAGTGAATTTTCGATGTTTTTTTTTTCTTCAAAATCAAACAATAAAATCTTTCTTCCACATGTCATTACTGGTCACTGATTAGCCTTCTAAACCCTCACTTCGACCATAACTGTCCAATATCTACTGATATTTTAAATATAAAAATATCGTTGACAATTTTTACTCCAAATAATTTCACGTCACTGGTTGAAGTAAGTTCGGTGCGTCCTCTAAAACTTTGTATTGTTTTTAAATGTACTATTACGAAACATGATTATTTTATTTTGTATTCGCGACTCTCCCAGAGCCAAATAAGACCATACCTATTTCAAAAACTTTTCCTCGAATGTTTAAAACAGTATTATGAAGTTGTCAAAACGACATGCATGTGACAGTTTGTTGAATTTACTTCAAATAGCGGCGTTGTTTGGCTTAACTCTATTGTTTAAAATAAATTACCTACCATATGAATAAAACTTAGGTTGTGGATTATTAAATAGTTAGAAGGACTTGCGGAAATTATGATTGCGATACTGAAAACTGTAAGGGCCTTCGCTCATGGAGAAACCGAAAACTGGTTGGCAATTCAATTCATGGCACTACTCAATTTATCAACCTCCTGAACAAAATCGATATTTTTTTGATCTGACATATCGCAAATTACTCGAAAACTTGACAGATCGTGAGGCGCTACATGAATTTTACTATTAATTATCAATTTCGAATTACATGTACAAACAGAACTGAGTGACAGAAATAATGTTCATCGTCATTGTAAATACCGCACGAGAGTCCCAACTGCTCTCAACCATCTGAAGCCAGTGAGACTACGACATCCCCAAGTGGGGTTTGTTGTGTGGAGAGGGGAAGGAGATGGGAATAAGAAGGTGACTACTGAAGAAGTGGGTGACTACTCAGATCTGGTCACCAAACATGGCTAAAGCCACCTTAAGCCACTTTTCGATTCTGAATGGTGGCTGAACTATAAGCAATCTTTTAAACGGTATTTATTTATTTATTAAACGCCATTAAAAGGCTTTTACATTACAATAATAAGATTATAAGTTACAGTGGCACAAGTGAGGGTACCCTTAGTGTTAAGTACAACATAAGAATGAATGAGACAATAATAATATATAAGAGATATAGTTGTTCTTTTTTTTTAACTCAACAGTTAGTTTTTTTTACTAAAAAAGAAATATTGAAAGACATTAGTACTCGTGTAATAGCTATAATAACAGAGAACATTCTATATAAACAAAATGAAAATATGTGAAGAAAGGTAACTTGATAGCAGGTACAATCGTGCAAAATTATCAATATTTATTCATATATTAGCATTGTTATTTGCATATCGTTGAGTTTTAGGTATTGGCTTGTAAATAAAGTAATTTAGTATTTTAATTATTGTTACATTCATAACCATGAAATTATTATATTTGCTTGAAAAGGTTTTGAAATTTAGCTCTCTCAAATCAAGGCTTTCAGTAGATAATAACTTTGGAATAAAAATAATTATTTTTTAATAAGATAAACATTTATTAGTTAACACTCTTCTGACTGATAATTAAGATATCTGAAATAAAATATGATATAGTAGCCATGCATGCAAATTGCATAGCAAAATCACTTATACACTAAATTCTCGATACAAAAACAGTATATTATAGAAGTATGCATTCGTCCCTTAATAATAGACAGTTGAACGCTTGAGAAGTAATCGCTTGTCCACAGGAAATTAACAGAGGTCCTAAACAGACTTCCACCGCTTCCTCTTGTGCCCCGACCACAACCTTCCCCATCCCAGATCACCCTGATTTCTCCCCACCCCAATCAACCCCTACATCCCCCATATCCCCTTGATCCCCCTTTCCCCGTGCTCCCCAAACTTTCCTCCCGCACCTTGTGGTCCATCCCGACACGATCCGTGGGCGAATCGGAGATCAATAGTGTTGTGGGAACGTTGGGGCAGTTTAGGAATTGGGACAGGGCACTTTAAAAAACGAGAATGACACTATGTAAGCAAGTAGGTCCTTTTTATATTTTCATTTCGTTTACATTCCTGAGGTGTATGTGAGCTAAAATCGTGCACGGCCATATTGCGAAAACACTTTGCAATAATATATAGTCGAATCCTGCGAATCCTTGAAAAAAATAGATTAAGGAACTTGGAAACTATTTTTGCGATAGACCGAAGGTTCATAAGGACATTGAAAGAAGGGTAAATAATGGAAATTAAATCAATCAAGCCGGAGAGGGTGATTACTTAGGGTGACCTACGGCAAGGGTTTTGGTTATCCAATCAATAGTTCCCTGGACGGCATTACCCATACACGCCTACCAAATTGAAAATTTAATTAAGCAACAATATTTCTTAAAAACAAACCTAACATTAAAAGAATGCATTGCTTAGCAAAAGAAATGGCACTTGGAGTTTTTCCTGAAAACCAGTTACAGGCTCATAAAGGTCAATCTAAATCGTATAATGCGAAACATCGATCAAGCAATATACTCAATAATAAATTATTTCCAAAATATTTTCTTTTAAATCGAATTCAATGATTTAGTCCCAACAGGGATATCATTTTTGACAGTACACATAACATAAGCCTTAAACATTTTCATCGCATTTAAATCTTCTTCTTCTTCTTCTCGTGCCATGTCCGTTCAACGGACGTTGGCTATCATGTTGGCTACGCGGACTTTGTTTACTGCGGTTCAGAACAGCTCTACAATAGACTGGCCAAACCACTGTCTCAGGTTTTTCAGTCATGGTGTTCTCCTTCTTCCAGGGCCCCGTCTTCCGGCAATCTTACCCTGCATTATGAGATGCAAGATTTTTTACTTCTTTGGGTGTCTCATCTAGATATTGAAGTTTTCATACTTTTATTGTTTTAATAACTTATTTTTCTTTATTTATCCGAACCACAACATTTCATTCGTAACCCGTCCATCCTGCTTATTTTGAGTACTTTTAAATTTAAATCTGGGTGAAGATATGTTTTGGAAGATCAATTTCTAAAGTGATAGATTCCCTTTCGTAATAAGAGAATGATATTATAAGGTGCTCAATATTTTGTTTTCTCACAAAATATCCATTATTTTATGGAGTATGCCTTCCACGCATGTTCGATGGAGAAATTTTATGGTTTTATTTTATTGCACTTTAACAACATAATCTATCGTTTTCCTACTAACACCACATTTGGCTATAAAAGATTAACAGCAATTGCTTACCAACCATTTTACAAAAACGATTATTTCAAATTATTACATTATGCGCGTTCCAAAGCGTTCGTTTTCCAACTCGAAGTGACATTATCTACGTATCTCAGTGTTGCAAGTCAGACTCTAAAATAAACAACAGTATTTATTTTATGTAGGTTTATTATTAAAACAAAACACACACAAAATATTTTATCTGACAAATACTGACAACAACAACAACATTGGAATTGACATTGGCAATCAGAACAATGAATTATCCCGGATAATGCGCATATTTGAAGTTTGGATGTTTCGAATCCGAACTATCCGGGGTAATATTTTTAATTTTGCCATGTGCTTAATATATCTTACTACGTTTGTAAAAATCCATATTTTCTATGGCAAAAGGGGCCATACGGCACATGTAATCTTTTAGAAGAAAAATAGGCATCTATCTCAACTTTCAAAACAAAAAAATAAGAATCTATTCCGTTGGCAGAAGTTTGAAACTGCAGTGGTTTTTCAGCTACATTTAAAATTCAGTCAATTTCCGATGGCTCTTTTAGAACTTTTATTGTTGAGTACTGATTGATGTATCCTTTTGCCAGTCAGGATAAGAGCATTTTAAAACTTTTGTAAAAGAACTTGAGAACTGAAAAAATTGTAGAGGAGTCCTTCTACCATACGACTACCGAAGTGATACTTAATTCCGGCATTCCGGTATCAACACAACAAGAAAAATATGTGAATGTGAATTTAACATTAAGAATATTCTCAAACAGAGCCGTGAAAATAGCTTATCATGAATAGGCAGCTTGTAGAAAATATTTTGGATGATTTTTGTGTGGTTTCATTTAATATTGTGGAAGTGTTTGGTAAGAATTCAAGGATGTATTGAAAGGATACTTTACTCACAATCCAATTCCCAGCACACACTGCTCCTTGAATGTAGGTAAATAGAGCTGAACCATTCATGGCGGCGAGCTATCGCTAAAATGGACATACGACACGTGTATCTTTCTACTCGTGTGTAGGTATCTATTTTTATTAACGCTTACAGTTAGAACGAGGACGGTCTTATTATATTTTATTTCTCCGGCATAAATGTTTCCAAACGTTTAATTCTTTTATACTAATATTTAATGCTAAAAATTAAATGCTAAATTTATTGAACCTCTGGTTTGCCGATTGCGCGCCCAGGACGCGCCATAAAAAAAAAAAAATTTTGAGATGCGATTTTGAACCTTATGTATAAAGAAAATGTATGAAGGACAAGGTCAGAATCGCTTGGGGCATTCTTGTTCTTGGCGTAACAGATATAAGGAACACACCTAGACTCTCAAATAATCATCTTTGCACATATCTATGACTTTCGAAATGACATTTCTGCCGCGATTTGAGCTGTCAAACTTTGAGCGTCGCATGTCATGAAAAGATTGATAAAACTATCAATTTGTCAAATAAACGCAAGTAATATTATTTGTAAGCATAGTTTATTGTTCAGGGAACGTGTTTCGGTAAATATTATATACAATAGCATAAAATAAATACGCAAAATATTACGTCAAAGTCAAAACATCGCGAAATTTTTGAGTTTCTTCCCTGGCATTTAAGAGGATCCTAACAATTTTGTTTGCTTTTTTTGTTTGTTTTTATAGCTTACTTTTAACTAGGCTTTGCGCCTCGATTACATAGAGCGAGTTTACTAGCCGGTAATTTTAAAAGCGGGTGAATCGGCGAGTCAGATTGTCATGATGACACACAAAACTGTCTTCTCGCTCGGTAGCGACAGTAGAAGATAAAATAACGACTGTCGCGCGAACCAATTCGGCCGACATTTTGTAAAAAACTTGAGCTCGCACCTAGCGCCACACGCTAGCCAGTAGCGAGAATTACGGCTGCCGCGCGAACTAATTCTGACAGTTACGAAATCAGCTGGTGGTAGGCCGCCGTCTTGAGTGAGTAGCGAGTAAAGTTGACCACCTTTCAACTTTTTTCGTAGATTGTCCAAATCTGCTAGTTAGCAAGTAATACGATGACACTGAGCAAGTTTACTAATAGATGGTGAATTTCCCAGATAGTAGCTTGTAAACTCGCTCAATGTTATCGAGGCTTTTGTGAAGCGGATTATGAGAAACCTAAACTTATTATGCATCCCTATCCTTTACATATTATATACTCTTTAAACATTTTTCATGTCGTAAATTTACGAACTAATCTAATGAATAAACCAATGTACTCGAACACTATACATATTTAAGGTGCAAATGTATTTAGTTATGGTTGAAACTTTTTACAATACAGGTATATTATTATTATCATATTATATTCTGTACATATTTTGTAGAGAACAGGAACAAGGTCATATCTTTTTAGTTCTCCTTGGATTTAGTGTAGATATATGTAAAATATTATATTTTGTGTACGTGGTTCTCTTAAGTCCATATTTGCAAGTTTGTATGTATCCTTACGACTGATCCCGTTTCGTTAAAATATCTTCAGAATTTCTTGTCAGCGTCCTAGATACACTAAATATTCTTATTTTCCATGCAAACTTGTCAGACACAGCAAAATCGTGTACGTTGTATGATGTTTACTAGAAGTTTATCGGCTTCCAAAACGTCAGAATTTTGACAAACAAAACACACCACGTCGGTAGTTTGCAGAACAGATAAAATATAGCTCTACGATAGCTCGTCAGTTTTTAACGTTTTTTTATTTCGCGTACGAAACTTTCCTCTGAATAAAGTTCAAGGAAATTTCGATCAGGTTCCGTATTTTCGTGACATAGTTTCCCTAAGTTGGAAATGCGATTATTTGTAAAAATCTGTATTTTGGACAAAGTTGATATATTTTTGGTAGGTCGAAGGCATGTCAATGTATTGCCAAAATCTGATTTTATATCTGACGTGGTAATATATTGTTCGTATTAAAATTTTATCCAGATGCTGCCATTAAATAATAATTCTATCAATATACATAGACGTAATAAGAAAACTCCGCAACGTACATAATATATGCAATGTCATAATTCTCATAATCCAATCGACAAAAAGATGAAATACACATACTTAAATAATTATACAGTTAGTAGGAGAAATAAAATAGCCAGTAGGAACTTTGTTTTACTTGGAATAACGGTATAAGATTTTAAAATGCCTTACAGATTAACATAGGAGCTTGAATATGCTGTTGGCGATTTTGCTTGAGCAAATTTTGTAATGGTAAGAACGATAGGTACATACATTTGAAAAAATGCGAATAAATTTTTTTTTTGCAATTAATTTTTGATTGTGAATAAAACGCATGAATCCCATCTGCCCAGAGTCAGTGGTACAATGGCATCATCTATCATTGATGAATTGTACCATTTTAATGCAAAATTTAAAATTATTATATCTTTTGGTTGGATATTTTCCGGGAAGTTGTTACTTTTCTTCTGGTTAAAAGTAAGCACAAACATTCAACAGCATTTTTTCGCAATATTATTTTATATGAACATTTTTTCATCTGAAAAATGCTGAAAACTGACTTACTAATGTTGTATTTTTCGGTTGGGTGAATCCAGTAAATGAAAATGCAACTATTGATAAAATAGAATTGATCCTTCAAGTCGTTTCTTTCAAATTGTTGGTTTGATGGTTTATGCATAATATAAACTAATAAGAAGATGTTGTTAGTCTGAAAGAAGTGAGAGGGATTGGAAATGGAGTGGAGAGAGAGATGAAGGTTTGTTACCGGGCTGCTCACTTAACACAGCTTAAGACTTTTTAAGCGACGCAGCATTTGGTTTGTGGTAAATCACCAAAACGATAATAAGAGTGTCCAGCAATCAAATAAGGTGAATTTTGAGTGCCTGAGGAAGTTCACAAAGGTTTGGGTTGAGAGATGGCCTGTTCTTAGAGCCTCTGATTAGCTGTAATATCATTGTTGTTTCAGATGGCAAGTATAATTGCTCCTAAAATCATAGACTTCCTTTTATAACTCTATTATTTTTATTGCTCGGAATTTATGTTTTCACATCTTACCTCATACATCTTCATTTTAATACTTTATGCTTTACGATCTGTACTTTGTTTCTACCTTCTAGACCTTCCACCCTGCCTCCGGCAACTTGACACTTTAGTCTTTAGGGTCTTTGGGCATTTTGCCCCTACTTCCCAGTTACGTTTTTCAAGGTACAACCGAGGAACTGGCTAAAGGGCGCGGACGCCCTGTCTCTTTATGATTTGACTAATTATACATGTCTTATTGGTAATGGTGTAAGTAAGACTATTAAATATGTCTTACTAACACCATTGCATCAAGTTTATTATGTAAGCACTTGCATACTGCTTACTAACAATGTATGCAGGGACATTGGAGCTCTAGATTCGTTCTAAAATAAATGTAGCTTCGTTCTTAAAAAAAAAATAGAGTCCTTGCGAGAGCCTTGAAGGAGTAACCATCTGTTACTTAAACCAGGGCGAGTAAATGGTGGATAGCCTCCAATTTCCACCAATTTGAAACGTGTATATTAATTGATTATGTAAAATTATTGTGAATCCGTCAACTGTTTTTTTTTAGAAACCATTTCCATGAAAAATATGTAAACACTTAACACCACTGCCCAATAAATTGTTTATCAGATACTAAAAAGACTGTTTCACATCCTTACAACGAAGCAACCACCTAACAATACAAAACTAAGTTAAACTCTTAAATTATGCGGTTTCTTTAAACAAGCAGAACCGATAGTTCAAAAGATTCTAAGTAAACGGACACTAATGTTTATTTTCATCACTTAATTCCTGAAATGTTCTTAAAGTTAGACAGCGCAAGAGAAACTTTGATTGTTTGTTTTAAAACATCTCCTCTTGTTCGGGAATCAATTTGAAAGATTTCTCTGAATCAAGAAAGATACCAAATGTTCCATGAATACTTTTACAAGAGCCAAAAGAAAAAAATATAAACGTTCGACTGATTAATTTTATTGTCATTTATCTAAGTATCAATTCTAATATAAAAGTCATGATATGAAACTCGATTAAACGGAAACGAGCGACACTAAAAAGAGACAAACACATTCATGTGGTAGAGGATCATCTACAGGATTTAGCCTGCGAGAGAACGAGATAGACTAATCGGTGTCATCTTTGTGCGGTGCTTCGTAGCCTATCGGTCTTCTCTCTGCGGAGCTTAATAAAAATATCAGCTTTATAAAAGCTCAGTTAATATAATGATAAAATGTATTATTTAAAGCGACTTAAAGTGACTTTAGCCTGTTAAGTGACAAAATTTGAATAGTCTGGTGCTTCCCTATCTTCTTCTTCCTCATTTCCTTCTTGTCTTCACTCCATTTTATCTTATAACGTACCCTACACGAATGCATCACTTCCTCTTGTACGGTTGTCGCAGTTGGGACTTTTTTGGTGTGTGGTTTTTCCAGAAAAATCACACCTTTTAAGTTTCAATCAAGTGTTCAATATAAAAAAAGTATTTAAAAAATGTAGCATTGTAGCTCGGGTAGAACCGGGTAGTAAAACATAGATTGGATAAGTTGACAGTCCGCAACAAAGTGGAGATAAAGTTCTTCGACACCATCTACATATTATGTAGCTGTGGATTTCGTGTTGGTAACACGTTCGTTTGCAATATATGTCGGTAGAGGCCGCTTCCGAACAAAACTTCAGCTCGGCAACGTTCAGAAAGCGCAAACTACAGTTCTATGGACGAAAAGAAGTACAAAATTGTTTCTGGTAACATTGCTAATATTTATTTTGTATTTCGCTAACTATTGCATATACTGGTATAAAAGTTTTTTATGAACAGTGTTAATTATTCTTTCTGTAAATATTAACATTAGAAAAGGTTTTGAAATGCGTTTGCAATGCATGCATAATGGCGCTTTTTTTACCTTAGCTCAACACAGGAGGAGGAAAGTGATTCCAATCAGGGCCTATGTCATCTTTGATGATGCTGTGTGGAGAGCATTTTTAGGAAAGAAAGGAGAGGAAGTTCTGGATTTACTAGATTGATCATTGGTCACTAACCAGATTGATTTTTACTAGATTGACCGTTGGTACTATCGGTTTGTGAAATAACCTACAATACATATTTCGATTGCCTTTTACGATCTCTTGTAATATTTAGGTGGTCAGTGGTAATTTTTTACAATGGCCTTTATTTGAAAAACTCCTATTTTCATCATTTTAATGCGGAAATGTTGCTTTTGCAATAATGGATAACTTAGCTGGCAGAGGAATTACACCCATAGATAACGCTCGACTGGAAGTCGGAGACATTTGTCATCTCAGCTTTAACTAACAAGTCAAATTTTCAATAACTATTTCTTTAATTGTGATCGTTTTAATCAGAACACATTCAAAGTTTCTAATAAAAACAAATTCTAGTTTCAAAGAATTACCGGAAATCCTTTGCAGAAAAATTAATAAAAGTCTGGTTCTTAATTTTTTTGAATACCTCATAAGAATCAGGAAAAAGAAGTGGTTTTGTATTATTAACAGAATATTTAAAAAGTGTTTTTTTATTATTTTATGTTATTAAAAACAAAAGAGGTTAAGTACCTATTTATTTATAATACCAATAAAAATGGAGCACTTATATCACTAGGGCTCTCCTGTGCCGAGAGACAGCTATAGCTGTATAATTGTATACAATTATAGAAATCTAAAAAAATACACGAATGTACATAAAAAAATAAAAGTAATTACAAAAATAGTATTTCTAGATTTATCGCTCCAGATTTAATTACAAAAATAGTATTTCTAGATTTATCGCTCCAGATTTATCGCTCCAGTTAGTTCTATCGAGCCAAACCCTCTGATACGAAAATATCTGGAGTCGGTGAATTATTTTCCCATTTGGTATTTTCTTTCCCGGTTGTTATTGTATTGTTTTGTATTTATTATACTTACATAGTGCAATTGCATAGCGTGGATTGACTAGATGATCATTTGTGGAAAAGTGTGTGGAAGGGTTAAGTTTTTCCTGTGGGGAAGATTTAACACGGACATAAAGTCAAAAGAAAAATTATTTCAAATTCTAAAATCAAAGAAACACCAAATATACTCAAACTAAAATTACAGCTGGGCAGTACGTTTAACGTTGGCAACAATAACACTCTACAGCAAACTAAATAAGTATTACAAGGTAGCTGTGGTGGCTTTTCAGCCAAATCATAGGGTGGCCAGTGACCATACCGACAATGGGAAAAGGGATAGTATGAATAATTAACAAAACATAACGAAAAGTAAATATGAATTTTTAAGTTATAATTAGTAAATAAATAATAGTAAGCAAATAAATATAAGGAGGCTACTAAAGTTTTTTTTTTTTAAACTCTTTGAAAAGGATACTTCAATAAATTAATCAATAAAAAGTTCCAATATTTTTTTTCTGACAAAAGGTATCTAAGAATGTCATTTATAAAATGAACATACTCGTATCTGCAGATTTAAAATACAACTTTATTCATACAGTCATGCCCTAAGTTGGAAATATTGAATGTAATTTCGCGAATATGTAGAATTTTTATTTTCTGCCAAACCGTTTCCGAAAAAGTCAAGCAAAAGTTTCTAAGTCATTTGAAAATATATGGACCGCGGGAAGTTTAAATTGAATTTGCGGGATAAACGTCATGTTTTTTGGTATTTCCGTGAAAAGTTTTGATCAATTTCAAGAATGTGATACTCGAATGTAATCCAAGTTTACGACGGTTCTGAGGGGAGATTTTGAATTGCAACATTTTACTCCAGAATTATTTCGGCTCTCGCAAAGCTATTAACTTACTGTAAATAGATCGTACACTCTGCACTTACTTTACACTGCGAAGGAATGCCTTTAAACTTAATTAGAATAAGATTTAAGGAATTCTGTTGAATTTTTAAATTTATTTATTTCATTTTCCTGAAATGACATCTTATTATAATGAATTTGCTCAAAATAATAATGTAGATAAATGGTATTGTAGACTTTGTATTTAATCTCAAAATATTCCAAGAACTGCGCGTTTTAGAATAAAATATTGTAAACCTTAATCGTAACGTAAAAAGCAAAATAACAACTGAGGTGTTAAAATTTTCACTTTTTCCAAGATTGCGCAAAGCAGCCAACGCTTTCCTAAAAGTTAGAAAATATATTTAACTCTACGGAATCAAGATGAAATAACATTCAAGATATATTGTAGGAGCCACATTGCAAGAGAAAATAAAGAAAACAAGTTAAAATTATTTAAAAATAAGTTTCAACCACGTTTATTATTTAAAAAAAGGCGACATGTTTCGTAAACAATGCTTACTTCACCAGGGTTTAAAACGCTTAAAACAAATTACAACAAACGTAGGTTTCAAGGCGAGAGGATAGACGGGAGTGGGAACGGAGATGGGTTATATTATGACATAATTTTATTTACAAAGGGAACGAATTTTTATAAAGGGTCATTTAAAATATTTTTTGATTATTTATGATGTTATATACTTATCTTTACGCTCTTTAACATAACAATGAAGTGAATATTCCATTTTTAAAATCAAAACAATAAATAAAGTTGGTTAAAATTAAATAAACGTTCTATAAATTTTGAATTAAAATGGTGCCAAAATAAGTTTGGTTTGAATAAATATAATTATTTAGTAAATTGTAAACTTTGATGTAAAAATTACCAAAATAAAATTTTTTAAAAATATAAATCTACTATTATAAATGCGAAACTGCTAGAGTTCGTTTATGACGCTTTCACGCATTAACCAATAAAACTACTTTAACAATTCATTCATCAATAGAAAGCTAAATTATAGAAATTATAAATATTAATACATTATATTTGTTATACGTTTTCTGTCGCTAACAAAAGCGAGTTTTTGCTCAGAAAAAAATCGTTTCCATGGAAACGATGTTGATATATTTGTGGGCTCTAAGCTGGTAGGTACTCAGCCCCCTGGTCAGCTACTGCTCCAGAAAATTCAAATATTAGAATATGTTTTGTTTTTTTTTTGGACAAACTTCTGTTTTGCAATAAATGTCAGATTAGAGTTCCTACATTAAAAATATTATTCGTAACGATTATAAAGACTGAATAATAAATAATGTAATTTGTTATTATATTAACAAACTTCCAAATATTTAATTAAAAATAAACATCCGAAATGTTTGTAAGCGCATAAATTCCGAACGAATGAACAAAATTGGATAATTCTTTTTTTCTTTGAGCAATAGCTTTATGAAATTTAGGTGGCAGGCGAGATGTTTGAAAACTGAATGTAAGGGAATGAATGTATGGAATGCGGGAGGGGGTGGGGGTGGGGAGGAGGGGGATAATTGATAAGTTCAACCGCTATAGTAATTTCCCGTAATACCATGCGAGCGAAGCCACGGGGAAAAGCTAGTAATATATAATACTACATCACCTCGTTGGTGCAAAAAAATTGACTCCTCATTTTAACAATCGCATCACCTTTTTAGTTCTTATACGAACACGTGCTTGTTTTCAAATGAATTACTGTTCAAATTGCAGAATTATATCAGACAAAACCATTGAAAGTAAAATGTTCAATCAGTAATTTTTCATTTAACAAGAACAAATGATAAAAATTCTCGTGGCATTACACGAAATATTTTCTTTCATACTATTTCGTCTCTTTTTCAGCGCAATTCTTTTAAGCAGAAGATACCCAAAAGCCTTTCATCAAAGAGAGATAATTATCTTTGGGTCCTACAGATAACAGAACGCAGAATTCATAACCAGGAAATGGTTTCATGGTTCTTTTAAGAGGAAAATCACAGAGGAAGGCTGCGTACAAAAGGTTTAGTTACTCTTTTGTTTTGTTTTCAGTGGGTACTTATCATTGCGCGGCAAAATCGAAGCAAAAAAGTTTTAAAAAAATGCAAAAAGTTATATTTTAAGTTTTCTTTTTAATGAGTGTATGAATTTAACGAAAAATTTTGGAAATTTTTTAAAATGGGAGATGGAATGAGGAACATGAAATACTTTTTTGATTGCATGAAATTCATTCAAGTTTTGTTTGATTTCATAATGGTATTTCTACCACTTGTACAGCTATGAGCAGCGCAGGAATTCAGTAATATTTTGGCACTAGCATATCTTCTTCGAATAAGAAACTATATTAATATATATATAGTAATCAAAAGTAATTTAAATTAGAAAGTTGTAGATTTTCGTGCCAATTGCTAACATTGGTACTATTTCGTACCAAGTAAAGTTAAATAATAGGTTCCATTCCAACTTAACAAAGTGGCATTAAAACATCCCTTTGATTTTTTTTTTTTTGAAAGATAGCCCATAACCTAACCTAACCTATTCTATTTAACCAATTTTGTATCGCTTTTAGGCCCCGTATTCCAAATCTATACCGTTATATAACATATATCTCTAGAACACTTAAAAAATTTTAAGTCTCTAAAAAAAGTATGTTGTTTTTAAAGATAATATCTTTATATTTGCCACGCCAAAACGGTAATTAAAAGGAGTTCCATCGATAAAAAAAAAATGGCAAGGTGTGTTGTGAAAATTATTATAAAAACAATTTTTCTGTTATTTACAAGTATGAAAAAATTCACAGTGTTTCTTTAATGCTATTTAAGACATTAATGAGATTTTTGCTCTATTCGAAACGAGTAGTGTTTTAGTAAACATTTTCACAATTTTCGCTTTATTATTATCGTTTTTAATATTAGCGCGCTCCCTCTAACATTCGTATTTACATACGTCCACTTCTTATTTTTGAGCGCTTACTGCCGGGCCTTAATTACATTTAGGATTTCTCCCAGAATGCAGCTAGTTTTCAGCAGTGCCTCTAATAATAATAAAATTAAGCTCCGTTGAATAATCTCGAGCTCAACAACGCGACTGAATACTCATTTTCGTAGCAAAATGGTTACTTAAGGCTAAATAACCAATCTGATGAGGTTTTATTTACACTAAACAGTCAAAAGTCAATTCAACTGTCTGACTTTAGTAGAACTTGGGGGTCAGCCGTCACAAAAATCAGATACTGATGGTTCAATACAAATATTTGTCAGTAACATGATATTTAAAGTCAACAAAGTTCTCGCTACGAGCACACTAGTAGGTAAATATTTAACTTATCGAAGAAAGCAAACACTTTGTGGCTTGGCATTTTACAGAATGAAACAAGTTCTTTGTTTAAAACCACTTTATTTAAATTTATATTCGTCGACCGGTTTCGGTCGAACTCGACCTTCTTCAGGACAATAAAATTAGTTTAGTTATATGTTTATATGTTTATTGTCCTGAAGAAGGTCGAGTTCGACCGAAACCGGTCGACGAATATAAATTTAAATAAAGTGGTTTTAAACAAAGAACTTGTTTCATTCTGTAAATATTTAACGTTGACGAAGTAGCTGTTTCTGCTGTCAAATGGCATTGAGCGAGTTTTCTCTTGGCTGAGCTTCTAATTTATCTCGACGGTTTTGCATTTTGTCTGTAAATTTGTTTGTACGTTCCGTCTCCGGTTCGCGGTTTGTCCGTTTTAATAGTCCAGTAAAGATTCTTTTTTGAAATGTGATATTTTCGTCATTATTTGAACTCTCTTATTCGCTTTTTATCAATATTATGGCACCTACTTGTCTATCTGCCTAAAGATAGAGAAGTAGGTGCCAATCTCAATTTGGGAGGTGGGAATGAGTACCGCCGCCCCGGGAACCTTTATTGGATAACCAACACTTCTGCCATAGGTCATCCCAAGTGGTTCGCTACGTTCGGTGATTTAGCAGGGGTGCCCGGGTTCATGGGGGGAGGTTTGTCTAGGTCTAGGCGGATGACCAGGACATACTGAACCCCAGATTTCTACCCACCCGTGAAACCCTTTCCTTCCCAGAACTCTACCTCCCCTTCCTTTCCTCAAAAAAACCCTCCACACAGCATTCTCAAAGATGACATAGGCCCTGAGGGAAATTATTTTTCTCAGGGCCTCCTGTGTGGAGCTCATGTAAAAAAAAAGAAAATACGAAAACAAGAGATTATAATTGAGAGACTGACGTTCCTTAGAGCAAATTGTAAAATTCCTTTTTTATGTTTTTTTTTTCTATAAACATATAAAGACAAACATTCTCGGGTTACGAATAACCCAACAATGTTTGAAAATTTTCTGCTACCACCACACTAATCGGAAAATGTTGTTTAGTCGTAATGGAGGACTTAGCCAGCCGAGGAATAGAACATGCGACGCCCGGGTGGGACCCAAACGCGATGCTCACTCAGCCACTGATTGGTCTTTTTGAAGTGAAAACTTCTTTAGCACTGTTGTGATTTGAAACACGATGCAACAACGACATTAAAAAACATGTACATCTGTAGGATTTAGCCTGCGATAGAATAATCAGTCTCCTCTTTGCAACGCATTTCGTAGCCTCCCCACTCTTGTCTACTTTATTTTTCTGAAGGTTTCACTTCTACCGCGTGTGAGCTTATTTTTATTTTGAATGTTTGTATTTAAGCTGGTAGCAGCAATACAAATATTTAAGTACCTACTTACAAATCTTATCATTTCAAAAGAAATTTTGGGTTTTTTATTAAAATATATAAGAGAAAAATAGAAACTTACTGATCATGGAACTAGTAGTATTTGCGTAACGGTGCCTTTATTCAACTTTAGTTCATGAAAGCCTCAAGGCCATTGTAAAACGCCAGGGATTTGAGCTGATTGTAATGTTTATAATTTCAATTGCTAGAAAAATTTAACAACCTATGCTGTTTGAATAAAAATTCCTATTTTAAAAATATACTAGAGTTTATCCGCGGCTTTGCTCGCACGGTATTAGCGGGAAATCACTGTAGCGCTTGCACATATAAATTATCTCTCCTCACTCACCTCCCTCTTACCCCATCCCGCCATTCATGCATTCATTCCCAGTACATTCAGTTTTTAAACAGCCCACGTCCCACCTAAATTTCATAATGCCAGAGCTCACCAGCAGTAAAAAAATAATTATCCCATTTGGTCGCCGTCGTTCGGAAGTTAATATATATATAGGTTTTCTGACGTTAGAAATAATTCGCTTTAGTTAGCGACAGAAAATGTATAATAAATATATTATATTCATATTTATAATTTCATAACACCAGAGCTAAGCATTATTATACAACCTATATTACACGCATAAAATGTAGCTTTATATTGATGAAATAATTTTAAAAACTGGTTTATCGGTTTATGCGTGAAAGCTTAACAAACAAACACACGCAGTCTCGCATTTACAATGTTAGTATACATGATTAAATAAATAATTGTATTCTAAAACTTTTTATTGGGGCTTATTTACAGCCCACTCAGGAATTCTATATTCCAGGATTTATTATTGAAATAAATATTCTGAGAATGATGGTATTAAAAGCTCCAGTATTTTTTTCTAAATATAACCCATTTAGGGACTTAGTAGTAAATATGCGGGGGTTCAAAACAAATAAAATATTTGCGAAGTCTTCTAGAAAAATTCATCAGCTCAAATACTGAGCATAGCGATATTTGATAGGAAAACAATTTATATATTCATTTTGGTTTTCGAATTTCTGATCTGTAAGAAAATATTTTCTAGTTGGTTTATTTTCTTTGTCTTTATTACAAAATTTATTTATTTTGCCTTTACCATAATCTAATCATATCTAGGATTAAAATGCAGTAAATACACGATGTTTCACGACACGAATTTTTAAATCCAACGATGTCGATTTCTTTTGGCAGCTAATTAATTACTCTTGATTAAAAAGTAATTTTAAATTACGCAAGAAATTTCACATTCGATGTTATTTTAGAAACAATGCCTCATTTTATGTTATTTTAGAAACGTGTAATCATCATAATAACTACCACCTGATTTTGTTTAGTAGCTTAAAAAACATCTCCCATCTTCCACATTCAAATATTTAGTCCCGGTACATTCAGATTTTTAAACAGCTCCCTTGCCACCTTTTGCATTTTTTTTTTTTTAATTTTCATTTTTCATATATTACAAACTTTAATTTTTGTATATTAAGAACAATCAATCTAATTTGGTACCTAACACAGGTGTTTAAAATGCCTTCAACTCTTACTTACTTAGTACTTCAAGAAAATATAGTAATTTAAAGAGTTTATTCGAAAACTGAATTTGATTAAACAATCGATGGTTTGCAAAATGTCATTTTCAAATTGTTACACTTGACAGTTTCGCAAGAGTTTTTGATTTAAAAACTATACAGATGTATTGTCATGTGGATGTAATGATCCAGAAACCTTCGCGGGGGTAGAAATAAGGTATTTTGAAAGTTTCAAACTTTTCCTAAGCTTAATGTAGCAATACATATACAGCTCACTTATATATTTATAAGCAAGCATACTTTGATTTTTATCTATAAATACTCGTATATAGATTTTTCAAATGACTTCAATTCCGATACAATTCGAATTAAAATCTAAAAAAACATAATCTATCTTACAGCCATCAGCCTTTAATCAAAAACAAATCACGCCTTAGGACAAAACTGTATCAATTTGTAGCTACTAAACTATTAATCATTCGAGTTTCATCGGTAAAAGTAGATGTTTACAGCCCTACTAATAAACGTTGTGAAAATTGTATTCAATTGTAAAATTACCGTGTATGTGAAAATTAAAAAAAATAGAAATGTGAAATAAATAACTGATATTTAACAGCCCATGGAAATAACTGATATTTAACAGTTCATGGAAAGATATACATCGTTAAAACAGTCAAAGGATATTGCTTGCTATTGTATAAGCTGTATTTTATGTTTTTTAAAATAAAACAATAACTTTGTAAACACCACTTTTTATTTTTTATGTACTTAATGCCGACCGGGTTTCTGTATTTTATGTATTTTAAATGTTGTATTTTATGTATTTTAAATGTGTATATATATTCAAGTATTTTAAATGTGTACCTATAAATTTCTTCTTTTTTAAATTGCCGTAAAAAAATATACCATTCTAAAAATTATATGAAATTACCTTTTTAATTTTTGTGTTTGAAATATACATTTATTAAAAGAAGGATCCACATATATTTTTACTTAACATTGAAAAAATAAATAAAGTGATATTTATTCATTTTATTTAGGGAATCTGCAACAAAACAGTCACTTAATTTTTTATCTCGTTCATAGATTGAAAACTAATAATAATTCTTCCCCGAGGAAAACCAAAAAAAATCTGACATTTTGGATACATTGTTGCGCAATTTCAACGATTTCATGAATTCATGTGTATAAAACATTTATTTTATAAAACATCACTTTGATGGAAGCGTTTTTAAATTCACGATGTAAAAGACAATTAAAAAATAATTTATCAGAAATATCCCGCTTTTTCCGATAACATGAAACTAAATTCTCAACATGATTATTAATAGATTAAAACTAGAGATAAATATTGGTAAATGTATTGAATTATAACTTCATATTGAATTATACTAATATAATGGTGAATTGGTCATTAAAATAGAAATTATGAACAACAACATGATTTGAATCATACATAATAAATACGCTCATGGTAGCATCAATTAAACATACATCAAAATATCAATTGTGTTAGTACTCCCTCCCTAAACACGAGAAATTCTCAATTAGAGAGGTATTATTACCACCATTAAAAAATATTTGCATTACATGTACATAATTAAAAAAATAATTGTACTTATACCTAACTTTGTAAAATTGTAAAAATGGAATAAATAAATAAATAAAAAAAAAAAAAAAAAAAAAAAAAAAAAAAAAAAAAAAAAAAAAGAATCACAAAAATCAAAACTGCCATAAAGACATTTTTATTAGTAATAATTCGCAATAGAAATTGTACAGTATATCCTGCACAATTTCTATTTCGAAATATTACAAATTATTATTAATTACAAATCATTGTGCTACTAAAACATTTAACGGTTCAGAATTGTGTTTTTTTTATTAGTAAGGCTGTAAGGCATATTCAAAAATGTTCTACTAATCTCAGACAAAATGCTTTTATATTCAGAACATGCAATGTATTTGATAAGAATGTTAATAATATAGACATATTCTCATGTAATTTAAGTACCTTAAAAAAGTATGTCATAGCCAACATTAAATAATTTTTTGACCGTGTTGCAAGTTACCATGTTATTGCTGTGAATCCTTTCCAGTTGCATACTTGTCATTCGACCTAACTATTGAGTTGTAGGTGTGTACAATGTACATATTATTATTATTGCTGTTGTGGAGTGAGAATACTTCATGTTGAAATTTAGTAAGCAGGTTATTATAGTTTATATTGTGTTTTTATATCTTTTTTTTTTAATAATTTTTATATTTTTGTTAAGTTCTTACGGGTACAGGACCCTTTACCTTTACTTTTTAATTATAATTTTAATTATGTGAAAATCGATCATTGGATATTATGTTTATTATTAAGGTTATTATTATAAGTGTAAAATATCTGTTGATTTTCCAAAATAAATAAAAATAAAAAAAAAGTAAGTGTACTTACAACTACTTAACTGTTCCGTCGTTTCTCCGGGGCGGTAGTCAGAGAGGACAAACTGGTGAACGACATAAACCTTCTCCTTGGCACAAACTTCTGTTATTCTGACCCAATTCCAGTATTTGGTTCACTTGATCGTGTCTTCCGTGTCTTTCTCCTCGGGCGTCTCCGACTTTTTCTACCCATTATAATACATTCTCTTTGCACTGCTTTCTTCGTTATCCGATCTAATCGTCACTTTATTAATGTCACTCATTTCGACATCAGCTTTGCATTCTTTGCGAATCTGGATATTTAGACGTAACTTCAAAATGCCCTTGTTAATCTGAGCAACCAATTCAGAAGGTCTTCGTCGAATGGCTAAGCATACCACACATCTTGGTCAAATTTTGAGGATTAGTTGACCCAATGATAATTCTTTTAGGGAAAAATTGATGGAATACCGAGCAGAGGAAAAAGGCGCACTTCATCACTTTGCGAGCTACTCGACTGGTATAAGTGAGTTGTTCCGGGAATGCCCAAAAGATAGCCAATTGACGCAGAAGATGAATTTTTAACAACTGACTTTTAATTGATCACTAAGAATTTACCAAAGAATTGCTGCATTATATTATTTTTGTATTGATTTTTACCCGTAGGTAAGTATGTATTTACCCTAGTAGGTATATTTACTTTTTTCTCATATTTTTATTTGCTGTTTCCTTGTTGATCCATTTTTTAAATATTCTAATGTTTGCAATAGTGCCAATATGTATAAATTAAAATGCATATTACATTATGTAGCAGGAAATAAAATATTAAAATTGTAATTTGAAAATTATAATGTAACATTTTATGTAAGAGCCCCAAATTATAAATGATTTATTAACTCCAAACAATATATCAACTTTATTCAATACATTAATTTTATTTATCTTTTATTTACATTTTTGCTGCGTGTACGATAATATGCTTTTTTTCATTTCCTTCTTTAATTGCATGGAGACAAACTGTATATTTCATGTGAATACCGCACAAACGTTTCAACTACTCCCAACCATCTGTAGGCAAAAGGGCAATGGCATCACCAAATGGAGTATTTTGTGAGCTTAAAAGAAGGAGATTGGGAGGAGGACAGATGAGAAAAACCGGGCTATTCGAATTTGGTCACCAAATACAGTTAATGCCATTTCAAGCAACGTTTTCATTCTGAATGGTGGTGTTTCATCAGAACGATATTGAGAGTTTCCTTCACATTCGATACAGAAGAAAAGTACGCTGATATTACTTCCTTTTCTTCACAGATTTACTATCCTGATCCTTAGGACTCTCCGCCCTAGGACGTGCGTGCTGAGATCAGCAAGGAAGCGAGAATTAATTCTCGAGTAGAAAGAACGAAAAGAGAAGGGTTGCTTAAGTGGAACTAAATGTGTTCTGCGAGAGTAAGGCTTCTTAATCGACACAAGTGCCACGAACGTTTATTTTGGGCACGCTGGGAAAATAATTATTATCGTTAGAAAATAGCTGGGGCACTACGTAGTAAGATGCGAAAGAAAGATTATAATTTAATACAAGGACACGAAAATATTTTTTCGTTGATGAAAATATTAGAGTTAAATATAAGAAAACATTTTTCTAACGAATCTCCACTTCAGAAAAAAAAAACTACACACAAACACACACACGTTATTTAAATCCACTGTTCTAAAGCAGCCTGAAGTACTTTTTTAAAATGTTATTGTATTGATTATCTGGATGTCTTTACAATGTTTTCATAATGTTTGCAATTGATTTTCATTATTTCTCTCATCCATGTTTTGACTTTGGCAAGACATTTTATAGTTTCGCAATACTAAATTTAATACTGTGTGTATTGGTTATTGGTTATATTTGATTAAATAGTATAGGTGAGAGGGATTTCGTCGGAATTAGATAGATATTTTTTAATATTTAAAAAAATGCGACTGGATGATTATTTTTTATTCAAATTGATTACCGAACGAAATAATAAATTATGTGATTAAAAAAGGTAGACATCGAGGTAGGTGGGACGAATATTGTCGCCTGCCATTCAAGGGGATGATTTTGGTGACCAGATCTATCGCCAAGTACTTTCCAACCTCCCTTTCTCTACTACCTCCAGCCTCACAACATACCTTGGGGATGCCATAGTCCTGCTGGCTACGAACAGTTGTGAGTAGTTGGAACGTTTGTAAATAGCAAAAATGAAAAACCATTAATTTTGCTTTCAAAAGAAATATTTGCTTGCAGTTGGTATCTACGTAACGGCTAACTCGATATTTTTTTCACATTTTCCTAAACAATCACTGATCTCCTAGACTTCCATCATCAAAGCGCCCACCACAACAAGCGAAAATCATCCTTAACTCTGTTCATTCCAATCATCGAAATGAATATTGTTAACGTTTTAATTAGTGGTCTGTGGCCTAGAACCCAGACCCTGAGGGCCCAGGACAAGGGGGCTGCAAATTAAGAATTCAATACAAGATTTAAAGCATCCAATCTCGTCGCTACTCCGGGACTGCGGCTAACGAATGAGCTGGCGGTGATTTATAAAGTTATTTAGTTTGTTTGTGTTCGCCTCCCGGAGGGGCCGCTGTGCTAAGAATCATAATCGAGTTTCGACATTAATTCCGCTCGCATTCTCTGAGCAGGCCTGATTTATTTCCATGTGGTTATTCGCAGGAATCAAATTACACGAAATTACGAATGTACGAGAGTGTATGTGCTTTTTAACGACTTAAATTCAAGAGATTATTTAAACCCAGGAGATTAAAGCAGAGATTCACTCTCTAATATTTATTTTTTATTAATGCTAAAAATTGACAAACGTACCTAAAGATATAAATATTTTTAAAATTAAGACAAATATTCCCGGATTATGAATAACCTGACATTATAAATCAGCGAAAATAATTTCCCTCAGGTGATCGCTTTCTTTGGGGATGCAGGGTCGAGGATTATTTCACAAGCAACATTTTCGGCTTTCTGTGGTGGTAGTAGGAGATTTCAAACATTTTTGGGGTATTTGTAATCCGGGAACGTTTGTCTCTTTTTTTAAAAAAAAATTTAAAAAAAGGATGGAAAGGGTGATCTGGGGCGAAATAAGTATCAGAAGTGAACTACGTATTATTCCATTCCTCCAACAAGGGGGTCAAAGGGTCTTCCTCATAAAACCTCCCCCGATCCGCCCCGCTATGCAGTTGATGGGCAGGCAACAACGAGCAGTGATCCTAGACATCCTTGTTATCAAAAAGTAGCAGAACAGCTTGCGGCTACCTATCCAATGAATGATTCCTGGGGCGGCGCGACCCACATCCTTCTCCCAATTTAAAAAGTTTATATCTACCAACTTGACTCGCGCTTTCAGCCGGAATATTTTAACTGATCTTATTTTTTTATTAAACTATTGAATAGTAAATAGACACTACCAGATTTTAATATAATTAGCAAATGGAGCGCTTTTTTGCCAATATGGCACTATTTAAAATACCTCGGATTGCTTTGCTGCCAATTTTGGCAAATTTTACCTTATTTGTAGGTAATTAATTAGCAGTTTACGATTTTATATATTTTTTTAATAAATCCTACGAATACGTAATATTCAACAAAGGATAGGTGAATTTATTGGCTACATAGATCTAAAGTCAGTTTGTATGTCTCCATATTAAAATTCAGAGGTATGATTTTTTTTTATTTGCAAAATGATCACCAAAAAATGTCGAGCAATCGGAGAAAAAAGTTTTAAATTGCGCTGTCGCTCCAGTGGATAAAGGTCAAATATGTTTTTGAAAAAGTTTTTAAATAGCATAAAAAGTTCATTTCATCTTCTGGTAATGGTCAACTATCGTACTCTAAACGCAACAGTGACCCACTTTTCATTCTTATATAACTACATAGCGTGCATTTTTATAAGTTTTTCACCAACATTAAAAGCGTGTTAAATGTAAGGTATCTTAAAAAACCTTATTAAATTGCCTCAAATTTACGAGCGTAAAACATGCAGGGCGGGTGCAGTCGTATAAATTACAGAGCTAAATTGCGGGCAAAAATAATTAAATCCGGCATTTACAATGCTTTAAGGCTTAAGAGTTAACCTTGTTATGCACGCAGGAAGTTTCCAGCTAGGTACTAGAGCCTCCGCCTAGTATTTGCCTGGGGAGAGAGTATCACGGATTGTAATTAAAAAACCGTTTTCCACCCTTGCACGACTTTGTAGGACGCAATGGTGCAAGGTTGCCGAAATCCAAATTACATGGAACAGGAATTCCAAAACATTGCGATTCGCGTTATTAGTGAACTAAATCAGTTATTTTTATACATTTATTCAGGAGGTATGTTTTAAGGTTTTCACGGCCAAAAAGTATTTTTGTTATTGTTTTTGGGGTGTTATGCCGTGTTTCGCTATCTCCTTCTTTAGCCAACGTTTCGGACAGCGTTACAGTGTCCATCATCAGGGCAGATGAGTCATCTGCCCTGATGATGGACACTGTAACGCTGTCCGAAACGTTGGCTAAAGAAGGAGATAGCGAAACACGGCATAACACCCCAAAAACAATAACAAAAATTTATTCAGGAGTTTTTTATGATGCTAAAAGAAGTGAGAAGGGGTAGGAAATGGTAGAGTGGAAACCAGTTACCTGGCTGTTCAGATTTCAGATCTGATTTCTCGCCGGGACAAAACTGAGTATCTGCCGTTCTGACGGGAGACTCCATCAGACTTAAAACTTTACTCGAAATGACTATAGCTACGTTAACAGACAAGATCTTAAATCTAAAATGCCTGGTGCCATGCAAACTTCTGTTTCTGTCATTTTTTGTATTTAGTTTTCCTCATTACGGCATCATCAAATGTAGTATATTACAACGCTGAAACGCGGGAGGGATAGGAGATGTGAAATAGAAAGAATCTGGCTATTCATTTCGGATTGCCAAATAATGTCACTGCTTTTACAAGCAACAATTCTGAATAGTGGTCTTACTGAGAGTGTCTGCTACTCTTTCCCTTCCTTAGCAATTCAACATCACAATATTGTAGATGCTATAGTCCCATTGTTTATTGGAAGTTTTGCAAAAACATAAATAAATTAGGTACAGTGGAAGAAAGATCATTACTGCCACGCTACCGCGATTCACTTCTGAAAATTAAAAAAGTTTTGTGACCCATCCAACTACATGTAACCCTTGAAACTGCGTGATGAGATTTCACCCGTGTGATGAGATGCATAATAGCTTTGCTACAAAACTTGACTACACGTCTTGGCGTTGACTTAGCGGGCGTGAATTTTTTTTATTTTTATTTTATTTTATTTATAAACAGAAACAAACAGTACATTAGTTTCAATGGTAAAAACAATCAACTATTATTAAATTATTGAATATGTCTTATTACTTATTACACAATGTGAAAACGCTGCAATATAAATAAGTTAATAATTTCTTTGAGCTGTAAGAACTTTGTGCTTATAAAATAAAATATTACCAATCAACAATAAATAAAGTAATATGTTTTTCGTGCATTCTCTTGTAAACCTAAATGATACGAAATGCATGACATTTTCATTTAATTTTAGATATTTGTATGGAACTTCCTATCAGTATGACACTGTACTTGTATTTACTATAAAGTATGAGTATATTGTTCGATTTTTTTTCTGTTTGAAACATGGCATTTATTTTGTATGAAACTTTGTATTGATTTGAAACTTAGTACACATTTTTATTTGTTCTCTAGACTTTATGTCCGGGTTAAATCTTCCCCACAGGAAAAATTTAACCCTTCCACACACTTTTCCACAAATGATCATCTAGTCAATCCACGCGATGTAATTGCATTGTATAAGTATAATAAATTCAAAACTATACAAGAACAAAACGTCAACCTACCAGAGACCATATGGGAAAATACTTCACCGACTCCAGATATTTTCATATCAGAGGGTTCGGCTCAATAGAACTCCTAACTGAACCGATAAATCCTACTGATCATTCAATATAAATATTTAAAAAATCTTTCGTAATCCTACATGTGTTTAATATGACTGATTTTTGCATCTTTATATAAATATTCTTTGATAAATCTAATAAGCCTAAATTTTTAATTAGAGAGCTAGGTATAATGCCAGTAGCGAAACTAAACGCGGTGAAACATCGTCGCAGAAAACCAATTTAACACAAGCTCGTGGAAGATTAAAGCTGGCAACACGGTATCGTATCTACATCCAAAAGCACAAATTCTACCACTATCAATCAGCCCTCATGATGGACCCTGTAACGCTGTGCAAAACTTTGGGTTAAGAAGGAGGTAGCGCAACACGCTATAGTAACCCAAAAATAAATCACAATATTATTTTTGGCCGTGAAAATCCAAAATCACATCATAGTTGCTGTTAGTATGAAACCCGTTCCTTTCTACAAATATTAGGTATATAATTTTGTAGTAGGTAGGAAAGAAACTATTAAAATTCTATTAGCCCAAATATCTGATAATGTTTTCTTTCGCTTCGCGTCCCCGCGAGTTTTAGAATCTGTTATATACCTACAACATTAGAAAAGGTATTAGCAACGTAATATTTTTTGTTGTTCTGTAAGCTTTGTCCCATAAAGGAAAGACATTTTAACGAAAATGTAAAAAAAAGTTAATTTGGGGTGATGAGTTGATGATTCACACATAAACAGCATTGCAAGGAAACTAAAAAGGCCCATGTACTTCTTTAAAGACACACGCCATACCTTTAATAATTAAAAATATATTTTAGTCTATTACACTAAATACTATTCGCCAATCGCGTACAGAATACGGGATTATTGGATGGGGATCCTTTGGATTGGGGATATTTTTATTATTACTGGTTGTTTCTTAACAATAGCTTGTTAAGAAACAACCAGTAATAATAAAAATAATCATGAAAGTACCCGTTAGAACTCTATCAAAAGATTTTTTTAGAATTTTAATGTCTTCGGTACTATAAAATTCTACTCAAAATATGCTTTGTTCAAATTTAAAGCAAACCATGAGTATGTTACTGACCAAACAACTATGCAAAAGAACGAAAACTTCGAATCTACTGAACATTTTAAAATTAAATATATTATAATTATAT
Organism: Glyphotaelius pellucidus; assembly: GCA_936435175.1. Taxonomy (NCBI): domain Eukaryota; kingdom Metazoa; phylum Arthropoda; class Insecta; order Trichoptera; family Limnephilidae; genus Glyphotaelius; species Glyphotaelius pellucidus. The sequence goes on from OW386548.1 coordinate 17,929,146, forward strand.
CAAATATGTACGACGTATTAAAAACCTGACTTATTAAAAACCAAGTAAAAATATAGTCAAGGAAACAAAAAAAAAAGAGGAAATTATAAAACAATTTTTTATTTATTTTATTTTATTTATTTATTTACGGACAAATAGTCCATTAATAACATAACAATAACACGAATAAAAAAAGAGATGATAATGAAAGGAAAGTACATATAAATGAAGAGCATTTACAAATTATAATATAAAGAACATATAGAAGACTACAAGTCAAAGCTTGAAGATGGATTTAAAAGACTTTAAAAATTCATTCATCAGATAGTCATTTAGGCTAACACCAAAAAGTTCAATGCTTTGACTTGAGTTAACAAGTCTCGACATTCTGGATAAACGAGAATGATATCCATAATTAGTAGAATGTTGATTGAGGAACAGCAATTCATTATTTCGCAGTCTACGGGAAGGGATGTTGAACAGTGTGTCAGTAATACTGTTGATAATTTTAAATATGCAAATTAGATCAGTGTCCTTTCTACGTTTTTCTAAAGAAGAAATGTTTAAAATTTGTTCGATTTCATCATACGAGTACTCGCCTCTTTGAAGTCCTAATCTCCAAGCATTTCCTTGTAGGAAGCGATGTTGTACTGATTCGATCTGACAAATATGGACAGCATAGAAAGGAGACCAAATGACACTAGCATATTCAAGGTGGGGGCGAACCAGCGAACAGTAAAGAGTTTTAAGTGTACAAAAATGTATTTTATGAAGTGACAATCTATAGTCAATAATGAAAATCAGAAAATCAAACAACACATTCACCGAACTCGAAGATGAGAAAATTAACAAACATAGTCAACATAATGAAGATGAATTAAAATAAAATTATGAATTTGTTAGTCTTACTTGAGTTTCATGCCATGTATAGAATCGTGAAACTTGTTAGATTATGTAAATTGGAAAATATTTTAAAGTAATTTTTTATACATAGGACTAAGAACCTTTCAAAGAACATTTGACGTTATAATGATTATTTATTAATGTTTTAATTTAAAACAGATGAGACAAAAAATGACAACATTATGTTACTCAGAAGCCGCGATAATATAAATGACAAAAAAAACATGACGAAGAGGAAATCATTTTGTAACACCAAAACAACAACTACTTATTGAATAAAATCTTTGATTCTATGGACTATCCCCGTCTGAAGTTATTATATACGGCATCCCCAATAGAGAATTTCAGTCCAATTTTTTAATTTTTTTTTATGAATAATGACCTTCTTACTTAAATAACTGCATATTTATTTTTATTTTTATAGTTAGTTTTAATAGTTAAAATAAATGTCAAAGTTTTAATTTTTCAAGATCCCCCGAAAACCAACGAAACTAGTGTGACGTCATCATGACTAACCGAAGTATGAATTTTGTATGGAACTGGAATCAGCTGTTCGACTCCCGCCATTTTGAAATTCAGTTTCTGCCGCCGTGCAGGTCGCACGCACAGAAATTACGATTAACACAGTAACCAATAAGTACCGTGCTAAGCAGTTAAACATAGTGTTGTTGTAAACTTAGCAGGCTGACTGACGTTTTTATTCGCCAGACAGCCCGCATAATATTAACTCATTATGGACCGGAACGTACAAGGACTAATTGACTCTATAAAAACTGAAATTAAAAAATGTTCAAGCATCAAAGAGGCGAAGCAGAGAATTATCATAGAACAAGATATATGCCAGCTAGAAGAAATATGGTGCAAGGAAAAACTTCAATTACAAGAGAAAATAATTGAGCTACAAAATAAGCTGATATTAAATGAAGAAAAACATTCAGAAAAAATTGAAAATTATCTAAAGGAAAAAAAAGAATCAATTAATACAACATATAATAAGTCAACCTTTTCGATACCTATACCAGAGGCCAAGTACTCACTAATAATTGCAAGTGAAAATACGAATTCAACATCTGATGATATTCGAGATATGATAGTTAAAAACATTAAAACATCGCAATTGGGTATTGCAGTTAATGGGGTGCAAAAGGCATCAAATAATAAACTAATTATCTCTTGCCCAAATAAAGATCATACAAAAAAACTTACAGATGAAATAAATACAGTTTTCAAAAACAACTTAATCGCGAAAGAATTAGAAAAAAAGAATCCTAAGCTATTCATACGAAACCTACCTCTGAACTTATCCGAAGAAGACATAATTGAATCGTTTAAAACACAAAATGATGGAATAAAAATCATAATGGATGAAAATCCAAATAAAAATACCGTAAAATTAGTGAAAATGCTCAAACCAAAAGCACAAAATAATTTAACGAATTACATAATAGAAACCAGTGGAAAATTAAGGAAATATCTTATATCTAAAGAGAAAATTAACATTGGATACCACAGAGTGCGGGTGGAGGACGCAAATCCAATTATGCAATGTTTTCATTGCTTGAAATTTGGTCACTCAGCTATCAACTGCCTAAATAAGGACAAGAATGCCACGTGTCTACACTGCGCCATGGATCATCCTTGGAAAGACTGCCCTAACAAAAACAAAGAAGAAAAATGCAAAAATTGTGAATTCCAAAACAACACATTCAAGTCAACAAACGATACAAATCATAAAGCAAACAGCAAAAATTGTATGTATTTAAAAAAAATGATGTCTATTGCACAAGGGCGTATAAATTATGAATAGGTATGCATCTTCTTTTAAATTCTTAACAACGGTGGCCCTCATGGTATTCTCAAATATTAAAAACTCAATATTAAAATTTATGTGTTTGTATAAAATGCGCTTGTTTTCTGAAATTTACTACATTTTAGTTATAACTTTCTGTAAAATTTTAAAACAAAAAAGAATCATTATAATATTATTAACCCACCATCAAAGTGTTAGGGATTCTTTAGAAATATTCAAAAATTATTTAATTATTTTTTTCAGTAAAATTTTAAAACCAAAACGAAGCATTCAAATATTAGCCTACTCTCAAAGTGTTAACGTTTGTGGAATATTATTTATTCAAAACAACATTAATATACTTTACAGTATGTATCTTATTTATAACATTATCACTAGAAATATATTGCCAGGTTATTATATATTGTTACCAAAACTATTTCAAGTCAACCTTGATATTATTATTCATAGACTATTATTGAATATGAATCATTATTATTTATTATTATTCACGATATTATTATTGCTGCGAACTTATTTGTGTTTGGGATCAAAATCAAATTCAAGTTTAACAATTAGTTATAATAAATGCGTGTATCAACAAGAGATGCTAATGACAGGGAAAAAAATACATACAAATATTTTAGTTATTAAGTACTTTATTCACAATCATTATGTCTTTTAGTTATATTGATGATGACACTGATATAAATTTTTGTAAGGTAAATAACCTGTGTGAATGGTTCGAAAAACAAGATACGATGAAATGTGAAACGAAAAAACTGAATTTTGTGGAACTAAACGTAAGATCAATATGTAAGTACTGGGACCTATTTCATGTTTATTTTAAAGACTGTTTAAATCACATTGACGTACTCATGCTTTGCGAAACTGCAATTCGAACGGAACTTGTTAATCTTTATGATATTCCCGGTTTCAACTCATATCACTATTGCAGAAACCGTAAATCTGGTGGAGGCATTTTGTTATATGTTAAGAATAACCTCTCCTTTTCGCAAATATTTCTGGAAACTAATTATTTTGAGAACGTTTTTGGAATATTGACACTTCCAAATAACAGCATTTTAAATGTCTTAGCCGTATATCGACCCCCGAATCTAAATAAGCAAGCATTTTTGTCGGAAATATCCATGGTGTTTGAAAACAATATTAAATCAAATGAAAGTGTAATCTTTTTCGGCGATGTAAATTTAAATTTATTAAATAAAAATGATGCTATCATTATAAATTATGAAAATATCCTCACTAATAACTATTTAAAAAAATGTATTCATAATATTACTAGGGAAGTGATAGTTCAAGAGAAAATTATTAGCTCATGTTTAGATCACTTTTTTGTCCGAATAAGCGGAAAGTTACCCAATGGATTAAGCTGTACAATCTCTGCATGCGTGTGTGATTATAACATTGCCGATCACCATACAACAGCTGTAAGTATAAACTATAACTCGGTAGATAATTTAAATTCTAACGATTCTAATAACGTCCAAATACTTTCGCAAAAATTGATCGATAAACGTATTTGTAATTATGATTGGAAATCACTTCTAAAGGAAACCGAAAGTTCTGTTATTTATTTAAAGATTAAAAGTTATTTTGACGACTTGTATAAAAACAGCACAATTAAAATAAGCAAAAAATCTAAAATCCGACCGTATGCAATAAATGATTGGATATCTACTGATGCACTATATAATATTAAAAAACGAGATTATTTATATAAGCGTTGGAAAAATACTCCTACAAACAAATTCTATGAAAAAGAATATAAAAGTTATCGAAATGTTTTAAATAAATTGTTACTTAAATTAAAAACCTCATACTACAATGACAAATTCAAAAATCTATTTCAAGACTCAAAAAAGACTTGGGACGAGTGTAATAAAATTTTAGGAAATAAATGTAAAAATGATTGTGACCAAATTGCCTCCAAATATTTGATGAAAGATCGGACCAAAGAAAATGTAACTAATGATTTTGTTAATTATTTCTCTGACAGTGTCTGCAATATGTTACACAAATGTGATTACAAGACTACTGTTTTTGAACCAGAGGAGATGCTACAAAGTATGTACCTACCAGGGGCCAAAATTGCTGACATAGAAAGCATTGTGAGGCAACTTAAAAGCTCTTCTCCTGGAATTGATAATATCAGAATGTGCGATATTAAAAAACATATAATAATCTTAGCTCCAATTATAGCCCATTTTGTAAATAGAGTCTTACTTGAAGCAAAAATTCCAGATGACTTAAAATGTAGCATTATCAGACCTATTTATAAAGGAGGTGATCACACTCTACTGGGTAATTATAGGCCAATTAGTATTTTGCCTTCACTTGAAAAAATTCTTGAAAAATACATTCAGCTGAAATTAATAAAATATTTAGAAGATTTTTCTATTATTGATACCAATCAATATGGCTTCCAAAAAAAAAAAGGCACTGAAATGCTGCTTCAAAATTTTGCCAGCTTGATAAATAATGAATTAAATAGTAAAAAGCATGTATTAGTTTTGTTTATAGATTACTCCAAGGCATTTGACACTATTAATCATAGAAAATTATTGCAAATACTGGAAATCATAGGAATAAGAGGAAGACTTCTAAAACTCTTTGAAGATTACTTGAACAACCGGTGCATGAAAATAAAGCTATTAAACACCTTAAGTAAAAAAAGAAGAATTTTAGCAGGCGTTCCTCAAGGTTCCATATTAGGCCCTATTTTATATATCATTTATGTATCATTTATTAAGTACATTTTTAAACATGTAAAACACTTTGTATATGCGGATGATACTGCTTTGGTAATTTCACACAGTGATTTGCAATTATGTATTGAACTCTTACAAAAAGATTACATTGAACTATTGAAATGGTCTCATGACTCTGGTTTACTCATAAATGCAAAAAAAACTAAATTGATACATATTAGATCACCCAATGCCAAGGCAAATATTATTACACCTGAAATAAAAACACACAGCTCAGATTGCTTACACGTTGGTATCTCTGATTTGTGTACATGTGAAAATATTGAAGTTGTTAAAAAATATGTTTATTTAGGTGTAATTATTGACTGCTATTTCAAATGGGATTTACAAATAAATAAAGTCTGTGAACGACTCAGATCTGTTGTTGGCAGATTATATAAATTAAAATTTTATGTTCCAATATGCACACTTCGAATAATATATTTATCATTAGCTGAATCTATTATCAGGTATGGAATTACAGCTTGGGGACTTTCCTGCAAAACAAATATAAATCGTGTTCAATCAGTTCAAAATTCTTTAGTTAAATTATTAGCTCATAAAAGTTTATACGAAAAAAGGCATAATGTTCCGTACTTTTACCGAAATCTCAAATTTCTCCCAGTAAGAGCAATTCTGTGGTATAAAATTATATTTCAGCATATGAATAGCTCTATATACATTAATAAACTGGACCACACTTACAATACTCGTCTTATGTTAAATGAAGGACTAATTGTACCTAAGCATTTAAACAAATACGGACAAAGAACGCTGGACTACATGATACCTAATTGCTTAAATATGTTACCTGCCGAAATTAAAAAATGTACAAATGGTAAATTAAATATTTTGTTGAAGAATTGGCTCGCCGAAAGAAATAATTTGTATTAGACTGACACAAAAATTGTAACTGCATAACAAAGTAAAATAAGTTTATATCCTCAAAGTAAAAGTACCCATCGACAAACTGCTTAAAAGTAGTTTATTGGGACTTTTCTTTTTCTGTATATTTTTTTTATTTCTTGTTGTAATAATGTATTACTTTGTATTTATAATAAATAAAAAAAAAAAAAAAAAAAAAAAAAAAGCATTGGAGCGTTTTCATAAACATTACTGGGCAATACGATCGTTTTTTGTACAGTTAAAGTTTTTTAATATTTTAAATAATATAGATAAACTAATAGAGATACTTTATTTTTGACACTGAATTATTTAGGCCTAAATAATGTTTCAATAAAAACAAAAACTATTATATGTCTAATTCTCTATAAACCACTAACACGGAATGTCGAACGGCTTGCGTCTTATTTCTATTGATTTCTATACAACTTTGACCCAGGTGACGCGGCGCGGTGACGTCACGCCGCCAAAATCCAGCAATAGGGTGTTTTAATGACACGTTTTAAAATGGACTTTTTAATATATTTTTTTAAAACTCTACGTTAAATATTATGTAATAAAACTTATATATTCAGAATCAGTGTATATTGGTCTATATGAAAATATTTTTTTAAAGCCATAATATTTTTCACTGGAGTTCCTTATTGGGGTCTATTATGAGGTTGAATGAAGTGGAGAGGGGAAGAATATGAGGAAGAGAAAGGTGGGGAAGATCGGGTAGCCAAGCACTGGTTAAAACCATCACAAGCAACGTTTCTATTCTGAATGGTGGTCTGAACCAGGACGATACTGAGTGACTAACAAACTGGAAACAAGTCCAATGTCCATATCATTATGGTTCGTAGTTGAATTTGAATTAGCCAGGTAAAATTTCCGCTCATGGTGGGTGCCTGAGAACTTAGTCCGAACCGCCACTCTGCAGGCAGGATTATTATGATGTAGTGACACTTTTCGGTTCGTTAGAGTTTGTCTCTCGCTTCGAATAGCCACCACCCAGCCCGCTAGTCGAAACGTTGCACATTTCCCGCTGCTTGCCGTTCTGAGGTTTCAATTTGTACCTGCATCATGAAGCATTCTGGATTGAAAGCTATAATTTGATAATGTAAATAGTTTCGAGTGTTCTCTTTACCAACATTCAGGGTAATTAAAGTTAGAACTAACTAGTCTTATTAGAAAAGAAATTAATTTATTTGAAATTGTTGCAAGTCGTTGGTATTCATGTTCATAATATCTTGTGAAAATAATACGAAAATACATTATAGGGTCGAGAGAAAAAAAGGATGGTTATCAAGATTTGATTATCACGTATAGCAAGCAATTTCATAATTTCGTATTATCAAGGATATTCTTAAACCATTTTGACTGCCAGAAGTCTGTCGGACTCCAGGACTCCATGACGCTCAATCGGGGCATGTTGTGAGGCTTAAGAGAAAGTAAAGGGGAAGGAAATGTAGCAGAGAAGGTTGGGAAGTATATTAACGTTTCATTTCTGAAAAATGGGCTTTCTATCCTAGTAATTTTATTATATTATGCATTGATATAATTATATTGTAGGATTTGTGAAGCTGAAATTATTCATAAAACATTTGCCTCGGGATTTCACTTGCATTTCAAAAACAAATATTGTTCAGAAAGTAAGCTTCCGAACGAACACTAATAGTAAGTTTGATCAATCACAAAATCTGTCAAATAACTAAAAAAAAAAAAAACGCAGAAAACCGTTTTAAATTACAATGTAAAACCAGCTCTTAGAAGGGTTGGAGCTGGATTTAACATGCATTTCACAATCTTCGATTACACATCTGCCCTGATGATGGACACCCTAACGCATTCCGAAACGTTGGCTATAGAAGAAAGTAGCGCAACACCATGTAATAACCCAAATATTTTATTTATTTATATAATACATGTTACATAATTGTGACATTTACATAAAGTAGATATTATATTAAATAACCATACTAGGCGGCTGCATGTTTCATGGTGACCAATGGAGTACAGTTACTTTGTATGAAATATGGAGTATAGTGTAAAAAAATGGATTTAGTATAAATGATGCTTAAAATTGAAAAAATTATACTTAAAAGTAGAAAATAGAAAGGAGAAAAGAAATAAATTAGCATTAGATTATTAAAATGTACATAACTTTTTTTTAGTATATGTGCATACAGATCACGATAATACTTTTGGCCGCAAAAATATCAAATCATAATCGAAATATATGCACATATTAATTATAGAATTAACAATAAACAATAAAATAATTTTCTTATTTTATGTACACCTCCGCGGCCGAGGAGTAAGGCTCTCGACTAGAAATCCGAATTTGCGGGTTTGAATTCCGGCGTGCGCAAGTTAACTTTATTTGATAGATTTGTGTTTTTTCACAACTTAAACATTTAAAATAATGTTCGCTAAATTTGCGGCACATTCCAGAGTGAAATATACCTCAGCATCGACCTGATGTAAGACCCATTCAGAATTGCAAACGTTGCTTGAAATGGCTTCAGCTGTGTTTGATGACCAGATCTGATTAGACAGGTACTTCCCCACGTTTCTCTTCCCCATCTCCTTCCCTTTCCTAGTTCCTTCACTCTCACAACAAACTCCAATCGGGGATGCCGCAGTCTCGATAGATGCCTACTTAATTGCTTGTCTGAATTCACACAATCATTTCCAATTATGAAATTCAAAGCATTCGTTGAAGCGGAGATACTAGAAAAATGTTTTTCTGTATTTCTCTAGCACCTGTTATTAATTAGTAAAAGTTTTCTTATTTGAAGATACCTAAATTACTTATCTTTCTGAAGAGCGTTTCCATCTTATTCCGTTAGAAGCTTTCGCCTTATTAGGAATCCGGGCTTACAGGTAGGACCTCAATTAGTTCGCCAATACCTTGAGAGTTCCAGGAGAGATTTTCTAAGTGATATAGTGTGAAAGAAAAGGCGAGATGACGGAAAGAAGATAATGGACCACTTAAAGGCATAATAATGCAATTAGATCATATTTATTAGATTTACATTCGTGATACTATTTTATGTTAAACTTAATCGTGGAAATAATTATTAGAAATGGTTGAGATGTCCAAAGTCGCGGGTTCTCTAATCCAAATTTCTGTCTCTAAATTTTAATTTTTTTTTACATTAGCTCCTCACAGGAGGCCCTGAGGAAAACAATTCCCCTTTGGCCATTGTCATCTTTGGGAATGCTGTATGAAGGTAATTTTTAAGAAAGGAAGGAGAGAAATTTATGGGAAAGAAAAGGGTTTTTTTTTACATGAGCTCCACACAGGAGGACCTGAGGAAACAATTTCCTTCAGGGCCTATGTCATCTATGGGGATGCTATGTGGAGGGTTTTTTTAAAGGAAAGGAAAGGGAGGAGAGTTCTGGAAAGAAAAAGGGTTTCAGGGGTGGGTAGGAATCTGGGGTTCAGTGTGTCCTGGTCATTCGCCTCCAAAATCTACACAAATCTCACCCCGTGAACCCGGGCACCCCTGCTAAATCACCAAACGTAGCGAACCACTTGGGGTGACCTATAGCAGAAGTGTTGGTTATCCAATAAAGGTTCTCGGGGCGGCGGTACCTATTCCCGTCTCCCAAATTGAAAGGTATTAGGAGTGGATGGGAATCAGTGTGTCCAGGAGTGACGAACGTATGAGTCCATCCCTCCCACTATGGTGCAACGCGAAGTTCCGAGAGAGTACGGCTGGAGAAATCAAAGGGACTCTCTCAACTATTCTCTTCTGATCCGGCCCGCCACGCAGCAGATGGACGCAGTTGATGGACAGACGCAACCGCCGCCAAGACCCGGACAAACCTCACCCCATGAACATTTTTTTCTTTATTTATTCGTTACATACAGGGGAAATGTTTTTTCAGGGCCTTCTCATCTTTGGATATGCTGTGTTAAGAGTATTTTTAACGAAAGCAGTCCTGAGAATGAAAATGGTAAACGGACGTGTGAATCCACCTCTCCCACTGGAGTGGAAGGTGAGGGCGTAGGTCGAGAGAGTTCGGGTGGAGAAGTCAAAAGGTCTTCCGGAACCAGTTTTCCCAATCAAGCCCACCACGAAAGGGTGGGCGAACGCATTCACCGCCAAATCCTAACAAACTTCACCCCATGAACCCGAACACTCCTTCTATATCACAAAACGTAGCAAATCATTTGGGGTGACATATAGCTGTGACAGTGATGGTTATCCAATAAATGGTTCCCAGAGCGGTGGTACCCATATCCGCATCCCAAATTACATATAACATACTTCCCTTGAATACGAGGTCATTAAAGTAGCATTATTTGATTTCAATTTCCATTCTCTTACTTTGTATAAGGTGTAAACATGCTTTCACATAACAAGCTTTGTAGGCAAAAAGCTTAAAAAAACAAGAAGACTTATATTTAAGGTACGATGTAAATTTTGAATATTCCTAAGTATGTTGTTACAACGATAAAAAAAGCTCTCAAAGTTTTGGATGAAACTTTGATAGAAAGTAATAATACTCTGAATGGCCGTAAAACCTTAAACGCACTTATAAAGAAAGCAATAGGGGCTATTTGACTTTTAGCGTTTCGGGCAATATTTGCTAAAAAAACTAATTTCAAAATATTATATTCACGAAGGCATGTTTCTCAGATTTCCTGAAACACGTTTTAAAATTCGAAAGAAGCGTAAGTTCGTAAGAAAAGATTCAACTAATTTAAATTTCAAAATTTTCTACTTCTTTTATGATTTTAGTTTGAGTACGGATATGGCCAGAGAAAGAGGAATTTTATATTTCAATTGAGAATCTCCTTTTTTTGGTCTTCGACCTTTTTTTTGGCTGGCACTACAGAAGAGTCCATTTTCTTGAGTCAACGGAAAGTATATAAAGTCTGTTCTTAGATGGTTCCCGTTGTTCAATGGTTATAATCCTCAACTACGAATCCGGATGTCGCCGATTCAATTCCCAGTAACAGGTAAAATTTTATATGATTGATTTATTAATTTCAAATAGTATATAGATGTAGTACATTTGGTGCACGTTCGAGTGGTGGATACATGTTTAGTCCTGGTTGAAGACAAATATTCAGAATGGAATATTGCCTAAAGTGACTGGTGACTAGATCTGAATAGCCGGGTAGACTGCATCTCCTTCCCCTTCCCACTACTTTCAACCTTAACAACACATCCCATTGGCGAAACCATAGTATTACTAGCCATAGGGGCAGTTGGGACTCGTGTGCGGCATTCAGCTAATCAATTGCTAATCAGATACTCAAAAATCATTTCAATAAGTCTTAGGATGGGTTGTTTCAAAAAATTTGATGGAATCATCAAATATTCGAAGTTGATTTTCACGTTCTGTGTAAGTTCTTTTCAAGTTCTGTTAGTATATAGTTATAGGACAGTTGCTTCACAATACTGAAATAATCACAGAACTTGAATAGAACTTACACAAAACGTGAAAATTAACTTCAAATATTTGATGAATCCATCAAATTTTTTGAAACAACCCGTCCTTAGTTAGTTTGGTCAGTTTTTAACGGCACCAGCCCCGATGCCGTTCTAAAGCTCTATAATTTTATTTTACAAATTATTGTATTTCTTATTGCCTCTGGTCAAATTCAATGCCCATGGTATAGGTTTAAATTTAATTCGGGTTTAATTCAACGCAAAACAATTATTCTGGAAGCTTTATACAATATTTGCAGCAGCAGTCAGGGGTATTATGACGTTAGTTTCACAAAAACTGCTTTACCACCATAATGCTGAACGTATATGTAATTATCTAATTAATATCCGAATAAGATATGTTAAAGTAGATACACCAAAAATAAGTTTTCTATAAAATACTTTTTCTTAACGATAAAGTGTGGTAGATCTTCTTTACTAAATGCAAATTAACTTTGTGGTGTCGTTTTAATTAAATGAAAACTAATCAAATAAGTGGTGAATACAAAGTGATTTTTTCATTTAACACGGTAGATCTTTTCCACAACACCTAAATTTATTTCCCTTTTCATAAATTTGCTACTGGCCATCAAAACAACACCAAGCCCGAAAATTCATAAATTATGCATGCCTTTTCAAGTTCTGGGTTGTACTTTGGTTCGAACAACACTGTTAGAATGAACACAAGACTTTCCTAAACGACGTAAAAAATGTTCCCAAGTCCTTTAAGATAAGATTTGTGTTCCCACCCTGAGGGTGAAGCTAAATACCCATTTTTGATTGTGTACACCCGGTGATTTACAACCTGAAAATGGGGGTTGTATTTTGATTTAAACTTGGTTAGTTGGCAGAGGTTTAACTCCCAAAGTTAGGGTGCAGAACCAACTCCGTGAATCTCTCTTTTTCAAACTGGGTCATTGCTAACTGTGTTTATTAGAATTTATACGGTTTGGGTACATAACATTAGAACAGAGCATTTTGAGAATTAATGAAGAGCAAGTGAAGGACAAAAAGTAGTCAAAAGTCGAAAGAACTCGAAAGATGGCCCTGAGGGAATTTTTTTCATCAGGGCCTCACGTGTGGAGCTAATGTTTTAAAAAAGACACACAACCGAAAGTAGCATTTCTATTAAAATAAATATAATGAATATATATAATTATTTTTTTAATAATTTTATGAGTAAAACCTCAGATGTTTCCAGATTTTTCATTATTTTTCGTAAATATTTTCTTCATTTAATTAAATAAATATAATGAGGTACATTACGGGTTGGTACATTATGGGTTACCAATGAGACTTGATAATTTGAGTGGTGACCCGACAATTAATCCCCCAACAATTGATCCCCCGAAATGATATTTACTTTAAAATTATTATTTCTTGTGCATTATTTACCAATTTCAAACATAAAAGATATTCAGTTATACTTCAAAAATACCCTTAATCATAAGTTGGTATGAACATCAAAGGAATTTATACACAGTGTCGTTTTTTTGGTACTTATGCGCTGGTACATGCAGTAAATAGAGAAGCAGATTTGCTTGATGCATTTGAATGAAAATATGTTTAATTTTTTATAAGAAAAACTCTCTTTTTATAACTTTTGAAGTAGTTTTTTAGAGTATTTGCCTATAATATGGAAAAAAAGAACTAGTTGAAGATAATATGGTTGATTCTAAATATTTGAAATATGAGATTGACAAATATGACGGTTTGACAGAAGGTGACAATAGCGAAATTGGATAACGCGCACGTCCCGGTTAGACGAGAGGTCTGGGTTCGAGTCCCAGTTGCGACCATTGTCTTTTTCTATTTTTCTGTGTCTTGAAAATATGTTTTATTATTTTATTATTCGGCTGTACATCCTTTCTGAACATCCCTACGGGGTTATTTAGTTAGATTTTGCGTAATTAGGTATAACGTATTTTCCCTAAAGCTACTGCAATTATATTATGCCGGGGGACCAATCGTCGGCGGATCATCAAGAGTTCAATGTCTCAGTTAAACGTGGGTTTCTTATGAAACTGTTTCACTTTATATTTTATTTGATTATGAGCTACCACTTTACTGACTGACTTGTGCCCGTCGTTGCTCGGGGTTGTAAATGATTTTGAATAATGTTTTGAGGTACCTTTTGGAAGGTGTGGTTTTAAGTTGAAAATAATAGATTAATATGTATCTCCCTTTACCAAATCGTCCTCGCCTTTCCGAATTTTTCACTTACTACTGTATACCAACCGAATACTGTGACGGCCGCCTTGATCTAGCGGTAAGGCTCTTGACTCGCAATCCGAAGGTCGCGGGATCGAATCACGGCGTGGCAAATAAATTTTATTTGATTAATTTGTGCTATTTCACAATTAATTCATTAAAAATAATATATAGTATATTTGCGGCACGTTCCAGAGTGACAGATTTTCTCGGTACAGCTTTAGTGCAAGACCACCATTCAGAATTGAAACGTTACTTGAAATGGCTTTAGCCGTGTTTGGTGACCAGATCTGAATAGCCAGGTACTTCCCATCTTCATCATCCCCAACTCCTTCCCATCCCCACTACCTTCAGCCTCACAAAACATCTCAATTGGTAATGCCATAATCTCACTGGTTTCAGACTTGAGCAGTTGGGACTCTTGTGCAGTATACATAGAAAATATATATCATATGTTAAAGTCAAAAACACTTTTTTTATTTTAATTTGACTCCGTATATCTTTGCAATGCCGAGATAATGAATAATAATGAAAAAAAACACATCGTTACAAAACAAGTAGATGTGACGTAAAAAATGGTTATACATGGTTATACAGGTTATGATGTAATATGTATGTTTATATGATAATATTATGTTAAACTCAAAGAGTTCGGAACGATATCTTATTAACTATAACATATATATTATTTTATTATACCTTATTTTGCTGGAAATAATATTTACAGTGGTGTGCACCTGTGTGTTATACACCTGTATAAAAGTGACGTGTCTTTATGCATGTATTTTTTGATATTTTTAAAGTTGTAGTAATTTTGAAGTTATACATTTTCGTTGCAAGCAGTGTAACGTGACTGCAAAGGGTAAAAAAAACCCCTGCCTAAGGGAACACCAAGCTTTTCCACCATCAACGTATTGGAAGAATTTTTATTTTGGTGACAGACAAAAACGAAGATTCAATATACGTAATCTATACATATTATGAAAGCTGTACAACTCCATATCACGCCTTATGCAAGATATGTGTCCCAGCCGCACAAACAAAATATTTCTACCTCACGTCATGAATTATTCATATCCTTCCTTCCACAGCCGATACATTTTTTTTGTATAGATTCTTTTGTCAGTTATACCCACCTCTCCCAACACGGCATATGGCACAACATACCAAGAATGATTGACTGAATGTCCAGTCAAATCCCATTCATATCCTGGTGATTTAATTTATTTTCTTGTTCCTGGTGCCAGAAATTTTGCAGGTTTTTTTTTTAAATAAGCGTTAATATAACTCTTTTCGATTTTTCGGATGACACTCAAAATAAACGTTAATATAACTCTTTTTAATTCTTCGAACCACTTCCAATATTATTTTGGAACATGAACAGTCATTTGATAAAGTGTAAATACTGTTTAATAATTCTTCACTTGGTAGAAAAAATCAGTTATTTCAACTCATCGATACAGATTTAATTTTAATACGTTATGACTGAAAATAATAGCTAAAACGATTCGTTGTTCAGATGAAAACTTTGTAATGAACTTTTTTTATTTATTTTTATTTTTAACTTTGTGAGTAAGAACTCCAAATTGTAATATTTAATTAAATGAAGACGAAATTAGCAAAACTCAATCGAGAGGTGCCATCTTTTTTCTGATTTTTCCGTCTGCAGATTTTCCATTGAGTTTCACTAATATTGTCTTCATTTAATAAAATATTACAATTCGGAGTTTTTTCTCATAAAGTTAAAAATAAAAATTAATATTCATCCTAGACCTTTTGAAAAGTCAATTGATGTCGAAAATTAAAAATAAAATGCATTAAAAAAATTATCAGACACTATCTAGATTGCGTTAAGTTCGGGTTTGAATCGTGCAATCATACATAAAGATAGCAGCCAATAAAAATATGTGTCAAGAAAAATGAAAATAGTTTTGATAGTTCTTAGAAAAAATCCTCGACTTTGTGCGGAAACGGGCGGTCCGTTTGACAGATTCACACATCTTAACAAACGGATTGAAATCTTTAGAGCACACGCGTTGGGTGGGAATGCTATCCTTGTTCTAATGATATTTCAATGGAAAATGCTCCGCGGAATTAGCGTCATTGGTTCCTTTCTGCACTGGTGCATTGTCAGGAAACATGCCAAACGCGCGCCTAACATATGTACATACGCGGTTGACATTTGTCACATGAGAACGGTTCGCTTCTTCGACTCGTTTTAGAGTTCAACAGCTTAGCTGGGGAACGATTCCTCTTCCCTACAACATGGGTCTCTTCAAGACCAATGTTCATTCCTTTCTCACCTCAAAAAGACCCTCCACACAGCATCTCAGTTGACGTAGATCCTGGGGGAAATTATTTTCAATAGGACGTTCTGTGTTGAGTTAATGTAAAAAAATATAGTTTTTTAATCTGTCCCGAATAAGACCAATTTTTATTAGATTTTTAAATACATAATTTTTAAATTCTTTTAAATAATTAAATCTGGAACGCAGATTTCTTAGCATTTTAGTAACCGAGTAAATATTTAGTCTCTCTTTTACGAAAGGAATTTCGGCAAATTTATTTTTGCGGTTGTTAATACTTTGGTGGGATTAAGTGTATATTTTTTACAAGGCTCTAAAATTCTTCCGGGGGCCTTCTTTTAGCGGCGCGACAGGAAATGGGAGGAAGTACGGCCTTCCCGGGGAATTATCATCTACAGCCTAAGGAAGCAGGTCGCTTAATGGCACCCTTAAATTAAGACCATTCAGTACAGTAGACGGTAGGTACCCTAAACACTGTTCAGCGATAATAATGTTTCATCTATTCCACTCGAACCACTTTCTACAGTAGAATGTTGCCTTGAATTTAAGTGTTGAATTTTATTATCATTGTCTCTGCTCTAAAATTACTTTAAACGACAATTTTCAACACATAATATTCAATTTTATGTACAAATTCTTGTGGAATGTTTTTGTGTTCAGTTTTTAATTTGGTGCAAACATTTATTTAATCAATTTTATTGGAATAAGTCTTTTTATAATAACTTTTGATGGTTATACCCATCAATGTAATACATTGGCGGTTTTCTTTAAAGTGCGTTTGTGCAGCGAACCCCCAATAATTAGATGGGGAAATAAAACAAACTTGTTTTATAATAATATAAACAGTAAACTAATAAACAGTATAATAATACAGATGCGCGTCTTTTAAGCCCCTTTAAAATTCCACCTTTAAACCCGCGCCACCAAAAAATATCCCCATTTTGTGCGTGATTGGAACCCGCACCAAACACTCTATTCGAAAATATCTTAGCGCATACAAACGCTCTGACGGTGATTTGAACACAACTTGGCATTTCTAAGCAAATTTAACAGGCCGCGGTGCGGCGATCCTGAATCACGAAGTCCGAACATTGTGCGAACACGCTGTCCGATGTCCTCCGAACATTGACGAGCGTGTCACCGATGCCCGTAGTCGTATGGAATTTAACTTTGTAGTCATTTTTGTAATTTTTTTTTTTATTTTCTTGGTTCTGCATTTATCTAATCGTTTGCTAAAGGCATTTGTAAATCTACTTTTGATGTAAATCGATTTTAACTTCCGTTTTCTTATATATTTTTTTTTGATAAGTCGTTATGTCCCTCAGTACATTTACGATTATTACTATAGAGAAGGAACTACTACTGAAAACCTTTACACCTGATTTTAATACCCCCGTAATTGAGCTGTTTTCAAATGCAAAAAGTCAGCGCGTGAATTTTTTGTATAAGTGGAAAAAATTTATTTTATTTCGTGCTGCCTTATTTGTGCGTGTTTTTTTAATGTTTTAAAATATCAATTATATATTCTACGTAATTATTCTTGTTGAAAAAATTATAATAATAACAAGCAACGTACATTGAGTTCTGTGAAAAACATTAAACAATTTAATTCCTCTTAAACTTTTCTCGTTATCTAATAATTGTGTCGAGTGTCAAGTGATTTAAACAAAAGTGAAGGTACCCCTCCCACTAACTTTATTTAAGTTGTGTGAGTGCCGCTGTATTCCAAGGACAACATTATTAGATATATCTTCTCTTGAATTTCTGAACCCCCTGTTAAAAGACCACGAACCGCCACTGATGTAATATATCATTCAAGAAGAGGTAACACTAATAATAAAAATACTTTCGACTCTAAATTAAACTTTTTATCCCATATAAAAACAATTATTAATAAAGAAATGAAAATTCTTGGCTTCATTCTTCGAAATTCCAGAGGTTTTAGGAATACTTCAACTTTAAAAATTTTGTATGCATCCTTAGTACGCAGTCAAGTCGAATATAACTCCTCGTTCTATTCCCCCAATTTTATAATACATTCAGATTCAATCGAGAAAATTCAACATAAATTTCTAAGACGCATTAATTTTAAACTTGGCATTCCCATTGAAAAAATAAACTATAATTACTTAATGAAAAAATTAAATTTATTAAGACTCTCAGATTGAACTATTATATCAGACTTAATATTTATGTTAAAAATTGTAAATTGTAGAAAAGACAATCCTTATTTAACTAGGCTCATTGAATTTCATATACCCACGAGAGCCATTCGTTCTAAAATCCTGTTTTAAATGCTACAATAACCCGACGAGTATACGAAAACACTCGCTTGTACCTAGATTACGTGAAGTTATTAATAGATATGCTGATGTGGTAGATCTATTTAACTGCAAGGAAGCTAGGTACAAGAAGGCTGTACTATCAAATATTTTCAATCAGTATTAACTGTTGTCATTTCTTAATCAAAAACCACAATTAACTATTGTACTCTTTTTTATTATTTCTTATTTAACTATGATTTTGTGACAGGTAATCCGTGTATACGTTATATGTATACTGTTTATATTAAATAAATAAATAAACGACAGTATGAAAAAGAACACGACACAGATAAACAGCGGTCGCATCTGGGCCTCGAAGCTAGGATCTCTTGTCTTACCGGGACAGGCGGATCTCTTGTCTAGAAGATGCTCTGAGGAACTATTGTCATTAATCCCTCCGTTACTGGTGCTTAGTCGGGAGACACGCCAAACGCGCGTCTAACATATGTATACGGTTGACATTTGTCACATGAGAACGGGTCGTTTTTTCGACTCGTTCTTGAGTTCAACAGCTCGGCTATGGAATGATTTGCCGGCTTTTGTGTTTTCTCCCTCCTACAACATGGGTCTCTTCAAGACCAATGTTGATTCATTCCTCTCCTCACATAGACCCTCCACACAGCATCTCAGATGACATAGGCCCTGAGGGAAATTGTTTTCCTCAGGGTCTCCTGTGTGGAGTTAACGTAAAAAAAGCGCTTTAACCTACTCGACTTAGACTTTTTTATTTTTAAGTCATTTTTGTCGATCTCAATTTTCAAATTCAGTTATGTATTTACTTTTTTATGTATTTCTGTTTAATATTCATTGCGAGTTTTTGATATTATTATCCTCATCAAAGACTGCATATTACAACGAGGTTTATAAGTTTCAACTCCAACTATAGTCAAACAGATACCAAGTGCACTCGAACGTTCTTCCCCGTTTGAAATTTTGGGAGTGCACTTGGAATATGTTTGATTTTCCACTAGTGGACTTAAGTGTGGACACTTTTTATAAATTTCTTGTATTTGATATTCATTGACCCTTTTTTAAATTACGTTGGTGTTTTAACTGTAATTATGTTTGCTAATTAATTCACCAACATATTATATTATTATATTTTGAAGAGATTAAAATTTTTTTATTAGAAAAACAACAAAAATGTTGAATTAAACAACGAGATGGCAAAACTCAAATTATTTATGAATTATTAAGATTTTGCATAATATTTCAAATAAACATTTAACGTTAGTATTTCGTCGAAAATCCTTTAAGTTAAATAACTTCCTCAGTCCTTCTAGGCATAGAGTCCACCAAATGTGAAAAATCTTCAGGTTTGATGACATGGAACCATGCTTGAATAATCGCTTTAATTATTTCTCTTTTATTGCTGGGTTTGCGACGAGAAACCAGTATTTTCAATCTAGACCAGAGATTTTAAATAGGATTCAAGTCTAGAGTGTTCTCTGGTCAAGATAAAATAACAATATGATGGTCCTGTAACCATTACAAGCTTGTTTTGCTGTGTGGCATGGGGGTCCTTGCTGCTGGAAATTGTATCTACCATGATTAAAACATGATGCTGGGCCAAAATTTTGGCTCCAGAATCACATCTTGATGCCTTTTAGCCTTAATTGTGCCTTCTACCACTCCCAGTCATCCAAAACTATCTCTTATCATGCAAGCCTACACCATTACACTCACAGGAAGTTTCATTGTCGCACTAGTGCTTTCTGGTATCACGTCTTCAACTTGATGGCAACAAACAAATCTGATTCCATCACTCCCAAAAATGAAAATTTTGATCTGATCACTCCATATCACCTCTGCTCAGTCTTCTGAGGTCCACTTCTTAATCGACTGCTCCAATTAAGACTGCAGTAACTCACTTTTTGCAGGAGAGCGATTTTAAAGTTCAAAAAATTCTGCATAATCTTAGATGAGGGTTTTGAATTTTATTTAAATTGGATAAGTATGGTTTTTTAATGGTCTTTCTGATTAATATTTTTTTAGTATTTTCCTCAAATTTGCACTAATTTAAAGGGTTTTTGGATTTACTGCTGTTTTCCTCGGAGTTTATATAAAATCAATAGGTAGTATGTTGAGGTACTTCTTTGTTACAGGGAAAAATTAAACAAATTATAGAAGTAGCGATAAGCTGCTTTATTTTGACACTAAAAAAACATCATTTATGGACATTAAAATTCCACAGTTGATAGTTTTTCATAAGTTATTATGTGTCAGTGTTTAAAAACAGCATAAAAAACATTTTTAGTTCGATCAACTGAAAAAATTATATATTTGTTTAGAAACTGTTACATACATAAACTATAAGAAATTCTTAAGTAATTACATAAAATTATAGAAGAAAAAGAGCATTATTAAATTTCATTTGATTTCTGAATCATCAGACAGATCATCGCTGGCATAAGAATGTCCAATGGAAGTTTCTTCAATGGAAAAAATTTGTGAAAGATAGAAACTATGGTAAGTCTTTGGAATCAGTACGCATAATGCTAACATATCTTTTATGTTTAAGTTTATCGATGTTTTGTTTTTGATTATACACAGCAACAGGTTCAACTAATCTATCCAATCGCCTGCCTCTTGTCCATTTTTCTAAAATGATGGTTAGTGGTTCTTCCACGTAACCATACTTTATATACACCTTCAATGGATTATTGTATGTCGCAGATACATCGCGTACTTTATTTCATTTCACAACTGAATTATCGTTTTTTTTTTCAATTTGTTTGCAAAATGAGTGACTTTAAATCCAAAAAGTATTCATAGCTCATTTCGTTAATTTCATATGGTAAACCCTTCACTTTCGCACATCGAATCAGCATGACAAGTACAGGCAAGTAAAATTTTCCCTTTTCTTGGATTTTCTATTGTGGCATGCATAAAATCACCCTCATTTATTGTGTGTGTCCTTTCTCCATAAAATGATGCGTTTCGTCAATTTTGAGGGTTTGTGTGGTATATTCTAACATGGAAAAAACATTTCGGTTTTGGTTCTGTCCACTGCAATTATCCGAATAGAATATAACTTTACGTATACTCTTTTGTTGAACTGAAATTAATTTTTTTAGTAGACATGTAACAATTTCAGATTCATGCCAAATAAAGCAGTGGCTCTGTTTCTTTCCGATATCATAAATGATAAAATGTGCATTGCGTACTTTCTTTTGTAATAAAAACTACTCACTGACAGAGGTGTTTGTAAAACCTTTTGCAAAAAAAATACTGCTTCGTTTAGCTACAAATCAATTTCAGCGTTCTCTTTATTCAAGTTTTTTGAGATCCTTCCCTGAACTTTATTTTTCTGGTGTGTTTCGTAAGCATCTTTAAACAATACTTTTTTTTTCTTCTGTAGCTATTATAAATTTCTCACATACCTGACGCTGTCCTTTTTTAGTGTATAATGGAAATCAGATGCATCTGAGTACTGTCTCAGTGTAGCAGATATTTCAATGCTTCTTTCTTTCTGCCAATCTAGATGCAGCCTGTCCGTTTTGAAAATGTTCAGATCTCTTTCTAGGTAAAGCTTCTTAGATGATTTCCTGGTATAGTGTGACTCCACTACAGGAAAGGCTTGGATGTGTTCGTGTACCGAATCTTTGAATTCAGGGAGAATTTTATTAGATCTTGTGAGATGTATCCCATGCTGATCAAGCATTCTGCACCTCTTTCGTCAATTTTTCCACATGTAGTACCTATCATTCTTTCAGAATTCTCCAATGTTTGCAAAAACATTGTTTGGCAAACACGTTGTTTATTACTCTGATTTATGTTTAAATAATATTCTTGCAAAATTCCATACCTGGAGTTGTTACGGTTTGTAGCCGCAATTTGTTTCAAATAAAATTCCAGTGCATGGCATGACTTCGTAATTTCCAGAATGCTGCGAATATTTTTTTTCGGGATTCTTCGTGCAAAGTATTCTTGCAGTTAAAGCTGCAGTTTGATTTGCAATCCGATTCCATTTTACATCACCAAATATATCTCGAACTAAAACATTTCTATTAATTTGAAGCATTTTAAAATGTAATCATTTTTATGAAATACGTATAGCGCTCAGAGTATCCATATTAGCAGTTGTTTTAGTAGCACGATAGAATAATCCTGTTTCCTCATTAAAAAGCAACATGAAATCAGGGGAGGTTGATCTACAAACACTCAATTCTATAGGTCTTGAATTACTACATTCATCAGGCTTTCAACCATCATCAGAGTTCACTCCACTAAAATCTTGCTGATCTCCATTGGGACCAAATAAGTCATCAGAAGTAGACTCTGTATTATTATATGACAATATGAACAAACAATATGTTAAAAATAAGAATTCACGAGCCGATTTTCGAGGAACTAGAATTTTGTATTAATAAGACAGGTATGCCCCATACGTCATACATATCTCTGGTAATGTTATAATATCGTGAAAATAAGATTATGGGTCCAAGTACTTGAAAAAATTTTAAGTTATGTCCGAGATATGTTTACACTTACCAGATTGCATTGTAGACAATAATGCTTTACCATTAGCTATTATTTTGGTGGTCCTACTGGAAATTCTCATGTGTAACACTTTCACGGTACAAATCTCTTTATATTTTCAATTTTATCACTACAATATGCAAACCGCAATGACTGAACATCAACTGTCAAACGCAATTCAAATGATAATATCGATATTTCTCTATGGAAAAAAGAAGTAAGGCTGACTTACGACGATAGAAAAATAAAAAATTCCGATAAAAAACGCAGTAACTCAACTTACTTCTTTAGTACATGGAAAACTGATGATTTTTAAATGGTTTTTTCTCTCGGTGTATAACTGTTAGAGTAACAAAAGTCTTTTTGGCATGTAGATAAAAATTTACGAAACCCGAAAATATAACTAACTCAAAAACACCAAATTTTGAGTTACTGCAGTCTTAATTGGAGCCGTCGTTATGTGTTACAGCCCATTTCAGCCGTTTTTGCCTCTGTTTCATGTTATTGTTAGGCTTTTATTATTCTTGCCTAATTTCTTCCTAAAAGTTACATCAGTAAAGTCGAGTCCAGCAGCTTTAATGATCTTGTTAATATCTTTGGACGTTTGACGATGGTCCTGCGGGATGAGGCAACACATGTTCCTTTAATTTTGTGCCAAAACCTCTGGCTTTTGGACGATTTTGGGGCTGCTTTTGTGGTTTTAGTCTCCTTGCAGCATTGGCAAACCTTTCTTACTCCAGACTTGATAGCTTCTCTACACAATATTTTAGTGATTTCTTCGTACGTGTAGCCTCCTTTACAAAGCGCAACAGCTCTGCTTCTCTTTGGGCGACCAATCAGCCCGTTTTGGCGCCTTAGGGGCCAATTTAATAATATTTATAACTAAAAAAACTTCATTACTTTTCTTTAAGGGGTGACTGACTAAGACGGGTGTAAAACTAGTCGCGTTGTGTCTTAAAGGGTCTTGATTAGAGCACACGACAATCCTATGTACTCTGTAATTTGTTTAGACAGAACACGAGACATTGCAGGGTTGTCAAAACTCAAAAACGTTATTCTCAAAAATTGGTTGTTTTTAAGGCGTTTGCTTCCAGTTCTCATAAATAGTGACAAGAATTTTGAATCATCATATGGCATGTCGCTTGGCACGTTTATTAATCAACTATAGCACAAGAAACACGAAAAAAATACTTAAAAGGGTTCCATATCAAAATTAGTTGTTTTTCAAGACAAACGTCAAGATACAAGAAATTTCGAAAAGTGTCCACACTTAAGTCCACTAGTGTAGTTAGTTACCTCAAATAAAAATGAGCAAATAATGTTATTTTGATAATTAATAACGACTCACTGACTCGGCAAGTATGGCAAATTAACAGTGTCAGTTAAATAATATTTTACAAGGTTTTTTTAATACCGCTCGAGTGTCCCAAATGCTCCCTGCCTACTGGAGCCAGTGAGACTACGGCATTCTCAATTAGAGTAAGTGATTGGGCCAAAGTATGGGAAGATGAGGAAGAGAAATGTGGCAGGCTATTCATATGTAGTCACCAAAACATAAATAAAGCCATTTCGAGTAACGTTTCGATTCTGGTTGGTGATCTTTCACCAGAGCGATACTGAAAGAATCTACTTACGAACGTGCTGCAAGTATAAAACATTATTTTAAGTGAATTAAATGATGTGAATTGACGCTTTTTTAATTACCTGCTCATCCCGGGGTTCGAATCCGCACCCGCGGCCCCCGGATTCGTAGACGAGGACCTTCAAATGATAATATCAAGTTTATGGCGCAATTAAAAGCTCCCTTGATGTGATTTTATCGTAGAACAGCACCATAAAAAGTGGACAATTTTTATTATTATTACATTAATCAAATTATTAGGTCAGGTCATTCTTATTTCTTAAGGTTCTACGTCAATATTCGGTATAACGAAAGGTCTAATAATATGAGATCACTTATTAATGCATGAAACAGTGTGTGCCTTTATGGTGTTTATCTACTCTGTCTACCTGCAATGTTATTGGTGTTAATAATAATAATATTTTGATGATTTATATAGCGCCGTTTTTGTGAAAAATCACCTTAAGGGCGCTGTACAAACTTACAATATATTTCTAAAATCTAGAAAATCTACAAACAAGACAAACAATTAAAAAAAACTTATGGCTAAAAATTGTATCCACCGGTTCATACGTAAATATATGTACAATGTCTCGACCAATGAACGCGATGCTTCCTAAAAATGTCAACAGGACCATACTTACTTGGGAGGTCGCTTGAAATAACACTGTTTATTGTCTATTAAGAAATTTAGATAGAGTCCGCACGCAGAGGACATTATTGTGAACACTTGTTACATGTATTTAATCTTGAAATATATTTTAACATCAGTATATAATACATTTGTTATAGTTAATCAGTTAACGGTATCTATTAGATTTTTTGCTGTGCTGATTCCTCTTTACAATTAATTATGGTCAACACAAAATTGGTATTCTAAAAATTACTGAACCGAATATTTCTAGAAATGTATGAAACCCAAGACAGGCAAATTAAATTGAATCTAGAAAAGATTGAATCTTTTCTAGAAAGATAACAATTGACCCTACTAGGCCCACAATATACTTCTCTAGGTCCATTTCTGCGATAGTAAAAAGTACTAAAGAGTTTTTACAAGCATGCGAAGAATGTTCAAAAAAAGGAATAGGAAAAGATTATTAATTTAATACCGTGTATAGACATTGATGAATAAAAATTACTTTTGCGGAATATATCTTGTCATTATTAATACATATTTACTGAACAAAATATGAAGTAAACAAAACGCGTTTAAGCAATATACGCGTGCATCGGACAAGTCAATAAAATGCATTGCACTGGAACTTATTTCTTTGGCCAAATGCCAAAACCTGAGTCTAGGGTTTCGTGTATTGAGTCATTTTGCTTGAATTGATGGCATAAATGTATTCAAACTGGCATGACCCGATCAATGTTAAGCGATCAAACACAAATGTCATAGGTCATGTAGCTTGTGATGGCAGTTGTATAAATTATTATGGAAATTGTGAGAACTGGGATTACTAGAAAAATATTAAAAAACTCATCATTACACAGAAAAAAAGTGTTCAAAATAAATAGTCCTTACAATAATTAATTTTTCAGACATTTATCAAATAAAATTTATTTGCCACGCCGGGATTCGATTCCGCGACCCTCGGATTGCGAGTCAAGAGCCTTACCGCTCGACCATGCTATTGTTATATTAGGATTGATATATTTTGTCAGAATTAACAATGCTATCCTCAACCAAATAATTCCATTCTTTTGGCAGTCATATTTTTGAACAAATACAAGGTTCCTTTAAAGAATTTATTTGTAACCCGGATAGGGTCTTGTTACCTTTTTTTTATGTGTCTTGTTCTATTTCACATCCACGAAGGCATTAAAAGGATCTTTTACTTTTACAATGGAAAATCACTTCGACAGTTTATAAATTACACGTTTTACAAATTTACAAATAACAAAATTTTGAAACGATTTTGAAAAGACGCAGAATCGATTAACTTTTACCAATCGACTCAAACCATGGCCTATCAAAACCTTCTCGAAGAAGTTCTCCATAGTTGGTTGTTTTAAATGACCCAGCAATTTATATTAACGACCAATTACGACGAGCTAGGGGCAAGATCACAAAATATTAATGAAATGAAAACCGAGCACAAAATTAATAACAAAATTGTAAGAATTAATATAACGAATATTAAAAAAACATTCCAAACAATTCTGATTCATTTGATAGGTACCTACTCAAGGAAATGTTTTTTGAGGAGTTTCTAAACGACTTCTTCTTTGCGTGATCTTTTCTGTTCTGTGCTCCTGGTGTTCTCGTTAAGAGTAATGCCATTGAAAGTTAAAGTTAGGGAGAGTGAATCTCGGAAGTTTGGCTCTAAACGCAAAAAAAGTCCCCATCGCACGCAACGCTGACTTTTAAAGCTTTCCAACTTTCGGAGAAACATGGAATGCTCGTTTGACGTCATTATTATTTTATTTTTATTCATGCTACTGGCAGTGAAGGAAATTTTTGTTTTAAAAAAAATAAAAGTTATTTACGTATAATAATGAAGAGACTCGTCGGTATATTTCGTGTACCGATGAGACACTATTGGTTTGGAAACATGTAGGTGTTTATTTTATTAAATACATAGTGATTTCAATGTACTTAATTATTATTTCTCCAGTAATTGCAAACTCACTTTGCGGTGTCATTTGAAATTAATTGAAAATCACAGATTATTTTTAAACCACTACCTATATATATAAAAATGAATATATGTTTGTTTATGTATGTATGCTATGCGTTGCTGACCATTCATCCGATTTCAATGAATCTTAGGGGATTTCATGTGCGTATGCCCGCAATTCTTATTCTACAATAATGAGTTCTGGCATCATGAAATAATGCGTTGCTAACAGTCATCCGATTGCGATGAATGGGGATTTGATGTGGATGATTTTTAGTATCAAAAACCTTATTTCCGTCCTCGCGAAGGTTTCTGGATTATTACAACCACATGACAATACATCTGTTGCAAAAGTTTTTTTAATCATTACAAAAACTTTTACAAAACTGTCACAATTTAAGAATGACATTTTGCAAACCATCGATTGTTAAATTAAAATTCAAGTTTCAAAAAGGTTTAAATTAATGAATTTATTCTTACCTATGGTACTAACCAAAATCGAATACTTATTGAAGCTTATCAAAATTTACATTTATTGTAAATAGGTAACAACTATGTTAGGTACCAAATTTGATAGAAAGTTTGTAAAAAAAATGCAGGTGGCACACGAGCTGTTTGATAATCTGAATGTACCGAGACTGAATATATTGAAAGCGGGAGAGGGGAGGGGATCGCGGGAGCGGGGTTGGCGGGAGAGGAGAGAGGGAAGGCGGAGAAGGCGGCGTGGGAACGCGTGAAGGGGAGGGGACGCGGGAGAGGAAGGGGAAGTGGAAGCGGAACGGGGCGAATGGGAAAGGACACGAGGGAGAAAAAATTCCGTTCTTAAGTGGCATAGCAACGCATGCCGGGAACTCGGGAACTAGTTTTAAATAAAAAATATCAAGATGTTTCAAAACCAAACGTTCCTTAGTTAAGGTACTAGTAATAGGACACATTATTGGATATATAATATTTATTTGTATCTTGATGAAGAGATCTTTAGTTTTGAAACACGTTGATAATTTTTATTTAAATTGGCCATCAAAAAATATCTGTTATCCTCAATTAATATGAAATAATATCACAAAGAAAATTTTCAATTATTACAGAAGAATAGTAGTCACAAAGTAAAAATCAGATCGCAGGATCAGTACTTGATTAAATAATTGAGAAAAAAATCGTTATGGCAAACAATAAAAGATAAAATAACTGACTACATTAACAAATAAAAAAGCATAACATAAAAAAAACTACTACTATTAATTAAAATCTTTATTTAACGTTCTTCTTAACTTCTAACGAGTTATGACAGTGCTTATCAAATTACATTTCTATAATTTCCAAGATAAATATAATAATTAATCACTTTTCCAATTCTTCAGCGGGGTTTACTGATAAATTAACAGAAATTAAGATTGAGCCAATGCTCAAATAAATATAGGCAAAGCTCTTTATTAGATCACTTAAATACAGCCATTAATCTAAATTAAATCATTTGATCTAATTCATCAAGCACTGGTTCGCTATCAAGAAATGGGAATATTGCGACCAAATTTCAAATATTCCAAGACAATACAACTGGCCTTTAGACTACGATGAACAACTTTGCTAAATTTAATCATCGAAATGTTATTTCTGACGATTAAAGTAGGTACCTTAGCATTATTGTGACTGTTCTCTAGTATCTTTAATAAAAACGATCAGTAAAACAAACTTTTAACGACTTTATCGATTATTTTGTAAGTAATGAAACCTTTATAAAAAAGTAATCGAGATTGAGTTATTGATATACAAGCTCCTTTAAAACAAAAGTGATTGGTAGGTACTTGATGGAAAATTTTGATCGTTCTAACGAAGGAAATACATTAAAAATGTGCGTGATAATAATTCATTGGAGTAAGGGCGGAATTACATAGACGAAAATTTCACGTACCAATTACACTATCGGAATTGCACACGGACAGAATTACAAGTGAATAAAATTACACCTGCTGAGCTTCCGTCAAAAAATCTCTTGGTTGCAAAGTGTTGAAGTGTGTGATATATCTATAAAAATCGAAATTTGTTTGGGGATAAGTGATTAGTGTATTGCTACATTAAGCATAAGACGGCCGGCGTATTCCAGCGGTAAGGCTCTTGACTCGCATTCCGAAGGTTGCGGAATCAAATTCCTGCGTGGCAAATAAATTTTATTTGACTTATTTGTGTTATTTCACAATTTATTAATTTAAAATAATATATAGTATATTTGCGGCACGTTGCAGAGTGGAAGATACTCTCGGTATCGCCCTGGTGTGAGACCAGGACCATTCAGAATTCAACCGATGCTTGAAATGGCTAAAGCCGTGTTTGGTGACCAGATCTGAATAGCCAGGTACTTCCCATCCTCCTCTCCCCCATCTCCTTTCTCTCCCAACTACCTTAAGCCTCACAACATACCCCAATTAGGGATGCCATGGTCTCACTGGCTCCAGACGGGAGCGGTTGGGACTCTTGTGCGATATGCATTTAAAAATTTATTTTTTTAAATAAAAAATGTTTGAAACTTTCGAAATTACTTCTTTTAACCCCCGCGAAGGTTTTGGATTATTTCAACCACATGATAATGCATCTGAAAAGTTTTTCAATCATCAACAAAATTTTTGCGAAACTGTCAACATTTTCAGAACGAATTTTTGCCAAACAATGATTTGTCAAATCAGAATTCAATTTTCAAAATTCTTTAAATTAATGAATTAATTTGAAGTACTAATTTGAGTCGAATCAAGAATTATAAATATTTTAAATAGGTACTTATGTTAAGTACCAAATTTGATTGCTTGTTCTTAAATCTAAAAATGAATATTTCAAATGTATGAAAAATTAAAATTTGAATTAAAAAAAATTGTAATACGTGGCACGCGAGCTGTTTGAGTGTGCACGCAGAGCTGTTTGAAAAGTGAATGTACTGGGAATGAATATTATGGAAAGCGGGAGGGGGTTGGCGGGACGGGGGAGCATGGGAGTGATGGGGGAAGGCGAGGAAGGTGGAAGGGGAAAGCGAGAGGGGAAGGGGACGCGGAAAGGTATCGGTGACGCACGGGAAAGGACATGCTGAGAGAAACAATTTATTTCTTTGAATTTGGCATTGCAACGCATGCCTGAAACCAGCTAGTTTCATATAAAAAACGAAAGAAAAAATAAGTTTCGAATTCTAATTATACAAGGTGTTAAGGGACGTTCTTGACTTACTTTAACCAGTGACTCCTGACATTATTTGGAGTAAAAATGTAAATGAACTTTTGGTCTCCGATAACATATTGGACGTTTTTTTATTTATTTTCAACTGAAAACGTTAAAAAAATAACTAGGTATTGGACAGTTAGGGAAGGGTTGAGGGGTTAGGCGGTTACTCAGCTAAGTCACCGGATTTTGAAGAACAAAAAAAATCGGAAAAAAGACATAAAAAAACGGAGACCAAAATTTCAGTAACATTTTTACTCCAATAATGTCAGAAATTACTGGAGGATCACGGTGCGTGGGCGGTACAAGAGTGTATTTTTCGTAATTATTTTCAAGCAAACGAAGAGTGGAATTTTTATATTAATGCATATAGTCAATATATACATATAGAAGACCGTATACAATTTTTTTTACACGAATCTAAAGTATGGTTTGCGGTGTACGCCGCTTTCAACAGGACACTCCAACGAAATTGCTGCTCGGCGCAATTGTTATTAGCAAATGCAGAAAACGAAAATAAAAAAAATAAAAATTTTACAGTGTCTAAAGTCACCAAACACGGCTTAAACCATTTTAAGGAATGTTTCAATTCTGATCGGTGGTCTTGATAGTGTCTGTCACTCTTGAACGTACCGTAAATATTTCTTTTATATTTTTTAAGATTAAATTTTGAAATAACACCAATCAATCAAATAAAATTTACCTGCGCACGCCGGGATTTGAACCCGACTTTTAGATTGCTAGTCGAGAGCCTTATCCCTCGACCACGGAGGCCATCAAATACATGAGTATATACATTTTTACCGCAGTAGCTAACGTGCGAAAGTAATTTAATTACCAGACATTTGCAGTAAGATATCAAACACACAAATAGCATTTTTCGGATGAAGGAAATCATATCCATGTGTGTAACGTAACTTTGGCAAATATGGCAAAGGAACTTAATACTTACATAGTATAACCGACATTCATAATAAGTTACGTTGGCTTGCAACCGTTTGTTTCTGTAAGGCTCCAAGTACTTAGAATAGGCCTTTGTAACCTAACCCTTAGTTAAATATAAGAAGTTAAATTAGTGCCTCGGATTCAATAAACGTCTAAATATTATGCTATAATCAAGTCCCAACATGACACCGATTGTATTTTGATGAATGGTTGGAAGTCAAATTCACTCCCAATATTATTAATTTATCCGAGCTAACATTTACTTTGCAAAACTCGATTTGAACATTAAAATGAAACAATTCAAACGAAACTCTATCCATATTTTAGATTTATTTATAATAATAGGAGCAGACAATGCTGGATTGCCCAGGCCTATAATAATGCCGATTAAAACGATGAATGGACGTCATGCTCGAAAATTTCTCATTTACTTCTCATTTGAATTTGTTCATTTTCGTTTATTAATAATAATTTCAGACAAAATTTGCAAGAAAACACTTAAATACTCATCCAATCTCTCAATATTCAAAGTTATCCGAAAAAATGGTCAGGTTTTGTTTACTTTTTAAGAGCCAATTTTAATGGCCTTGGATTTATACCCAAAGCAGGGTGAAAAAAAGAGTTTTGGTAGGTGCCTACAGATATCTAATTAAAACGGATTTACATTCATTTTCGAATCTATTTAGGCTACGTTCAGTTATCAGTATAAAAAGCAAACAATTTCTCAACCTTCCTCCCTTCTTTTTCCGAATGGGGATGCATAATAGTGAAAACAGCAAAAACAGATGGCAAAAAATCATGGTTTTACAACTGTCGTAAGACACAATGACAGATAAAAATATTAAATTTAAATCTATTTGTCGTCTTACGCCTATAAAATTCAATTATGAAACAAAAATGACGAAAAAGACATCATGGAAAAAATAAACGCAAGAAAGTTGTACTTAAATCCTTTTATCTCTCGCAAGAGAACTATTTGAACTCTAAATTGGCATTTTGCTATTCATATTTCACATAAAGGCGTGCATATTTTTTAAATTCCTATTATTTTCTCTGTTTCTTCACCATTCTCGAAAAGGCTTTGTGATTATTTTCCAAATCCTTTCTGCTGGTGCTAGTTTTTTGTATTCTTTTGAAGTTTTGTTTGTCGCGCGTGTAATTTTTACGCTGAAAACACAATCGGGGTTTTGGGGCGCAAGCTCTGGAAATCAATATAGACAAATGTCTTCTAAAAGCTCCTCTATACGCAGATGGTTCCCATAATATTTACACAATTTTCAATGTTTTTTTTTCGGGAAAAGTCAAGGGAGCAAGGCGGAGGGAAAGAGGAATAATTTGTAGCTCTCGAAATTGAAATTTTCTCAGGTGTTTATCTTGCCAGGTTCGGGATTGTAGAAATTTCTTAGTATTTTAACCCACGCCAGATAGCTTAAAAGTTTTTATAAGACGCCGCGTTAATAATGACTCTGAGAAAAATTGCAGGGTTTAACAGCGAGTTTAATAAGAAATCTCGGTGAGATATTGATATTACAATATTATCTAGATTTGTGGTACACGTATATATAATGTTAGAGCTTTGGCTAAAAGCCAACTATTGGTTGAAGGGTTACCAAGAACTTTTTCATACAAAACTTCATTTTGGATTTGAGACCAAAATATATAACAATATCAGATTTTTTTTTAAATCAAAAGCTTTAGGCTTTATCTTATACGGATACGTACTACCTAATTTATATATAAAACAAACTATAAAATAAAACCCATTCAAGGCGAAGACTTTTTAGCAAGATTGTCGAGCAGTTTTGATTTTTGTGAGTTAATTAAGATCATTGAGAAAATTATTTTGCCTTGTTATCTATAGTTTTAGTTTTAAAAAAATATCAGAAAAAATCAATCAATCAATGATGTCCTGTCTTTCCAGCTTATAAAAAATGATCCGATTTTTCGGATTGAAATTTTCAAAAAATCGCAAAGTTTCAAAAATACAATTAAAAAAAAGCCGAAAACCTTAGAATATTTTTTGTAAGTGGCCTATTAGAGAGTTATCCATTCCTGCTGGTCTCCAAACATCTTCCAGTTCTTTATTTAATTAATCATAAAGAGGCGTTTTTTGGGAAGAAAATTTGTGTTCGAACGTTAATCAATATTTTTTTTTAATTTACACTCATTTAAATGTTTTTTTAAATCATTTTTAGTTTTTTTGTATTTTACATTTTATTATATATCTGAACTAAAGTAGAGCGAAATTATTTTTTTAAATAATTTTCATTAACTTATAAATAATTGCTAAAGTTATCATGAATAGTATGCCTCATACGTAATATATAATACATGGTTATGTTATATTATCGTGAAAAGAAGCTTACGGGTCCAAGTGGTTAAATTGATTATTTTTTCATAATTTATTTAAATTTAAATAAAGTAACACATATCCATATTAGAAATTTGCTTCATCTTTTGATGTAATTATTTTTTCTTGGGTTAAGTATTTTGGTTTTAAATCAAATATTAAGTTTGTATGAAAAGGGTAGAGCCGCCATTTCTCTTAAAGCGTAGTACAAATAAAAGATATCAAATTTATGTGGTTTTCTTCACGCGAGGCACTCAGGTGGGAGTGAGGGAGAAGTAAGAGTAGCGTGAACGCAAAAGATTTGTAAGGCGTTAGTCTGGTTTCACCACTCAAATTTGAAATGCATTCAAGACAGTTGAAAGCTTGAGAGACAGAAAAATATAGAATCTTTCATTTTAGAAAAACTGTAGGTCAGAAATTAAGCGAATACTTAATTCGAGTCAAGTGAAGTGAAAGTATGAGAGTGAGAGCCAAGGCGGAATTGTGTATTGTTCCGATATTTCTGTCACCTTTGCGAATAATGTCTTGATATGTAGGTAGATCAAGTAAAATTACTTATTTTTTAAGTAAAAATTCTTTACGCACGCTTGACTTGGGCAGTAAGCTGGCGAATGCGTAACGAGAGCGTAACGGAAACGAGGCGAATGGAAGTTGAGAATGTATTAAAAATACATAAAACTACGGTATCTTTGATTTGCCGTCATTACGTGGGCAACCATCCGCGTTGTGTATGGACGTGTACGTGACGCTTTATTCCGTGAAATGGTAATCGAAAACGTAGGTGTATTAGTGATTAAATATAATACATACACACAGGAGAAAATAAATCAAACCATATAATTTGTTCGTGTAATTTGAAGGAAGTGGGTCACCCCAAGTGGAGCTAAAGAAATTTTACTCCAGTCGTGTGGTCTAAAGCAAACTCGTTTTTTTTTTTAAATGCCAACATTCTCGGGTTGCGCAAAGCCAGACAATATTTAAAAAAAGTCACATCTTAAGGGGGGGGAGTAGAGAATTGTGACAAGGGGTATGGGGGGGTCAAAAAATCATGAAATTCTAGGGGGGAGGGGGTCTCACAAATGTGACAGGGGGGGGGGGGGTCAAAAAGTCATGAAATTCGTGTGACGTAGTTTATGGATGGCCCCTCATCAAAAGCGGATGATGTTTTTTGTGTAATGATAGAGGAGTTATCTAGTTGAGGAATTGCACTGGGTACGAAGCCGACCGACGCATTTGTCGACTCGGTCATCGATCGGTTTTAGTCCATCAAGATGGCCCTGAAGGAAATATAAGTAAAAACTAAAACGTTGCAACTCAAAATGTATAAAACACAAAATTAAAATCATGTGTCGAAATAACATAAATAATCACAGTTGATCCCCCGAAAGTTGGCTCCCGGCATAATTTTACACAATAGGTAATCGGTTTAGGGAAAAAACGGTATGACCCACTGACACAAAAATATAACGATCTGTCCCTGAAGGGATGTGCAGAGAGGATATACCACCCGTTAACAAAAGTATTAAACATATTTATCTTCATTTTTAACTTAATGAGTAAAACAACGATTTGTAATATTTAATTAAAGAAGACAATATAAGCGAAACTCGATCGAAAATCTGAAAAAGATACGGTCACATCTGAGACACGAACCCAGGTCCTACGACTTGTCGGGTCAGTGCTCTACCAACTGAGCTAATGTCCCTATCCGATTCGGTCATATTTATCTGGTCCCAGATGTGACCGTATCTGATTTTTCTGTTTCAGATTTTCGATTGAATTTCGCTAATATTTTATTCGTTAATTAAGTATAAAACATATTTTTATTCACATTCATCAAGGATAAAACTACTCGTCTAAATACTCTTTGTACCAGCGCAAAAGTACAAAAAATCGACACCGTAAATAAAATCGTTTACTACGAGTATTTCCACCAGTTTATATTAATTATAATTTCGAAGTACCAAATGTCGGGGGATTAACTGTCGGGTCACGATAGACCATTATGGGTTTGTAGAGTTATTCGTCTAGAGCCAAACTTACAAGATAAATGTCACACGAAAGATGTTTTTTTTAAGAAAGTATTCCTCTTTTACGTGAATACCTCCTAGCTGCTCACGTCTGGAGCCAGTGAAACTATGACATCCCCAATTTGGGTATATTGTGAGGCTGAAGATAGTGGGGAGGGAAAGGAGATGGGGAAGAAAAAGACGGAAAAGTATCTGATCTGCTCACAAAACAAGGCTCAAGCCATTTCAAGCAACGTTTCAATTCTGAATGGTGGCTTACACTAGGGCGACACTGAGAGTATCTTCAACTCTAAAAAGTGCCGCAAATGTACTATACATTATTTTTAATGAATTTATTGTCAAATAGCACATATTAATCAAATAAGTTTATTTGGCACATCGTCGGGATGCGATCCGACGACCTCCGGATTGCGAGTCAAGAGCCTTACCCCTCGAACACGGATTTCTAAAATATTTTTTTAACTTAGGTTTTGTAATCGAATTTCTTAACTTAATCATCACATATAAATAATTAATTTATTTAGAAAACAGATAAAATGTAACGTTCCCTCGGGAAATACATTAATAAATTAAGGAAGGTGGCGTTATTAAAGAGATTAATATTTTCATCTCGCCGTGCAGGACGTGAGTAATTAAAAAAGGAATTGGTTTATCCAGTTGCGCTGCGGTGTTGTGTACCCACCGGATGTTGAGGCTTTAGGGGCAGAAGCTTGGATGGAGGCTGTATTGTGAGAAGGGTGGAAGAGTGAAAGTTCTTGTAACGGAAATATGGGACGGGGCTTTTGCGGGATTTATGTCACGGTATGACGCTCTGATGCCATGAAGCGGGGAGTTCATAAATTTACTACTTGTTGGACTTCAAATGAAATCTTAAAGTCAGGCTGCAAAATTTTTAAAATTTAAGTTTTTAATCAACTTGAGTGGTGTGTACAGCTTCCAAGTATCGGATGTTATTAATAGCTATTACGGTAGCGAGAGCACGGATGAAATTTAAGAACCCGACTTCAAATATATCTCTGACGCCGCGTCTAATGCAAAACCATCTACGTACCTGAAGTTTGTTAAAAAACTGCTTTTGTAATAGAACTAAATTCAAGCAAGTAGCCGATAATACCAAAAGATGACGCTACATACGTTAACAGCTAGCATGAGGAACGTCAGCTGGCAGGTGTAAGAACTACGGATTTTTAATTTTGTGAATCTCTCCGGGTGTGGAGAGATTGATGATAATATGATTATTATTGGTGGAGCCCAGTCATAATTACCAATTAAAAAGCAAACTCATCTTATACATTCTAACCAAATCTGATAAAATAAACAACTGAAATATTTAACTATCCGTTGTTATAATAAACATAATAAATTATGATGATATTTTGTTACGACTTTAATGATTATTTAAAAATATATACCTCACGCACCAAAAAAGACTATTTATTTTTAATTATTGCAATGACTTAATGATTAAAACCTCAAATTGAATTATTTAATCATTGAAGACAATATTAGCAACTCTCAAACGAAAATTCGAAACAAAAAATTAGAAAAAGATTCAGTTGAATCTAAAAAATGAACCCAGTACTTAAGTATCGCCAAGCGACCTGATTTTTTGATTTTTCTGTTTTAAATTTTCGTATATTAAAAAAGGTTTAGCTGAAAGAGTTGGAAATGGTAAAGGTTCTAGGTGTTACGTTTCTGATTACATGCATAGTACAGCTATTTCCCAAAATGATTTTTGAATGGGTCGACTTCAACTTGCTACGGGCATCTGTCAAAAATATAATTTCTTGAGACTATGAAAAGGTCTGAAAATGTGATTGGCAGCTGCAGGCTAAGACCGGCCAATCAAATGAAAATAATTTATGAGGTGTTGAATTAATAATATTTCAATGGAAATCTAAAATGAATTTATAATTTCCTTCTTCTTCTTCTTCCTTGCACTCTCCCAACTCATTGCCTAGGTAGGCTGTTGGGGTCGGCTCTTTTCGTTCTCAGGCTATATCTTCGGTTCTGGGTATCGCTTTCATCCAGGCCGTTTCTCTGCAATATTTTGGAGCATTGTGTCATCCAGGAGTTCTGTGGTTTCCCCTCCCCCCACAACATACCCCAAATTTGGTGGGACACCATAGTCTCACTAGCTCCAAACGGAAGCACTTAGGACACTGTGCGCTATTCATATTTAAAAAAAGTTTCATGCTGAAAAAATCTTTGTTGTTATTTGTCTGTACAACATAGGTACCGCCTTGTTCAAATTTATATTACCCAAACATAGGCAGGGCCTTAAAGGGTTCCCATTACTTGCATATATTTGTTTTTAATTGTAATTAATTTTTGGTTGGTACGTGAAACTTAAATATAATGTTTAATGTAAAAATAATGGTAAAAAAGGGAGAAAAAAATCAGCATTTTAGTACTACTTAGTCATTGTTGTCAATGGAAGCAAGTCAGTTCACAAAATAGTCCGCTTGCCAACACTGATTTGTTGCAGTAAGTCACGAAAGGGGTGCTTAGCTAGTTAAGACACGTAGAATGGTTGAACGACAAAAGGAGTGTCGGGAAAAACTATTACGTCGTGCTGGTGAATGGAAGAAGTTAGATCGGGACATCACAAGGAAACATGGCACGTTTCAGTGAATCAAATACATCAGTGCAATGATGAAAACTGTTGAAACAATATAAAAGAATGCATGAAAACGTGAACGTTCCTGAATAATGATACGTATGTGGTACAGAAATATCAGTTGTTCCATCTTCTAAGATCGAGAATGACGTGATCATTTTTTAGTTTAATTGTTTTTTCAATTTTTTATAACTCTCTTTTTATAACTTTTGAAGGTTATTCCCATCAACATAATATATCATTGAAGAAGAAGATAACACTTATAATCTAAATGAAAATATGAAAGAGAACAAGACACAGAAAAATAGAAAAAGACAATGGTCGCAACTGGGACTCGAACCCAGACCTCTCGTCTAACCGAGACGTGCGCGTTATCCAATTTTGCTATTGCCATCTTCTGTCAAACCGTCATATTTGTCAATCTAATATTTCAAATATTTAGAATCAACAATATTATCTTCAACTAGTTCTGGGTTCGAGTCCCAGTTGCGACCATTGTCTTTTTCTATTTTTCTGTGGCTTGTTCTCTTTCATATTTTCATTTAGATTATAAGTGTTATCTTCTTCTTCAATGATAAAATTGTTTTTTATTCTACATTAGCTCCATATAGGGGGCCCTGAGGAAAAAAACTCCCTCAACAGCTTTGTAATCTTTGGGGATGTTGTGTGGAAGGTCTTTTTGTAAAGGAAGGAGAGGATGTTCTGGGAAGGAAATAGATATTGGGGTAGGTATATAGGTAGGTGGGTTGGATTCTGGGAATCCATGTGTCCAGGAGTAAATTTACCCTACCACTGCGGTGCAAGGCGATTCAAGGGTCCGGCCGGAGAGGTCAAAAGGCCTCCAACAATTAGTCTCTTCCGATCTGTCCCACCACAAAGTAGTTGGGCAAACACATCCGCCGCCAAGACTTAGATAAAGCACCGAAGGTAGCGAAGCACTAGGGGCGACATACGATAGGGTTGTACGTCAAAAAAAAAATCAAACATTTTCATCTGCATTATAATAATATAACGTTTGCTGTTATTAAAAAAAATGGAAAATAATTACTCTTGTTAACAATTTTAATCAAACCTGACGAAAAATATTACATAATTCAATATAAGATATATATTTATCTCACGACATAATATATAATTCTAGTGCCGTCGTGAAAAATTACAAGGTATCACTGTTTTAGTAATCACTGTTTTAGAAAAAAAAAATCCAAAGCGATGGGACTAAGTTATGAGTTAAAATTGTTAAACTAGAATTTCGAGACCTACAACTTAATGAGAACATTAATACATCTAAGAATGTAAAATACTTAGGATGGGTTGCTTCAAAACATTTGACGAATTCGTCAAATATTTGACGTTAATTTTCACGTTCTGTGTAAGTTCTATTCAAGTTCTGTGATGATTACAGTTTTATGAATCAGCTGGCCTATGATGATAGAATAACAGAACTCGAATAGAACTTACACAGAACGTGAAAATTAACTTCAAATATTTGATGAACTCATCAAATTTTTTGAAACAACCCGTCCTTAGGTCTCATGATTAGTGATTACTGAAGACCTCTCGGATGATGGTGACATTGAACGACAGAAGAGAAGTTTTAGTATATTGTCTAATATGATTGCCCAAAGATTCTTACAATGCAGCAATAATCTTTAAAAAACACTTTTCAATACATTTTGTTCTAGCCTGTATACGTGTAAAATGGTTCCATGCCAACCCAGACTCAAGTTAACTCAACAATACCTTAAAAGATCAGTAAAAGCTTTGAAAAAAATAATATTAAAATAGCCCATAATCCTAACCTAACGTAACCTACTTAACCACCTCTTTTTTTTCATCACTTTTAATGACGAAGGAGGTTTTTAGTTGTCCGGTCACCGTGTGAAACGTATCACCGCCTTACCAGCTCGATGGGATGTCTCCGGATGCAATATAAAAGCGCCTGCAGAATTATATTATTTGGACTAAGGTACAACAGCACGTCGATAATATTTACGGAATTAGGGCTGAAAGGATTCGTTAGTGGTCACTGGAGCCAGGATGCGACTAATGGTCTCCGACAACGCGGCGGTGACCGCAGCCTTCCAGCACCAAGTACCACTCCTGAGTGAGCGCTGGGCCCGAGCTCACTTAAGACCACTCCCTACATAACTGATTATTAATTTTAATTTCTTAATTATTTTTTTTTCTATTTACCGTGTAAATATGTATAACTGTATGGAACTTGTGGAATTGCACAATGCTCCCCACTCCCTGAATAAAACATATTTATATTATCATTAAAAACCTGTGTAGATATCGCAGTGACAACCGTTCGAGAATTTTTTGATGCTTCGCCAAACAGACTTCATGCTTTATAGTTAAGATTACAAAAAATATGTAAAGATGAGAGCTTTATCATGTAAACACGGTACAGTGAATCCCTTTGAAGATTAGTGCCGTGATGCCGGGTTTAAATACCTGCCCTAATTGCTCATGGGATGATAATCCACCACGTGTCTCTCAGTGTCTCTCTGTGTCTCTCTGCACCTCTGGGTCTCTCTTTCTCTCTAGTTCTGCCTACCGAAACTCTCGCACGCTTCAATATTCTACCGTTTGTTGTTCAAAGGTAAATATGAGTGAAGATTGAAGCCATTGCGTAAAAGTAAACTATCTTTCAAAACTCTTATTTTTTCAAACTTTTTATTCATATAAATTTTCTACTACTTTTGATAAAATATACCTGTAAATGCAATATTAATCATTGAATATGTAAATAATAATAATTTCTTGTTCTGTTTCATACGGTCGTTGAGATTTATTAGTGGTTATTATTTTCTTCTAAAATGATTAATATCGCGTTGATGGGTAAAATTTTCAAAAGCAATAAAAAATTATTCCAATAAAATTGAAAATTCATTTTAGACCTATACAAAAAGGAAAAAGTGTCCCATGTAAATAACAACCGGAAATGTTTATCTGAGATACTATCTAGATAATAAATAAATTCGTTTGAATTAATTTAAAAAGATGGCAGCCTGAAAGCATTGTGAAACTTTAGTTGAAGATAATATCGTTATTTCTGAATTTGAAATATGAGGTCGATGAAAATTTTATCCCAATTACCAAGTAGATTGCGGCGTGGTCCCGGTAAGGCCGAGATTCTGGGTTAGATTTCCAGTTGAGACCGTTACCTTTTTTTATTTTCTGTGTCTTGTTCTGTTTCTTTTAATATGAATACCACACAAGAGTACCACACAAGCTCCCATGAGAGCTGCCAGTGAGACTATGGTATCCCCAATTGGGGTATGTTGTGAGGCTGAAGATAGTGGGGAGGGGAGAAAGATGGGGAAGAGGAAGTTGGGAGGTACGTGGCTTTTCAGATCTGGTCACCAAACACGGCTTAAGCCATTTCAAGCAACGTTTCAATTCTGAATGGTAGTCTTACACCATGGCGATACTAAGAGTATCTTCCACTCTGGAATGTACCGCAAATATTCTTTATATTATTTTAATTGAATCAATTGTGAAATAACACAAATTAATAAAATATAATTTATTTGCGACGTCAAAATTTGATTCCGCGATCTTCAGATTGCGAGTAAACAGCCTTATAGCTAAACCACGCCGGCCGTCAAATTTTTTTGGTCGGTGCCATTTAGATTTGAAAAATATTTGATTTTATTACTTACGTTGAATTTCTGTCAAAGTTGTGAAGAAGTGTGCAAGGAACTTACCTGTAAAAAAGGAAAATTTAAATTAGAATCACGTAAGCAGGTACTTTTTTCTCTCAAACTCTAATTTTCTAAGTACGTCATTTCCCCGTCCGGGTCAGCATAATGGATAGAATATCTCACTATTCCACGCTCACCTCTTTGTCACATGCAAAAATGTGGATGTTCTTTGTGTGCTTTATATCATCACAAATAAATAAATAAATGTGGGTAATACACAAAAATCGCTTGGCAAACCGAGCAAATGGACGCTCGATTTTAACGCAAAAGTTGTTTTTACATATTGTGGGAATTATTTTGTAAGTAAGATATTTTATAAG
Organism: Glyphotaelius pellucidus; assembly: GCA_936435175.1. Lineage (NCBI taxonomy): Eukaryota > Metazoa > Arthropoda > Insecta > Trichoptera > Limnephilidae > Glyphotaelius > Glyphotaelius pellucidus. The sequence continues at coordinate 17,971,667 of OW386548.1, forward strand.
TATTATGACTAAGATATCATATAATATCTTACATATTGTCATAATATTGTATTTTTGTTGATTAAGTTGATTCTTATACACATTCGAACATTTCTAATGAAAATAATACTTAAGTAGCGTACGTTTATATTTTTTATACAGTAATTAATTACTTTATTTTATTTATGTTCAAGCGAAACCAAAGTAAAAGTATAAATTTATTCATTGCTTATTTATGATATTAATTATGTTAGCACATTTGTAGTAAAGATTAATTGAAAATAGTGATTGAATGTTATGCTTCGCCGTAATCGTGCTATTGACGTGCCCCAAATAAAAAAAATTGTTTTACTCGTGTCATCAGTGACATTTTTTTCTATTTCTTCCATCCACTTGCGAATCGTATAGTATCAAATATAATCTCCTGAGACTAAAGTCTATCTCCACCCGCTCCGCAAGTCAAATTTATCTAAGTGTTCATTTCTAAATTTTGTTAAGCTCTATAATTCGTCGGTCTAGGATTAGCACGGATGCACAGATATGCCTGAGAGATTTAATTTCTAATTTAGTCAGTCCTTTGTATTTCTCATTTACATCATTGTTGATGTCAGAACATCATTTTGGACTGCTAAACCTAACTGCTACTGTTAACCTCGCCAAGTTCGGTAACTGTTTATTGGCAAACGCTGCATTTAGTCATCCATTAATTGAATTTCCGGCTTTAATCCTTCCATTAAAATCTCTATCCCTGTCCGTAGTATCTTCACTATCCTAAGCTTTCCTGTCCCTCGCAAACATGATTTCTAAGTACGGACTGATAATCCAGACGACGAATATTGGAAAATTTTTAAAAAGCTGCGCCCTAATGATTTCAAAATTAGAGCAGTTCTATATAAATAGCTTTTTCGATGATAGCGTACCTCCAGCAGACGAAGGCAATCAAGTATTTCAAAGCTGCATTTATTAAATTAAGAAAAATATGGCAGATCCACCTGCCGCCCTAAATATTTATCAATCTTTGGTAAGAGAATATGTGCAGTTTTGGAAACAGGAATAGCGGGTTAAAATTATGTCAGTAACTGCAAAGCATGTTAACATTAAACTTTCAACATTATTGAAGTTTAAAGGCCAGATAAATTAATTTTAAGGCTTTAGAAGTGCTGCATGGTCAACATGGCCATCGGAAGTAGCTTACTTCCATCTTAACTTTCTTAGGCTAGGTTTACACTCGTAAGTTTTTTCCCGTAATTCGCTCGTGTAAGCGATTTATGGCCAAATTACCAATGTAAACGACACCAAAAGTCACTTAACGTAATTTAAAGCATGTTACAGAACTTCTTCTTTCAGAAGTTTTTTGACAGATCTAATTGCGAAATTCCGATATTCTTACAGCTTATAAAATCAGTTTGACAAGCTGAGAGACTTTCTGTAAGAAATAGTACCAAAATGCACCGTTCCGAAATGTCAAAAATTAAAATAAATTTGTTTTTATTGGATTTTTACCTATAAAACTAGTATTTATATCCACTTATCTGAGATTTCTGAAAATGAGCATCCTTCTATTCAATTATCGGTCCAAACCTTTCTAATCTCAATGTTTCTGTTTTTAAAATTACGTATTTGAATACGAAATCGATTGCTGTCAGGTAGCTGTCATTCGGATAAAATGAAAGAAATCCATTAATTTTCGCCTTTGACAGCACAAAAGTGCGTGGAGAATCGTTTAATTAAGGCCAAATTCTATTTCAGCACTTCATTTCGTCCTTTTCGTCTTTATTGACAAAATCGCGTAAATTTGACAGTAACAAGTCGTTGTTGAAAGGAAGCCATCTTATCGCAAATAAAGTTACAGATGTAAACGGTCGCATGAGCAGTTACACAGGTCGAACTTCCGTGATCATTAATTACCACAAGTCAGGTACATATGTAAATGCTCCTGTGAGTAACCTGTCAAAATCTTACGAAATCCGTAAATTTTAATTATGAGTGTAAACCTAGCCTTATGAATTAAATATTTTCAGGTTCTCCACGGTACTGCGTGATATTCTCCCCTCACTAAATTATATTTGTAATTGTTATGTATCATAATAAGTCTATGATTAGTTCTCACATTGCTTTAGTTGTCCACGGGCCTTTCGGGTCACACAGTCTCGTTTCCGAGATGTGCCGAAAGTAACCGAAGGTAGACGTGAAGAGTTATTATAATCCCAGACCTCCGCAGACAAAACCTAGCCTTCAGTCAGAGAGAACTTCTCCAAAAAATAATAAAATACGTCAATAAACAGTTACTATGATTCATCTAACGTAAGTCTTTCAATAAGCATCATGTAGTACTGGAGAATACTGGTCCTAGTTCTTATAATTAACGAATATCTCTAGAGAGGACATAGAGACATTTCAGTACTTTTACGTTTTACTTAATTGGAATTTGAACATAATTATAATTTTCAATACACGGTAGAGTTTATTTAGTTTTGAAACATTCCTGTATATTTCTTTTTCCAATACGACATACTCCCTTATACCTACGTTACTTGCGATAAATATGATTCACGTCACATACAACATACCTTACGTATTTCATTTTTATATTATTTGTGTACTTTAGTTCTACGCATAAGACATGCACGCTAAGCGATACATTTAATCGTGAAACCACAAAGTCGCCAAATATAACTCTTGCTCTTGTTGGTAAATATCATTTTAATATTTTTCCCTACAAAGCATAGGAAGAGGGCTCCTGCGTACGACTTTTTACATATCTTCCTTGCGTACGAATATAATATATATTCCCCTCTGATGGCAAAACGATATATCTTTAAATATTTCATTTTGCCTTTATGTAACTGTAACAAAATATTCTATCTGTATCTAAAATTTGGCATTTCATTTTTTATATAATGTTCACTTTTGCTTTGTTTGTACCTGACTTCGTAGCGATTAGAAACTATCATTTTTGTAACGGAAGAAAGATGACATGAAACCTAAAAAACATCGATTTGTCACGACAGCTTGTGTTCACATACCCGATGTGAGAGAACCATGTTTATTTCAAGTGTATATTTCCATTTTATAACAAAAAAGTACTAACCAAGTGCTCTTCGAATTCAAGCACAGCTTAGTGGTATAATAGTAAATTTATTTTAATTTTTAATAAAACCTCAAATTGTAATATTTTAACTAAATGAAGACAAAATGTCCCTATCTGATGAAGATTATGTTGGTAGTTCTTAGTGGAAGTATGATACGGTTTGAACGAATCGGTTAGAGTAATATCGTCTTCGTCTTATTAAAATTTTATTAAATTGAATCTGTGCATTCTTATAAAAGGGGAAAGAAATCGTGTTACAAGCCTAGTAGATGTTTATAGTGTCAAACTATTGATTTTTGTCAAATGTGAGCGGTATTAAAATAGTATTTTTGTTTAAACAAAAGTTTTTGTAGGTGTGTTGGATTTTACGTGGCGATTTGTGTAAAGCAGTATTAACAACAATGCTGATAAAAAATCTGTTTTTTGTGATATGTTTATGATGTGCTTGCTAGAGTCCCCGTCGTTTCCCGGGGTTCACGCATTTTTTTCTAAATTTAATTCAAACAGTGACCTTCCATTTGTTTTGAAGGTCAAGGGTGCAAAATTTCATCATACGAGATAAAATTATAGATTTGTATAAACATCAAATCCACGCCGTCCGCTGCTACGGAAACTCTCCTATAAATAAATTATATTTTACATCACAAGCCAGGAACCAGAGTGCAGTTCAGATAGGAAGGAGATTTACCCTTTCAGAATAACAGAATTCAAAGCTCGAAATAATCTCCATCCTGAACTAAGACGCATTAAAAGCTTAAAGGAACACAGAACGAAAGTAAATCCTTCCAAAAATTATACCTCCGTTGTTTGCAACCAAAAATAATCTCAAGGAAACTTGAATTTCACCCCTCAAAAATCATGCGCATAAATAAACTAATCAAATTTTAATTAGATTTTTTGTGTTACACGGCGCAATGGGACACTTGAGAGCTGATAACCGATCAGCGTCGGAAACTTAAAAGATTTATGAGAAAAATTAATATTTTATTTTTTTATTAATTTTCTGAATACAAGAGTTGAATTTTATAATTTTTTACTTTACAACAAAAGAATAACCAATAAAATTTCCCCTTTTGATAAGAAATTAATGGAGTTACAAATATAAAACAAGTTTAAATCAAAATCCTTATAAATAATAAATATGAAATCAAAACGTTAGGTATGTAAAACAAATTAAATTCACAACTATTAAGAATTATTATTGAACAATGATATAAAAGTTACTTATGTCAGATCAGAAAAACCCAAATTTATGCACTTTTCGTTTATTTATTAAACTTGCTATTGAGGATGTAGACTTTTGATATTATGTTATCGTAATTATTACATAGTTTGCTATAGCAAGAATTTTGTTAAAAATTTGTTTTACTTTAGGTCAAAAGAGTGTATTTTACTTTTTTTATATATGAATACCGCACAAGAGTCCCAACTGCTCCCGTCTGGAGCCAGTGGGACTATGGCATCCCCAATCGGGGTATGTTATGAGGCTGAAGGTAGTGGGGAGGGGAAGGAGATGGGGAAGAGGAAGGTTGGGAAGTACCTGGCTATTCAGATCTGGTCACTAAACACGACTAAAGCCATTTCAAGCGACGTTTCAATTCTGAATGGTGGTCTTACACCAGGGCGATACTATTAGTATCTTCCACTCTAACTGAATCTTATTTAGCAACTCTGGGCGCTGAATATTATTTTTAACGAATTTATAAAGGAATAATGCATGTTGATGCCTTCGTACTTTCAATAAATCAATTTTGAAGTATAAAGCTGCCTCTGCCTAATTATTAAATCTTACAAAATACCAAAATAGTACAGATATGAAGTTTTTAGATAATGTCTATATTGCCAGGAGTTTGACGTCTTATCAGCAATGTCATTGGCCGAGTTCGACTATCACCGAGAACCGAAAAGTCATGTTTTTTTTTTCAAAATAATTCTTTAAGATCAGTATAAAATTTTAAAGCTAAATAGCAAAGTGCGCCGAGCACAAGGCGGTAGTTTGAATGTGTGGGACATAAAGCCTTTAAGCTCACATTTAACATCCCACATTTTTATTCTGCGGGTGCTTGACAGCCTTTTTAGCTGAGACAATGCACAAGGACGAACAACTGTTGCCTTTCCACTGGACCCTGGAATTAAATTAAAAAATTCTTTTCATAATAATTCTTTGTCAACGTTACTTTGCATTTTCTTAAGCATTTTTTTTATATTATGTTACGGTTTTTTTAATTTTAAAAGTTCTTTATTTAAAGTTCCTCATAAAAAATGTATTATTAATTTTTATTTTTATTTATTTATTTGTTACACGAATACAATAACAATATAAGGAAGCTGTATTTGTTAGACTAAGAAGGTGTCCCATTTTGGGACAATCAAATTGAGAGGTTTAATTTATGTTAGGTAGGTACATGCTGTTATTTATAAAACTTAATTCTGAAGTATTTACGGAGTAAGTCCGTAAATACTGAAGTATTTTATTTAAGGAGTTACGGCAATGTGCTATTTACATAATTATCCGACTTACAGTCAGGTATTAGGTTCTAAAGGCAACAGAGCAACTGTATGGTGTATTATTAGTAATAAAGCTACTGAGAATACCAGCTAAAAAAATAAAAATTATTATATCAAAGCCATAAAAAAAAAATAAACTCGTTGAATCATTGACTTACAGAAAAAAAAATCTTCTGTGTATTTCTCCGGCTCGAATGTTCGGTGTTTTAATTAATTTGGGTATAGGTAATTATAAAATTTTAGTGTAGGTAATATTTTCGTAACCGATCTTCTGTTTTCTTATAACAAAAAAATATTGTGCAAATAAATTGAATACGAGGAATATTTAGCAAAGACTTCCTGTACGATTCTTTTGTATATTTAAAAATAAATTCATATGTATAGTGCGTTCAGCATACGAAAATTTCAATAAAAATCAACTTCTAAATTAAAACCCGTATAACTAATTCAGTAGTACCTACGTAACCCAACCAGCATAAATTGATTACGTGTTAGATGCATTATTTAAGTCTATGGATCACGTAAACGACTTTTTTCAATTCTAAGAGCTGCGTTAGTTATACTCCGTTCATTATTAAGCTAGTAATTTTGCACAACGAACGACACTATCCAATTAAATGCGTATATTGACAGCTAACCGAAATGTATATCTTAATTAATAAAAAAATTATATCTATGTAAACTGCATCAATTGTAGGTTGGAATATCTCTTACCAAATGTTGACCGTGATCCCAAATATTGATAACCGACAATAGATTACGGATTTTAACGATCGTTCATGCTATAAACTCTTGTATGAAATTCACATAAAATTACTGTAAAAGCCGGTAGATTGGAAGAATTGGTAACCAATGAATAATGGCTTTGTGCAATTAAAACACTTCCATCGTCGCAAATCCTCCACAAAAATGATTCATTCATCGGATTTCATGATACTAAAATGACACCATGAATGAATAGTAGGCGATTGAACGCATATTGGTTACAGGAAATATCATCGCTTGATTTATTTGACGATGAAATGTGTAAAAATCCATTAAAAAGTACAAACCTAGGTAGTTTGCAGGGATATTGCATCACTCACCCAGTCCTATCGAAATGATATACAGTGGTGATCTCAATAACGTAATGGTTTGCGCATTTTGAATTGATTACTAATAAAGTTGTTTAAATTTTATGCAACAGATAAACATTTTATGCAACATTTACCGGTGACCGGTCAACTCAAAATAATGCAATTTCAACACCTCCTTTGAAAATTCATTAAAAGTGATGAAAAAAAATATACAAAAATTGGTTAAGTAGGTTACGTTAGATTAGGTTAGTTGAGATTAGAAGATTCTTCTTCGAGTTGTTATGCAACGTATTTGCTATACATTAATAACTCGTTAATTAATAGTAAGACCCTTAGAAGGTTGCATGTTTGCACCCACAAATATGTTCACTTCTTCATTCATTTATTCTGACGAAGAAACCATTGGTTTCGAAAAATGTTGATATTTTTATTAAAAAAGTGGTGAATGCAAGTCATTTAAAAAAAAATATTTTTTATATAAATTTTTGTTTTGTCCGTGTTGTGATATTCAGCCTTTTAATTCACGAACCCATCAAAATTGGCCGTACACCTGCCCTAAAAAATATTCCCAATGTATAACTAGGGTGTTAGGGATGTAACTGACTTACTTTAATCAGTGACTTTTTTTATACTTTTTTTTTGTTAGCATATTTTACTCCAAATAACGTCAGAAAATACTGGTTTATTAAGTAAGTCAAGTACATTCCTTAATATCCCGTTCAAGATAAAGCAGGCACATATCTATTTTTCAACCCCTGAGGCACGATTTAAAAAATTGCACGCTATTGGAAAATATTCACGCTATTTCAAAAGTAATTTATTACCAAATTGTGCGACAAGTATTGACTTAAAAATGATTGATATTAATAAAATAATATTTATTTAGCATGAAAAGGAGTGATTTATTAAAAATTAGCAATGTAAATGCTGCTTTCAACATAATAAAAAAATCTTATAAACGTTGGTCTTAACTTTTGGCAGTCTTTAGGAAAAAAAACTGTAATATAAAAGAAAACTAGATAGGACCGTGATGAGCAAAATGCGTGGCGGCACTGAGCGGGGCATGAGGCATGAATCACACCAGGGGAGAGGGGTTGAATAGTTAGGGAACTACCTAGATCATGAAAGTTTGGAAGATACCAATATGCTTGAGCGCTATGGAATCGCTAACATCTAAAAATAAAAATGCTCATGGCGCGCTTTCTCATGGGTTAAGGAGCCTAAATAAATGGTGAGGCCTGGCATTTTAATGTGTGTGTTTTTATATGTATTCTGAGTCTGTTAAAATGAATGGTGATATCATTGATAAAATAATCTATGGAGCACCTAAACATTACATTATAAAACTAGCTGGGAACTTCGCTCACGGAGTTAATATAAAATTGAACTGACGTTCGAACCCATGACGGATCTTGCTTTATATCCTACCAATGGGTAGTCTTATCCGTACAAAAAAGGCTTCGAGTGGTCCACAATGTTCCAGAACGTTTGAGAGGGTTCTGGATTGTTTCACAGTGATCTGGGATGTTCCTGAACGTTCCAGACTATTTTCGAACATTCCACAACATTCCAGAATGTTCTGGAATATTGTGGAATGCTTTCGAATACTCTCGAATGTTCTGGACTGTTTTAGAAATTTCTAGAAGGCGTAACTTCCACTCTTTATATCTTAAAAATCACACCCTTATATAAACGGGAACCTTCTTCATGGATGGAGGATAGAGGGCTACCACACCACACAACTCCCTTGATCGTTATCGATCGACTCGTTTCTGAGTTTTAGCGGGACGAACACTTTCATACACTTTCTTTTACAATATACATTGATTATACTAGACGCAATATTCCTTCGTTATATGTTTATTAAGTACTCTAATTTGATTCACATCTTGAAGTCTCCGATATACTTCATTTATTCTAAACTAACAGCAAAAATTAACGAAGCATAAAGGCCAATGCAGATGGAAAATTTCTTACTGCATGTCGTTACGAAGTTGTCGAAGCATTTATGTGAGTTTCTTGCATGCAATTTATTATTTTCTAACATGCTAATGTCATGCACTTTCCGGCATAATACCTGCATGCACGTCATGGGATGCGTGAAATTTACATCATGTATAATACGATAAAGAAACATTTCGTTGTATTTATTCAGTGGCATGTCAAATCTTTACACGCCCTCGGCATATTGCAAAATTGTTGCTTAAAATACTTATCCTTCGAAAGGCCACCTTTGGACATAGGCATTTCATTTAAATCTTCAAATTTCGGTTTTGATTATTTGGGTATCTGGCAGTTCCTACAATGTGGGTAACTCCGGTTTCTGTTTCCAACTAAGTACGATGATATTAGAATTCAAAATAAATGTTAGTCCGACTTATGGTAGAGCATTTTCAATTTATGTTAGTTACTTCTTAATGTATCTACGAGTACTTTTTTCTATCTATTTATATAAAGGAGAATGTCTGTGTCCTGTAGACGGGCGGGCGGGCGGGCGGGCGGTCGGTCAGACAGCCGAGCGAAAACGCGGCGGACACCGGGCGGGTGGGGTGATTTGTTTGTAATACAAATCTACAGTTTTGTTCCAAGACTGGTTGAATTTTGCACACTTAACCATCAAAACAATAAAAAAGGTCACTGTTTATAGAAGATTTCGAAACACTGTGCGCAAAGCCCAGGCAACGCCGGGTAATTCGGCCGATTATGAAATGCAAAAAACTTAATATTAAAATGGAGTTCTACAAATTAAACTTGAAATAAATAAAAAAAAACGATTTCATGATAATTTATAACCAACAAATTTTCAATCTTCTATAATTAACGTTTATTTTTTACATTAGCTCCACACAGGAGGCCCTGAGGAAAAAAATCCCCTCAGATCCTATGTCATCTTTGGGGATGCTGCCTGGAGGGTATTTTAGGAAAGGAAGGAGAGGAAGTTCTGGGAAGGATAAGGGTATTAGGTATGGGTAAAAATCTGAGTGTGAATGTTTCCTGGAGTGACGAACGAATGAATCCATCTCTCCCACTGCGGTGCAAGGCGATGTTCTGAGATAGTATGGCTGGAGAAGTCGAAGGGACTCCCTTAACCATTCTCTCCTGATCCGGATTGCCGTGCTGCTGGTGGGCAGTTGCATCCGCCGCCAATACTCGGAAAACCTCACCCCATGAACCCGGGCACCCCGGCTAAGTCACCAAATGTAGCAAATCAGAAGGGGAGACCCATGGCAGAGGTGTTGGTTATCCAACAAATGGTTCTTGAGGCGGCGGTACCCATACCCGCCCCCAAAATTAAACCTATTCAAAATGTATGGGAAAAACGTGATCGCAAATTATTTACGACGGACAACAAAATTATTGTTCTTACCCGAAATTTGATATTTATGAAAGAGGCACTCCCAGTATTAAAGCAGAGATTTACATGATTAGCTTTCCACATTTTCGCGAGCATGTAAGCTTAAAAATAGAGGCCGGAAAAATTCCTTAATCCCACATTACAATCTGTAAAGAAATAATGTCACTAGCTTTATGGAAAGCTCTACATTTTTTGACCTTTTAATCTACGTCACGACAGCTGCAAAGAATAAGGTTTTCCCGCCTCCAGATTCGGTTACCTTGTACCAACAGCTCTAAACACCAAGCTTCCGCGGTAATATTATCATCGTGATCTTTCAAAAGGTACATGTATAGATTTTTTGTTTCTATACGTATCAGCACGTACCCGAAGAGTTTTAACCAGCGAAAAAATGTAGTTTGATTAAATTGTGCCACAGTGGCCACAAGTGATTACTTGTGGCCACTGTGTAGTTGGCACAGCCTAGCTGGTTACGTGATGCGCACTCCGTCTCATTCAAGCAGGACCATAAACACGAGAGCGCGTATCATATGCTCAGTGGCGACGTTTGAAAAAAAAATTTAATTGAAATAATATCATCCGAAAACAAAATGACACGTACATTTCTATTCCAAGTGTGCTCAGAAATCGCCGGTGGAAATTCTTCGTGTTCGGTGAAAAGAGTCGGCGAAGGCTAAGTTTCCTCTGGAAACAGATGGAGTGTATAAACTCAGCTGTTCCGGATGTGACAAGGTTTATGTAGGCCAGACAGAGCGAACGATCTCCAAAAGGATATCGGAACACTTTCGTGCTTGTAAACTTGGCCACCCTGACAAATCGGCAATCGCCGAGCACTTAATCGAAACCGGCCATTACTTTGGATTTGTTCCTGAAAACCTGAGAAGACTCAAAACTTACAGAGCACGCCTTATTACGGAGGCAATTGAAAACCATAAAAACCCCATTATCATTAATAGAGACGACGGAGCTAAGCTCAATAGTTCTTGGTTTCCGGTAATTGACGGCTACACCAAAGCTAAACGCAGAAAACTATGTTGACTTATTTTCTAACACCCGCTCTTAGAGAAGTGGAGCTGGCAGCACGGAATCGCATCTACATAGATAAGTACACACTTTTACCAATATCATTTACTCATCTGCCCTGATGATGGACACTGTAACGCTATCCGAAACGTTGGCTAAAGAAGGAGGTAGCGCAACACGGCTTAACACCCCAAAAATAAGTTACAAAAAAACCAAGCACACTTAAACTTTGGACACGCAAATACGCCCAAAATAATCATCTATGAATTTACCTGTTTGGTGGATTAAAGGCTCCGCGGTCAGCTCTCACAAATGCACGTTTTTTTACCAGCTAACTTAAGAAATACAACCAATTTATCCGTAAACTTTAGGGGAAGATAAAAAATTAAGTTTTCCATTTTAAAAATTAATTAGGCTGTAATTTAAAATCTGGATCTCAAATTGCACCTTTAGCGGACCTTTTGCTATGTAGGTACTTCAAAGAATTTTGAAAGATTGGATTTGTGTCATTGGAAATCAGACGTTATCCTAACTAATCTTATAGGATTTACAGATAAATTATTTGAAGAATTTATGGTTGTTATATATATTTGTTATATTTATTGGGTTTATGTGGTGAGGTTTGTCTAGGTCTGGGCGGCACACGCATTAGCTCACCTACTGCTTGGCGGACCAGAGGCGGAACGGGAGAGAGTGGTTGAGGAATACCTTTTTACTTCTTCAAATACAGCAAACTTATTTTGTGACACCAAATTATTTCTGTATTTAACGCGAATAACAAACTAAAAAATTACATTTAAATAATAAGGAAAGAGATTCAAAAAGGATAAAATCTGAAATTTATAAATTAATGTGATTGTGGTTTTTTTTATATTGGTAAAACTGCAAGACACTTTGAATTATTAAATCTTTCAACAATAACAGTTTTTTGGAGTTCGCCGATCATTTGTTGGAGACTAGTCACACTTTTGACTTCAATAGTGGAATTGAATCCTACGTTATTAATTAACGTTTCATTTAGAGATGATAATGGAACTGTTACAATTGTAATTTTAATGGCATTCAGTTGGATAAATTAGAAATATAAGAGATCAAAAAGAGCGTGAATGCGAATTTGAATATTAATAATAAACAAAAATTGTCTTTAAATGACCCAACATTAAACCTCTTCGCTTTGTAAATTGATCCCTGTTGCCCCTCTTCTCTCTACCCATTCTCACCTCTCCATTGAACATATCTATTATTTATAATTATGTTGTCAATGTCTATGACCATTGTCTTTATTTATTATTTATAATTAGTTAGTGAACCCTGAAGAAGTGAGCATAGCTCACGAAACATGTTGGTTTTGTAAGCAATAAAAGTGATAAAAACTAAGTATTTTATTAATTTTGAATACATTTTTAACTCCCTTGTACCGCAGTGGGAGGTATGGATTCATACGTCTGTCTCGGACTTCATACTCTTGGACTGTTCATACTCTTGGACACATTGTATCCCAGATTCCTACCCATCCCTCATACCTTTTTCCTTCCCAAAACTTCCTCTCCTTCCTTTCTCTCTCATCTTTCTTTCTTATCATTCTTCCTTTCTCATCCACATAGCATCTCCAAATACGACACTGCCCCCAAGGGAAAATGTTTTCCTTAGCTGTCATCCTATCGTCATGTGTAGTGATAATGTTAAAGAATATTATCCGTTAGGAGAAGTTTTGACAATTCACAATATTGTTTGTGTACGTGCGTAATTAAAGCGTTAATAATATGAAAGTAATATTTAATATCCTCGTGGCGCGCTTTGCATCACAGAGAAAAATAAAATTATCATTTTCATTACGTACTTAACTATCAATTTTGACATTTTACTGTAAAATATGTTTATCCAACATATTTTAATTAATTAACACCCTTTTTCAATAACTTCGTAATAATGCAAGGTTATTCGTTAACAAATTAATTTAGGTTTCCACGGAATGCTCTGATAATAAACAGTGAAAATCATTTTTAAAATTGTGAAACGTAAATCTTATTCCGCCTGATGTCTAATTACCAAGGCGGTTTGCATACAGCTACAGACACAATTTACATAAGATGCCTAGTTTATGTCGCCAGAAGTTTGCCAAGTTAGTTAGATAATCGGTCGATTAGTATAATAATTTACGGCCAAGAATTAGTTCAGTTGAACCAGAACTTTATCGCCAAGAATTATGCACCATGAATGATTGTTCTTATGGAATTTTAATAACATGGTGAGTCAGACACTAAATAGCACTAACATTTTAATTTTTTTAAATTATTAACATATTTAAACGTAGTTTTATAAAATAAGTATCCATTGTGTATACTTGAGATTGTACACTTCCCAACACTCGACTATAAAAAAAATCATTCTTAAGTTGTCAAATCATTGTTAAAATCATTCTAAATTGTTAAAATCATTCTTAACACTGTAACGCTGTCCGAAACGTTGGCTAAAAAAGTAGGTAGTGAAATACGGCACAACACCCCAAAAACAAATAACAAAAAAACATTCTAAAGTTGTTACTTTAAAAATTATTTATTTATTTGATTTCATGCTAAATAGAAATCAAGATTTTATTTTATTGTATTCTGATCCCGATAAGTAATTTATTAAGGCAGAAGAAAAATATTTAAATATCACAGGAAATATTTCACGCTTTATTATAACATTTATTTGAGTTGTAAAAATTATCAAAATATCTACAAAAATTAGAACTGACAAAACTTATTTTCTTCCGGAAAGTATAAATACTGTTCAATTTAATTATCGGCGTGACTAACAGTGAGATAGGTAAAAATTTAACGATTTGAAGCAGAAATGAAAGAAAAGCAAAAAAAAAATATTTTTATCATTATGGAGGAAAACCGAAAAAAATGCGTTTTATTGAGTTATCAAGCACGGAATAATTAGAAAAAAAAATTTTCCGCAAAAATGCATAATTGATGTTGTTAATTTGAGAATATGCCAGGTTTACCATTTTAAAGAGCGCACTTTTGATTTTACCTGTTTGTGTGTACTAATAGTGTTTCAAATTGGTTACAAATAGTTTGAAACATTTGTCCGTAATCCCCTCTTACCCTTCGGTTCCATTTTTCCTAAGCAGTCCCCTCTTACACCGCAGCAGATATATTACACAACTACATAAACTTCAAAATTATTCTCCTGTAAGTTTCTAACTCTCTCCAGAGTTTGGTGGTATTACAAAACAGTGTTCATTTCATTTGTTATGTCATTTTGTTTTCATATCGATACCTTTTATAACCTTTCCGATGGGTCGTCAAATCGCGAAAGTTGGCATGAGAGGTTCGTTTTTATTGCGTCAGACAATAAAATATATTTTTAGGAATTGTGCTCAAACCTTCGTGTCAGCCTGCTATCTATATACGTGGTTGATTATGAAATACAAATATTGGCGTGGACATGACTTTCGAAAGTTCAATAATGAAAATCTAGGAAAATACCTATTTATAGAAGCGTCACAAAATTTGAGACTGGTTACATATAACGAAGCCATGTTTCCCAATCCCCATCCCGATAGCCTGGGAATGAACAATCGAATGAACACATTTAAAAAATATATTCAATCTCGATATAAATGAGCAACATTACAACATACATAGATAAAAATGTAAATGTCGTAGGCCAATCGTAAAATCAAGTAGCCACCTAGCCGCATCATGTAATATCTGCCGAATCGTGTAATGGCGGCAGATCGTGGTTTGTCTGAGCGCATCAAAATTTGCCTAATTTTACGATCGGCCTACGATTTTTTTATATTATAATTTATTTGCTTCCTTTCATTTAGTAGGTACCCAGGTAAGAAACATTGATGTAACAATATTGTTCTTTCAATTGTATTTACTGCTAGTTACTGTCGCTACAGAACTTCATTGTATAACATTCTAGGTGCGAATGACACATATTCATGTCGATTAAATTAATTGTATCTAATATTTTTATGTTACTTGCGTGGCAACTTTCCCTTATCCCTCTCCTCCCCTTACCCTTCCCAAACCAAATACCTATTTTGCAGTCTATTTCAGTTATAATCACACTTATTTTATTGTTGTGTATTGGTTTATGTTCAGAAATATCCCATTTAGTTGGATTTTATTGCAAAGCGGAAATAATTTAGCCTAAAATTTTTTATATAAGATGACAAATGGCTGAAATTGTATTATGTAGCGATGTCAGTTAAATAATATGTAACTACCTGCAGTAAATACAATTTTTTTACAGTACTAATTCAATGATGAGTTCAAAACGAACATTTTCACCAACATCCAGTAAAGAAGAGATATATATTTCAAGAGTTTCCACTCTAAAAATGAATACATTACGTTTCCACTCGGTTACGTCGGTCAGTATATCTTAGTCATGATTCGTGCTCGACGAAACGAGCAGATAAGGTATTTCAGTTAGAAAAAAAACCATTATTTTTAGCACGTAGCCTCTTCCCCCACTAACCGCTTGAAACATCTGGCCCAGGTTTAAGACAGCCTCTCGTCACATGATCATAATAAACCTACTAAATCTTGAACAAGGAAGCGAAAAGCTGGATACAGAATGAAAAGGGAAAAGAGAGACAGAGGCGTTTTACTTAAGTAATCGCATTTTCTTTGACTCGCCCTTAAAAACAAACGTGACTGTTCATCTTTAACCCCAGTAATAAATCAGTACGTATCTCCGAAAGTTTGCCTCTTATTCTGTTGTTAGCTTCCTTTTTTCCTGCATATTCTTTAAATTCAACTTCACGAAAGTTTTCATTTTTAACTGACTTCTTAAAAATGTTTAACTATGTGACTTTTTTAAAGAGGGCGGATTTGCAGAATTGCTCTTTGAAATATATTATATTAAAAGTTTAAAAAAAAATTAAACAGAATTTAAAAAGAATTTTTTTTTTTCGAAATCAAAGTAATTATCGATGCAAAACTTGTTCTGATTTTCCTTGAAATGTCGTTTATTGTAGGTGTATAAAATTTTCTCCCTATTCAATGAAAAAAGTTTGCAACGTTCCTGTAAAAATATTTGCTTACAATAATAGCGTGATGGTAGAAAGTGGATAAAAAAAATTGTAACTTTTCCGACCTAACTGACTAAATCGTAACGACAAAGCTAAATTCAATTTATTAGGCGGTTTATCAAGTTTTCTCGGCGAATTTAAATTTCGATTTGACTGGGCATATGACTTGTATTTGAGCACCAAAAAACTAATACCTAATTTCGATATGGGAGACGGCTATGAGTTGACCAATACCTCCACCACAAGTTCGCTAAGTTTGGTGACTTAGCAAGGGTGCCCGAGTTCTGGTGAGGTTGCCTGGGTCTTGGCGGCGGATGCAACTGCCACTTTCAAACGTTTACCTATGTAATACAGCAAAGCGGTCTTGGTAATGATATTCATTTGATTTTCAAAAGTCAACTGTGATTTTCAGAAAAACTGAGTTATGGAATCAGTCATGTTATTTAATGATTAACTCTTCAGAAAAGCAAAGAATGTTTATCATCAAATATTTTCATTTCGGTTGTCTACTCTGTGCGTATCTTGCGTGAAATCGTGTTCAATTAACTCATTGGTTTGAATTTAACCGGGAACCATTTATTGGATAACCAACAACTCTGACTAAGTCATCCCAAGTGATTCGTCACGTTAGGTGACTTAACAGGGGTGCCCTGGTTCATGGCGAGAGGTTTGTCTTGGCGACGGATGCGTCTGTCCATTTAGAGCAGGACTAGACTCGTCGACTTACACTTCATACGCAGGAGGGATGACTTCGTGTGTTCGTCACTCCTGGATCCACTGACCCACATGACTATGTACCCCTTATACCGTTTTCCTTTCTTAAAACTTCCTCTCCTTCCTTCCTTCTTTCAAATACCCTTTTCATAGCATCCCTAAACACGTCGTAGGCACTGAGGGAAACTATTTTCTTCAGGGCCTCCTGTGTGGAGCAGCTGTAAAAAATGCAGATAAATACAGGCGATAAATATCTTTCCAATAGTCCTTAATCTATATAAGATATCTGAAATATGTAGTTTTATAGATGTTTAACAAACAAGCAGGACAACTAATTTCAAACTTGAATGGTGGTTTTAAGATATCATTAATCGTGGAAACTTAAATATAAAAAGTTGGATAATACTATTCCTCAATCCAAAAAAAAGCTTACAAACCAGGGTATATAAAGTATGGTGACCGGACAACTCAGAATGAAACCAACTCAGAACCACCTCAGAAAAGTCATGAAAAGTGATGATATAAATATATATAAAAAATGGTTAAATAGGTTACGTTAGGTAAGGGTTATGGGCTTATTTTAACTTTTTTTCATAGCTTTTAATGACTTTTCAAAGAGGTATTGAGTCGACTTTATTCTCAGTTGGCATGTAACCATAAAGTATCGATCTAGAGTATATAAACAAAGCCATTTTCTTACATTCATTCCAAATAGAAGGCTCTGAAGAAATAAATTTCCGTTGGGACCTACGAAATCTTTGGGGATGCTGTGTAAAGGGTGAAGATGAAAAAGAATATTTATTTATTTATTTTTTTTTTTTTATAGTTAATACCGCACAAGAGTCCCAACTGCTCCCGTCTGGAGCCAGTGAGACTATGGCATCCCCAATCGGGGTATGTTGTGAGGCTGAAGGTAGTGGGGAGGGGAAGGAGATAGGGAAGAGGAAGGTGGGGAAGTACCTGGCTATTCAGATCTGGTCACTAAACACGGCTAAAGCCATTTTCAAGCAACGTTTCAATTCTGAATGGTGGTCTTACACCAGGGCGATACTGATAGTATCTTCCACTCTGGAACGTGCCGCAAATATAATACATATTATTTTAAAAGAATAAATTGTGAAATAACACAAATATCAAATAAAATTTATTTGCGCACGCCGGGTTCGAACCCGCGACCTTCGGATTGTGAGTCCAGAGTCTTACCTCGGGACCACGGAGGCCGTCATATGAAGCAGATATTTCGTGAAGTGACATTATAATTATAAAATAAAACAATAACTTTGTAAACACCAATAAAAATTGGGTTTATAAAGTTATTGTTTTATTTAAAAAAAATAAATTATACCTGTTTCAGAATAAGAATAAAGCATTGTGAACAAAAAACCTGTGATGCCTACTTATCTGGCAGTTACATCTTGATAACAAAACTTTTTATTTCCAATGACACTATATTTTTGGATAGATGTCAGTTTTGTGTTTCACATTCTACGATTTTTTAATTAACGGCAATATAAATAGAGACGATAATAATTTTTTTTCTTAGTAACAAAATATTGTTTCCGAATCGATCAGATTGATTTCAAATTGTATTTTATTCGCTTATTTATTAACTCCAGTCGGTGTATTTATTTTATCGGGAAAAGAAAACGTTACTTGAAAGCTTTATGCTTTTATTTGTATTTCTGATAAGGAATTTTTCCGATTAAGACGCGATCGAAAACACATAAACTCGAGTAAGGCTCGCTTTTATAAATTCGAACAGAAACGGATACATTAATGGAAAAATTGAGTATATTTTAACCTTATGTTTCTTTTATAGGCTGGGGTACTAGGAACTCACTCCACACAAAATTATTATACTCGTAACATTCAGGTTTCTCCCATTTCGTTACCATTCTTATGCCAGTAGGAAATAAAGGAAGATATTAGTTGCAGATAGGAGAAATTTTTGTATTCTTAATCTGTACTTTAGAATAAATTAGCAATTTATGTAAATGATAAAGGTACATAATAACACTTTCACTTAATCATTCGCAAACTTTTTTTTAACACAATAAAATGTTGAATTATTTGTTTATTTAGATTATGATACAAGTTATAGGTAAATTAACAACTCGGGCTTCAGGCTTATTTTGTTGGAAGGTCAAAATATTTCCGCTCTTAAATAAAATCGAAATAAATGAAATATTTCTGAACGCATCCGAAAATGAAAAAGCTTTCAAATTTTTTAATTCAAAACTAATTTATAATTTTTGAAATAAAAATGTTTTTAATGCAAACTTAAAAAAATTTTTAAAATTGGTTACATTACGCTTTTTCTAACTATAATAAGTGATTACGAAAAAAAAATAAAATGAAATACATTTTTTATCAAATATTATCGTCAATTTTCTTTTTTTATCGTTTCATGTAAAAAGAATTAATTGAAACAATTCAGGAAGCACTCAACCTTAATATAAACTTGTAAATGTACATTTTTTTATTTAAAAAAATGTGATTATGTTGATTTTCACCTAATGGCTAAATACTAGAGACCTTACTATAATATACGTGTTTTAACTTTTACAAATGATAAACAACCATGTAGTATTGTGAATTAATTAGTTAAGTAAAATCTAAAACAGTTTATTAGTAAGGGGGTAGGACTATTTAATTCAAGCTGTTGAACGCTCGGTGGCCCTTAATGATGATTATATGTGTGTACAAAGCTTGGAACATACCTTTAAATATTGCTTATACATACATATTAATATTCGAGAATATTAACATATCTTATGATTTTATGTGTTTTAGTGTTTCTGATCTAATAAACTACTAATAATATTACTGATTATACCCTCCTACACAGATTTATTTATTTAAAAAAGTATAAACAACCTTAGATTGCATAATAGATTTCATATTAAATATATGCGCACTTCAATGGAAATCTACCAAGTTCTAAGAGTTGAAAATTTGTATTAACAGAAGTGTGTAGATTTATGTAGAAGAGTACCTACTCCATCGTAAAATAAAACATAAACAATATAAATAAATCAGAAGGACTATCATCTCCGATTTACAGAAGAAGTGGCGCATCAAGCTGTGAAAAGGTTAAGATTCGCAGGACTAAATGTCAAGGACGAAAGAATATAAAAGATAAAGATTGTCTGAATTTGCTCAGTAAAATAAAAGGGATTGAGTCTGATAGATGGGCCAAGAGATTGCTTTTTGATTCTTCATATTGATTTATCTGCATCGTCACTCTGCAAGTAATAAATTGAGACACTGTGATGGACTCTCTGAAATGGGGTTTTTATTTTATTGCTTATTCGTTTGATAGTTTTCTGAAAATATGAGGTTTAGGTTTCGATGTGAAATCTGTCATGTCTGATGACGTAGGTACTAGTACATTTCGGTTTGTATTAAAATATTTGGGGTCTGATACTTCGAAGGTGGATCATTATAAAATTCTATAATTTATTATTTCATTGTAAAGGCTTGCAAAACTTTCTTACTTTTTTGAGAAATTCCATTCCACAAAAAGGCTTCGTTATTTTTGCATTGAAATAGACATGGTTGAACCAATTTAAGGTTTTTATTATTATTTTGAATTCTTTATTATTAAATAAGTATCTTTAAGGTGCAAAAAATGTGGTATGCCGTTTTGTTTTTACATTACCTCTACACAGTAGGAAAATAATACCTCAGGGCCTATGTCTTCTTTGAGAATGATGTTTGGGGGTCTATTTAGGAAAAAGAAGGAGAAGAAGTTCTGGGAAGGAAAATATATAAAGGGCGGGTAGGAATCTGGGGGTAATATGCCAAGGAGTGACGGACGTACGAATCCATCCCTCCCACTTCGGTGCAAGGCGATGGGACCGGTAGAGTCCTGCTGGAGAGGTCTAGGTAAGGTCTCTTTTAACCAATTCCCGCCACATAGTAGGTGGGCAAACGCTTTGGCCGCCAAGATCTAGACAAACCTCACCCCATGAACCCGGGCACACCATGCTAAGGCACCAAATATAGCGAACCACTTGGGGTGAACTATGGCAGCGGTGTTGGTTATCCAATAAATGGTTCCCAGGGTGGCGGTATCTATACCAACCTCCCAAATTAATTTGACCTCTCCAGTAGGATTCTCTCTGACCATCGCCTTGTACCGCAGTGGAAGGGATGGATTCACACGTCCGTCACTCCTGGACCCACTGACCTTCAGATTCCTACCCACCCTTAATACCTTTTTCCTTCCCAGAACTTCCTCTCACTCCCACAGGGAATTAAAAGATCCTTAAAAATGACGTAAGCCCCGAGGGAAATTATTTTCCTCAGGGTCTCCCGTGTTGAGCTTATGTTAAAAAGCAATAAAGTTTCTGTTATAATTAATATAATAATTAATCACGAAATTATTTTAATTGTAATCTTCAGAAATGCTAATATATAATTTCTTTATATATATATTGTATTATTTGAACAACAAAGAAATTAGAAATACTTGATTTAATAAGAGAACTTGAACATAATTGTTTTAGCCTTGTAACCTTAATAAGTAGAAATGTATAAACTTGACATTAATTGCGTATAAAATAATACAATGGCGAAAACTTCATAAATTATTTTTATATTGCGTAAAGTAAGGCAAAAAAGCAAATATAAGCGTGCCAAGGATGAAAGGAAAATTTGAAGACGTGAAAAATAATGATTATTGTAGTATATAACGGTACATCATACCTGTTTACGATGAAAATGTTCAGAATAAGTGAGGAAATAGAGTTATCTTCCTGACCTACTTACGAAATTCAATACGCACGAATGTGTCCATGTGCACGTGTGAAAATGTTGAAAAGGAGAGAAGATAGGTGGTAGCCTAGCTACAGACGTATTCTATACTTCCCACTTAAATCACAACTATTAACTGGAAAGATAGGAGATAGGACATTATTTTTTTACGACGACTGCTAATTTATCCGATTTTCATAACCAGTTCATCACAATCATTTGTGAGTTGTTTGGATGGTTTCGTGGTTGAGTGATTATGATTCTTGGCTCCTTAGATCCCTGGCTACGAATACGGAGGTCACCAGTTCGAATCTGAATTCGTACATTGCCCCACCCTATTGAAATATCAGTAGAACAAATCAACAAATTGTATTTAAAATTTTGCATCTTAGTATGGAGTATTTTAATCTAATGTAAATGGGATGGCCCTATGTTCTGTAGGGAACCCGCTTGCACGGTGCGGGTGTAGTCTGTCCACCCTAAAGTTAAAGTTTATACTTACGAATTTCAACACTTCGTTTGTGTGGAAGCACTATGATATCGAACAAAACATGAATTTTACTTCAATGGCGTAAGCCAGAGATGAAAATTCGTAGTCTGCTAGGTACCTACGTGCGTAGACAAAAAAATTTAAACGCACTTTTCTCTCATTCTCTTTTTCGGCAGTTGGGACTATTGTGCGGTTTTCACAGATTTCATATAAAGGAGAGTATCTGTGGCTGGCGGGCGGCGCACCGGGAGGGTGGCGTTCGTTTGATTTTCCGAGATTGATGAAATTTTGCATACTTGACTTTCAAAACAAGAGAAGGTTCACTTTCTACGTGAAATTTCGAAAATCTATTGCGCTGGGTAACGCCGGGACTTCAGCGAGTCTAATCATAAAAAACTTTAAAAAATCTTAAAATAAGTATTTTACATAGAGGTCATCCATTAACTACGTGGGCTCTAAATGCGGAGGGGGGTTCAGTAAATCTCACCAATCAAAAATTAAATTGTTTCACTTCTTTTGAAGTGATCCATTTTGCCTGCTGAAAAATTCTCACGGCTATTAACTTTATGAAAATAAATAAAGTCATTTAATAATTGTCGTGTAAGTCTCATGTGAGAGTTAGGGGAGTCCCACCAAATATCACTCAATCTCACCAAGAGGGAGATGTCTTAATTGAAGAAAAAAAACAGCTGACATAATTAATGGATGCCCCCATACTACATTTTTTTCCGTACGTAGTATCCACGTTATCGAAAAAAATTCAACGACATCATTCAAAGATTTCAACTCTCCAAAGCATTTGTTTCGTGTTATTCGGTCGTTTTCAAGCCGCACTCACACAACAGCTCGATCTCTTTTTTATTGGATTTATACTTTATATATACGTAAAATGTTATTCCACCTTCATCCCTTTGTAGCCTTAAAACCAGACATTTGAAAGCCGCATTGCAACGCTGAAGCGTGTCGGATCAAAGGTCGGGCCTGAATGGGGTGTGATTGGATATTATTAGATGAAAAGGCGGTAAAGCAATTTGCTTTTTTAACCCAACACGACCTTCAGATCCATATGGTGGCGTATCCGGGAAAAAACTGAACAAAATTTAATTTAAAAAAAAACTTTATAAATCGACATTAAATTTAATTTTAAGTCCCAACTACTCCCAACTAGTCCCAGAGAATCAGTGGTATCAATGAATATTGAATCCTTAATAAAATGATTTGGGTGTGTTAAAAGGCTATTGGGAATAGGGAGGAAAATATGAAAAATGGGGAAGATTTTAAAGAACCCGGCTCTACAACAGCGTGTCTGTTGTTTTTCACTCACTGGCTTGTGTTCTCACGGCTGTTAGTGTTTAACCATCCGATGAGTGTCAAGGTCTGGCCAGAACTTTTCGATTATGAAAGGTGCGTAACTTATTTTCTGGCTTGTTAGAACGACACGGTTTCATAACTTCCTCAAAGTCTGTGCGGCAAAAGCAAAGGGCGTAGAAATAGCTTTATTTCGTGTATTTTGTAATGACACCTTTTTTTCAAAACCGGTTTCATGTTGATACATTGCAAGGTCTGTGTAGACCTAACAAATTATTTGCATGTATGCATTCTTCTGATTAGATGCTTGTTAGAACGTGTTTTTGAGGAAGTTGTTTTTTTCGCGTATAAAATGTAGCATGTTAGACAGTTCTGATATGCCATTATTTAAAACCCACGATCATTATACATCATCGAGCATACATCATTGGGCATACATGATGTCCATGGCGGTGACGACCTTCCTTTTGGCGTATTCGATGTCAGCAACAGCATCCCTGACCACGTTCACCAGGAACATCTACAGCACTCCGCGAGACTCCCGTAGACCTAGCTGGAGGAAGGCTTGACGCCTCCCCTGCGAGCCAGATGGTGGACGGCCGGCTTCACGATGCCTTGGATAATTTCGCTGAACACCTTCCTATGACGCTTGCTGCCACCGTTTTCGAGACCTTTTCCTTCTTTTCCGCGACCGATCATAGTATTTTGAGGTTTTTTCTTAGGTTAACACGAAGGAAACCGCCCGGTAAGGCGGATAAATAAGAATATTCTGGTAAATATTCGAAATATAATCGATATATAATCGGTAAATAACGAATCGTACTTTTTATTGTTTCTTTTAATTATTTAAAAGGTCTTCACAGACCTGGTTGAACCACTTTCCTCTTCCCGGATTTTGCTCGTCAGAGGGTGTCGCGGCCGAATACCATGACACGAGAGTGTGGACTTTAAATCCTTTTTGTAAACGTAATAGACCATGTATCGTGTTTTGAAGGCAGATCGAAGGAGAATCGGTTTGATAGGAAATCTCCTACCTTTTGACGGCTTCTGAAGGCTGCTTAGGGTCGTTTATGGTATCACACTAACACAGGTTTTAAGCACGACACTATTATTTTATAAAAAAGCGAAACTTTGCGATTATTTGCGATATTTTGCCGAGAGCTAGTTGTGAGCCATGTCACTTTCAAAATGCAACTATTAACAAGTGGGTAATGCACACTTGGGTGGCAATATTGTTCATCATGTAGGTGAGCACATCTTCTTCTTTTCCAGGTGGAGACTTTGAGGAAAGGAAGAAGAGAATGGATTACATGATGGAAGGAATAGAGGAATATGGATTAAGTTTTGTTTTTAAAAAACTGTTTCAGAACCAAACAGAGGGTAAAAGCAACATTTTGATTCTGAATGGTAGTTTATACCTAGGGCAATTCTAAAATCACCACTTTTTAATGCCATTTTAGAGCGTTAAGTTGAAAAAGGTTAAAATCTATAAATGGCCATTCATTACTCGTAGGAAGTTTCCGTGCCGTTGACGTTCTATGTGATTTAATTTCACGCGACCCAAGCGACGCCCGACGTTGGGATATGAGTTCTGTCGACTTGCGCTTCGTCGAAATTCTTGTTTCGTTAAAATCTAGTTCGTCCATTTTTTAGCGTTTCCCCCCTTAATGAGAATTAATGAATAACTTAATTTATTTAATCATTCTCACCTGGCTTAATAAATTGACACCAAGCAATAAGCCTACTAGAATCTTTAATTACATAATATTTTAAATTATTAAATTTTCTCAACTTTCATCTTGAAAACTATTAAAAATCTTATTAATTTATTGCAGCTTGTATCGTCAATAATAAAGTTCTTAGTTTATATAAATCTTAATGATTTTCGATTTAATAACATAAACTTGGACTAATTAGCGGATATATTTTTCGAGGTAACAGTTAGACACCAGAAACAAGTTTACGCTTAAATCACTTCACGAGTAACGATAAAGGTCTGTTTTACATTAGCTTCACACAGGAAGCCCTCAAGAAAATACATTCCCTCAGGTCCTTTGTCGTCTATGGGGTTACCGTTTGGAGGGTATTTTTTAGGAGAGGAAGTTCTGGGAAGGAAAAGAGTATAAGAGATGGGTAGGAATCTGAGGTTCAGTGTGTCGAGGTCATCCGCCGCCAAAACCCAGACAAACCTCCAACTACTTGGGTGTTCTATGGCAGCACTACTTGGGTGACCTATGGCAGAGGTGTGTTATCTAATAAATTGTTCCCGGGGCGGCGGTATCCATTCCCACCTCCCGAATTGAGAATTATTTTTAATTAATTTTTTTAAATTTTGCCTATTGCAATTATTCTACGTAATTAAAATAAAACCCAACTCTGAAATAAAATCAGATTTTGTTAAACTAGGTTTTTTTTGTTAGGTATTTTATGAAAATAGATCACAAGAATCTCAACCAACAATGAGACTATGGCAATCGATAATTGGGTTATGTTTTGTGACTGAAGGGTGTTGGAATAGGAAGAGGCAAAGAAGACGATGGGAAAGTACCTGGCTAGTCAGATCTGGTTACCAAACATGGTTAGGATGTACTTTCACCAGGGCGATACTAGTAGAGTAAATCTTCGACTCTGTAATGTGCCGCCCGTAATATGTATTATTGTGTATGAGTTAAATGTGAAATTTAATTAAAGAATTAATTAAATGAAATTTACTGTGTACTCCTGGATTTAAACCCGCCATCCGGGTTGAGTTACGTTACTCTCGACCACGGAGGCCGTCACTGAACATATCAAATCTTCCTAGTCATTACTGAATTCTTTTTACATCGACAGGCTTTTCAAATATTCGCCTGACACTCCTGATTCTCTCTATTCTTTACGTGTACGTGAACAAAATACTCAATCTTTCCAATGATATAGACAATTCAAAATATTATAATATAGAATCATTCCAACACTAACTCACTAAATATTCAATTGCTGATATCAAGAATAACTAAGTCGCTTATTGATTGCACCACCTTTTTACGAAATGCTAAAACTTATTTTGTCATTGAAAATGGTTACTAATATCTACAATTTCCAAAGACCGTAATACTGAGAGTCTTAGATTAAACCTTCGGAGCACGAGGTCAAATGATAGATGAGATCTTCGCTTGATCTTGGAACTGAAACCGTATAAATCTTTCGAGGATTTACAGCCAGACTGCAAGTGCAATTTTTAAGGTTTCATTTACTCAAGGAAGCGGCCGACATTTCAGGAAAGGAAAAATAAAATCTCCTCTCCCGGAAAAGCCTTAGGATAGGAAATATTTTTCATTTATATTTGTTAAATATCATGATTTTATCTACCGTTTTATTCACTATTTATGGACACACAACATGAATAAAGGTCGGAGTATAAAAAAATACGAATTATTGTAGAAAAAAATAACATTTAGAGCTTATTAGGCTGAAATAATAATTCTGTCGAAATGGAATTTTATACTTGTGGCCCGTTAAAATATCATTTTTTGGTAGCTTTCATACTATGGAATATGCTTTAGACATTTTATGTTGGAATTTGATGTAAAAAAGGTAAATAAAAAAATTGTTGTGGATATCGGACTTCATTACTGTAACAAAGTAAAAATGGGGTAACGACCTCCAAGGCAGAGCAGTGAGATTTTTGGCCTAAGTCCCAGGATTGGGGTAGGTTAAAAACTGACAAAACCAAAAAAAAATCGCCTGTTTCACACGGCAAGATCGTATTCCGTTCGTTCGTTTTTCGTTTTACCGATAGTGTTTACATCTGACCTGACCTGATGGTAACGAAAATGAAAAGGTGTTATTTGAAGCTAAGGTGTCAGTAAATTAATTTGAAGTGTTTCATTGAATTTTGATACATCACAAGTGGATTGCTTCTCGGAATGTGTTTATTTATACTTAAACACATTTTGTGGCAAAAAAACAACTCCATATAATTATTTGCATTGTATCGTAAGTCTAAGTAAAATAAAACACGCATTTTCTAATAAAATTAAAGAAAGGGGATTAAGTCTCATTTCCACAGAAGAAAAAAATGAAAAACAAATTATATTAAAAATTAAAAATAATAATTTTGGTGATTTTAAATTTAGCAAAAAGTTTGTGCTTAAACTACGTAATAAGCACGTGTAAACAAATTCTCTATATTTTTTTCTATGGTTATGATGAATTTATTAATAATATTTTGACATTTTAACGGAGAGGAAATAATTTTAAAAAAAAAACTGAAACTTTATGCAAAATATATTGCAATGATTAAACAAATAATAGACCTTGAAATGTCGACACGCAATTTTAATAAATTTTGTTGCTTTATAAACTGTTGAATTAGTTTAATTTCCATTTTTATAATTTATTCTGTTTAAAAATATTCCCTAAATCAACAAAAAAATGTTAAAATGATAAAAAGAATAAAAAGTATTCTCTTGTTTTGAAATATTGCATATTATGCCAACAGACTTGCGCAAAATGGGGTCCATTTGGTGCCGTGAGAAATTCTCTGACACAACAAAATGTTGAAATTTTATCTCTTAAAAACGGATGATAACTAATATTATTCTTTCAAATAAACTCAGTAAGTCCTTGGTAACTCAACTCTACTAAATGGATTTCTAGAAAGATACTCTTTTTTAATAATCATTTTTTTATTGTTATGATAAATATGTTTATAAAATGCTTAAAAATGTGACTTGCTTTAAAAGTACTAAATGTTTTTTTCTTTATTTAACTCTATTCAAAAGGCCCTGAGGAAAAAAAATACGTCTGGGCCTATTTCATCTTTAGGGAAGCTGTGTGAAGGAGATGTAAGTTTTGGGAAGGAAAAGTGTATGAGGGTTGGGTAGGAATCTGGGGGGTCAGGAATGACGGGCGTATAAATCCATCAATCCTACTGCGGAGAGTCGAGAAAGTCCGGCGGGAGAGGTCTATGTTAGGTCTCAATCAATCAGTCTCTCCCGATACGGCCTGAGAAAACTCATTCGCCGCAAAATCCTAGACAAACCTCATCCCGTGAGCCCGGGCACTTCTGCCAAGTCACCAAAATTAGCGAACTACTTGGGGTGACCTACGGTAGGGGTAACAAACCCCCCCTACCATAGGTCCTAAATTGATTCTGTGGTGAAGTTACTCATACCCGCCTCCCAAATTGAAAAGGTTACATGGATTTCGTGTTCCGAACAAAATGTAAGTAGTCACTAATGCAAGAACAAAAAAATATTTTTTCGATTAAAAGTAGCACTTGGAATTTCGAAAATATTTAATTTGTGGCTTGAAGTAGTTACGATCATATAAACACATTAATGTATTTAAAACCACTTATTTTAATTTTCGGTTTCGGAAGAGCCATTTCTTCATCAAGGAAGTTTCAAAACAATTGTAAAAAATAGCTGTTGGAAGCCATTATTGGTGTTATAATAACACCGTATTTCTGAATATATTTTATGATCTGAATTTATATTAAGACACATGTACAAAATTAACGAGCCTCTTCAAAACAAAATAATAATTTGACCTCTAAGCAAATGTAATCAAAAACAACTCGTTTCTTGATAGCTCGTGAATGAGTTCGTAAAATGTTCAAAACGAGCACGTGAATAACCTGTTTATCCCTTTTTCTAATCTTCCAACCTTATCAACCCTTATCTAATATACTCTTTTCCATTCCATCCCTCCTAAGGAAGGGCGCATGACAGTAATCATTTGAGGGGTGTTTGAACATGTTTTATGCTTGTATTTCATCTTTGGGCCTCTATTTTACGTTTCCTTTGCGTGTCTCATGTATAGAACACGGGAATAATAAGGATAAA
This sequence comes from Glyphotaelius pellucidus, assembly GCA_936435175.1. Lineage (NCBI taxonomy): Eukaryota > Metazoa > Arthropoda > Insecta > Trichoptera > Limnephilidae > Glyphotaelius > Glyphotaelius pellucidus. The sequence continues at coordinate 18,000,844 of OW386548.1, forward strand.
CAACTTGGAATACGTAAATCAACACACCAAAAAAATAACATTATACTGCACTGCCGAAAGCAATTTCATTAGGTTGTATTGCATTATATTTCCCGTAGGAAAGTCAAAAGTCGTAAGAAAAGAAAATTCAAAGCGCCATTTCATGGAATAAATACACCCTTCTCTAATAAGGAACTCCAGTTAAAAATATTATGGCTTTAAAAAAATATGTTCATATAGAACAATATACGATGATTCTGAATATATAAGTTTAATTACATAATATTTAACGTAGAGTTTTAAAAAAATATATTAAAAAGTCCATTTTAAAACGTGTCATCAAAACACCCTGTCAAGTTGGCATTATTGAATTTTTGACGCGTGACGTCACCGCGTCCATAATTCTCCAGTCACCGTCGTATTTGTATTAAAAATATGACAAGCCCAGACAACATTCCGTATTATTGGTTAATAGTGATTTAGACATAAAATAGTTATTGTTTTTATTGAAACATTATTTAGGCCTAAATAATTCAGTAACAAAAATAAAGTATCTATATTATTTAAAATGTTCAAAAAATTTAACTGTACTAAACGATCGTAATGCCTTTCGCAATGCTTCAATTATAAAATTCAAAATGGCCGGCAACGAACAGCTGTTCGAGCACTATAGGTCGCCGCGCAGAAAAGTAAAGACCGAAAGTAAGAAAACGGTTTTCAGCGCGGTTCACTGTGAGACTTTTCTGCGCGGCAGCCTGAAGTGACGTCCCTCTCCGAATCTATATACAATATTTAATAATGCAGATTTTAGAACACCAATAAACTGTTTATTAGGTGTGGTCACAGATGTATTATTGCATTTGGTACAAAACAATAACAATAGCGATGAGATGTTGACATTTTACCTAGTGTTTTTCTATATTAAAAAGCAGTTAATCTTGAATAAAAAACGCCTCGACTTCTGACACCTCTATTGATTTTCCATACAAAATGACAACACCTGTTGAAGACAACTGAAACTTTTGGCCATAATGACGTCACACGATTTCGGGGGAACTTGAAAAATTAAGACTTTGATAATTATTTTAACTATTAAAACTAACTATAAAAATAAAAATAATTATGTGGTTATTTAAGTTAGAAGGTCTTTATTCATTAAAAAAAAAAAAAAAAAAAATGGACTGGAGTTATTTATTGTTGGCAAAAAATATTAGCCTCTACATGCGCGATAGAGGCTAGGACGCAGGGCATTGAGCAAAATGCTGCACTTATGAGTTGGCGATGGCGTAAACGTGAACTAACGCTACATTTTTATATTTTCATCTGGCAACCATACCTTATATCATTTTATTATAGACGACAGCGCCCTCTTTTTCGCCAACTTATACGTATAGCGATGAAACGCAGGATGTAAACCGATACAAGAGCTTACGTAATTATATTCGAAAAAGCAGTCAGGGTTAAATTTTTTATTACAGATAGGTATTTTTTAGTCTTCAATACACCACGTTTTAAATATTATATGGAAGATATAAACCCAACAATTTATAAAAGAGACCTCATTTGGCATATAAAAGTACTTATTGAGGGAAGACGAATGCAGGAAGACACTAACAGGTGCATGTCAATGGCAGCTACATTATGCTACAACTATACAAATGTCCAATTATTGTCTTCATTTTTTCAGAGAAAAGAGTGAAGATTCTATTTTTTTTTTTCTTCATAGTGAAAAACTGTTCATTTGAAAAAATTGGAGTATGCAATTCACACGCGGTAGAAGTGAAACTTTCAGAAAACTAAAGCAGAAAAAGACGGGGGGGCTACGAATCATCGCATAAAGAGGAGACCGATTATACTATCTCATTAAGGCGGTACACAACCCTAATAATTTTTGTTTTCTCAAAACTCACATTTCAATCATTTCCAGTGAATTCGTAACTATAATTACTTTTTTACTCCACGACAGACCCCTGGAGAGGTAAGTTTTTTATATTTAAAATTACAATATCTTACCATTAATATATTTTACGTAAAACTATTTAAAAACTTTATAACCAGTTTTTCAACTATAAAGTAGGCGGTAAGCACCAGATTTGATTTTTCTAGACGATGAAATTGAAATGAAATTCTAACTTCGGCAGGTATTTATTTAGAAACATCTTAAATATTTGTAACACGTTCTTCAGAATTAATTAAAATGAACGCGGCGGAAAAGTCAAATCTTCGGGCCCGCTAGGGCGAATTCGACCGTACGTTCGTCTAATACGCTGTGCCGCTGGCGTATATTTGTTTACAAGCTTTCTTCACTTACTTCGTTAAGATTCCGACATTATTTGTCTTATCCTTCTTTTCTTTGGTAGGGTAAATTCGACAGTAGGTCCATCCAATATTATCTCATCAAATAACTCATTCTCTCGCAGGCTAAACTCTATAGATGTACGTGTTGGTCTTTTTTTACTGACGCTATTTTTCGTTTCATCGAGTTTCAAATCACAAAGATGTTAAAGAAGTTTTCACTTCATCACTCCTGATTTTACTTTGATTTTTTTGCTTACAAACATCTAATTCAAAATCTCAACTCTTTCAATAAACCTTTTGCGATTACTTCAGTAGTAGGTATTGAAACTTTCCTACAGTGAAATGTCTAAAATAATTCCGACGAAATTGAGTGGGAGGCCGGAACATTTTATTTTATGGGATCAAGCGTGGGGTGGGGAATGCACGGAAGGAGGGGGTGGAGGGAGTGGAAGAGAAGAGGAAGGGTAAGGAGATTAAAAACAGGCTTTACGAGCGTGAACACTGAACAACCGCCCTTCAGAGCTGACGCTAGAAGGAAAAGCGTGTCGCCACGAGAGGGAGAGAGGTTTAAGATTTTCTTGCATACGTGACACTATATCTATATACTTTTATGTTAAATATATTGTGTAAGAATTGTGGCACAATATCTCTGGAGAAAAATCGATAGATTATATCTACATTTATTTACTCCTTATCGATGTTCTTTGTAAGAGCTGGTGAAGCTGTTTTTGAAGTTCATCTATTTATAAAACCGTACGAAAAACGTACAGGCAACCGGAACACCAATAGATGTATCAAAATGTATTAATTCAACTCTATTGACATCACTTCGTGGTAGTACGATCGACTTTACAATTTGGTGTGTTTTAAATGTTATTTACCCCAATACCCGGCTGTAGCGCAATATCTTTGTAGAAAAATAAATAGATATATCTACATTTATTTAGTCCCTAACAATGTTCCTTGTACGAGATAATGTGTCTAGGTAAATTGACCGAATTGCAATTTTTCGAAATAAATTTTCCGAATTCAATGCACAAACAAGTGAAATATATATTTTAAAAGTTAACATAACCTAACCTAACCTACAACTGGTACGTCTGACTGTATTTTGTTAGTCATGAACAAGTGAAATATATATTTTAAAATTTGATTAATAAATTCAAAAATATGTTTTTCGGCCAATTGCTGTTTAAAAAATTAGTCTTTCGAAAAACGGAAATTGGAACCACTGATTTAAGAAAATTGAATTAAAAAAAACATATCTGCTCCCCGAGATGACAAAGCAATTTTTTAAGTTCATCTTTGTTGATATAACCGTATGAAAAACATAAAGGCAAAGCAACACCAATATTCATAACAAAATGTATTAATTCATATATCTATTCTACTAATAAAATGTATTAATTTAACTATTTACATCACTTCGTGATAATACGATCAACTTTACGATTGTATGTGTTTTAAATGTTATTTACCCTAATACCCGATTATAGCAGACTATCTTTGTGGAAAAATCAATTGATTATATGTACATTTATTTAGTCCCTATCGATGTTTCTTGTAAGAGCTGATAAAACTATTTTTGAATATGTCGATACGACCGTACGAAAAACGTACAAGCAAACGCAACACCAACGTTTATAACAAAAAATTTTAAATCATATCTCTATTCTACTAATAAAATGTATTAATTCAACTCTATTCACATCACTTCGTAATAATACGATTGACTTAACGATTTAAATATTATTTACCCTAATACCCAGCATCCCCAGAGATTTTCACCTCCTTTCTAAACCGTTTTACTTACTCATACACGATAAAAAAGCAATAAAGTATAATAAGTTAATAAGTATTTATTATTTTGAACTAATTAGATATTTCAAAGTTGTATGCTTCGTCGTGAGTATTATAAAGTTGCGAGTTGAACATTTTATTTGTCTTTTCCTAGAAATTCGAAACAACGACAAAAAAACTTTTCAAAAATCATTCAGCTAAATCTCACGACTTAAGAGTTTTGGCGGCCTCCGCAAACAGATTTATTTTTTACAGTTAAAATATTTTTATATCGTCTCCGATGCCTACCCTGCACGCACATAATTTTTATTCTTACAAATCAGAAAACTAGCTCAACGCCATCTAAAAATTAAACCTTTTGGACCGGAGGACTAAAGCTAATTTTTTAGAAGTCTAAGGGCGTATTATATAAAACAATTGCTTTGGTCTGCGACCGAAACATGTTTATACCTGTATATTCAAATAAATTGACCATTTGGCTTCTAGACACACTGACTTTAACCCTAGATTCGTAAACATACGTCTCTCATACACCTTGAAGTAGTAAAACGCTCATAGAGCGCAACGCGAAAGATATGGCAATACGTGCGTCTCAGTACCCTCCCGACACGGTTAGAGCTCAGTGTGGCGCAAGGGATCTTGGCGCCTAAACGTGTAGTTGCGCAAATACTACGCCTAAGTACTTACTACGCGAGGTACATATGTTTATGAATAGTGTAACAATTTTATTAAGATATACTATGCTACTTTTACGGTATGTTGAATATGTCCATAGTAAATTCGTTTGTCATCCATGTCCACAATAATAGTCTTTAAAAAAACAAACCACTGACAAGGAGAGCTTTAGTCAAAGAAATATCAAATAAGTTGATCGAGCCTTGGTTCCGGCGTCGCCGTGAAACACCAACATTGAGGCGATGCCTAAAACGGAACATCGATGCGATTTTAGGCGATACTTTGCCTGATGTACCAGCCGATCCTGGAATACAAACCAGGAAGCTATGCAACTTCTGTCGTTACAAAAAAACGTGTGACTAGATTTGACATCGGGGAAGTTTGTGCTTAGAATGCTCTGAATGATCTCAAAAATTGTTTTAATGCTTTGATCACAAATAAATCTTCCTTATATTAATATAATGTAGTATTATTTATTATTTTTCTTATAGTTTAAAAATTTGGTGCACTTAAAAAAGGGTGTATCACAGACGTATGTTTATGAACATTGTAACAGTAAATATAGTTTATGAATCTAGGGTTAAAATACATCGACCAGCTTGTTTGAAAAATAGATAATATTATGTGGGATGATTTCAGCCGTTAGATGGTATTTTTTTATTGCAATCAAAAGATGAGTAGGTACTACTCAAAGCATAAAGACATAGATACGTTATGCGTTCGAATTTTTACAATTTCTCAATGAAGGTTCAGCGATTTTCTACAATGAAATGGATTTTTTAAGATTAAGGCTCTAAGCTGGGCAAAGCTATTAAGCTCAGCTTTGGAATAAATTCTTCGTTACTTCTATTTAAAAAATTATAAACGTCACGCATTTTCACCTGGGAAGGTGGCACGTGCTGTAGTAAATAATGTATGTTATCGTATTTGTGCTGGCAGAAACTTTACCAAGTTATCGTGTTCTGTCAGAACAGGGATATTGTACATATTATATTACAAAGTTAACAAGAAAGCATAGTCAACAGTAAAGTTTAATGGACTTGTGTCAAGGTTGCCAAACAAGAATAATTTATTTTGGTGGTAAAGCGAACGGCTTCAAGTAATAAAATAATAATGCTTAGTAGGTTTGTTTAGACTTGCGCTTGACAGTGACGTGCAGTGACATTTTACATAATTTTCTTGAACAGGAGTTCTTACTCAAGGGTGCTTTTATAATTCCTACAGTTACGGCACGGCAACGGCACAAAAAAAGGAAAAAAAATGCGTTTCTTTTCACAATAATGCTGCAACTCTTTCTTACCCACTAAATAATGATGAGTCATACAATGTACAATTGATTTGCTTCGTTTGATAGCAGGGGTGCCCGGGTTAATGGGGTGAGGTTTGTACAGGTCTTGGCAGCGGATGTTTTTTCCCACTTGCTGCGTGGGGGAGAAGATAATTTAAAAAAAAAAACGTTTGTCTGCTTCCTCCAAAGGAAAAAAGTAATCATTTTCTTGCGTCTCTCTCAGTCGTTTTAAATAAATGAGACGCCGCGTGCCGTTGCCGTCGCCGTGCCTTTACTGTGGGAATTTTAAAAGCAGCCAATAGTTTTGGTCTTTTTCACGTAAATATCGCTAAGGATTCAGAGTCAGTGGGAAGATGGCATATCCAAATGGGATGTGTTTGAGGCAGAAGGGAGTGGGGAGTGGAAGTAAATGGATAAGAGGAGGAGGAACACTGGGAAACACAATGCTATTCAGATCTGGTCACTAAGAACGGTTAAATTCATTTGAAACAACGTTTCCATTCTGAATGGTGGTATTTCCCCAGGGCGGTGTTTAGAGTATAAAAACATCATTAAAACGTTGTGATAGATTTTTCGTGTCCCGTCTTCATATTTTACAATAAACTATTTGGTAGAGTTATTTAATTTACTTATTAAACTTAAAATATTTGCACTTCATGTTGTGTAGGTTTCTACATTTTTTTTAATTTCACTGAGAACTAAGCTATACATCATACGGATGCCTTTATACTGCATAAAAAACTATTCGATTTGTTTAATCTTTCAAGTCTAATATTTTCTTTCTACATTGTATGGTGTGCGTGGAAGTCTTTATTGTATTAAAGTTTTTGGTAGTAAATTGTTAAAAACTAGGTTGATATTAAAGCATTATATAAAATTCTTTGTTGAATGATTGATTTATATATACTTCAAATCAAAATTTGACTCGTTACTCTCTTCTGAATCATTTTGTTTTTCTTTGCTACCTTTCATTGCTAAGGTGAAGAATACTAGAACAGTAGTGTGGTGCAACGATTTTGTTTTTAGTTAGAAAACTTTTTTTATCGGAACTTTTATTACTTAATTTTTTTGCGAATGTATTTATAAAACGGATCTAATAAAACATATATGAATTAATTTTTTTTTTCATTTTATACTGGGAAGGTCCAAACAAAAGTATTGGATCCCAAATCATAAGGATTTCAAGTTGTCCAGCCACGTGGCGCTTTTCTCCTTTCGGGAAGCGAGATTTGCCGACCATGAATATGATGGTGACTTACAATTCGGAGGTTAGGAAAATTTTAATTAACATCGGCCTTCGTTTCCTTGATTGCAATGCCTGCCGAGTTCGCGATTTCGTGGGAGCTACAAGATGTTTAAAATTTTATTTTTGAGGTTACGTCAGTAAAGCATACACTCAGGACTCCACTAGGCGTCGTCATTATGCCGAAAGAGGACACGACTAGGAGAATTGCCTCAAGAATACAGAGACAGCTGTTTCTGCCTCTTGTTGACGCTTTAAAAGCCAGATGGCCACCCTACTGGTGGCAGAAGTTATCCAGCACAAAGTGCCGCTATAGAATCCGCATGAAGTTAGGAAGACTGATTATGATCGTTGATTTTTTTTTTTCTCTATTTTGTAGATTTTTAGGTACATTTGAAATGTATAATTCCTGTTATGATGACATTTACTTGTGACCGTAATATTGTTATAGTTATATAAATACGAGTTATCCAAGAGAGTCATTAAATTACCTTTTTTGCAATGGCTGGTTCACTTGTGCAAGGCTATTTATTATAAATAGTTTAGTATCGTGTAGGTTTAAATCTTGATTGTTATTAAACAATCTCAAAGTTTTCTTATACTGGTTGTGATAGTTCATTTAGAACTGTATGCATTGTGCCGTCGACCTCCCATCTTTGGGGATGGTTAGACTCTAATCCCTGCATACGACCAGGGATTTTTCATCTTATTTTATTTTACTCCATTGAACCATTACTTTATTTTGACTTTTGATGATCAAATACGCTTTTCCTTAATTTTGTTTTTTTCATTTAACAAATAAACCTTTATTTTCTTAATTTAATTTACCCATCACCCAAATACTAATCTCTGTTGCTTATTTTTAGAGCCTAAAGTAGTTATAGTATATACAGCTTCATTTAAAAAAAATAATTAGAGTGCTAGTGAGAGATTTGAAAGAGTAACCATCTGTTATAGCAGAGAGAGAAAGCGTTGGGCCATATAAAAAAAATGTTATAACAACTTTCGAACAAAAACCTTTTTTTTGAGAATATCTTACTCAGTAATTTTTACACAGAAACACGACGCTTGAACGGCAAACGTTATACAACCGTGTAAACTTATATCTAAGCATTTATATTGAATAGAAAATAAAATTAAAAAAAAGTTTTGCATCGTTCGTCCTACAAACATAAATCTCGCTGTCACGTAGACGTGTATGAAAATTCAGTCCAAAACAAAAAACTTCTCTGGAACTTGACAACACGTGCATCTTAATACCGTCACGATTTCCCCTTAAAGTTGAAAAGGGATCCCTGCTTTATGGACGCTTCGTTCGTCACGTTATATCACGCTTTTGAGAGTTATTTAATATGAGAGCTTCCTCGATACAAGTTGAGGACATGAAAGCAAAACGGAGTGAAAACATTTTGGAACAGAGATAGTTCTGAAGAAGTTTCTGATTATCGTCAATGGAAAAACATTTGAAATATTCATTATCTACTTGATACCAATTATTCGTTTAAAATATTGTAAGTACCTACAAATATTATGTTTGATTGAGAATATTTTAAGCCGGTTGTTTTTTTTTCATTTTATCCGAGTTAGAAAATTTAAAAAAAATTAAAATTCCAGTGAAAAAGATTCAATCTTCAGAAAATTATCAATTATCACGATACCCTTCGGAGCTTTGTTATTTCCAAATTCACTTAAAATTTCGTCTTAAAATTCAACCAAAAAAATCATTATTTTTGTCTCTTCAACCCGCGAACACTCGCGCTGTGAGCGTTTCCTTCGCGGTGAATTTTAAATTCGCGCCATTTATTCAACATGTGCATACGTACCATGTTCGTCCAATAGATGAATTTTATACCTTCTCTATATATATTTAGGGGAAGTAAAAAACTTCCATACGTCCTTCTATACGTCCGGCGCTTTTTTCGTCTTAGGCTAGAAATAGAGTGAACGCGGGTTTCGTATTTCAGATTACCGGCGCCCAGCGCCCGAGTCCGCCGGCGGTAGTTTGTACCGAGTTGTGGATATCTGAATCTGGCTTCACTGTGTGCGGTTTCGTACGTTTACATACAAACATTCTTGTCGGCGCGCCTGCGCCAGTCGGCCGCCCAAGCGCCGACTCTGAAATCCGCGTTTACTCTTTTTTTTTTAAGTTTTCTTTATTTATTAAAATATTGTTACATGAATTTTATGATTTTTCGACCACCATGCTAAGCACGTGCCCGTGTTGTGGTGGTCGGTGGCTCTGTTTCTACTCTTAAGGTAGAGGTAGGTTGTTCAACCGGTTTCCGTCGCGTGGCATTTTGCTCATCGAGCGAATGACAACTCGGGCGTTGAGCAAAATGCCGCGCGAGTTAAGTTAAAAGTGCAGTTAAGAAATGCCAATGTTGTTCCTTCATTTGTTTTTAAAATATTATAGTACAAAAATTGTTACGTATTAAAATTAAATGTTTGTTTTGATTTAACATGTTTGTTTAATTATATATTAGTAATAATATTAATAATATATATAAAAGTAATAATATAAAAGTAGTGTAAGAAGAGTATATGACGCAAATGTGAATGGTAGAAGAAGTCGGGGACGCCCGAGGAAGACATGGCACGATCAAGTGAATCAGATATTCGAGTCGGGCCATGTCAAAAGTCAGAATAACAGAAGAGTATGTATGAGACGATGTATGAATGTGAATGAGGCAAAGAGTGTGTGCCAAGACCGAGTTGTTTGGCGGTCTGTCCCCCCTGCCTACCCCTGCGGAAACGGCGTGATGGTTAGCTAGTTAGTTGATAAACATGCTGTAATTTATCTATTTTTTGGCAATTTATAAAAACATGAGCAAAATGCTCTAAGGGCGAGTGCTCGCGGGTTAATAATTAATCATTAATATTATTCGACGCGTGAGAACCAGGCCTTGTGTCTTCAACATGATATCATTTAGAAATGTATTTTTTTCATATCCTGTCAAGTGGAAAAGTACCTGGTAATAATTGCCGAGTAATTATATTAAAACGCAATGTGCTTCCAAATGTCTCAATTTCACCGCTTATTAAAATAGAAACTTATATTTTTCAGTTCCCACCACAAAGCAAATATATTAAGTACTTGTATTTATAAATTAACGTCTTTTTCTACCTAAAAAATGTTGTTTGTATCTAAATAATTCAACCCACTTCCTTTCATTTTGTTCGAAAAATATCTTAATACATTTTTGTGTTACTAATCCACTTCAGAAAATAAGAAATTTAAAACCGAAAGAGGAAAATTAAAAAGCGTAAGTAATTTTTTAACAACGAAATAAAACTTCAGAATTAGAGTTTCCGTTCCCTACCCTCGAGGAAAATATATTAACGCGTTTATTTTTCCAAATAAGCTTTTAATATATTAGCATTAGGCGAAGAAACATAAAGAAAGTGTTCACGTGAAGCTCCGAGGGTCGTTTACGACGATTAAAAACAAAATGTGCGTACAAAGCAAATATAAAATTCTTGTCTCTTGGTTTAGTATTTAACCACTGAAGCGACAAAGCAATTTAAAACTTTTTTCTCCGATTGCTTGACATTTTTTGGTGATAATTTTGAATATTTTCCCCCCAAATTAAAAAAAATCATACCTCCGAATTTTAATATGGAGACACACAAACTGATTTTAGTTCTATATAGCCAATAAATTCACCTATCTTTTGTCGATTATTACATATTCGTAAGATTTATAAAAAAAATATTATAAAATCATAAACTTTTACTTAATTTTTTAATTTTTTTTTTTTTATATTAACTCCACACAGGAGGCCCTGAGGGAAATAATTTCCCTCAGGGCCTATGTCATCTTTGAAGATGCTGTGTGGAGGGTGCTGTTGAGGAGAGGAAGGAGTGAACATGGGTCTTGAAGAGACCCATATTGTAGGAGGGAGGAAACACAGAAGCCGGCAAATCGTTCCACAGCCGGGCTGTTGAACTCAAGTCGTAGAAACGACCCGTTCTCATGTGACTAATGTCAACCGTGTACAAATGTTGAGCGCGTGTTTGGCGTGTTTCCCGACTATGCACCGGTGCCGAGGGGATCAGTGACGCTAGTTCCTCGGAGCATCTTCCATTGTAATACCGGTAGAACAAGGACAGCATTCCCACCTGACGCCTGTGCTCTAAAGATTGCAGTCCATTTGTTAAGTTAGGAGAATCTATCAAACGGACCGCCCGTTTCTGCACAGAGTCGAGGGTTTTTTTCAGGTATTTTGGGACTCCAGACCAGAGGTGGCTGCCAAATCCAACCGTGGGGCGCACTTGCGATTTGTACAGGGTTAGCAGTTACTTACAAATAAGGGAAAATTTGCCAAAATTGGCAGCAAAGCAATCCGAGGTATTTTAAATAGTGTCATATTGTGGCAAAAAGCGCTCCAGTGGAAAATTATGTGTAATTGCTTGTTTCTTGATTGGTGATAATTTTCTTTTAAGTGAACGTGGTACTAATTAAAATGTTTACTTAAAATTTTGTACAACATCTCTATTGGATTTTGACTATAATTAAACTTTCTATGAATTCTTTAATCTAGCGGGAAGAATCAAGAATTTCTATTTTTTTTACAACTCCACGCAGGAGGCCCAGAGGAAAATAATTTCCCTCGGGGCCTATGTCATCTGGGATGATGTGCGGAGGGTCTTTTTGAGGAGAGGAAGGAATCAACATTGGTCTTAAAGAGATCCATTTACAGATTCATTGTAGTTTTTTTTTTTTATATTTTATTATAAAAAATAATGGATGATTGAGTCTGCACGATGCCTGCACAACCCACTAAACCGCTCCAAACTAGCAAATAAAATATTGTAACCGTCAAAAAGGCGTATGAAATAAAGTACAAGAAATCAATTGTGACCTTAATATTGTGTTCGGGCCTTCCCTTCAAAGGAGTAGCCCTTATAATGGCATCACTCAGTTTCCTATGATGATATTATTTCCATTTCAAGTACCGCAAAGTGCGGGCGCATTTATAAAAAAAGCAAAACTAATTTATTAGCGGTCACAAACCGTTTCATACTTTCTTTTGACCCTTTGCCGCAAACGTGTGAAGCTAGTTATTTTTTTTTCGTTAGCTTCATATGGGGCCTTGAGAAAAAAAAAAACAAATCCTCAGGAAAGAAAGGATGGGAAGTTGAATCTAGGAATCAGTGTGTCCAGGAGTGACGGACGTTTATACCCTACCACTTATTTTACACCCTACCACCGCGTCGCAACACAATATGTCGGGAGAGTCCATCTGGAGAGTGATCAAAGGGTCTTACTCAACTGACTCTCTGGATCCGGCCCGTAACGCGGTAGAAGGGTGAAACCCATCCGCCGCCAAGACCTAGACAAACCTCACTCCGTAATTGATTTTGGTTCTATGACAGTTGATCCGCCGACAGTTGGCCCCCCAGCATATTTATAGCCAATATGCAGTCGGTTTAGAGAAAATACGGTTACCTAATTACATAAAAAATAACTATTATATATATGGAAACAGAAAAATCAGAAAAAGATATTTACACCTCTGGGTCTCGAACCCAGGACCTCCCTACTTTCCGGTTGATAAATTAGTTTCCGGGTTGGGTGCTCTTATCCACTGAGCTAAGGTGTCGATATCCAATTCGGTCACTTTTAACTGTACCATACTTCGACTAAGAACCACCCTTATTATCTTCATTTTTCTTAACGCATATTTTTATTGGCTGCCATCTTTATGAATGATTGCAAGATTCAACTCGAACTAAATGCAATCTAGATGGTGTCTGGATAAATTTTTATCCATTTTATTTAATCTGCGACATCTATTGACTCTTCTGCAAGTCTAGGATGAATATTATTATTTTTTATTTTAACTTTTTATGAGTAAAACCTCAAACTGTAATATTTAATTTAATGAAGACATTATGAGCGAAACTCAATCGAAAATCTGGAAACAGAAAAATCAGAAAAAAATATTTACACCTCGGGTGGTTCTTAGTCGAAGTATAGTACAGTTAAAAGTGACCGAATTGGATATCGACACCTTAACTCAGTGGATAAGAGCACCCAACCCGGAAAGTAGGTAGTTCCTGGGTTCGAGTCCCAGAGGTGTAAATATCTTTTTCTGATTTTTTTGTTTCCAGATTTTCGATTGAGTTTCGCTCATAATGTCTTCATTTAATTAAATATTTACTTGTCTATAAACTGTGTACACCAGCGCATTAAATGCAAAAAAAGGACACTGTGTATAAATTAGCGTAATATTCAAATTAGCTTATTATTTAGAGTATTTTCGAATTCGACTTTACGTTTGAAATTGTTAAAAAATGCACAAAAAATTTAAATTTTAAAGTAAATATCATTTTGGGGGATCGTGTCGCGTGGACCTGGCCATTTGTGAATAGTTTCAAAACTAATGATTTCAAACAAAATTATAAAATAATAAGCCAAATAACGGTGGGTTACTGACGGTATCATTCAATATATAAGATTAAATTAATAAATATCCCTTCTTCAAACACAGCAAACTTATTTTGTGGCACCATTTTTATTCAAAATTAATACTTAAAAATTTTAATTCACTTTTAAAGGTGGAAAAAACAAAGTATGAGGAAAAAGAATATAAATATTAAAAGGGATATTTAATTTTGTAACAAATATCCCTTTTCATATTTATATTCTTTTTCCTCACATAAACTACGATTTGGTGCACGCCAACATCAACCAGCCAAAAAAATATTAGATTTTTTCCCCTATTATTAATGTATCCCTATGGCTGTAAAAGTTTTTTTTTATAAAAGTCCCTGTTGTTTTATGCAGCTGCAATTCTTATGGGAGTTAGCAGTCACTTTGATGTACGACTCCCTGATACATTACGTTCCCCTGTTCCTGTTATAGAATCTGTCTGCAACAAGGCATGCAACCGTGTACCACTGATTAAACAATGGTACTGCTAACTAGTATCCTTGCATTACAATACCCGTGGTAGCATAATTTTATGGTAAATTAGCGGAAAAATATGCCTTGATTTGGAACCAAAGGTAAAAAAAACGAATATACCTCGAAAAGGGTGTGGACTTATTCTTCTGTGATAGATCAGTAAGCACGCATTGTGATAGATCAGTAAGCACGCATTGTGATAGATCAGTAAGCACAATTGCACGCAAATTTATATCCTTTAACTGGAGACAAGCGGTCTCACAGGCCGAGCAGCGTCGGTGAAACATCATTTCGTCCACTTCCCAGCGCTTGCTTTGTTCCAACGCCTGAGTAGCTTCGACTTTAGTTGGCTAAGAAAACGCCCACGCCTTAGAAAAGGATAGTTGCATCGAACAGTCCCAAATCGGTAAGTTACATCGATGTAAAGTTCGGCAGCGGTCTCTCAGACCCTATGTCACAACTTACCTAACTTTTAAAAAGGAATTTTGACGTATTATTTTTATTTTTAAAGATATTACCTGCAATAAATAATTCCGCACCTCCAAAAAGAGGTGTAGGATGCCAATGCTATTGATAGAGGAAAATTCATACAAAATATTGGCCAGAAACACGGTATTACAAAACATGCAGAGCAGAATTTATAATACTCACATTCCACGCGATATACGAGCCAACATAGCGCGTATTTTGGGTTCTGATTTGCCACCTGAACCACAAAACTCCCAATGACAGGCCAAAAATACTGAAAACCTGTGCTAGTTGTCCTCCTAAATTAAATCTAATTACCAATGTAATTTGTGTAAAAAACAAATGTGCTTGCAACGTGCCAAACGATTATGCCCTGACTGCCAATAAAAATAATCAAAGATTGACCAATGCCAGTTTTGTAAAATGATACCAGTGGTTACAGAATTATTTTTTTTTTATTGATTAGTATCTTAACTATAAGAAAAATGAGTATTTTTTTATAATATTATGATTTATTATTTTTTTGTTTGTGATTACTGATCTCATTTCTAGTTTTTTATTTTAATTACTACATACATTATAATAACAAGTTCTTAATTAAAAATTACATTTATAGTAAATTGATTAGTTTTATTTTATCTTTTTATATGTTATTACACTGTTTTAAAAGATTGCTGTTTTCCCATTAGATTAACCGAAATTTCTTATCCATTTTAAATATTACCGGCACAAAGCACTCTCTCCAGGGTAAATTGCCTAAAACCAAAAAAAAAAAAAAGATTGCTGTAAGCTACAATACTTAATTTCTATGCTATTGACCGGATACGGCAGCGGGCTTTCAGGCCGTTCGTAACCAGTTACGTTACACAAAAACCACGTCACCAGTTAAAGGTATGTATATGTTGCCAAATCATACTTTTGTTGGTACTTAACAAAAAAGTATCAAAGTTCACCAAGTCACTCCAAGTGCCGGATTAATTCAAATGCCGGGGTGAGGTTTGCCTGGATCTTGACGGTGGCTGCATCTGCCACCAACTGCGTGGCAGATCGAATCGGGTGTGAATGGTCCAGGGAGATCTTTTGACTTCTCCAACCGAACTCTCTCGATGCATCGCAGCAAAGCGATAAGAGTTCTCATCCTTCCTTTCCGCAAAAAAACCCTCCACAAAGCACCCCCAAATATGACACAGGCCCTGAGGGACTTTTTCTTCGGGGCCTCCTGTGTAGAGCAATGTAACAAAAAAAATCAAAAGCAAATTGCTGGCATACTAAAGTATATTCGGCTATCCAAAAGTAATGTTTCAATAGTCAGAACCAAACTTCGAACTGCGTGAATGTTGCAAGCAAGTTTGATTCATAACTCTCACCTTATTTGCCAACTTGTGTGGGCTGAATTAAAAATAAACACGAACATTTTTAATAAACAAGAGAAAGTTTGGGGTGGGAGAGAAAGTGGAAGATTTCCCAACCGCTGTTAAAAAACATGTTCAGCATAAACACACTCACTAGGGAACGTTTTTACGTTGTGTTTACGTTTTATATGAGAACAATGTGCGGTAAACAGGATACCATAAAGTACAAAGAGGCTTTGATTTCACGGCAATTGGATTGCGGACATTTTTCTGCGCTGAGTGTATACATTATTTACCTACGCCTTCTTACTGATGATTTTCAACAATTGATGATTCTTTTTGATAATTTATTCGTTATTAGTTTAGTGATTTAAAATTCGAATGAAACAGAAGTGCGTCACTAAAATTTATAATTGGACGGGTGATCGGTTCTAATATAATGCGGTAATTTCGCACCTCGAAGCGAGCCTCCCATAGCGCAGTGTGTAAGGCGCCTAACAAATCGCGGCCAGAGATACATTCAGCGAACGGAGGTTATTAAAAAAAAAATAAACATTTATAAAAATTAATATCAAAATAAATCGACATCAAGCGACTTTCTAGTTTCACTTCTACCGCGTTTGAATAGCACTTTCTATTTTTTTTTCAGCTTTTTGTCGTAAGTTTTTAGGTAGTTCTGCGTAAGTTGCTAAATAAAAAAATTGGTAATTTGAAAGTGCAATTTGTCGAAAATTATGGAATGGGTCATTTGATTCTAAGCATTCAGTTATTAAATTAATTTGTCAGTTACATTTTGTGGGCAAATGTTTTTTATTGATTTTTCTTAACAATTTTTTCATGGAAAATACACTATTAGTTCGAGTAACGAGTAATTGTTAAAAGTATACGCAAATATCTCGCAGGTTTTTGTATAACCTTTTTATAAGCAAAACGTAGCTGGCAAAAAAATTGGCTGTTTCAATGAATTAATTATGTAGTTTTTAGTGATATGTTGTAATTTTTTTTTGTTTTGTTTTAAGGTTCAACTGATTTTAATACTATAAAACACAAATAAAAAGTTTTGTAACGTATCCATTTTTAACAAAATAAAATTTCTACCGTTGCAATCATTATTGGCAAAATTTTATTAGGGTTAAAATATTTTTTTAAAATATTAATTTGATTTTTTAAAAATATTTTATGAATTTGTGAAAAACGTCGCATCGCAATGGTCACTACGTAAAAAAAATTAATTATTTCATATTTCTTTATTTTCATATTTCGTTATTTAAAAAAATAATTGTTTCATATTTCATAATGTATGTTTATTTTTATTTTATTTTAGTTTATCAGGGAAACAAACAGTTATAATTATTTTATTAAGGTAATTACATATTACATGGTTGCATAAACCAGCGAAGTTTCCGCAAAAATGTATGGTATAATATAAAAACATAGATTAAAACATTTAAGAAAACAAAAAGTGGTAGAAAAAGAAGAAAATAATTTAAAAGACAAATAAAAAAATACAGATTAAAGCATGTTGGATAGATAAAATGAAATTAAACTCTGAATCGATACAAAAGTAATACATTTTCCATCATAATATAATGTTCAAGGATAAACATGATTAGCCATTTGCAAGCGCCTTTGAGGTGATTTTTCACGACAACAAAAAAAACGGTGCTATATAAATCTTTGAAATATTATGAAAAGAAGGAAAAATAACATAATAAGAATGAGAAAATAACACACAGCAGGGGTGGAGGGTTCGTAATTAACAATTTGTTTTGATTTTTTCTATTATGCATTTGGTAAAATGGCCTGAGACAAATGGAAAATATCAGCATCTGAAAAGATGTTATTGTATTTTGTGCACGTTCTTCTGAGAAATGAAACATTCATTTCTGATGATTCATGTGTGTGATTTTTTTTTGAGTGCGGGAAGTGGAATAGTTGGTTTGACCTCGTATTATGTTAATCGATGGGTTCCAAAACCCTCCGTGGTTGAAAATAAGTTCCAAAATCCAAATCCCTAATGAAAATTAAATTACGTTTTTTTTTTAAATCTATATCGAACATTTAAATAGAAAATAACAATTGTAAAAAAATAAAATAATTGGAACCATAAAATTCATCAGCCTCCACGTTTTTCTTGATTTACTCGAAAGTGAGTAAATCCATTAGGGAGGGTATTGAAACTCAACGATTCATGTTACGTATTGGGTTATTGAACCTGAAGTATAAAATCGCCCATCTGTTCAAATGAAAGACCGTACACTACAGCTTGTCTACGTCTGAAGTTTCTCCTTTAAACTCTATCAGCCGAACTGATCGGGCCTATAATATTTCCCGACCATATCACTTGACGTTGCCGATTAGAATATCGACTAACTTTCAAGCTGTGCATTTGACGGCGGGTAAACGGAAACTGTGAGCAAACTTCTTGCCTTAATGCTAAACTGAAATTGTAAATAAGATCTGCTCGCCTTTTATTTCTACCTAAGGACGGCCTTTTAAGACAAGAAAATTTTTGCCTTAAACTCCACCACGAAACTAACTAATTGTTGCAATAATTATATGTATTTTCTTTATCTTTGGGGATGCTGTGTGTAGGGAAAGAGAGAAGAGAATGTTTGGGAAGGAAAAGGGTAAGAGGAGTGAGTACGAATCTAGGGGTCAGTATGTCCAGGAGTGACAGACGTATGATTCATCGCTTCCACCGCGGTGAAAGGCAAGGCTGGCTGTTGAGGTCTAAGGGTAACGAACCACTTGGGATGACTAACCGCATAGGTGTTGGTTATCCAATGATTGGCTCCCAGGGCGGCGGTGCCCATACCCGCTTTCAAAATAATTCATTGTTATTTTCATCGTTCTGATCCCAATATATTATAATACTAGCTTTTCCCCGCGGCTTCGCTCGCATGGTATTAGGGGGAATTACTGTAGCGCTTGCACTTATCAATTATCCCCCCTCCCCCACCCCCTCCCGCATTCCATGCATTCATTCCCGGTACATTCAGTTTTCAAACAGCTCGCGTGCCACCTAAATTTCATAATGCTAGAGCTCAAAGAAAAAAGAATTATACACTTTGGTGCAGTCATTCAGAATTTATGCGCTTACAAACATTTCGGAGATATATTTTTATTTAATATGTGAAAGTTTGTAAATATAATAAAAAATAACACTACTTATTATACAGTCTTTAAAATCGTTACGAATTATATTTTTAATGTAGGAATCTGACATTTATTCCAAAACATAAGTTTGTCCAAAAAAACGAAACATATTCTAATATTTGAATTTTCTGGAGCACCAGCCGACCAGTAGGTAGGGGGCTGAGTACCTATCAGCATAGAGCCCACAAATATATCAACATCGTTTCCACGGCAACGATTTGGTTTCTGACATAAGCAATAACTCATTTTTGTGAGCGACAGAAAACGTATTAGTAATATAGAATATTAATATTAATTATTTCATAACGCCAGAGCTTACAATCATATACAGCCTTTAGTCTTCGTATATAATTTAGATTTCTATTGGTGAAAGAATTTATAAAATCGTTATATTGTGTTATGCGTGAAAACGGCACAATTAAACTCGAGCAGTTTCGCATTTATAATATTATTATGGATCATTAATGTTCGTAAATTTAAACATAATATCCCTTTTAGAGCACATAAATTACCCGTTTTCAATGAATGTTTAAAATATTCCAATTCTAGAAAACAGACGAAAAATAAACGACCTAACCTTTTTATTAAAATTATTAAACTCTAAATTTGATTGTTGTGAACTCTTGCAATTAATAAATCTTCAAGTACCTTCACGAACGAATAGACAAACATTTTATATACATACATCTCATTCCAACTATAGTTTGCATTCTCCAATACAGCGTTTACATAGTCTTGGTAACAAATATTTAAACAACATGGATGTATTTGATAATAAACTAAATTTGTCAAACTTCAAAGGACGTATGTGCCAACTATTTCTTTCTACTTCATAAACTATCTTTATCTCTATTTTTTTCTTAACTCATATCCTATGTTACCTACTTTGTGTCAACTTTTATATTTTATGTTACCTATATTTTGTTTCTTATATTTTATGTTATTTTCTGTATTTTGTCTAAAACATGTACCGCACTATATGTAAAAGCCCTACGGGCGTTTAAATAAATGAATAAAATAAATAAATACATTGAACTAGTTAATAAATTATAATTGAAATATTGACAATAAACGCGATGCAAATTGTCGCAACTATTTAGCCAATTAGAATAATGATAAATACATTTCAAATTAAAACACGTGCCATTATATAAATCGCTTTCAAATATTTTAATCCAATCGTTTTTAAGAATCATTTTTTGCAAAGAAATTTTATAAATTTCTTCGGTGTAAAATTCAAAGTCTCAATTCTTTGACGATTAAAAATTCTGAAGCAAGAATGATCTTAAATCTTTTGCTAATTCGTTGAATTTCCTAACCCTTCCGCTATGAAATTGCTACTCTACATTTCTGGTCATCTGCTTTAAATAAATCCCATTAAAAAATTCCTGGAAAAATTATATTCCTACGATAAACTTTTTTCCCCATTTTCATACAGATTTTACTTCTGAAGAAATTAAATAGTGTGATTTTATTCATTGGATTCTTTAGTCTGAACTTTTTCCGTTGATGAAAAAGTATATAGAAACTGAAACAGAAGTAAAAGTTGGATCGTTTCAAGAGACATTAATAATTATGGCAATTGGATTTCTTTGTTTTTCTATTGTTAAATCATAATGACTCTTTTATCTGATAAGTTCATCGAGTTTAAGGATTTCATAAACTGTCTGAAAACAAAGCATCTTTTTAATTTCATTTACCCTTTTATAAAAAAAATTATTCATGATATAAGATTATGTTTTGTTAAATAGTTCGCACCCGGGGGATAACAATGTCAGAACTCAAAAAAACTACTACATCCACAAACAACTACTTTATTGAATCAGTTTTTTAACCAATAAAAATACATTTTTTCACAAAAATTGAAAAGCGGTATATTAATATTTATCAGGTTCAATATTATAATAGTGTTACAATGATCATTGTGTCACTATTTTTGCTTGAATTCGAGTAAAACATTATTATATAATAACGGCATATTCGCTTTAATAACATTTATTTAAATGTGCCTTTTTATCAAAGACATAATAGATATCCAGAAACATTTCTGCATACTTAACTCAAAAATGCATTTTTTGACTTGTGCCACTAATGTCTTTCAGGTGCGAGTTGTTCTTACGCACGCGTGAAATGTCACGAAATGTAACATGAATTGCCAAGATGAAAACTGAGAAACGTTGTTTCAACGGAGCAAAACATTACAATGATCGAAAATTGAATAAAAAAATCGTCAAAAACAACCGTAAAATATACTTTAGGTTGGTACTTTATTGCTTGTCTGGATTTAGAAAAAAAAATATTATACGATTTCTTTCGTAATATACACGATGTACATTTTGGAGAATCATATATGAACGTGTTATCTTAACACACACTACGATCTTCTCTGTAAGATATTTGTGTATAACTGTTTTATTGATACCAGGAAAAAATAAATAAAAAACATCAGTTCAATTTAAAAAAATGCATATTTTGCACGAGAAAATTATATAGTTTAAAACAATTACTTTGAATATAACACTGTTGCTTTGTAAAAAAAATACAATGTGGAATAATATATTATATAACATAATAAATAAGTACAATATACGCTTACACTTCCCAACCGTTAAACAGTGTTTTAGTTAAACATTGAATAAAGACTGTGCAGCTATGTTTTGAATTCTTACTAATAAAAGATGCCTTTAACTATGCAACTAAAGAACTGGCTCAAAGATTCCTTGAAAAAGTGAAGTAATGAGACATTTAATTTTTATTGACTGTAACCGCATTAATTTAACAGGAATTCCATGAAAGTCATATTTTTAACAACATGTTTAAGTTAATGTAAAACGAAAAAATCAACGTTTTCTTTGCACAAACAATGAATCCAAAATTTTTTTTTTTTGTTTATTGTCTGGGAATTATTATATTATTTTTTATCGTATAAACGAGATAATAGTGAAGTGTCTGATTTCTTGCAGATTCTCTAAATAAAAGGATTTTTTTTCTAAATTTCGTGTTCTCTGCTATTTATTGATGTTTGGAGTAAAAATACATGTGGTTTTTCAATTTTTTTCATATTTGATATTAAAATATTCATGTTTATAAATATTTAAGCATATTTAAAATACTAAAACCTTAAAAGTAATTTTATCTGAGTTGCTAAAATAGTATTTGTTACTCAAAATGAAGAAATTTAATAGCACATTATTTAGAATGCCGTGGAAATATTCCGAAATTCGATAAGAAATTTGGTTTTTACATTCACGGATGTTTACCAATGAAATAAAATTTACCCAACGTTTATTGCGGTAATTCTCACATAATATTATTGTAAGAATAAAGAGTAAGATTAAGAAAGGGACGGTTGTAATACGGTTGGATGAACAAAAATGGGGATTCCAGCAATTATTTTGAACTACAATATATTAAATAATATGAATATGCTCATATTGTCAGAGAGAAGAATTTTCACTGACTTGGCATTTCTACATAAAATTCTACATGATTTAGTTGATAATCCGGTATTGCTTGAATTGATAAGCTTCCGGATACCACAAGTAATACAAGAAGTTAGGATTTATTTCAGTGCAGAAATTCTGGGACTAACTACCATATGTATTCCTCTTACCTAGAATACAAATGGAAGGAAAAAATTACACCAAGTCAAGGACATCTTCAGTTTATCTTCAAACTAATATAAAATATTGTTATTGAGGCCTGAAAAAGGGCATGAATCAATAAATAAATAAACAGAGGAATCTACGGAGAATAATTGAAGAATGTAAATGATAGAAGAACTCAAGTATGCCCAAGGAAGACATGGCAACATCAAATGAACCAAATACTTAAGTCGAGTCATGTCAAGAGTAAAAATAACAAAATGGTACATATTTACGAGACGATGTAGGTATGAATGTGGCTGAAGCATGGAATATATGTCAGGACCGAGTTTTTGGCATTTGCCGTCCTCTCTGCTTACTCCTGCGGAAAACCGGTATGTTGGTAAATTAGGTAGTTTGAATGAATGGTGATATAATGTTTAATACAAAACAGCCACAAACCCACATGTAGCACAAAGGTACTTGTAAATAAATTATATGCTCCTTAATAATTCAGTCGAACACTCAATAAAACTGTTTACAAATTTGTGTGTGAACTTCGCATTTGAATATTGTATGCAAACACTCAATGAATCATTTTCAAAGTGCGAAGCTCTCTCAAAGCATTTACGAAGTCGAATGAATGAAATGTAACATAATTTATTTAAATACCCATAAGACTTTTATATGTAATGCAGAAAAAAAATTTTTTGAAGTGAAAACTTCTTTACACCATTCGTGATTTGAAATTTTATAAAACAAAAAAGGGACACTAAATACAGGCATACACATAAATCAATAGGTTTCAACCTGCGAGAGAATGACATAGAATAATCGGTCTCCTCTTTTTTTTTTTTTTTTATGTTAACTCCACACAGGAGGCCCTGAGGGAAATAATTTCCCTCAGGGCCTATGTCATCTTTGAAGATGCTGTGTGGAGGGTGCTGTTGAGGAGAGGAAGGAGTGAACATAGGTCTTGAAGAGACCCATATTGTAGGAGGGAGGAAACACAGAAGCCGGCAAATCGTTCCACAGCCGGGCTGTTGAACTCAAGAACGAGTCGTAGAAACGACCCGTTCTCATGTGACTAATGTCAACCGTGTACAAATGTTGAGCGCGTGTTTGGCGTGTTTCCCGACTATGCACCGGTGCCGAGGGGATCAGTGACGCTAGTTCCTCGGAGCATCTTCCATTGTAATACCGGTAGAACAAGGACAGCATTCCCACCTGACGCCTGTGCTCTAAAGATTGCAGTCCATTTGTTAAGTTAGGAGAATCTATCAAACGGACCGCCCGTTTCTGCACAGAGTCGAGGGTTTTTTTCAGGTATTTTGGGACTCCAGACCAGAGGTGGCTGCCAAATTCAACCGTGGGGCGCACTTGCGATTTGTACAGGGTTAGCAGTTGTGTACTATTAAAGTATCTGCGGGCCCTGTACAGTACGCTCAGTTTCTGAGAGGCTAACTTAACTCTGGCCTCGATGGAGCCCCCGTACCTGAGCTGGTCACTTAGAGTTACACCAAGCATATCAATATTTGTGCGGTGCTTCGCAGCCTCCCCATTCTTGTTTACTTTAGTTTGCTGAAGGTTTCACTTCTGCCGCGTGTGAACTGCAAACTTTTTTAATAATTACAATGAAGATGAAGAGTTGACAAAATACAGACGACATAAAATATAAGAAACAAAATTTAGATTACATAAAATATAAGACTTTGCACAAAGTAGTTAACATAGAATATATGTGAAGAAAAATAGATATTCTCCTTTTTTCCTCCAAATCAACAATATTAATAAAAATGTTTAAAAGAAGTGTTCACTGCGTTTGAAGTTTGCGATTTCAAATTGTTGTCAAAAACATCCATATTGTTTAAGTATTTGTAAGACTAAATATAAACGTCTGACGTCCATTAAAACGGCCACCATCTTGAGCCGGAAACGGAAAGGACGAGTTAAAAAACCAGTCTTCGGTGGCAATAAAATTTGTTCAGATCATAAAAATTTCGAGTAACACTTTTTGTAAGAATTGTAAATAACTCGAGTTTGATTGGAGCATTTAAAAATTATGCCACTTTCAAACTAAAAACTTTTTTTTAGCTGCAAAAATTTTCAATGAATATTTTAAAACTATACATTTACATAGTATATTTAATAAAAAGGTTTAGGTTTCAAACACCAAACAAAATATTTCAAAGGTCTGCACCAGTAATTAAGTACACTATTTCCCTCATTAAATATTGTTTTATCTTCAGATATCGGCTGTGATTTGTTGAAAAACAAATATGGCAAATGATGCAGGCTAAGGTTTTTGAAATTTTCAAAGAAAACAATTTACGGAAAAAGAAGTAATATGAAATCAAATGGGAAGACGATAAAAGGCGAAAAATATATTTTCAAATAACTTTATATTTTCTTTTTACGAACTCAATAAAGTAACAGAATAAACAGACATCAACTTAAACTCCGATGTAATTCATATTTACCTAGAATTTATTATTGATGTGGGATGAAAAGAATATCATTTGAGGAAAGAAATAAGTTAAAGTGATTTGATAAAATATCGAATTATTTCTGATGGTTGTTCAAAAAATTTCCAAGTGAAGTAGAAATATAATATGAATCTCAAGATCTACCGGCAAAAAGGTGACCTACTTTGGAAATTGTAGGTGTCTGGAGTCAGAATTCAGTCAATTCAATTATTATATTAATATTATTAACTTCTTTGCTTCTTAGATACGGATCTGAGAAGTAGGTTACTATACAAAGTGGGCTAGAAATGGATAAGTTTAAATTATTAACCACAATACAGAAGACTACATATTATAATATCAATATTTTATTAGAAACTTGTTAGACCCCTTGTTAAAACTTTCGAAGGTTATTTCTATCAATAATGTAACACATCATTGAAGTAGGAGATAAAACTAATAATCTAATAAAAAATATGATATTTTAATGAAAAAACAAATACCTTTGTATAACACCACTATTTTATTAACAATATTTATTATTTGATATTGTTAATAAAATAGTGGTGTTATACAAAGGTATTTGTTTTTTCATTAAATTAATGATGACACCCCAAAGTAAATATGCCTATTTTGAAGAAATAAAAAAAATATGATAAATAATAAAACACAAAAAAAATAAAAAAATAACGTCCGCAACTGGGACACCTCGTGTCAGAACCTCTCGTCTTACCGGAACAATCGCTTTTACCAATTCGGCTATCGAGAACTCTTATTTAAATGTCATTTTTCAAATTTCAGAATTAACAATATTATCTTCATTGAAGAAGAAGATAACACTTATAATCTAAATGGAAATATGAAAGAAAACAAGACACAGAAAAACAGAAAAAAACAATGGTCGCAACTGGGACTCGAACCCAGACCTCTCGTCTAACCGGGACGGCGCGTTTTCCAATTTCGCTATTGCCACCTTCTGTCAAACCGTCATATTTGTCAATCTCATATTTCAAATATTTAGAATCATTAATATTATCTTCAACTAGTTTTATTGATGGGAATAACCTTCAAAAGTTATAAAAAGAGAGTTTTTCTCATAAAAAATTGAATATTATCTTCGATTAATTTTTTTCTTCATATTATTGGCAGTTACCTTTTTCATTGGAAACAAGTGTTCGATGAACTGTTTTGTAACCTGTATAGTGTTTCGGATAAATATATACGATTTTATTTATATGGAACACCTTTTGACCTTTTTAGTCTAAATGAATAATCAATTTTTAATAGAACAATTGGGTTTTTATGACTTTTGAAGTGTAATATATGCGACCGGTCAGTGGTTGAGTGGACATCGCGTTTGGGTCCCATCCGGGCGTCTCGTGTTTGATTCCTCGGCTGGCTAAGTCCTCCATCACAACACAAGCAATATTTTTGGCTTTCTTTGGTGGTGGTAGGAGATTTTCTAACATTGTTGAATTATTCGAAAAAAAAGTCTTTGAAGAAGAAGATAAAACTTTTAATCTAAACTAAAAGCTGAAATATAACAAGACACAGAAAAATAAAAAAATAAAGCTCGCAACTGGGACCAAGAGAGGTTCTGGGTTCGGGTACCAGTTGCAACCGGTACTTTTTTATACTTCTGTGTCTTGTATTTTTTCATATTTTTGTTTAGATAAATTGTATTATCTT
Organism: Glyphotaelius pellucidus; assembly: GCA_936435175.1. Taxonomy (NCBI): domain Eukaryota; kingdom Metazoa; phylum Arthropoda; class Insecta; order Trichoptera; family Limnephilidae; genus Glyphotaelius; species Glyphotaelius pellucidus. Next base: position 18,027,754 of record OW386548.1, read on the forward strand.
CTTCTTTAATAATAAATTACATATATATTATCATTTACTAGCAATGTAGGAACCAATTTTTATCACGAAGTTTACGGCAGTCAATACAATAATAATTTATCATTTTCCATTGAATTCGAGATAAAAAAGATATGTCTTGTATATTAAAACATAGAGTGGTACTGAGTTCGTATATTTTCTCTTTTACCTTTTCAAACCACCTTTTTTATTTTAAGTTACGGATCATTGAGATAATTGAGTTTACAATTTTTATTTTTTTTAAATCATTTAATTTGAAATTAAAAGTTGATTTATGTTGTAAACAAGTCACTTTTAAAATATGACGACGGTGTTCCTCACATTTTGCCTCAACCTGAGGGAAAATAAATGTTACCATGGAAGTATCATATATTGAGTTTATTCTAAATGTGATTGGTTATTAGCAATACCTCGAACAATTTAAATTATTTCTAGCAGAAAATGTGACTTTAGAAAGTAAGTGAACTATTACAAATATTAACAAGAGTCGACAAACAAACATAAAGTATCGAGGTCACTAAAGTATCAAGGACAAATTGAACATTTAGTAGGCAAGTTTACCTTAACTTATATTACGTAATATTTTAACTCTGAAAGAAGCAGCAATTTCAAAAGTATAATATAGGTAAGATTTATTTAACATAATAAAAAGAAACTGAATTCACGCGTTTTGAATACCGGAATTTATAAGAAAATGGTAAAAAATGTCCTTCACTTCATGTTATTAAATTAGATTAGATCTACGAAACTTGAAGTCTTTGCGGAAAACTACTTTCCTATAAAAACTTACCGGGAATTTAGGTTGATAGAAAGGAAATAAAAAAAAAAAACGGGGAAAAAAGGTTAATTTTTTTATTTTGGAGAACAAGACTACTTCGAACATGACACAATATTAAACATGGGTAACGGATAATATCCCGAAGGCTGACAATACGAAAATACGGAATCCCGAAAATAAGGTCAAAGAATGAACGACTAAACCCTCATAACAAAAATCAAGAATTGCTAACCACGCGAAAAAAAATTATTTACCTTACGTTAATCTCAAATTGGGTATATGTCGGATTGGGTTGGTTTTAATTCTATAATTTTTTGTTGTTGTTGAAATTATTGGTTTACTGGGGAGATATTTCTATCGTTTTCCTGTTATTTGTTTTAAACATTTCACCACTTGGTTCTTTTGTTGCTTTCGGAATATAAAGAACGGTTGTTTGAAATTCCAGATTTTGCCACCCATTACAATGACAATATAAAATCATGATCTTGGACCACTTTGAACACAATACTGAACAATAATAGATTTTTTCAGGATTGTTGAAGAGCCATCAAATCTTCTGAGAAACTAAATATTAAGCGCGTGCACAAATATTGTCCAAATTTCGCATCTGCGGCTGCATGTTTTATGCATTAGAATTAACCAATCGAACAAGGAATTGTCCAAATACATCATATGTACTATATTTCGCATATGATAAGTAATTTTTTGCATACATTTTCATTACCATTTGACGATTGTACAAAGGGCAAAACTCCACTAACGGACCTTCACTCAATTCGTCGAAAATCAGAAAAAGACGCCAGCTTAGGATTTTATTCAGTTTCTTTACGATTTCCAGCAATATCTTATCTTTTTCTCATACGTTTCGCAATCTTCTTGGGATAAATCATATAAAAAGGGAAAATTTTGAAGAAATTAATATTTTTTTTAACTGTTTGCAAAGCTTAATAAACGTGAAGTTATTTGCAGCAAACTGAAAACAGAGCCGTTAAAAACAGTTACAAATTCCAGTAAAATTCGCCCCCGTAAACCGCTATGTAATGAGACAGCCGCGAATTTTTCGAATGCGAATATTTCGCGGCGGTTTGTGGGAGCAATTACGAGGAAACTTTCACCCGGCGATATTGAGATAAACAGCCACTTATTTCAAAATGCAAAACGGTTAAATTCATTCAAGTCATTTATTCCAAAGGCCATTTTGTTTTCTAAAAAGCTCTTGATTGCTTTGGTATAAGTCAGCGGCCCAGGAATTTCCGTCAGACTTGGGCTATCCTTCATCATTTATCGTCCGGGATGTGAAGTAATTATGAAAAGACAAAAGGTTCATTGAATTGGGTCTGGAATCTGGAGGACCCATCGCTTTGTGCCGTGATTGGTTTACTGAATAGTTCATACTTTAGTGAAGGATTCACGTTCCCAAACTTCTCCTTTGATATTCAAAACTGCAAATCACATCGGCTTTTGACAAATTAACCGTTGAATTTCTGGATAGTCACTTTCGCAAAATATTATTTATCCAACAATACTGCTGAAAAATAACATCACTTTGTTTAAGTCGTGAAACATTGTTGTATTCAGTATACTCTTGAATACAGTGACACAACAAAAAACACCTTAACCTTCCCGTATCCAAGATAACAGACATTTGGAGTGATTGATTACGATTTCTTTTACTGAATGAGATATGTTAATTTTTTCGTAAATGATAACTCCATAGTTTTGGGTTTGATTATTCTTTGTGTTATAGGGGGTGTAGTTTATTATTTTTTTAACATGGTACTTATCATTGTTCCATCATTCACTAAAAATGAGAACGTCAAAGTCGGAGTTCAGATCTGTAAGCACTATCAAAAATGCATTGAAATATCGGTCATTCATGGATAACATTTTTAGGGCCTTATTGTGTTAACATTTGTTGAACTTGTTAAATTTAAGTTAATTTTTGTTGAACTAGCACTGTTGTCTTTGTAGGGAGAGGCGGGGCTGGTTGTTACAAAAATGGAAAATATTTTTTATTGGACGACTGTTTATTCATAAGAACAAAAGAACATTTATCATAAATTGTGCACACTTTTATCAACAACACAGCTTTTTTTTCAATAAAAATATAGCTCAAATATAACTAATACCGTTTTAAATTGGTTTATTAATTCCGATGAACATTTTTCTTATCTCAGTCGCTACTTAAATTTTCGTTAGTCACAATTTTGACAAACAAGTAAACTTTATCACCGGTATCACAAAAAATATTAGCCCAATGCTAGCATTTAGTGCATCGGATCAATTCTTCTCCAGGTTTGAAGCAGGCGTAACTCTCAAAACACGCGAGACATGGGCGTTTTGCGCTTTTAGAGTTCAAAGAAGAATAGTCTGCCTTATTTTTATTTGTAAGTTTCTTAGATATTGTCTTCTTCCTGTTGACTTCGCCTTCGTGAAAGACTTCTTTAATTTTCCTGCGAAACTTTCCGTCTTTACGTTTTTCTCTTGTAGTTTATAAACATTTTAAAATGTATCATTGAAGAAGAAGATAACAATAGGAATAACCTTCAAAAGTTATTAAAAAGAGAGTTTTTCTCATAAAAAAAAAAAAAAAATTTTTTTTAAATGTATCTAGAACTAGATAATTCAATATATTATGAGTCTAGTTTTTGCACTGTTAATTCGTGGTGGAATTCCATTGTATTATAATTGAAATTAAAACATTTTTGCACTTTTTTCCACTAATTTATTTACACCAGGACCGGTTTCATCCTACTACGGACATATTAATATAGACATAGACCAGTCTGAAAATGTCCGTAGTAGGATGAAACCGGTCCTGGTGTAAATAAATTAGTGGAAAAAAGTGCAAAAGTGTTTTAATTTCAATTTTAATAAATTATGTTATAAAGGTTAAAAGCCAATTTGCTCCTTCCTGAAAACAAAACATCTTTGTGAGGCACATTGTTACATGTAACAGTTTGACCATAATTATTGTAACAACTTGCCCCTTTAACGAATATTTCATATTAAAAGCCAAATATCATTTACACGAAATTTACAACGGTTAAGATAAATGTTCAGAAATTAAGCGAAAGGGGGTCAAAAATCAAAAAAAAAATTAAAAATTAGCTTATCTATTGTGGTAAGGTGACAATATGACTTCAAATTCTTTCGGCGAAAGTTACTTTGCATACCCAAAATAAAATTTAATTTATTATATTTTTGTGGAACATCTGTTTTCGTTGACGTTTTGTGGGACACTGTGTTAATTCACGCATTTCCATCATAGACATCACACAAAAATTTGTTCTAGTATTTGATTTATCAATGATGTAACAACGTGCCCCCGTAACAACGTGCCTCGCCTCCCCCTACATGGAATTACCGGAAAATTGTTCAATTGATCAGCTTTTTCTATCACTTATAATGTTTGTAACAAAACACAGTAGGCACATAAAATATATCAATGGTTTTAACCAGTTAGAATAACATTGAAAGGCTCCACATATTCATTAAAACTTTAAAAAAATGGTGAGGTGTAATTCTCCTCGTGTTCATAAAGAATATCTTTGGGCTAGAAATATCTAATATTTTTTTGCTGCTGTTTATAATGAAGAATTTAAGTTTTATAGCTAGGCGAGTTTTGTTTACGAGTGAGGGTGAGGGAGATAAGGTTTTTTGTTTAGTGACTAATAATAACGACAGATTTCCCAATGTCTTGCGTACATATATTTGGCCCCCTAGCACAGATTTTTTTTTTTTTTACATTAACTCCACACAGGAGGCCCTGAGGAAAAAATAATTTCCCTCAGGGCCTATGTCATCTTTGAGGATGCTGTGTGGAGGGTGTTTTTGAGGAGAGGAAGGAGTGAACATGGGTCTTGAAGAGACCCATATTGTAGGAGGGAGGACACACAGAGGCCGGCAAATCGTTCCACAGCCGAGCTGTTGAACTCAAGAACGAGTCGTAGAAACGACCCGTTCTCATGTGACTAATGTCAACCGTGTACAAATGATCGATATTGCAATCCATCAAATATAAATACTAGGTGTATTCAAAAAGTAACGGGAATTTTTAAATTTCGGGGGTTCGGAGAGTCCGATTGTCATTTTTTTGTCATTTTCCTGAAGTGTCAGCTGCATTCATTGTTTCGTTTGGCTGTGGTAGGCGCTAAAGTTATGCGTGTTTTTTTTTTGAGCTCGGCGATTTTGTTTTTTTTTTTTTAAATGGATCAAAGAATTTGTATCAAATTTTGTTTAAAAAATGAAATAAGTTGTAACAAAGTATGCGAAATGTTAACAAAGGTCTATGGCGAGTCTGCTATTAGTAAAACAAGGGTTTACGAGTAGTATAAGCGTTTCCAAGATTTTTACCTATATTTCCAAGAATTTGTACCTATATATACCTCGTATTTATATTTATACCTGACTCTGAACCTGTATTTGTATAAAGTCTGCCGACTACCCTTCCATTTTTTTTTCATTCCTCTTCAGTTTGGTAGTGAAGTCATGGCCATAGTCTGCTTCCTTTACAAATACTAGCGATGACATCCAAATAATGTAACATCTGTAAAAAGTTAAGTTATAGTTAGAAATTATTACAAAATAATTTTTTTACAGTTGGGGATGATTTGATTTTCAAAAACAATGTAGAAACTAGACCAAATGGCTGCACAGGAAAGTCGTATGCAAGCCTAACAATGCACTGAGACGGTACGTCGCACATCGGTAAAGGTGTTGATTAAAGGAGAAACGATTGCTGGACGGAACTTCACAACATTACGTTTAGTCCGGAAAATTTAAAATATATGATGTATTACTGTGCAACTGATTTCGGGCCGTGTCAATTATTTACACTGCAGTGTTGACAAAGAAAATTAATTAAAGTGCAATTAACTTATTCGCCATAAAAGTTAACAGAATGAGACAGTCAATATCACGGTGGGTGTTTACAGGCGAATTTAATTCTCCTTCTCCCACTTCCATCTATTATTCTCTTCATCTATCTTACGTAAGCTGCTGGAATCTATTTGTATACGTTTTGATACTGTTAATGAGATTCTGGCTCGAGATGGGGCGCCATCTACGTACTAAGAAACAGGATTCAAGGTTTCGGGGCATTAAAATATAATGAAACCAAATTCAACGACTTTTTTCTTGAGCATTTTAGTTAAAAATAGCCACCTCTAGGTTGGAGCCCCAAAACACTTAAGCTAGTCGATCTATTTAAAAGAGTGCTATTCTTCTAAATTTTAACAGGTTTTCAAAAGACCGATTGCCGCCAGTATCTCTGCACATACAAAACGGTACTTTTTCAATCTTGGCAAATGTACTTTGTGGCGTCACTTTAATTAAATGAAAATAAATCACTTTGTAAAACACCACTTACTTAACCAAAATTATCTACATGTTTTAAAACCAAAGGTTTCCTCATCGGGATAAGATTAACAATAATAACAAACAAACAAGTATAGAAAAATAAGAACTATAGACAAAAACATTACAGAGAGTGGTGATTAATCACTTAAATGTATATATAATGATTTTTTTTACAGGTATTTCAATTTTCAATTGAGCCTCCTTGACTGAATTAATGGCAATGACGAGACTGAGAAATTCGTTGGACGAAAGAATTGTATATTCGTGAGTGAAAATTTGAACAATGAATGGGAAGAATAAAAAAAGTGAGACTACTTAAATAAGTGTAAAGAAAAAGATTAAAAAAAATAACAATTCTTGGATAGATTAGGCATGTGGACTGAAGGGCTATAAGGTAAGGAAAACATATGACAGGCTGTCAGTTAGCTGTTCTAGATAAACTATAAGGTGTACGAATAATGACTAATTATGGATTTCTGGGCTTTCACAAGCGGATCTAAAATTGTTCTACCAGACGCTCCGCTACCAATACAAGATGGGGTTGCACAATTCGAGATATATTTTTCTTAGGTCTTGTTGCTTAATTATATTTTGTAATGCAAAGAATAGTAGAGAATTAATTGCAGCAAAAAATAGGGAATCAAATTTCTTACTCTTATTGAAAGGTTGTTGATGTTATATTTCCAATTAAGATGATTGTCTATAATAACTTAATAACATCTAGATATTTGATGTTTTTCACACATTCCAAAGCTTCACAGTCGCAGTTATAATTAATATTATTGGAATTACAATTAGGCATATTTTTGTGTGTGATGTACTAGATTGTTCTTCAATAGTTGAGCTGAATCTTTTTTTATTAGTTTTTGCTATATTTAATGTTAGTAGATTCGTCGAGCCACTATTTTACCGCATTGTTTCCACATTCAACATATTTATGAGTTTCAGTCCAAACCTCTTCTTTAAATATATCTACCATGTCTGCGAACTTAATAATTTCCTTTTTTCCGCCTATTGTTAGCTCGCATACTCATTGATGTAAATTATAAATAGAAGAGGCCCCAATGTGCTTCCCTGTGGCACCCTTAAGTTGATATCTAATGAGTTACTCACCGTTTTGCGCATTTTAAGTTTATGGCTTCTACCCATTAAGCAACTTTTTAACCATTCGTAGGGCGTACCTACAATACCAATATTTTTTAATCTTCTGAGGAGCAATTTATGAAAAATTGTATCAAAAATACTTAGTCTAAGAACAGTGCGATGTTTTTTTTCCGCAATATATATTTCCAGAAATATGTTCTGTGAGTTGCGCTATTGCGTCGTCCGTTTGTGTCCCCGGCCGAAACCCAAACTGATTTTTGCTTAAAAGTTTTCGGCTCTCTACTAGTTACTTAATCTATTTTAATTTTTTTTTTAACAATTTTTGAGATAGCTCAACAGGGGCATCGACCTATAATTGCCCACTTGTTTGGATCCACTTTTTTAGATTGGTACTACTTAAGACTTTTTAAGATGATCGGGGAAAGCCCCTGAAGTAAAACTTTTTAGAAAGTTTTCGTTAAGGGTGATGCAATATTGTGTTAAATGATTTTTTAGCATTAGAGGGTTAAGACCGTCAGGACCTTTCGGATGTATGTTGTTAAGATTGTCAATAGTTTTTAAAACCACTTCATTTGTCGTAGTTGAGAATTTAAATGAAAAAGAATTATGTTTTGGTTTTATTGCAGATGCCAACAAATCTACAGTTTCCTTGGTGACATTTAAGATGTTTTCAGCAAAGTTAGCCCCAACCTTCATAAAATATTGGTTATTATGGCAAGCAATTATGCCCGAATCAGTGATGGCTGTGTTTCCAATCAGAAGTTTGTTAATAGAGTCAATTGTTTGCTGAGCATTGGTAATTTGTTTAACAATGTTCCAGATGTTTTTACTAGATGGATCTTGGTCGAGTTGTAGTACAGTTATTTTGCATTACGCGTAACATCTTTACAAATGTTACGATACCTACGGTAATTCTGTTTGTAACAGTGTTTTGTGGATCTTTGTCGCCAATATGTTTAAAGATTTCCTTTGTGTATAGCTTTTACAATGCCACTGCTAATCCAAGGAATAAGTTGTATGTTTTTACGTGCAATGAGTTTATCTTTTGATTTTTTTGTTATATGCATGTTGATTTTATAATAAATAAGTTGAGTGCGTTATTAACTTCAGTCATTCTATTAAATTAACGTGTTACGTTTAGTAACTAAATCTGATTTTTCAGATGTGCCCAAAACGTGTTCTCCCTCACCTCTTTCGCTTTCCCACTTTCTTCAGAAAATTTACTGGAATGTGGATGCAATAGTACCACAGGTTTCAAGTATCTAAGATCCATGCATCATAAAATATCATTCAGAAATCACCTCTAAACCATGAAGAGTATTTATTATTCCTCTGTCCATAACCAAGACAGATCCATAAAAGAAAGCATAGTACCTAAATAATATTCGCGTAAACCAAGTTATCGGCTTAAAAAAACAGTTTCACTGAGTTCTTTTTAGTTTGGGCGTAGTTCACACCCAATTTAATCTATTCATTCCCTAAATACTCTTTACTGTCGACAAGAGCGCACAGAGATGCCTCTCACTGAATTGCTCCAGCCAAGCAAACGGAACCGGAGACGGCCCTCTGTTGACCAAATTTATAACCCGACTAAATCGTCTACATTACCGCACGGCACAGTGGGTCATTTTGTGATTTTAGAGCTACATTTTTTAAGCCTTCTTTACTTAAAAGACTAAATAAATCTCACTTGATTCATTTTTGTATCCAAACAAATCATATGTTGTAACTTGTCATAATTACAATATAAACACGTAAATACCTCCATTTGAAGAATAATAAAATTGATTCAATTAGGAAAATATTATAAAAATTAATATTATTCTGATAAAGAAAAAGTACTTCTAAAACCTGCAAAGCATTAATTTTCTGTATTGTTTTTATTTATTGTATTGTTAACGTAAGTCTTTTAAACATTAATGATTTATTTACGGAGTTAAAAAATGAGTTTTGAAGTCAGGAGGTAGATATTTTATTTAATGGTCCTACATATTATTGACTGAATTCTTGAAAGAGTGTTTGTAAAATATAACAATTATTCAGAGATCTAAATCATAAATTGTCAAAAAGTCTATTTTACAATGTTGTTAATTTAACACGTTTTTCTATTTTTTTTTTATAATTACCTACGTTTAATACTAAGCCCCTTGTGAATGTAATAGATATAATCAAACAAATATATTTATTTTTCGGCCTCCGTGGTCTAGGAGTGTTTTTGATCCGGAGGTTGCGGGTTCAAATCCTGACGTGTGGAAGTGAAATTTATTTGACTTTTTATTTGATTTGTGCTTTTAAAAATTTAATATTTAAAAAAATAAGATACACGGTGTTAAGGAACGTAATTGACTTACTTTTTAACCAGTGATTCCTCACATTATTTGGAATAAGAAATGTAAATGAAATGTTTGTCTCCGGTGACTTTTTTATGTTTTTTTTTAACAAAAAAACATTAAAAATATAGTGGACAGTTAAGAGCGGGGTGAAAGGTCGGTCGGCTATCCGGCTGAGTGACCAGTGAGGATATGTGAAAAAAAGACATCAAAAAAGGCATTTACATTATTACTCCAAATAATTAAAGTAAGTCAAGTATGTCTTAGCACCCGTAAGACCACTATTCATAATAGAAACGTTCCTTGAAATACTTTAGGTGTGTTTAGTGATCAGATTAGAACAGCCACGTACTTCCCCACCTCCATCTCCTGCCTACTCCATTCAGCCTCACAACACACCCCAACTGAAGATGAGAGAGTTTCACTGGCTCCAGGCGGTAAGGAGCCGTTGGGACTCTTGTGCGGTGTTCACATAAAATTTAAAAAAAAAAAAAAAAACAATTTTTCTTAACAAGATTAGGCTACCTTACAAACAATATTCACACAATAACTGGTAGAGATACATAGGTGTTTATGCTAATGCTGTAATTTCTAGAGAGAGGGGTATTGCGAGTTTCAGCTATTCCGTCAAAAAAGCAGGCACAAGGTTAGTTTCTTCAGTTGTTGGTAAAATGTTGACGAAAATATTTTGTCTCTTTAATTTATTTAGTTTGTCCACCGTGCGCGGGAGAGGGCACGTAATTTGTCGTCGGTGTTATATAGCGTAGTTATTACTTCTGTCGTAAAACGCTGGCAGTACGAAAGATGAATGTCGGAGACTACCTGTGAAATGCTCCAGTACTGAATCATAGATGATTGTTTCACTTGCTGTTTGTAATTGTACGCTTTTAAGATGAATTATTTTTCACCTGCGGGGTTGAATAAGATATAATCCAGAAAAGAACGTCACACAACAGGCCGGGAATAAATTTTCTGAAAACATCCAGCGGTAATTTGGTGTTAAACACGTGCGTTTTCAATAAAGGAAAATACTTGGAAAATTGTATGAAAATTTTGGTTCGATCAATTATTTACGTACTAAAACAACGAAATCAACACAATGGCTGTGGGATATTTACTTAGTGCGTACTTAATCCCATTACTACGAATGTGATTTAAGTTTTACGCAACTAATAAACAACCATTTATCATACATAATTGGTTTTTCATCAGTTGTGTAAAATTTAAAAACACGCTTATTGGTAAGGCCCTAATGTGTAGTCACCCTTTCTGAGCGAGATCGAATTGCCGTCAAATTTTAATCGCTGCTTCAACTTTTTGTCCTCGTGCGTTATTCAAGGTTTCAGTATGTAATTAAGTAATTATTAATATGGAAAAAAGAACTAGTTGAAGATAAACACTTTGTGGAATCCTACAAATTATTGTAACGTGGGTATAATATATTTAACGATTTGATGTGTTATTGTAATGTTTTATATTGTATTTTATTCTATGTTATTGTCAAATGTTATATTGTTTCAAATATTTCACGGTTTTACGCTATATTCTTCAAAAACTACCTTTATATTTTTAAAATGTTTTCATTTTTATAAATTTTGATTTAAATTCTATGTATGTATAGTCCTCGATATCTTAAATATTATTGTATAATCTACGTAAAAGCCCATATGGGCGTATAACAACAATAAATAAATAAATAAATAATATTAATGATTCTAAATATTTGAAATATGAGATTGACAAATATGACGGTTTGACAGAAGGTGGCAATGGCGAAATTGGAAAACGCGCCGTCCCGGTTAGACGAGAGGTCTGGGTTCGAGTCCCAGTTGCGACCATTGTTTTTTTCTGTTTTTCTGTGTCTTGTTTTCTTTCATATTTTCATTTAGATTATAAGTGTTATCTTCTTCTTCAATGATATATTACGTTGATGGGAATAACCTTCAAAAGTTATAAAAAGAGAGTTTTTCTCATAAAAAATTGGATTATTAATTATTTAAAATTGTCACCACCTGAGAAAACTTGCTGCTGTTGATTGTTCATCGGGGGTTTTAGATTAGTGGCGCATCTTTTAAATAATGGGCTAACTAAAAATAAGATTTTTTGGAATATAGAGCGCTAGACCAGAAATATTAAAAGTCTTCCAAAATATTGAATCAGCAATTTGTATTCTTCAATTTTTACTCCCGACAAAGAAAAAACATCAGCCTCTACTTAAGTGATCGAAGCGAGAAATATCCAAAGCCTCTCAATATTTCACCAGACAAAAGAAGAAACTTCAAGTTTAATTAACTTCCAGTTCATTAGTGCCAGAAAATATTCGTCACAAATTTGTGCACCAGAATTAACAAATAAAATAAGCAATCGTCGTGTGATATTCTCAACTGAGACTGATAACAAATTGGTTCCCGAGACTTGCCTGCTCTATCACAGTTCATTGTCGGTAAGAGGTGCTTGTAACCTTTTAGTAAATTGAAGGATGTACTTGAGAGAAATGTGTGTCTTCTAGAACGACTACCGCTAGTGTTTTATATATTTATCGCCATCCTGTTTTCCGGGCAAAAATTTTACGGCTCGTGGAAATGTATCGAAAGAGAGAGCTTTTTCCTGGAAAATAAATATTTAACGAAGAGTTTATCTCAATTTTATCGTTTTTTAGTGTTTACAATGCTCGGTTTTTTTGAGATACATATATCATTAGTCTTCGTACAGAAAAGGTATGCAGAGCTCTCTAAGCACTTAAGCCATTGTATCGTTGTGTCCCTCATATTCCTTTGACAGCAGCCCGGCGCCTATTATTAATTTCATCAGAGTTTATGTTCAATGTTTGTTGATGTATACAGGTTCCACAATATGAATAGTGTTATGCTCCAGTGATAAAGATATCTTGAATTGTGTTCGAAAGCTTCCGAATAAGATCGAGGTTTGTTGAGTTTACAAGTTGTTTTTATTTACTTTTATCGTAATGTTTACAATAAATATTTAACTGAGCCAGACATTCTTTGTTTAATCCTCTCTCAGTTATGTTATTGTTTTTGGGGTATTATGCCGTGTTTCGCTACCTCCTTCTTTAGCCAACGTTTAACGATGGACACTATAACGCTGTCCGAAACGTTGGCTAAAGAAGGAGGTAGCGAAACACGGCATAACACCCCAAAAACAATAACAAAAATACTTTTTGGTCGTGAAAACCTAAAAACATACCCGCTCTCAGTTAGTTTGTGGCTGGACTCGTGGCACTAATGAAGTCCAGCCATCTACGGTGTGTCTTCGGCTATTATTGTAACCATTCGTACATTAGATACTAACGATGATAGATGATTCTCTTCTAAGGTACTCTATAACTGACATCTATTGAGACACTACAAAACTAACTTTTCTAACAACATCTGTTGAAGGATGTTATAACTACATGACTTACCCTGTGCACCAAAAATAGCCAGGTGTCTGAGCTTTTTCCAATCAAGTCAAAACAATTATATCGCTATTTGTTTCCATATTCACTCTTATCAAATTTACAATATCTTCCGGTGCTTTTAACTCCTAACAGCTACATATAATATGTTTCCTGAGGTGACTACGTAAGTAGGTAGAGTGAGGTGCAAAGATGTACTATTTTCAGTACAACGTTTAAGTTGATCCTGCTTATTTTTAAGGATTTTGCATAAAAAATTCGAGGTATGCGGAATAATTAAAATTTGTAATATCTAAAAAATAATAATACAATCTGAGTGTGTAAAGCATAAAAGCTTTCAAACTACTACCATCTTTCCTGTCCACCATTATCTTGGTAAATCCGACAATCTACAAAATGTCTTTTCCATCCCGAGAAAGCGCTTTAAATTACGGTAATTTCTCGAAAACAACGTTAAGAAATACGCCGATCTGTTGAAATTATATTCTTATCATTTTAGAAATAAATAAAAAAATACTATATAATTTCAAGTTGAGAGTATTCCAATCCAGGTAGAGCTGGGTAGTTTTCTATTATTTAATTACACCAGGTAACTAATTCTACTAAAAGCTTTCTTACGATGGTATTTACGTCGGTCAAAGAATCGATATCTTCAAAGTATGCTTCATAATTGCTTAGTCACTATCATCGCATGTCGTTATCCTTTCCAGCTGAAGCCTATTAAACGTTAAATAATAATTATGCATGGACTTTCTTCCTTGGGATCAGCACTTAGCCAGTCTAACTCCCCGAATTCGCAAGCTCTCTTATGTTTTTCGAACTCTAAGAAATATACTTACTCCTATAACATTAAAAATGGTTTACTATGCTCTCTGCCAATCCCAGTTAGCACATGGCATTATAATTTGGGGCGGCTGTGCTCTTAATTTTATTGATCCTCTGCAAAAAGCCCAAAAAACGATTTTACGTGCTATCAACAAGCGACCAACAAGATATTCCTCCAATAGACTCTTCACAGAATATAATGTCTTAAACATACGGCAACTTCATCTAAAATTTACACTAACACATTTCATGTTCAAACACAAGAAAAAAACTCTCTTACATCACAGTTACACCACCAGAACAATAACCAAACGACACTACAATGTTCCTACACTACGCACCACATCAGCTCAAAGACATTTCATGTACCTAGCTCCTAAAATGTTTAACCTTCTCCCCGAGAACCTAAAATCCGAAACCCAACCCCATATTTTTAAAAAAAATTATCAAAATGGATCCTTACATTCAGTAACGATGATGTGTAAAACTTGCTATTTTAATTGAATTGTAATATAATTATAATACAACTTGTAACTTAAATTAATTGAACGTGTTACTTAAATTACTAACTTAATTTGTTACTTAAACTACTTAAATGAATTGCATAAGTTAATAACTGTACACTGTACCTACCCAATCTGTAAACTTCATCCTCCATAACACAGGGACATCTCTAGCATGGCGGATGAATTAACACAATTTTTTTGTTCATTGTATAAACTTCTTTTAATAAATAAAAAAATAAAAAAAAACTTTGTACGTCTTTCTGAATTAAATATAGCGAGATTTCTTGCTTATTGTACACTAGACCTGTATGAATCACATTCTCAGAGATGAATTATCGTCCCACGTGAGACGTTAAAAACACATTACAAACTTCGCTTCATGCGCTATTTTATTCAAATCAACTTTTATTTCACGAAAGCTTAATCAACGAAGCACTTCAATTATCCGATTGGAAGTCATATATCATTAAAACCATATAAGTAGTAATATGGTAGTTTCTCTATTTCTTCCATTAACGCATATTTCTCAAATTTTTCTGCATTTTCCGAATATACGAATATTAAGAACATTATTCTTGTTAGCTATATCTGGCAAAAGTATTCATTTAATTTTTGTTTCTATATATTCTTTTTAGTGCAAATAAATGGAAGGTATGGCGAAAAAAAAAGTTTAAAATAAGTGTTAGATTGTTGGGAAAAGGAAGGTTTAGAAAACATTCAACCCACAAATAATCAGTTAGGTATATATATATATATATTTTTTTTTAATTGTGTATAGCCATTATTATGAATTATCACCACAAGTCCGATATGAGACTAGAAAATGACAAAAAAATAACCACAGTGCTTTTTTTTTCAGATAAACATGTAATCGAAGAAACTAAAAATTAAAGCTTTATTTAAATAAAAATTTAAAACTGTAATTATTGTAAATATATACGAAATTAGTAATAGAGTAACCCGCGCGCAAATAAAAACATATTTCTAATTTAAAATTAAAAACATCACCGTGGTAACACTGCTTTTCCTTTCATCAACGCTCTTTCTAATTTAAAATTTTAATGTAAAAAAGATTTTTTTTAAATGCCCATTTCAGAGAAATCCGTTGCATTATTTAAGGCTGCATTTTAAATTTACGAAAACTCAATTTTCACCTCTTTATTCTAGCTTGCACTTATTTTTGCCTCAAAACTTGCACACTTCCGCTCTTCAACCATCCCTGGTCCAATTTTCCTAGAAAATTTATGGCCGTAACGTGCTGCAGCTTTGAAAGCTTGGTGAAAGAAAATGGGCATTCTGCTGAAATCCTTTTAGAAATGAGAGGTGATATTCTGAATCTCGTAAAATTACAATTTGCTAGAAGAATTAATATATTTGATAAATAAATCTGAAAAAAATATATTGGTAAATAAAATAGTGAAATAGAGGTAGGTAGGGCAGAAGTGGTATGAAAGGGACATTTTCGCTGTAATTAAATTAAATAACTTTTTATTGAAGTTGGATACGTATTGGAAAATTTAATTATTTAATTATTGGAAAAAATAAACAAAAATTAACGTTTTCTTATAATCATTTATTGCTTTTCGCAGTCTTAAAAAACGTGTATTTCGTTCCCTTCATAAATGGACAGCATTGGAAGGGACGCGACATTTTATGAAAGGAACAGCACATAAATATTAAATAAAATCAGACTACTCTATGCTTAAAGTATTATAAACTTATTGTTTAAAGTATGTGTGCTGCAGCAGGTAGCTTGATATTATTAGTATTATCACTTTCTTTATTGTTAATAGTATATGAACGTCCCGTTCATAAACGTGTATTGTGTGCCTTTCATAAATATCACTCTCAAATCATAAACATAATAAAAAATCGTTCTTTTGTAATAAAAGTATACTGACCCTTTATTCTCATATAACTATTTAGCTATTCGGTCATAAACAATAGTAAACAACTTAATAACTATTTCACAGCATTTTAGAACACTTATTTTAACGATAACGAAAATTTACTTTTTGCTACAAATAAAAACAAACGCACGCCATCACCATCTTTGGAATGACAGCAGTGTGAAATTAAGTGCGAATGGACATGCGTTGGGGTTGCTTAAGAACAAAAATAGTGTTGATTCGATACGATTTTTATTTTATCGGAGATTTAGATTGTCCCTTTCAATACGTGTCCCTTTCATACCACTTCTCCACTAATATTCTTGAATCGTTTATAAGATAAAGTTAATAATATCAACGTGATGCAAAATTAAGTTATTTCAGTCAAAATTAAGTTAGTTTAGTCATTTATTTATTTAGTCAATTAAATGAAAATATTATAGTACATGCGAATTTAAGACTGTTCGTCACATTTCATAAAATTTCATAAATCAAACATTCTAACCCTTAATCTTAAATTACACATCATTTAATAATGTTCGAATATTTTTTAAAACTATTTTGTAATTCTAACCCGAAATCTTAAAATACACATGATTTAAAACGTTCGAACATTTTTTTAAACTATTTTGTAATTCTCGTCATTTTATTTAAGAATATTTTATCTATAGAAGCATTTCCACAGTGATGTATGCAAATACTTCCAAATATTCCCTACTTATTTGTTCACAAGACTAAAACAATAAAACACATTTAAATAACTCACTAGCAGCCATGTCATTATTAATCAATTAAGAAAATATTAACATTTAATGTAGGGAAATCAGATGTTAAAGTACCCCACACAATAGAGAATCTATTATCATAATTATTTTCCAAGTTATGCCTATGTCATCTTTGAGGATGCTGTGTGGAGGGTTTTTTTTAAGGAAAAGAAGATGAAGAGAGTTCTAGGAAGGAAAAGAGTTTAAGGTGTGGGTAGTAATCTGGGGTTAAGTGTGTCCTGGTCATCCCCCTCCAAGAACTAGACAAAACTCACCCCGTGAACCCGGGCACCCCTGCTAAATCACCAAACGAAGCGAACCACTTGGGGTAACCTATGGAGGTGTTGGTTATCCAATAAAGGTTCCCTGGTCGGCGGTACCCATTCTCACCTCCCAAATTGAAGTGAATCGGTTTATTCGGTAAGAAATCATTTTAGGGGTAAATGGATTCAAATAAATAAGTCATATCAACGTGGCCTACCCACAGTTTGAAAATGGCCTTAAGCGCCGATACTGCTGTCACAATAATAAAACACTAAAAATCTTGCAGAAATGAATAATAAAATTTTTAAATATGATTTACTTTAAATTTAAAAAAATACTTTAAATCTGGCAAGAAGTTTTCCTCATATTCTAGATCCTAGAGTAGATACCTATACTATTATACGCCTCGGATGAATTCTAACGGTAGATTTACATTTAAACTTTGGCCAATTTAACTTAATTTTCCAATCCTTAGACGCATTACGCTCCGCAGCTTTGCACTATTATATACAACACTCTGAGCGGGAATCGAAAAATATATATTTGGATGAATTTTATGGCACTGAGAGCTGAAAGAGCTGATCTTGGAATATTGAACGAATCATCTATCTGTCCAAAACTTAGACAACACGTGGGAGGTACGAGAATATTCACCTGAATTTTTTTTTATTAATTTGTTTGTTACTGCGCATTACAAACGAATTTTCTTACTTTTTAAATTTATTTCCAGAAACTGTGAAGAATGAATCGAGATTGCATACGAAGCTATTAATAGCTATTAATATGATGGTTTCACCTCTTCCTCGCATTCGATAAATGCTGGCGTCCCACAGGGATCGGTTCTGTCTCCGACTTTGTTTTTGTTGCACATCAATGACCTCTTGACATGTGCACCGATTCATTGTTACGCGGATGACAGTACAGTCCATGATAGCTTTTTGTTTGACAAGCCTCCAAAGGGCTCACAAATCCCAATGGCTCGGAGGGCTTTGAAACAAAGAATGGACGGTTACCTCGAGAGTGTTTTCTCTTGGGGTAAGAATAACCTCGTCGAATTTAATGTTTCAAAGACCCAATCATGTCTGATTACGTCTAAAAGGGATCGGAATGATAATCTAGTCTCCTTCAACGGAAGCAATCTCCCGAACAGGCCTTCCATTGATATGCTTGGTGTAACTCTAAGTGACCAGCTCAGGTACGGGGGCTCCATCGAGGCCAGAGTTAAGTTAGCCTCTCAGAAACTGAGCGTACTGTACAGGGCCCGCAGATACTTTAATAGTACACAACTGCTAACCCTGTACAAATCGCAAGTGCGCCCCACGGTTGAATTTGGCAGCCACCTCTGGTCTGGAGTCCCAAAATACCTGAAAAAAACCCTCGACTCTGTGCAGAAACGGGCGGTCCGTTTGATAGATTCTCCCAACTTAACAAATGGACTGCAATCTTTAGAGCACAGGCGTCAGGTGGGAATGCTGTCCTTGTTCTACCGGTATTACAATGGAAGATGCTCCGAGGAACTAGCGTCACTGATCCCCTCGGCACCGGTGCATAGTCGGGAAACACGCCAAACACGCGCTCAACATTTGTACACGGTTGACATTAGTCACATGAGAACGATTTGCCGACTTCTGTGTTTCCTCCCTCCTACAATATGGGTCTCTTCAAGACCCATGTTCACTCCTTCCTCTCCTCAACAGCACCCTCCACACAGCATCTTCAAAGATGACATAGGCCCTGAGGGAAATTATTTCCCTCAGGGCCTCCTGTGTGGAGTTAACATAAAAAAAAAAAAAAAATAGTGGAAAGGAAATAAGTTTTTTTTTTAAATTTATCATATCACTTTCACACAGAATGCCCTGAGAGAAAAAAGTTAATCCCTTAGGGTCTATGTCGTTTTTGGGGATGCAGTGTGGACGTGTGGGGCTCTGACACGAGCTATGACACTAGAATTTATAAACTGATAGGTGTTAGTCAGTAATCTTAAACACTTCGTGCACAAACTTGAAGTCAAGATAATCTAGACATTCGCTTACGATATAAACCTGCTCAAGCATGTTACCCTTTCATCACTCTGACATTCCTATTAATAAAAGTTTCTATATTACAACCCCTTCCCTTGTGAACTCATCCCGTGGTTCGGTACAGCATGATACAGTTACACAATATAGACTCACTTTGATCTCGACTCAAGGCATTCCACGTGTATGATGGAAGAATCTCGGGAAATATATTAAACATCTCGTGTGAATTACGCGCTGGTAAATTAATCGTAAGATGTCATGGGTCATTGACTTTCAAATTTAAATCTTCGGATTATCTCAGATATTGCCACTATGAACGTATTTTTCTCACAACTTAATCTGAAATATGCTGCTGTATCACAAATGAGATTTATACAGCGTGCTGTATTCACTGATGTCACAAATTACTGTGATCCAAGAAATTTTGTAAAATTTTCGGCGGCAAAAATTAGATCATTTGATTATTTCAAACATTGCCATTTACTAACAATGTAATTTGACTCAAGCGACTGTATCTTTATTTTCTTGTGTAATGATAGAGAACAAAATAAGTTGCAAATTCTGTAAAATAGAGCAATGAGAATTATATAAGAGTAATCAGAATGTTGAAAGATCTAAATTGACCAGATAATTAAGAGGATAGATAATTAATTAATTAATCAATAGAATTAATTAATAGATAATAGATAATTAATTAATTAATTAATGAATAGAAAATTAATAGAAATTAATTAACAGAATAGAAAGAACCACAACAAACAAGAAAAAATATATAGTATTTGAGGTATAATAAATAAGTCTTTGTAAACCTAAATGTACAAATAACTACAAAATAAATCATTCTTAAAAATACATTAAATTACAGCTGCAGCTAGTTTGTTGCTCTACTGTTGAAAGTGTTGAGAAAATCATATGGTTTCACGATCGGTAAAATCAGATTTCTTTCGTCTAATATATAAAGTAGAGTACCTACCTGTGGCGGGCGGGCTGGTTTTGAATTGAATACAAATCTACAGTTCTTTTTCGAGGTTGATGAAATTTTGCACAATTTCCTTCAAAACAAGGGAAAGATCACTGTCTACGTAAGATTACGAAAAACTACTCTCATTCCCGTAAAATAGTGTTTTGATACTTTTTGATTAAATTTTTCACATTTGACTTTCAAAATAATAGTAAAAAATAGTAGTAGTAGTAATAGTTGTAGTAAAACAGCCTACATCTGATTTTGAAAAGTTTGCATAAAGCCAGGGCGGCGCCGGAAATATATTTTTTTTTTAAAAGATTGGTGCCAAATTTGCTTCTGCAAAGCTTTACACTAAAAAAAAATCATAAACTTAAGCTCAAATATCAAAAACACAAACTCGATAAAGCTCAAAACCCTTGTTTAAAAGGTCTAAGCTCAAAGTTCAAAGCTCAGAGCTAAAAGCTTTAAGTTCTTCAAAAGCTTTAAGGCTCAAAGTTCAGAGCTTACGGCTCCGTATTTTGCATTCAAAAAGAAGAAGAAAATGATTTGAAAGAGGAATTCGTAAATACAACAATTTTTTCTCGACGGATGTCTAAATTAGCATTAAAAGAAAAGAATCTTACCATACCTATAACGTATTAAATATCAGAAAAATACGTGTTATTAACAATTTTAAATGAATTTTATATATTGATTTAATTGAAACATTATTTCGGCCTAAATAATTCAGTATCAAAAATAGAGTATCTCTATTAGTTTATCTATATTATTTAGAATATTCAAAAACTTTAACTATCTAAAAACATCCTGTATTGTCGCAACGCTCCAATTCTGAATTTGAAAATGGCGGGCGACGAACAGCTGATTCCAGTTGCCTGCAAAATTGATGCTTCGGTTTCAAAAGGTAAAGCTAAGAAAATAATTATTTCAAACAATTTTTATACCACTCTCCCGTAATAATATTTAAAAATATAATAAAATAAATAAATAATTCCACCTAAATAACGTTTTACTAATTGATTAGTTTCATAGCTTCTTCCATACAAAATGACAACATCTGTTGAAAATAACTATAATTTTGGTCATGATGACGTCACACTAGATACCTTGGTTTTCTGGGATCTTGAAAAATTAAAACTTTGACATTTATTTTAACTATAACTACTATATAAATATGCAGTTATTTAAGTTAGAAGGTCATTATTCATTTAAAAAAATTAAAAATTGGACTGGAGTTCCTGATTACCGTTTTGTCACGACAAATGTATGCATATTATCTTCAAAAATTACATTTTTTTAAGGTCTTAAAAACTTTACGGAAAATATTTGTGAATGATAAAGCTAAAAAAAAAACGTCAACCAATCTCGTTGCTCTGATTTAACTCTCCACTAAAAAAAATAACTTTTTCTAATATTGACAACATACCCACGACCACCAACCACCACCACCCATGACCATCAACTACACCCAATTTACAATCGCAAACTTTACTCTAAACCGACCAATCGACCAAAACTTTACTCCAAACCAAACCACCGAGCAACGCCTGGTGTCAGCTATCTTCAAAGTATATAAAGAAGAATTTATGTGTCGGGTGGGTTGGCAAATACCGTGGACACCCTGGATTTGATTTTTATATAAATCTACATTTTACAACAAGAGGACCGACACCATCTACATTAAATCTTGAAAAACTCTGGATAAATCCCGGGCAACGCCGGGTTTCAGTTAGTCAATAATAAACTTTAGTTGAAATTCCACAACAACCTTATTTATTTTACTAAGGGCTCGACAAAACAAGGTTGGGTACATGAATGCCATGACAAAATGGCGGCGTTGTTAACTAAAACGCTTTTTTGAAGATTGTAATCTGCCACTGGAGCAACTGCCCTAATTAATGATGGATACTGTAATGATGTCCTAACTGTCGGTTACAGAAAGATTAAAGCGTAACCTGGCATAATAATGCAAAAATTCATATATGTATCATTCTATGTTGGTTCTACTTTAATAATTGTCATATTTCACAATAAACATTTTATTCAACGGAACAGGCTATTTTGTGTAATATTCTGAAATAATAAATCTAACTATTACGCCGTTTCCCCACAGGGATAGCCAGAGAGAATGGAACGCCAAACAATTTGGTCTTGACACACACTCACTTTTATACATCGTCTCATACATACTCTTCTATTATTCTGACTCTTGACATGGCCTACGCCTTGATCGTGCCGCGTCGTCCTCGGGCGTCCGCGACTTCTTCTACAATTCACATTTGTGTCATATATTTTTTAACACTCCTTTATTCGTGTCGCTCTGCATGCCCAAAGCATCTGAAGGTCCCTCATGCTTACACAATGTGCTTGCATTCTTTACGGAGCTCAACATTTCTCACTCGATCATACATGGTTTTACCAAATACACGCCTTAGGGATCTCATTTCTACAGCATCGGTCTACTTTCATCCTTCTTCTGCCAGTTCCATGCCTCACTGCCATACAACAGGGTAGGTACCAGCACTCCACTGTGGGCCAATATCATTGTAAAATTAAAAGTCACATTATTTCACCGCACATGATACTTTATTGAAAAGGTATGTTAAAACCTCGCTGATTTTGTGATGTTTCGTCCGTAAATTCGAAGTGAAAAAAATATGACGAAGGTTTGTATCAAAGGAATCGTTCACGGCAATGAACCCTAATATTTTTATTATTTTTTATTTTAACTTTTTATGAGTAAAACCTCAAACTGTAATATTAAATTAAATGAAGACATTATGAGCGAAACTCAATCGAAAATCTGGAAACAGAAAAATCAGAAAAAGATATTTACACCTCTGGGATTCGAACCCAAGACCTCTCTACTTTCCGGGTTGGGCGCTCTTATCCACTGCGCTAAGGTGTCGATATCCAATTCGGAAAAATATGCGTTAAGATAAATGAAGATAATATGGGTGGTTCTTAGTCGAAGTATGGTACAGTTAAAAGTGACCGAATCCCAGAGGTGTAAATATCTTTTTCTGATTTTTCTGTTTCCAGATTTTCGATTAACCTAATATTTTTATTTCGCATTACAGTATTATGATTTGATTTCAAGTTTCATCGTAGTATATTTTGAATTTGCTTAGCAAGTGGTTTTTTTATTTGCTAACCTTATAGCTTATAGGTACTATAATATTTGAAGTAACTTAAATGTTGAATAGGTAGTTCAATACATATTATCTCGTTTTCTTCTTGGGAAAAGAATTCCATTGAAAAAAATACGGCTTGTAGGTATTTTTTTTTTTTTTTTGTGTTATAATCGGAACAATCTTCTGGTACAAAATAATCGTAACACAATAATTATGTCATTTCTTGCAAGTTTGGTGTTGATTATCACCTTGAGTAATTTTTAATCGTTAGGTACACATGTTATGAGCGTTAAAGCGCAAACGTTATGAAGGTTAATATGAATCTTTATTAGAACATTTCTCTTTTTAGGTTATTCCCATCAATGTAATATATTATTGAAGAAGAAGTTAACCCTAATAATCAAAACAAAAATAATCAAATAATCTAAATATGGAAAAAAAAAATTGAAGATAATATGCATCACTTATGCATGCTTTCTGGACCTTAGTAAGGCTTTCGACCGTGTTTCCCACCCCTTATTATGGAAAAAACTAAAGGAAAGAGGTATACCATGGAAAGTGGTAAAAATTCTCGAAACTTGGCATCGTCAACAGGAAAACCTTGTAAAGTGGAAAGATGGATTTTCAGAACCTTATTACCTGAAAAGCGGGGTCAGACAGGGAGGATGTATGTCCCCAGTACTGTTTAACATATACATGGATGAACTAACCCACAGGTTAAATAATGCTGGAGTGGGCTGCCACATAGGAGGAGAATGTGTCAACAATATGAGCTACGCAGACGATATGGTTTTGATGGCACCGTCAATAAGGGGATTACGAATCCTCCTGAAGATATGTGAAGAATTCGCACACGAAACCAACATGATTTACAATGCGAAAAAGACAGCACTGTTGGTCATAAAACACGGGGAAGGCCCAAAAAATATTCCACCCGTCTTTCTGAACGGTGAGCTTCTGAAAATAATAGAATCTACAAAGTATCTAGGACATGTCATCAATAACAAATTAACGGATGATGAAGACATCGACAGGCAGAGGAGAGTACTTAGCATAAAATGCAATATGCTCAGCAGAAGATTTCGGCTCTGCAGCCCACGGGTAAAAAGGACGCTCTTCCTAGCCTTTTGTACCACCCTGTACACGTGCGAGCTCTGGGCAAATTTCAAAAAAAGGACCATGGAAAGGCTTCGGATGCAATATAATAATGCATACCATCTAATGTTCGGACTTCCCAGGTACTGTAGTGCCTCTTCAATGTTCACAGAAGGGAGAGTTCCAGGATTCGAAGCTCTATTAAGAACAAGGATTGCAGGACTGACGGGAAGGATAAACCACTCCAGTAATATCCTTATCATGGAAGCCCGTCTGATTCCAGGATCGAGCATAGATGAATATTGTAGAAAAACACTGGCTCCTACAATCTGAGATCCGATGGAACAACAAGAACCTGATTAAAGTACCTAATACATGTTATAAGTACCTAATACGAACTGTGTGCACGCCAAAAATAGCTCTGACAAAATAATTTTAAATCATAGTGAATAAGTCGAATTAATCACAAATTTATTGGTTAATATAAAACTGTTAAAGAGTAGTGTGCTTTTTACTACTTTAATCAACCTAAATCGCCCTCAAATTACGCATTTAAAGTAATTTACGATCTGTGTAGTGATCAATGTTAGTGTTGTCGCAAAAGAACAGATAAAATATTGTACCCGTCAGTTTAAAGGCTAACAGCATTTAATATACGAACATTATCACGCCCACCGCTAATCCGGCCGTAGCCTAGTGAATAGCGTTGCTAGCGTCGTTCATCCCGTTCACAGTCACAGTCTGGAAGGAGCAGAGTTCGCTCCTTAGTTGAAGCAATTATTTTTCTTTTTTAAACTATAATAAGACGATCGGCTCGCCAACCTTCTACCTAAAGTATAACGCCACCTAGTGCAATACACCAAAAACATTAAGATGAATAGACAGAAGAAAGCTACAAAAAAAGCCCCATCTAGCGATTCAGAGGAAGACTACAACACTAACAAAATGATTAAATTCATGGAAAAAAAATTCGAAGATTTATCAGAACAATTATTGAAATCTTTCAAAGAACAAATTAAAAGTGAGCTCAGAGACCTTAAAAAATCTGTAGAATTCTGCTGCAATAAAATCGATGAATACGAAGAAAAAAATTCAAAAAAAGATACGATTATTAAACAACTACAAACAGAAAACAAGAAAATAAAAATTCAATTAAACAAACTGGAGCAATTTCAGAAACAAAATAACATTGAAATACAAGGAGTTCCTTTTAAAGAAAATGAAAACACAACAAAAATAGTCAACAATATACTGGATACCATAAAATGTGAAATAGAATCTTCAAAAATAACAAATACTTACAGAATTAAAAACAGAAATCCGCTTAACAAGTATCCAGCCATAGTTGTATCATTTCAAAATAAAGAAACGAAGGACCAAATTATCGCCCAAAAGAGAAAATATGGTGTTTTGTCCACAAAAAAAATTAATTTTCCGGAAGATAACATAGTTTACATTAATGAACAACTGTCACAACATAACAAACACCTTCTGTTCCTTGCGAAATCTTCAAGACTAGGCTACAAATTCATTTGGGCAAAAAACGGAAATATAATGATGAGAAGGGATGAAACAGCTCCAATCATCCATATAAGACAGCCCGAAGACATTCCATCGGAATAAAGGATTATGTAACCATATTATACGAGCTAATAACTTCTATCTTTAAACATGGCTGATGAAAATTTTTTGTATGAAAATTATATTTGTCAAAATACAACAGAACTAAATAATCACTTTAAAGATATACATTTTTCAGTTCTTAATATGAACATAAGAAGCTTAAGAAAACACTTTGACGAACTTTGTATCTTACTCGATAGCCTAGATTTTTCTCCTAGCGTTGTTGTTTTAACAGAAACACAGATGAAAGAGGTAATTCCTTACAACATTCCAGGATATGTTACCATTTCTTCTGAATGTAAACACACTGGGCACGATGGAATCACCGTATTTATAAAAAATTGTCTCAAGATAACTGCCTACGAAATTTTAAACTTTAAAACAGCAAATGCAATCAAAATAACATTTAACCACAAAAACTGTAACTATTTGCTTTTAGCTATATATAGATCACCTTCATTAAATGAGTCTCTTTTTACTAACGAACTTACTTCGCTTTTAAAATTGACTAACAGAAATAACTTCAACTTTGCAATATTAGCTGGTGACATCAATATAAATATAAATGAAAATAATAAAAGAACAAATTCCATTAATGAATACTTAGATTGCTTGTCATGTGCAGGATATCAGTCATACATAAATTCCCCAACAAGAGAAAATCTAAATAATTCCACGACTCTAGATCACATATTTGTCAAAACACACAAACACGTTATAACTACATCTTCAACACTAAAAACAAACATTACTGACCACTACCCAACATTTTACGGACACAACATTTTAACCGCGAATTCAAAAGAATATTCTGATACTGTTGAAAAAAATGATATTAATTACGTCACATTAAACAATCTACTTCATTCAGAAAAATGGGACAATATACTTTCAATAGCTAACCCACATTCAGCATTAGAATTGTTTTATAAAACTCTACAAGATTATATTTCGAAAAGTACGCGTAAAATTGTTATCTCTAAGAGAAAATATAAAAAAATTAAGCCTTGGATCACTGTAGGACTAATAGTCTCCATTAAACAAAGAGATAAACTATACAGAGAGATGTTAAATTATCAAAGAGCCTGTCAAAAAAATAATGTAAAAACAATGTCGTTTATAAAAACTAAATATTTATTGTACAGAAATTTACTAAATAGATTAATAAGAAGTTGTAAAAAAAAATACTATTGTGAACAAATTGATAAAGCAAAAAATGATACTAAGAAAACGTGGAATATTATTAACGAAATAACGAACAAAAAAAAAATAGCATCAACTGATGTAAATGAGATTAAAATAAATAACAATATTATAACTGACAAATCAGCAATTGCAGAAAACTTTAACAACTTCTTCACAAATGTAGTAGATCAAGTCCTTGAATCTTCTAGTAAAATTGATAATACAACGCCCGTAGATTTAGTATCAACTTTCGATTCAATTAACACCTTAGAATATTTTTCACCCATCACAACAAATGAAATTGAAAAACACATTGACGGTCTAAAATCAACCAATTCTACAGGAATTGATGGTTTAGCAGGCTACACACTAAAAAAAATAAAACAATACATTTTAACTCCATTACAACATATTTTTAATATATCCCTAAAAGAGGGACATTTTCCAGAACAATTTAAAATCTCCACCATAATTCCAATACACAAATCGGGTGAAACGCTCATATTAGACAATTACAGACCTATTTCCCTAGTTTCAAATCTTTCAAAAATATTTGAAAAATGTATCAAAAGTAGAATAATGAATTACCTAGAACAAAACAAAATTCTGTCCCAAAATCAATATGGCTTCAGAAGTAAACTAAGCACTGAAGATGCAATATTCGATCTGACAAAAAAATTATACACATCTGTTGATCAAAATAAAAAAAGTTTAGCTATATTTTTAGACTTGAGAAAAGCTTTTGACACGGTAAATCACAATCTACTTATAAAAAAAATTAATCAAATAGGTTTCAAAAAGGATACACTAAAAATTCTAACTAACTACCTTAAAGACAGAAAACAAAAAACAAAAATAGGGAATTTTTATAGTACAGAAACAAGGATAAAAAACGGAGTACCACAGGGAACTGTTCTCGGCCCAATTCTGTTTCTAATATATATAAATGATTTATGTAATGTTGTAATCCCTGGTGAAATTGTGTCTTACGCTGATGATACAGCAATAATAGTAAATGGAAAATCCTGGCTTGAAACTTTTTTGAATGCAACAAAATGTATTGCATATGTATCATCATGGCTAAAAAGTAATAGACTCTTCTTAAATTACAGCAAAACTTTTTACCTAACTTTTTATAAAAACAGTAAAAACAAACCCCCCAATAACCTAAAAATTAGAATACACAATGCTAACTGTAATCAAGTAACATGCTCTTCTTGCTTTGAACTTGGAAAAGTTGAAAAAATCAAATATTTGGGTATTTATATTGATACAAATTTAAATTGGCAATCACAAATTAATAATACCGTTTCTAAATTAAGATACCTTACTTACTTATTTTACAGACTTAAAGAAGTACTTAATATTGAAAAATTAAAAATGATTTATTTTTCTCTGGTGCAATCTTCACTCATATACGGAATAATAGGATGGGGTGGTGCGCTTGATGTATTTATAAAACCTTTACAAATAACTCAAAATTACATTATCAAAGTTATGTACAATAGAAACACAACATTTTCGACAGATGCACTATACAAAGAAGCTAAACTATTCAGTCTCCGTAAACTATTTATACTGCAAACTATGAAATATATCTTTAAAAACCAAAACAAATTCGAAAAAAATGAAAATAGAATCAACATTAGAAATAATAATGTTTTTTATACCCCCCAAACGAATACCAAACAAATGCAAACTCACAGCAGTTTCATTGGACCTCGTACTTTCAATCTTTTACCGAAAAATATTCAAGTGACAACTAAACTTCTGCAATACATAAAAGAGTTGAAGTCGTGGCTTGACAATGTAAATATTGAAACATTGTTTGCTTAATTTGTATCACTTTATTGTTTTTTCACAAACAGTACACTTATTAATACATTATGCACTTATTGTTACACTATTCCATTATTGTTATATTATGCACTTATTTGTTACATTATACCATTATTGTTACACTACTTCACTTAATGTATGCTCATTTTGTGCAAAGCTGTTTAGACAAATTTTAATCATGTTTTTGCTTTATATGCCCATTGTTTGTTCTTTCTAGGTACAATAATAAAATATATTCAACTATATTACCCACGCACAGGCTGCGCCTTAGTGGGTTCCCATTATTCTTTTTATTTTATAATATTGTATGCATCAAATGTAAATTTTGGGAAAAATAAAGGAAAAAAAAAAAAAAAAAAAAAAAAAAAAGACTTAACTATATTTTTTTGTGAATAGTGTATCTAATGATGCTTCTCTTTTTTTATTTTTTCTTTTGTTAATTTTTATCTTTTTATTTATTCATAATAACATATGTAATTATACCCTATTTGGGATGTGTGGGATTGCACTCCCCTCCCCACATCCTGGAATAAAGACCTTATTATTATTATTATTATTAATATTGATTTTAGGTTTTCACGTAACAAAAGTATTTTTGTAATTTATTTTTGGGGTGTTTGGGGCAGATGTGTGATGCTCTCATCTGCTCTCATCTGACCTGATGATGGACACTGTAACGCTGTCCGAAATGTTGGCTAAAGAAGGAGGTAGCGCAACACGGCATGACACCCCAAAAATAAATTACAAAAAAGAAGATAATTTTGTTGATTCTAAAATTTTAATATTTTTTTTCCAGTCCTGCTTTACTGAATTCTGAAATAACCCGTAGTTTATTAAAGTACATATATCGATCGTCCAGTTGATTAGTCGGACATCTTCGAATATGAGGAAAGCAATATTCGAATGCTCACCAAAAATTAAATATTATTTGCACGTCCATTTTTATATATTCAATATGCTATAAAATAGCACCGGGAGGCAGGAGGTCCGGTCTATTAGTTACCCAGAAAACATCAATATTTTATTTGATTCACTACAAGTTTTTCTACATTATATGGATTTGGTGGTGTTGATGAGTAATCTGAGTATTGTACCAGATAGAGGGTACACTTTTACACATAACTGTTCAATATAAAACTTAACTCAAGTTTCGATTTTTCGGAGATGCCTTATTAATCAACTGGATGATCAATATGTACAACAGTTTTACGGAGACTATGGACAATTAACTAACTAAGTAACTTAACATTTCCCCTCAGGCGTAGACAGAGAGGATATTCGGCCAAGCGATTCGGTATTGGCACAGACTCCTGATATGTACCAAACCGTTATTCTGACAGTCGATGTGGCCCCACTCAAGTACTTGATTCACTTATGGAACTTGTTAAGTTTTATTGCTCATTTTTTTATGCGATCGCTGCACAAGAGTTCCAAAGCCAGTGGGATTATGGAAAGGAGCCCCAGTTGGGATATATTGTCAGGCTGAAGGGAGTGTAGATTGGAAGTAAACTGGGAAAAGGGTGCTACACAGCTAAATCTATTTCAGGCATCTTTTTGATACTGAATGGTGGTCTTTCAACAGAGCTGTACCAATTTAGTTGGAAAGAATGGTTGTTTTCTTTTACACCTAACATGATATACACCATGTTCAAAAACTCACATAAAAAAGGTAAACTTATAAATTTACGTAGAAAACCAAAAAATCCCCTTTTTACGTGATCATTAAGATGTTTTCTAAATACTGTTCCAATTTGTCCGCAACGAAAGGGTTAAAAAAAACTTTTGGAGCCAGGTTTACGCTTCGACTCATTTTAAAAGCCACTAAACAGCTGTTGTTAATCCCTAGAGACCGATTTTTTTTAAATTTGCTTAAAATATCGGATTTGATTTACTCGACAACGAGAGTTCAAATTAAAAAAAATGCAAAACAATATCTTTTCCAAATGTGATGTAGATTCACTAGTCCTGCTTGCAATACGAATTTCCGGAACCGCGTATATATAAATTTGAAAAAACACGAAAACCGTCAGTCTAAGTATTATTAACTCCAAAAACTATTAAATCATGAAATAAAAATGAGGAACAATGTATTAATCTCATCCTTGTGTTGTTAATATTATTATTATTCGAAAAGATCGACGAGAGATAACGCGACTGTTGTCACAAGCACTTGAGTATGTTTACAGAAAAATATCACTTATTTCACAAATAAACATCGCCTTAAGGACAAAGGATTCTTGGAAAGATAAAGCCGGGTTTTCGTCAATTCGCAGGCTGTTGGGGGCAGATTAGGGGAGGAGGATGGCGGACCGCGGGGTAATTTACCCCTTATATCTCGCAGATAAACGTACATAAATATTTTCACGAAATGCGTGACCACGGATTGAAGGTGTTTTTTTAAAAAAAACATCTTGAGACTGTGGAAGAGAAAATCCGATATTCATACTCATTAGAGAAACTCCAAAGAAAAGAGTTGCGGCTCGCGTCAAACCACGGTACTTCAAAAAACAATTTAATGAGATGAGATGCTCAATTTTTTTCTGATAAATGGAACTATCATTAATTTTAAAACAAATAGTTTCATGAAAAAACTTTTCTTTCCAGTACAAATAAACGTTAAATTGATAATAAAATTTTTAAAAAATTAGAGTATGCAATTCACATGTGGTAGAAATGAAACCCTCAGAAAACTGAAGTTGACAAGAGTGGGAAGACTACCGCACAAAGAGGAGACCGATTATACTATCTCATTCTCTTGCAGGCTAAATCTTTTAGATCTCTGTGTTTGTCTCTTTTTGGTGTCATTATTTTTCGTTTCATCGAGTTTCAAATCACAACGGTGCTAAGGAAGTTTTCACTTCAAAAACTTGCCAACGTCATGAGATTGATGCTATTCGTACACGAGCGCTGTACTATCTTAATTTAAACATATTATTTTTGCCCACCCTGTGTGGCAGGCCGGATCGGAAGAGATTAATTAATGGAGACCTTTTGACTTCCCCAGCTGGGCTCTCTCAACCCATTGCCTCGTACTGCAGAGCGAGGAATAGATTCATATGTCTGTCACTCCTGGGCACACCGACCCCCATATTCCAATACAACCCTTATACCTTTTGCTTCCTCTACCCCTCATATATCTTCATCTCCTTCCTTTCTCTAAAAACACCTTCAAGGATGACATAGGCCCCGAGGGAGATTTTTTTCCTCAGGGCCTCCTGTGTGGAGCTAGTGTAAAAAAAACAATTATTTTCATGAACCTAAATGCTCTTGGGAGTCTATAACAAAGCTGGGCTCTCTCAACCCATTGCCTTGTACCGCAGTGGGAGAAATAGATTCATACGTTCGTCACTCCTGGGCACACCGACCCCCAGATTCCTATCCAACCCTCATACCTTTTGTTTCCTCCATCGCTCGTATCTTCCTTTCCTTCCTTTGCCTAAAAAGACCCTCAAGGATTGCATAGGCCCCGAGGGAAATTGTTTTCCTTGGGGCCTCCTGTGTGGAGCTAATGTAAAAAAAAAACATTTATTTTCATGAACCTAATTGCTCTTGGGAGTCAATAACAAAGACATACATACATAGACATAAAACATATTATGTGGGTTTCGATCGGCGATAAATCTATGAGAATATAGCGCTATTACGCGACTAGCTTTACACTTTTGTTGTGTATTCAAATTTCAAGATCATTGCAACGGTTTTATTAACATTAATTTCACTGTGAGCTGCAGAGTTTGAATAATCCGTTAAATAATAAAACATGGGTATCCTTGTTGGAAAATTTCAAAACCGTTTATTCACGAAAAGTTTTTCAGAGGGGCAATAAATTGCCGGGGGAAGTTGGATAGTTAAGCGAGTAAATAATATTTTAAACTTTTGAACGATACTTCTGGAACATTTTTTGTATGTGTTTTTAAAATGTGAAAAATGCTCCAAGAAAACTTCGTTGAGCTTTTTGCCAGTTGAATAAACGTTTCCTCATTATTTTAATACGATCAAGAAAATGGAAGAAGTTACAGCTTCCACGTGATTTGAACTTTGAATCGCTTAAGTCTGATCGAGCTGACTTCATTAACTTTTATTATAACTTAGATTTCGTACAATTCTTCGTTTTGGGCGCGGAATCTTTATTTAATAATGCCGAATCATCAGGGCGGGTACAAACCCCCCATTGGGGTTAAGTCCCAACAACGTAGAAGCTAGTCTAGCGTAAAAATCAGTCTAGTTTAGGGCAGCGCACACGAAACTAGATTTAGATTTTGGCAGTCTCGTTCCTCAATATCGGTCATTTTGTCCCCATCACTAGTCTGGCGAAGCGTTCCGTGGGCGGGAAAATTGAAGCGGTTCTTTTTTGTTCCGAAAGCATAAGCGGTGTTCAGTATAGGGTTGCACAGACGATCGACATCGTAGCTGGTAGGTACCCAGTATCGATATTTTGACGCTTGCCTATTTTGAAGCCACCCGCCGAGGCTTAATGGATGGCTTAATTTAAATTTTGTTCTGTGAGTCGGCGTTTTGTATTCGCTTAGCAAATTGAAAAATACAGCGAAACGAAGAAGAAAAAGGTTGTATTTTGTGAATTTTCTCACGTCTCTGAAAATGAAAAAGTATATCTATTTTTTAAAGTAATTGATGTATTGTTCATCCGATATCTTTGTAGAGAGAGCTGGGAAATAGACTAATGCAAAAGTACAGGTATTTAAATGAAGATATTGTTTTATTAATGACCGGTGAGTGGTTGAGTTGGCATCGCGTTTGGGTCCCCCCCAGGTGTCCCGTGTTCGATTTATCGGCTGGCTAAGTTATCCATCGCGACACTAGCAACATTTTCTGCTTCCTAGGTAGTATGAGATTTTCATATATTGTCGGATTATTCGTTACCTGAGAAATTTTGTTTAAAAAATATATATATTTTTTACATTAACTCCACACAGGAGGCCCTGAGGAAAATGCTTTCCCTCATGTGTCATCTGAGATGATGTGTGGAGGGTCTTTTTGAGGATAGGAAGGAATTAACATTGGATTGGACCCATGTTGTAGGAAGGAGGAAACACGGAGGCCGCCAAATCGTTCCACAGCAAAGCTGTTGAACACAAGAACGAGTCTTGTGTTCAACAGCTTTGCTGAGTCGAGCTTTGTCGAGTTTGTTAAGTTAAAATGAATTAATTACCGAAATATTAATCGTATATCCTCCAAACCATAAGAACACATTTATTAAAATTATGTAAATCAAAATACGTACCTAAAAAACTGTATTTAAATCAAGTGAATGAGATGAAACAAATTTATACTAATCCCAGCGATATATTGTACGTGACCTCATCGTTACAAAATCTTATGAATTATTACGCGTGAGAAGAAGAGGATGAATGTTGATGACGTTTTTAAAAGCGCTCGCTGGGACTTGTTTATCGATAAAAACTGTTTAAAAATTATCATTGTAAATTTTAAAACATTTGCACAATCTAATGTGCACATATTTCCCTTTTTTCTTTTTTTTAGTACGATATATACGCTTCGTAAAGGTTATACCTACATTTGTTGAAAATATTTTTTTTTTGCAAAATGTTACTACTTTCTACTATCGGAATACACAATGCTCTTCCTTCTTCTCACAGATAGGAAAAAAGCATATTTTTATGTTCATCGATTAGTGAACTCAGGAGGAAAACAAGAAGCAAGAATAGAAATGTAAGTAGTATTGTCAAGATGTAAAAAACTGCAGCGAATAGAAGATTTATCGTTCTAGTGGCTTACAGCTAATAGGTACTAGAACTAGTTTATATTGGTTTTGCAGTCGCAAACAGAATCATTCGGAAGTTTAATTTTAATAGTAGCAATTTATATCCGGCATGTTTTTAAATAAACAACTTTTAAATAAACTTGCGACTTGAGTTCTCTTCAAAACAGGGAATTTTGTTTGAAGTAATCCAAATATAACACTCGATATGGCATTATGGCAGGTGCTGGCAATTTGTTTTCGTAATTTTATTTTATCAACTTTTCGTAAAATGTGTTAATTAACTAAATTTCAATGATTTGTTCCTCTCCACGATTTCCTTGAATCTCGCAATATTGCTCACCCAATTGTAGAAGCTTTATTCCATTAGCTCCGAATAATATCTATCCTTATTTTGTATTCTCGTTAAAATTAATAATATGCTTGATACGTGTGATTACAGGAGTGAAAATTTCAAATTAGAGATCACCATTTCGTAGTCTGCCTTGAGTCAATGGAAGTGAAAGATTTTAATTAGCACAAAATATTTTGAAAACAATCTTCCAAATAAACTCCACATTAAGTTAACCAAAAACTAGAACTTTTGATGTTTTTATATAATATAAGGACTTTATAAAGGGGTTGAATAATATTTCTGCATTGTTTTTGCCTGGGTTCCTAACGAGTCTTTAGCTTTCACAAGTTCATGAAAACTGAAAAAAACGACTATTTTGCTTTTAAACAACGCAACTACTCGTTCGTTTCCAAACGATAAATATCTCAAACCGATTTTAGCAGATAAAGCTTCTCACGAAACCAATACATTTGTACGGGTTCTCTCAGTGAATGTGGATTTCAAAACTGAAAAATTGGCAACACAAAAGACAGCAAAATAAAGAAAAAAAACCAGAAAGAATAGGAACTTGGAACATGCCACTTCTTCCACTTATACTAGATCTTCTAAACAACAACAAACTACTCTTAAATATTTTCTGTTCCTCTTCGCTGCTTCTTGTGTTTTAAATTCATCCTCTCTGGTAACTGAATTGCACCAGGGGAATCTATTTAACAAAATGAAATTTTCATCACACTAAGTGCATTGTCACTTTATCATAATTTATGCTGTGAAAAATAAAATAAAAACTTGAAACGAGTTCCGCAGATTGTTAGTGGATTTTCACTATGAATGTTTTTACTGGTTTCTGAAACTTATCTTAATCGTTCTAAAAGCACAACTTTAATAAAAATGATTTTTTTTTTTTTACATAAGCTTCACACAGGAGGCCCTGAGGAAAATAATTTCCCTCAGGGCCTATGTCATCTTTGGGGATGCTGTGTGGAGGGTTTTTTAAGGAAAGGAAGGGAAGGAGAGTTTTGGGAAGGAAAAAGGTTGAAGGGGTGGGTAGGAATCTGGGGTTCAGTGTGTCCTGGTCATCCGCCTCCAAGACCTAGTCAAACTTCACCCCATGAACCCGGGCACCCCTGCTAAATCACCAAACGTAGCGAACCACTTGGGGTGACCTATGGCAGAGGTGTTGGTTATCCAATAAAGGTTCCCTGGGCGGCAGCACCCATTCCCGCCTCCCAAATTGAAATTACCGAGTTCTTTTATATTACTAACTATGTTAGAGTGAATACTGCACAATCTCCAGCGCCTGAGAAATTATGGATTCACAAATCAGGTTATATCGTAGTTGAGGGTAAGGGTAGGAATGTAGGAGATGAGGGAAAGGAAGATTGGTAAATACATTTTTGTTCAGATCTAATCGTGTACGTGTTCATCAATTAAAATATTTTTGAAGATGTGTGTGAACACTCTCTTTCAGAAAGCCTTAAGAATTATTTTGTTTCAAAGGAATTCGAAAATTATTTTCTCTTGTTTTTTTACGTATTCTTTAACACCGCTATCGCATTTGTATTACTTATATTAATCCTCTGTCTTGTGTACAATATGAAGAGAATAAAATTAAAGTAACAAACACAAAAACTATTACTGGCACATTGGCCCTCGAATCGTTAAGTTTAAAAATTGTCCTTCACATTCGAATTAATTTTGTACCAAAAATTTTTAATCTTTAGTGGTGTACTAAATCTAATATAACTTTAAAACTACATGTTAAATCGTAATAATTTTTTTTAATTCATTTGTGTATTTAATCAAGGTATGTAGAAAATGCATTTTTTATTTTAAAATAAAATTAACATATGATTTAATCTCGATTTAAAAATGACTTAAAAAAAAGGTTTTTTTTTAATTATTATTTAACCAAAAACTAGAACTATTGATGTTTTTATATAATATTTCTCTGTTTTTATTTTGATTCTTGTAAAAAATTACTAGTCCTTTCAAAATCTGAGTTCTCAATGTTGCCTATTCAAATTTGATTGTAAGACAGGTCTACTTAAACTGGTTTATTCTCTATATTAATTAAATAGTCGTGAAGACATTGGGAATTCTTATGTCATAGTCAGATATTTTGGTTTATAAATGTGTAATTTCTAGTACTTTGTAAATATTTTAAAAATTATAGTGCATGCTATAATTTTAATTATGATATTATAATGTTCTCCAAAATGACCTTGAAAGCATCTCATCCGGCGATCTCTTGAAAAAAGCCATTCCTTTGTCCAACTGCAAACATTAATGTTCTCCAAAATGACCTAGTAAGAATCACATCCTTGCGATGCTTTCAGGGACATAAAAAAACCATTCCTTTATTTAGAGTATTATGAACTAATTGTGCAATTTGGCTGTCCTAAAACGGGAAACCTTCCCAGTTGGACAGACAAAACATCATTATGTAAGGTTTTGTACTGAAATATATATATAAATAAATAAAAAAAATAAAAAAATTGTACATTGGTCAATATTATTGGCAAAAAAAAAATATGTGCGAGTATGTATACCTACTTATAACAAAATTTTTATTTTTTTATTTTAGTCCTCAAAGCAATTTGGGACGTGTAGGTTCACTTTGCAAGATTTGCAAGACTCGCCATTTTGACAAACTCCCAATGACGCAGTTTACTAACAAAAAATTCGTTCGTAAATATCTATTGACAAATCTATAAAATTAATTGTAATTGGAGGGGACCCCTCCACTTTCCCAACGGCGTTATAAAGAAATATAATTATGGTCAAGACTCTATTTTTAATAGAACGAAGCCACATTTATTTAAACGACTCTGGACCCTTCAATGTCCATGCATACGGGGTTAGTAAGCAGGATGCAAGTACTTACATTAACACAATACAAATTAAAAGTAATAAGTAACCTACATGATAAACGAAAAATTATTACAATAAACATTAAGGCTTGCGGCGTCGTGTCAATTTGGCGGATGTGGGTACCGCCGCCCCAGGAACCATTTATTGGATAACCATCTGGTATAATTCACCCCAAGTAGCTCGCTAGGTTTAGTGACTTAGCAAGGGTGCATCGGTTTACTGGGTAAGATTTGCCTAGGTCTTGGCGGCGGATGCATTTGCCCACCTACTATGTGGCGGGCTGGATCGAGAGAGCCTGGTTGATGGAGACGTTTTGAACTCTTCAACCGGACTCTCTCAACCCATCGCCTTGCACCGCAAAGGGCGGGATGGATTCATATATTTGGACACATTAACCCCAAATTCCTACCCACCCTTAACACCTTTTATTTCCCACCTGTGTGGAGCTAAAAAAAAAAACAAAATTAAAAAAAATAAACTTTTAATGTCTACAGTAAATTAACATAAAAACAGTTTTTACAGTGATATTAATTTTGCGTGAAACTTCAATAGTTTAGTGGTAAAAAAAAGTTGTTCAATTAACTAACTACTTAACTCTTTTTGTTATTTATTTTTGGAGTGTTATGCCGTGTTGCGCTTCTTCCTTTTTAGCCAACGAACTTCCTTCTTTAGCCAACGTTTCGGACAGCGTTAAAGTGTCCATCATCAGGGCATTGGAGGGGACCCCACCACTTTCCCAACGGCTGTGTGAAGAAACTGATTGTTTAACCTCCTTAGCCGCACACGTCAGGACTCTAATTTTTTTGTAAAAAGGAAGCTACATTTATTTTTAAACAAATCTAGACCCTCCAATCATCAGGGCAGATGAGCGTTACAGTGTCCATCATCAGGGCTCATGAGCATATACTGTAACGCCGTCCGAAACGTTGGCTAAAGAAGGAGGTAGCGCAACACGCCATAACACCCCAAAAATAAATAACAAAAATTCTTTTGGCCGTGAAAACCTAAAATCATACCTAACTACTTAACTCATTTAAAACTTCAGCCCACAAAGCCAATGCTTTCGATAAAAAAATATTAATATTAATAAAAGAAAAGAGAACTCGGTTTTTGCAGAAAATGCTTGTTTCGACTGTATTATTTTGTTTGTTTGATACAAATGATGTATGGGTGGATGGAGATGAAATGAAAGTTTGATGATTGCGACGGCAATTTCTTATATCCTCTTTCTGTTTTGTTGACACGGTACGTAATGAATAATGCTGATTTGTGGAGTGATATAACTTTTCTCTTTCGGAATTAATCGAACTCTCTTTGAAGCTTTATTCTTTCGTACGCCACATTCAATTTGTAAAACAGATGTTTCGAAAGAAAATGATTCATTTCTGCTATAAGATAAAAAGAAAGACAAGATAATGGACTCTGGGGAACGATCTGATATTGAATTGAGTTTCTCTTAAATTCCTTTGTGAAAAATGTATCTTTACTTTTGAATTCTATCCATAAAACTCATATTACCGCTTGGTTTGTGTTCCATAAAAAGCAAAAACAAAACTTTAGGGAAACAGCGAAAAATCAGGAGAAAATAGGGCGTTTTATAAAGGCTGTCATTATTCTTTAAAGGTTATCGTGTAAGGATGAATATAAGTAATGACGTGTTGATGATATCGTCAAGTGTTTGTTCTTTGGTTCAAAAGTGCAGTGCGAAACGGACAACTAGATCGTTGTTCTTTTTAACCTACATAAAGTTGTCTCCACCAGTTGGTGGAGAAAAATTCAACAGAATTACCAATGTTATTATTTTATAATTACTTTAAAATCTACTGTACTAAAGACATAACGACTGTGTGCGTTTTAAAAAAAATATGTGTTTATACTTTTGTAGTAAAAATTATGTGACAGAGTTGTAACTCCTCGTGATAGAAGTGCATTTCATACAAATCACAGTTGTCTTCTGCCACCTCGACTTGCGTGTATTCTATAATGCTACAAAAAATGATATGACGACATAAAATATAAAACTATTTTTGAACGCCAGAAGGTTTAACCTATCGAGTAACAGTGGTTATTATTGTTAATGATGTTTAATAAAATATTAATTAATTTTTATCTTTTAAAATCACTATTCGATGCTCTTTATTGGTTTTTGATTGATATAATTTTTTTTTTTTTAAATTGGTTTTCCGTTTAGCCGTTATTTCTATAAAGCAATGATTCCCGTAGATTCGAATTCCGATAATCGAAAACAAAAGCATCGTGCAATTAATAGCATTAAATATTAAAGTAGCAACGGTTTCGTAAAATAACAAAGGATTCGTAAAATAACAACAACTTCGTACATCACTCACTATCTGGATTCAATAAACAATTGTATTTGATTAACTCCAACCTCGCTTATTCTAAATACCCTAAAACAATACACAACAAAAACACCGGCTGGAAATATTCCATTGAACTCGAATACCCCGAAAAAGGTAAATTCCGCATTAATTAATTCATTTTTCGGTAGCAAATAAGTTAATGTACCCAATGTCTTTGGAGAAATATACCCGTGTACCCGTATTAAGCTCAATTTTTGCCTTCATTAATAATTACGCTCTAATTAATCCGTCACCCCAAAACCTAACTGTATCTTTATATTGAAAGCGGCAGAATACAGAGTATACATCTATACTTCTATACTAATATTATAAATGCGAAACTGCGTATGTTTATTTGTTACGCTTTCAAGCATAAAACAATAAAACGATTTTTTAAATTCTTTTACCAATAGAAAGCTACATTATACTCGAGTAATATTGGGAGTATATAAAGGTAAGCTCTGAAATTATAAAATAAATATTAATATATATTAATTTATTATACGTTTTCTATCGCTTACAAAATCGAGTTACTTCTGAAAACAAATCGTTGCTATGGAAACGATGTTGAAATTTCAGGCGTCGTAGTTAATATCTATTTACATAAATAAAAATGAATCTCCGAAATGTTTGTACGCGCACAACTTCCGAACGACTGCACCAAATTGGATAATTCTTTTTTTAACTACTGGTGAGCTCTGGCATTATGAAATTTAGGTGGCACGCGAAAACTGAATGTACCGGGAATGAATGGAGGGAGGGTGGAGGGGGTAGGGGGGAGTGGGGGGGGGAATCGATAAGTGCAAGCGCTACAGTAATTTCCCCCTAATACCATGCGAGCAAAGCCGCGGGTAAAGCTAGTATAATATAATATGCTAAAAATTGAAAGAGGTGTATCGTTAAAATAAACAAATACTGCTACCGATTTAAGAAAAACATTTCATCTATTTGGTTTAAAGTTAAAGTGTCGTGTTTACGCTTTCGAGAAGACTCCATTTCATTAACTTTTTTTTTAACTTGGCAGAACGAAACGAACAGAAACGGACGCTACACAGTTGCTAGAATGCACAGTGAAAATGTTCCAAAACAACAACGAAATGCAGGTGACTGGTAAAATTTTCAGCGAGAGAAAGTTAGTCGGTGGTATTTATAGAAACTTAGTGTGTGATACGATGTACATAAATGCGAGCCGTAGCCACAAAATTTGTTAAAGGAACGAACCAATTGCAAGCGGCACAACACACAATAAAGAGTATACGCAGCGTAAGTGTAAGATAACCAAACTCCTTGGTGTACGAAGCCTTGCGCTTAGGTTTGCGGCGGACGGTTCCATGACAGTTGATCCGCCGACAATAAGGAACTGCAGTGAAAAATATTATGGCTTTAAAAAAATATGTTCATATAGACCAATAAACGTTGATTCTGAATATATAAGTTTTATTAAATAATATTTAACGTAGAGTTTTAAAAAAAATATTAAAAAGTCAATTTTAAAACAGTTCATTAAAACACCCTGTCAAGTTGGTATTATGGAGGCGTGACATCACCGCTTCCATAAAACGCTCCAATGCTGAAATTCAAAATGGCGGACGCCGAACAGCTGATTCCATTTCCCTACAAAATTCATGCTTCGGTTTCCTTAATATTGATTTCG
The DNA here is from genome assembly GCA_936435175.1 of Glyphotaelius pellucidus. NCBI lineage: Eukaryota > Metazoa > Arthropoda > Insecta > Trichoptera > Limnephilidae > Glyphotaelius > Glyphotaelius pellucidus. Next base: position 18,069,831 of record OW386548.1, read on the forward strand.
ATTCGTAAAGCTAAAAAAATAATAATTTCAAACACTTTTTATACCACTCTTTCGTAATAATATTGAAAAATATAATAATATAATAAAAATAATACAATAAATAACGTTTTACTAATTTAATAGTTTCATCACTTCTTCCATACAAAATGACAACATCTGTTGAAAATAACTAAAACTTTGGGCAGATGACGTCACAGGGCCAGATGTCATCACGGTGGTTTTCGGGGATCTTGAAAAATTAAAACTTTGACATTTATTTTAACTATTAAAACTATCTATAAAAATAAAAATAAATTTGCAGTTATTGTTAGAAGGTCATTATTCATAAAAAAAAAAATGGACTGGAGTTCTCTATTGCCTCCCTGCTAACGTATTCATATCTGGTTACCAAACGCGGATAAAGCCGTTTCAAGCAAACTTTTCCAATCTGAATAGTGTTCTTTCACGATACAAAGATTGTCGATACTGATAAAATCTGTCACACCCTAGCTTCGACAATTTAAAAAAAAAATTGTTGTCACTACTTTACAAAACACCTTTCAGCTGCTAGGCCCCAGACAGGCCAATAAAACTGAGTACCTATATATATTTTTTAAATTTCACTTTAAGTGAGATTAAAATTGCTTATTTCGGATAAACAGACAAAACTTTACACACTTTAATCCTTAGGTTCTCAATCTTATTTTGCCCACCGCCAGCTTTGAGAATATTTTTTTTTTCTAGAGCCACTAATTTTCTTTTACTCACCATCTGTCGCGAATCTGTAACAGCTATGCCACGATTATATTTACCACAGCTTGTTATGGGAGGGGGGGAGGCTCAACTGTCACGAAATCAATAATTCGATAAATATATCAAATTATTTGTTACACCTTTTTGTTTAGTAAGTTACAAAAGCAATTATTTTGTAATTTACGTACTGGGTTGCAAACTCTTTCCTTCTTGTATGTATGATACAGCGTCAATTCCTTAAGACGAATAAAAACGCTAGAAATATTTCGATTCTCATGCCTTCAAAATTTAAAATCGAGCGTCTTTTTGCACGAGGTGAATAAGCAAAAAAGTGGTTTTAATTTATTTTTTCATAATTTTATAATCACGAAAAAAAGTTAGAACATACAAAACTTCAAAAATAATCTCAGCCATAAAGGCGTATTTTTAATAAATTGTTTCTTATATTACTTCATAGTTAAGTCATGCAAAAACATTTTTTTTATGGTTTACGCTTATATTTTTTGTTACGTAAATAATAATTTTATTGAAATTCCAATACAAAGAAAAGCTATTAAAAGCTTCAATTTATCCGTAGCATATGTTGTGATGTTCATAATGTAAACCAAATCGTCGTAAAGATTAATCTAAATAGTATCTTAAAATGATTTCACGTATAGCTTCATCTTAATAATAATAATAATAATAATACACGAAATACGTGGTTAGCGTGTTTTTCGTCTTTTTAGACCATTTTTTTTACTGCCCACGCACTCACTGTGCCATCTTTACGCCCCCTAATTTTTTTGTGTCTTCTACTGCCCACCTGAAAGTCTCAAACGCCTACAATGGGGTGTTATCACCCACGTTGAGAACTTATGCTTAAATCGGTTTATCTCGATAGTCTTATAATATAGCGACAACAGTTTTCTTTCAAGTACACACTTCTGGGGATTACCTGATCAGTGCTAGAATGAGTAAGCTTAATTATTTCCAACATCGATATAACAGATCAGACATAAACGTCTGTGTCTTCATATCTTAGATAAAATCAATCATCTTACCTTGGATTTCAGCTCACACTCCTAAGATCTATCTGTCAGGAGTAATAATTGGTATCATTATTGGAAGACCGTTTCTTACCTGTAACAAAGAAAGATAAAAATATGTTAGACGTAAAGTTATAATCATAACTTATGGATGGATGTCTGAAATTATTAATGTAATCTATTTATATTCTGAACAATAAATATATCCAGCAATACATAAAAAAATAATAAACACCGCACAGAATGGCCTCGATATCTTATCTATCTAATTCTCCAATCGAGGCCGCTCGCAATCGCCATTAGAAGCACGTAAGTTGGTCGACTTTGTTATTCTCAAGGTACTTCGATGTCAAACTCAACCAGTCGACATCGACAAAACTGTCAAAATTTAGTACAATGGATCCTACCCTTAGATCGTTTGCCGTGCACCTTCGTAGGACAGTTATCGTATAACTATACAAATTTGTTTTAAGGTTCATATATTATAACGACTGATTTTCCGGTGATTGGCTGCAATACATAATGGTTGTAATACGGCTCTACTTGTCGTAAGATATGGGTAAGGACCGAAAAATAATCCTCCAGCTGCCCTGAAAGGTGTGAACCTGGAGGTGACCGAAGGAACTAAATACCTTGGTCACATAATCACCAGTAATCTGATGGATGATGACGACATCGACAGAGAAAGACGAGCTCTCATCTTAAAAGCAAACATGCTCAGTGGAAGATTTCGTATTTGCAGTTCCGCCGAAAAAAGGACTTTGTTCCTTTCTTTCTGCGCAACGTTGTAAACGTGCAAACTTTGGGCAAACTATAAAAAGCGTAGTGTAGAAAGACTTCAGGTCCAGTACAACAACGCCTTCCGCATAATGTTTGGTCTCCTCAGATATTGATGTTCACGGAGATGCGAGTTCCCTTATCAGATTCAGGGTGGCAGGAATGAGGGAAAGGATAAGCAACTCTGGAAATACCATCATCATGGAAACCCGCATCAGTCCATCCTCCAGCATTGACGCACATTGGAGAAAAATACAAGCTCCTAGTGTAGTCACAGATCTCTAAAGGCTTATTATCATTATTATCTTTTTTTTTCTCTTTAATATCACTTTTATTTAATCATTTGTTTCTTTGTATAATTATATTCACCTACTTTTGAAATGTATGTCTTTATGGAATGTGTGTAAACATCTTATAATTATTATTATAATGTAGAGCAATATGAAGCAGATACTCTGTGATCAATAAAAACGTTTCGTCAGAAAGTAGATGGTTTTCACATAAAAGTTGACTGCCGACATAATTTGTTTCGATGTTGTCTGGCAGCTGCGTTTGGTTTTGAGTAATTTACATGGCTGTCAATATCTCTTCAACCCTTCGACAAAACATTCGACAGCAAAATGAAAGCTTGTCAAGGCGACAGATAATTTTACGTTCAAAGACAGCCTATAACTAAAAGCTCTTGATGGCTATTGGAGAATTAAGCATCAGATATAAGCAAAGTTCCGTGAAGATTGCCCCGATGAAGCCAACAACCATAGGTAACCATATATATAAATCTTCTCCGTGTCAGAACTCAATAAGCGGGATAAAAATATCAGTTTAACTTATAAAATTTTTTTTTTTTTTTTGTAGCCATAATAATTTATATACATATCCAACCGAAACTGTGAACATCCGTAAGTAATAATTTAAGAAATTGTATGTAGGTAAATATTAAAATACGATGAGTTTCACAAATGTAAGTTTTGTACTTACCTGGATTGTTTTAATGTGTTAAATATTTGTAGTAAAGCGTAAAACAAACAAACCGCCAAAAAGTTGTCAAAATTTTCATAACGCCAGAGCTCATCGTAACTAAGAAAGAATTAAAATTAATTTATTTTTATTTTTAACTTAATTAGCAAAACCTCAAATTGTTATACTGCCTTTATTAATTAAATTAGTTATTCGAATAAAAAAAACAAGTTCCTTGTTATTATTAGGCACAGTAGATTTGTTTGTCGGTGCGTGGGTGCATGCGTGAAGTGTCGTCTTCGTATGATGTGAAATAAATTTCTTGTCCAATGAATTTTGAATGATCATAATAGGTATACGAGCATAAGTCATATAAGAGAAGCGATAAATTAGATATCAAAATTAATTTATTATTTATTAATTATGTATTTCAATTATTTTTTTATATCTGAATATTTGACGGTGGCGGTTTGAGGTCGTAATTTTTCAGGTTTACTAACATTAATTAAGAAAATTTCTTCTTTTGAAAGGCAATAATACTAGGACCAAAATATTTTTAATTTAAAAACTTTAATCTTTATAAATCGCATAATTATAACATCTTATGATTTTTCGCAAATCTGCGCTAGTAGGTATACAATATATAATGAATGAATAATAACTTAAATAAACGATAATTATAAACAAACACATCATTTAAACGAAAACCAAATTTCCGTTGACACGTGGTTTTTTTATATAAATACCGCAAGAGACCCAACTGCTCCCGTCTGGAGCCAGTGAGACTAAGACATCCCCAATTGGAGTACGTTGTAAGGCTGAAGGTAGTGAGGAGGGGAAGGAGATGGGAAAGAGGAAGGTGGGAAGTACCTGTCTATTCAGATCTGGTCACTAACCACGGCTAAAGCCATTTCAAGCAACGTTTCAATTCTGAATGGTGGTCTTACACCAGGGCTATACTGAGAGTATCTTGCACTTTGGAACGTTGCGCAAATATACTTTATGTTATTTTAAATAAATAAATTGTGTATATCATGCATTATTGGTTTGCACCCTCATATTTCAGAATAATTGCAAAGTTCCTTTGTTCCTGAAACTGATAGCCTCTATTCTGTTCCAATAAAATATAATATTATAAACTACCCCGTTGAAAACTTTGCCCAGCGTATGAACCAGAGCGTGGCAAAATAATTTCCTAACACAAAAGCTACAGGGGTGGCGACCCCTAACAAAACGAAGCATTTTGCAACGACACCTTAGTTGGCATTTTCCAACAACCTTACGAAATGTTAAACCACAGGGAAATAAATTGAGATTGGATTTGAATAAATACATAATACATGCGAAATGGTGTTTCCAAATGTAAGTTATTTTAATATGTGTCGGCTAGTCTGATAATTTATTTTATAAATGTTTTTTATATCACGAACAACACCCCACATTTATAATCCTGTTTGTTGGAGCATGCACTTCATTTTTTATTACGCGTACTTTTTGTTATTAAAGAAAACAGAATAACAAAGAGTACGTTTAGTTTGTTCAAATTTGAATATATTCGATTTACAATTTAGCTGTTCAATTTCACGTTTTTTTTTTTAAGTTTTGCGATGCATTATTTTTTATTGTATTAAAAATTGTATGTGTTTATTTTTCTGAAGTTGAATAACAACTTTGAAACATGCTACACGCAAACAATTCATCTGTGTGAGTACTCTTTTCAGATTTTCATGAAAATAATATTTTGGAAATGAGACTTCTTTAGCCCCGTTGTTATTTGAAACATGGATGAAACGGAAATGACGCATTACAGTACCTACGAAGCGTCAAACCGCGCTCATTGGTCGCTTTGATTACGATCTCACTTTTCAAGGCTTCTGTTGGTTGAGATTTTTTTGGTAAGTTTCGCTTCTACCACGTGTGAACTGCACTCGATTTTTTCTTATGTTATCTCCACACAGGAGGCCCTGAGGAAAATAAATTCACTCAGGGCGTATGTCATCTTTGTGTACGCTGTGTGGAGGGTCTTTTTAGGTAAAGGAAACAAGAGAAAGTTCTGCGAAAGAGAAAGCTAGAGGGGTAGGTGGGAATCTGTGGGTCAGTGTGCTCAGGAAATACAACCGTATGAATCCATTCCTTCCACTACGGTGAAAGGTAATGGATCAAGAGGGTCCGGCTGGAAAAGTCAAAAGGCCTCCTTTAATCATTTTCTTTCAATCTGGCTCGCCACACAGTAGCTGGGCAGATGCATCTGCCGCCAAAACCCGGACGAACCTCACCCCGTAAATCCGGAACCCCTGCTAAGTCAACAAACGTAGCGAACCACTCGGGATGACCTACTGTAGAAGTGTTAGTTATCCAGTAAAGGGTTGCCATACCCGCCTCCCAAATTGAGGTAAACAGATTTTATTTTAATAAAAGAAATATTAAAATAAATAATTCTGAACAGATTTTATTTTAATAAAATAAATATCTGTTCAGAAAAGTAAATAAAATACTTAAATAGGAATTAAAGTAGGCAATTCATATGTTTCTGTATACAACCCTTCCAAAAAATATAACAGGATTAATTGTTGTGATGTTTGATGGAAAAATAATCTTTTCAGGAAAATATTAAATTTTGATAAAAATAAATTGGAGTTTTAATAAGAATAAATTAAATCACGGATAGAGTGGCAACCTTTTTTTTAATTTATGTAAAACACAAACAGGTTGTGTTATATAATCAGTTTGTGTTATTCTGTATTCACGTCAAATTCAGACAACAAACGTAGAACAAAAATGGCTCTCAAACTGGTTTATGGCGATGCTAATTTATAACCCTATATACAAAATAATAATTCCGAGCCGAAATAAGGGAAAACGAATTATACGAGAATTTTAATTGAATTGAAAATGCATGTTCTAAATTTAAACATTACTTGAATTTCTAGGAAATATTTTGATTTTTAAAAATTATGTTTTCTATAGAAGATTTTGAAGGTGTAAAAAAGTTTTAGCATGGTACAATCGATTTCATCCAAATTTCACAAGTAAGACAATCTATTAAGATCAGTCAAGTGAAGTCATTTTAACGCATAGCCGTTTCGGCATCAATAGGCATTCAGTAGTAGTACTCAGTACGTAGGTTCGTGGTTAATCTACTGTCGTATGTAGATCTATTATTTATTAATAATTTTTGAAATATTTGCCATAGGTCATCCCAAGTGGATCGCTACGTTTGGTGACAGCAGAGATGCCCAGTTCATAGGTGAGGTTTGTCAAGATCTTGACGACGGATGCGTTTGCCCATTTTCTGCATGACGGGCCGTATCGGGAGAAACTGGATAAGGAAGATCTTTTGACCACTCCAGCCGGATTTTTTTGACCCATCGCCTTGCAATATAGCGGGGGTGATGGATTTATACGTTCGTCACTCCTGGACAGTTTGACCCCAGATTCCTATCCAATTCTTATTATTTTTTCCTTCCCTTCCCTAAAAAGATCCTCAACATCGCATCCCTAGATGCCATAGAGCCATATTAAATGAAAATAAAATAAAATAGATATCTTATAAACGTTAATTACCTTTATATTTTTTTCTATTTGTAAATTCGATAGAGATATGGAAAGATCTCGTCTGTATGATTAATCTGCGTACTAATCTGCCAGTGCCTTCACCGCAGTTTTACAGAAAGCACAACATCTGTCATACAACAAACGGATTGCAATCTTTAGAGCACAGGCGTCGGGTGGGAATGCTATCCATGTTCTACCGGTATTTCAATGGAAGATGTTATGAGGAACTAGCGTCATTGATCCTTTTGGCACCGGTGCATAGTCGGGAGAAACGCCAAACGCGCGCCCAATATATGTACACGGTTGACATTTATCATATGAGAACGGGTCGTTTTTTCGACTCGTTCTTGAGTTCAACAGCTCGGATATGGAACGATTTGCCGGCATCTGTGTTTCCTCCCTCCTAAAACATGGGTCTCTTCAAGACCAATGTTCATTCCTTTTTCTCCTCAAAAAGACCCTCCACACTGCATCCCAGATGACATAGGCCCTGAGGGAAATTATTTTTCTCAGGGCCTCCTGTGTGGAGTTAATGTAAAAAAAAAAAAAATAAAAATAAAAACATTCATTGTTGTCAAATTATATTATGCCTTGTGAAAACGTATGCCTTTCCAACAACGACGGTTGTGTCAAAAGGTATAGAAGGTAGATACATTAATGATTGAAGATCAAAATATTATTACAAACAATATAATATTATCCGAGTTAAGCAAAGCCGTAACTTTTTGAAAATGTTTTGAAAAGCTCCGTACACAGTATACGTTTAGCATGCAAATGAGATGACCCAACTCGGTGACTTATTCCCACTGTAAAGTGATCAACATTCCTAGGGCATGACTGATGCTGTACTTTTTGCAAATTACCCTCCAGGACCCGGAATGGTGAACGCTGTCGAAAATAAATGTTTTATTTCAATTTCCAGAGACAAATGCGAAAAAGTTCTCCTGTTTTAAGAGTTTTACAAGTGAATTTCTAACAAATTTCTTTCACGTTTTACGAATTACGTAAGCCGACTTTTTGTACGACAGACTGTGTCGGCTCGGCGTATATTCTTTGTGCGTAGAAAATTGTTCGGTGCTTTGCAGTATTAGAGAATTTTGAGGAAACTATCTCCTTACATTTTCACATAAATCAACTTCAATCGCATTAGTTCGATGATTTCTTAACATCACTTTTAGAAAGATTGAATGATAATAAATTGATTCAGTTATTCTGTGAATATTTGAGAAAATTAAGTTTTTCCTATATCTAAAAAAATATATTTTAAAAACAAGCGCAATATATACGCAGATACGCAAGGTGCAAAACAGTATTTTAAAGCAGAGGATTCAATTTTATGATACCACAAAAAATGCAGATACAAATTTGGTAAAATCGACTGCCTTAAAATTTATCATAATGATTCACTTTTATTAAAAAATTTCAACTTTTTTTCATTGAAAAATTTTCCACTTTTCAGTAAATTAAGAGGATTATAAACGCTAGAAATATTTCGATTCTCATGCAATGAAAAAAAGTTAGAACATACAAAACCTCAAAAATAGTCTTAGCCGTAAAGGGGTATTTAAAAAAAATTGTTTCTTATAATAATTCATGGTTAAGTCAGGCAAAAACATTTTTTAGTGGTTAAAGCTTATTTTTTGTTGTTATGTAAATAATTATTTTATTTTAATTCTGATACAACGAAAAGCTAGTAAAAGTTTCAATTTTTCCGTAGCATATTTTTTGATGTTCGTAATGTAAACCGATTCGTCGTAAAGATTAATCTAAATAGTATGTAAATAGGATTTCACGTATAGTTTCATCTTAATAAACGTATAAAAAACAAAAATACATAAAATATAAAACAAAAATACAAGTGCGCAGTTTACATGCGGTAGAAGTGAAACCTTTAGAAAACTAAAGTAGACAAGTGGGGAGGCTATGAAGCACCGCATAAAGAAGAGACCGATTATTCTATCTCATTCTCTCGAAGGATTAATCCTTCAGATGTATAGTGTCGCTTTTTTGTTTCACCAAGTTTCAAATCACAACGATGATAAAAAAGTTTACATTTCAAAAATATTCAATGAAGACAATTTTAGTGACTCAATCGAAAATTGGAATTAAAGCACCTCCCCGGCAAGGCTTAAGTCCTGGGTTCGATTCTTAGACGTGACATCTATCTTTTTCTGATTTTTCTGTTTCAAATTGTCGATTGGGAGTCGCTTATATTGTCTTCAATAATTAAATATTACAATTTAAGTTTACTCATTAAGTTAAAATAAAAAAAAGTGACTTAAAGCTCTATTGGTTTTTCTAAAAGAAATAAAATAACATACTGAACGCCCAAAAATTGTTCTGGAAGTTTTTTTGATTGATTGATAAAGTTCCCACTCCAAACAGCATGGTTGACGTATTACTTCACAGCGTAACAATCGTAAAAATTATACCGTAAAACATATTTGACGGCCTCCATGGTCGAGGGGTAAGGCTTTCGACCAGCAATCTGAAAATTGCGGATTGAATTCCCGGCGTACCGAATAAATTTTATTTGATTAATTTGTGTTATTTCATATTAAAGTAAGAACAATAAAATATAGCAAATTTTATGGCACGTTCTAGGGCAGAAAATACTATCAGTATTACACTGGTGTAAGACCACCGTTCTGAATTAAAACTTTGCTTGAAATTGCTTTAGCTGTGTATGGTGATCAGATCTCAAGGTACTTTCCCGTCTTCTCCTCCCCATCTCCTTCTCTCTCCTCACTACCTTCAGCCTCACAACACACACCAATTGGGGATGTCATAATCCCACTGGCTCCAAACGAGAGCAGTTTGAATTCTCAAATATAGTTTAATTTATAGAAAGTCAACCGAGCAGTGTTTGATGTTAACATCGACGCGAAAAATATTAAGAATTTTGTGGACTTTACTGCCCAGTTTCAATGTTTCGACCTTTAAAAGGAGTATTTCTATTAACTAGTGGTCGCCCAATGGTCGAAATTCGACCATATTGTAATGTTTTTTTTTATGTTTGACATTCAGTAAGACCATAGATCAAAGACAAACAATATTAATCTATTCTCAATTTGACCATAGACTTTAACAATAAACAATAGAGTAAAGACGCGTGTGTGTGTGTCAAATACACGGTAGTGTGTGTAATGTTTTTATTATTGATTTAATGTATTTTTATGCATAATTTTTTAAGAATATTAGCATTCTGCACTCCTCCTATGTACAAATTATAAGTGTGCGAAATTTCATACTCCTCCGTCCGCGCAATTTTCGTAAAAAGGGGTACAAAGTTTTGGCTTCACGTATTAATATAATGATGATGATGATGATGATGATTTAACCTCAATTATACCGCAGTGTGAATAATTGCACCTCACTGCAGAATATATTGCAGAACTTTACTTAGAAACGTTCAAATACAGCACCAAAACCACTCCGCTCTTGGCAATTTTCGTATTTTCAAATATTTGTAAAGCCTCCTTCGAGATGCGGTGAAATTCAGTAGAGCTGCTGAAGACGTCTTAAGCCTAGAGCCTTCTAGGAACCCCCTCAACCTCCATAGCCCGGGGTCCTCTACACCCCGACCCGCCACCGCGGCGTTACTTCATTTAAAACCTTCCGCTGAAAGCTCAACTGAAAACTTCGCTGAAAACTACTCTTGAATGTTGGTTTATGTGAGTATTCTAAGAACAATTTTATTTGAATAAGCTAAAAACTATTTCGTACGAAAGGTAACGTGGTTTGAGATAAAAAATATTTTATCCTTATCGTATTATTTCTTTTTTTTTCAAAAAATAAATTTTCGTTAAATATTTTAACCTCTCACACCTCGGGCGTGCTTATTTTGTGAGGAAAGTCAAAATTTTTCCGGTTCGCAATAAAATCCAAATAAATGGAATATTTCTGAATGCATCCGTAAACTAAAAACTCTTTTTGAAAGGTGATGAAATACACTTACAAATTTTATATTTCTATATATTAATACGTGAAGCAAAAAATTTGTACCCCTTTTTACGAAAATTGCGCGGACGGAGGAGTTTGAAATTTCGCACACATAGTTTATATAGAGAAGCAGTGCAGAATGCAATTTTTTTTTAAATTATGCATAAAAAAATATATTAAATAAAAAAAAAACATTACACATTAAACATTAATTATGGCCGAATTTCGACCATTGGGCGACCACTAGTAAACATATAATTTTTTAAATATAAAAATTTTCAATACACACATAATTTTTTTTTTTTAGTTTGCTCGCTTTATGTTTTGTCTCGCCAAAATAACTGATAAAAAAAAATAAACAAATATACATATTTTATTAGGCAAATTTATAATAAAAGTTATCTTCAACTTACTTTAATGGTAATGCGCGTTTTCATCCCGCGACAAAATATCCCCCACAAAATATCCCCAACAAAATATACTCCTACAAAATATCTTACGGACAAAACATCCTTCAACAAAATATTGACTAAAACCTAACCTAATAGAACCTTACCAAAAAAATGGGACAAAAATGCAAACATCCTGTAAAGACAAAAAATTATTGTTGTCTGTATTGCTAATATTGTATCCCTGCTAAGCCATGGTTTCACGGTAAAAAACTTTCAAAACGATTCATTTCATGTATCTCGAGAATGAGAATTGGTCACTGTTCAATTGCATCTCACTTGTCTAGAATTAGAGTTTTAGATGATCCGTTCTGCCAGTGCGGTGTGGAAGAGGAAACCCTCGACCACGTTTTCTTTAACTGTAACAACCATTCATCTTTCAAGAACATATACCGCCGGCTTATTAAAATCACACACCAGTCCCCCCTTAACATTTCATACCTTTTATCTCTTAACAATTCTCGTGTTCATACAGCTTTATGTAAGTTTATTAACCTGAATGAATTCAATATTTAATTTGTTTTAGTGATCTAAATGAGTCCAATATTTAATTTGTTTTATTATTTTCCTATTAGATTAACCGAAATTTCTTATCCATTTTAAATATTACCGGCACAAAGCACTCTCTCCAGGGTGAATTGCCTAAAACCAAAAAAAACCAAAAAAAAGATATTATGTTGGGGATATTTTGTCGGGGATATTTTGTCGTGGGATGAAAACGCGCGGAACCCGTTTTAATGTCGTTTCACGTGAAAATAATAAAAAAATTCTTTTTTTTTTAAATTACTATCGGAAACTTTGGTTTCATAAAGGTGAACATTTTAATTATTTTGTGGTTAAATTTTAGATTTGAATATAAGACGTGGTATTTTATTTTTCTAATCCGTTTAGATTTTAGATCATAATTCTAACCATAATATTAAGGGAGACAACGATTTTTATGAGACATGTATGAGTTGTTCCGAAAAGCGAATAAATTAACCCGAGGGATTAATAAAACTAACTAGTTATTATTTTACTAGGCAAAGCGCAGGAGCAATTAAGCAAGACGTTTATACTAGACAAAGTAGGCACTATGCAAAATGGATACCTCTGATTTATCGGTCAAGTTGAGAGTTCTAACCGAGCCGAACCCTCTGATATGAACATATCTGGAGACGGTGAATTATTTCCCCATCTGGTCTCTGGTAGGTTGACATGTTGTTTTTGTATTGTTTTGTATTAATTATACTTATTTAATACCCTTGCGTAGCGTGGATTGACTAGATGATCATTTGTGGAAAAGTGTGTGGAAGGGTTTAGTTTTTCCTGAGGGGAAGATTTAACCCGGACATAAAGTCGAAAAATATAAAAATTGGATAATTTGTAGAGCGCCGGTTTTGCGAAAAATCACCTCAAGGGCGCTGATATCCGCAATTAAGCCGTAAAGCTAAATATGCAACAGAACTTTAGTGCGTGAGTAAGAATTACCATTGTTAAGGATTCATGTAATTATATGAGACATTTTCTCTGTTTTATGATTTTTTTTTTTTTTACATTAACTCCACACAGGAGGCCCTGAGGAAAATAATTCCCCTCAGGGCCTATGTCATCTGGGATGCTGTGTGGAGGGTTTGAGTGCTCCCCTCCACGGAAATCTTTAGTAAAAGGCGAAAGTTTTATTCGTTATTGAAGGGAAACCAGAGTTTGATTGTTGTCAAATAGGATTTTTTTTTCAAAAGAAAGACAAACATTCCCGGGCTATGAATAACCCAACAGTGTTTGAAAATCTCCTAGTACCACTATAGAAAGCTGAAAATTTTGCTTGTGTTGTGATGGAGGACTTAGCCAGCCGAGGAATCGAACACGCGACGCCCGGGTGGGACCCAAACGCGATGCCCACTCATCCACTGACCGGTCAAAATGGTTAATGCTTAAACGACTCTTCACATTATTTCTAAGCGTTCTGATTATATCAATAATGCGGATGCTTGAATTTATTTAAACGGAAAAAAATATTCATAACACGATTGTAATAATATTCGCCAGGTCCATTAGAGAACATTCGGGAAGAAACTTATTTAAAAAAAAAAAACACCAGTGCACAGATCTCAGCTGTTGAAAACTTGACTTGGTGCATGCAAATCGTATGTATAGTTTTTCTAATATGTTGTCAACCAGGTTGAAAAACGTAGTTTTGAGAAAAATGCATTAAAAGTTTTGCTGAAACTGAAAATGCTGTATCTCCGCCAATTTTTCGAATTTCTTTAAAATATTAAAGGGGGGCCGCTCCTTCCGCCTCCCCGTTAGTCCGCCACTGCATGTGTGTATTCTAATAAAGGCATCGTCATTAGACCTATAATATTTTTGTTTATGTAATAAATACAGTATTCTTCTTTCAAATTATTTCGAAGACGTCGTAATATTCACTTAAGTGAACTCAGCTGCGGTGTAAATACTAAAGGCCTTTACATTTCACGAGGCACGTCGGGCAAATTTAAGTCTCGGGTGATATGTGTAATGCGAAATGTCGTTGGAACGGAGCCGAGGCGCGTTTCATTAGTCTCCAGTAATTAAATCGTGACCTCCACTGCCATCTGTCGGCGCTCTCATTAAACACTGGATTTTGCTGAGTTCAACATTGAATTATTTAACTTGTCGCCGATATATATGCAATACGATTTCAAAAATATTTTGAGTTGACACCACGGCAAGTTTTCTTTTAATTTCTTTTCTTTTTCTTCGTATGGAATGGAATCTTGTTTTTTCGATGCTTATTCTAATGAAGAATGTTCAAAATAAGCTTCACCCAACGAAATGTAGCCTATATAATTCATTTCCACTCCTGGGCACCAGACAATCTAAACAACATTAATCAATTTGAATCAAACGAGACGTCACAAACGCCCTTCGTACAAACATGTCATTTTGGCGGCAAATGAAAAAATATATCAAAAATATTCACACGAGGTAGAAGTGAAACCTTCAGAACACTAAAGTAGACAAGAGTGGGGAGACTGGGAAGCACTGTTTTTATTTATGTGAAGGATGATTTTTTTTCTATATTATCGATTTCCAGTGCACCTTTATTTTAATTTGGCCATCTTATTTGTGTTTGTGTTTTCTTCTTCGGAGTCGCTAGATGTGGCTTTCTTTTGTGGTTTTTTTTTTGCCAGTTCATTTGGGTGTGGTTTGAAGATTGGGTATTGATTTTACTTACATTTTTTTAGATTTCGTAGATCCTCGAGAATCCTTGGTCCGCTGAATGTCTGGCTACTGAGGTTGTCAGGTGCTTTGTACCACTAGACCAAAGAAGACTTGCATGGGACAGAGAATTTATCGTAATGTTTTGGACCCGAGTACCCGTGAAATAAATAAATATTTTATTGTTATCTCATTCTCTCGCCGACTAAATCCTATAAAAGTATTTGTTTGTCTCTTTTTATTGTCGCTCAATTCTGTTTCATCAAGTTTCAAATCACCTCAACTTTTTATTTCAAAAACAAATTTAAAATTGTCAGTAAAATTGTTTTCGTCAAAATAAAATAACATAAATAGTTGATATTACCATTGTAATTTTTACAGCGAACAAAATGTGAAAATACTCTGTTCTAAAAAAATGTTCCGCCGCCTTCGTACAATTTTCCAAGAAGGTGGTATAACTTTGTTCTGTTATTGTTAAAGTTTGTCTGTTCCTCAAATTTACACCTCCAGTGTTGCCAAATCTCTCCGTCCGGTTGGGAATATTTAGGATGGCATAAATCCCTCAGCTTTTAATTACCTACCCGCTGCCGACGCGAAAAGTCTGGTTTTATAGACCGCTTTTCAAAGACGTTACAGTCATTCACGCGGTGCGTTTCCTTGCCGGGATTTCCTCTTCGTTAATGGGGCAAGAAAAACAGTTCGGTACAAAACAAAGAGAGTTGTTGAAAGGATTCATTTCGACAATGTCTGATTGTCACGATTTTTTGTTGGGATTTATTTATTTATAACAGATAATACCCAAAGTGAATTTTGGGTTAAGGCGGTATAATACCCTAATATTGGGGGTTTACCCAAGGCTCACATTTTAATAAATTCCGACGAATTCGTAAATATAATAACTTTTTTCTTTAAACCGTGACCCGGAGATGTGAGTAATTTATATTTAAGATAAATAAAAATAATACCTCACCATTAATATATTTAACGTAGAATTGTTTGAAAATTTTATTTCCCCTATAAAACTTTAAATTTTGCGGTGAACACCAGATTTTATTTTTCTAGACGATGAATTTAAAACTTCAGGAGGGATTCATTTAGAAACATCTTAAATATTAGTAACAAGTTCTTCAGAATTAATTAAAATGAATCCGACGGAAAGGTCGAATCTCCAGGCCCGCTAGAGCGAATTCCGTACGTCCGTCCACTACGCCGTGCCGCGGGCGTACATTTGTTTACACGCTTTTTCCACTTACGTCGTTAAGATTTCCACATTTTTCTTCTTCGTCTTTTTTTGATAGGGCAAATTCGACAGTAGGTCCGTCCAATACACGAGTCGCGAGTCGCAATTTGTATACACGGCTTCTTTACTTACGTCGTTAAGATTTTGAATATATTTTAGGGTATTGTGTCACCTTAAAATCAGCCTTAAAGATTTTTATCAGAATGCAGTGATATATCGTCCAGCGCGATCAGCTGGCGAAAAACCACCATTCAGAATCGAAACATCGCTTGCAATGATAATAACTGTGTTTAGTAATTGAACTTAAATTTCCAACCTTCCTTTCTGCAACCCTTTCCAGCCTCCGAACGTACGAGGCGTGGCTATTAAATAAACTGACCCTGCTACAGAAGAAGTACGCAGACGCTAGCAACAATAGCTGTTAGAAGTCTTCTCTTCCGAATGCAGTATCTCTCGCTTCTGTAAACAAATCCGTATAGCCGTAGCCTTCGTTCACATAAGAGAGCGAAGAATTGTTTTGAAATTTCCCATGAAACTTGGAAAAAACGCTACTAAAACCAATAATTTATTAAAAGTAATGTATCGCAAAGAACGTTTATAGCGTGCACATGTTTTTGGGTGGTTTAAGCAGGCCGAGAAGACGTTGAAGATGATTCATGCTCTGGTCACCTTTCTACGTCAAAAACGAATGACAATATTGAAAAAAAATCGGTTACCTGGTTTGATCTGACCATCGGTAAGTATTTGTGCAATTGTTGAAACTGTAGAAAATGACAAAGAATGCGTACGGCAAATTTTACATAACAATTTAAACATGCAAAAAGTGTGTGCCAAAATGATGCCTAAATTCTCACGTTTGAACAACAAGAAGCTAGCAAAAATTTTTATACTGATACTTTACTCTGTCTTATGTACTTACGTATTCGCCGTATCTTGCGCCGTGTGGCTTGTGTTTGTTAAGGTGAAATCTACATTAAAAGGAACAAGGGTCCGTTGAAGTTGCGAAAGAGAAAAATGAAGAAGCCGACGACGACAGAAGACGACTGCCAACACTGTTTCAACAACAACAAAAAAATGGGTTTAATTTTGTACTTACCTACTTATTATGACAAGCATTCGATTTTCTTTTAATTTTTTCAAAAAATAAATAAACTTCATAGTCACACTGGCTCCAACTGTGACTCTTGTACGGGATTAACATAAAGAAGATAATTGGCACTAACCTACTAGCGCATTAGTGCCCTTGAGGTGATTTTTCACAAAAACGGCGCTATATAAATCATCCAATTATTATTATTATTATTAACCTACCACCCTACCGATTTATAACATATTTTTCTGAAACACTCTCAGTTTTTAAGTTTCTGAAAAGGTATAATTTGTTATTTTAAACGACAATATCTACACATTTGCCATGCCGAAATGGTAATTATTCGAAATTCCCTTGATAGAAAAAGTTAGCAAAGTATGCTCCGAAAATTATAACAAACACTTTTTATCTGTTATTTTACAAGTTGTATGAAAAAATTTACAATGTTTCTTTAAATGCTTGTTAAGGCGCCGTACCCGAGCCCGAAAAGAGGAAGATGGAGAGATATGTAATTACGAATGTTGGAGAGAGCGCGCTGATATTTCAAGCGATAAAATTGAAGCGAAAATTGTGAAAATGTTTAATAAAACATGACTCGTTTAGAGTAGAGCAAAAATCTTGTCGGGGTTGTCTAAAACAACGTTCAAAGAAACACTGTGATTTTTTTCATACATATAACTTGTCAAATAATAGAAACAGACGTGAAAAATAAAAATTTTCGGAGCTTACTTTGCGATTTTTTTCTATCGAAGGAATTTCATATAATTTGCGTTTCGGCGTGGAGGTTTGTATAGATATTATCTTCAAAAATAACATATATTTTTTTAAGAGCTTAAAAACTTCAAATGTTCAAGAGAGATATGCAAGAAATCGGTAGAAATTCGGATAGTGGCGGCCTACGACGTTCCCCACGAGATTTTTGCTCTATTTTAAATGATTCGTGTTTTATTAAATATTTCACTATTTTCGTTAAATTATAATCGGTTTTTATTATTAGCACGCTCCATCTAAAATTCATATTTACATATCTCCCTTTCTTATTCTTTTTGAAGGCTTACTACCCGGCCTTAAGGGCAAAATTCACACACGTACTTGAGTAGGCACGTTGTACAAGCTCATTCTGAAATCTAGGGAAAAAACATTTTTTAAACACAACCACTCTGAAGGACTGCGAATGAGGTAACGCTCGACGAGCCGATCCGTTGCGTACATTCACACACGGATCTGCTTGAGACGGACGGACTTGATGATGGACGGGCAGGTCTCTGTCCGCTGCATGACTCTCTGTCTGAAGGACTGCGAAGAGGTCCGTGTAATTTCTAAGTTTTTTTCTGTCCTTTTGCCCATGCACATAACATTGAAACGGGACGGTGCGCAGTCGACAAAAGGGGAGGAAATATGAAGCGAGTGCGTCCTCTACACTTTCACGTTCGTATTTTCTCTTGATTACGTTTTATGAACAAAATATTCACATCATGAACGAAGGTAAAGGGCATATTTATTATCTACGTTGCAATAAAAAATAAGTACACACATAACGGGACTCTTGTATTTATATTCATTTCCTTACCACATTATAAGGATAAAATCAAAAATACGAAAAGTCGGTGAAACATGTTTATTTCCCATTGAAATCTTCGAAAACATAAATAATTCATATAAACACTAAACATAACGACGCTTTTATTTAAAGTTTTTTCGGATGGATGATTTATAATCATGCGCAGCTTTAAATATTCCCTTTCCCTATACTTGAGATAAAGGCGCTTTACGCAGGTTATCCTGTCCCTTTATCTCCAGAATCATTTTATCTGACTTTTATTTATAGCCAGGTACGATAAGTGTCACAGGCATTCTCCTTTTATTGCTGTCATCACATTTACATTCCCATAGAGGACGGCTAAAAGAAATGTTATTTCCAACCTAATGTGAGAAACGTAATAAAATTATGATATAATTTAGTTATGTTGATAAATGCTTGGCGCTTTCCCCAGACCGACCGAAATAAATTTTCTTTCTTTGCCTTTTCTTTATTCCTCATTTTAGTTATTTTTGTTCATTGTTAAAAAAAGAGGCCATCTCGTAGTATGACCATGATTTTTATAATTTTTATTAACGTGACCTTCTAGGTTTTTGGCACTGGTTTGGAGGATTATGGCTCTACTTAAGGATAAGAAATTATCCTTGACCTTAAAATTAAAGACTTTTCGTTACCTACGATTGCCTTAAAGCTCTCTTCGGAAACCGCAAAAAAGTCGTTAATTTTAAGATTAAGGACAATTCCTCGTCTTCGCGTAGAACCGGAATCGCCCCTCAGATTCAAAACAAATAAATGGTATTATTATTTTGTTTTCATTTTTGGGGATTTTCCTTCTCCTTGTTGAATTAAAGATTCACATAATTTTTTGTCCATCATCAAGGCAGTAGGCACTCCTGCCTTAATAATGATTGTGATAATCTGAAACATTAGCTCAATACGGAGGATGAAACGCAACATGGACACAATGACCCCCAGATTTCTACCCACCCCTCATGCCTTTTTCCTTCCCAGAACTTCTTCCCCTTCCTCTCTCTAAAAAAACCTTCCACAAAGCATCTTCAAAGATGACATAGACCCTGAGGGATTCTTTTCCTGAAGATCTCCTGCGTGGAGCCAATGAAAAAAAAAAACACGAAACAATTCCCTGAAGTCGACACAAGTCGAACAAAGTAGCTTTTATTTATTTTATTTTTATCATTTATTCTGTTTTGTTAGCTCGCCAACAGAATACATCAAATTTAATTATTATATTAAATTTACAAATTGAATATGGTTACAGTGATAATTCCAATTAAAGGTGAACATACCATTCATCTTAATAGATTTACATAATTAAATTACATGTACGTGCATAAAACAAGAAGGATCAAATATTAGAAAATACATACATACACACTTACGTGTACATGTACACACATGAATTTGAATACGTGTGCACACTCTACACTCACATTTATACATACACATGCATACATGTACATACACACATGCACGTATAATTGTATAAGTAGTAAAGGAGATATTAATACCAAAGGTTGGCAATAATGTATTTATTTTCAACTGTTTAGGTACTTTAAATTATTATAAGTGTGTTAACATTCATTAAACAAAAAAATTAAATCCAACGAAAATTCTTAACGGACACAAAATAAATTTATAAAAATAAACACAACTTAAAATAAAATAAACTTAACAGACACGAAACAAATTAAACTAATTTAATGAAAGTAAACTTAACAGACCCACAAAGTTTTAGAAAGATCTATTCATATTTTCTTTTACACCATCTTCAGACTTCTCAGCCTGTTTCAATTTCAGGAGAGTGGAGGTATCAGAAGATTGGCACCTTTCTGGAAGGCAAACTCCCCCCCTTAGCATCCGGTCCAGTGGTCTCCTGCCATGGATCTTTCCGGCGTGCCTGTATCTCTTGGAGACCGGACTATCCGAAATACCGAAATCGAAATTAGAAGGTTCCCGCTTTCTCTTGGCCGAAAGCGTCATCGTTTCGGTATCTGAATCGAATTGAAGGGGATGTCCTAGAAATAAGGTACAATATAGCATGAAAGTATAACGTCGACCCTGCAAACCCACATAACTAACTTTTGCAAAACCGCGTAAGTTCTACGAGTAGCAAAAATAACATCTCGTCAAATTGAGTAGACACATCTAGAGTTGAGGAGTTAAAATGCTTATCTATCTGATCAAGTATTTTAGGAAAACAAGCTTTTTGAAAACTTAGCGCCTCCGTACATGGAGCTACTTACAAAGTATTCGAGCCTGATGCGCGTAGCACGCACACCGCTCGTGGGTACCCGCCATACAATTTTGCTGGGGTTCGTACACGGCGCTGCGCGACGGATGTCAGGTTGAAGTCGGTAAGTACGAAAGTAGCAGACACGAATGCTACAACGCGTAGCGCGCTACCAGCACCGTCGTTAGCGCGCTACGCGTTGTAGCATTCGTGTCTGCTACTTTCGTTTGACGTTTGACAGAAATGGCGTCTGAACATGAAAGTAATGTTAGATTTGTTCTGGAAGTGAATAAAAATGCGTGTTTACATAACTTTACATTACCAGAATACGCAAGAAACGGATTTAGTGAAGAAGGCATAGATTAATGTTGGAAAAAAAGTCATTTGACATCGTTCGACATCGTGTTAACTCCATGGCTGCACGTGAAAAATGATCAAGTTCAGTATAATTCGGGTAGTGCCGTGTACGGAAACCAGCTTTAAAAAGTAGTACATCTGCAGGGTACTTGTGGTTGTGTCACAATCGCGTAGTTTGTAAGTATTTCCATGAACGGAGGGCCTTACGCGGAACGCAAAAGTTAATTATGTGGATTTGCAGTATAACGATTTGAAGTTTTTTTTAAGTGCGCGTATTATATATCATCGTATGAATACAACAACACTATCAACAATTTAAAAACTCAAATTATTTGCCAGTTTTATATCTGTGTTTGTACATACTTATGTATATATTTCACACTTTCACACTTCAAATATGTTTTTGGCAATAATTTCAATGGATGGTGGAGAGTCAAACAATTAAGAACCATTCGAATGAATAAAATAATGAATAAAGAATTAATTTTCTTACTATCATGATACTTTGACGTGTTAATAATACATATATCCACACAACGATATTTATATTCGTGCATATAGTTAAAGTTACTATCACAGTTTAACGTACGGTAACATACAGCGTTTAAACTTTTTACGTTAAATTATATTGAGGAAGAACGTAATATTCTCATATCGGTGTATAAAGTTTTGTTCAGTAAACTACAATGTGAGCCTGATATATTGTTATTGAATAGACAAAAGATTCGTCTGGAAGTTAAATTTACAGAAGAGGGGTAATTTCCACATTACATTATTATACTCACAGCCTGTCGTTATATTTTGCCTGCAAAATTTTGTCATCATTTTAATAGCACTTTTTTGCGTAATCAAATTATTGATCTTTTATTACACAATAAAAAAAACATTTAGCAAGGTAGGATAAAAAAAGATGTCTGGCCAAAACTATCTTTCACGAGAAACTAAATTACGCTTTTTCTTTGAAAGAAAGTCTTCTTATAAAGAGATTGTAAAAAAAAAGTGTCACTTGATTTATCGTACCTCCTGCCTCGGCGATTCCCTCGGGAGAACCATTCCGTCTTTCTCTGTCTCCCCAAACGACCCATTTGAGCCCACTAACGAGCCTAGACCAAATTGTGGTTGACTCATTCTCTACCTGGCCTTTTTGCTGACCATCATTATCCTCCATTGACCTAGTGTCCACCTTCCTAGACTCCTTAATGGACACTGTCCTCTTCGTTATCTTAATGCTCAGTTGTATTTCAGTGGAGCCTTCGGGCATGCTAAAAGCCGAGCTTAAAGTTTCTTGGATCGATTTAGCTATTAGCTGTGAGAGGTCTTTTCCCCTGCTCAAAGGACTTGGAATAATAGGCAAATCGGGACTCTCTGCTATACAAGTCTTGTAGTGGTCTACGTTAGATATCTCTTGCTCGGTCGGGGATGACACTGAAAACGAATGAGACCGTATATTTTCTCTCATAAGGCCCTCTTTTATGGATGATAATGGTGATACCTTGATATCCTCGTAAGTTGGGCTATCGTTCGGTTTAAAATTGATGGTTCTCGCCGTAATGACATTATTCGGTTCGGCGGTGGTTGGCGGAGTTTCATCAGGGTTGTTGAAGCGGTTTTGTTTTGGGGTTGTGTAACATTTAACGGCTCTGGACTCGAAGTTATTGATCATTGCTTGGAACCTCGGAGTCCTTGCATGGGTAGCCTTAATCTTTCCTGGTGTCGACGCGCGCTTTGGTCTTAAGAATTCTAAAAAATGTTTAAAAAATACATTAGTTACAACATCAAAAAAAAATATTTGAAATTATTCGGAAAAATCACTATGATTTAAATAATTTAACGTGAATTTTAATAAAGCTTGACATCTTTTACAATTAATTGATCCCCCAATTTCACATTCTTCACATCGTTGTTTGAATTATAATTATAATCATAAATTTAAATTTTAAGCATTTCAGCCACCACAAACGATTTTGGCCTCCAAAAATTCTTCTATAATTACATTATTTAATAAACGGGAAAATGATGCGACAAAAATATCCTTGAGCTGGGTTCTTTTTATTGAAAAAAAATATGTTTTTTCCGTCTCAGTTAGAGTCTTAAAATTAGCCTCACGCGCGTCTCCCCGTCAAAGGAGGTTTTGATTTGGGACATGAAGCAATTTCCAAAAGAAAATTATCGTGTAGCCTCAAGCAAATTAGAAGCGATGAAAATTTATACATACCAAATGTCAAAATACTTATCTAAAAAAGAATTAGCATTCTTCTGTTGTAAAAATATTTTTTTACAAGAAAGAAAAACCAAATATTTTTCTAGTAAACATCTCCGTTTTTCGTAAACTATTTATGCTACATATGTCGCGTCGTACAAGAGCAAAAAAATTGATTATAACCAAATACAAGAGAAGTCGGAAGCAAGGCTAGTCATTAAATCACAATAATGAAACGTTTTTTCAGTGACCAAACATCGATCTGAATCTTCCATTTTCTGTGCGTATTCAATAACACCAAGCTAACGCGTCTACTTTCATAGCCATCACCCTTATTTCTTTGATACAAATGTTTATTTAAGCTATATATATACGTTTTAAGGTTCCATGACAACTGAGAATAAATTCAACTCAACACCTCCTTTAAAATTCATTAAAAGCTATGAAAAAAATATTTTTAAATTAGACGATAACCCCTTATCTATAGTAACCAATTTAACCAATTTTTATGTATATTTTTTATCAATCAATCTAAATGGCTTATCTGAGATGTTTCTGAGTTGGTTTCATTCCGAGTTGTCCGGTCACCACTTTTTAAATACATCAATTTGAGCTTCTTCAAACCTCACAAATACATTTTGTGGCGTCATTATTGATTTAATGAAAACAAACAACTTTGTATACACCACTATGTAATTAACATCATCAACATGTATTTATTGTTAACAAGTTTGTGTCACTTTGTAGAACTACATTTAATTTTTTTTAATTTCTTTTATGTAATCAATAATATTATTATTCAATTTATGAAAACAGTTTATTTATAAACAAGTTCTGCTAGGTAATTATTATTACACGTGACAGCTATTTCGCCTTCTGAATTGCCTTCGATAATGCCTTTGATAATGCCTTCAGAAGGCGAAACAGCTGTCACGTGTAATAATAACTACCTAGCAGAACTTGTTTATAAATAAACTGTTTTTATAAATTGAATAATAATATTATTGTTTATATAACAGAAATTAAAAAAAAAATAATATTTATCGACTTGTTTCGACAACTATATTTCCTAAAAAAACATTTTCTAATTAAAACATCAATTTGAATTTCACTATGATTTTCTAGATTGAATGATGTAAGAATGAAGCGGAATCTTGGAAGTGGATACCCACTTCCCAACATCCGATCGAGCTGAAGCTTGGCAGATGACAATGCAAACTATCAACTTTTGGTGGCAATCATGCTCACACACTAGGACATGTATGATTTTTTCTGAAATTTGATGACTAAACAGCAGTTAATATACAAACTAAATGTCGACCTTGTCAAATAGAGATTTGGCCTTGGATTTTGCACGACTGACTCCAGTTCCTGGGTATGAAGATTTAATTTTCGGTCTAACCATTTTTCTTCTTTCTCATAAACGACGCATACACATTAAAAAAAAAATATATATATATATATATATATAAATTTACTTCGGACACTTTCAACGGCAGATCTCTATATACTAAGCACTCAAAGTTTTATTTATATATAGCGACCATTAAAATGAATCCTTTTATTACTTAAATCGATTAATAAATCCATGAAGCCTTTATTTATAAAAATAATTCACTTCTACGCCAAAATAATTCACTTCTTCACCAAATTCACTTCACCAGGCAAACAGAAGACGGACTCTACCAAATTTCTGGGCAAACTGTCGCCACTCGTAGAAACATTGGTCCCAAGGGATAAATATATTTCAAAATGACACGCAAAAGTCTACGTCATATAAGGCTATAGGATATAATTTAGAAGAACCTACTCCATCTAGGTGAATTCAGCTGGGACTATAATTCTTTTATTAAAATCACCTGAGCGCTATCGGAAACTAATATCTCACAAAGAAAACATAATAAACTGATGTCTCAAGAGATATTTTTTTTAAAAATAGGAATATGATAATAGTAGCGATTATATATTTTTTTTTGCGTGAGAGCGGTTTGTCGCATTACATAGGTTTCAGTTTTGTTTTAAGATTTACGAATTCGTGTTTAGTCATAGGGCAATGAATGTGATTCAAATTATTTGGCATGTAACGTATTCGTAGTAGCGTTCGGTTTCCAAAATTTGTTATTTTTTTCTGTTATGACTTTGTATTTTCAAAGGTTGCTTTTCGAGCTTTTAGGGGGACATAAGGACATTTCGTGTGTCTCTTGTCTTTTTCAGGACAAGAGACATGAAAAAATAAGAAAAATTCCACGATCTTAAATAACGACGGATGAAGTCAACATTCTTAGAACAAAGGCAATTAAATAGAATTATTTTAGACTGTTTAATATTTTAAACCTTTATACAAAAAAAGGTGAAAGGTGGGTGAAACTGAGTTTCGAAATATCTTAAAAATTTACTTAAAAGAAAATTTATCGTAGCTCTTTATTTCCAGCCCACGTAGCTATTTCCATCTAAAAACATTATTACAGAATTAAATATTTAAAAATGTTTCAATATTGCTAGATCTATAATCATATTAATTTATTTGTTTGTGTTTTAAACTGTGTTCGAGTGTTAATAAAATTGAAAAATAATAAAATTAAAATAAAAACTTCACCAAAAGTTTTTTTCTTAGGTTTGTTCACGTCTTCAGCGAAAGTTACGGATTTCTTTTTGGAACTGTTGTTATTCAGCGGAGTCCTGTCGTTATTGGAACTGGAACTGATATTTTCTCCGCTGGGCATCGCTATGGCGCTGTCACTTCCCTGGCCACCGGAGCCATCTTGGCCACTGGAACCGGTTCCGCCATTCTTTGCCATGATGCTCTTTGGAGGCACCATCTCGTGGATTGGTGGACTTTCAATGGATGAGAGCATTTGGGAGGATATCTAAAATATTCAAATGAAAGAAATCAGAATTTTAACAGATCAATTTTTTCTGTAAACTTTCACATAATGAAACATTTTGTAATTTTGTAATTTAGTAACTCTAATAATAATATATCAGGTGCATGTGTGCTGGAATGGTTAAAGTATGAAGAGAGATTCTTTTTTCATATTTTATTACGAGCGAATATTATAAAAAATGTCAATATCATAAAAAATTGTAAAAGAATAACATATTTGTATTTCGAAAAGTTTTCTTCGCTTTTTTATTATATTTGGAGTGTTCGTCTGAAAACCTACTACCCGAAGTTCTTACCGACTTAACAAAAAAATGAAATCCACAATCAAATTGAATATTTTCTCTTGAATCTCATCCAATATCTTTCACGATATCTTGAAAACTTGTGCTTGTCTCTATTACATTACCTCTTTCTGAATTGATTTTACATTTATATTAAACTTGTATTCAAAATGTTGCTGGATCTTGCAGACATTATTTTAGTAGTTTAGTACTACAATTGTTTTTTCTCTATGTAGACATTTTTATAATGAGTGTTTGCTTCTCGTTTTAATATCAATATTTTTATTAGTATCAACCAAATATCAAATTGAAATATTTTGTAAAACTTTAAAATTTTTTTGGATAACACACAGACTCAATTTGATAGGTCGCCGCCACCCCGGTACCCATTTATTGGATAACCAACAACCCTGCCATAGGTAATCCCAAGTGGTTCGCTACAATCGGGGATTTAGCAGGGGTGTCCGGTTTCATGGGATGATGATTCTCTAGGTCTTGGCAACGAATACGTTTGCCCACCTACGGTGTGGTGGACCGGATCGGGAGTGACTGGTTGAGGATGACCTTACCTAGACCTCTCCAGCCGGACTCTCTCGATAAATCGGCTTGCACCGCATTGTGAGAGATTCTTACGTCTGTCACTCCTGGACACTTTGACCCCCAGATTCCTACCCACCCATCAATTTACTTTTCTAACCTTCTTCTCCTTCCTTTATCTAAAAAGACCCTCCACACAGCATCATCAAAGATGAAATAGGCCCGGGGGATTTTTTTTCAGGGCCTCCTGTGTGGATTAAAAAAAATTTGGAACTAGCCAACAATAACTTACATCAATAATTTTGTTATAAGTTAATACATTTTATGAAAATCTGTTTGGTTGTTTATTAATATATGTGTAAATACCTATCGTTAAATAGTTTTCAAAAATGTCAGGTAGATACTAGTAAATTTTATCACTGTACGCTTACTTGTTAGTGTGGGGTATATTTATATTATGAACCATTCACGCCCACCACACTCCATAAACTAAATGATAAAGCCTCGGCGCGCCGGAGCCACTGTGCTGAGAATTATTTACCCCGGCTTTTCCTAGTTTCCTGGTATTTACTTCCAACAAGGCATGTGCATGTCTCTGACATAACCCGTAAAAATTCCAATGAACTATGGTACTTCGCGTGTGCGAAAAGTTGAAACAAAAGTAAACTATCCATAAAATGTACTATTTTTGGAGTGGGTGAAAATTTTTAAAATGTGAAAAGTACGAATAATTGAGCCCTTGCCCGGAATAATGTTGTATCTAACAAAAGTTTGAATGTTGAGTTATTGATGGAATAATGTTGGGCATATTAATACAAATCTTTTAAGGTAGGAATTATGGTAATGAAAAATTTTTTAGGGTTGTGGCAGCCTTTTAAAGATTAGTTTATGGAAGAATGTTGTAAAACGCCATTTATCAAAATCACGGCGCATGGTTTAATTTATGGCAATAAACGGAGGAAACGAACGTATTGTGACGTCAACTAAAAAATCTTCAAAGCCAAGAAACGCAGGAAATGAATCCTGAAGAATACAGGAAAGTAGAATTTATTATTAACCCTCTTTTTAGCCGTTGAAACAGTTTTGTAGAGTAATGTTGTATGTTGATATCAAGACAATATCTAGAACGTTAATGGTTTCATTAATTCATATCGGTTTTTTTGCTTTTCAGCTCAAAACCATCAATGAAATGTGTACACTTATGTTAAAAGAGCATGTTGCTTTCTGTTACCTTACAGAAAGCAACATGCGAAGAGTAAAAAAACACGTTTTGTGGAAGAACGTTGAGGGTGAACGTGTTCATACACAACATTATTCCACAAATTCAGCGTAAATACTAATAATAAACTCTAATTTAATTATTTCTTCAAAATTCGCAAATTCACTTTGTGGCGTCATTATTATTAAAAAAAAATCTTATTTAATTATCGAAGAAAGCAAGCACTTTGTGGCTCGACATTTTACAGAATGAAATAAGTTCTTTGTTTAAAACCACTTTATTTAAATTTATATTCGTTGACCCTCCCCCAACCATTATCTGATGCTCTATCTCTCTCTCTCTTATGCTCTCCCTTTTTTTGTGTTTACCTCATTATCTCAACTCTGTACTTTAATTTAGTTGATATGTTTATTGTCCTGAAGAAGGTCGAGTTCGACCGAAACCGGTCGACGAATATAAATTTAAATAAAGTGGTTTTAAACAAAGAACTTGTTTCATTCTAATTTAATTGCCTGTCTAGACGACTTTTCAAATAAAATTCTTAAAAATTGCATGTTTTATGTATGTTTAATATAAAATGTTATGAAATTTAACTGGTTTCGTTTTTTCAATTCTCGGAACTAGAATATTGTTGGATACAACATTCTTCCGGGCAAGGGCTCAATTAAATAATGGACGAAAATATCATGACTTAACATGAATATAACAAAATACATCTACTTTAAGGTACCTTTTTTATTTTGTGTAACTGAATCAATTTCTGCTTTTAGCTATGTCATATTTGGGTTGGGTTTGGGGTTGGGAAATTTACATCCCATCGCATATGTAGATACATATTATTTACATCCCATCGTATATGTAGATACATATAATTACTTAAAAATTATTGTTTTCTCAGTAGTGGTCCCAGAGAGAGAGAGAGGTCGTAATCAAAAGCAATTAGAATTATATTTGGATTCAGAAGATATAGCAGTGCATCGACAATATTCACTGAACTAGGACTGCACGGATTCGCCGGTCTAAAGAGACATCGGGTCACTGGAGCCAGGATGCGGCTAATGGCTTCCGACAATGCAGTGGTGACCGCAGCGTTTCAGCACCAAACCCCACTCCTGAGTGAGCGCTGGGCCCGAGCTTGAAGAATAGAATTGATTAGTTATTTATTTTTTTATATTTAATTTTTATATATATAAATATATTTTTTTTTATTTTGTTTTTTTTTCCTATTCTATGTTAAAAAAAAAAAAAAATCTGTTGTTTTAAAATGTTATAAAAATATATTATATAAATATGTACAATCATATGGGACGTGTGGGATTGCACTATCCTCCCCACATCCTGGAATAAAACTTATTATTATTATTATTATTATTATTAATATTCAAGTATCTTCTGTCTTTTTCATCTCGTACAAAGCATGTGAAAAAGAGGACAATCGTCGATTACGTACATACGACCTCTCTCTAGTACTACAATATACCCAAGCTGCATATGTAAAAATATAGTCTCGATGAAGCATACTATGGGCAGTGTTGCACATATAAATCTACTTAAACAATACTTTTATAACGTGACAGGCAAAAGACAGTTATGAATTTGCAATCTGATATTCAAGACCTTTCACCTATTATAGTAAAAATTAGATTAGAATGTGACTTTTCAAATTCTTAGCTGCCTTTTTGCTTATGATGGCGATATTATTTATCCCGATGATAACAACGATAGAAGCTTTTGAAAACACGATGACAAAGAACAAGCAGAGCAAATAGTAATGAAATGATATTTTTTTTATAAAAAAATTAAACCTTTTGCCCCTCGGTAGGCGGGCTTGCCGCAGCATCCGAATCCGGACTGTGAATTCCAGAAAGAGTTGAAGAAGTAAAGGACTTCTGGAATAGTCCCCATTTCGCCGTGTTTGGATGTGTAGGCGTACTTGTCATCACTAGAAATAAATTTATTTTATTGTTCAACAATTTTTTTATTGTAAATTCTAGAATTCTCATTACCCAGGCGCTGTGCACCAAGCACAAAGATCGTTGTATAACTAGTGTGTTATACAAAAATTATCTTTATTGGAAATGAAGAATTTTGGTCATCGCTGTGAGAATCGAAATCGATTCATTTTATTCATTGCAGGCTAAGAAATAGTTACGAAATAATTTATCTTAAGGGGGGCGATACATGTAAAAAAAAAACGTTTTTTTTTGCATAAATAGTAAGTCGTTTTACTCATAGTGTGTGTCAAAACTTTACACGTGTTTCCCTCCAAACTCCTTTTTTTTTAATTGGCGGGCGAGATAAATCAAAAAGTTCTCAACCGATTCTTATGAAATTTGGCACACGTCTTTTTTATAGTATTAGCTTCTAGTTAAACTTCAAACATGCTAAAAAAATTACAAAAATTGTCATTTTTGACCCAAAAACCTTAAAAAAATGGTGAAAAATCGAACTTTTTTATTTTGAGGCGTGCCAATTTACGATATTTTTTTACTTTTTTGTTTTTTTGATGGTTTAACTAGAAGATACATGTTTTGTAAACACGCTCAAACCAAAATTTTAGATTTCAGATAGCTGTAAAAAAAGCTAAAAATCACGCCAATTGATGCCTTTCGCCACGAAGGTCTCGGGAGATTAGTTACTACGGCGGCCATTTTGAAAAAAAATAAAAATAAAAATCTGATTCTTGTATTTTAATATATAATAAATAAACATACTGAATTTAAAAACAATTTATTTATTCCTTCCCTTTTAAATAAGCCTCTGAAAAATGGTCAAAATTCAGGCGGTTACATGTATCGCCCCCTTAAGTTTGCAGGTTTTATATTTAAAAAAAAAAATTCAAATATACAAACTTGTAAAATTTGCATCAGTGTTATTAGAAATCGTTTAAAAGTGTACTTTTTTCTAGATATTTAAAAAAGAGTTCTTAATAGAACAAGTTTTAAAATATTTTTGTATATTTTACAATGTACTAACTAAAAACGTTTGATTGTTTTTTCACTTGCACATCATTTTTTAAACACACTAAGGATGGGTTGTTTCAAAAAATTTGATGGATTCATCAAATATTTGAAGTTGATTTTCACGTTCTGTGTAAGTTCTATTCAAGTTCTGTTATTACATAGTTACAGGACAGTTGCTTCACAAAACTGAAATAATCACAGAACTTGAATAGAACTTACATAAAACGTGAAAATTAACTTCAAATATTTGATGAATCCATCAATTTTTTTGAAACAACCCGTCCTTAATCAGACAAAAATCATTCTAGAATGTTAAAAATAAACCCTTAAAAATCAGACTGCCGAGTTACAAGCTCGACATCGTCGAGTTATTTTTCAAGATTCCGTGGCATTCATTCATCAACAAAGAAAACAAAAGTGAAACTGAAATTGATGTATTTAAAAAATGCAGATAACTAATTTATTTTTTTTGGAAAATAACGTCATCATTAAATTATGTTTAATAGCGACTTTCGCTCGCTAATAATGAAGCAATATTTGAAAGTGTGTCTATATGCCCTAAGTAAGTTTTGTTTCCACTTGGCGAAATCAAACATTTCTAAATATCATCATCATCAATCATCAAATAGTATTAATAGGCCAGAGACTGTACGGTTGAAATTTAAGAATCCAGCTAAGAATGCAATTCTGACGCCGCGCCGTACAAAACCATTATCCTACGTGAAGTTTGTTACAAATCGACTTTTGTTATAGAATCGAATTGCAACGCCAAAAGATGACGCCATTTACGTTAACAGATCGCGTGATCAGCATACCCTGGCATACCCTGGATTCGTAATTATGATTACTATGATTACTATTATTCGCAGTTGTTAGTAATAATACAACGCGGCTGTATATAATATTTGACGTCAATGCCTGTCAAGGTTTCTTTGTCCCAGTGACTAGCTGTCACCGTATCACAGCGGATCCGAGGAATCGGCTATTTTTGGAACCAGTTTCTATGGGATATATAAAATGGTCACAAATACTCAAACTGGGCGAAGCCATACCAAAAGCCTGCAAGGCTTAGCAGCAAAAATCTGTGGAGCGGGTTGAAGTTATTTCTTGGCTGTATATTCATGTTCACTTACCTTACCTGTCTGGAGCGAGGAACTGAAAGATAATATAAGGTTTCTTTAAAATCTGTAACGATCACAGTTCTAGGAAAAGTCTGTTATATGAGTATCAATGTGATGTAAGATTTCTGATGCATCCCTACGTATAACAAAAAGGAGAATAAATTTAATAAAATGGGAGCTATATTACCTTCTGATTTTTCGTTCAACTTAATTTTCTTATATTTAAACACCGCCTCAATACTGGCAGTGCCATCTGCAGGCGACTGCTCCTCTTGCGCTTGTGGGGCCATTGGAACTTCAGGCTCTTGTTTTTCCACCCTCCCGGGGCACCCCCCACTCTCTCCAAGATCCTCTTCCTTGCAAAACGCCTTCCCACACTTGTCGCACGAGAGGGGAAGGTGGCTGCAGCATATGTGTTCCATCAGTTCCCTCGAAAAGGGCTCTGTTCTGATGATAAGGGGGTTTAGACGACAGAGGTGGCAGTCGAAGCTAATGCCATGCTGCTTGGTTTCGTGGGCCCTACGGCAGTCGGGGCAGCAGAAAATTTTACCGCATTCTAAACATCTTAACTGTAATAAATAATAATAATCGTCTGTTCGGTAACTTTAATACATCGTTGAGAACAAAAATTAAAAGGTTAAATTTTTTTACTAATTTTAGGTAAATGTCGCTTTTCATCCTTTATGCGCAAATTTGTAAAAAAAAAACACTTCGTTTTAGTTAAATTACAATGAATGACAAAAAAGAACTCCAGTGAAAAATATTATGGCTTTAAAAAATATGTTCATATAGACCAATAAACTTTGATTCTGAATAAATAAGTTTTATTAAATAATTTATAACGTAGAGTTTTAAAAAAATATTAAAAAGTCCATTTTAAAAGGTGTCATTAAAACACCCTGTCAAGTTGGTATTATTGGATTTTTGAGGCGTGACGTCACCCCGCCCATAAATCTCCAGTCACATGATCGTATTTAAATTGAAATGTTTGACAAGCCATTCAACATTCCGTGTTATTGGTTTATAGAGATTTAGACATAATATAATAGTTGTTGTTTTAATTGAAACATTATTTAGGCCTAAAACAACATAAAAAATAGGGGTATCTAATGAGGTTTGTAATGCTTCTCACAACCATCTAATTCTGAATTTCAAAATGGCGCGCGTTGAACAGCTGTTCGGCCACTACAGGCCGCTGCGTAGAAAAGTAAAGACCGAAAGCAATATAACGGTTTACAGCGCAGTTCACTGTAAGACTTTTCTGCGCGGCGGCCTGTAGTGGTCGAACTGTGGGGGAGTCTTTACATAATACATATAATATTAATAATGCAGATCGTGGAACATTAATAAACTTTTTATCAGGTGCGGTCACAGATGTATTATTGCATTTGGTACGATATAGTAACGGTAGCTATGAGATGTTGATATTTTACCTATTGTTTTTCTATATTGAAAGCAGTTAATGTTGAATATAAAAAAGCCTTGACTTCTGACACATCCATTGACTTTCCATACAAAATGATAACACCTGTTGAAAATAACTAAAACTTTTGATCATGATGACGTCACACGATTCACAAAAGATACGGTGTTTTCGGGGGATCTTGAAAAATTAAAACTTTGGTAATTATTTTAACTATTAAAACTAACTATAAAAATATCCATAAATATATTTAGGTTAGAAGGTAATTATTCATTTAAAAAAAAAATGGGATGGAGTTCCTTATTATTTTAAAAGTCGCAGAAGTAAAAAATTTATTTAGCTGTTCAAATTTATATATGAATAATTTTTCGTGTTTACATAAGTTGTGGCCGGTCAATGGCTGAGTTGGTATCCCGACACGGCCCACCCAGGTGTCGTGATATTTACCTTATTTTCTCAAAAATTCTCACCATTTCGTAAGGACGGATGATTTTTTTCCTCATTTATTTACATTTGAAAATAATGGTTTTTCTTCCTTTATAAAAGTTTTATTTTGGTAAACACAATAATTTTCATTGAAGAAGAACCGAAATTTCTTATCCATTTTAAATATTACCGGCACAAAGCACTCTCTCCAGGGTGAATTGCCTAAAACAAAAAAAAAAAAAAAAAAAAGATAACACTTTTAAATCTAAATGAAAATATGAAAGAAAACAAGACACAGAAAAACAGAAAAAGACAATGGTCGCAACTGGGACTCGAACCCAGACCTCTCGTCTAACCGGGACGGCGCGTAAAAAAAAAAAAAAAAATTATTTTCTGTCACTTAGTAAATTTAAATTATTGATATATAAAAGATTAACAATCTTTACATGGTATGAAATGAAGTCGTTCCCGCTGTTTGTACGCTTAGATCTTTTAAACTACGCAACGGATTTTCATGCGGTTTTTACCAATACAGTGATTTAAGAGGAAGGTTTATTTGTATAATACATGCATATTATAGTAGAGAAAAACCTAAAAATTCAAAGATTCAATTCAGGCAGCCGGCAGCGGGCTGGCTAAAGGGCGGTTTGGATTTGATATGTATGCAAATTAACAGATGGCATTGGTTATAAAGGTTAGGTAATGGCGTTGTGTTTCGTAAGCCACAGCAACGTGCTCAGGTCTGCTAGTGTCTGATAAAAGGAACCCAAATATAGCAATATCGGTGATATTGGTCTGATTTCAATTTGTATTTGAAAGCAAAATAATTGGGTGGATTTTTAAGCGTTTATTTTGTAAATTTCAACCAACCATTTGTAAGGAACACAAATATTACAGCAAATTTGCCGATATTTGTTTTGAAAACAAAATAATTATTAAATTGTTATTTATAAGTGTTTAAATTGTATAAGGTTAATAAAAGTGTTTATTTTGATAATTTCAACCACCGATTTGTAATAAAAGGAACACAAACATTACAGCAAATTCACCGATATTTGTTTTTGAAAACAAAATAATTGAATGAGTGTACAAAAGTATTCATTTTGTATATTTTAACCACCGATTAATTTTTCAGCTATTTGTACTAAATAGTCAAATATTTTACACGTTTTCAATTTTATGTTTTCTTTCAAGAACAAAAAAATTATGTAGTCATCAAAAAATGATATATAAAGTTACGAATTAAAAATGCACAATATTAAGATTTTTTTATAAATGTCTTATCAAAATAGGTAAATAACCCGTTTTCAAAAATAGAGCACTGCATTTTTGATTTTTCAAAATAATTAAAGTAGTCACGACTTACATCAAGCGGAAGTTTCATTATAGGTTATGAATCCACAACGAAAGGTCATATTTCATTATTGTTTTTTTCCGTTATATACTATAATTTAACCTCACAGATATCTGAATGAACTATCCACTTCACAAAATCTCAAATTTCGCATGCAAACAAATTTTTTTAAATGCAATGCTCCGAGAATTCGTAGCAAAATAGCGTATTTTTGCAACAATATTGTGTACCGTGTACACTCAGCAAAACAGCGACTGTTTTCCATAGACATTTTTTTGAATAACCATAAACAAAATAATTTTATAATTTTGGTTATGAGCGGAAAATCGAAAGCCATTGAAACAATATGCTTATATTATAATGTTTCAAAAATTTATTTTGCAAAATAATGCTAACGTAACTTATTGACCCAACAATAAATTATCATATTTTAAAACATCATTGTCTTATTCCTTTTGATTTGATCGAAAATTTATATTATTATCGTGTTGTGTTTATTTTATCTGCTCGAGAAAATTATTTTCGTTTTCCTCTTGCTTGTATTAATAATTAATATTAATAATTAATATTACAACATGTATTATGTTATAATTATGGGTTTATATTTGAACCCGCAGGACGAAGGAGTGTTTGATAATCACAGCCTTAGGTAAAAGGAACGAGGTGAAACACTGGGGGACTGGTGGGAATGAAGGCTCTTCTTTTTTTTTTTTTTTATAGATCAACAAACAAGTCCCGTTAGGCCAATTGCAATTGGCTTGACAGCAGGTGCTTATAATTACAAATATATTTAAAGTTATAATTTACATCTTTTATCTACAGTTTAAACATTTTTTCATAAATTTTATCATAAGTATCAAAATAAATATTCTTTTTCCAATAACCAATTTTTCACCATATATTTAACCTTATTCATAGAATTATGTTGCTTTATATTGTCAGGTAATAAATTAATTATCTTCGGTATGTTGTATTCAAACGTTCTCTATCCGTAGTTATTATTAAATTTCGGAACTATTAACCCGTCGTTACGCATGAATCTAGTGCTATATTTATGATCTAGTTTCTCTTTATGTTGCGGGGTAAATATATGCTGAATTATAATTTTACACCATAGTATTGCCTTCACAGGTAAAATTTTTGCACTCTGAAACATCAACGGAGTATTGTGTCTTCGTTTGAAAATATTAGGGACAACTAATAATTTAACAATTGCGTTTTGTACAACTTGGACTTGTTTCAGGTTGGTTACAGTAGTATTTCCCCATATTGTTAACCCATATCTAATTATAGATTCTGCTAGTCACATATAAATTATTTTAAGTGTATCAATTGATAGGAAAAAATTTAATGTGTACATTCTGCTGGCAATTGATCTGAGTCTTTTACAGGTTTTTTTAATGTGTTTGTCCCATTTAAAAAAAACAATCTACTGTAACACCAAGATACACATATTCCGTGACTAATTCTAAGCTTTCACAATTACAGTTAATTTGAATATTTTTGTGGATGCAATTAAAGTTATGAGAAATAATATTAGGATTAAATTGAAATTTGGCAGTAGGTGGTCTTATATGCATTACTTTAGTTTTTTTAGCATTTATTAATAGCCCTGCATCATGTGACCATTTACAGAGTTGATTAAAGTCAATTTGTAAGAGTTCAATTGCAATTTTTAGATCTTTGTGTGATATGACCAGTGCCGTATCATCTGCGAATACAAAATGTTTAACAAAAGAGAAAAGTTTTTTCATTATAGTTGCATAGATTATATAGTGTAGGTCCCAATATGGAACCTTGTGGAACTCCTGCAGAAATATTTTTTGTTTTACTAAATGTATTATTAATTTTGGTACACATTTTTCTATCTGTAAGATAATTTTTAAATAAATTTAACATTTTTCCTCTTATTCCAATTTCAATGTATTATTATAAATTATTTTTCATACATATATGTATGTACAATACCAAACTCTTTACGTTACGACAAACACACTTTATTCTTTTTCTGAAAATCGGCAGTTCACATTTTATCAGTTTGTACATATTTATACACAAATACGCATAGCTATATAACTGGCTACAGCCAAACCATATAATGGATTTTCTTATTGTGACTTTACCTCTAATAAGACATTTATGGGAAAATTATATAAAACTAAAATCGCCCATGACATGAAATAAAAACGTTTATTTTATTGATGTTATCCAGAGACTGACAAACCTTCTGACTATTTAATAATTATTTTTTCAAACACAGCAAACTTATTTTGTGGCACCATTTTAATTCAAAATAAATAGATTACATAGTTTTAACCACTTTTATTGTTCTAAAAACCGACATGTATCATAAGCAATGCTTACTTCTTGTGGGTTATTTTAAAAAATTTGTTTTATATTCGTATAATTATTATCTCATCAACAGATGTAGCAAATATCTACTACGAATAAATGCTATTTTATTTATTTATATTTTTATTTATAAATTATAGGCTTTTAAAAAATTCCATTTTCAAGATTTTTGACGCAACTCTGCAATTATTTGTGAGTTAAAGAAAACTATTTAATAAAATAATTTTACTACGTTTTTTGTATTAATATGACGGGACATAAAAAAAATAAAAAGGATTAAAAAATATATTTTGATGGGCGTAAATTTAAAATAAAAACGATACATTTACATTGCAACACAAATTTATTGCACATAAATTAAAATTTCTACGAAAATAGAACCTTTTTCACGTATTTCGGTATTTCATAATTTTTTTCTTCTTTTATATACACATAAATAAGATGTAACTCAACTCAACCAAATAAATTGCCACGTATGCCCATTGACCAAAGTGTTCTTATTATGACAAACAATGGTTATTTCAACAGATTATCACTTTAACACTTCTTATTATAACAAACAACGGATATGTTAACATAGTATCACTTTTAACACTTCCTATAATGACAAGCAACAGTTATTTCAACAGATTATCACTTACACTTCTTATTATGACAAATAACGGTTATTTTAACATAGTATCACTTTTAACACTTCCTATTATGACAAGCAACATTTATTTCAACAGATTATCACTTACACTTCTTATTATGACAAACAACGGTTATTTTTGCAGATTATCATTTTAACACTACCAAATATTGGCGTTTTTCAATATATTGAGATTTCATTTATTCCTTTGACCAACAAATATTTTTGCTTTTTTTGTTTCGGCCAGAAAATACAGACCAGTGTTGGCAATTATACGGCTCTCTGCGCATTTAGAATTTTTCAAACCAAACGAGAAAGTGGTATTGGTTTTTTTTCCACCGGTGCTATTCAACGAACACGGGTGGATCAAATATTAAAAAAAAATTGTTTCATTATTTTTTTTTTAAATTACATGTCCGAAGCACCTATTTATTAAATCGTTCCCGGTACCTAATTTATTATTAATAGTTAAAAAAAAATAATTCTCTAAAACTTCAGTACCTACAACCTTTCAAAAAGACTAGAAGACAGGAAGCTCTGATGAAAATAATTTCCCTCCGGGCCTAGTTTTTCATTGAGGATGCTGTGTGGGGGGGCTTTTTAAGGAGAGAAAGGAGTAAATGTAAAAGAAACTTACTGTTTTTTTTAATGAATTTTCTCCACTGACGAGGCTCTGAGGAAAACAATTTGCTTTAGTCGTCATCTTTGACGATGCTGTGTGGAGGGTTTTTTAAGGAAAGGATGGAGAAGAAGTTCTGGGAAAAATAAAAAGTGGGCCAGTAAGAATCTAGGGGTCAGTGTGTACAGGAATGACGGACGTATAAATCCATTCCTCCCACTGCGGTGCAAGGCGATGAATGGAGAGAGTCCGGCTGGAGAAGTCAAAAGGTCTCCTTCAACCAGCTTCTCCCGATCCGGCTCGCCAAGATGTAGTTCTAAGACCTTGACAAACCTCACCCCATGAACCCGGGCATCCCTGCTAAGTCACCAAACTTAGCGAACCACTTGGGGTGACCTATGGCAGAGGTATTGGTTATCCAATAAATGGTTCCCGGGGCGGGGAAACGCAGAGTCCGACAAATCTTTCCACAGCCAATCTGTTGAACTCAAGAACAAGTCGTAGAAACAACCAATAGTAGAAATGATGAACGAAGTATAAATATAAATAATGGGGGAACATGTGTTTTCCTATGTTTTCATATTTTATGTTTTGAAGAGCCTGGTACTTCCCCACCTTCCTCTCATCATTCTCCTTTCCTTTCTAACTACCTTCAGCCTCACAACATACCCCCATAATTAGACATGCCATAGTGTCACAGGCTCCAGAAGATTGGGAGCAATTGTGACTCATGTGCGTATTCACATAAAAATATAGACATACGATCAGAGTGTATATATGTGACAAACAATTATTGCGGGACGTTATCAAGTTGCTAAACTTTTTATGCCACATTTTCATTTCTACTACTAAAGTAAATATGAAACAGGAAAAAACTTGTTGCAACTGGATCATTCCGTCGTCTTTGTATGACAGTTCAGTGGAACAAAAAACGTTTAAATCAATGGACGCGAAATTTCGCAGCTCGCTTTGCAGAATATTTTTCATGAAATGTGATCGTCAAAGAATTTTTTAACAAAAATGTGTCGTGCACCACCAATTTCAAAAAAATGCCTTTGAAATAAATTGTTTGAAAAATGCTTCGATATTTTTAGTCAATTTTAAAAATTCTATTTCTGAAAAATGTTTTGAAACGTGGTTTGTTAATAATTTCAGCGATCGAAGTTTTTTTTGTTTTATTTAACTTAATTGTAACGTCATTTTGACGGGTTCTGACATATGCGATTACAAATACGAAACATTCACGATTCAATCATGTTTCTCAAGCTTATTTTTTCTTCTGTTTAACTTTTTTTTTTGTTTCTTCTATTTAACAAAGAATAAAAGGAAGAATAATATCTTATGCTGACGACACTGTCATTATAATTGAAGGTGCTGATTGGAATTCTGTGAATAACCTAGCGAATGCTGAATTAATACACTGAAAAACTGGTTCGATAAAAATTTCATCGCCTTAAATACTGAGAAAGCAAAATTTATCCCATTCACCATCAATAAACCGAAATCAAAACCAAAATTAAAAATTGTAAAAAACCCAAGGTAAATGCAGCGGAAAAAATTGTAATCAAGCAAGTTATACAGTCAATCCAACTTCCAAAATTCAATAAATTGGTGTAGGTATACATAGATCAACTTTTTAATGGAAAATACATATTTGTGAACTTGTCAAAAAAATTAGGAAATGTAATTAAATATTTATAAGGCTTAGAAATATCTTAAAACCAGAAAACCTAAAAAGATTGTACTATGTATTGTTCATTCTATACGGCATTATAGGCTGCGAAGGAACATATGAAATTATTTTAAATCCTCTCAAAATAATTCAAAGATTGATAATTAAGGTTATCCTGAAAAAACATCTACATTTTCTACTGAAGAAATCTTTTCAATATTCAATGTACCTACAATAGACAAAATATATAAAAATATTGAATATTACTAACTTTCAAAGAAATTCAGCTGAATGACATACCTTTCAATATATCAGCAAGATATCGAAATAATATTAAAATCCCAAGTTAAAATTTAATACCAAGCACATTCAAAACACTTATTTTTTATCCTAGGTATAACTTATTTCAACAACGAAAATATCATGAATTCCAAATTAATTTGAAAAATTACCTTAAACTACGGTCAGTACATATCTGTTATTATAATTTTTTTTCTAAATACCAAAATTTTCTTTATGTTTTGATTTTTCTTACAATATTTGAAATATTTTTCATTAATTACTTAAATGATTACTAAAATTGAGCATGAAATCCCTCACCTAACACAAAAGCCTTGTCTCTTTATGGTGAGGAAAGGCTATTATTATATTCATTGCAAACACTATATTATAACATGTAAAATAAATGTATTTATTGTTAAGACGTGAAAAATATTAAATAAAAAAAAATTATTTTAAAATAAAATAAAACCATTCCAAATAATAAGAATCATCTTATGAAATTTAATTTTTGAACTGCTCTATAGTTTCTTTTAGTTGAAGTATTTTGTTTGTTTATTGGCTACAGGCTAGTATTTATTATTCCTTTACGTAATAAATACCCCTCTTATTCTCTATGTAACGCTTACAATGAAGAAAAGAGTTTGTTGTGGTAAGTTCATCGTGAGGTCGAATTTTCCTCACTTCTGGTGATATTACCGGTCGGTGATTGAGTTGGCATCGCGTCTGGGTCCCACCCAGGCCTCCCGTGTTCGATTCC
Organism: Glyphotaelius pellucidus; assembly: GCA_936435175.1. Taxonomy (NCBI): domain Eukaryota; kingdom Metazoa; phylum Arthropoda; class Insecta; order Trichoptera; family Limnephilidae; genus Glyphotaelius; species Glyphotaelius pellucidus. The sequence goes on from OW386548.1 coordinate 18,111,653, forward strand.
TCGGCTAAGTTCTCCATTACCACACGAGCAACATTTTCTGCTTTCTGAGATTTTCAAATACTGCAGGTTATTCGTAACCCAGGAATTTTTGTATTTCTATAATTTAAATAATTAAAATAAAAAAATTTCAAAAAATTTTCAAAAACTTCTTAAATGGCAAAATTCTGTCATGAAGAGATCAGCAAATTTACCGACTTCCCTGGGGTCTATTTCAAATTGTATTAATCACACTGCCATTGATTTGCTATTCAGTGTAAGTGTCTATGGTCATGTTTTTGTATTTAAAACTCATATATTCCTACCGACCCAACAAGTTGGCGTGATATGGATCACATATTATCATAAGCATTTGGTTATACGGTAGCAACAATACCAAATTATTTGAAACAATTATTAAACATTTTACTAGCAGCGGCGGTTGAATCCAGGCCAATGACTTGATATTATTATTTATTCACCGCGGTAATAAATTAATTAATGTGAAATGTTTTCCTTTATAATTGTGTTGTGTTTTATCTTGAATACGAAATCCTACGTGAGTATGAATAATTGAATAATCCACATATTATTATCATATTTTGTACGTGATATTAAAATATTGTAATCTAGTGTTTTAGGGAGGGTCTCCTTTTGGCGATATTTTAAATAATTGTGTTCCTGGCATTTTGAATCTCATTTAAAGTTATTCCCAAGCCTCGGGAACACCGGTAGAATATATTATAAATTCGCATGCTAATAGAAATAATCTCAGCGCCATCTTCTCGCAGGGATAGCAGAGATTCTGTTTTTGATCACGTTTCTCTACAACTGATGTAATTATTCATCTTGCTCCTTCCGTTTTCTGAGAATTGTTGAGATTTAAGTATACCCCACCGTAAACACTTTCTTTTTGCTATAATGCTAAATAAATCCATAACCTCTATGGCTGGACGCATACATCCGATTTTGTTTTCCGGTTGTCTGATCAAACAATCGGATCGGATTAACACCGCACACATCCGATTCGAAAACTGGATAGGTAATACGACCGGGGCTGCGCCCTTTTTCAAACCGGATTGGACGGCCGGCGTGAAAGGGCGGGGCCTATTTTTATTACCGATCAGGTTTTCGAATTGGATGTGTGCGGGCTTTCATAAGAAATGTATGGCGCGAAGGCCTTCCGGTTGTCTGATCAGACAATCTGGTGTATGCGCCCAGCCTCTAAGTAACAGAGATGGTGGGCGTTACGTACCCATCTTTGACCTGGGATGTTTTGTGCTGATAAATGATGTACTTGCGGTATACACTCATGGCGTGGCCTGTTTCACATTACGAGAATATGGCGCGCGTACAGCGTGGTCTGACACAGTCATCACGCGCATTGGTATATATTTCTTCTTCTTCATTTTGATAACGGGTTTAGGTACCGCCGCCATGAAACCATTTAATGGATAACCAATTCCATCTCCATAGTTCCAAGTGGTTTGCTACTTTTGGTGACTTGGCAATGGTGCCCGGGCTAATGGCTTGAAATTTGTCCGGGTTCCTGCAGCATGGCAGACTGGATCGAGAAAGACTGGTTGAGGGAGGCCCTTTGACCTCTCCAGCCGAACTCTCTCGACCCATCACCGTGCACCGCAGTTGGAGGGATGGATTCATACGTCTTTCACTCCTGGATCACTGACCCCCAGATTCTTATCCACCCTCGTACCTTTTTGCTCATATCATATTGACACGATTGTTGCAGTGAGAGATATTTCTAGTTCTTGTGACTCTATACAACTTACACACACATCAATTTAATATAAATAACCAATGGACGAAGATAGTACTTAAAAATTAATCTAGAGGAAACATGAAACAGAACGAGTAAAAAAAAAATAGGGTAAGTATTTACAAAATAGGGACAAGCTTAATTTGCACTTTTTTTACACTTAACTTCAGATAGATAATAATAGGAAGTAAGTGTTACAGTTTTAGGAATTGGAAAATAATTAGTTTTGATAGTTATTTTGTTAAAATTAAAATCGATTACTCACTTGGCGGCTATTGTTATTGACCTCAAAGGTAATGGGGGATTCTATGCGAGGCGAGGTTTTATATGCGAAAAAAGGGCATATTTTCATGAGTTTTTTTTCGGAGAAATGAAAATGTTTATTTTTCATAAACACGTTATAGTATGAAATCTGAAGTATCTTCGAAAAAAAATTTATGAAAAATATCAATAAATAAGTCAGTGAGAGCGAATCTCCGGAGGCGCCTCGAAAAAAGTTGTTTGTCTGTCGCGAATCTGCAACAGCTATTGTCACGGTTATATTTAACATAACGGGGGGGGGGTTCTGGGTTGCTACCTCTTTTCTTCTTGTATCCATGATATAGTGTTAATTCTTAATAATAATAATAATACACGTTAGATTATGTACGTGATAAGCGTGTTTTTTTGTCTTTTTTAGACTACATTTTTATACCTTCCCACCCCTTCACTATGCCATCTCAACGCCCCCTCGTTTTCTCTGGGACTTCAACCGCCACACTGAAAGTATCAAACGCTCACAAGGGGGCGTTATCGCCCACGTTAAGAACCTACGGTTTAGATTAACTAGAATTACCTTCGTCGTATATTAAACAGCATGTTCATAAAATATTATTATTTAAGAGAAACGTTGTTATTCCATGTTGTTATTTTAGCGAATGTAATAAGGTCGAATGCCAGTTTTCTAGCCAAATTTTTGTTATTTATTTTTGAGGTGCTCTGCTATATTGCGCTACCTCCTTCTGTAGCCAACGTTTCGGACATTTTTTTTACATGAGCTCCACACAGGAGGCCCTGAGGAAAAAATTTCCCTCGGGGCCTATGTCATCTTTGGGGATGCTGTGTGGAGGGTTTTTGAAGAAAAGGAAGGGGAGGAGAGTTCTGGGAAGGAAAAGGGTTTAAGGAGTGGGGAGGAGAGTTCTGGGAAGGAAAAAGGTTTAAGGGGTGGGTAGGAATCTGGGATTCAGTGTGTCCTGGTCATCCGCCTCCAAGACCTAGACAAACCTCACCCCATGAACCCGGGCGCCTCTACTAAATCACCAAACGCAGCGAACCACTTCTGGTGACCTATGGCAGAGGTGTTGGTTATCCAATAAAGATTCCCGGGGCGGTGGTACCCATTCCCGCCTCCTAAATTGAATCGTTGTCCATCAAGATGGTTGCTAGTGGGCAAGTGATGATGGACTTGATCTTGTACGTGATTGATGATAGACGTGATTACTTTCCCTGATGATGGACACTGCAACGATGTCCAAAATGTTGGCTAAAGAAGAAGGTAGCGCAACACGGCATAACACCCCAAAAATAAGTAACTAAAATACAAAAATAAATAACGAAAATCTAAAATCATTCCAGAAATGAAAATTTTCAAAAAACACCTTACGTTTAGGTTTGAGTTACTATCGAAAAGGTCTGCACTTATCTCAAAAAAATCTGCAATAACCCATAAAGTAATATTACAATTTTTTACCATTATTTGCATGAATCACACGTAAATATGAAATAATTTTGTCACTTTTTGCAAGTGGCCGTTATCTTTTACAGCGCAATTTCGCCGTAAGTGCGGCTTATTTAAAACCATACTGTATTGATGAGATGCCTTGATGATTGGAGCTAAATTTGAGGTAGCTAGTAGAAAGTTTCAAAACATCACACGAACATTTGAAACGACAAGAACGTGACTTGAGCTTTTTCAACGACGTTCCTCGAATTAATATTGTCAACGCTTCCTAAAATTAGTCAAAATGCACTAAGTAAAAAAGTGATGTCGTAATTTTCATTGTATTTTTTAGAGTGCACAAAATGTTTTAATTTTTTTACAAAGTGTTTTCAAATTTTCTGTTTTATCATTGATATCAAAACGGTTGCTTGAATTTTGAGGATCATACACAATTTCTAGTAAAATGTCACTTTGCTTACAAACGTAATTCCTTCATTTGAATAATGGATGCTTTTACCTGATCTTCGTAGCTTTGGTACATTATGCCTTCATAGTGAATTTTCACCTTCAAATTTTACCTTTCGACGAATTTTCTGCGTAGCACGGTTCGCCAAACAAAGGGGATAACGAAATGCGCCCGTAAATAATATAATGTGTTTTTTGGTAGATTTTTACGGTTAAATCTTATATGTTTACGAATTTCTTAGCAGCTCGGCGAATTTCCATTCAAAGTTCCCCTCAAACGAATAAGAATTTATTATGTTGGATTTCCATCGCGGTTTTTATTATTTTTTATGAGGTGTCGGAAAAAATGTTACTTACTATTTTTAGGAATTTTATCATGCAATTCAAATATGCCTTTTTTTTAATTATTTGTTTACCGGCAAAACAAGTATTTTAAAATGTAACCTTCGTAATATCTTTAAAAAATATATTTAAAATCTGCATAAGAGTCCCAACATCCCGTGATCGGTGAGACTACGAGTTTTCTTCAATAGGGTAATGTACTGTAACTGTAACTGTACTGTAATGTGAGAATGAAGAGAGTAGAGAGGGAAAAGACATAGAGAAAAATATGGTTAGGATGGCTGGTAAAGCAATTTCAGGCAATATTTCGAAATCTAGCAATAGTCATTCTTCAGAGAGCAGGGAACACTGAGAGTACCAGCTTCTCTAACCCGCGAACGCTCAATGATACTGGGTGTGTCTCGACGTTTGTTAGGAACTTTCTAGAAGGTGGAAAATAGGAAGCGTAAAACTCACTGTACTGTTAATGTAGCAGGCTGGATGATGTCCACATAAGAATTCACATTCCACATAAAATGTTCCAAACTGTGCACAGATTGTATGATCACCATAAGTTATAATTTGAAGTCTTTACGTACACAGGTAATTTGCACTTCTAAAATACGAACATAATAGAACTTCATAATAATACACTGCTTATTTGTTGAAGGTTGCCACTGCACTGATTTGCAAGTGTAGGTAGAGGGAGGTAGGTAGGAATTTTGGGAAAGGACAGTTATATTCCAGACAACGTTTATTATATTTATTTAAAACATAATTATGGAATTTAAAATAATATTTTTCACCTAGAATCAGTACCTTTTCAAGTACTTATAGAAGTAAATCCAAAGCCGGCCCTGCCCGGGCGCAACAAAAGCAGTTCATCTCGGGCGCCGAATCGCCAAGGCGCTGATAAAACCAAACTCCTAACCAATCGCCCTTGAGATATTTTTCATAAAATTGGTGCTACATAAAAATACAAATCATCTTAATATTATTGGTCATAGTGATTACTTACTAGGGCGTCTATTGGTCATAGTGATTACTTACTAGGGCGTCTATTGGTCATAGTGATTACTTACTAGGGCGTCTATTGGTCATAGTGATTACTTACTAGGGCGTCTATTGGTTTTGACAAGGGGCACCAACATTTTACTAGTGCCAGAAGCGGTTTGGCTCAGGGCTGTCCCTGAGTAAATCGTTTAAATTTAAAACTGTCAATTAGGTAAATTTACATTTCCACAAATTCTTTTTGACGTGATAACGTCTTATAAATCGATTAACGCTAGCTGCACTCATGAAAAAGCATGAATCGTTTTCACGTTCCACCTGAGCCGAGCGTGCAAGCGAGAGCGTGGAACAAGCGTTCGGCCTGAGCGTTCGGCTTGTGACGCATCTATCTCTCTTCCACTCTATTGTTTTTATATGACGTTATCACGTAAATTATCGTCCGTAAACCGACTTTATAGACAACCATTTTTTTTTACTACCTGTTAATTGGGTCAGCCGTAAAAATAGGATATACCTACCTTTAGGTTATACAATTCCTTCCGACATAATATTAAAATTTAGATTTGCTTTCAAACGCCAAACGATAAAAAGATAAACGATCGTTATTTTTATCCATCCAATTCACCACTGCACAAGCAAGGGTCTCTTTAAAATAATTTACCTCTGTAAATGTTCACTGGGTCCGAAGTCGTCGATCTGATTATGGTCGTTATAACCTCAAATTTGAAAATTGTGTTAATTGGTACCCGCCGTAAGTAGGTACCTACACTATATTATAATTCACGATTAAAACTATTTTTTTTAACGCTCGGCGAATGTCCTTCATACAACGATCACATCATAATTATCTAGATATTTAATCGTGATTCTTTTTGAATGCAGGTCGAATGCCAAAGTCCTTCTTCGATTGAACGCAGGCTCTGGAAAACCTGGAGCGAAAACCCTTGGAATTGGGGATCATTTCTGGAAGAACAGTACTATGATACTGTCAGATACTTGGAGGACTTAACTGATAATGGATTTAGTCGCAGTCGTCATAAAAGAGAAGGTAAGATTACAATTAAAATAGTGTATTTTGTAACATGGCATCTTTTCCCCTTGGCCCATCGTCTCTGCAAACCGATTCAAGGCCTGCCTGTTATATTTATGGTGGTTGAGTTGGCATCGCGTTTGGGTCCCACCCGGGCGTCCCGTAATCGATTCCTCGACTGAATAAGTCCTCCATCACAACACAAGCAACATTTTTGGTTTTCTGTCGTGGTAGTTGATAATTTATTTTAATATTTAAATACAGGTCGTTGTAGTCATCTATGGAGTATCACTAAGGATTGAAAGTACAAAAATATCAACTACTTATTACTGAAAACTCATCTTTAAAATAATTGAGGGCCCGCAGATACTTTAACAGTACACAACTGCTAACCCTGTATAAATCAAAAGTGCGCCCCACGGTTGAATTTGGCAGCCACCTCTGGTCTGGAGCTCCAAAACACCTGAAACAACCCTCGACTCCGTGTAGAAGCGGGCGGTCCGTTTGATACATTCTCCTAACTTAACAAACGTATTGCAATCTTTAGAGCACAGGTGTCGGGTGGGAATGCTATCCTTGTTCGACCGGTATTTCAATGGAAGATGCTCCGAAGAATTAGCGTCATTGATCCATTCTGCTCCGGTGCATAGTCGGGAAACACGCCAAACGCGTGCCCAACATATGTACTCGGATGACTTTTATCACATGAGAACGGCTTGCTTCTTCGACTCGTTCTTATGTTCAACAGCTCGGCTGTGAAACGATTTGCCGGCCTCTGTGTTTCCTCCTTCCTACAATATGGGTCTCTTCAATACCATGTTCATTCCTTCCTATCCTCAAAAAGACCCTCCACACAGCATCCCAGATGACATAGGGACACACTCAGGGCCTCCTGTGGGGAGTTAATGTAAAAAAAAAATTCACTGCGTTGAAAGATTGCATTAATTTGCATTTCGTTAATCTGATGTTTCATTAAAACTGTTTCCAAGCGTTTGAACTTCAAAACGTTGCTATAATTTTAATGCAGTTTAACCGGAATCTTGGTAATTATTGTAACAATGTCTAAATTCCTGAAACTGACGTTATAAATACATAAAACCGAATAAGGTAAGTAATTCGATTCCACGGTTTTATGTGTCCGGTTAACAATACTTAATTACCGGCAATATTGTTGTGTGTTAGGTTAGGTTGTATAGTAGGAACAGTAATTTCACATAGAATTACGCAAGCAGCACTAAAAGATAAATTTCATCGTCATTTCCACTACACGTTTATCTAGCCTAAACCTTAATTTCGAAATTATTTTTCCCTCCCGACTACCCCTCCCAACTTTCCCTCCCAATTTACCTTTCTTTTTTACTTTCCCTCCTTACTTTCCTTTACAGCAGGCCTAGCCAATCCAAATTTGAAGACCTAAATTTTTCCAAGGGCCGCACGAGAACTTGAATGGTACAGATACTTACTTTTTTTAGTTCATATCCATAGTCACAACTGAGGAATGAGTTAAATTGTTACTCGCAAATCGTAGACACGAGAATGGTTCTTCTCCACTGTGTCTCAGTGTTTGATTATTTAAATTAGACTTAAGGGAACATAAATAGTTACAGTTGTAACGAGAGAGTGGTTTTTCTCAACTGTAAGACAGTGTTTGATTGTTTAAATTAGACTCTTGTGAACATAAATGGTTACAAATGGAAGAAGAGTGTGGTTTTTCTCCACTGTGATTCAGCATCTGCCTTTTAAACTGGACTTCTTTGAACACGAACAGCTACTGTAGGAACACGATAATGGTTTTCTCTACTGTTAGCCAGTATCTGACTATTTAAAATAGACTTTTGTGAACATGCATAGTTATAGTTCGAACAAGAGAGTATTTTTCCCCCACTAAGGGGCAGCGTGTATCTCTTTAAACCTGGACTTTTTTAAATATGAATAGCTATAGTCGGGACGCGAGAATGGTTTTCTTTTTGTGTCAGTTTCTGACGATTAAAATTAGACTTTTGTGAACATGCACAACTACAGTTTATGTGACTCCATTGTGAGTCAGTATGTGACCATTTAAATTAGACTTTTGTGAACATACATAATTACATTGGAAAACAGAATGGTTTTTCTTCATTGTGAGTACGCTTGTGCCTCTTTAAACTGGAGTTTTTTGATAATTAACTTCTACTGTCGGAACTGTATTAACGACCCCAATATTCATTCTCAACTTACCAACTCAAATTTTCATTCCCAACATTCCACCACAACTTTCGATCCCAATTTTTATTCCCGACTTTTCAACTCAACTATCGATCGCAAATTTCATGCCAAAGTTTTCAACTCAACTATCGATACTATTTTTCATTCCCGTCTTTCCATCTCAACTATCAATCCCAATTTTCTTTTCCAACTTTTTTTCCCGACCATTCCTAAATTCCCTTGTTGCCATCTTTACTAATTTTTTTTATTTTTCTTCGTTAATCAACCTATCAAACAAACTGCACTGTTTTTTTAGGTTCATTTGAAAAATGGAACACGAATTATTTCAAGAATGTACCTAGTAGCTATGCCACTTTCTAATCAATAATTTTTTAGATTCGGCAATAATTAATTCCTAAATAAACTAATGTTACCGACAAATTAATGTTACCTACATAATACAACGCGTCAACTGCCGATTATTGAATAACCCATGATAACAGCTGTCAAGCGTTAGTGTTTATACTGAAAGGTTTGCCCTTTGGTGACGTTAGCATTTTGCCGAAACGTTGCTTTGGATAAATTTTGCCTTCCAAGGTGAATAATTTAGAATGATAATTCGAGTCGGCTAAGGGAGAATTTTGAATATCCCGAATGGAATTATTTCGTTTTTTGGGGAACTTATAGAAAATTTATTTATTTTGTTTACTCTGCGTTTTACACCAAATTATTTGAGTGTCGGTTGCTGTTCGTTAATCTGTAAATTGAATCTATTTTACAGTTAACCAAGTTTAATGAGAATATATTACTGTTTTCAAAATATCAAAAAAAAATAAGATGAAACTATTATTTTTTTTTTCTTAATATGAATAACTCACAAGAGTTCCAACTGCTCCCGTCTGGAGCCAGTGAGACTATGGCATCCCCAATTGGGGTATGTTGTGAGGATGAAGGTAGTGGAAAGGAGAATTAGATGGGGAAGAGGAAGGTGGAAAGTACTTGGCTTCTCAGATCTGGTCACCAAACAAGGCTAAAGCCGTTTCAAACAAGGTTTCAATTCTGAATGGTGGTCTTACACCAAAATATCAAAAACATTTCGTTTATATGGGCAATATAAAAAAAACGGAATATATTGTCGTTATTTGTTTTTGGGGTGTTATGCAGTGTTGCGCTACCTCCTTCTTTAGCCAACGTTTCGGACAGCGTTACAGTGTCCATCATCAGGGCAGATGTGTAATTGTGGTGAAATGTGTGCTTTTGTACTTGGAAGCAATACCGTGTTTCCAGCTCCACTTCACTTCAAGCTGGCATTACAGTACACTTTAGAATAGTTGTAGATTTCACTTGTCTCCGTAAACCGGTGTGGAACTGGTTCCAATAAACCTGTTCATCGAAACCAAATAACGAAAATACTTTTGGCCGTGAAAATCTAAAAACTTATCGGAATATATTGGTCTCCTTTGTTCACAGAGCATTGAAAATTTCAAAAAATCATTGTTTACGATGATAATAAAGACCAACTATGAATCGAAAAGTTAACTCATTAAATTAACATCAGAACTAATAAATTTATTTTTTTTGTACATGGATTTTTCAAATACAGAAGAATTGCAAATTCAATATATTATAATCTGCCATGCAAAGCATTGGGTAATTAAAAAAAAAGTTCAAGTGATGTATCTCTATTCGGAACTTTTACACCACTAACATCGGAACACCGTTTGATCAAAGTAAAAAATATGCACTTGGACCATTGTGATATTTTAAATCTACATTAATTTTTCTATGAGCCATCTTGTCGATGGCTTTTAAACGGTCGCAGCACCAGCAATTATTCTTGCTTAGTGTTTTTTTATAACCACAAATATTGGTAATAGGCCTAAAAATGGCCTGGCCAACGGAGTTGATAAACGGTCGATTTAAGAGCAAAAATCATTTTCGGAGTGGAATGGTCTCCTGTGATTAAACTAATAAACTGGTATAAAACGGCCTCCGTTAAAGTATTCTACGAATTTATCATTAAGTTGGAAGGTAGTTGATTCATTATTTCACTAACTAACCATCACACCGATTTTCCCAGAGGGAAGGCAGAGAGGATAGACCACCGCACAAATGTTTCTCGGCACACACCCCTCGCTTCATTCGCATTCATACCTCCTATAAAACGTACTCTTCTGTCATTCTGATTCTGTATTTCACTTGTTTTTTTTTTCATTTCACGCAAAGCGCAGTATTACCTATAATATGTACAAAACCCAGTTTTTTTTTCTTTTAATGATGGATGGCAATAAAAACTTAGAAAAAGATTACTTGATATGGATCTTTAAAGGTTTAATGCAGGTAGGTTATTGAATTTTGTTCAGTTGTCACTGTTGACCAAATATAACTCCATTTTAGTTTTTATTTCTTTTTTTATATTCAATAATATTATTATTAAATTTATAAAAACAGTTATGGCCACAGTTTGATAATGCCTTCAGAAGGCGAAACAGCTATCACGCGTAATTATAATTACAAAGCAGAACTTGTTTATAAGTAAACTGTTTTTATGAATTAAATTATATTATTTTTTTATTTATTTATTTATTTATATATTATAAATACAAATTAGTACAATATACAAGAAATAAAATATACAGAAAATTGAAAAGTCCCAATAAATTACTTTTAAGCAGTTTGTCGATGGGTACTTTTACTTTGAAGATATAAACTTATTTTACTTTGTTATGCAGTTACAATTTTTGTGTTAGTCTAATACAAATTATTTCTTTCGGCGAGCCAATTCTTCAACATAATATTTAATTTACCATTTGTACATTTTTTAATTTCGGCAGGTAACATATTTAAGCAATTAGGTATCATGCAGTCCAGCGTTCTTTGTCCGTATTTGTTTAAATGCTTAGATACAATTAGTCCTTCATTTAACATAAAACGAGTATTGTAAGTGTGGTCCAGTTTATTTATGTATATAGGGCTATTCATATGCTGAAATATAATTTTATACCACAGATTTGCTCTTACTGGGAGAATTTTGAGATTTTGGTAAAAGTACGGAACATTATGCCTTTGTTCATATAAACTTTTATGAGCTAATAATTTAACTAATGAATTTTGAACTGATTGAACACGATTTACATTTGTTTTGCAGGAAAGGAAATATATAAAAGAAAAAAAATACCAAAATTCTTCTCCCTCCTGTGAAATTAAAAAAATTGTGTGTATGTATTGTGGTACTTAAGTACAATTATTATAAAATATAATATAACATAATCCTAAGATAGGTACTTAACTTTTTTTTCAAGTGAAGAATTATACAATTTGTCTAAAAACCATTACTATCTTATTGAAAACATTATTATTTAAACATTCTTCTGGTAGGTTTATACCAAGTCCAAATAAAAACGCGCTCCTTAAATACCTGAACCATCAAAACGGCCACCATCTTTGACCGGAACGCACGGAAAGCACCACAAACATTTAGACAGATAAAATGCAAAACCTTTAAGTCAAAACAGAACTTCGCTAAGCTCACTCAATAATAGAAAACGATATAAAATGTTTTTTATGTTAGGATAACATAGATTAAATCTTAGGATTTTGAAATATTTGGACAATGATTTGTCATTCAATTCTAGCCATAAACCGTGATAATAACCTAGCAACGAATGCGCACAAAATAATGACAATGTTATAAACATATTTTTTAAATGAGTGCAATGAACGACACATTTTCCTGATTCAAATCAATAACGGCGGATTACGTGCTATAAAATATGCTAATGACACAAATGACAAAACTTCGCTCCGCAAGATCGAACTTATTTCCTTGCGGGAGACTTGAAGTTTTCAAGCTGTGAGCTAGTATGAGAAAGTTCCAGGCCCAAATTCACGATCTATTTATTTCGAAAGGAATTGTGTATTTTTCCGTGATACTCAAAGATATCGAATTATAAGAGATGTGCTATCGGCGTTTTTACTGGATGGGACTGTGCTTCCTAGTGCCGATATTGTTAACCAATACTATTGCACACCTTCAAAAAATCAACTAAATTCCTTATTTAAACGTTGACCGTTATACCGTACACTCGGGCGGACATCATAGCATATATCTTATATTAAAATATCTTTAGTGATACCTCACAAGAGCGTATTTATCTTTACAACGTAAAAATAGAGGAACTATTATATCGCCACCCGGTTGGGCAGCCTTGTAATGCGAGTCTTGAAGATGCCCTGATTATACGAAGGAGGTAAAACAGAAAATTGAGTCGAAGGAACAACCCGTCCTCAGGAAGCCAACATTCCGCTCGTGTCCGTCCAGTTTTGCAAACTTGCGCCGGTATACCTGGGATCAATTCTCCTAGCTTCTTAGAGCGGGCTCCATTAAAATTCATGTAGCGTGCCTACATTTCGTCTATGGCAATCGGTCTTTTAACAACGGATTGTCAATCGGACGGACCGTCCTCTTTTGCACCGAATCAAGTAGGTTTATCAAGTAGATTTATCCAGCCCAGAGGAGGCTCTCAATTCAGTTGGGCTCACTCGAGATTTGTAATGCTTTAAAAGGATGTTACAAAATGTTTTATTTATAACTAGCGCAAAGCCGTGAAAAGCCACGAGGTAAAAATATAATTTCAAATTAAAAATGGCAATTAAAATAATCTTCCGTTAAAATATTGCAGGCATGAAACATTCATTATCAGGCATGCTATTCGTACTAACTTAAAAATTATACAAGTACCAAAATGATTAGATAAGTACGTGTCGTTCACAAGCAATCTTAAAACTTACTTTAAAATTATGCAAGTATCGAAATTATTATATTTTATTAGGTAATGGTAGTGTGGTTGATGATTTTTCGGGGGGGAATAAAAGGGGGAGGAGTAAACTTATGAGTAGGCTCTAATTTTAATGTATTTAACGTCGATTCGAACGTAGAATTATCAAAACTCCGCGCTTTGTGAATAAACAAAGGTCAATCTGTTTTTTGTACAGAACGTTTTGGTTTTAATCTCGTTTTTGAATTGCTAGCGATTTTCAGCATGAAGTGAAGAATTGTCCCCGGCTAACAAGACGTTTTGTATGAAGCCATGGCACGCCAATGTATCGGGTCACACGACAAAATAGATTATTATCTGCCGCTCGGCTAGGCGAAATGGAACTTCTAAATTGCCACGTATGTACTAGTATTAGGTACTAGTACTGCTGCCAGTAATACTCGGCTACGACATAACAGAAGACAAAACTCGTGGAGGGCTATTTGTTACCCTAAGAGAGTAATATGTTGAAATTACAAATGTTTATCTATGCGGAATAGTCATTACGTCGTCATCGTACCTACTTCTAGTGGTAAAAATTACAGAACAGTTTTCACAATTTCCTTAAACAAAACGTCGACAATTTAATATATCAAATTCTTTCTCGCATTTTGAACAAAGCGATTAAATTAAATTGAACTGAACTGAACTGAACCGAACCAAACCGAACCGAACCGAACCGAACCGAACCGAACCGAACCGAACCGAACCGAACCGAACCGAACCGAACCGAACGGAACCGAACGGAACCGAACCGAACTATATATATATTTTTTTTATTTTAACCTGACGAAAAAAACCACTCTTTTCGAAACTTATTTTAATAGGTTGTGTACATAAAGCGATTTATTTTCATTAAATTGAAATGAAGCCGCAAAGTAAATTTGCGATTAATGAAGAAGTGAATAAATAATTAATTAAACAAGCGAGCAACTCCCACGTATTGAGTAAGCAGAGATTATCGGCCCTTTGCCAAACTATCTATATATATTTAAAAAAAAAAATATGTTTGTTTCTGTAGGTCAATAAATAAGCCATTATATGCTTTAAAAATAAGATTCAATACATGATCTTGGCTAAACTATAATATTCGTTTTTTGATTCGAAGTTTTGAAGTTATTCATCCCGAAGAAATATTCAATTACTGAAATGGAAGATAATATTAAGATAAGTTTACAATAAACAAAAAAAATATATATTTTATGAAAATTAAAAAAAAAAATTTGAAAAAAAAAAAAATAATAATTTAAAAAAAAAAATATATTGTTTTTATGCCGTGTTGCGCTACCTCCTTCTTTATCCAACGTTTCGGACAGCGTTACAGTGTCCATCATCAGGGCAGATGTGTAATTGTGTAAAACAACAGTGTGTTTTAGAAGATTTAACCTCACTGCTCTAACACATTAAAATTTATTTTTCCAACGATTTTCTCATTTTAATTCGTGATTCATGTCTGCCAAAACGATATGTGTAACTTGTAACCATTTAATCTTAGATTGTAAAGGTAATATAATAGCTTACAATTTTTTTGTTGATAATAATATGAACAGTTAACTGGGTTCATAAATTGAACTATACTGAAGGTGGATATTAAATAAAATTTAAGCACCGATTTTATTTCTTCATACAAGAATTGAAAATATATAAAATGTATTTATAACAAGAAATAGCAAGTTAGGGCAATATAAAACATGGGCTCAAAAATGAACAATGGGAAACACATACAATAACATAATAAATAATATTTTTCCCATTTACATGAACAAAAACTTCGATTTTCCATAATTTTGCATACCGCGACAAAATTTCAGCTACACTTATTTAAGACGTTTATTATTTTTTTATTATTTCATAGAAATTTCACTTTACAATATTAATTTGCTATATCATGATCACCAAACTAGACTCACGACCGTATTATGGCAGTTGTATATTCAGTCGAGCGACAGACCAGTTCCTTGGATTGCTAGTGATTTTTTGGTGATCATTTTGAATATTTTCCGCCCACATTAAAAAAAAATCATACCTCCGAATTTTAATACGGAGACATATAAACCTAATAAAGTACTATATAGCCAATTAATTCACTTTTATTTAAATAATCAACCAATTATTTAAATATATTTTTTTAATTCATTACCAGAAAAAATTAGAAACTTATATAAAAGAATTTAAAACTCACCTTAAAAATTATACTGAAAACTTGAACTGAATCATGTCAAATAAAACCTATATAAAAACACCCCCCTCCCCCCGTACACACAAGCCAATAAAAAAAATTATGATTTAAAGTTTAAATTTTTTTTTAATTTTAAAATTTGTTTAACGTACTCATCAAAATTATCTGCAACACGTCAAATAGATGCAGTTATGATTTTTATCCACAATACCAATTTACTCGATAATTGCTTTATTTATTGAAAATAATCCGTTTTCAAACACATCCCATTAGAAAAATCTATTGCGCAGTAACTTTACAAAAGCCACCCAAAATTTTGCATTTCGAATTTTCACTTTATTTTTAAGTCTCACGTTATATAAACACGTTAAATAGATTGAAAATTTAATGATTATAACATTGGTACAAAAATATGTTAGAAAAATTGACTAAAACTTAACGAAAAATTACATTTCTTACGCCAGCATTCTGACAGCGACCGCTTTATTTTGTTCCGATAAATTTTTGTTTTTCGAGTTTTTATAAAGATGAATACAGCAAGATTAAAAAACAGGCAAAAGTATGTTGTAAGACCTCCCTTTTGAAAGAAATAAATATCACAGAGCTCATTTCGACGGCATGGAGTAGTGAAAAGCTCCAAAGAAATACCGTCCATTACGAACGAAAAGTAAAATGTATTAAAATTAAAACAAAACAAAAAATAATACAGTATGTGAAGCGTTAAGTTTCAATTCATAAAAATTGGGTAAATGTTTTCAAAAAATATCAATATATCGCATAGGTTAGAAATACTTGATGTCTATATAGCTGCTGATTTATTTTTATTCGGTCGTATCACAAATATATCTTCCCCGCCGATTTATTTGCATTGGGCAGATCACCATAAACGACATCCATTCAAAAAGGGCCAGAATTGTTCCATAAATGTTCGTTATTTTCTGTAATAAAAACATCAAAGGCCATTCAGATTCTTATTATCTGGACCATATTTTTTTGCGATCGATCTACTTTCATCTTTTATTTTGTCACTTTGATCTGATAAGATACGGGAAGATTTCCATAACGACTGTGACTGTTGAAGACATTTATTAAATCCAATAGAATAAAAAAGCTGCATTGTATCAAAGAAGGAGACGAAGGAAAAATAATTAATATTTTTCTCTTGATGTTTTTAATATTATATTTAAAAGTTTTTTTATTATTTCGAAGACAGGTCAAGACGATTCGTTTGTCCATCTACCTATTATACTGAAGAATAAATTTATTTCCTATTTTCTTATTATTCTTAGCTGACAGAGCAAATTAGGAATAAAAATTCATTAAAACAAGGACACGGTTTTGGTAATACGCGTCTACATCCCGCGACAAAATATCCCCGACAAAATATCCTACGGAAAAATACCCTCCAACAAAATATCTACTAAAACCTAATCTAACCTAACCTAACTTATGGATGTCTATATTATTTTTGTCCCATTTTACTTTTTTTTAACAAAAATTTATTGTCTTTACAGGATGCCTGTATTATTTTTGTCCCATCTTACTATTTTTTAACAAAAATTAATTGTCTTAATAGGATGTCTGTATTATATTTGTCCCATTTTTTGTTCTTAGGTTTGGTTTGGTTTTAGTAGATATTTTGTTGGGGCGAAGTTTTGTCAGTAGAATATTTTGTCGGTGATATCTTGTCGGGGATATTTTGTCGTAGATATTTAGTCGGGGATATTTTGTCTGGGTTTTTTTGTAGGGGATATTTTGTCGTGGATATTTTGTCGGGGATATTTTGTCTGGGATAATTTGTCGTGGATATTTTGTCGGGGATATTTTTTTCCGGGATATTTTGTCGGGGATATTTTGGCGGGGATATTTTGTCGGGGATATTTTGTCGGGGATATTTTGTCGGAGATATTTTGTCGGGGATATTTTGTCGGGGATATTTTGTCGGGGATATTTTTTCGGGAATATTTTGTCGGGGATATTTTGTCGGGGATATTTTGTCGGGGATATTTTGTCGGGGATATTTTGTCAGCGATATTTTGTCGTGGATATTTTGTCGGGATATTTTGTCGCGGGATGAAAACGCGCGGAACCCATGGTTTTGGCGTCTATTTACAATTTATTTGAACTTAAATTTTAAAAACTTTGCTCTTAGTAATAATGCAAGAAATAAATAAAATTTTCTCAACATTCGTGTAGTATTGGAAGATA
The DNA here is from genome assembly GCA_936435175.1 of Glyphotaelius pellucidus. NCBI lineage: Eukaryota > Metazoa > Arthropoda > Insecta > Trichoptera > Limnephilidae > Glyphotaelius > Glyphotaelius pellucidus. Next base: position 18,129,320 of record OW386548.1, read on the forward strand.
ATACCCATCTATTTTTACTTCTTTCGAGAACATCGTCAAACGTTGCATTGTGATATATTACCGATTCAATGCAATATACCCACTAACTGGATTAGTACGAGGCGTTGGAAAACTATTATTATTCGTAATCATTTGAAGGTGACAAGGTTAAATGTAGTTGTGCCCACGTGCACGCCGATACTAACAAACGTTACGAAAAAGTTTAACTAATTTGAATTTTTAAGACAATTAGTTTCAATTTGATAATGATACTTGAATTCAAAGCAAATACAAGTTCTAAAGTTCATTGTATCAGAGTTGTGGACATAAGTATTTTTGACTAGCCATCTTTACTTCCGGTGATCCGACAATTGATCCGGCGACAATTGGCCCCCCGACAGCTGACCCGCCGGCCTTAGCCGTATTTGGTGACGAAATCTGAATAGCGAGGTATATTTTCCACATCTTCCCCTCCCCACTGCCTTCACCCCCTCCCCAACATACCAAAATTGGGGATGCCTTAGTCCACTGGCTCTTGACGGTTGAGAACAGTTGGTACACTTGTGTGGTATTCAAATAAATAAATTATATTACATGCAAGTAGGAACCTTTAGCGGTTTTTTGCTAAGCCGACTGCTCGCATAAGTGTATTGTATTTTGTTATTTTACCGCATGCTTCTTCGGGATTTATTATGTTATTATCGCATTGTTCTTAGTAAAAATATTTGATTTTCACTCAAGGCGCCTATAGACATAAGTTTATCGACTTTGGTTGTACGGCCGTATATCCTCTTTCCACACTTATTTGAAGAAATAATCTTTTAAGGGATCAACTTTCCGAGAGTTCAACTGTTCGGTGGGTCAACTGTTCGGTGGGTCAACTTTCCGCTGGATCAATTGACGAAGGGATCAACTGTCGGGGGATCAACTGTCGGCGAAGAAACTGTCGGGGGGTCAACTGTCTGGGGGGCTATTGTCGCTGGATAAAATGTCATGGGACACTTGCTTTCATCTTAATATTAGTTTCATGAAATGTTATTATTACCTACAGGTCTATGAAAATTTTCAATAGTTATTTTTGCATTTACCATTGCTTTTAAGGTTTTTCAATGTATTCATATCAATATGTTCCTCTATGATCTGTCATAATTAATTAATTACAAACTATCATAAATGTTTTACAAAACATGAAAGGTAAAAATACAAATATTTACATAGACACACTTTTTATATATTGTGAAAAAGTGGCTATAGGCAGTTTTTTCCATAATGCCAGCGATCAACAAAGCAAATTTAATATTATTTGAGCACGGTATCACTGGTATTTTTTTTCCAAAAGCCTTTAACGGATCTATGCTAACGCGTTCCTTAAAACCATTTGAATGGCAGGATACCATATTTCTCACATGCGTCTCGTAAAAATCGCTGTAACTTTATTCCTATCTGAGTGAGAAATATGATCTAAACAGTGTTAAAAAGGCAAAACACCACGCTGTGTAGTCTAATCTAAAAATAACGACAAAATAAGTAAAATGTACACCTTTATGAAACCATAGTTCTAAAACATACAAAATACCTGGGGGTTATTATTGATTCACACTTACGCTGGACTGACCACATTAATTTCATCACAAATAAACTGAAACGAGTAATGCACCTAATAAAGTACGTTAAAAACATCTTCCCACTAATAATACTAAGATCGATCTATTTTGCACTTTGTCAATCCATTGCCACATATGGAATACTAGCTTGGGGAAGTGCTACAAACATAGCAATTGACCCAATTCAAAAAATACAAAAAGCAATAATTAAACTCATCCTGCAAGTACCATTTTACACAGATTCTAGCGAAATCTACAAAGCATTAGAAGTCATGTCAATAAGACAACTTTATGCCAAATCTGCTAAAATATACCTTGTCCAAAACAAACAACACATTCCAATTCAACCAAAACCATAACAAAAACCAGGTCGTCAACAAATAAAACACTGAACATACCGATAATCCACACCACACATGGACAAAGACACTTTCAGTATTATGCAACCAAACTTTTTAATTGCATGCCCATTACTTTGAAACAAATACTATCTGCAAATACATCTACAAACATTCATAAAAAACATATCACTGACTGGATTAAAAATCAAGATATCAACTTTATACAAAACATTATTATTCCCAACCAAACATAACAAAACTATAAAAAGTATAAAATTAAATAAACCTAAAAATTAAGTAGCTTTTCAAGTATCCAATAACTATACATACACTTACAATTTATATATGTGTGTACATATATATATATGTGTATGTGAATGTGTATGCGGATGTATACGTATGTATATATATATATTTATATGCATGTGTGCAGGTACATGTATTTATATGGATGTGTATGTATGTGTATGTTTATATATATATATATATATATATATATATATATATATATATATATAATTTTTTTTTATATTCCTCTAATATATTTAAATACTTTTTTTTTTCTCTTCTATATAACCAATGTACAATAACTGTTAAAATTTGAAAAAAAAAACATATAAAACTTTATATTACAACACATAAATACTTGTCACACATAAACATAAATAAACACGTAAACACCTCAGCACAGGTTCTCCTAGTGAGGTGTTCACGAAACATACAACAATACCTATCCACAGTTTCACCTTCACAAACCTACCTTACACCCAACATAATAAAATTATAAAGGTAAATACTGTAATGTATAGAAATAAATAAAATAAAAATAAATAAATAAATCGCAATTTAAAAAAAAAATTGAAACTTGGAGAATTTTTTATCAATTATTTTTATATCAAAAGACAAAAAAGTGAGGTGACAGCTACGTTTATAATAAATTTTTCTAATAATATATGTATGTGTTTAATTTTATTGGTTATTTGTAATTTTAGTTGGAATAAGCGTGAGGTGAGCCATTTTTAATTTTTTTTTTATGTTTGCATGCAAAAATTTTATATTTAGAAAATTATATGTTTATGTGAATTATAAAATTTGAAAGTGTATTTTTTTACCTTTTTAAAACAGATTTTAGTTTTGGGATATGTTCAGAAATATTCCATTTATTTGCATTTTATTGTAAAGCGGAAATATTTTGACCATCTGAAAAATACGCCAAAATTCTTAACTTGGAGCCAAGGGTTGGTAAAGTCTGGGCCGGCAATCCTACTCGAGGGATGTAAATGACATAACATTCGTTAGACAAAAGGCAATATGTTAAAATACTTCCCATTCAAAAAACAGCCTACTTACTTGATTACAACAAATTCTGAAGACAAAAAATAATGGTGTGAGTTTCATTCTGGGGTGAAGTATTTTTAATCAGGAAATATTTGAGATTTCCTGGAGATTTTTGAGGTTCTTATTAAATACTTGCGGTTGGCATTTTAATGCTTTTTACGCGACCCACAATGTTCAAAGACAATATAAATTTGAAAAGAATGCCTTTTATCATTTTTTATCACTTTCCTAATTTGAATATTTGTTTGATAAATCAAAGTTATATTTTCATCCCATAAGATCATCCCAAAATAACGCCAAATATTCACTTCAATTTAGAGCTTTGACAATTTGTAGCTTCCGTTTTTTCCCCGAAAATTTATTATCTTTTAGATTTTTTGTTAGAAATAATCAAACAAATTGCCATAAGGCAAAACATTTTCATATGTAGGTTTATATGTGTAGGTTTCTACTCGTGGATTCAAATTAGTTGTTCAATATAAAAACTCCGTTAAAAAAACTTTTTTAATGCAATCGAAGACATCGAATTCTTATTTGTGTGAATGTGTGGGTTATTTTTTGCGTATTTGACTAGTAAAGAGGTTTCGGAGTCGAATCCAGACGAAACACAAAAATATGTTTTTTTTTTTTACATTAACTCCACACAGGAGGCCCTGAGGGAAATGTAAATGTTTTTTCAACGCAAATAATATCAACTAGCAGTTAAGAACCCGCTCCGCAGGTTTTTGCTGCTGGGCGGCTTTTAATTCGGCTTCGCCCAGTTAGTGTGACCACTTTATAAATCCAATATGAACTGGTTCCAAAAATAGCCTGTTCCTCGGATCCACTGTCACCTAGTAATAGTCATCGGGACAAAGTAACTCAAATAGGCAATGACGTCACATGTAATATATAGCCGCTTGATATAACTGAGTATTACAGTCAATCTTTCCATATTCGGAAGGATACTGCTAGTTCACTAAGTCGTTGCACTTACACTTGCCTGGGGCACGTCCATACCAACCTGCCGACGAAAGTGGCGACATCTTGTGAAGAATTTTAAAATTTTAAACCGAATTACAACGGTAGCTTCGTTTGAAATTCCACGTACACAGATGTTATTTGTGGCGCGGGACGAAAGGCGTGGCGCCAGACGTGCAATCGAAGTAGGGTCCTGAAATTCAACCACGCAGACGGAAGACTATTAATGCAGTTTGATGATGATTCCGTCAGTTGGCTACTTACGATATATCCAAAAAGGCGTTGTTTGGGTGCTCGGTGGTACAAATAATAAGTAAATGTTAAATGGTAATCTTTCTTTAAATTAATGGGTTACCTACCGTGGACCCAAAAACAACTTTTTGAAAGTTAACTGAATTGTATTACGCTGTTATTATAACTTGAAAATATACAATACCTATTTTAATCTTACAAGCTGAACTTACCTTTAACTTACATTACTTACCATGTGTTTCAATTTATTGACACAAAATTATAAAACCGAGAACACAGTTTAATTTTGACGTTTTATTTTTTTTTGTCTACAGATAAAGAGCGAATAAGCATAGCAGTCAAGTCTATTTACGGAGAAGTAATTTCTGAATTGGCTGGAAGTCTACCTTGCATCTTCGAAGTAACGGGAGAAAAGGAATTTGTCATCGAAGACAACGTCTTCCATCTCCACAAACATGAAAAAGGAAAACTGTTTTTTGAGCTCGTCCACATTCTGGATATTGTGGATCCAGTCACATTTGTCGAGGTAGGTAGCAACTTTGTAACCTGCTTGTCATCAATATATTTATTTCAACTAATAATTATTATTCAAATCGCGCACCGAGTTCCTAAGTAAAGAAGATGATAAATTGATAGCAAATTGAATGCATAATTATTAGCTCTATTTATACAGAGTTTGGAAGGCTTTAATTTTGAAATCTATTAACAACTATGTAAATAGAACAGTTAATTTTCTTGTGGCTGTGTACTCGTATGTCAAACGTAGTTTATTTAACTACCTTTATGGATTTCCAAGTACTTAATTTTCTACCCTTCATAAAAATCATCAAATAATTTTGAATAAAAATGATTTTTTCACATTGGGTATACATTCAGAAGGCGTCCCCGGTGCGGGCCAAAACTTTTGGTGAATTTCGCCAATGCTCGCGGCTGCACACTAATTTAAATTCCGTACATCACCACCTTTTTTCACAACCCAACTTTTCAACTTGGTAGGCGGGTATGGGACCGCCGCCCTGGGAACCATTTATTGGATGACCAACACCTCCGCCACAGGTCACCTCAAGTGGTTCGCACCGATGGTTTGTCAACAAACTGCCTTTTTACGGACTTCCCGCATCCTTGTGTAGGTGGATTGCCAACTTTTTGAATGAGAGATCGATTCAGACGGTTCTGATGGTTTTACCTCTTCCTCGCATTCAATCAATGCTAGCGTCTCACAGAAATCGGTTCTGTTTCCGACTTTGGTTTTGTTGCACATCAATGACCTTATGTCACGTGCACCAATTGTTACGCGGATGACAGTGCAGTTCACGATGGCTTTTTTTTGACAAGCCTCCAAAGGGCACACAATAATTTTGTCGAAATTAATATTTCAAATACCCTGATTACGTCTAAAAGGGATCGAAAATATAGTCTACTCCGAAGCAATCTTCCAAACCATCCATTGACTTGCTTGGTATATCTATAAGTGATCAGCTCAGGTATGGGGGCTCCATCGAAGCCAGAGTTAAATTAGCCTCCCAAAAACTAGGCGTACTGTACAGGGCCCGCAGATACTTTTATAGTACACAACTGCTAACCCTGAATAAAGTGCGACCCGCGGTTGAATTTGGTAGCCACCTCTGGACTGGAGCTCCAAAATAACTGAAAAAACCTTCAATTCTCTGCAGAAATGGGCGATCCGTTTGATTAATTCTCCAATCTCAACAAACGGATTGCAATCTTCAGAGCACAGGCGTCGGGCAGGAATGCTATCCTTGTTAAAATGGTGTTTTATGCTCCGAGGAACTAGCGTCATTGATCCCTTCGGCACCAGCCTGGAAACATGCAAAACGCGCGCCCAACATATGTACACGGTTGACATTTATCACATGAGAACGGGTCACTTCTTCGACTCGTTCTTGAGTTCAACAGCTCGGCTTTGGAACGATTTGCCAGCCTATGTGTTTCCTCCTTTCTACAACATGGGTTTCTTCAAGACCAATTTTCATTCCTTCCTTTCCTCAAAAAGACCCTCCACACAACATCTCAGATGACATAGGCTCTGAGGAAAACTATTTTTCTCAGGGCCATCTGTATGGAGCTAAATAAAAAATAAAAAAATACGTTACCAATTGATTATTATTATTACAGCAATTTGAAATCAAATACTTTGCTAACTCTGTTTGATATAAAAACCAAATAACATAAAGTTTCGTGGAAATCTAATTGCATTCTAGAATGTACGGAATCCGTAATTCAGTACGAATATGTTCTTGTTTGAAATGGTCTTGGTACTTAACGGCTTATAAACAATAAGCTATTAGGTCGGTATTATGTTAATAGTAACAACATTTCCCAATCAGACTAAATGAACATCTGCACAACATTTCAATCAGTTTGTGAGTGTTTTAAGGTCGATAGGAACCACATTAATTTCATAAAGGATTCCATAACTCCCGAAGCTTTGCGTGTTATAGTATTATTGCAAATGGCAAGGCCCGCTGACATGAATAAATTAGGTGTTTTGGTGAACAAGTGAATATTACAATTTGATGCAAATCAGCTATATTGGAAACCCTCCGAAGAAAACTGAATGTAATATATATATATATATATATATATATATATTGGCCTCTTCCCGTAGTGTGTTGATCCAGTAAGAAGTTATAAGCCAAGTTGATCCACCTTTAACACCCTATAACTTGGCTGTGATGGAATACATCTGTATGATTTTGCAACATTATTACATTAGTTACCAAGGTTGCCATTTTGCAAGTAAAAATATTTGATGTACTTATCATAAAATTTTAAAAATTTGTATGGGAATCGCTTGCAAATTAACATGCTTTGTTGATCTGTCGCTTGTAAATCAACATACTTCGTTGATCCACATAATCGTATAACTTATGTACCTATATGTCGTTTTACAGTGCTTTTGCTGATCCGATTTAAATGACCAATCAGAGAGGTTGTGAAGGAAGCCTTCTGATTGGTCATAAAAAACATGTACCTATATGGAGTTTTACTGTTAATTGGTTGATCTGATATATAATGGCGCATTCTAGGGCTGCCACAGAGTTGTGACATTATTCCAGGGCTGCTACATACTCTAAATTATGTTTTATTATTATTTGACAATAAATATTTTCGATAATACGAAATGCGGCAAAAAAATTCACGGAGAGGGAAGAGACGAGGGAGGGGGAAGGTGGAGAAGGTGGAAGGGAACGGAGCGCACGGGAAAGGAAATGCAAGGAGAATCAATTTGAGTGAGTGAGTGAGTCAGTGAATGAAGGCGCCGATACCAATTATTCCGCTGCCCCGGGAACCATTTATCGTATAACCGACACCTCTGCTAAAAAGTTAATAACTAAATAAAATGTTTCCATGACAGTCAATCCGGCAACAATTGCCCTCCCCCCCAACAGTTAGCCCGCTGACAGTTTATCCCCTGACAGTTGATCCCCCGACAGTTGATCCCCCGATAGTTGATCTGACGGACGGTTGATACCTCGGACAATTGATCCCCTGGCAGTTGACCCCCCGACAGTTGATCCCCCGACAGTTAACCCCCCCCTGACTGTTGACCCCTCACACCGACTGTTGACCCCCCCCCCCCCGACAGTTGATCCCCCGACATTGACCCCCCCCCCCGACAGTTGATCCCTCGGACAATTGATCCCTCGGACTCGGAGGGATCAACTATCGGCGGACCAATTGTCGGAGGATAAATTGTCGCCGGACCAACCGTCGTGAAACCGCTTTTTTCAATGACACTGAATGTATAGAACACAGTAAACCACATTTTAAAAAACATTTTTTGTTCTTAAAGAAAAAAATGACATAAATTGAAATTAATTACATAAATTTCAAATCGAAGTGGGCGATATAAATGAAAGAAAATTTTGAAACAATAATTTTACAAACTTAAGTCATAATATATTAGTTTAATATAACGAAAATCTATAATTATAAAAATTTTGGTTCCGTATGTTTGCGTTCGCTAATCTTGGAAAGTAATAGATGGATTTACTCAAAATTTCTACAGAACATTAAATTTTAGCAGAAGAGTGTTTCTATGTACACTGGTGAGCTCTGGTTTTATGAAATTACTATAAAAAAATAGTAAGTGGTGCACAAGTTGTTTGGAAAAGTGAGTGTATATCATGTATTTTAGCGGCAGGGAGGGTAGGTGGGAGGCGGAGGGGAATCCGGGACTGGCGGACGGGAATGAAGGGGGAAAGATTCGCGGGAGAAAGGGTCGATGGAGGGGGGAAGTTGGGAAAGTGGACAACGGAGGGGGGGGGGGGGTCGCGGACGGAGCGAAGTGGAAAAGGGGAGTGCGAAAAGCGAAGAAGGTGGAGGTGGATCGCAAGAGGGGAAGAGGAGGGGGGGGGGGTAGGGGAACGGGGACGAATTGAAAAAAACACTCAGGGAGAAACAATATCTTTATTTAAGTGGTATTGCAACGCATGCCGGGTTCAACTAAGAACGGGGACGCAAGCGAATGGACGTGCAGGGAGAAACAATTCATTTCTTTGAATGGCATTGCAACGCGTGCCGGGAACCAGCTAGTATTTTTAACAAAATAATGCCTTAAAAATAAGTTAACCATATTTATTTATTTACACATATTCGGCATAACACGTGCGATTAACATAATTAACATAACATTTAAATACCTAGTAACTAACCTAATAATTTTGATAATTTTTTATCAATTATTTTTATACGAAAAGACCAAAAATGAGGTGACAGTAACGTAAACAATACATTTGTCTAAGAAAATATGTATGTGTTTATTTTTTTTCATTATTTGTAATTTTAGTTAGAAAAAGCGTGAGGTGAGCCATTTTTTAAACTTTTTTATGTTTGCATGACAAATTTTTATATTTAAAAAATTATATGTTTATTTTTAACTAAAAAATTTGAAAGCGTGTTTCAGAAACAAAAAAAGTTTTTAGTTTTGGGATATGTTCAGAAATATTCCATTTATTTGCATTTCATTGTAAAGCGGAAAGATTTTGACCCTCTGAAAAATACGCCAAAATTTTGAAGGGTTTAATAGGTTACCTTAGGTTAGGGTTATCGGCTACCATCGCGTCATCACGTGTCGATCACGTGATAACGCGATGACGCAGGTCGTTTGTTTACATCCGCTCCAACAAAGAACCGACATGTTTTACCTTGCCTTGCCGATATTTCGTCGCCTCATTTGAATAGGGTTCTAACTGACATTTTTTTCAAAAATGACCTTTGATTGCCAAAGCATTTTTTTTGCTCATTTCTATACCCAAAATAATTTTCAGAACCATCCGTGTTGTATTTTCGTTGATATGTGTATGACGAAGTTCTAACATCAAGCATTTTCAATAATAATTCATTTTACATTCTCACTACACTTACACTCTCTATTTTTCTTGTATCTGACAGTTGATCTTAAATAAGAGGCGCATTATGGTTCGTCACTTTATTTGGATAGGGTTCTAACTGTGTCTTCTCTATCATTTTCTAAGGTTTCTAAGTTTCCAAAGACGAATTTTCGTAATCTATTTAACAATTTTAGTTTATCGTATTTAAATGGAAAATATTTAAATAGGACGTAGCTTGGAATTGCATTAGTGAAATGTAATTAGAACCTTGTGCAATGTATTATTATGCCTTAGCTGGTTGTACAGGGTTTTACTTGCATGTTTAGGTATGTTCTAAAAAGGTAAATATACGTCATATTTAAATACTTTCCTTCAAAATATGTTCAATTAAAATACGTTAAACAAATTTCAACTTCAAAATCAGAAATCGGTAAATAGATTATGAGAAATCGTCTTTGCAAACTTTGACACCTCATATCTCAGAACAAGGTGAAGTGAAGTTAGAACCCTATCAAAAGTTGCGTTCTTTTTTGAGTGTATTTCTAGTAATAATTTATACTAGTAATAAGTTATTTTGTTTAAGTACAAAATGTAATTAATAATTAATAAATACATAATTAAATAAATCCTTCGGTACCGGTAGAAGTGAAACCTTCAGAAAACGTAAGTAGACAATTTTCATTAGTGAAATATATTTTTTTATTATTTAATATTAAGAAAAGAGAAATGCGATATTAATTCTTTTAATGCAGATCGATAACTTAATAGTTTTTCTATGATAACCCAAATTATTGAGTATTTGCTTTACAAAACACATTAAATACAGCGTAAAACTTTCGATAGTAAAAGTTCACATTTTTTAAGTGAAAAGTTCTTTAGCACCGTTGTGATTTGAAACTCAATGAAACGAAAAATAGCGAAAAAGAGACAAAAACATCCATTAATAGGAGTTACCTTGCGAGAGAATGAGATAGTATATTCGGTCTCCTCTTTGTGACGGTTCTACACAAGGAAACATGTAGAAACATGTCCGAGTCCAACTACAAGAAAGCGGAGTATTTCTAGTATTAATTTATTCTAGTACTAAGTTATTTTATTTAAGTACAATAAGTAATTAATAATGAATAAATACATAATTAAATAAATCCTTCGGTACCGGTAGAAGTGAAACCTTCAGAAAACTTAAGTAGACAATTTTCATTAGTGAAATATATTTTTTTTTATTTAATATTAAGAAAAGAGAAATGCGATATTAATTCTTTTAATGCAGATCGATAACTTAATAGTTTTTCTAGGATAACCCAAATTATTGAGTATTTGCTAAAAAAAACAACTTATATACAGCGTTAAACTCTCGTTAGTAAAATTATACTTTTGGAAGATTTTTTTATTGATTCGTGTACAAACCGTGCTCTAAAGTAAGAATCCAAAATTTCAGTGTGTTTGGTGCCATAAGGCTAGAGTTGTGACCGATTCCAAGTGTAAAACGTGCCCAGAAAAACGATGATTTTTCTAACAACTATATATTTGGAAGATTTTTTGATTGATTATTGTACAGACCGTGCTTTTAAGTAAGAATTCAAAATTTCAATCTGTTTGGTGCCATAGGGCTAGAGTTGTGACCGATTCCAAGTGTAAAACGTGCCCTGAAAAACGATGAGTTTTCTTAAAACTATACTTTTGGAAGATTTTTTGATTGATTCTTGTACAGACCGTGCTTTATAGTAAGAATCCAAAATGTCAGTCTGTTTGGTGGATGATGGCCCAAATTATTGAGTATTTGCTAAAAAAAACTAATATATACAGCGTAAAACTCTCGTTAGTAAAATTATACTTTTGGAAGATTTTTTGATTGATTCTTGTACAGACCGTGCTTATAAGTAAGAATTCAAAATTTCAATCTGTTTGGTGCCATAGGGCCAAAGTTGTGACCGATCGCAAGTGTAAAAACTAATACCTACGAACGATGAGATACTTTTGGAAGATTTTTTTTGATTGATTCTTGTACAGATTGTGCTTTTAAGTAAGAATACAAAATATTCGTCCTGTTTGGTGCCATAGGGCCAAAGTTGTGACCGATCGCAAGTGTAAAAACAAATATCTCCAAACGATGAGTTTTCTTAAAACTATACGTTTGGAAGATTTTTGGTTGATTCTTGTACGGACCAAGCTTTTAGGTAAGAATCCAAAATTTCAGTCTGTTTGGTGGATGATGGCCCAAATTATTGAGTATTTGCTAAAAAAAACTAATATATACAGCGTAAAACTCTCGTTAGTAAAATTATACTTTTGGAAGATTTTTTGATTGATTCTTGTACAGACCGTGCTTATAAGTAAGAATTCAAAATTTCAATCTGTTTGGTGCCATAGGGCCAAAGTTGTGACCGATCGCAAGTGTAAAAACTAATACCTACGAACGATGAGATACTTTTGGAAGATTTTTTTTGATTGATTCTTGTACAGATTGTGCTTTTAAGTAAGAATACAAAATAATCGTCCTGTTTGGTGCCATAGGGCCAAAGTTGTGACCGATCGCAAGGGTAAAAACAAATATCTCCAAACGATAAGTTTTCTTAAAACTATACTTTTGGAAGATTTTTGGTTGATTCTTGTACGGACCAAGCTTTTAGGTAAGAATCCAAAATTTCAGTCTGTTTGGTGGATGATGGCCCAAATTATTGAGTATTTGCTAAAAAAAAAAACAACTTATATACAGCGTAAAACTCTCGTTAGTAAAATTATACTTTTGGAAGATTTTTCTATTGATTCGTGTACAAACCGTGCTCTGAAGTAAGAATCCAAAATTTCAGTGTGTTTGGTGCCATAGGGCTAGAGTTGTGACCGATTCCAAGTGTAAAACGTGTCCTGAAAAACGACGAGTTTTCTAACAACTATACTTTTGGAAGATTTTTTGATTGATTCGTGTACGGACCGTGCTTTATAGTAAGAATCCAAAATGTCAGTCTGTTTGGTGGATGATGGCCCAAATTATTAGTATTTGCTAAAAAAAACTAATATATACAGCGTAAAACTCTCGTTAGTAAAATTATACTTTTGGAAGATTTTTTGATTGATTCTTGTACAGACCGTGCTTTTAAGTAAGAATTCAAAATTTCAATCTGTTTGGTGCCATGGGGCCAAAGTTGTGACCGATCGCAAGTGTAAAAACTAATACCTACGAACGATGAGATACTTTTGGAAGATTTTTTTTAATTGATTCTTGTACAGATTGTGCTTTTAAGTAAGAATCCAAAATAATCGTCCTGTTTGGTGCCATAGGGCCAAAGTTGTGACCGATCGCAAGGGTAAAAACAAATATCTCCAAACGATAAGTTTTCTTAAAACTATACTTTTGGAAGATTTTTGGTTGATTCTTGTACGGACCAAGCTTTTAGGTAAGAATCCAAAATTTCAGTCTGTTTGGTGGATGATGGCCCAAATTATTGAGTATTTGCTAAAAAAAAAAAACAACTTATATACAGCGTAAAACTCTCGTTAGTAAAATTATACTTTTGGAAGATTTTTTTATTGATTCGTGTACAAACCGTGCTCTGAAGTAAGAATCCAAAATTTCAGTGTGTTTGGTGCCATAGGGCTAGAGTTGTGACCGATTCCAAGTGTAAAACGTGTCCTGAAAAACGACGAGTTTTCTAACAACTATACTTTTGGAAGATTTTTTGATTGATTCGTGTACGGACCGTGCTTTATAGTAAGAATCCAAAATGTCAGTCTGTTTGGTGGATGATGGCCCAAATTATTAGTATTTGCTAAAAAAAACTAATATATACAGCGTAAAACTCTCGTTAGTAAAATTATACTTTTGGAAGATTTTTTGATTGATTCTTGTACAGACCGTGCTTTTAAGTAAGAATTCAAAATTTCAATCTGTTTGGTGCCATGGGGCCAAAGTTGTGACCGATCGCAAGTGTAAAAACTAATACCTACGAACGATGAGATACTTTTGGAAGATTTTTTTTGATTGATTCTTGTACAGATTGTGCTTTTAAGTAAGAATCCAAAATAATCGTCCTGTTTGGTGCCATAGGGCCAAAGTTGTGACCGATCGCAAGTGTAAAAACAAATATCTCCAAACGATGAGTTTTCTTAAAACTATACGTTTGGAAGATTTTTGGTTGATTCTTGTACGGACCAAGCTTTTAGGTAAGAATCCAAAATTTCAGTCTGTTTGGTGGATGATGGCCCAAATTATTGAGTATTTGCTAAAAAAAACAACTTATATACAGCTTAAAACTCTCGTTAGTAAAATTATACTTTTGGAAGACTTTTTTATTGATTCGTGTACAAACCGTGCTCTGAAGTAAGATTCCAAAATTTCAGTGTGTTTGGTGTCATAGGGCTAGAGTTGTGACCGATTCCAAGTGTAAAACGTGCCCTGAAAAACGATGAGTTTTCTAACAACTATACTTTTGGAAGATTTTTTGATTGGTTCTTGTACGGACCGTGCTTTTAAGTAAGAATCCAAAATTTCAGTCTGTTTGATGGATGATGGCCCAAATTATTGAGTATTTGCTAAAAAAAACTAATATATACAGCGTAAAACTCTCGTTAGTAAAATTATACTTTTAGAAGATTTTTCTATTGATTCGTTTCTTGTACGGACCGTGCTTTTAAGTAAGAATCCAAAATTTCAGTCTGTTTGATGGATGATGGCCCAAATTATTGAGTATTTGCTAAAAAAAACTAATATATACAGCGTAAAACTCTCGTTAGTAAAATTATACTTTTGGAAGATTTTTCTATTGATTCGTGTACAAACCGTGCTCTGAAGTAAGAATCCAAAATTTCAGTGTGTTTGGTGCCATAGGGCTAGAGTTGTGACCGATTCCAAGTGTAAAACGTGCCCTGAAAAACGACGAGTTTTCTAACAACTATACTTTTGGAAGATTTTTTGATTGATTCTTGTACGGACCGTGCTTTTAAGTAAGAATCCAAAATGTCAGTCTGTTTGGTGGATGATGGCCCAAATTATTGAGTATTTGCTAAAAAAAAACTAATATATACAGCGTAAAACTCTCGTTAGTAAAATTATACTTTTGGAAGATTTTTTGATTGATTCTTGTACAGACCGTGCTTTTAAGTAAGAATTCAAAATTTCAATCTGTTTGGTGCCATAGGGCCAAAGTTGTGACCGATCGCAAGTGTAAAACTAATACCTACGAACGATGAGATACTTTTGGAAGATTTTTTTTTATTGATTCTTGTACAGATTGTGCTTTTAAGTAAGAATCCAAAATGTCAGTCTGTTTGGTGGATGATGGCCCAAATTATTGAGTATTTGCTAAAAAAAACTAATATATACAGCGTAAAACTCTCGTTAGTAAAATTATACTTTTGGAAGATTTTTTGATTGATTCTTGTACAGACCGTGCTTATAAGTAAGAATTCAAAATTTCAATCTGTTTGGTGCCATAGGGCCAAAGTTGTGACCGATCGCAAGTGTAAAAACTAATACCTACGAACGATGAGATACTTTTGGAAGATTTTTTTTGATTGATTCTTGTACAGATTGTGCTTTAAAGTAAGAATACAAAATAATCGTCCTGTTTGGTGCCATAGGGCCAAAGTTGTGACCGATCGCAAGTGTAAAAACTAATACCTACGAACGATGAGATACTTTTGGAAGATTTTTTTTGATTGATTCTTGTACAGACCGTGCTTTTAAGTAAGAATCCAAAATTTCAGTCTGTTTGGTGCCATAGGGCCAGAGCTGCAAGTCGATGGGTCGAGAGAGTCAGGCTCAAAAGGTTAAAATGCCTCCCTCAACCAAACGTTTTTGACCCGGTCCGCCACGTCGCAGGTGGCCAGACGCATCTGCCGCCAAGACCTGGACAAACTTCACCCCATGAACCCGGGCACCCCTGCTTAGTCACCAAACGCAACGATCTTCTTGAGGTGACCTATGGCAGAGGTGTTGGTTAACCAGTTAATGGATCCCGGGGAGGCGGTACTCCGTATTCTAAGATTGATACCCCCCCGCCCTTCCCAGTCCCCTGCAATTCTTCGTCTACAATTATACAATTATTCCTTACTTAAGTCATTTCTTCACCCCCCCCCCCCCCCCTACCCCCTCCCTACCGCCACCCCCTACCCCTCTCCCCCACCACCCATCCCCGCCCTTCCCACTCCCATGGAATTACTCGTCTACAATTATACAATTAGTCCTTACTAAAGCTATTTCTTCACCCCTCCCTACACCTCCTTCACTCCTCCCTACACTCCCTCCATACCACCCCTACCCCCCCCCCTCCCCTCTTCCCCCCTACTCCACTTCCCCCCCCCCCCTGGGGTGACCTATGGCAGAGGTGTTGGTTTTCCAGTCAATGGTTCCCGGGGTGGCGGTACCCTGTATTCCCAAATTGTAATTCCGCATTTATTATCATTCAATTAGTCCTTACTTAAGCAATTTCTATTCCCCCCCCCCCCTCCCCCTACCCCTACCCCCCCCCCCCCCCCCCCCCCCCCCCCCTCCCCCCTCTGGGGTGACCCACGGCAGAGGTGTTGGTTATCCAGTAAAATGGTTCCCGGGGCGGCGGTATAATTCATTCACTCAATCACTCAAATTAATT
The DNA here is from genome assembly GCA_936435175.1 of Glyphotaelius pellucidus. Taxonomy (NCBI): domain Eukaryota; kingdom Metazoa; phylum Arthropoda; class Insecta; order Trichoptera; family Limnephilidae; genus Glyphotaelius; species Glyphotaelius pellucidus. The sequence goes on from OW386548.1 coordinate 18,145,738, forward strand.
CTCCCTGCATGTCCTTTCCCGTGCGCCCCGTTCCCTTACACCTTTCCCGCCTTCCCCCTCCCTCGTCTTTTTCCTCTCCGTAAAATTTTTGCCGCATTTCGTAATACCGAAAATATTTATTGTCAAATAATAATAATACATAATTAAGAGTATGTGGCAGCCCTGCAATAATCTCACAACTCTGTCGTAGCCCTGGAACGCGCAATATATACTAGATCAACGAATTAACAGTAATGTTCCATATAGGTACATGTTTTTTATGACCAATCAAAATGCTTCCATCTCTGATTGGTCATTATATAAGATCAACATAGACAAAACGTGTAAAATGTATATGCCACCGAAAAATGGGCGTGGCTTACAGCAAAATCTCGATGACTTAAGTTGATCCATAAGGATCCACATATGTATGCCAGCTTCGGTAATAGATCAACTTATCCGCTTGGATCAACAAGAGCAAACGGATCAACTAAAAACTGGTCTACCGTCACGAAAGATCAACTTAGTACGAGAGGGTATAAATATATATATATATATATATGTACATTGTTTCGAAGGCGATTCACTTGTCGCTTCGGAAGAATTGTGCGCATATTTGATGATTCTAAACCCAGATGTTGAGAGAAAATATGTAAATACGAATAACAAATCTGTTTCCACAAAAAACACACAAATCTGTTACCAGTGCACCATATATCTTGCCTAATCGACAATATTTCGCTGTGACCGTCAAAACTTTTACATTTGACTTTCTACTCGTACATGAGTTTTTTTTAAATATTTCATTAACGGTTTTGCTTGGCAAAACAGAAAGATAAGAATAAATTTTAAAAAAGATTATCAATTGACAACAAATTTTTATACGAAGGAAATTGGTTTATTCCGGAGATAGTAAGCATATTATATTCTTCCCTAAGGCATTATCTCCATTGGTAATTCTCTAGCAATCTCTTTTCTTAGCAAGATACGTGATTTACTCAATATTATTCTAGCTGTGTCTTCATTTTGGCAATGCGGGTGACATGAAGATGGTCTCAAAGTAATTATTCTAGCTGTGTCTTCATTTTGGCAATACGGGTGACATGGAGATGGTCTCAAAGTAATTATTCTAGCTGTGTCTTCATTTTGGCAATACGGGTGACATGAAGATGGTCTCAAAGTAATTATTCTAGCTGTGTCTTCATTTTGGCAATACGGGTGACATGAAGATGGTCTCAAAGTAATTATTCTAGCTGTGTCTTCATTTTGGCAATACGGGTGACATGAAGATGGTCTCAAAGTAATTATTCTAGCTGTGTCTTCATTTTGGCAATACGGGTGACATGAAGATGGTCTCAAAGTAATTATTCTAGCTGTGTCTTCATTTTGGCAATACGGGTGACATGAAGATGGTCTCAAAGTAATTATTCTAGCTGTGTCTTCATTTTGGCAATACGGGTGACATGAAGATGGTCTCAAAGTAATTATTCTAGCTGTGTCTTCATTTTGGCAATACGGGTGACATGAAGATGGTCTCAAAGTAATTATTCTAGCTGTGTCTTCATTTTGGCAATACGGGTGACATGAAGATGGTCTCAAAGTAATTATTCTAGCTGTGTCTTCATTTTGGCAATACGGGTGACATGAAGATGGTCTCAAAGTAATTTTCGTCGCGTGGTAAAGTTGGATATATTAAAACTTACTGAACTTTTACTGAAGTCTTAACTTTGTTAATAATCTCTTACTTCCATTTCCTAATTTATTTTGGCGTGTCCTATCTCATGTTGATGACGTAATATTATACTATAATTATTAATCTATGTAAGATTTCGATTTTTTTTAATATTTTGCTTCGTTAGGTCTTTTCGTAAATATTTTTTCTTGTACTCGCTTTCAGTCACATAAAAATCATGATAGTGTTTTTTGTACGAGATATTTTAATTTGTGCTATTATTTGAATGTAAATATATTTATTTTTAGTTAAGATATTTAGAAGTAATTTTTTTATATGATTTAATTATTTTATTTTGGCAAAATTGACAGACATGAATAAATTTTATGTTGTTGATCTATCCCCCCTCTCCTCTCTTCTACTTAATTGTATTGTTTTATGGTTTTGATTATTTTTCTTCAATATTTTGTTGACATGATCTTTTGTAGACTTTTTGTAGATGATTTTTCTAGTGCTCCTTAATTCGCTTTCCAGTCACTTAAAAACCAAGATAGTGTTTTCTGTAGAAGTTTTTTTTTTATCTGTGCTATTATTTAAATGTAAATACATTTATTTCTAGTTTGGTATTACTTTAGGTACTTAAAGGTTTTTTTTTCTATAATAAAGTTTATTCATTTTGGCAAAATTGACAGATATGAATAGATTTTATCACCCACCCCCCACCCTCTCTTATACCAACTCTCCTCCTCCATCTTTTAGCAGTCGATATTCTCGCTTCCTCTTATTTTACCGAATTTACTGTCATTCTGTATTATACACAATCCTGATATTTTATTTACTCATTAAAGCGATGTTAATGCAATGAGTATTTTTTTCAAATTAAAAATAAAAAAAATCTTAGGTGACAGTGAAGTTTAATTATTTTAATAATTTTGATCTGGCATATCGATAGAAAATTAATAAAAATTATTTTACTGCGGAAAACTCGAGTTCTTATTAAAATAAAGAGTAAAAAATTTATCACATTTATTTTGAAGTCATTATTGAAATCATAACGTGTGTACTATTCTATGTTGCTTGAAATATTCTTAAAACATTTGTTTTATCAATCCACAAAAGAAATACTTGATTTGTTAAAAAGTTCTCACCGTTTAGATAGACCTCGTTTATTTAAGAAAATATAAAAGAACAGCAAAATCGACTAACACGAATAAATTAGAATTTGTGCAAAAAAATGGTTATCTACACCATATGTTAGTTTAGAAAGCAAATACACCACTCTCGCATATTTTTGTGGTTTGTTTTGATTATTTAGGGTATTTTGTAATATTCTGACTAAGGTGTGATTCTTTTTATTTTCAGAGCACAACATACATGAACGAAACGTTAGTCTTATTGGCCCACCGCGAGTACGGGCAACTATTCTCTCTACCACCAGATCCCTCTGACGCGAGTACAAGGTGGAAAAGTTCACGTAGAAAACAAAAGCTCTCCAGCGAAGGTAACAGACTGGTGAAAGCAGAGTTTCTACACCTTAGAGATGATTTGTACCTCGTTGTGTTGTACCGCCACAAAAAGGGGTTGACGGTTGATTCAATGTAAGTCACACAGATTTAAGTTTCTGTTTTAAATAATTAACTTATTTTTTTTAGTAAGACACACAATAATATAATTTTTTCAATCATTGGAGAAGAAGATTATACTGATAAATCAATACAAAACACGCAGGAGATCATAGAAAATAAAAAAAGGTAACGGTCGTAACTGGAATCAAACCCCGGATCTTTACCGGGACAACAATACGCAGCAATTGGTCGTTGATTATTATAATGATAAAATGACATGGTTAAAATATATTTCTTCAAATTTTTATAGTTGATGATGTACCTACCCACCTATCTGAAAACATTTTTTTTTTCTTTGTGGTGGTGTTGATCAATTTATGTTTATTCTGCGTATCACAGCTGTTCGTATCCCCATTAATTTACAAGTTAGTCCTTAATTAATTGTCCTTTCCAAAAATATATTAATACAACTCCTTTGCAGATCATTATATTGTTTTCGGACAGGTAAACACGAACGACCAAACCATTTTACTTAACGTAATGCTAAAGAAGGGATTTGAAAACAGTTCAATTATTTTTTAAACTCTAAATTTCTCACATCGTTCTCATAACTCACATACATAATGTCTTAATCAATAATTTAATCATCATCATCATCAGTATACGTGAAGCAAAAACTTTGTACCCTTTTTTACGAAAATTGCGCGGACGGAGGGAAATTTCGTATGAAATTTCGCACACTTATAGTTTATATAGAGAAGGAGTGCAGAATGCTAAAAAAATTTTTAAATTGTACATTAAAATACATTAGATCAATAAAAAAAACGTTACACATTAAATTAATTACGGTCGAATTTCGACCATTGGGCGACCACTAGTTAATTTAATTATTTGTGTATATATTTTCAGAGTTTATCAATGGAAAGGAAAATATTTTGATGAAAAATATTCAATGAAGACAAACGGGGCTGTTGGTTTATCAGTGATCGAAAAAGATGGATATTTTATTATGAACATCTTACAGAACTCATTTGGAAAACAACAGGTGAGATACTTATGACATAAATTAATAAAAATGTGATGTCATTGAATTGATACAAGGAATAAACAATCAATCTTACTCAAGAATAATTATTCACTCATTTTCAAATTCATTTAAAACCACATAATATTTAATGTGCTTTTGGATATTTTCAATGGGTTTTATTAAGAATTGTTGTAGCTGTTATATTCGATAACTCGTGGGCACGGTGGAAGAAATTTTGTTCTTTGTTTTTTTTTTTTGTTTATTTTATATTATTATCATTTATTAGGAATTGAACTGTTTCTACAATTTAAAAAAAATTGTAAATCTGCTTTTTGACGGTCTAGGAATGCGTCGTACTGTTCGTCTACAAAAATATTTATTACCGAACAGTGCGAGGTATTTCAAGACGTCTGTCAGCAAGATCATCAAAGATGAAAGAAATGCTAATTATTTTTTTACTAACCCTTATTCAACAAACACTATTTTTCTTGCTGCCACTCTCTCGTAATTTGAGTACATTTGTAGAAAAAAGTAAAAAATCATTCATTTACCTGTTGTATTTTTGCTGCTTTACTGTCTGCTTCTTGCATACTTCCGCCCAGTAATTCTAAGGTTCACTAACTTTTGTCAACATCCAGTATTACCTTGTTTTTGTCGTTGGATAATGCAGACAAAAGCAGGGTAATATGATATAATTGCAAAAATAATAATGTCAACCTAATAGCCAAAACATTCCGACACGCAGAATGGTAAGTTTTTTAAGGTAATTCATGTTATGCCGCGAATACACGCGAAAAAAAAGCGAACTGTGAATTATAAGAAAAGAACGAGGCACCCGTAAACGGCGTTAAGCGCCACGAGCTACGCTTTTAAGCAATCGCAAACGGAACTAAGCGGTGCTAAATGGCGCTAATCGCCGCTTGTGGTTGATTCGTTCCTTTCCCATAATTCGTGATTTGGCTTGCGCTTTTTTCTCACGTGTACACGCAGCAAAACGTATTGTTTTTAAAAAAAAACAGACGTAATTTTTTTATTAAATCAAAAACGAATTGTGAGGATGTTCGTATTATTTAACAATTATTTTTTTTCTAAATTTCGTTCAACATTATTTAAATATAAGTTCCACGCGAAGTAATTATCAATAGTTAATTAAATCATTACTCACAAAATCGACCAAGCAAATAAATTATAAGTATTTATTTTTAACTTTGTGAGTAAAACCTTAAATTGTAATATTTAATTAAATGAAGACAATATTAGCGAAACTCAATCAAAAATCTGGAAACAAAAAAATCAGAAAAAGATATTGGCACCTCTGGGACTCGAACTATAGATAGCTAAGATAGCATTTAGTTCGGGTTTTAATCTTGTAAACATACATAAAGGTAGCAGCATATAAAATATGCGCTAAGAAAATGAACATAATATTGGTGGTTCTTAGTCGAAGATACAGTTAAAAATGACCGAATCGGATATCGACACTTTGGCGCAGTGGTTGGCGCAATAGCCCACAAATTCGAAGATCCTGGGTTCGAGTCTCAGTGGTGCCAATCTCTTTTTCTGATTTTTCGTTGAAGTAAATCGTTTTTACGTTATTGTGTTCAATTTGTAGAATTTTATTTCTTAAAATTTTTATAGTTTGTTGTCATATTAGATTTACTAATCATTACATTATATACCTAAATAATACCATCAACATTTGTTTTGACTTAATAGAAACTTTTGTTCGAAAAGCGTAAAGTTTTTTTTTATGTGAATACCGCACAAGAATCCCAACTGCTTCCAGCCACCTAGGCCAGTGAAGCTATGGCATCCCCAATCGGGGTGTGTTGTAAGGCTGAAGGTAAGTGGAGAGGAGAAGAAGGTGGGAAAGTAACAGGCTATTAAGATGTAGTCACCAAACACGGCCAAAGCCACATCGAGCAACGTTTTAATTCTGAATGGTAGTCTTACACCAGGGCGATATTGAAAGCATCTTCCAAACTAGAACGTGCAACAAATATACCTTATATTATTTTAAATTATTAAATTGTCGAAACAAAAATCAATCAAGTAAAATTAATTTGCGCACGCCAGGATTTGATCCGAAACGCTTATCGAGAGCCTTACCCCTCGACCACAAAGACCGTTTGGAATAGTAAAACGTAACAATAATTTTTTAGATCATTTAGAATCACAATTCGTAGATGATTAAACATATCTTAATTCATTAATTTCTACAAGTGAAACACAATACGTGGAAATCAACTTTATTAAAAAAAAGTTTCATTCAATATCATACACAAAAATCTACAATATGTCGAGGGTTTAATGTCAAGCAATCTTATTTACAAAAATCATTTATTCAATAAAAACTATTGTTTTCTTAAAAAAATATATTGTATATATTTTTTAAATTGCTTGTATATATTTTTGTAAACAAGTTTTTTTCTAATATTAAGCCTTTGTTATGTACATAAAAATTATTTAAATAATAAGTTTCATACTATTGTACATATGTACGTTATGTTCTTTCAGCAGGAATCCTTAGTTTACAAGTTGGAGCCCGGCGCGGGACTACAAAAGCTTCACAGTCTACGTACTGCCGGAGCTAAGCTGGTGTTTAATTACAGGGGAGTTGCTCCCGCGCATGCATCTCACGTTTTAATCATCAACGGAAAAGGACACAGCGATGTATACAGAATGAAAAAAGGTAGGCTTTACGGGCTTTGACTGTAAAAATAATTACTTCTAAAAATACATTCATAATACGTAGATAGAAAGAAACTGCCAACAAAAAGAAGTGCTTCGTTTTTAATCACAAATTTCAATTAGTACAATCATTTAACATTATTTATTTTCTTGGCATAACTTTTACATGTTACACCCATAAATTTAATATTTAATCACTGAAGAAGGAGATAATAAGGAACTCCAGTCCAATTTTTTTAATGAATAATGAAGTTCTAAATTAAATAACTGCATATTTCCTTTTATTTTTATAGTTAGATTTAATAGTTAAAATATTTGTCAAAGTTTTAATTTTTCAATATCCTCCGAAAACCCCGTATTTAGTATGAATCGTGCGACGTCATCACTCTCCAAAAATTTTATTTATTTTCATTTTCTGAGATGTCAGAAGTCGAGGCGATTTTTATTCAAGATTAACTGCTTTTAATACAAAAAAAAACATTAGGTAAAATTTCAACATCTCATCGCTACATCAAGTGCTTTAATACACCGTGACCGCACCGGATAAACAGTTTATTAGTGTTCCATTATCTGCATTATTAATATTATATTTAGGCAACTGAAAAGATACAGCGCCGAATCAGCTGTTTGACGTCCGCCATTTTTTAGTTCAGAGTTCGGAGCTGAAGAACAGTAAGTGTTCTGAGAATTATGGAGAGCTGTGACGTCAACACTAACAATTCAATAACACCAAGTTGAGAGTGTGTTTTAATGACACGATTAAAATTTTGACTTTTAATAATTTTTTTAAAACTCTATGTTTAATATTATTTAATAGAACATATTTATTCAGAATCAGCATTTATTGGTCTATATGAACATATTTTTCTTAAGCCATAAAATTTTTAACTGGAGTTCCTTAGTCTAATAAATCCAAACGAAACGGGAACCGAATAAGGCAGAAAATAAAAAAAAGGTAATGGTCGGTTCCCAAATTCGACCGTTACCTTTTAAATTTTCTTTAGATTTATTGGTATTATCTTCTTCTTGAATTATCGTTTATTTTTATTAATTTTATTAACAATTTTATTAATTTTATCAACAAATTATTAACAATCTAATAAAATATGGGTACTGGTAGAATAAAACAAGCCTTGAAAAAAAAACTACCTTTGATGCACTAATTTCATGATTATAAACTCAAAATACCACCAATAAATTAATATTTTATCAACGTAATTTTTGTATTATAATATCACGTGAATGGCATTAAAAATCTGAAACATAAGGTTCAACTGTAATTAGGTAAATTATCTTAATTTCTTGAGGGTATTCTATTCATATTATATTTTTAACGAAACGTTTGAAATATGAGAACTGGGACATTATTTACAGATGTCGAGAGCTTTGAAAGGATTAAGATTCTCTGTATAGAATTAAAAATGAAAAGACAACAAAATAATCTTAAACTCCACAATGAAACCTACTTAAACAGGCTATTTCTTAAATATTTATTTAGTACATGATTTACTGAAAAGGTTTCCCTCGAGTTGGACTCAGAATTTTTTTGTTTTTACCGAATATTGAAGTGAAAATCATGTATGGTTTCAGAGTGCTTTCGCACAAACGAAATATTGAATTCCCTCAGTCTAAACTTAAATTTTGCATGATAATTTTTCTTTCAATCTGAGCGATTTCTTTCTCCCGTATCATGTATATCTTCAGACTGTGAATTTAAAATCCAAGCAATATGGAAGATACCATTGTAATTTTAACTTCTAAGAACTTGAATCTCAATAAGTTGACAATAAGTAAATATTTTTTTTTTAGGTATTTATTACTTTCACATTGATTGGAAGATCCGCACACTTTATTTTGCTCTTTTGCTATTTGAGAACGGCTCAGCGCGTTGTGCGAACTTCGTGTGGAAGGAACTATTGAGATCATGGTGTGGAGAATCGTCATCAAACAGTTATCTAGTTCAGTAACCGTAAATTTATCAGTTGTGTAAAATTTGAAAAACATTTATTTTGCCTGTCTCGGAAACCTGCCGCCAGCCGACACAACGCCGCGACTAAAGTTGCAGCTCGCAGATGAGTACGCGGCTTTACGTGTTAGTTTTTATATGTAACGGTTCAGCGTTGGTATAGTAAAGTTAAACTGGCGTAAAAATAAGTAAAGGAGTTCATCTTACGTGGCAGTAATGAACACTTAAGAGGAATATAAACGCCAGAAATATTTCGATTCTCGTGCCTACAAAATTTAAAACCGCGCGTCGTATTTGCACGAGGCAAGTAAGTGAAAAAATGGTTTTTATTTATTTTGTGCATAATTTATAAGAATGAAAAAAAGTTAGAACATACAAAACCTCAAAAAAAGTCTTCGCCATAAAGGGATATTTTTTAAAAATTGTTTTTTATATTACTTCATAGATAAGTCAAGAAAAAACTTTTTTTAGTGGTTTTGCGCTTATATTTTGTTGTTAAGTAAATAATAATTTTATTGTAATTCCAATACATAGAAAAGCTAGTAAAGGCTTCAATTTATCTGTAGCATATTTTTTATGTTCATAATGTAAACCGATTTGTCGAAAAGATGAATCTAAATAGGATTTCACGTATAGCTTCATCTTAAAAGTTGTACAAAATGTTGATTTAAATAAGTTTGAGACAACGCAACGCCTCCAGAATCAACTGAATTAATATTTGGTTTATTCACGAAAATGGATGAGTTTCGGGTACAGGCAATATAGGCATTCCTGAAACGTGGGTTACGTCAGTCAATTCTCCGAAATACCCTTCAGTCAGGGTACCAAGAACCCGCGAGAGCTGTGAAATTCTCGGATTCCATCCGTTTCTTTGAACTTGAACCTAAAATACTAGGAAGGCTCGAAGCCCATCGAATAACCCGCTTAATTACAGAGGTGATTGAAATTTGTAACCGGCCGGTTTGCATTAATAGACACGACGCGACGGGCTAATATTCAACGCGACCTCTGCGGTGCTGGCCAAAGGTCGCGGGTTCAAAACCTAACCAAATTCAAATAAAAATTTATCGTTTGTAAATGCGAAATATTTGTGCTTCATTCTAAAGTGGTAGTTACCTTTTGAAACGCCCGGTGGGAAACCGCCATTCAGAATTGAAAAGTATTTTTTTAATGGCACGAGACATGCAAAGCTGGATAGATAATATATAAGATACAAAAAATTCAATATCTTCTGCCCTTTCTACATTTCCCGCTGGCCCTGGGTTTTTTTTTACATTAACTCCACACAGAAGGCCCTGAGGAAAAAATAATTTCCCTCAGGGCCTATGTCGTTTGGGATGCTGTGTGGAGGGTCTTTTTGAGAAGAGGAAGGAATGAACATTGGTCTTGAAGAGACTCATGTTGTAGGAGTTCCATAGCCGAGCTGTTGAACTGTTGAACTCGAGTCGAAAAAACGACCCGTTCTCATGTGACAAATGTCAACCGTGTACATATGTTGGGCGCGCGTTTGGCGTGTCTCCCGACTATGCACCGGTGCCGAAGGATCAATGACGCTAGTTCCTCAGAACATGGATAGCATTCCCACCCGACGTCTGTGCTCTAAAGATTGCAATCCGTTCGTTAAGATGGGAGAATCTATCAAGCGGACCGCCCGTTTCTGCACAGAGTCGAGGTTATTTTTCAAGTATTTTGGAGCTCCAGACCAGAGGTAGCTGCCAAATTCAACCGTGGGGCGCACTTGCGATTTGTACAGGGTTAGCAGTTGTGTACTATTAAAGTATCTGCGGGCCCTGTACAGTACGCCCAGTTACTTTATTTCTCTTGCGTATTAATAATAATACACAATAATCTTTGAAATGAAGCCCGGTGGGTAGGACCCTCAGATAGCTGTTGGACGGATCTAGTTCGATACTCAGAGCGAGCGGTTTCTTTTTACTAAAAAAGTGGTTTTTCGTCTAAAGATCTTTTCTATATCTACTTACATAAAGACCTTACGTAAGTAATGACTACGTGTTTTTGAAAGGAATTGTCAAGATGTGACCGGTGTATCACTTCATTACGAGAATTGGCCATGACACGGAATTACCGGAACTTTAAAATCAACATATAAAATCTACACACAACAAGCAACTGTTTTGATATTGAATACCAGTGGAAGCCAACCCCCGGTCCACGGAAAATCGAACACACCCAATAAAAAAATTAATAATTTTCGACAAAAAAATATTATTCAGTGGAGAACCCCTTCAACACCTTTGAAAACACGACTGGGCTTTCTCGCATATACAACGTAAAGAGCTCGAGTGAGACGAAACGACGTGAGTCACCGACACCGCTCTAGCATTCTTCTTGCCCAAATGCAAGTGGAACCTTTTTATTAAGAATACGTGACTTAAGTACTAACACGCGTTTGATTGCATTGGTGAATTTATTCCCGTTTTCAAACAAAATACTTCTTCTGCGACCAACGCGAGATCATTATAATATTTATTATAAGGCCTTGTCTACTAGTTTTACATTTTAGGTGACATATTAAGCCGCCGCTACCTGAATTTCTACCGATTTTTTACATATCTCCCGTAAACATTTGAGTTTTTAAGCTCTTAAAAAAATAAACGTTATTTTTGAAGATAATATTTAGATACTTTCCACGCCGAAACGCAAATTATATGAAATTCCCTCAACAGAAAAAAAATCGCAAAGTATGTTCCGAAAATTATTTAAAACAAGTTTATTTCTATTATTTTACAAGTTATATTTGTGAAAAAATTCACAATGTTTTTTTAAATGATACTTAAGATACTTTCCAAGAGATTCTTGCTCTATTTTAGACGAGTCATGTTTTATTAAGCATTTTCCCAATTTTGTCATTGAAAATATTGGCGCGCTCTATCCAACATTCGAAATTACATATTTCTCCATCTTCTTCTTTTTGAGCCGGGAAGCGTCGCCTTAACGTTAAATATCAAAACAATCTAAAATATAAACAATCAACCCCCCCCCCCTCCAAAATTATGAAACTTGAAACGTTGACATAAGAATGAGGAAACGCAATTCGACTCAAAAACAAAAAACTCACAAACACCTTATTATTACTAAACAAAACTGGTATTTACTTACCTCCTATTTTGTTTATGGCAAATACTCTACTTAAAATTAATTACCTCTTTGGAGCTTAGTTACTGGTATTATATATACAAGTAATTAGAAATAACACTGGCAAGATATCGGAGTACCTACAATAATAATTATTCTTCTCTGTTTAATCGTCTTTCATGTGATGAACTAAGTGTTCGAAAGCCTTCAAAGAGAATGACACAACGTCGATTCATCTTCTCAAACTGACGTCCTGATGCCAGAAACAATATTTACTTTGCCTTTCTTGTTGACAGCAACGATAACGACACGCATTTCAGACAGGCAGAGCATGCGAGAGTTTGATGTACAAGGTGGCGCAAAAGTTGTCACCTTACATATTTGGTTGTAATTTTTTTTTATGGATGAAAAAATTTGGTTTTTGCTTTTGGATTGTATTTATTTGATATCTTATTTTTTTCCCATTCGTCGAGAAAATGATATCGGTCAAGTTGCCGCCACAGGAATTGATGACTACTGGGCCGATTTATGGCATTTTCTATCACTCTATAGTTGCTGTTGATGAGTGACTTACCTAGGATAAAGTTCGCGGGAAAATGTTAAAATAATAACACTTGACGATTGGTGATTATGTTTATTAGAACTTTAGGCTATTCACAAGTTTTTATTCAACCGCGACAATTTAATCAGAAGATTTTTAATTTCTAAGATGACATGTTTGGTTGTTAACAATCGGAGCTTTTCGAAGTTCTGGGGTGGCCAGTGTGTGGAAAATAATGATACCGTTTTATAAATAACTAACTTGCCACAACTCTTTCCAGAACTTCCGGCGATAGCTTCTTGCATTCCTGACGAACATTATCTTTGAAGGCTTCAAGAATCTGAGGCTCATTGACATAGATTCGTGACTTCAAGAAACCCCACAAAAAGTGGTCTGGAACGATTAAATCGGGCGATCTTACCGGCCAGTTCAAATCACCAAAATGAGAGATAAGCGATCCGGAAATGCGTTTTTTTTTAAATTTCCGCGTTCTTGAGGAGTAAAGCGATTCGTGCCTTGTTAAAGTGTATATTTTATCTGTTTATATCACAAATGTCAAAGCAGAACTGAATTTATGCCGCCATTTGCATAAATTATGGCATCTTCCGATAGAGCGATGACTTTTGCGCCACCCTGCATTTTGTGAAGCGAAATGTGGCAACCTTAGAGGTTTTTTCAAAAGACTAAGTAAATAACTATTATATTAATACAGAAATGATATTTTATTATTCAGCTGTCGTGTGAGTAGTAGATACATTATGGGTGGGTTTATTTTACAATAGAGAGAGGACCTACAAGCCGTAGTTAGTATAAAAAATAAAACTCAAAGTCATGTCTCGTACATTTCTACAGCGATAAAAATATTTTCCGTTTGATATTGAAATCTCCTAGTAAATGAAAATGCTTTCCAAATTATTCGACGTTATTTTCTTATTCCGAATGACTCAATCCAATCTGGTTATATATGTAAGTATAATACTTTAACGAACAAATAAATAATGTGAAATATCTCCATTGTCGTGATGCATTATTCGTCTTTAATGGTTAATTCTTGTAAAAATTCGAAGGAAGATATTCATCACAAAGAAAACAAAAATGCTGCTGTTTGTCGTGACATGAATGCATTTTTCTATAGATCTCCGTCTTTTAAATTCTTTGTCACATTTGCTAAACACTTTAACTTGTAATCAAAACATCTTTATGTTACTTATTATAAGTAGGCTCTCGGAGGTAGATGAGTAATCTTAAGATACTCAATAAGCTATTTAAAGAAAATTTAGCTCAGTAGAGCAAAATTTTTGGATTTCGAACGATTTATGTATTTTAAAACTGGAAAAATTAATATTGAAACCTTGATCCTTTCTACCTAAACTAACAATTTAGATTTTTTTTAATATGAATAACACAAAAAAATCTCACCTGCTTCCAATATCATCTGAAGCGAGTGAGACTATGGCATTTGCAATAATTAGGGTAAATTGTGAAATTGAAAGAAGTCTGGAGGGGAAGGAAATGATTAAAATGGTTGGGTAAGTACCCGGCTATTCAGATCTGGTAACTAAACACGGTTAAACCAATTTCAAATTACATTTCATTTCTGAATGGTGATCTTACACCAGGGCGATACCGATATTATCTTCCGCTCTGGAACATGTCGCAAATATACTTGGATCAATTGTGAACAACAAATTAATTAAATAAAATTTACTTAAAGTTGAACCACTCACATTAGAATTGCTAGTCGAGAGTCTTGCTGCTCGACCACGGAGGCCATTAAATGTAAAACATTATTTTACTGATAATATCACAGTTCTTATTCTCAATTTTCAATTCACTTAAAGTTCGCCCGTTGGTCTACTGAATAAAGCCACGTTACGGCAAGGTACGATTATACCCAAAGCCTCGTTCCACTAGAGTACTCCTCAGAAGTGCTCCATTGCAAGCAATCTACTAAATGCTTTCACGTGTCAACACGTGCATACCACGTTAAGATGATTCCGTATCACGTAGTATAATCCACACCCTTGGAATCTCCAGTGTTTGTTAATACATTAGAAGCAGTTCCTCTTTGCCTAATTACGTACTTCTCTAAAGTAAGCACCTACTCCGGGGTAATTTCAGGCCGGTAATTAGACATCAGAGCTTAATTGTGTTTGAACTGATCCGAAATAATTGCTCATTTAATTACGGTTACTAGAAAAAACTGGGTCTTTAATGTAACCTTTATATTATTAATTGGGCCGACTTCAGAATGGATGCCAATTAGAATTGCTTGTACTTTATTACAGAGAACAAAGATTATTTTATAAAACGTTACATGGCACAGAGTATATTTTTATTTATATAGATTAAAAGAAAAAGATCAAACAAGTACTGTTCATTATCGCTGTTTTTTTAATTATTTAAGTAGGTGAATACTTAATATTTGTCTACTTATTAACTTAATAATGAGAACAGAATTACGTGTGTCATGCTATCGTGATGTATTTAGGTATAAAAAGTCGAAATTATGAAGTGAAAGAAACCGATTTTACCAAATGAAACTTGGTAATATAATAATGACGATGTCGGAATAAATTCCTGAATACCTACTCACTTTCTTAACAATATGCTAAGATATAATTTTTATCAATGCTGTACGATACATTATAAAATACCTACATTAAAGAATATATTCTATTCTAATATTTTTGCCAATACGGGTTGTTTCAAAAAATTTAAACAATTGATAAAATTTTTTAGGTTAATTTTTACGTTCTAAGTAAGTTCTATTCAAGTTCTGTTTTTATATAATTACAAGCCAGTTGCTTCATAAAACTGAAATAATCACAGAACTTGAATAAACACGTCACAGAACGTGAAAATTAAGTTGAAAAATTTGATGAAATATTAAAATTTCTTGAAACGACCCATCCTAAACGTTTTTTTTATTTTTATCTTGAATAGTGAAGAACTCAAAGTGACAACGTTAGAAAAATTATTGTTCTTTCGCAATAAATATGATGAGAAAAATAATTTGATTGGCTTACCTTTCAGTTATTAATTTCTGAAGAAACGTTGTCTTGAATTTGATTGAAATTTTAGCTTACCTGTAACAAAGAAAACGTGATCGTTAGTTCAAAAACATGTAACCAAAAATTCTTAAAATGTGCCCACCTAGCATTTCTAAAACGGACTGATATTTTCTACCAATATTTAAAATACCTACATTTTATTGATAAAACATAATAATATTGGTCTGTATCTTCCTATTGAAAATATCAACGATTGATAAAATGATATTTAGATAATTTATATAACACAATTTTTGCGAATTCAAAATAACAAATTCCGAATTAAAACAAAAATATAATACGAGAAGTAATTTTCATGTCACCTTCTTGGTAAAAACGAATATTTATTTATTTATTTATTTATTTATTTCTATACATTACAGTATTTACCTTTATAATTTTATTATGTTGGGTGTAAGGTAGGTTTGTGAAGGTGAAACTGTGGATAGGTATTGTTGTATGTTTCGTGAACACCTCACTAGGAGAACCTGTGCTGAGGTGTTTACGTGTTTATTTATGTTTATGTGTGACAAGTATTTATGTGTTGTAATATAAAGTTTTATATGTATTTTTTTCAAATTTTAACAGTTATTGTACATTGGTTATATAGAAGAGAAAAAAAAAGTATTTAAATATATTAGAGGAATATAAAAAAAATTATATATGTATATATATATATATAAACATACACATACATACATACACATCCATATAAATACATGTACCTGCACACATGCATATGAATATATATATACATACGTATACATCCGCATACACACTCACATACACATATATATATTTACACACATATATAAATTGTAAGTGTATGTATAGTTATTGGATACTTGAAAAACTACTTAATTTTTAGGTTTATTTAATTTTATACTTTTTATAGTTTTGTTATGTTTGGTTGGGAATAATAATGTTTTGTATAAAGTTAATATCTTGATTTTTAATCCAGTCAGTGATATGTTTTTTATGAATGTTTGTAGATGTATTTGCAGATAGTATTTGTTTTCAAAGTAATGGGCATGCAATTAAAAAGTTTGGTTGCATAATACTGAAACATAATATACACAGACACTTTGCAGATATTAATCATGCGACATAAAATAAAACTTTTCAATATTTAATTCATCTCATATAACTTTCAACCAATAACTGAGATTTTAAATTTTCACATGTGGCAAACACTTTGTAGGTATGCGTAATTACTTCTTCAAACCTCGCAAATCCACTTTGTGGCGTCATTATCAATTTAATGAAAACAAATAACTTTGTGTACACCACTATATAATTAACATAATCAACGTGTTTCAAAAACATGTTTTCTTCGTCAGGATATTAACTTATTATCCTGACGAAGAAAACATAATTTTTGAAACATGCCGATAATGTTATCACATAGTGGTGTACACAAAGTTATTTGTTTTCATTAAATGCGTAATTACAATTAAAATAGCAGAACTTTGTTTAATACCAATTTATTGGACATATCTGTAACATATAAACCAATTGTTTTCGATTCAACCTTCATCAGGATTATACAAAAAAAAATATTTATTTCAGAGTTACAGTGTGTTTACATTATGTAACATCGAAAAAGAAGAGAGAAATTTAACTTTGGTGGGGGGCGAGGGGGAGGTCGTTTTGAGAGAGAAAGTAAAAGAGGGTGTAGGGAATGGGAACATGATTAAGGCCCCGTAACTGAGCACGAAAAGAAGAAGATGGAGAGATATGTAATAACGAATGTTGGAGAGAGCGCGCTTATATTTCACACGATAAAAGTGAAGCGAAAATTGCGAAAAAGCTTAATAAAACATGACTCGTTTAAATAGAGCACTGAAGGACGATCCTTCAATGTTAGTTATTTTTATTATGTCCCTATTTTCTGTTATCAACACTCACTAATTACGTTTTATTTATATTCTTATTTTTTTTTCTTCAAGTATAATAATTGCTCATATCTTATGTGATATGGAAAATTACGATCGCGTTATTCTCCGGATCCAGCTAAAAATAAAAATAAAACTTTAATAATAAAGAAATAAATAATACAAGGAAATCAGGCGTAGATAAATTGAAACCCACGTTGGAAGTGGAATCTAGAGTTGTAGAACTCTAGAATCTATATACCGCTCGGTGCCGTTAAACATATTCTACAATTACTTAGAAAATTACAGCTAAGGGTTAAATGGAAATATCCCCTGTTAATTGCACTTCCACCCTTGTCCCGACACACCCCGCACACAGACTCCCTCACACGCAGGAGGCAGAGATCAACCCTTACGATAAGAGGTTCTGGCATACACGATTGTTTCAAGTTATCACTTGACAATGGGGGGTCGTGTTAATTAATATCGGATGGAAACAAAGCATTATCAAAATTCTATGCAAATCGCGTATTATTCATATTCACGTTAGAATGAATAAATTAAAATCTTCTGAAGATGAAACTTATACCGCACATGTATTGGAAACTCGGCTCACAGTTAATGTCGGCAGCATCACAATGAGCCGTTTCTTAGACACATCTATATAATATAAAAAAAATCAAAATTTGTTTGGTGATTGGTGATAAGTGCGTTGCTAAATTAAGCGTAGGAAATGTTTGAAACTTTCAAAATACCTTCTTAAAACTCCCGCGAAGGTCTTTGGATTATTTCAACCACATGACAATACATGTGAAAAGTTTTTCAATCATTGAAAAATTGCTTGCGAAATTGTAAAAAAATTGAGAATGACATTTTGCAAAACAATGATTTCCAAATTAAAATTCAATTTTCAAAACTCTTTAAATCGATGAATTAATTTGAAATACTTACATAATAATTTGAATCGAATCAAGAATTATAGATATTTTAAATAGGTTTTTTGTTAGGTACCAAATTTGTTTGATTGTTTTTATAATATTTGATAGTTCTTGTAAAATGTTCAAAAATTAATTTGTAATACATGAAAAATTTAAATTCAATTAAAAAATTGTAATGGTGGCACGCGAGCTGTTTGAATACCGAATGTACTGGGAATGAATATTTGGAACGCGGAAGGGGGGTTGGTGGAACGGGGGAGCGGGAGAGGGTTGAGGAAAGGCGGGGAAGGTGGAGGGGGAACGCGGGAGGGGAACGGGGACGCACGGGAAAGGACATGCAGGGAGAAACAATTTATTTCTTTAAGGCGGAGCTTCCCGGTTCAAATAAAAAAAGATGGAGAGATATGTAATTACGAATGTTGGACAGAGCGCGCTAATATTTTAAATGATAAAAATGAAGCGAAAATTGCGAAAATGCTTAATAAAACATAACTCGTTTAAAATAGAGCAAAAACCTCGTGGAAGGTATCTTAAGTATCATTTAAAAAAACATAGTGAATTTTTTCACAAATATAACTTGTAAAATAATAGAAATAGACTTGTTTTTAATAATTTTCGGAGCAAACTTTGCGATTTTTTTCTGTTGAGGGAATTTCATATAATTTGCGTTTTGGCGTGGAAAGTATCTAAAAAATTATCTTCAAAAATAATACATATTTTTTTAAGAGCTTAAAAACATCAAAGGTTTAAGGGAGATATGTAAGAAATCGGTAGAAATTCGGATAGCGGCGTCTTAAATATGGACTTGCAACGCATGCCGGGAACCAGCTAGTTTATAATAAATTAAATGATTTTTATCACAAGGCTTAGTTAAAATGTTATCATCTTAAGATTTTAAATTAAGTTCACCAATAGTGAGTACCTTTAGGCATCAATATTTTCTGAAAGGACACTCTCATCTATGTACATGAAATAAGCTTCAAGCAATCGTATTTTCTCTTTCATTCGTCCATTTCTTCTGTCCCTTTTTTAACCAATAAAGTAGCTCAATCGAGTGACGATTTATTTCTTATCAATAACAAAGAACAGTGAGTCTCTTCGGAAAGTGGTGAAATGAAATTTATTACAAAGCAAGTAAAAACACAGTCTCTTCCTCGAGAGTCTCAAATAAAAGACTACGTAAGAAAAACACTTCTTATTTCATTATTCGAGCTAATTGTGTTATATTTTGTTTCAAAGTATTAGATCAAATTTCGACTAGCTTATCAGGATCAATAAGGATTTTCTGGAGTTTCATTATTTATAAATACCAGAAATTCACTAAAATATTTTTCATTCAAACCTTCGTCCAGATATAATTCGCAATAAAGGGGTTGACATCATAATATTATCTTTGTAACAGGGTTAAATTAAAATCATGATATTTGGCTTTTATTACAAAACTCCTTTAATAATTGTGGATTTAATTTTGATTTTAGTCGCCGGAAATGAAGGAGAAGGGTTGTTTTAAACTTTGTGGAAACCCTTATTAATATTTATTGTTTTGTATTATTACTAAGGAAAACTTGTTACAAACAATAATTGGTTTGTAATTTACAATTCTTAGACGCCTACAGGTTGACTACGGATCCCGTTGAGTTGGATCTGAAACTTAATCCTTTTAAAACTTAACTTTAATACAATTTCATAAAGATTGGTTAATAAATTGTTTGAACCAGGTCCGAATCCAAAGTGAAAATGTTGTGATGCGATAACGGTTTTATTATTTATCACGCTTATTAATAATTATGTTAATAATCACCTTTCAACGTTTAAGAGCTCGTTCACACAAAGTTATAAATCTGCAAGCAGTTATCTGTTGAACCGCGAGCGCTTATCTTTTGTCCTTTCACACGACGCTATCAAATATTTCTTCTGTGGTAGGAGAGGGGGTCAGTTGAATTAGGGAGCGGCAATGGAATGCACATTTTTTGTACTGAAATCTGTCAACTTGACATCTGTCATCCACCGGTCTAGGCAGCTCCGTAATTACAATGACCCCCTCTCCTGTTTTCGTCGGAGAGGGGGAGACTTATCTTCTGACATATCGCCTCTGGAGCGGTTCCGTCATAAGATGTGTATTGTGTATGATTGATCTGCGCTTAAAACCGCTAGGCGTGAACGGTCTGAAGGGATTGTATGGAGGGCGTTATTTGGCGTGCTATGTATGATCTTTTATATTTGATAGCTGTGTGTGAACCAACTCTAAAAAAGGAATTTAAATTCCCCGAAAATTGATAAAAGGCAGTTTTTTGCAACAAAATGTATAAATAAATGTTAAATACTCGGTTAAAGTCTTAAGTCAATGTCAGTGTGTGAACCAACTCTAAAAAAGGAATTTAAATTCCCCAAAAATTGATAAAAGGCAGTTTTTTGCAACAAAATGTGTAAATAAATGTTAAATACTCGGTTAAAGTCTTAAGTCAATGTCAGGTTACTAGTTCATCGTGTAACTTTTTTTTTCTTATTATACTTGCCAATAAAATATATTTTCAAAAAAATTTGGCAACTTTACTTATTGTAGTTTTATGGAAATTTCAAAGCCTAAATTATCTCTAGAAAGGGACGCTCAGATGGTTTGATCATGCAGAGCAAATGAAAAAAGAAAGGAGTGTAAAGAGAATATATGAAGCAAATGTGGATGGCAGAAGAAATCGGGGACGCCCGGGGAAGACATGGCACAATCGAGTGAATCAGATACTTGAGTCGGGCTATGTCTGTGTGAGGCGATGTATGAATGTAAATGAGGCAAGGAGTGAGGGCCAAGACCGAAGTTTGGCGGTCCATCTTCTCTGCCTACCCCTGCGGTAAACGGCGTGATGGTTAGTTAGTTAGTTATATTATCTAAAGTAGTTGTAACAGATCTCTTCGTAACAGAGCTCACTTTTCGAGAGGTAACGTTGTTTTTTTTATTTAACATTAGCTTCAACAGGAGGCCCTGAGGAAAATAATTTCCCTCAAGGCCTATGTCATCTTAGGGGATGCTGCGTTAAGGGTTTTTTTTAAGGAAAGTAAGGGTAGGAAGTTCAGGGAAGGAAATAGGTATGAAGAGTAGGTAAGAATCTGGGGGTTAGTGTGTCCAGGAGTAACGGACTACGAATACATCCCTCCAACCGCGGTGCAAGGCATTGGGTCGAGATATTCTGACTGGAGAGGATAAAAGACCTTCCTCCACCAATTTCTCTCGATCCTGCCCGCCACACGGCAAATGGCCAGACGCATCGGCCGCCAAGACCTGGGCAAACCTCACCCTTTGAAGCCGAGCACCTCTACTAAGTTACCAAACGTAGTGAACCACTTGGAGTGACCTACGGCAGAGGTCAGATAACACTCTAATAATAATGATAATTTATTTATAGTTAAGATCTTTAGTTTGAATAAAAGATGTACTCTTACATAAAATTTATATACATTTAAATGCTTTCGTAACTTTTGCTGTTTCATACAATCAGGTTTTTGATTTTTAGTGAACAAAATAACAATTTAAGAGATCGTTTAAAAACCCCGTAAAGTAGTAAGTAATTAACGATACACGTCACAAGGAGCACATGAACAAACATGTTAAGGCAACCGGGCCAGCCAGTCAAGTAAAGTCTAAGTCAAACACCAATAGGGCCTCTTAGTTAGGCAACTGAACCGTGAACCTTGTATCAACGCTGGCCATGTTGACTTAGGTTCAACAATCGTTATGACTTGACATATCAACTCACGTTTATAGCAAACAGTGAGTCAACTGGATCACTAGACTTGACTACTGTAACTAGAAACATTTCACCCTTCATTACAGGTATAGATAGTGTCTCTTAACAAGCGTTTTAGAAGAGAAATGAATGTGTTAAATAATTAGAGCAAACAAATCCATTAAAAATCAATGGATGTAATAATTGTAGGTTTTGTGAATCTCATTGGCTTTTTAAAATTAAATATTGTCCGCTTTCTGTATTTTTTATTATTTTAGCAAATTAGAGAGATCTAATAAATGTAATAATATCAGTAAACGGAAATCTAAGATAAAATAGCATCGGTAAATCGTGCAACGCACATATTTTTTTAATGTAGTGTCATCTGCGTACAAAGTCTCATTTTATTCAAGCTTAAACTCTTTAATAAAAACGTATTTATCCGAAATGACCTGCCAGGTAAATCTGTCAAAAATTTAAACAAACAATATATATTTTAAACAAAGGATTAAAAAAAGGTTTATAAAATAATTTAAACAACAAAAAAATACACACTTTAAACATAGGATTAAAATAAATAAAAATAAAATGATTACGTTTAGGTAGGTACAACATCTGATAATTATTTTAAAAGAGAATTACTTTTAATTATATTTTTATAAATAAAAATAAAACGATTATATGTAGGTAGATACAACATCGTAGAAATGAGTAAATAGTAGGTACGCAGGAATATTTCAAATCAAGCACGACGCGCACAACATCACAGAAAACCGAAATTAGTATGCACGCAGGAATATTTAAAATCACGCACAACATCACAGACAACAGAAATTAGTGTGTTTTGGGATAAGAAAGTACCTTTTGAACATCTGAATATCTTCGTTGCTAGTGGCTAAATCATAATTTTCTCCCTGTGTGCAAACTAGAATATTTATTGTGTTATCTTTTGTAAATTGTAGTTATAATTGACGTTTACCTAATATGAAGTAGGTATACGTCACCATAATTCTTTAGTGACTTAAATATAAATATTACGTAAATACATTTTTACTTTTTCTTCCGATGAAAATTTGAACAATCGTTGCTCATGTGTGTTTGATTAGGTTAGAAAGATTGTTTGTTCTAAGGGGCTGAACAGTTCGAGTTCCAAGGGAGTAAAAATAAATAAATAAAACCATGTTGGTTGGATTAGATTCATAGATGAGGTGCTAGCATTATCTTTTTTTCTTTTATTGTGTGCGGTTTTTTAGTCACAATATTCATACAACATAATTTGTAGTGAAAAATTAAAGAAAAATAAACTGTTTTTAACTAAACGCAATAAAGTGTTCTGAGAACAACAAAAATTTGATAACAACAATAATATTTGGCTGATTAAATAACGCCTTTTTCGTGAAAAATCACTCCAAGGACACTGACATTGATGTATCAATTAAATCCACCCAATTTGAACCATAATATATTAAAAACAATTTTAAAATGCTAAGGCCATCTTCAAACTAGTACCATTATTTCCTATTCACTCGAAAGACATTTTGACTAAAACAAAAAAAATTATTGTGTAATATTTACAAATTAAATGATTTGATTGTTAAGTATAAATAGTTTCACAAATCTCCAAGATGCTTTTTATAATAAGATCTTAATAGTTCATAATTAAATTTGAAAGGAAAAGTTATATTTTATTGTTAAACTTCTAGCTGTTGTTTTAATCTCCGTCTCAGAGGGAGGCTTACCATTTAAAGAAAAGTGCTTAACCTTTCGCCGAAGCTTTTTACTTCAAATTTAACGTTCTTTTTGACTTTCGGGGACACGGTGAAAATAAATTTGAAAATAAGGCACATTGAGAGACGGGCGCTTATTAATATTTATGGAAAGTTCGTTGCTACTCTGCTCTCACAATAAATCAAAGAGATGGAAAAATTAATATTGTATATTTAATTCTACATTTCCAAGTAAGGGGTGGTGTTTGTTAATAGGAAAGCTTTCAGATTTAAAAAATATTTTAAAGCAATTTATTTTAAATTTTCAATTTGGGAGGCATTACCACCGTCGCGGGAATCATTCACTGGATAATCAACAACTCTGCGATAGGTCATCCCATGACATGATTTTTTACATTTGGTGAATTAGCAGAGGTTCTCAGGTCCATCGGGTAAGGTTTATCCAGGTCTTGGTTAGGTGGCGGATGTGTCTGCCCACCAGCTAGGGAGAGGCTCTGTAATGGAGACTTTTTGACCTCTTCAGCCAGATTCTCTCGACCCAACGCCTTGCAGCGCATTGGGAGGGAATGATTCACACTTCACAGCTGTCACAGTTGAGACTATTGTTAAATTTGCACGCGGTAGAAGTGAAATTAGAAAGTCGTTAGATGTCGCTTTATTTTCTTTTGCCTGTTTATTTTAAAGTGGTTTGAAGATTGGATATTGATATCCAAAAATAAAAATGTTTTTTTTTTTTTTGGTAGGATTCGAACTGGATTTCTCGCTGGATTTCTCTGGCCGCTGAGATTTGCGACGCACTGTACCGCTGCGCTAAGGGACGCTCGCATAGAGGCGCAGCGAATTAACCGCATTTTTTTTTTTTTTTTTTTAATTTTTCTTTATTCATTTTGTTTATTACAGGATTGTTTTACATGGTGTTTCGACTACCAAGCTAGGCAAATGCCCGTATTATGGTAGTCGAGATTCATAAGATATTAAGTATATAATATTAATAATCATTCATATATATGTAGATGAAAGTACAAACATATAGCATACATATTAAGGAAAATATTCATAATAGTATTAAGTACATTATATTAATAGCATTATATTAAAACTGACGACCTGTCCTATTATATATTTTAATGACGCATTTCAGTTTCATCCAATTTCAAATCACTAACGGGGCAAAAAAAGCTTCACTTCAAAAATTTAAACGACGTCCCGAAACTGCAATTAATACTACTGTATCTCGAAGATAGCTTTCCGTTATGAAAAATAAACAGCGGCATGTCGATATTTGTTACATTTAAAACGTGAGAAGTCAAAATTTCAATTTTTTAAACCGGTAAGCTTGTGGGCCTGAGACACTTTTTCCCGGATATCTAAAAGATTATAGATATCTTATTAAATAAATAGCAAAATCCTTAGTATCACGTAAAATGAGCACGTGACATGTGAATATGTGGTATAGGTACAAATGTTTTGGACACTTTCCTTAAACCCCTCGTCAAGATAATAATGGTTTTATCTCTTGCTTTAATTATGTACGAGTATAAAATATTATTATTATGTGTCTTGATTTCAAGGAATTTGTTATCCGTGTTTTGGTAAATGTATCGTGCCATTCCCATAATATCAATTTTCATAATTAACGCATTCCCTTTGGATCTGCTTTGAAATCTTATACAAGCATTATTACAACATAGCATAACATATTATCAACCAATTATTATTAAAATATTATGCCGAAACGTGGTTCTACTATCTACTGAAACCAGGGGTTTTCAACCTTAGGAAGCATGCGGCTCATGATTAACTCTTGTGGTCTCGATTTGGCTAAATAAATTCTACAGGTTGGACGGTGGAAAACAAATCTATCTATGATTTTTTATAAATTCTTAATTCTATGCTATTTTATATGAGTAGTAATGTGGCAGTGCTATATGCCCGTGCGTCACATAAAAAGCCTTTTGACCTTAATATTTAAGGCTTATTATAATGTTTTTTTTACATTAGGTTTGAAAAATTGCCAAATTGAAATTTATTTTGATTATTCATTATATTTTTTTTATATTTAACTTTTTATGAGTACCTAAAATTTCAACTTGTAATATTTAATTAAATGAAGCACTATGAGCGAAACTCAATCGAAAATCTGGAAACAGAAAAATCAGATAAAGATATTGGCACCTCTGGGACCAGACACCATCTAGATTGCATTTAGTTCAGGTTTGAATCTTGCAATCATATATAAAGATGGCAGCCAATGAAATATGCGTTAAGAAAATGAAAATAATATGGGTGCACTTTAGTCGAAGTATGGTACAGTTAAAAGAAACTGAATTGGATACCTTAGCTCAGCGGACAAAGCACTCGCCCGGAAAGTAGAGAGGTCCTAGGTTCAAGTCCCAGAGGTGCCAATCTGATTTTTCTGTTTCCAGATTAATTATTCTTATCTACACTCTGCAGTGAATAATTTCAGCGGTGGTGATGCATTTCGTTCATTGAAACGTCAACCCGGTTAGGTTAGGTTAATTAATTTAGCAAATTTCAAACCTAAAAAAAATTAAAAAACGTGGTAGGCGATAAGGGCCATAAGAAACAAAGTTTTAATCTCCACGTATGCGTTATCATTGTCTTTCAGTGGTGTTAGAATTGATTATAAATACCTATATGACGTGGAATTTCATATTAAAAAAAAACTGTAGTTGATAAGTACGTTGTTAAATAAACAATACTTTAAATAATCTATGCATATTTTTAGCACTAGGCCACCAAATTGTAGATATCGACGGCAGAAAGGCTAATCGATGTAACCAACATTTTTTTCAATTTTCACTCTTTGATGCAAATTGACTTGTAAAAAAAACTGCTTCTGTATACAGATCTCCCCAATTTTTTTGAAAAGTGAATTTGCAACAAAAAGTGAAAACTGAAAAAAATTATTGTTACATCAATTAGCCTTTTTGCCATCTATATATCGCTCATTCAGTTGATTAATCAAACATCTCCAAATACTATGTTTTGAGATAAAGAGGAAAGCGATATTCGAATGCTCACCATAAATTAAATATTATGAACCTACCCTTATCTGTATTTAACATATAAAATGAAGCATATCGGTACGGTACATTCATATAATATTTAGAAATTCCCTAATTACACAGAAAACACTTTTTTTGTTTGATTATTTCACAAGGAGTTTTACTACATTATAACTGGTTTTTTGACGTTTATGAGTATTGTATTGTATTGACGGTGTTGACGGCCGGCGTAGTCCAGCGGTAAGGCTCTTCACTAGCATTCCGAAGGTAGCGGGATCGAATCCCGACGTGGCAAATAAATTTTATTTGATTAATTTGTGTTATTTTGCTAGGTAGATTCTCGTGAGGGCTATTTGCCAATTAAAAAACATAATATGTGTGGGTTTTTTAACCAGCATTACCATCAAGAACTTTGCAGAATTCCTGCGCGCCAATACTCGGTCCTTTCCGAGTAATGTTCTTGATGGAGGAGAGCAGGACACAATCTCCAGAGCATGAGCACAAGGGTTTGCATGAAATATTGTTTTTGGGCGTCAAATGAAAGAATTATATTCGGAAAAGTAAAAGGTAGGATATGTATTAATCATATTAACAAAATACAATCATGAAGTATTAGTCTTACCCCCAGGGATCGGCAGATGAGTTAAATTCTATCTAATTTGATTTTACACTAAAACAACCGTGTGTGTGTGCGCGGGAAGCCTCCATCAAGCCGGTGGTGATCCGATCCTGTCAGACCCAGCTGGCTCCATCAGGATCGCCGTCCGGAAGGAGTGTCCTGGAGACGGGTCCAGCGTCTCCAACAGGGTGGCTGATTCCGGTTCATTCAGTTCCCTTCTAGGACAAATGTGGGGTTCCGCGGGCGGACGGCCCCGGCTGGAGCAGTACAGAGCGCGTGGCTCGACTACACGAGCACCGCATGGAAAATAAGGCCTGAGTAGCGCCCCTTGGAGTATTTCACTTCCTTCGCCGAATGCGGGAATTTACATCATCGCATGATCGCAACGATTCACGGCGGCAAGTCGTGCAATATCGTCACTGCGCGTGCGGACACCTTAGGCGGAAATTTAAACAGGACTCACACTCGACTAAAACTTTATAAATTCGGATGAAACACCACCCATCATTGAGAAACACTCTCGTAAAAATTTTAACTACGTTCACCCGTCAGGGATTCAACGAAAATTATGTTTTATATACTGTGCCAACGTTTCAACGCCGCCCGGCCGGTGAAACATTTCCAGAGTTAACCAGAACGGAGCCGGAAAACCATAGATCCCCGGTCGTCTCTGTGTTGCCCGCCCGTGTTATTAAGAACTTTAAGTAAATTAATTCAACAATGGTACTTGTTCTGAAGAGGTGTTAAAAAAAATAATGACTTTAAATAGGGGTTAACACCACTTCAAAACAATTTCACAATTTATTCATTTAAAATAATATAAAGTATATTTGCGGCACGTTCCAGAGTGGAAGATACTCTCAGTATTGCCCTTGTATAAGACCACCATTCAGAATTGAAACGTTGCTTGAAATGGCTTTAGCCGTGTTAGTGACCAGATCTGAATAGCCAGGTACTTCCCACCTTACTCTTTCTTATCTCCTTCCCCTCCACACTACCATCAGCCTCACAACATACCACAAATGGGGATGCCATAGTCTCACTGGCTCCAGACGGGAGCAGTTGGGACTCTTGTGGGGGGTATTCATATTAAAAAAATTGTATCATAGAGGGTATATACTTTTACATATAACTCAGTACTCAACTCAAATTTCGATTTTTTTTAGATGTCTCACAAATCAACTGGACGATCGATTTGCAGAGCAATAATTACGCAAAAAATTGACTCGTAGACGCGATGTTTTTTTTTTGCATGAGAGTTTCTGAAAAGATGATCTATTCAGTTTGTACTAAATTCTGAAGAGCTTTCAATGCATCTGCCGCAGGTCAAAATCATGACCTCATAGACAATAGTATTAATGTCCATATATCCTTACCATTCTCCATTAGACAATAGTAAGGATAAGGCATAGAAAAGGCTTAGAAATACCTTTTGTCTAGCTGCTGGCTGATCTTCATTGTGACGCGTAAAGCAGGGGAGCGAATTCGCTTCATTATATGGCTTTCCAAACACTGCTTAAAAGAAGTGAAATAATAAGTTTTTTCCAATATTGAAGTGTTGACTTGATCGAAGAAAGTGTAAAGTCTTGAAAACTTGAACATTTTAACTCCAAAAAGTTTCATCTAACAATTTTCCTTTCAAATTATTTCAAATTTTTTAATGGGCATTTACTGAGATAAAATTTTGTAAGTAATTTTGCATGTGAGTGG
Source organism: Glyphotaelius pellucidus (assembly GCA_936435175.1). Classification (NCBI taxonomy): domain Eukaryota; kingdom Metazoa; phylum Arthropoda; class Insecta; order Trichoptera; family Limnephilidae; genus Glyphotaelius; species Glyphotaelius pellucidus. The sequence goes on from OW386548.1 coordinate 18,174,944, forward strand.
TTTCCATGCAATGAAAGACAAAGAGGATGGAATGTATGGTTTGTTCTATTCTGGGACTTATGAAACTTGCTATTTTCCTTAACGTTCAGCTCCTCACGCATCCTTCTTTAATATCAATGCTATATATGTTCTGACACTGGAATATTAATTTATTTATATAGAAACAAACAGTGCGTTGATTACCGTGGTGAAAAAATTTACAAATATTAAGTAATACTAGTGGTCGCCCGATGGTCTAAATTCGACCATAATTAATTTAATGTGTAATGTTTTTTTTTTGATTTAATGCATTTTTTATGCATAATTTAAAAAAAATATATATTAGCATTCTGCACTCCTCTATATAAACTATAAGTGTAAGAAATTTCATACTCCTCCGTCCGTGCAATTTTCGTTAAAAGGGGTACAAAATTTTTACTTCACGTATTAATATTCTGATTTCATGGTGGGTACCTATGATATATGTTTCTTTGTAGTGTCTTATTTATGAATGTATATTTAGTAATTACCGGGTGATATGCGTAATGGGTAGGTGTGTGTGTATGTGTGAGTATAATTATAATATTTAAATCAGTTTATCTCTTTGGTGATTGTTTGTTCCTAGAATGCGATTTAATACATTTAGTCTGTAAAATAATATCATTTATAATATTCATTTTATTTTAGTCATTTAAGTTACGCGTAGTTTCTCCTTTTAAAATGTGCAAACAAAATATTATCTCACGGTTTCATGAATAAGGTCCAAACCTTGAATAATATGGCTGGTATCATATAAATGCATTCCCTTGCAAATTTGGGACAAATTCCTTTATTATTTGTAAAGTCGGTACTTTGAATAAGTACCCTCAAATAACACCTACTTATGTTTATGACACTCCCTAGGAGAAGTGTCTGCTGGCGGCTTTAGCCCTAAGTGAAAAAAGTAATAAAATTTTGCAATATTTGTTAATCCCTGTAATATTAAGATGTATTTTTATTGGTAGGCCTCTAGGGCCGACTTTTAGGTAATTGTTTTATTATTGTCTGTAAGTTTGATTTTAAAATTAGTGTGGGAACTGCTAAAAATGTATTTTCTCATCATTTTTTTTATGTACCATGTTTTTGTAAGATTACTTTAAATAACCACGAGGTTGATATGGTTGAGTTAGTATTGTTTTGACGGCGAAACGGGAAGGTACATGTTGTACCTTCGGCGTTATTCATCAAACTCGAGCGTGGGGGGTACATACAGGTGCCTATCTCCAGTAGAGTGTTATAATCAAACTCGAGCGTGGGGGGTACATATAGGTGCCTATCTCCAGTAGAGTGTTGAGATATCGAAGGAAATAAAGCCTTCAATATTTGTCGGTGTGGTGGGGTCTTGGAGATCACTATTGTCACCAGTATTGTATTTTCAATTAATAAATTGTGTTGAAGAATAACAAGAAGTGTTTTCCTGCAAATTCCATCGAGTTGTGCTTTCGTACCACGATAGTAAGAAACATATGGTCCTTCGAGCCGGATCGAGAGCACAAGCATCATGGAAACGGGACTACAATCGAAGATGACATCCATCTGCGGCAGCAAGGCGGGGTCCAGCACGAGCTGGAAAGAAGCACGACTGAAAGCAGCAGCTACCATGGTGGACATCGCGAGAAGGAGGGCCCGCCTAATAGCAGAGTTCGAGGAAGCAAAGACTTCCGAAGCAAAAGCAAAGGCTAAAAAGGTGCTCGCGGAAGCAAGGACTTCCGAAGCAAAGGCAAAGATGGCTGCTGAAATGGCGGTCCTGGAAGCAGAGGAGCAGCACTCAGCAATGGCTCTGGAAGTGGCATCAAGGACTTCCCGACGGACTCTGGAAGATCGAGTCAATGACTGGGTGGACCAGTCGATCCACGGATCATCGTCAGAACTTGGAGACTACGATGGGCAGTCTCTCCTAGGTCAAACGGAGCAGCAACAGGATCTGCTCCGTGATGGGCGGTTCTCACTACAACCGCCTGCAAGAACTTCACATCAGGAGCCCTTGGTAGGGCGTTCTCTCCCATCACAGTTGGAGGATCGGGCAGAGCAGAATCTTCCGCTGCACTTAGAACGGCGGATGGAGCAGCAACAGGAGCTGCTCCGTGATGGGCGGTTCTCGCCTGCATGTACATCACATCAGGAGCCCTTGGAAGGGCAGTCTCTCCCATCACAGTTAGAGGATCGGGCAGAGAAGAATATTCCGCTGCACTTGGAACGGCGGATGGAGCAACAACAGGAACTGCTCCGTGATGGGCGGTTATCACCACACCCGCCCGCAAGAACTTCACATAAGGAGCCCTTGGAAGGGCAGTCTCTCCCATCACAGTTAGAGGATCGGGCAGAGAAGAATATTCCGCTGCACTTGGAACGGCGGATGGAGCAGCAACATGGTGGGCGGTACGAGCTACTACCCACCAAAGTCTCGTCTCATCAGAAGCCCTGGACGGGGCAATATCTCGCGCTGCAGATGATGCAGCATCAGCAGCCAAGCAGAAGCGACGGGGAGCTGCCTTTATCAGCGCAGCAATTCAGCACAGCGGAGAGAAGCGACGGGCAGCAACGGTCCGAGCCACAAGGCCGGTTACAGTGGCCGACACCTGTAATAACTGAAGATCGTTTCGCGCAATCAATCGGTAAGGCTATGTTTTTATATGATACCAGGCCCGTAATTAGAAATTTTCCCGCTTTTAACGGTAAACCGATTGACGAATTTATAAGAATTATTATTTTGTTTTTTTTCTTATGTAGACAATACCTTTGGTTACAAGACACTGGACAAATAATCGTTATTAAAGCGATTAAAAGGTCGTTCGTTTATGTGAAGCATAAACAAAAGCTCGACAAGGTTTATCGCGAGATGCGAGCCACGGACCCGTTAATTAGTATCAGTATGTCAGCAATGAGGCATGATAAATGGGGATACGCTATCATTTAATACCGCGTTGTAAATATTTTTTTTAAATCAGCAGTATCTATTAACGATACTAAAAATCGCATTCTTTACCTATTTAGTGAAGTAAATTCACGGGAAGGGGTATGTTTGTTCCTAGAATGCGATTTAATACATTTAGTCTGTAAAATAATATCATTTATAATATTCATTTTATTTTAGTCATTTAAGTTACGCGTAGTTTCTCCTTTTAAAATGTGCAAACAAAATATTATCTCACGGTTTCATGAATAAGGTCCAAACCTTGAATAATATGGCTGGTATCATATAAATGCATTCCCTTGCAAATTTGGGACAAATTCCTTTATTATTTGTAAAGTCGGTACTTTGAATAAGTACCCTCAAATAACACCTACTTATGTTTATGACACTCCCTAGGAGAAGTGTCTGCTGGCGGCTTTAGCCCTAAGTGAAAAAAGTAATAAAATTTTGCAATATTTGTTAATCCCTGTAATATTAAGATGTATTTTTATTGGTAGGCCTCTAGGGCCGACTTTTAGGTAATTGTTTTATTATTGTCTGTAAGTTTGATTTTAAAATTAGTGTGGGAACTGCTAAAAATGTATTTTCTCATCATTTTTTTTATGTACCATGTTTTTGTAAGATTACTTTAAATAACCACGAGGTTGATATGGTTGAGTTAGTATTGTTTTGACGGCGAAACGGGAAGGTACATGTTGTACCTTCGGCGTTATTCATCAAACTCGAGCGTGGGGGGTACATACAGGTGCCTATCTCCAGTAGAGTGTTATAATCAAACTCGAGCGTGGGGGGTACATATAGGTGCCTATCTCCAGTAGAGTGTTGAGATATCGAAGGAAATAAAGCCTTCAATATTTGTCGGTGTGGTGGGGTCTTGGAGATCACTATTGTCACCAGTATTGTATTTTCAATTAATAAATTGTGTTGAAGAATAACAAGAAGTGTTTTCCTGCAAATTCCATCGAGTTGTGCTTTCGTACCACGATAGTAAGAAACAGTGATTAATAAAAAATTATATGGTCCCAAAAATAATAACATGTTTTTATGAATTAAAATTTTATTTATTGCCATTTGAAAGCATTAATTACATAAAGTTTACTTATTTTTCAGGGGGTGAATTTGTTCCGGCCAATCGAAAGTTTGATTTTAAGAATATCACCAGCGGGACTGTGGCCGATATCGAAGGGGAGGATTTTTTATTCCTTGGAACAACGGTAAGGGCAATCATGATTACCAAGTTTTGCGTATTACGATTTTTAACATTTAATTTAGTTGACAGTTTGCAAACACAAAAGACTTGGGGCTTTTCTTGATTTCAAAGTTAATTTTCATGTTCTGTGAAGGTAATATTCAAATTCTGTTATTTTAATACTGACCGGTTGTTTCACATGACTTCAAAAAAACTTTCGAAGAATTTGAATTTAAACATTTAAATTCGATTAATTTTTCAAATTCTGCGAAACTTCCTTAGTGAGCGTGCTTTCGGGGTGTAAGGACCTAAAGTCTGAAATGGACTGCCACATGATTTAAGAATGATCAACGACTCGGCAGAATTTAGAGCTATACTTAAAATTCACGTCTTTGTACAGTCTTATCCATAAAGCAAAAACATTTCGCCTTTAGCTCCACAGCCCGTGAAACTGTCAATAACCAATTGGGTAAAAATATAAGCAAATAAGAAAATTCATAAAAATTCTCCTAATCGGTAATCTCGTCAATAATTTTCTAGTCCTCCAATATGAATATAGCTAATTTTGCCACTGATCTTCTCATAAATGTAAAATCATCGAAAATGGGGGGTAGCAAATGTAAAATCATGCAATTTCGAGTATTTTAAATATAGTGTCCACCGCAGTAACGTCGTTTCTTCTCAAATCATCAAACTTGTGTTTATCGAAATTGACCTGCCAGGTAAAAATGTTTTCTGTGTCAATTTTTAAATACTGAAATTAGGTAGAGCTTAAGAAATCATAATAAATTGTACAGCGCCCTTGGGGTGAATTATCAAATTATTATTATTATTTGTAAATAGAACATAAACTCGTAAACTTATAAATTAAATTTTAATCTGTGAAAGCAGTTGTTTTGCTTTGTGCAATGAAAACACTGTTAAAAGATTTTTAATTTCGTTTGCGTGGAGAATTTATCAGTGATTTTTTTCGTGAATAACCACAGTTATGCTAGTGGGAATCTCCAATTGTGGCATGTTTTGTGGTTAAAGGGAGTGAGGAGGAGAAGAAGTTGGAGATGAAAAAGGTTACAGGGTTACCTAGCTATTCAAATTCAGCCACAAAACACAATCTCGATTAAAAAAAACCACGGTTTGTGTAAAGCCGCTGATAACAATATTGAAGGTAAAACAATAACATTGAATCCGGTTGACTGATTTTGACCGATGTGTAAATATAATGAACTCATGACATAATATAATAGCGCAGAACTGTGAAAAATTATCTGAAATTATATTTTTTTTTTCTCAAAAAGAAAGACAAACACACCCGGGTTACGAATAACCCAACAATGTTTGAAAATCTCCTACTACCACCACAGTAAGCCGAAAATGTTGCTTGAGTCGTGATGAAGGACTTAGCCAGCGAACACGCGACGCCCGGGTGTGACCCAAACGCGATGCCCACTCAACCACTGACCGGTAGACAGTCTAGTTGATAATTTTAATAATTTTGTCTAGTTGATAATTATTGCATGTTAGCTAAAACACGCATATTAGCTAAAGAACAATCATAAAATCTGACATTACTTGTCAAGATAATTATTGTCAATAGAATCTTAAAAATCTTAGAAATTTAAAGGATAGAAAACATATTTATGTAAGAAAGATTTAATTATTTATTGAAATAGTAATTTCCGGCCAAAAAAATATATTGAACGATTCAGCTCTTTACCTCTTTATTACAATCAATTCAATTTGGGTGACGAGAAAGTTGGATGTGGGTACCGTCGCCCCAGGAACCATTTATTGGATAATCAACACCACTGCCGTAGGTCACACCAAATAGATGGCTACGTTTGGGGTTATACCAGGGTTCACGGGGTGAAGTTTGTCTAAGTCTTGGCGGCGAATGCGTTTGCCCCCCCTACTGTGTGCCGGATCGGGAAAGACAGGTTGAGGCAGACTTCTCCAGCCGGACTCAAGTTCTAGAGTTTGTTGAAACAAAATTACACACAGATCCACAATTTTATTATAAATTGAATGTTTTTATTACACTGCTTGTTATCAGCACATACCCTACAGATTTTAATCAGTTTCCTGAGCCTATTTGGTGTGAGTGAAAAAATGCCTCTGGAGACAATAATACCCTCTACCTTTTAGAAATTTCTGGTTGAAGTTTTTAAGGTACCACCTGGTACACCGTACGGCAGTTACAGTAATCTTCATTTCAGTAATTTATTCATACCTATCTTAAGTTTTTTCAAATTACAAGGTTTTTGTTTATTGAGTTTAAATACATACACATATATCACTTTCTTGAACTACATAATACTATTTCCGACCGTGTGTTTTTTACAGAGTGACGTGTTCATCTATAAAGCAATGAAAGATGATTTGAAAGCGCTAAACAGTTTCAATCTGGCTAATAAAACTATACTTAACATCGATTACTTAAAATTACCAGAAACTATTGGGGATGAGAAGCATAATCTCATTATTATTACACGGAACGAGTTAAACCAAATCGAATTGAATATTTTAAAGTTCTTTCTCGAAAGGGATCCTATTGGTAAGAATCGAATTACAGTTAAAGTTTTTCATTTACAGCTTCGTAAAACTCGGTTAAATTATGCTTTTTAATTGGTTTGCCACGATTATATTGAATGAAAACAATAGTGAAGCAGTTACACTTATTTAAACTGTAGGCCGGTTTCCAAAATAAACCCTGTGTTTTTTCCAACTACCACATTACCCTAATCTATGTTATTACCCTAATATATAAAGACTTAACGATTATTTTTATGTTACATTTTTATGAATTTTTAGTTAGTCCTTTTTTTTTCTTTGCGAAGGAAAGGTTGTGAACGCGGTCGGCAGTTTAAATAAACTTAGTTATTAAAATAAAATCTTTCTTTCATTTAATCACATTATTATCTTCTTAGAAAATAGTACATAATCATATAGGGTTTACTGTTTTATATGACAGAGTTAAATTTTATTTACGACACACAAGTTAAACAATTTATATGAAATTACAGTATCATCTCAAGAGAACAATCCAGTTGTACAGTGCTTAACAGAAGTGGAATCTCTATTACATGCCAGACAATTAGAAATCGACAAAATAGCGGAAATGGTGAGTAAATTTTTCATGCTATTCTGAAACAACAGCTGTTACAAAAAAGATATCTGACTTGATTTAGATTTTCATCTTGGTTATTATTCTGTGCTGCGCATTCTCCTTTTTTAATCAACGTTTTTTGATAGCGGATACTGAAACAACAACGTTTTAGGGTCCACTAACAGGGCAGATGTGTTGATCATACAATTTTAAACGTGGAGTTCCCATCTATGGGTTGCTGTTTCAATTTTCTTCTAGCTAAAGCCTAGTCTCCTGTGGCAAACTGTTTCAGCAAACATGAAATATTGGGGAGTGGCCAGCCCATGCACATATACTCGTACAATTGTTTGTTTTGTTTTCCATCATCCTCGGCAAGCAAGTGTTTCATGTTTGCTCAAACATATACAGCCGGCCTTAAACCGGGTCTCCTGCGACATTCTTTTGTACAAACATTGAACAAAATGAAACATTAAACATAAAACATCCATGTATGCATTAACATAATGCGTTTGTCTTTTGAGGCTGAAGATTCGGCATCATTTCTCCATCATTCATTGCACAAGAACCCCTTCCGCTTTGAAAAATAATAGTTGGTATACTTATTTTTAGTTTATTTGTGACGAAGATGTGAGAAATATTTCTCTATTTAAAGTGATAAATGTCCCGTTTAAAATGTGTGCCAAAAAAATAATCTGATTAAGCCGACAAGTGTATGTTTTCTGACATTGTTTCATTTTTATGGCACATTGCCAATTGAACGAATATAAAATGTGAACTACTTAAGAAAACAAATTGTTTTACGTCAAAAAGACCAACAACTCCGTTTAAACTACATTAAACAGTGGCGTGACGTGACCCTTTTCAGATTTTCCGAATAAAATGGTTTTGTTTATAAAGTTTGTACTTACGGTTAAACTTTTGCTGTCCAATCAAACTTTTTTATTTGAAAAAACTGAAAAGAGTAATCACCGAACTGAAAAAGGTTTGTGTCTAGAAAAGGTTGGAATAATTGTAAAAACAAATCTTTTAAATGATCAAAAGGAATGTGAGCCAAGACCAAGTTGTGGGGCTGTTCATCCTATCCGCCTACCCCTGCGGAACGGCGTAAAGTTTTACTTAGTTAGTTAAAAGACCACCTCGTACTATTTGCTTATTACATAACGCTCATGTGATATTGATTTTACTTGAAACATTTTTTTCGACCATATCTACGTATACATAAATATTATACTAGGGTCAGTCAAAAACAAATGCCTCCTATTTTTTCTCATTTATTTGTCAAGAAATAACCAATGCAATTACATAGATTGAAAACCACTCAATTGACAATTATTTTGTTACTTTTCAATACAATCTCCGTCCAATTCCACGGCTTTGGTCCATCAATTAATAAGGGCATGTATCACAGTGTTGTAAAAAGCATGGTCACATCCAGAACACCATTACCATATTTTTCCCCGCCGATCACACAGTTTTGAATTTTTTTGTCCTTGGTGAGTTTATGTGATGCCATTCCATTGACTGCCTCTATGATTTAGGTTCAAAAAAATGAACCCATTTTTCATCTCCGGACACAATTTTTTCCAAAAACTAAGCGCTGCAAGTTTTGTGAGGCTATCGTTTTTCTTGTTTCTTTATTCTGCAATGCTGCCACCTGTTGACGCAAAAAGTGATTACTGTAGCAGATTGTAGAAGAAGGTTTGAGGGATAGCACCAAATTCAAAATTTTCACTTAACTCAACTTTATTTAAGTAAAAAAAGTAGGAGGCATTACATTTTGACTGACCATCGTACAATGTTTGATTTAAAAAATATATATATATAATTGTTTTCCACGTGTATATGATTTTATGCAACATGCAGGTAGGTGCTAATATGCAATTAGGATTGGGTAGCAGAAATGCATTTTAAAATTGTTAGAAATTATGCCTTTACGTTCACGTCGATTGATTTTGGTTGTTTGGAGGACTAATAGAGTGAACTTCATTATAAATTTTATTTCCAGACTAGGAAAGCCATAACAATGGAAAGCTCTTCGGTTGTCGACGTTCTAAAAGTTTCCAGAGAAGTGAGACTAGAAAACTCTAGAAATCATGACTTCCAGCTGAACAACGTGGAACCGCTGCATGCTGACTTCTCCGATATAGGTGGCGCTGCCAAAAGCACGGAGGATAAAATTAAGTTCATCGAAGATGCAGTTTCTCACGCGTATATCAAAGATGAGAAGTTAACGGTATGTGCCTTTTTTACTTCTAGAATATAAACTAAACTAATAGTTAAGTAGAACAGTAGACTACGCGTTCAGATTTTTTTTTTTAATAAATCCAAACCAAAATTTCCTCCGAAATCATCACATTTGGTTATCTACGTTAGTAAAGAAACATCCTTATCTCAATTACAATTATTTTTTCAAACTGTCTTCAGGCAAGTAAAAAAAATCGAATAAAATTGCCCAAAGAAACACGACGATTTCATATTTGAAAAAGAATCTTTACTGAACAAAACAAACAATTGTGAATGCAAGAAAACGAGTCAAAACAGGACTTTCCTACGCTCAGTCAATAAATCTATTGACGTGCAATCCAAATATATTTTAAAGAGTTCCTCCGGACGTTTTTTTAGCTAATTCTGGATTTTAAGAATTTATGTAAGTGATCGACCACCTTTAGTAAAATAATTTTTAGTCATAATATACCTTTATAGTCACAATATAACAGTTATAATAATATGCGAGTATTTTCGTCTTAACAAAATGACTTACACGGGGCCTACTCCAAACTTAATATTATGACATATATCATAAAAATAATCCATTTTTCTAATTAATGTAACATTCGGGTTGATATAATCTATATTAAATATCACCATAATGAAACACCAGTCAAACAGAATCGAAGAGAACATCCACCTTTCAGAATCGGAGCGTTACTCGAAATGGTTTTAAGTATTAGATGTCTAGATCTGAAGAGTCAGGAACTTTCCAACATTCCTCTTCACATCTCCTTTCCCTCCTCATTACCTGCTTTCCATAGTTGGTAGCAGTTTCTTGACTCTTGTGCACTATTCACATAGAAAAAAAATTTTATACTTTAAATATTTATTTTCAGTTTACGAACAAGATTGTTGTCTCCGGCGATCTGATTGTGGAAAATGCGATTGCCGCTCATCTCAATTTAGCCAGTATCAACGGAAACCCCTTTCATTCCCGCAGTTTTATATCTAACTCCGATATGCAGCATCTTCCAGAGGAAATTACGGAGGGCAGGAATATTACAGCAAGACACCTAACTGCACCTTATTTTAATAAATTTCTGCAAAGCGGTAAGTACTTATTTAAATTGATTGTTTTATAATATAGTCAATGGTCATGTTATGAACGTTTAAACAATTATTGTAAATGAAAGAATAATATTATACTGACAATATTTTTTCTTTGAGAATTCGACGTCATATCCGTATTTATTACTCTTGTCAATAAGAGCGTAGTTGTGTAGTTTACTTAAAAGTAGCAAATTAATTCTATATAAGCATGTTTGACCAAGGACAGGTTTTTTTTTACAGAATTTGAACGATTCTTCAAATTTAAAATTTTTATTTCTTCAAAATAGGTAAATTTACTTTGTGGCGTCATCATTTAATAATGAAAAACAATTACTTTGTGTAAAAACCACTATTTAATTAACAATATCAACATGTTTCGAAAACTATGTTTTCTTCGTCAGGATAATAAGTTGATAAAAAATAACAAAAGACAAATAAGTATAGACTAATTAGAACATAGACAAAATATTAGAAAGGAGAGGTGATTAATTACCTAAAATATATCATAAAAAAACAATTATATAAAATAAAATATAAAAATTATTTTAGAATCTGTAAAAAATTACATTAACATAATATTTTTTTTTCTTTAAAACAAAACAAGAAGTCTAAATAACAAAATAAATTTTTGTTATTGTTTTTGGGGTGTTATGCCGTGTTATGATGTTATGCCGCGTATTTTTGGCCGTGAAAACCTAAAAACATACCTAACAAAATAAATTATTATAAATATAAGTATTAATACGAAAATAAATTTAAAAGATGGCTATTTTTAAAAAACGTTTGGTTATTTATAATATTTAATTTACTATTAACACTTTTTCTAATTTCTAAAATTTCTAAATTATCTAATTGTTTACCCGTTGTGTTAGTGTTTAAAAATTTTAAACCTTTATTAATATCAAAAGAATGACCTGTTTCCAAAATGTGGTTTGCAAGTTCTGAATAATTATTATTATTTAAACATCTTAGATGTTCCTTAACTCTAATGTTAAAATTTCTAGAAGTCTTCCCAATATAAAAAAAAAAAAATTTAAAAAATTTAAAAATTTTTATTTTGTTATTTAGACTTCTCGTTTTGTTTTAAAAAAAAAATTATTATGTTTATGTAATTTTTTACAGATTCTAAAATAATTTTTATATTTTATTTTATATAATTGTTTTTTATGATATATTTTAGGTAATTAATCACCTCTCCTTTCTAATATTTTGTCTATGTTCTAATTAGTCTATACTTGTTTGTCTTTTGTTATTTTTTATTAACTTATTATCCTGACGAAGAAAACATAGTTTTCGAAACATGTTGATATTGTTAATTAAATAGTGGTTGTTACACAAAGTAATTGTTTTTCATTATTAAAATTTTTAAATCAAGTTGCATAAAAGTTCTATTCAAGTTCTGTTATTTTACCATGGGTTAGTTCTTTCACCTGAGCAAGTAGAACAATGTTAGTACTTTCACAGAACTTGAAAATTAACTTTGAAATTCAATGAATTCTGTGAAACAACGTATTTATTAGACATTTCAAATAAGTCCCAGAGATGAAGAAGCTCTCGTTTCTTGATTCTGCTCCATCTAATAAATTAATCACCATTCATAATCGTATAATCGCAGCGCATTACTAGAAGTGGCTTTTGATACGTTTACTGTCTGACTATCCAAAAAATTGTCTATTTTTCCCCTTTCTTCTCTCGCTCATACTAGATTCAGCCTCAAAATAATTACGAAAAATTTTCGATCAAAATTTACTATTTGTAAGGAAATTTGGTAAAGAACTCGTACGGCCGTTTATTCGGTTTGTCAAAACAATCAGCAAAAGATAGATGGATAAAATACTCATTTTCTAATATTCCATACACAAATCACACCCGAACTTGAAAAATTACGCACAACTTAAGTTTGGTGACAGAGTAATTAATGTACACCATTGCTGGTGTGGGTACCTATATGTTAGATCGATGAATTAAGAATATCGAAGATTTCAAATCTTTTCTGCAGGAGATTTCTAAAAACACAAGCTAGCTCTATAAAGAAATGAAATACGGATGAAAGTGGCACAACAAGTAGAGCAACAAGTGGCACATAATTTTTAGGTACTAAAATTGGTCAAGAAAAAAGTAGTGCAAGTCTGAAAGGGGAAGGATGTAAGAAATTTTGCTGGCCTAAAAACAAAACTGGATGTTATGTGGATGAGCTCTTTGGTTGAGGACGAAAAATTTGACAAGATGGTAGCCTACATAATATGAAGATTGAATCTTCGGTGGAAGAAGAATGGAACTTCACTTTTTGAGTTATTTGAAGGAATCTACATAATAAGAAGATTGGAGCTTCGGTGGAAGAATAATGGGACTTCACTTTTGGAGTTATTTGAGGAGCCTTTATTATAAAAAGTTTGAAGCTTCGGTGGAGGTAGAATAGAACACTTTTGGAGTTATTTGAGGAACCTGCATAATAAGAAGATTGAAGCTTCGGTGGAAGTAAAACAGAACTTTACTTTTGGAGTTATTTGAGGAGCCTGCATAATAGGAAGATTGAAGCTTCGGTGGAAGTAGAATAGAACTTAACTTTTGGAGTTATTTGAGGAACCTGCATAATAAGAAGATTGAAGCTTCGGTGGAAGTAAAACAGAACTTTACTTTTGGAGTTATTTGAGGAACCTGCATAATAAGAAGATTGAAGCTTCGGTGGAAGTAGAATAGAACCTTACTTTTGGAGTTATTTGAGGACTATATTCGATAAGAACGTGTATCGATGCAAATACAAACATCTCCCTTCTCTCTACTTTCCATGTACCAATCCTGTGTGACGACTTGTGACCAAATTACTTATATATGAAATTTGGGACAATCAGTCAAAATATGAAACCAGTATAGTAAATATTCATTTGATGCCTTAGTGCACTTTATTCGAATCTATTACTAAAACTTGTGCAATGATCAATCCAGTGATATCTCAGTACCATAATATCGATTCCCCATAATACCGCATCATAATAAAAGGATAAGAGTCAGTTCTTAACAAATATCCAATGATTTTCAACTTCTATATTGTGTCAACTTTTCAAAAAGGTTTATTGAAAAATCATTGATTTACAGTCCATCGATTCGCAAGCAATATATCTGCGACTAAAACTTGATTATTTTACGATCGTTTAAAAAAAATTTATTTTAAAAGATCAAACAGTAAGGTATTAATTTAAGTGCGCGCCGTATTTTCACCTTTGATGCAGGATTCATTAATCGCAGTTTTTATACGCAGAATCATTGTCTGACTTTGAAATTTTATAAATTTGAAGTTAACGCCAGACAAAAAAGGATCAGCTACTCGAAACTACTTAATCATTAATAACAATGAAAAGGGCGTTTTGAAGCGTGACGAGTAATGATTATTGTGTATAGTAAATTGACCTTGAACAAAGCGTGAGCTTAATTCACTATTCAGTTCAGTACACTGAAAAAGTTGGCTCGAAAACGGCGAACCCGAAAAAAAATTTGCTTGATCAATTTTGTCGAAATTTAGATTACGTGCTGCAAAAACTTAAGTGAAGTTGTACTTGAAATCCTATTTAGATACTTTTAATAAAAATTCTATTCAAGTTCTGTTATTATTTAACCATGAGCTGATTCTTTCACCTGAACACGTAGAACAATGTTAGTACTTTTACAGAACTTAAAAATTAACTTTGAAATTCATGAATTGTTCAAATTCTGTAAAACAACTTATAAGACATCGAAAAATAAAATAGTTAATAAATAAATGAAAAAAAAATACTTGGTTTTAAGTCATTTTATTAATATATTAACACTGTCTATTGGTTTCGTTACCCCCTTATCATCATCAGAACTCTTAATGCTATCAAATACAGAAATTTATATTTACATATAAGAAATAAAATATAAGAAAGACAGAGGCAGTAAACTAAAGCGGAACAGTGCGTCAGTTGTGTCACTCCCCTCCACCACTCTTCTCAATCTGTTTGATAAGTGAAGTAACAGGGAACATATTTAAAATAGGGCAGAAGGTTAAATTCAATTGGTTTTTAATGATTTGAACCTTTAAATATAACGATTTTTTTAGGAAGCTTCCCAAAAAAATCGTTAAATTTAAGGGTTGAAATCATTAAAAACCAATTAATTTTAACCTTCAGCCCTTTTTTAAGAATTTTCCCCGTTACTTTACTTATCCCAGGCTCTCCTCCCCCACCTCTCTCTAACAACTGACGCACTGTCCCGTTCCAGTACGCTGTCCCTTTCTTTCTTGACAATATGTATATACATTTATGTATCCGTACTTCTGCATCTTCTGCATCATCATCTTCTGCATCATTATTTTTATAACAGTCCTGATGATGGTACAGAGCTACCGAAACCGGTGGACAGTGAAAATATATCAATAAAGTGACTTAAAATCAAGTATTTTCTTTTCATTTATTTAAAATATCAAGTCATAATGTGTTTGCTTTGAACTCGACTCCAATCTTCCATATAATTCTGAAAGTTGCACATTTAAATAATATTAATACATAAATTCAACTTTCCTTTCTCTGTAATTTGAAATGATGACCTAGAACACCCTTAAAGGGTGAAAAAGGGTTAATTGAGAGAGTCCAACATAAATTCATTAATTCCAAACTCTCTTTACCCATTTAACAAATTAATTATGAAAATTTAATTTAACTGACTTATCGTGTAGAAGAACCAAGAGCGATCTCGTACTTTTATTCAAAATAGTTAATGGATCACTTGACGCACCTGACTTGACAAAACTAATAACATTCAGAGTACCAAATCGTGACACGAGACTTCCAGAACTATTCTTTGTTTATCCCCCAAAAATTTATTCTTTACCAAAATTTATATCAGAAATTTTTAAAATTCTGACATAAATTTTATAATTATAATGCTAATATTTGCATTTCTTTTTAATTCTACTAATAATTTTTAATACAATGTTAAATAACTTATGTAATAATAATAACTTATGTAACTACATGTAATACATGTAAAAGCCTTCAAGGCGTGAATAAATAAATAAATAAAACCAGAAATAATAGAAAAAATAAATGTGTTTGCATCTTTTTTCCTTTGGAAAAAAAAGAAAGGTTTTCAGTTTAAAAAAATCAAGATTTAGATCACACGTCTAGGAATTCATCTCTTCAGTGAAAAAACGCCATAAAAATCTAGAAGTTTTGTACATATTTTGTGATAAAACATCATTTTCACACTGAAAAGGCATGTTTGAAGTGTCAGTTATTTTGCAAAAGCAAAGAAGCAAAAACATTTCAATCAAAAATCGTTTCATAAGATATTGATATATTGGGTACAAAAAAACTATAAAACACTTAACCGTAAATGAACTGATGTTGCTTGTACGATTTGTATTGCAATAGTGTAAGGCTTATAAAATTATTACATTCATAAAAATGCTACATGGTTCCATTCCGGAAATATTAAATGGCATTTTTCTGAAAAAACAATTTACCCCCAAGAGCCGTTTCGTTTTCTTGGATACCAAATAAAAGCCCGGCTTTGCTCCTGTCGAGTGTTCCGTGGGCATATTTGATAGGATACATTGAAGTCGTAACGTCATTTCACTTTGAAATTCATATTAAATAGCACATCTCCATGCTAAACCGTTCTCCTGTACGTTTACCAAAACAAAACATAGACAATGTGAAACGACAGTCAAGTTACACGATTGTCTCTATGTAGATGCAATGAAAAATACTTCCAATAATTTGAATTATTGTAATTGGCTTTGCCGGATAACAAACAAAGAAACTTTAATTTGTATTCGTAATAAACAATTGAAAAAAAGAGCCTGATTTTTAAATACATCTATTTGAATTTAGATTTTTTTTCGAATGATTGAGATGCGAAAATGAATGTATTAAATAAATAGATTATTTAAAAAACAGATTCTAAAATTTTTCTAACTTTAGGAATATCTACGACCTGAATATCTAACACAATCTAACCAAATATGCACAAATCATACATTAAACTTATCTAACGTTATAAGTCTGTGTTTTGTGGTTATCAGCACTCGTACGGTACCTAGTAATGCCCCAACATTTACCAGATTTGAAAATGCTTTCAGTATCGCCCTGGCGAAAGATCACCGTTCAGAAACAAAACGTTGCTTGATATGGATTTGGTGACTTCACCACTATCCTCTTCCCGATCTCTTTCCCCTCTCCACTAATTTAAGCCTCACAATACACCCCAAATGGGGATACCATAGTTTTGATTGACTTCAGATGATTCGGAGCAGTGAACTCTTTTGCGGGATTTACAAAAAATCAATCCATGCGAGCGAAAATCTCTTATTTTGATACGTTTATTTAAAATGTTCATAATATTCTGAAATTTTAGCCGCCTGGTATTTGGAAAGAAAAGATCGAAAAGTTTAAAGAATGCATTGTCATCGACAGTGAATCTATCTGCCTAGTTTCAGCTCGATCGAATTTCGGGAAATGGGTTAATTTTCTCTTTCAAGATTAATTCATTCTTTCACGAAAACGAAATCAAAATTCAACTTTACATAGTATAAAATGCATTCGCTCCGGCTGTCTGTATATTTTAACAACGCACCGGATTTTATAGTGGTTTTCATCAATAAATAGAGTGATTCAAGAAGAAAGTTAATATGTATAAAACATGAATTTTTATAGTAGAAAAAACCGAGAAATTCAAAGATTTAATTCAGGCAGCGGGCAGCGGGCTGGTAAGCGGGCGGTGTGGATCTGATATGTATGCAAATTATCAGATGGCGTTGGTTGTAAAAGTTGGGTAACGGCGTTATGTTTCGTTAGTCACAGCAACGTGTGGCCGGAGCTGCTAGTATATAATAATCGTGAAATAAAATCCTCTTTTACTTTAAAGTCCTCGACGTTGCCCGGGCTTTACATGTAGTTTTTCGAAATCAGATATAGGTAATTTTTATCTCATTTCGAACGCAAAATTTTAGAAAAATTATTAAAAAATTCTGTATTAGATGGGAGGTAGTTTTTCGAAATGTTAAGTAGACAGCTACCTAACTCTTGTTTTGCAGGTCAAGTGTATAAAATTTCATCAATCTCGAAATAAGACTGTAGATTTGTATAAATATCGGAACAAAAACCACTGTTAAATTATATTTTCCAAAACTTTCATTTACAGCCCCTGTTTTCGCATCCCTCTCCGCCGGAAGCGCGTACCTATCTGCGGGTAAAACTGTAAACGGTATCAACCCCGACAGCATTGTGACGAGAGGCTTTCCGGAAATCATCTTGGGTACCAAAACCTTTGACAGCCTCGCTTCTGTAAACCTGGTTACTGACAGATTGGGCAAGGTAAAAGTGTTAAACTGTTTTACTGGATGATTTCACCGTGCTAAATTCTGACATAATGCTTGATTAACCTAGTTAATAATTAAATTATGTAGATCACGAACATTTTAGAAGGCTCTACCACAATTAATTTGCTTTCCCTTTCTTGCATCACGCCTTCATGTTAGCATACATGCTACAAATTATTATTCATGAACTTAAACCCAAAAATGTAAATATTTTTTCAGCCTCACTAAAAGATCCTATGCTGATGCAAACTAAGTATTGGATGGAAGGTTTTCAGCAACTTTCACATTTCAGCTTCATGGTTAAGGAGGGGTTTTCAGTAACTTGTATGGCGATGTTTTTGAAATAACAGTCTTTTATTTTTCTGATAATTTCTTCAGCTATAATGAGATTTTTTCATTAGCTATACACAGGAGACCCTGAGGAAAAAATTCTCTCAGGGCCTGTGTCATCTTAGGGGACGCTGTGTGGAGGGTCTCTTTGAGCAGCTGCTACCCGAATTTCTACCGATTTCTTGCATATCTCCCTTGAACAATTGAAGTTTTTAAGCTCTTAAAAAAATGTATGTTATTTTTGAAGATAATATCTATACAATCTCTACGCCGAAACGCAAATTATATGAAATTCTCTTGATGGAAAAAAATCGCAAAGTTTGCTCCAAAAATGTTTAATTTCACGCCTGTCTCTATTATTTAACAAGTTATATGTATGAAAAAATTCACAGTGTTTCTTTGAACGTTGTTTTACACAACCTCTACTAGGTTTTTGCTCTATTCTAAACGAGTCGTGTTTTATTAAACATTTTCACAATTTTCGCTTCAATTTTATCGTTTGAAATATCAGCGCGCTCTTTCCAACATTCGTACATCTCACCATCTTTTTCTTTTCGAGCTCGAATACGACGCGTTAAGAAAAGGAAAGAGAGCAAGTTCCGGGAAGGAAAGGGTATGAATGGTGGGTAGGAATCTGGAGTCAATGTGTCTAAGAGTGACAGATGGATAAATCCATCCCTCCTACTACGGTGTAAGGCGATGGGTAAAAAGAGCCCGGCTGGAGAATTCTAGGTTAGGTTCTCCCTCGATCAATCTCTCGTGATCTGCCCCTCCACGCAGGAGGAGGGCAAATGCATTGGTCGCCAAGACCTAAAGAAGCTTCATCTCATGTACCCGGCAAACCTGCTAAGTCACCAAACGTAGTGAATCACTCGGGGTGACTTATGGCAGTGATGTTGGTTATTTAAAACTGGTTGGTTGGTTTGTGGTTGGTTAAAATTCAGGGCTTCTTTGTCCAACGTAATTAATTAATTGTCACATCACTATTGTTATGTGTTGCACATCACTAATGTTGATTATTTTTGAATCGATAGTCTCTCTCTAAAAGATATCTATTGTCGAAGACTGAATTAATAAAGTTGTGTCTTTAAACAGTTACCAGTGTTTCCCATAAGTCATCCACTTTAAAGAATAAATTAAACAAATCTTAGGTATATTCAGCTTGTCTGTTTGCTTTGCTCTGCCTTAAGCCAAAGTTTTTGGTGTGTCAGAAACCAACGAAAATACTTTTTTTTAAACTGTGAAATCAAAATGATTTTCCATCTTGTTTATAAAAACGCAAAACTAAAACTTTAAATTGTATGAAGCCATATTTTGAAGTACCGAAGCAAAACAGAAAATTTGATTAATCAAACAAATTTGCGCAAATGATAAATTCATTGCTGAACTGTTCTAAAGTCTATGAGTCTAAACTTAAATGCCCTGTTTGTTGAAATGTTTGTCCATTTGTCCCACCCCCGCCCCACCCTTGACCGCCCAGCCCGGGGGCGGTAGGGCGGTAAGCGCCGCTCGAATAGTATTGTTCCAAACTTTAAACAAAGACGTAAAAGTGACAACGTCGCCACAGCTAAACGAATCAGCCTTCCGATTGAACGAATCGACACAATAAAGATATCCAACAGATTAATTCTATCGGATTTGATAATTTATTACGAATTTTATTTTTGTTTTGATTTTACACAAGAGCGCCTTTGGCCTGAGGCAGTAGATCTATAGTTTTGTACTAAACTTCAATTGTAATTTAAAAATATCAATAAAAACGTTAATAATGTTCATGTCGCAGGCCAATCGTAAAATCAGGCACATCATGATCTGCCGCTATTTCACGATACCGCAGATCATGATGCGGTTAGGTGCATCATAATCTGCCTTGTTTACGAACGGTCTACGACACATACACCAAATTCTAATTAAACAAATCTTTAAGGCCGCAATCTTGAAACGCACGGCGCTGAAAAAGAAGAAGATGGAGAGATATGTAATTACGAATGTTGGACAGAGCGCGCTAATATTTTAATTCGTACAATAGAAGCGAAAATTGCGAAAAAGCTTAATAAAACATGACTCGTTTAAAATAGAGCAAAAATCTCGTGGAAAGTATCTTAAGTATCATTTAAAGAAACATTGTGATTTTTTTCACAAATATAACTTGTAAAATAAAAGAAATAGACTTGTTTAAAATAATTTTCGGAGCATACTTTGCGATTTTTTTCTATCGAAGGAATTTCAAATAATTTGCGTTTCGGCGTGGAACGTATCTAGATATTATCTTCAAAAATAACATATATTTTTTTAAGAGCTTAAAAACACCAAATGTTTAAGGGAGATATGTAAGAGATCGGTCAAAATACGAATAGTAGACCCTTAATCATCGCCCTAACAAAACACCACCATTCAAAAAATATAATATCTACTTGAAATGCCAGAAAGTAAAAATATGCGATTAGTCGGGGTCCTTTAGTTCAAAAGAGGTTAATTTCTAACCCTTTTTTTCCCTCCCACTCGTTTGAGCTTCACAGCGTTCCTAAAATCTGGTACGCCATAGTTTAGTCTACGCTTAGGCAGTAGGGGCTCTTGTAAAGCATTACTTAAAAAGTTTCTGATAGGTTGACAAAACAGGGATGTCATCAGGTTTAACATAACGTTTTGCTCCGGTAACTAGCTCAGAAATAATCATTGAATATTTAAATAAATGCATTTTTATTACATACCTCTGTATTGTACTTTCTACACTCTGCCTTCTCTCCGGTTCGGATCGCTTGGGTCGGAACAAAAGGGGATGGTTATAGTTATAAAGATTTTAAATGCAACAGAATTTAATTAGGTTTGGCTTTGGAACTTAATCAGGTATACATAATCCTAATTATAATATACTAGCTTTTCCCCGCGGCTTCGCTCGCATGGTATTACGGGAAATTACTGTAGCGGTTGAACTTATCAATTATCCCCCCTTCTCCCCACCCCCACCCCCTCCCGCATTTCATACATTCATTCCCTTACATTCAGTTTTCAAACATCTCGCCTGCCACCTAAATTTCATAAAGCTATAGCTCAAAGAAAAAAAGAATTATCCAATTTTGTTCATTCGTTCGGAATTTATGCGCTTACAAACATTTCGGATGTTTATTTTTAATTAAATATTTAGAAGTTTGTTAATATAATAAAAAATCACACTATTTATTATTCAGTCTTTATAATCGTTACGAATTATATTTTTAATGTAGGAACTCTTATCTGACATTTATTGCAAAACAGAAGCTTGCCCAAAAAAAACAAAACATATTCTAATATTTGAATTTTCTGGAGCAATAGCTGACCAGGGGGCTGAGTACCTACCAGTTTAGAGCCCACAAATATATCAACATCGTTTCCATGGAAACGATTTTTTTCTGACGTTAGCAAAAACTCGATTTTGTTAGCGACAGAAAACGAATAACAAATAAAATATATTAATATTTATAATTTCATAACGCCAGATCTTGCCATCATATACAGACTATAGTCTTCGCATATAATTTAGCTTTCTACTGGTGAATGAATTTTCAAAGTCTTTTTATTGGTTAATGCGTGAAAAGGTCATAAACAAACTCGAGCAGTTTCGCATTTATAATATTACTAGCTTTTCCCCGCGGCTTCGCTCGCATGGTATTACGGGAAATTACTGTAGCGGTTGAACTTATCAATTATCCCCCCTCCTCCCCACCCCCACCCCCTCCAGCATTCCATACATTCATTCCCTTACATTCAGTTTTCAAACATCTCGCCTACCACCTAAATTTCATTAAGCTATAGCTCAAAGAAAAAAATAGTTATCCAATTTTGTTCATTCGTTCGGAATTTATGCGCTTACAAACATTTCGGATGTTTATTTTTAATTAAATATTTGGAAGTTTGTTAATATAATAAAAAATTACACTATTTATTATTCAGTCTTTATACCTAATCGTTACGAATTATATTTTTAATGTAGGAACTCTATCTGACATTTGTTCCAAAACAGAAGCTTGTCCAAAAAAAAACAAAACATATTCTAATATTTGAATTTCCTGGAGCAGTAGCTGACCAGGGGCTCAGTACCTAACAGCTTAGAGCCCACAAATATATCAACATGGTTTCCATGGAAACTCGCTTTTGTTAGTGACAGAAAACGTATAACAAATAAAATATATTAATACTTTTAATTTCATAACGCCAGAGCTTACCATCATACACAACATATAGTCAGCGCATATAATTTAGCTTTCTATTGGTGAATGAATTTTTAAAGTCTTTTTATTGGTTAATGCCTGAAAAGGTCATAAACAACCTCGAGCAGTTTCGCATTTATAATAGTATAGTATATAGTATAGTATAGTATAGTATATAGTATAGTATAGTATAGTATAATATAGTATATAGTATAGTATAGTAAGTATATAGTATAGTATAGTATAGTATAGTATACAGGCGCGGCTCGTCCTAACGTGCAATCGTGCGCCGAACCGCCAACAAAATTGAACAACATCGCAGCCCACCGCATTCCTACGTAATATTTTTAATTATAAAATTGCCCATATTCTTTCAAAATTTAAAAAAAAAAATACTTTAAATCTAAATATACATGAATTTGCATTTAAAAGATCAATAATATTATATTGCAGAGAATAACTATCGCGGCCAAAGGCATTTGCTTCCCGCGCGCAATTTATATCGGCAAAGAACCGAGGTACATACTATTCCGCGCGTTTCAGCGAAGCGCCCCATTTGGGAGTATGAAGCCCTCCTCAACGTGTCCAGACCGTCAAAATAGACAATCGTATCGAAAAAATTGCTCCTACCGCGCGGCGCGCGAAGATGACGGAAACGCCCGAAGAATTCCGAAGAAATTGTTCCGACGAAACGACTGTTCTTACGTAGGGTTTGAATAAGATAGTAAATCCATTGTTTCTCCTGTAAAATGTAACGATGAGTCAACGGGTCAGCGGGTGCGATATTATCTCGATGGAGACGGAACCGATTTGACATTGTCGTTATTAGTTTTAGTGACCTTTTGTTTGTGTGCATTTTTGTCACATATTGCAAAACTGATGATTGATGATTACTCAGCAAATCCCGCGCCACAAAAAGAATCGTTTACTGTGTGTTGTTATGGTGTTATTATTCACTATATAGAAATATTCTGATATTGCTGTTTATAGATATAAATGAATTTCCTTGCCTTTTTAAAATTAGCGATGTAGTAATAGACATAAACTACCGATATTAAAAATAACCATATGAACCGTGAAAATAAAAGCAGAATTATAGCAGCTGGCCCGCCAAAACTACATTTAATTATCAACCAAGATTGTAAATCCGCAAAGAAAACTTTTACACAAAATTGTAATAATAATAAATGGATAAATTGTTCTTCGCCCTTTTTTGTGAATAATCACCTCAAAGGGCACTGTACGAGTTATGAGTTACTAGGCTCTGTTTATTTTTATTTTTTTAACTACTTTTGTTTTCAGTTTTTTATGAATTAAGTACTTGGTGAACCGCCAAAAATTTAATACACCGGCCGCGCCTGATAGTATAGTATAGTATAGTATAGTATAGTATAGTATAGTATAGTATAGTATAGTATAGTATAGTATAGTATAGTATAGTATAGTATAGTATAGTATAGTATAGTATAGTATAGTATAGTATAGTATAGTATAGTATAGTATAGTATAGTATAGTATAGTATAGTATAGTATAGTATAGTATAGTATAGTATAGTATAGTATAGTATAGTATAGTATAGTATAGTATAGTATAGTATAGTATAGTATAGTATAGTATAGTATAGTATAGTATAGTATAGTATAGTATAGTATAGTATAGTATAGTATAGTATAGTATAGTATAGTATAGTATAGTATAGTATAGTATAGTATAGTATAGTATAGTATAGTATAGTATAGTATAGTATAGTATAGTATAGTATAGTATGGATAATAAAATAATAAATAATAAATAATAATAATAATAATAATAATATATGGATGACCTTAGATCAACTTATATCTAACCTCAACTGATTGTCATATGGTTCGGGGATAACCAACTTTGCGACGTTTAATCTCGTTGGCAATCTGCGGGAGCCTTTCCAGGCACAGTGTCAGGATGTGGCAGTGGAGCTGTGGGGTGGGCAGTGGGCAGCGGGCAGAGGGCAACAAGCAGTGTGCGGCGGGTTGCATGCGGTGATAGTCGTTTTGCACTATTTTATTGTTCGTCAGGACGGCACTTTATAACACGTTCTTCCAATATTGTCTTTTACGCAATTGTCATTACACGCGTTAACTCGCGATATCAACTCTCCTTTTTATCTCTTGTCTTCTCAATTTCCGAGGGACCTCTTCTCGCGTTCCTCCCTCTCCCTGGTCTCAGTCTTGACTGCCTTTTTGTACCGGCGTGCCCTATGCACTCGTAGGTACCGTGGCCCTACCCCGCACTTCTCACTTCTTCCGTCTTGGTCCTTGCGACCCACATATATGTCAACACTTTCTATGTCTTTGCCAGCGAGACTAATTCAAATTTACTAGTGACGAAATTTGATTCGTCACACAGGCCAACTTGAATTAGATTTTTAAATATTATGAAAAACCAAAAAACCGCACGGCTTCCTTAAACACTACATATAAATTTTAATTTCGCACCCAAGTTTTGAGCTCTGGAATTCAGTTAGCTAAGTGACTTCTTAACCCCCTGTATCCTCGGCAACATTCAGAGTCGTAAAATCCTCCAAAGCATTAAAAAAAAAACAGATTTCCGCTAGGGACATGGGTATTGATTTCGTTATTACATTACTCCAAATCATAATAATTATTGGAAAATAAAATGATCAACATTTATAGCGAAAACATAATAAGCAGAATAAATATTATTTTTGCCGGTATATTTCATAAAATCTTTATGTTTATAGAGAAAACAGGAAACAGTTTGCTCGCAATACGAATACTACACCTTTTATACCATTGTTATTTGACCTTGGGTTTATTTTTAGGAAAAACTCACCCCGTGGATAGAACGAGCCATAAATTTTGAAACTCCGACAAAGAATCTAAAAGCCATAAGTAATGTTACTATTGTAAATCTCACTGCGAAGAAAATCAATGGATTTGATGTTGCCGAATTAATGGATTCCACGTTCCAACGGGGAATTCATTCCGAAGTTAAAGGTAATAATATTAGTTATAACTGGACAATACATCCAAATTGATCGAACCGAATAAATTTTCTAAAGCACCGATGGTACCAGCTTACCTGTATAAATACGAAGCTACAAAATTTCTCAACGTCAATGAAAAGGATAATTGCTTCAATAAATGGGATTGAGTGTTTATGGTAGGAGAAAGTTAGTTATTCAGGTAGATTGGTTTGAATGTAGGTACAACATAAACCGGTGAATGGAATTTTGATAGATTGGGCCCGCAAAACGAGGTTAATAAAGATCTTGTTGGTGATTGCTTTGTGTAGCCTTTACAGGTCTGAGGGTTGATTTGGTTAGAGGTTAGATTGTAAATCTTTAATTTTTAGATTAAATGTTGGCCTTTTTTTAATTCATAGTGATTTATTTTTGGGCTATTGCTGATAATGATATAACTATTGAGCTTATCGCTTTGTTTTTATTAATATAAAATTGGATTTTTGTCAATTTAAATTGCCTCCGTAATTGGGTGAACTCTATGCATTTTTGGTCTTCTCAGAATTTCAGGAATAAATCCAAATTAATGGACGGTTTCAAATAAATGCTCACTTCAATTAAGTTTTTAATTTTGTTCTAACGATAAAAAGGTTCTTCTGAAACTAATCGTGAGTTTGAATAAATGTGTTTATAAGGAATATGTTTTATTTTGTATTTAAAAAAACATGACAATAAACAAGGGCCTCTGTTAGTCCCGTAAAATATTTTTTCAAGTTAAAATTGGTTTCAAATGAATCGGTTTCAGTTATTATCTGCACTTCCAATCTTTCTTCACGAAATGATTCAGTTTGACCTGTATTTTATTAGATGTGTGACCGGACAGGGTTAAATTTCATAATTATCTACCAAATCCCAATGGCGTTTTGATACTTTAGTTGGTAATAATGTTCACACAAATTTTTTTGTGTTTTCAGGAAATCTCCGATTTTTATCTGATCTCGACGTCAATAGTCTGAAGGCAGAGTCTCTGCAGGGGAAGGCAGTGGACAGATTCCTGACTAAGACTACAGAGCAGGTCGTTTCCTCTGATCTGACTTTCAGAAATATCCTTGTTGGAGAACTAGATGCCGATAAAGTCAATGGAATAGATCTCGGAAAGGATGTGGCACTAGTCGGGAAACATAATGCTATCAAAAGTAAGTTTGGCATTGAAACAGTATCTATTGCAAGTAAACTTAATAAATACAAGTGTTCATTGTATTTATTAAGTTTGTTATTGAAAATCAATGGACTTTTAGTATATTTCATAACCATCGTTTAAAAAATATATATTTTGAAAGCAATTTTGCTTTCTTTTTTATCTTAATCGATTGTAGTCATCTGAAAATACAATTTTTTATCGGTTAATAAGCTTTCTTATTGGAAATGTAAATGTAATAAGTATTTTTTTAAATAATAATTTGGAATTTTAAGCCAGAGTTATTTATTTACAAATACAGCGACAGCTTTTTTGTACATTTTACCTACAGTTTTGTACCTCCTGACGATTTTCGAAAGTAATTTTTCGATTAAGCACGTATACAAATTAAAAATGGCTTTAAGAAATATACAAAAAAAATATATTTTAAAACAGATTAATATTGTAGAATTAGACAATTATTACACTTTTACAAATCATTCTAATCTGCATAAAAGTGGAGAAAGAAAATATTTACTACTAACTGGTTCCCTGCATGCGTTGCTATGCCATTCAAATAAATAAATTGTTTCTCCCTGCATGTCCAATCTCATGCGTCCCTGTTCCTCTCCTGCGTCCCCTTCCCCTCCTGCATTCCCCTTTCCACCTTCCCCGCCTTCCCCCTCCCTCACAACCCTTCCCGCGAGTCCCACCACCTTCGTTACTTTCCTCCCTGCCACTAAAATATATGAAACACACATATTTGCAAACCATTCGTGCACCATAAAACCAAATTTCATAACGCCAGAGCTTACCATTATATATAGAAACACTATTCTGCTAAAATGCAATTTTATGTAAAAAAATTGAGTCAATCCATCGATTTCTTTCCGAGATTTGCCAACATTTATTGCAAAAATTTATAGATAGATAGATGGGCTATCTTTGAAATAAGAATTTGAACTTTGTTTGGTATCTATTAATACTAAACTTGAACATGGCCTTGAGAGTTGTCAATATTTGAGTATCGACATGAATTTCCATTCAAAGTTTAATATACGAGATTCCGAGAAACGTGTGTTGAATTTTATCACATAATTTAACGTTGCAAACTGAACAACCGCGATATTTATGAAACGTATCTACGCTGTACTTTGTAAAACCACCCATCAAAGCTCTTCAAGCTATCGTCCCATTTAGCGGATGAAGGAGTAGTTATTATCTCCTCCCATCTTGATACGCTTCACATGCACTACCTATCATTAAGTAAAGATAATAACTATTGTAACACAATTCAAGAGATAGATGTGGATTCATGCAGATTTATTATTTAATGTTGTACTTATTATGTGAAGTTGTACACGAAGCCTATTTGGTGTTTACTGGCGGGTTTATTGAGATTGCTTGGAGAATAAAAACTTGCTTTTGATACTTTTGGCTTAGGGAAATTATGTGCTTGTAATGATCTGTCATTTCATGCATGACGCGTTATGCTTAAGGACGTAAAAGAAAAGAAATATCCAAGCAAAATAGTTCATTAACCTATTGCGGAGATAGTACAACGTATTCAAACGATGTAAAATGCGCCTGCAATAGAGAACTCCAGTCCAATTTTTTTTTTTTTTTTTATGAATAATGACCTTCTAACTTAAATAACTGCATATTTATTTTTATTTTAATAGTTAGTTTTAATAGTTAAAATAAATGTCAAAGTTTTAATTTTTCAAGATCCCCCGAAAACCACCGTGATGTCATCTGCACAAAAGTTTGTTATTTTCAACAGATGTTGTCATTTTGTATGGAAGAAGTAATGAAACTATTCAATAAGTAAAACGTTATTTAGGTGTAATTATTTATTTATTATATTATATTTATTATATTACTATATTTTTCAATATTATTACGGGAGAGTGGTATAAAAATTGTTTGAAATTATTATTTTTTTAGCTTTACGAATCGAAATCAATATTAAGGAA
The DNA here is from genome assembly GCA_936435175.1 of Glyphotaelius pellucidus. NCBI lineage: Eukaryota > Metazoa > Arthropoda > Insecta > Trichoptera > Limnephilidae > Glyphotaelius > Glyphotaelius pellucidus. The sequence continues at coordinate 18,203,461 of OW386548.1, forward strand.
ACCGAAGCATGAATTTTGTAGGGAACTGGAATCAGCTGTTTGACTCCCGCCATTTTGGATTTCAGCATTGGAGCGTTTTACTGGGAATTATGATCGTTTTTTGTACAGTTAGAGTTTTTGAATATTTTAAATAATAAAGATAAACTTTATTTTTGATACTGAATTATTTAGGCCTAAATAATGTTTCAATTAAAACAAAAACTATTATATGTCCAAATCTCTATAAACCAATAACGCGGAATGTCGAACGGCTTGCGCCTTACATTTCTATTGATTTCTATACAACTTTGACCCAGGTGACGCGGACGCGGTGACGTCACGCCGCCAAAATCCAGCAATACCAACTTGACAGGGTGTTTTAATGACACGTTTTAAAATGAACTTTTTGATAATTTTTTAAAAACTCTACGTTAAATATTATGTAATAAAACTTATATATTCAGAATCAGCGTATATTGGTCTATATGAACATATTTTTTTAAAGCCATAATATTTTTCACTGGAGTTCCTTATTACCGCTATTACTGAATAATCCACCGACGATGCTAGGAATTTGCGAAGCAACGTTTAAATTTAGACCCACGATTCAATTTCATAAGTTTCCTTTTTGTTTTATTTATTGCTTAAGCATCCTAACTAAATTATTATAACATTGAAGAAGAAGATAAGTTAACTAATAATTTAAACGAAAATATGAAAGAGAACAAGACACAGCAAAATAGAAAAAGATAATGGTCGCAACTGGGATTCGAGTCCCGAACCTCTCGTCTAATCGGGAAAAAATATAATTTTTTAAAAAATTAGTCGAAGATAATATTGTTAATTTGAAAATATGAGATTGACAATTATGACGGTTTGATGGAAAGTGGCAATGGTTGAATTGGTAAAAGCACCCGTCCCTGTGTTCGAGTCTCAGTTGCGACCATTTTTTTTTTTTTTGTGTCTCGTTCTCTTTCATATTTTCGTTTAGATTATAAGTGTTTTCTTCTTCTTCAACGATACATTAAATTGATGGCAATAACCTACAAAAGTTATAAAAATAGAGGCGTTTTTTTATTATTTGTTTATAAATTTGTTATAAATTTGTTATTATTTGATAAATTATTATTTAACGGTTTTTTTCCTTTATTTTTCCCAGTTTGTACATTTGATAAATACTGTATTATGAAAATCATAAAATTAATGAGAATCCACTAAGGCGCAGCCTGTGCGTGGGTAATATAGTTATATACATTTTATTATTGTACCTAGAAAGAGCAAACAGTGGGCGTATAAAGCAAAAACGTAATTAAAATTTGTCTTAACATTTTGTACAAAAATATACAATAGTGTAATATAAGTATATAATAATGAGAGCATAAGTGAGTTTGTGGAAAACTCATCGAAATTTAAATTAAATAAATAAAGTTTCAACATCCGTATTGGTAAGCCATACACAGTTGAATTCATAGATGCGACCTTAATCATATGAATATTACTAGACGAGAACAGACAGGTGAGGGGTACAAACCAACTACAGCGGGACTCGAAGGGGGGAAGATGACTGTGAGGGTATGTGATTCGTCAATAAATCAAACTGACAGTATATAGGCATCTCGCATTATAATATCACCATTTAGTTCTTAAAAGTAAAATCTGCTTTTGAATGAATAGATCTTTTTACATCGGAGCGCGAATTACTCGCCACGTTATGAACAAATTTGCTAAGTCCAAATACCTAGTAAAGTTCACCTGTTTTCAGATTCGAATATTATGTTGCCGTTTTAAGTTATAACACTTTTACAGATATTTAATAATTTACTTACCCCAGTAAACAGCGACGAGCACACTTAAGAAACGCCTACATTCGTTACGGTGGTAGATGTGTTATCATATTTTATGATCTGAATAAGCTTACAACAAAATTAAATAATGCTTACCTATGGAATGTTATACGGCAATTGGGTTTATCCTTTTTTCACTTCCATTTTTACGTTTTCATAGAACAAATCACCATTTTTGCCGTGTTATTTCGAAAAATGTTCCGCTGAGAGCTATTTTTTAGATTCGCTCGAGGCCATTCGCGAGCCCAGCCAGTTCCAAATGGAACCGATAAAGGGAGGGAGAAATAATACGCTTTTATCACAGGGCAGGTCTAGTAATATTCATATGTCTATGGATGCGACGGTTCATTTGTCTGAGTTTTCTGAGTCAAAATGTTGTTTGAGGGTTGTCTTCAATGATTTAAGTGTTTATAAATTATTTTGAAAATATAAAATTCTTATAAATTAATACATTTTGATAATGAAAAACAATTACTTTGTGTAACAACCACTATTTATTTAAATGTATTATTTTGAAGAAATAATACATTTTGATTCATCCAGTCTGCCACCACTTAAGCAAGGGTCTGTTTATAATGATTTAACTGCACTTGTAGTTTAAGGGCTGACAATTTGAACAAAAGAAATACAGGCTTAGAATGAGTTAGAGCCGCCAATAGTCAGAAAATATTTTCTAAATTAGAAAGTTGGATGCCATAAGCACACAAAAAAGAAAAAAAGGCATTTATTCACAGAAGCTTCCAAAAAAATACTGAAACGGTCAATTACTTTTAAATATTCCAGCACCAACTACATTATTCAACTTGGACGTCAGTAACGACCTGTTGCTGAACTGTGGCTCGGACAACCAAAGTTTCTGCAACATCGTGGCCACACGTGCAGAGGACTTGTTGCAGATTTACAACGGACCCGTCACCATCCAAGGTTCGGTCTCTGTGCCCGACCTTAAATTTGGACGCAACGCTAAATTAAATGTCGGCGGGGAGGAGTTTCATACTGAACTGCAGAGGTTGTTCTGGATGAATGAAAAAAGTCAGGTAAGAATTCAAAGTAAAAAAAAAAATTAAATGCTCACTTTATACACATCACTTATTTAATCACAATCATCAAAGATATAGTACCTACGAAAATTATTATTATTCATTTATCTTTAATCAAAAGGTAGGTAAATCTTATATCTGTAGTGACATCTTTTACATTCTTAATTTCTTTTTTAAATTATAAAGTATAGGCCATTAAAGAATTCAATTTTTCATGATTTTAGGCGCAATTTTGATAATTATTTTAAAAAAATATTTTGAACTTTTTACTTTTTAAATGTGTAGAAATATAAAATAAGATTAAAGAAGCATTTTGAGGGGCGTAAATTTCATTTACAAAACACAAAAAAACATATTTGTCATATAAATATAAATTAAAATTTCCTCTCAAAAAATTATGTTTTTGCGAGGGTTTATATACATTCATTTTATAGCATTTTACAAACACAGTAAGAAAAGCAAATTTAATTTAATTTCTTTAATAATTTTAAAGAACCCTGATCGATCGATTTTCACTAAAATCGTGAAAAATTGAATTCTTTAATGGCCTGTATATCATAATTTAAAACGTAAGTTTGTATGAAAAAGGCAGCTAAGTTGTTTCTCTTCACCTCGCCTCTTCAATCTGTATATCTCGCGGGCGCAAATGCTGTGGGTATTATAATAGTAAAATGGTTCTTTATATTTTTAACTTTTAGGCAATTCCGCAAGACGTCGTCTTTACTAAAGGTGTCTCGGCTCCCCAAGTTATTGCCCAGCGGCTCAACGACCTTCCGGTTGATGAAATCCTCTCCTCGACTTTTAGGAGCAATGGAAACGTTTCTCTGCATTTTGAGGATGCTGTATTTCAGAGAGACGTAAATATCTTCGGAGGAGGTGACTGCTTCATGATTGGAGAGATGGACAGATCAGCTATTAAAAAGACGGGAAGGTAATTACGAAAAGTATCGTAACTTAAAAAAATGACAATCAGTATCGGAAGGTCATTTAGGATAAAAAATACATAAAAAAGGTTTAAAAAGGGATCTAACTTGTCGTCAACAAATAAACCACAACCTGAAAACCAAAGCAAGGTGACTCTTTCTTGTGTCTATTCTTTTCATATGCTTCTTTCACATCTTTTGAATGTTTAATACCTACAGATTTATTCCGACTCTTGGTTAAATAATGTATACAACTTTTTTTAATTATATTTAGCTTCTTGAAACGTCCCGGATTTTGTTTTTCATTCACTTGGGCGACGTATCGCACCCCTAGTTTTAGAAAACGGTTTTAAAAAAAGCAGTTTTAAGAGAATCTACATTTTCAAATAATTTATAAAAGGGATGTAAAAATTCATTTTTAGAGGCACACATATTTTTTTATTCTATTTTAAAATGCTGTGAATACACATATTTTCTAAATTTAAAATATTTTAAATTAAAATTAAGTTGTTTTGAGTTGCATTTTTTTTTTAAAGCAGCAGATTTTGTAAATTTTCTTCATCATTAACTCCAATGCCGACTTTTTGACCGGTCGTTGCCTTTTTGAGGTTCTTTTAAGGGGTGCGATATGTTATGCTGACAATACTGCAAATTTATATTCCACACATTTCTAAATTCCGTTGGACCAAGTCTCTTTTCACCCTTCCCCTGCCAGATTCATGCATCACTGTCACATATTACAAAAATGTGTTGTAGAACTAAATCGTGAAGTGCTACAAATTATTTTTGACGGCTTTTTAGAATTTTTTTCTGAATCTTGGAAATTATAATATTAGACAAAGCAACTTGAAAATAAAACTCTACGAAAGGTTTTAAGCGTGCTAGAATTAAATTGGCCTTGAATTTTTTATTTGTTTTGTTGGCTTCCTGTGGTGTTTTTCCACTAAGAGGACATTGGACGTGACAGCTACCTTCGCTCGCGCTGTAGCGAACCTATTTTACATAATTATAACGACAATCTTAAGAGACTCTTTTTCTCAAATTTTATATTACGATCATAATTACATAACGTTTTACTCATTGTTGGCAGTAGAATCAATGACATTAAATTACATCTAGACTTATTATTGTCTCAGAAAATTAAGACAAAATGTGGAAAGTAAGAAACACTATTGTGTTTCCAAGTAATTTTTAATTCAAACGTTTTTCATGTATGACAAAGATAGACATTCAAAAAATATGTATGTATGGACGAAATAGATGTAGAACCGGGGGTTGATTTCGTATTTAAAAGTTGCGTCGAATAATACATTCTGCTTCACGGGTTTGAATGAGATAACCCTACGCTTATTCGCTTACACTGATGGAACTATCACTATACTCACTTATACTAATGTAACTATCACTATACTCACTTACACTAATAAAACTATCACTACACTCACTTACACTAATGGAACTATAACGACACTCACTTACACTAATGAAACTATCACTACACTCACTTACACTAATGGAACTATAACTACACTCACTTACACTAATGGAACTATCATTATACTCGCTTGCACAAATGGAACTATCACTATACTCACTTACACTAATGGAACTATCACTATATTTGCGCAACTAGTGACAGTTCAGTGCTTAAACTACTAAATCGAAAGTAGGTACGACAAAAAACGAATTTTTTGCGTGCTTTTTTAAACTCTAAATTTTAACGTTATTGAGTAGTAAAACATGTACTGACATTTTTTTTTACCAAACTTCTGTTTGTATACGTGTATCTTTTAACCTAACCTAACCTTAACTTACCTAACCTTAACTTACCTAACCAAATTAGAGTTTTGGCGTCAATTTTTTCTGTTTTTCGTTTCAAAAACATAACTAATAATAATAATAATAACGTAATATTTATACAGCGTAGTTTTGTGAAATTTCACTTCAAGTGAACTACCCGTCGTTTTCCCGAAGAGGTTGGCTTAGTGGATGGACCGCTAATCAACTCTGTCTTGGATCGCACTTCTTGCTCCATTCACGTTCATACATGGTACTTACTTATCTATTGACATGACCAGATTGAAGTACCTATTTGATTCAGTTGATCGCTCGATGTCTTCAAAAAGCGCGTCCCAAAATTTATATCTATTCAATTTTGATATATTCTCGTAACATGTGTTCATCCATTTCGGGGACAAATCCACTACTTGCATTGGTTAACCTTATTTAATGAATGGTGATTAATATATGATTAATTTTTTTTCAATACGTATACATAAAATTAGTCAGAAAAATGAATGTTGAAATTCGTAAAAGGGTGGGTAGTGGCATCTGGGCATAAATAAACACCAATAATATCATACCAAGAATTATTTATGCCTTTGACCTCCTACTTGACTTAAATGGAAAGATTTAACCCCCAGGCTGCCTTCAGAATCTAGATCTTATATTAAATTCGCATTTTATCATTAAATTTGTAATATCATCAAGAATTTTTGCAATTCAAACTGTGAAACCTAAATATTGACAAGTTCCAAATTCTGTCCCCTAATAGAGTGTGGCCTGAATAAATAAATACCACTGTGATATCATCCACGTTCCAAGCGAGTGGTAACACTGGGTAATATATAAAATGTTTCCAAAGTCTAAAACTTCTTCAGTGAATAAATAGTACAGTTAGTTGTTTCTTTACATTTCAATTCTTACACTCACTAGGACAAGCTTATGTTGATGTAAATATTTTATAAAGTAGCAGGTGTACATTCACACATGAAATCCATAACCAATATTAACATATTTCCTGAGAAAAGTTGTTTTTATTACGAGCTATGATGAAAATGAATGTGAACGAGGCAAGGAGTGTATGCCAAAAACGAGTTGTTTGGCAGTCCGTTTTCTCTGCCTACCCTTTGACGGCTGGCGTAGTCCAGGGGTAAGGCTCTTTACTCGCATTCTGAAGGTCGCGGGATCAAATCGCGGCGTTGCAAATAAATTTTATTTGATTAATTTGTGTTATTTCACCATTTATTTATTTGAAATAATATATATTATATTTGCGACACGTTCCAGAGTGGAAGATACTCTCAGTATCGCCCTGGTGTAAGACCACCATTCAGAATTGAAACGTGGCTTCAAATGGCTTTGGCCGTGTTCGGTGACCAGATCTAAATAGTTGAGACTCTTGTGCGGTATTCTTATAAAAAAACCCTGCGGGGAAACGGCTGGTTAGTTAGTTAGCTGACTATTAGAATTTAGACAGAATACAATAGAACTTTACTTCCAAGGGTAACTTTTTTTACATTAGCTCCACACAGGAGGCTCTGAGGAAAATATTTCCCCTCACAGTCTTTATCGTATTTAAGGATGCAGTGTTAACGGTCTTTTGAGGTAAGGAAGGAAATGATGTTCTGGACAGGCAAAAGGTATGAGAGGTGGGTAGAAATCTGGAGGTAAGTGTCTTCAGGAGGGACGGACATATGAATTCATCCCTTCCACTGCGGCGCAAGGCGATGTTCCGAGAGAGTTATGCTGGAGAGGTCAAATGGTCTCCTTCAACCAGTCTCTCCCGATCCGTCATGCAACACAGGTGGGCAGATACATCTACCGCCAAGTCTTAGAAAAACCTCGCCCCATGAACCCGGGCACCCCTCGAGGTCACCAAACGTAGCGAACCACTTGGGATGACCTAATTCAGAGTGTTGGTTATTTAAAAAAATGGTCCCTGAGACGGCCGTACTCATACTTCCCTCCCAAAGTGAAAATAATAATAACAATTAAACTTTTGTAAGAACTGCAAAAGTTGAGTACTTAGTTACATGTTTTCCTCTTCAATTTGAGTATTTTTGTTACCAAGATTCACTCCTTTCTCTCTTTATGAAGACCCTCAGCATTTTATTCCTTAAAACACCAGATCATTTTTCAAATTTATTCATAACTAGCTTTTTCCCGCGGCTTCGCTCGCATGGTATTAGGGAAATTACTGTAGCGCTTGCACTTATCAATTATCCCCTCTCCCCCCCCCACAACCCCCTCCCGCATTCCATACATTCATTCCCTTAAATTCAGTTTTCAAACATCTCGCATGCCACCTAAATTTCATAATGCTATATCTCAAAGAAAAAAAGAATTTCTTCAAAATAGGCATATTTACTTTGTGGCGTCATCATTAATTTAATGACAAACAAATACCTTTGTGTAACACCACTATTTTATTAACAATATCAACATGTTTCGAAAACTATGTTTTCTTCGTCAGGATAATAAGTCAATAAAAAATAACAAAAGACAAACAAGTATAGACTAATTAGAACATAGACAAAATATTAGATAGGAGAGGTGATTAATTACCTAAAATATATCATAAAAAACAATTATATAAAATAAAATATAAAAATTATTTTAGAATGGGTAAAAATTACATTAACATAATAAAAAATCTTTTAAAAAGAAAACAAGAAGTCTAAATAACAAAATAAATTATTATAAATATAAGTATTTAAACGAAAATAAATTTAAAAGATGGCTATTTTTAAAAAACGTTTGGTTATTGATAATATTTAATTTACTATTAACACTTTTTCTAATTTCTAAAATTTCTAAATTATCTAATTGTATACCCGAATAATAATTAATAATAATAATAATAATAATAATTATAATTCTCCTATCTAATATTTTGTCTATGTTCTAATTAGTCTATACTTGTTTGTCTTTTGTTATTTTTTATTGACTTATTATCCTGACGAAGAAAACATAGTTTTCGAAACATGTTGATATTGTTAATAAAATAGTGGTGTTACACAAAGGTATTTGTTTGTCATTAAAAAAAAAGAATTATCCAATTTTGTTCATTCGTTCGGAATTTATGCGCTTACAAACATTTCGAATGTTTATTTTTATTTAAATATTTGGAAGTTTGTTAATAGAAAAAAAAATACACTATTTATTATTCAGTCTTTATAATCGTAAGGAATTATATTTTTAATGCAGGAACTCTCATTTGACATTTATTCCAAAACATAAGCTTGTCCAAAAAAACCAAAACATATTCTAATATTTGATTTTTTTGGAGCAGTAGCCGACCAGTAGGTGGGGGCCGAGTACCTACCAGCACAGAGCCCATAAATATATTAACATCATTTCCATCGAAACGATTTTTTTTTCTGACGTTAGCAAAAACTCGCTTTTGTCAGCGACATATAACAAATATAAGTAAAACAAATATAATATTAATAATTTCATAACGCCAGAGCTTACCATCATATACAACCTATAGTCTTCGCATATAATTTAGCTTTCTATTGGTGAAAGAATTTTCAACGTCTTTTTTTTAGTTAATGCGTGAAAGCTTCATAAACAAACTCGAGCAGTTTCGCATTTATAATATTAGTATGGATACAATAAAAATAACTTTCTTGACCCCATTTAATCTTTTTCTAAATATAATATGAGTTTCTTAGTGTTACACCCTGTAAAAGTTTCATATTTCAACTGGAGCGTTTTGCTACTCAATGAAACATTTATCAAACATCCGGTTTCCGGTTCTATTACGATTTTATTAGGTTTTTTGTACAAAAACTCCGTCACTATTCACATCTTTCTGAAGGCTATATAAATAAGACGACATTTTGTCGTGATATCACGTGATAAAACATTTGAAAAATCGATTTCATTTTTGTGAGGGAGGTTTTGTACGATTCAGTCCTCTTCATAGTAATATGGCTGAATATTTTTTGGTCATAAAACTACAAAGCAAGGATTTTGGTCCATTGTGTGACAGAAACTTTACTTATAAATAATGGTTTCATTTTTTTTTACTTTTCTTTTTATAAATAACTTTTTTTTTTAAATATTGCAAGTAATTCTGTGAATGTTTGCTGGTATGGGTCCCAAACAGCATAAGTGTGTTTCTATTATTAATTGTTTTTGTGTTTAATTCGTAGAACTCCATTTAATTATTTTTATATTTAATTCAAATTAAATTTGACAGTTTTATTATCATATTCTGGAAGTATTTTTGTATGTATTTTAGTTACAACTGTTTCGATTTACAAGACCATTTTCAAACTGTGGCTAAATCCACTGTTAGGCGACTTATTTATAAGATTTTAAGTGTTTATTTTCGAAGGCGCCTACATTGATTCATTACCGGTTAAACCAATTTTCCGATACACTAATTGAGAGTGTATTATGTAGGATTCGTAATATCGGAATCTGTTACCCCAACGAAGTGTTAAGGTTTTCTTAATTATTTTATAATGACGTTATTACTTTTTTTTTGTTACATGAGCTCCACACAGGAGGCCCTGAGGAATATAATTTCCCTTAGGGCCTATGTCATCTTTGGGGATGCTGTGTGGAGGGTTTTTTTTAAGGAAAGGAAGGAGAGGAGAGTTCTGGGAAGGAAAAGGGTATAAGGAGTGGGTAGGAATCTGGGGTTCAGTGTGTCCTGGTCATCCACCTTCAAGACCCAGACAAACCTCACCCCATGAACCCGGGCACCCCTGCTAAATCACCAAACGTAGCAAACCACTTGGGGTGACCTATGGCAGAGGTGTTGGTTATCCAATAAAGGTTCCCGGCTATGACTCATTCAAGTGCATTATATTTTTTAGGTGTTTTAAATTAACTAAGTTGTGTGAAATAAATATTTTCCTTACTTTATTAATTAACGTGGTAGACCTTCGAAAATTAACATTTAAAATCTTATAAATAAGTCGCCTAGCAGTGGATTTAGCCACAGTTTGGAAATGATCTTGTAAACCGAAACAGCTGTAACTAAAATACATTCAAAAATACTTGTAGAACTTGATAATAAAACTTTAAAATTTAATTTTAATAAAATATTAAAAAAATTAAAATATATTTCTATTGTTGATTGATTGTACAATACAGCTGAATGCTGTTTGCATTATTTAAAGTTATTTTAATCGTGATGTTTCAAGAATAAGTATTAATTTCTATTCAACTGGATTGCTTGTTTTTCAGCTTTCGTGTCAAAGGAAAGAAAACATTCGCAGATCAATTGACAGTTCGATCACTTAGAACCGACATTATGAACGATGTCGATATGCGAGACGTTGTTTTGAAACAAAACGAAGCAATGCATTTCACAGGTAAATAATTATTACTTAAAAATGTTAACGCGTCATATCGACACACAAAAAGAAATACCGTGACTTAGAAATTAGTGACTATGATAGAAACCAAAACCAAAAACGAAAAACAATGTATGAAATCAATGTGTATTAGATATTTTTAATATTTTAACAATAATATTACGACTTTTTCAATGTCAACATTTCGTTCTTTTAAAAACAAAAAGTCATAATATTAGAAGAACAACATTGTTGCCTAATTCAATCCACTGTCCTAAATGTGTTGTTTGTACGATATTATTGAGTACGACTGTTGCATCCAAAAACTATTTATGAGTTATATTTCAAGTGCACATGTAATGGATTGTAAATACTCAAAACAAAATGATACGAAATGTTGTTAGCTGGAATTAGGTGATAATATGTTTAGGAAAAACAAGGTTTGCAAGGAAAATGGAAAACCAATCATTTACAACTGTATCTCTACAAAGGAACACATGATACTACAACACAATAGTTATATACTTTTACCGCAATACCTCGAGGTAATTATTGCCACAAAAAAAAAGAATGAACACAAACCGGTATTACGTACTTCCGAGTTCAAATTCCTTCCTTCACGTAAAAACGAGATTGTGTACACGAAAAAATTATCTTTCAAAACAAATGCACTCGAATTTTCACTATTTATCTTGCCATTGTTCCAAATTTCAAATACTTTTCCAGCAAAGTTAGGGAGAGGTAAGAACTGGATAAATGTTATCCCGGTAGAAACTACGCTATGCTCATTTCAAAACCTAACAGTGACCATTTAGACACATACGTACAGTCACGCATGTTTTGCATTTACTAACATGTCACGCAATAGTGGTGTTATTAGAAATTTTATAATTTAAGTTTTTATTCTGTTTCACAAAATTGATACAATTTTTTTTTTTTTTTAAAAGAAAGACAAACATTCCCGGGTTACGAATAACCCAACAATGTTTGAAAATCTTCTACTACCACAGAAAGCCGAAAATGTTGCTTGTGTTGTGATGGAGGGCTTAGCAATGTCTTATAATGTATTATGATTTACGTTTTTTGTTGTTGATATTTTTGGGTTATTTCTCTTAGTTGTTCAGCTTTTCTAAACAGTCTTTGATAAATCATAAACGATGCATTTTGTGAAAAAATTCAACTGATTAACACTAGCACTTTCCATTGCTAATTTAAGGAATAATATTATATTCATGAAAGAACATATGCAATACTCCAAAACAATAAATGTTTTCAAAAGGTACTATTGGCATTAAATCTCATATCGGATATGTTAAATTGTTTATTTACTTTCCAGGAGAAATGAGACTCGAAAAGGTCAGACTCACAGGTGACCTTCAATCTTTCTGTGATGTGAAAGCTGAGATCATTAATGATGTGGTTTGGAAAGATTTCATTAACAATGATGCGGCCAAAGTCAACTTACCGACAACACTGCAATCTGTTACTTTTCACAGCCCTGTATATGGTAGGTACACAAAATAAAGAATGACACAAGAAGTGCCTTTTGGGTGTGTTACGTGATCAAATTATCGGCCCAATTTTGGTTTTCATTTCCATACAAAACTGTGTTTCACCATGATTACGAAATTTAAATGGGATGGCAATTTTAAAATTCAGGCGAGTGTAAGAAAAACACACTGTGTGCTAAATGGTCTAGAATCAAAAGGTAGTAAGTGATGACACACAGTGTTTCCATTTAAATTTGTACGGAAGACTCTTCTTGTGTTATGTATATTATTTATGGGTACATTAAGAACACATTTTTTTTAATAAAAAGCACGCAAAATGTTTCTTGTTATTTGTTATTTAATTCATTTTGAGCATTAATCATAGTTGAGACGTATTTGAAGTCCCGATGTTTACCATTCCTGGACTTTATACGAGTTAAAAAGAAGATTATTCTGCTTAATATCGACTTTGAAAGCACATGAGGAACTAACCCTCGGTTTTTGCGACAGTAACTTATTCTCTTTAACATTTAGTGTAATAAAAATACGGGAAAAAAAGAAAATGGTTTTCACAAATTTAAACCTGGATAAATAACAAAAATATTTACTTTTCATCTGGACAGTTTATCTGTACCTCACTTTCATCTGCTATTTCACAGACGATATCCGAGATGAAATTGCCTTCTAGCAAAAATCCTCAGCTCTAGGAAACAAATGTTGAAATCAACAGTAAGTAATTCAGTTTGTTCCTCATGTCATGGAGCACTAAGCGGTTTTTTGCGACATTAAAACCACTTAGTAAGGTACCCACGGGTTGGTGTTCTAGTTGCGTCGGTTTGTTGGGGAGTTTGAAGAACTAATTTGCGTACGGAGATTACAGTTTAAATATACATAGCAACCTATTTGTAGCAGCAAAACATTGAATTCTATTTGCCTTTTGCGCCGGGCCAGGTCCTGGTTTCATGTCCGTTTGAAAGTTACAAACAAAATGAGATCTTGTTAAGGAACATCTAATAACTCGAGCAGGTTCATAAAACAGAGATGAACAAGCATTTCAACAGTTCAAAACGTTTTAAATTAAAGGTTTCGACATTCTAGTTCTGTATAATTTACACTTATTTGTACAGTAATTTTATCAACACAGTCAGCTAATTTAAAATAAATTTACTGACTCCTACATTTTATCCCTCAAGTGTCAGCATCTAGGTTGAAATGTCACACAGAAAATATATGTCCTATTCATTGATATAATAACTATAGATTAGCCTTCCCATACCTAATTTCGATCCAAAAGTAACACCACCTGTGAGTAATTTCTTAACATCGAATTCCGTCGCAACTCTTGCGTGACGTATTTGATTTTCTACTTTTATCGATACCTTGCCTCAAATCTTTATATAACGTATATATTTTAAGTATTCACACGACTGAATTAATGAGGTTTGTCTAGGTCTTGGAGGCGGATGGCCAACACACATTGAACCCCAGATTTCTACCCACCCCTTAAACCCTTTTCCTTCCCAAAACTCTCCTCCCCTTCCTTTCCTTAAAAAAACCCTACACACAGCATCCCCAAAGATGACATAGGCCCTGAGGGAAATTATTTTCCTCAGGGCCTCCTATGTGCAGCTCGTATAAAAAAAAACTTATTATAATTAAATTCGAGATAGCCTCAATTTTGTATTTTTAAAATGATCTTCACGAAGCTAGTGATTCTTGCAATCTTCTGATAATGCACTTTACATTTTTTCGTTAAACAATATTTTTTAAGATCCACACTAGATATACTTGTCGAAGGTCCTAGTACACAAAATATTTATAATTTAACTAGCTGGGTTACCCGGCTTCGCTCAGGACAACATTCGAGAGTGTTCTGGAATGTTCCACAATTTATTTTATTTATTTATAGCGGACCCGACGGACGTTGTCCTGTACACAACTGTCTACACAAGTAACTACGAGACCAGCATGGAACACTGATCTCGTTTCGAATAAGGTGAATTTTGAGTGTCTGAGGAAGTTTGCAAAGGTTTGGGTTGAGAGATGGCCTGTTCTTAGAGTCGCTGATTAGCTGTAAAATCATTGTTGTTTCAGATGTCAGGTGTAATTGCTCCTGAAACCATGGACTTCCATCCATAACTCTATCATTTTTACCGCTCGGAATTTATGTTTTCATATTTTACTTCATATAGCTTCATTTTAATACTTTATACTTTGCTATCTATATTATTTTATATATTGTTTATTTTTTTCGACTTATCGTCTTTATCATTGCATAGAACTCTGCAAAGAGCTGTGAGACTTACCATTATTATGTTATTATTATTATTTTTTTTGGTAACTTTTCCTCTTTTTTTTTCTTTTCTTTTTTCAGTTCTATAATTTGCAATTGTGCGTCGTTATTATGGCTGAACTGAACTGAACGTAATCGTTCTGTATTGTCTACTTCCCCACTTGGAGGTGAGCTAGACCCCGTCCCTGCATAGTCAGGCGCCGAACATTCCTGGAACGGAGCTCTCTCAGATCATCTGCGCCTCCCCCAGCAACATTTGTGAGCATGAGGTTTGGCCGGGCGACCTCGGTGACCTTCCGCCCTGCCTCCGGCAACTCGACGCTTCAGTCCTTAGGGTCTTTGGGCATTTTGCCCCTATTTCCCAGTTACTTTCTTCAAGGCACAACCGAGGAACTGGCTAAGGGGCGCGGCAGCCCTGTCTCGTTAAGGTACTGCCAGACGACGAGAGAGGGAACCCTTTCAGACTGCAGAGCCATTTATTTGTATCTAAAACATGTTTGTATCTTCCCTTTCTTGCAGGTGCTTGCAGCATACGCAAGATACAATCCCCGCGAGCGTCCTTCATCTTGTTTTTTATCATCTTTCTATGCCTTTATATATGTTTTACTAACACCATTGTATCAAGTTTATCATGTAAGCACTTGCATACTGCTTACTAACACTGTATGCAGGGACATTGGAGGTCTAGATTCGTTCAAAACTAAATGTAGCTTCATTCTTTCGAAAAAAATTAGAGTCCTTGCGAGAGCCTTGAAGGAGTAACCATCAGTTACTTATACCAAGGCGGGTAAGTGGTGGATAACCTCGAATGTACACAACTGTCGGGACAAACTAAAATTAAAATAGAATAATATTGAATATTCGATACTGCGATGGTAGCGCAGTCTGCCGGATCCAATGTAAAACATTCCAAAATCAACAACTCCTTAGAAATAAAAAAAAAAATAATTAAAAGAACATTTTCCAGTGGACCAAATTGTAAATCTAAACCATTTTCGAATCCCCTTGAACCCACACAAAAAATTTCATCAAAATCGGTCCAGCCGTTTAGGAGTTCAGTGACATACACACGGACAGAAGAAATATATATATATTAAGATATTCCTGAGTTTTTTCGACTGTGTCTTCCATCCTCTTGCACTGTTGCACACATCTACAGTTTGTGTTTGTGAAACCTGAATGTATACCTATCTATAAGTCTGGTATAAACGCCCTCAAAATTCTTCCCGTTTTGTATTCCTCCTTTAAAACACCTGCAACTACATCTTCCAAACATTTCCTCGTCATAAATTCGTGTGCATATTTAAACCATCATATTCTCACCCGTTAAACTTATTGCATGCTTAAACTAGACTATCAGTCTTTCTGATATTATTAAGCAAGAGGGATTCAAGTTTACAAAATTTTAAACGAATAATTTATTTCACTTTTTAGCTAACACCATCACCGTTGAAAGTGGTCCACTCTCCAATATGAGTACAATGATAAACAATTCACCGAAAAACATTGACGTGACTGTCAGTGGTTCAACATCATTGCAAGATATATCAGAGGTTCAAGTGGTAAATGACGTCAATTTCCAATCCTATGCTGATATTGTGGTCAGAAGGTCAAATCCTGGCTACGTCAGAGGGCAGAAGACCTTTAAAGGTCAAGTGAAGGTCAACAAGGACTTCGATGGAAGAAGACTAAATGATTTTCCGCTAGAGAGATTGATGAACGAAGCATTGACTCTGTCCGAAGATCAAATTGTTGGTGGAAGACATATTTTTGGCAATGTATTCACAGGTAAGTTTTAATGCACTAAGTCTGAATCGTACAACAACCGCTGAAATGAGTGCATGCCTCTAACACCGGCTCATACAAGTTTCTAAGCTCATGTTTTTTTTTTTTATTTGAATACTGCACAAGATTCTCAGCTGCTCCAACGTCTGGAGTCATTCCCAATTTTGGTATGCTGGGAGACTGAAGGATGTAGGGAGAGGAGGGAGATGGGGTAGAGGAAGTACCTTGATATTCAACTCGCCTAAAGCCATTTCAAGCAACATTTCGATTCTAAATAGTGGTCTTACAACAGGGCATTACTGGGAGTATCTTCCCCTCTGGTGCACTCGTACATATTGTAAGATGATCTTAGTATCCCCCTGATGAAAGACAACAATTCAAAATCGAACGTTGCTTGAAATGGCTTTAATCGTAATTGGTGACCAAATCTAAAGAGCTTTGTACTTCTCAACCTTCTTCTTTCCCATCTCCTTCTCATCCCAACTATCAACCTTACCGTATTCCTTGATTGGAGATTCCTTGATAACCACAATTATCACAAACTTTAGTAGTATTTAGAACTCTTGTGCGCTATTTAAATAAAACTTTGAGAGCAATTGAATTGTATTCATCCATCCACAAACATAATTATTTGTAGGCCTACCTAGTTATAATAAATACTAATTTAATATGGTTACACTAATAAAAATTTTCGTAAAAGCACAGCGGTAAATAATGAACAAACTCCTATTTACCCTTACCTGAAAGTAATTTATTAGGCGATTTAAATACGGTAAATCAAAAAGAAACGATAATCGAAGGATTTTCAAAAAATAAATTGCTGAATAAAGAGGTTTAAAATCCTATCCAAACCAAATTGGTGGTAAATAATACGATATTTCAACAGATTCCAATTCTTTAGCCACGGTTTTTCAATGGGAAATTAAATTTGTAAGGGGAAATTCTGGAGAAGTCACTTTCAATACTGGCTTCTTTTTCCGAATTTGTTTTCATTTCATGATATAGATTTTTGAAAATAGTTACATGAAAACCTTCTTTCGATTCTGAATGGTGGCGTTTTACCGGGGCAAATTGAAAGTAACTACCATTGCGGGACCTTCCACAAATCAATGAATATTTTTTTTAATTACGTACGGTACGCTTAGTTAAAAAAATAAATATGTATTTGCAGACGTTAGGTTTCGGACCTACATCCTCTGAACCCGGACCCAAAAACATTAAGTGCTCGGCATCAATTAACAAATCTTTTGATTTTATTTGTAACTAGTTGGACTCCCGGGCGTTTAACGAGATTTAAGTAGTTTTTTTTTTTTTAATGTCGTGTACATAGACACAGACATACTGTTCCTTATTTTTAAGGTCAATGTTTGCGAAATTTTACCAATTTTGGAATAAAATTGAAGACTTTCATGTAGTCAAATCCATGCCGCCCTTCGTTCCACCTGCCACAAACATTCTCCATTAGATAAACAGATTTTTATTAAATATTTTTTTCTTGAAATTTTCAATCAATTTATTTTTTTATATTAACTCCATATAATAAAATAGGCCATGAGGGAAATAATTTCCCTCAGGGCCTATGTCATCTTTGAAGATGATGTGTGGAGGGTGCTGTTGAGGAGAGGAAGGAGTGAACATGGGGTCTTGAAGAGACCCATGTTGTAGGAGGGAGGAAATACAGAAGCCGGCAAATCGTTCCACAGCCGGGCTGTTGAATTCAAGAACGAGTCGTAGAAACGACCCGTTCTCATTTGACTAATGTCAACCGTGTACAAATGTTGAGCGCGTGTTTGGCGTGTTTCCCGACTATGCACCGGTGCCGAGGGGATCAGTGACGCTAGTTCCTCGGAGCATCTTCCATTGTAATACCGGTAGAACAAGGACAGCATTCCCACCTGACGCCTGTGCTCTAAAGATTGCAGTCCGTTTGTTAAGTTAGGAGAATCTATCAAACGGACCGCCCGTTTCTGCACAGAGTTGAGGGTTTTTTTTCAGGTATTTTGGGGCTCCAGACCAGAGGTGGCTGCCAAATTCAACCGTGGGGCGCACTTGCGATTTGTACAGGGTTAGCAGTTGTGTACTATTAAAGTATCTGCGGGCCCTGTACAGTACGCCCAGTTTCTGAGAGGCTAACTTAACTCTGGCCTCGATGGAGCCCCCGTACCTGAGCTGGTCACTTAGAGTTACACCAAGCATATCAATGGAAGGCCTGTTCGGGAGATTGCTTCCGTTGAAGGAGACTAGATTATCATTCCGATCCCTTTTAGACGTAATCAGACATGATTGGGTCTTTGAAACATTAACTTCGACGAGGTTATTCTTACCCCAAGAGAAAACACTCTCGAGGTAACCGTCCATTCTTTGTTTCAAAGCCCTCCGAGCCATTGGGGTTTGTGAGCCCTTTGGAGGCTAAGGACAATAATTTATGGGAGCTGAGGTCCATAAAAGAATGTATACTATCATCAAAGGCCGGATTTTCAGAGGAATCAAAAAGGCTTTATTCCTATGAAACCTCCGGCGCCTTTGCGTGCCTTTACACACGTAACGAGTTCCACGATGTCCAAGTCCATCACAACATGTTCCTAACTTCAACGTGACATTCTTGCGCCTGAATATTTACATTCACAAAAGGGTCATAATTCATGGAGTTCGACAAGACTCGATCCGAAAATGGAAAAGTACAGTACGTTGCTCGGAATTCCACACTTTGATCAATGTTCACTAACTTGGTAGTTCTCGTGAAACATGCTCCTAAGGGAAATAAAAATGTTGAAATCGTGGAAGTTTCATACTTTTTGCAAAGGAGTGGGATTATAATCCGCTATCGTAAATGTGTATATTTCTTTAACACACACATATATTTCTATAAACATATAATGGATGAAAAAAAAAGTGTGGTTCTTAAAGCTAATAATTACAAAAACTGCATCAGATTTCAAACATATTCTGTCAGAAGGTTAGCAAATGTCCGTTTCTGAAAGGTGATAGAATATGCTTTTAAATGTAATTATTAGAATTAAGGATATGATTTCTGAAATATTAAAAATTTTAATACAAACGTTAAAAAATTATAAAAATGGCTCACCTCACGTTTTTTTTAATCTAAAATTACTCTGATAACGAAAAAAATAAAAACACACGCATATTTTATAAAAAAATGAATCAGAAATAAGGATATGATTTTTGAAATTTTTAATTTTTTCAAACAAATAAAAAAATGGCTCACCTCACGTTTCTTCTATCTAAAATTACTGTTTTAAAAAAATATAAAAACGCACACATATTTTATTTTGATTAAAAAGAAAAACGCACGTTTTTATTAAAAAACGTTATTACCACTACATGGTTTTGTGGTTTCATAAAAAAAATGAATAATAAAATAATAATAGGAATGAAAAATTTTATAAATTTTTCTTAAATTGTTATCGAAATCTTTGGTTTGATTTGGCTTTACAATTACCTTAATTCAAACCGTTGGTAGCTATCATAATCCGCCCAAAAAAATTATATCTACAAACCAGAAAAATATTAACAAAAGTTAGAGTTTAAATACAATAGAAATAAACTTATCGTCATCAGTATAAAAACTTTTTACCCCTTTGTACTAAAATTGCGTGAACGGAAGAGAATGAAATTTCGCACACTTATAGTTTATATAGAGAAGGAGTGCAAAATGCTATTTTTTTTTAAAAATTATGCATAAAAAATACATTAAATCAATAAACAAAAACATTACATATTAAATTAATTACGGTCGAATTTCGACCATTGGGCCACCACTAGTATTTATTAATGCATATAGGTACTTAATAGGTGGGTGGCCACAGGATAAAACCTTCATTCTGTTACCTACTAGTTTAAAAAAAAATATCTCCTACAATATCTTGAATTTTTGGAATTCGTTTTCGAAAAATAAGAATTCAGTCGTTAATATCTCCGAGAAAGCTGTATAGCACTTATTCCAATTCAAAGCTTCCAACAATAATGGCTTTTTAACTCCTTATTGACATGACTAAATAAGGAGCATGATATCTTGTAGAAATGAACTCAACTTTTTGTAGGACGAATTTTCAGGGATTTAGAAATAATGATTTCTTGGAAACGGAGTTCATTCTTGATATTCCACTCAAAGGGAATTTTCTTTTGTTTGCACATCTTTTGGTGATTACGTGACTACCACCTTGCTTTGGCTAAATTGGAAGCTCCTTATAGCTTAGCAAACTAACACGTACCTGATAAGAACATGTATTTTACAGATTTTGATTCAATTTTATGTAATCGTGCTGATGCTGTACGGAGGGTCTTTTTAGGAAAGAAAAGAAACCTGGGTCTTGAAGAGACCCGTGTTATGATGAAGGAAACATAGAGACAGGCTAATTATTCTACAGCCGAGCAGTCAAACATTAGAACGAGTCGTAGAAGTGCCCCTTTTTCTTACTATCTTGGTACGAGAGCACAACTCGGTGGAATTTGCAGGAAAATATTTCTTGCTCTTCTTTAACACAATTTATTTAATAAAAATAAAATATAAATACAAAGGTTCAATTTTTCTTTGCTTGGGTGATCTTCAAGATCACACCACACTGACAAATATCGAAGGCCTTATTTACCTCGATATCTCTACTGTCAGTTCTTTAAAAAACTAAACTAGAAAAACTAAACTATATCATGTACCTCACAGCTTCAGTTCAATTACACAACTCACTGCAGGTACCTATGTACCTCTCAGCTCGAGTTCAACTACATTACTAACTCTACATTATCAACTTCGCTCTTATTTAAAGTAAACCTACAGAAAAACATGCTACATGAAAAATGGTGGGAAAATAATATTTAAGAATTTCCCACAACTAATTTTAAAATATAACATTCAGAAAATAATAAAACA
Organism: Glyphotaelius pellucidus; assembly: GCA_936435175.1. Taxonomy (NCBI): domain Eukaryota; kingdom Metazoa; phylum Arthropoda; class Insecta; order Trichoptera; family Limnephilidae; genus Glyphotaelius; species Glyphotaelius pellucidus. Next base: position 18,224,800 of record OW386548.1, read on the forward strand.
ATTACCGTCGGCCGAAAAGGGCCGCTCCACTAAAACTAAATCTTATCATTATAGGATTAACAAATATTGCAAATTTTTATTATGTACTAGAGGCTCCTATTATTACTTAGGGTTAAAACCGACGGTGCATTTTTCCTGGGGGGTGCCATTAAATGCCGCCAGCAAACCCTTCTCCTTGGGGGTGTCATAAACATTTATAAGTAGGTGCTATTTGAGGGTACTAATTGAAAGTACCGAACGTGAATATTTATTACGAATGATTATTTTAAAGACAAAATGATTATTTTAAAGACAAAACAGACATTTGTTTGATAATATCGCATTCAGGAATGAACAGCCTTGATCTTGTGTGGCAAATGTCAACCACATTTGTTTGTTTGCATATTTTGTGACTATGCATCGGTGCCGAAGGTTTTGAATCATCTGCAGTCATGTGCAACAATGGGCATATGTGTTTTAAAATACTGACAATTCTTTGTTTAATTATTTGACACTTGGCTAGACGATCAATTATTCTCTAAATGCATGCCCTTGGAACAGTTTTTCTACGTTGTTTACCCCGCGTTTATCTATTTAGTATTATTTTTTTTACCAATAAATATGTGAATACCGTTAAACTAGCAAAATAAGCCTTTTTAATTTATTCCAGATTCACTAAAACCTAAGAAGAACTAAACTTACGTAGTAAAAAAATATTTAACCTTATTCTTAGCCTAGTATGCTTAGCCGTCGATTCAAAGCGAGGAGAAAGGGAAAGCGATTTTAAAAGTGAATGTTTTTAAAGTATCAATTTATTTACTATATGTTCCTATATTTATTAATTTATAACTTCAGTTAACAATGAAATATCATCCCATTTAAAAAAAAAACATAATGATAGCAAAAGAAGGGCACATATTAGAGGTACTTGAATAGAGCGTGACTAAAATTTACATAATTTAATTTATTTTAAGGAAGATATAGTCAAGTTAAAGCATAAACATCGTTATGTCATACCTACCAGACAAGAGTCCCAATTGTCATAAAGTAGTGGAATGACGGAATCCACATTACGACAGAGCTCGGGAAGTAGGTAGTTACCCCCCTGACAGTCTCTAAACAAAGTATAAGCCATTTCAATTTTAAATCTCGCCAAAGCGGCGGCTAATATCTTCCACTCTGTAACAAGTTACAAAGGTAAGTAGGAGCTTCGTTTTAATTTTTTTGTTTGCTCTCGCCGGGTTTTAATTTTAACCAACGTTTCTGCCATAGGTCACCCCAAGTGGTTCGCTATGTTTGGTGACTTAGCAGGAGTGCCCAGGTTCATAGGGTGGGGTTTGTCTAGGTCTTGGCGGCTAATGCGTTTGTCCTTTTTTTTACATGAGCTCCACACAGAAGGCCCTGACGAAAATAATCTCCCTCAGGGCCTATGTCATCTTTGGGGATGCTGTGTGGAGGGTTTTCCTGCATGGCAGATCGGATCAGGAGAGTTTGGTTGAGGGAGACCTAACCTATATCTCTCCAGCCGGACTCTCTCGACCAATCACCTTGCATTGCAGTGGGAGGGATGAATTCATACGTCCAGACACATTGTCGCCCAGATTCCTACCTACCCCTCATACCTTTTTCCTTCGCAGCACTTCGTCTCCTTCCTTTCCCTAAAAAACACTTCTACCCAGCATTCCCACAGATGATATAAGTGTTTTTCCTCGGAGCCTCCTGTGTGAAGCCATTGTAAAAAAAAAACCTTTGACCTAAATAACAAAATGAACGTAAAACGTATAATCGATAGCAAAAGGTGTATCCTTGAAGCACTGAAGAGTAAACCGATAGAAGTATGCTGTGGGGGTGTGTGTGCCAGAAGTAAGGTCAATTTTACCTAACTTACGAAAGAATTTATAAAAGTTTTTAAAAACCGAAATTCTTCTTTTCAATATCATCGACCTGTCGGGGGCCTAGGAGCCGAAAAGTCTTGAGAAAATTAGCGATATTAGTTTATTTTTTCTAAATCAGTTTGTCACACTTGTAGGCTTTTTCTGTCAGTGCCTTAAGCCCCCTATTCCAATCATTTCCGAATGTCGTAAAGCATTCCCGATTTACAGCCTACCCATCCGGTCAGTGGTAAGAAAGGTAAAATATAGAGGGACGATGCCCAAAATGGAACGAATTATTCGCGATCTACCGGAACGATAATCGTAATGATGCTGGCGAATCGTGGAATTAACTTTTCATCGAGCTTCCATTAATGGAACGGCGTTCCATACTTCAATAATGAATCGATGTTTTTGATTAGATTCATTCGCTAGAACGATTAAAATGATTCGTTCACCACGCGTAGATTTTATTTTTTTTATTTTTTTTCAATTCTATTTTTTTTAAACCAACTGCTGAACTTAACCCTAGAAAAAAAATATACCTACGTCTTTGGGACGTAGGCAAGACACAAATATTGCTATTTTTTTTAATATTTCTCGCTGTCTATCTCAGTTAGCTCAGTTGCCGAGTAGAGCTTGCGCAGGGCGGCTCCGTTACTTCTTATTTAAAAACAATAATTACGAAGAAATAAATACACCATACGTTCGAAAGAACCATGATTTTCTTTTGGGTAACTTTCGGACTTGCTCTCATAAATATGACTTAGCGAACAATTTTTTTTTTATTGTTTTTAAATATATAGACTGATTATCACTTAAAATTTCATAGCATACAAGAAAAGTACGACTTAAGAAATAAAATAAAACATTATTTTTCATTTAAAAAAAGACTTAAGTGTGTAGTCGATTTGTAAGAGGTTTACAGCATTATGTTCTTTTTTATCACAATATATTTTTCATAATTATTTTGGTTTTATTTGAAGTACAAAATCCTGAATTAATTATTCAACCACCTTCAAACTGATAAAGTATGATAATATGTCAAATATACACCTTTAAACTTCGGTACGTCTTTAAGACAATAGATTATCTTTAACAATAAAAACACATAAATTGGATGTAGACCACCTCTACCGGTTTCGGAAGCGCCCTTCCTTCGTCAGGAGAATATTATAACCGACAATACAATACATCAAATTTATGTGTTTTTATTGTAAAAGATAATCGTATGTCTTAAAGACGTACCGAATCGTATTGTCGGTTATAATATTCTCCTGACGAAGGAAGGGCACTTCCGAAACCGGTAGAGTGTAATTAAATAAAAGTGGTCTACAACAAATTTATGTGTTTTTATTGTAAATTATGTCGAATCCACCGTGACCTAGTAACAGCTGGACAAAGTAACCGCGACAGGCAATAACGTCATATGTAATATATATCCGCATTATACTATTATTCACAACTCACAACAAGTATTACTGTCAATATTTCCATATCCGGAGAGATTTACAAATTCGACGCAGCGCTTACGTCAGACATGCACTCGAAGCCGGGTTCTTAAATTTCAACAGCGCAGACGCAAGGCTATAAATACTGTTTGATGATTATTGTTGTACAATATCTTCCCTTACATTTCGCAAAAAAAATTCGCTCGATTTTTATCTTTTTAACTGTGTACCTTCCCCTCCATTCAAAATTTCATCACTTCTAAGTCTGAACTTGACTCCAATCTACCACATAATTTTGAAATTTTTCTATTTAAGGGGAGCCAGTGGTCTAGTGGCCGGTAGTCCCCTTAAATTTGACAAGTTTTTTGTGATTTTTTTTTTTAATGACAACAGTGAACAATGCTATTCAAACTGTACAGATATATTAAATGACTTTAATAGAACATAAAAATTTTGTTATCAAAAAAAAAATCTAAGTAGTTAGGAACTGCGCTAAAGTTGCCCTCCTCATAAACACGGACCTTGGTGGTGGGTTCAGTTTTGGCTATTTCACTTAAACAAAAACAAAAAAATTTTGATCAGTATGAGTGAAGTAATCGCAAAAACTAGAATAAAAAATAAAAAAAATAAATTTACAAAATGGCGCGTTGTTAAAATTTAAATATATAAAACAGACTGTTTTTTTCATTATATTTTGTATGTAAAAAATAATAAGTATTCAACATAAAATTTTTTTTTAGTTCCTGCAGTAGGTACTGGTGTACGGAATAACATAGTAAAATTTGGGACGAATCGGCAGAGTAGTTTTTTTTTGCCTCACACTATGCAGAAAAAAGGAGTTGAAATAAATGAGTTTGAAGTTTCACCCGGCCCTTTTACCTGCTTCGGCGCTGACCTGCTAAATGGGCTGTGGAACTTTAAATATCGTCAATACCATTGCAAAATTTTACAGTATATTCTTAAAGGATTATACTTTCGAAATATTGAAAAATAATAAATCTAGACCACCGGTTCTCTTTAAATAAAATTACTATGTAAATTCACCTTTTTTTAATTAGGTTTGTCAACAGTGATTCACATCAAAGCTTTCTCAAATACAATTTACACTGAACATGGTTGATGGTATCACTAATTAAAGGCAATACATTTCCTTTTTCCATAATTTTAAATGATTATCTTTACAGATGAAAGTCATAAATAATTGAAAAAAAAATCTGTACGCAAACACATCCATTTTGAGAGAAAATCTTCAAGGAAATTGACGATTTGATTTGAACTTTCTAACCGATTCAATTATTACTTGAATCATTATAGGTACGCTTATTGCTTTCTGCGATGTATCCTAAAAGTTTTGGATGAGTAATTAGTGTCAGAAATTCATCTCTACTGAAAGAAACTTTCATTACTTTTCCCTGCAACGAAAACACTCCAAGTTTTAGCTTATCAATTTCTGACTCGCTCGAATGAGTAAAACACTTCTTTCCGATACACAAACGTTAATAAAAAAAAATCGATCAATGTTTTGAATCTAAACCATTTTAATTTATCACATTTTCTAAACATAAGAAACATATTCCGAAAACATACACCACACACGGACAAAGACACTTTCTATATTACGCAACCAAACTTTTTAATTGTATGCCCATTACTCTGAAACAATTACTAACTGCAAATGCATCTACAAACATTCACAAAAAAAATATTACGGCCTGGATAAAAAATCAAGATATTCACTTTATTAAAAAAATCATAATTCCTAACCAAACATAACCAAACTACAAAAAGTAAAAGAAAACAATTAAAGTCTTTCATGAATTTTCCTACTACACATACACTTACATTAATAAATATGTGTAGGTGTGTGTAACTTTATATGTATGTATGTCTATAAATAAAAACATGTACAGATATGTTTATGGATTTGTATTTTATACATATTTTTTCACTCTAAATAATCAGTGTATGCGATAATAAAATATATAAAAAAAAAAATAATTAAATAACTAATTTTCTACAACAACACATAAATACTTGTCACACTTAATCATAAGCACGTCAACACCTCAGCACAGGTTCTCCTAGTGAGGTGTTCACGAAACATACAATATTACCCACACACAGTTTTACCTTCTCAAACCTACCTTACACACAACATAATACTAAAAAAAAAAAAATCTTTTTGCTTTTTTTTTTTTTTTTACATGAGCTCCACACAGGAGGCCCTGAGAAAAATAATATCCCTCAGGGCATATGTCATCTTTGGGGATGCTGTGTGGAGGGTTTTTTAAGGAAAGGAAGGAGAGGAGAATTCTGGGAAGGAAAAGGGTTTAAGGGGTGGGTAGGAATTTGGGGTTCAGTGTGTCCTGGTCATCCGCCTCCAAGACCTAGACAAACCTCACCCCATGAACCCGGGCACCCCTGCTAAATCACCAAACGTAGCGAACCACTTGGGGTGACCTATGGCAGAGGTGTTGGTTATCCAATAAAGGTTCCCGGGGCAGCGGTACCCATTCCCGCCTCCCAAATTGTTAGCTTACTGCTACTGAAAATTAACGTTTTGTACTCCTATGTAAACCTCTGTAATCAATTGTAAAATTGTGTATTCAAGAATAGACATAAATAAAAAAAATAAAAAATATATGCAATAAAACAAATGAAAACCATATATTTTGCACTTCGTCAATCAATTCTAGAATGTGGAATAATTGCTTGGGGAGGAGCAACAAACGCAGCAATCGATCATTTAGAAATCGCGCAGGAAACGATTTTAAAGGTGATATTTAAAAAACATAGACTGACCGATACGGACCAAATATTCAAAAACATAAAAACTCCGACGGTGTATACAAGCTGTGGATAAAGACGCTATAAATATCATACTATAAAAGCATTCAACAGTCTTACACTTGAAAATAAAATTGAGGAAAACAAAAATAAATTCAGACACAAAATTACAAAATGGATTAAAGAACAAAAAAGACAAAATTACCTACGTTTCATTACAGTTAGGGGTGGAGTGAGGGGTTAATCGGTTACTCAAGATAAGTACCATTTTCATCAGTTGCAAAAGATAAGTACCATTTTCTAACTGAAAACCGTACTAGACATAGATATGTTTTTCTATGCCGAAAATTAAACACTTCCTTTGCACAGAATTATTATACGTATCAAGGTAGAATTTTTTTTAATCAACTACTGCAAAATATTAGAAACATAAACGATAAAATCAAATTAATAAACACTGTCAAAAAATATTATAAAGATAAATTTAAAAAATATATATAGTTTCCACCTAATTTAATATTAAAAAAATATTTCATAGCTTAGTTTCATATGATATTTATTTTCTTTTTCAAATAATTTAAATTTTTGTTTTATCATTAACAACTTAAAACAGTGTTTTTGGATACGTTATTCTGATAGTAAAATAGTTTTGATGTAACAAAATATTTATAATTATATAAACACCTAACAAACCGCAACTTATTGTTCTCTACCTAAACATTGTAATTTACATTTAGCATAAATAATATATCTTTGTAACCTTGGTATATATGTAAAGTACAGTATATATTAATATATAGTATAGCTAATATATATATATGTAACCTAAGTTATTGTTGAAGACTGTTAAGTATCTATAAAGAAACAATGTACACTTCTCTTCCAGCCACAAGCTAATGCTTCCGTGGAAGAGTAGTATTGGTATTTGTTTACATGTACTTAAATATATAAGCATCCACAAATAAAAAATTTAAAAAAATAAAATTTAAAAAAATAAAATAAAAAATTTATGAAAAGAATAACACGCAACACATAAAAACAATATAAAACACACATCACTCACAAACACACAACACATAATATATGCCGATTTTTTTAATTTAATTTTATATTTTTAATTTTACTTCAATTTTTACTTAAATATAACTTTTATCTTTATTTTAAATTTGTCAAAATTTTATGTTTTTATAAACATTTATTTTTAACAATAGATTAACGACCTAATAACAAAGTCGTTATAAATAGATATTACAGTGTAATAATTTGTAAATACAACACTACAATAATTGCAACGTATTTTCTTACACTTTATTTTTAATAATATAAAGTGGAATCCGAACATTTTTACAATCTTGTTGCTCATATTATAGAATATATTTTTATATCTTGAATATAGATAATCCTTGAATTAGAGAAACAAACTATAAAAATACCAAACTTTATACAAGGTGTTACGGGACGTACTTCACTTACTTTAATCAGTGATTCCTTACATTTTTTGGAGAAAAAATGGGCAATTTTGGTCTCCACTGGCTTATGGATTTTTTTTTCAAATGCTTGTTCTTCAAATCAAACAAAAACATTTTTCTTCCGTATGTCATCACTGGTCACTCAGCCGAGTAACCGATCAACCCCTCACTCCACCCCTAACTGTCCAATACCTACCGATTTCTTAGGTTTTTTGTTGAAAAAAGAGAAGGGAATTTCATGTACATTTTTTACTCCAAATAATGTTAGGAATCACTAGTTAAAGTTAGTCAAGTACGCCCCTTAACACCCTGTATAGATAAATAAATAAATATTGACAACAATCCTAGACAAATTAAATGTGTTTTGCTGGCAGCCTTTTCTATTCCGTCTATTTAGTGTAAATACGGTTAATCAACACAACATCCTTGAAACCTTGATTGGATTTTATGTGCCGACGGCTTTGTTTGATTACGTTTTTCTATTAACTTTCCAGGTCATCTAGAGGCTCAGTCAATAAATGGTATTGACACCAAAGAATTCATCGACATCACCGATTCAGAGGTCTATATTGACTCTAATCTGTCCTTCCAAAATCTGTCCTTGGAAAGTGACTTTGGATTGAATATTGACTCTCCTTGTGACCTTTTGGAAGCTGTAAAGGGATTTCAAGTTCTTCCCGCGAAGGATTGGAGCCAGATACATGTAGAAGGTCAAGTTTTCTGGTTGAAGGAAGGCTCAGATGGAAGGCTCGGAAGGCTTTTTGAAAAGGCAGTTCTACGTGGACATGATTCTCATATTGATTCAGAGGTGAGAAATAGTACCTATAGGTTGTATTCAACTTTCAGGAAAAAAGTCTTTTTGTGACTTTTGAATACCGCACAAGAGTTCCAACTGCTTCTATCTGTTCGGATCCGGATACCTGTGTTATGATCATGCTGGTGGCTAGGGAGTGAGGAAAGGAAGAATATGGAGAAGTGTAAGGTTGTAAAATACCTGGCAATTCAGATCTGGCCACCAAACACTTAAATATAATTTACCTGCTCACGCCGGGATTTGAAGTCGCGACCTCCGAATTCGTTCCCGAGAATCGTAGCCAATCAATAAAGACGCCTATTTAGTTTATTAATGAAATTTAATTTCCATAACCAGAGTAACTCTTATAGCTTATAGTAAAAGCCACCCTGGAATGAGGTTCGAAATCACCAGTTTAAAATTATTTATTTCTACACCCAAGTTGAAATCAAAATTTTGTTTTACTCCACTGGGTTTCGAATATGTGACCTTTGTCTTGAACCAAGGAGCTTATCGCTCCTCCAAGGAGATCGTTAAAAAATTATATAAAAATAATACTGTTCTCTTGCCAATTTAAGAGTGATGTCATCATGACAACAAGTCTGGTTAGATAGCGGCAGACAAAAACTTCATAGATAAGTTTTTTTTTTCTCTTTGACGTCAGGAAAATCTATCGATCTTCTTTTCAGTCTGGCAACTTTCTTATAAATGAGTATATTTTTAAGCGACATCTTAGTGTGATAGATAACCTTAGAAATCTTGTTCCTAAGAACTTGTACCTATATAGTGAGAGGCCATTTGTGACGTCATTTTTCTAGTATCTTCTGTCTTTTTCGTATTCCTTAAAAGACATGCGAGGAGGAAGAGGACATTCATCGATGACGTACATACGACCTCTCCCTAGGATTACTATACTGTGTATTAATAGGTTGGTAAGGGTTTCCATCTACATTTTATATTCCTTTCCTATTCAATATCAATTTTCCAAAACACAAACACCTTTCGTGCCAATTTAAGTGTCATTTTCAAAATTGGAACTGTTTGCGACAAGAATTTAGACAAGCGATAAAATAAATACCTTCCTTAAATATAATATTTCAACAGAAAATTATTTTAATTTTGTCATGTTCAAAGCTGGAACTGATGTGTCAAGAGTTCATAGAAGAGATGAAATACCAAGTTTCATATAGTTTCAATTCTATTTTAGAAATGTGTTTTTTTTTGTTTAATTTTTTCATAGTTAAATCTTTACAAGTAAATTCCACTTTCAAGAAAGCGTTATTAATTAACTTACTAGATTTACTAGCATAATATGCCGTGATTTGTCACTTTCACATTGAATTCCCAACATGTTTCGACTTCTGAACTCTTGATAACCTATTTTTCCGGAATGCCAATTTAGCATTTACCAACAATTGGTAACGATCCTCAACTACGTTGTCGTCCAAAGATCGCCGGTCCAAATCCATATTTTATGAACTTGTGTTACTTCACAATTTTTTCATTTTAAATCATATATTCTATATTTGCGGCGCATTCCAGAGTGGTAAATACTTTCAAAATCGCCCTGGCAAAAGACAAAAATTCTAAATTGAAATGTTGCTAAAATGGATTTAGCCGTGTTTGGTCCCCAGTCCTCGATAGCCAGGTTCTTACCCATCTTCCTCTTCAACTCCTATCCCTCCCCATTACCGTCAGCCTTACAACATACCCCATTTGAGAACACCATCGTCCCACTAACTCCAAACGGGAGCAGTTGGAACTCCCGTGCTGAACTCACAAAAAAAGTGTTTTTCTTTCATTGTACCTAAAATTAGGTACGCTATTCCCATTTAAATAAATTGTGCCATTATTTTTGCAGTACTTACCTACCTGTTTCTTATTAAATCTAAGAACAGTTTAAGCGGGATAAATTACAGTAAATTTATAAACGGAATCATGTTATAAGGTTTCTGTTCAAGGTTCATAATTTTACATATGTTTTTTCAGGTGTTCTTCGAAGGGGGCGTTACTTCCAACGAAATTGAAACCGTATCCTATCTAAACAACGTGGATATTCATAACATTAATGAGGATTCCGTGAAAAGACATTCCTTCGCTCCACAGGTAAAATGAAGATTCAATCTGCATAATAAAAACACAGGCGCTGCATTAAACTCGAAATTGCTTAATGAATAATGTAATGGAATTCGGTCTTTCCATTCCGATTTCATAAAATAAACGGTATAAATTATATGAATAATTATTACTGAATAAATACATCAGGCCGCACAAGACTTTAGATGCGAAAGATTTGCTTACATCAAAATCTTGTTGCGCACAAGTTGATTATAACATTGTAGTGAATGATTGTAATATTATAGTTAAACCTGTGAATTTATTTACTTTTTTAGGAAAATTTACAGTCTTAATAATACAATATGCATGGGAGGATGACAAAAAACAGACCAATTAATTATTTTATTTTATTTTGTGTACAGAGAGGTTTTGAGAAATATAAAACAAATAGGTACTTAATGAATACAAATTAAAATACTCGTATAAAAACCAAAACTAAATAGCAAATTTAAAAATAATAAAAATGGAAGTACAACAAACATAAACACCTTATACACCGTATACCTTATATTTTCTGATAAGGTATACATGACCAATGATGATGACCTTAAATATAATATTTTGTAAAATATATACAGGGTGTAACAGGACGAACCCGAAGGATTTTTACCAGCGATTCCTGAGCATATTTGGAGTAAAAAAACGTTCATGTCATTTTGCTGTCCGATGACATTTTTTTTTTTAAAACAAAAAGAAATATCTTTCCATCACACGTTGCTACTGTTCCCGTCGCGATGGGTGTGAGCGATACGCGCGCTTTTTCATGCGGTAATAAGCTGTTAGAACGAGATGTAACGCTTATCAAATGACCACTAGGTTATAAACGCGCCACTTTTGTAACTAGTCAGTGGCGACGTGTGATGGAAAAATATTTAAAAAAATTATAATATAAAAAAAATGTCATCGGACAGCAAAATGACATGCACATTTTTACTTCAAATATGCTCAGGAATCGCTGGTTAAAATCCGTCGGGTACGTCCTGTTACACCCTGTATGTGTAAATGTAACTCATATCATTTAAAGTACAATAAAAAAAAATATACAATAATAATGAACGCATAGTTACATAATGCGGTATACAACATTATAAAATGCATTATCTTTATATATATATTTCTCCTGTCCGTGTGTATGTCACTGAACTCCTCCTAAACGGCTGGACCGATTTTGATGAAATTTTTTGTATGGGTTTAAGGGGATTCGAGAACGGTTTAGATTCACAATTTGGTCCACTGGAAAATGTTCTTTTAATTAATGTTTTCTTTCTAAGGAGTTGTTGATTTTGGAATGTTTTACATTGGATCCTGCAGACTGCGCTACCATCGCGCAGTATCGAATATTCAATATTATTCCATTTTAATTTTAGTTTGTCCCGACAGTTGTGTACAGGACAACGTCTGTTGGGTCCGCTATAAGGTTCGCCCCCTTTGGCTGAGATTAATTTTAGAGTCCCAGGTGTTAGAACCAGAGAAAAATCACTTTTTCATCTTCAAAAATGTTCTACTAATCTCAGACAAAATGCTTTTATATTCAGAACATGCAATGTATTTGATAAGAATTTTAATAATATAGACATATTCTCATGTAATTTAAGTACCTTAAAAAAGTATGTCATAGCCAACATTAAATAATTTTTTGACCGTGTTGCAAGTTACCATGTTATTGCTGTGATTCCTTTCCAGTTGCATACTTGTCATTCGACTTAACTATTGAGTTGTAGGTGTGTACAATGTACATATTATTATTATTGCTGTTGTGGAGTGAGAATACTTCATGTTGAAATTTAGTAAGGGTTATTATAGTTTATATTGTGTTTTTATATCTTTTTTTTTGAATAATTTTTATATTTTTGTTAAGTTCTTACGGGTACAGGACCCTTACTTTTTTGTTTTACTTTTTAATTATAATTTTAATTATGTGAAAATCTATCATTGGATATTATGTATTTTTAATTGTTCTCTAGATTTTATGTCCGGGAAATCTTCCTCACAGGAAAAACTTAATCCTTCCACACACTTTTCCACAAATGCTAATCTAGTCAATTCACGCGATGTAATTGCATTGTATAAGTATACTAAATACAAAACTATACGAGAACAACACGTCAACCTACCAGAGACCATATGGGAAAATACTTCACCGACTCCAGATATTTTCATATCAGAGGGTTCGGCTCGATAGAACTCCTAACTGAACCGATAAATCCTACCGATCCCTCAATATAAATATTTAAAAAATCTTTCGTAATCCTACATGTATTTAATACGACTGATTTTTGCATTTTTATATAAAGATTCTTTGACAAATCTAATAAGCCTAAATTTTTAATTAGAGAGCTAGGTATATAGATTAAGGTTATTATTATAAGTGTAAAATATCTGTTGATTTTCCAAAATAAAAATAAAAAAATAAAAAATAAAAATAAAATAAAATGAATTAATAAAATAAATTGTGGAACATTCCAGAACACTCTCGAATGTTGTCCTGAGCGAAGCCGGGTAATCCAGCTAGTACAATAATATATTTGTGATTTAAACTATTCCCAGACAGACTGGGTTGTTAAATTGTATAATTGAAACTATCTTTCTCTCGGTTCCAAACACATCAAAGTGGCATTTCAAAAGTCTTACTAACGTAACCTATTTAATATGTTTTTTTCGTCACTTTAATTACTTTTCAAAGAAGCGATCAAGACGATGAAGTAGTGCATTTTTGAGTTATCCAGTCACCTTTTTCTCACAATGTAATAGATTGAAGATATATTGAATTACAGTGAAACTTACTTAAAGTATATTTTACGTATATTCATAACTAGGTGCTGGTTTTCTGAGATTAAAGTTTTTAGTCGAAGTCGTCAGTTATATATGACCGAATCGGTTAGGATCCCATTAGTTCAGTGGTAGAGCAAGGCCCCGGCAAGGCTAAAATCCGGGGTTTCATTCGTAGATAAGACCGTATTTTTTTCTTATTTTTCAGTTTTACATTTTCCATTGTGTCGATTGTCTTCATGAATTATATATCAATTTGAGGTGGTTAAAAATAAAAATAAAATAGACTTAAATCCCAAGTAAGTAATGATTTCATATACCTAATATAATATTTTTTTACAATTTTCGATTACCAACAAAATTAAAGTTTTTATGTGCCTTACAATCATTCGCCAAACTTTAAATTATTAGAGCTGCAAATACAATACATAATAGTAGCTGCAGATACTTTAATAGTACACAACTGCTAACCCTGTACAAATCGCAAGTGCGCCCCACGGTTGAATTTGGCAGCCACCTCTGGTCTGGAGCTCCAAAATACTTGAAAAATACCCTCGACTTTGTGCAGAAACCGGCGGTCCGTTTGATAGATTCTCCCATCTTAACGAACGGATTGCAATCTTTAGAGCACAGGCGTCGGGTGGGAATGCTATCCATGTTCTTCCGGTATTTCAATGGAAGATGCTCTGAGGAACTAGCGTCATTGATCCCTTCGGCACCGGTGGATAGTCGGGAGACCCGCCAAACGCGCGCCCAACATGTGTACACGGTTGACATTTGTCACATGAGAACGGGTTGTTTTTTCGACTCGTTCTTGAGTTCAACAGCTCGGCTATGGAACGATTTGCCGGCATCTGTGTTTCCTCCCTCCTACAACATGGTTCTCTTCAAGACCAATGTACATTCCTTCCTCTCCTCAAAAAGACCCTCCACACAGCATCTCCGATGACATAGGCCCTTAGGGAAATTATTTTCCTCAGGGCTTCCTGTGTGGAGTTAATGTAAAAAAAAAAAAAATTCTGTCATTAATTGTGAAAACGTTCCATCAAAACTGATAAAAAATAGGCTCTTTTGAAAACTAAAAAAATCTGTCGTACATTTCTGAAGTTTAATTCGAAAACACTTTAAAACTTTGGTAATTTTCATAACGAGAACTTCCTTCCACATATTTTTGAGCTTTGAAATTTTCATTAACGAAGCAATATAAAGTTTTTCCCGAAAATATTTAGGTAACTTTCCCTGGTTCTATGAAATTTCAGACTAGTTTGGTGTTATTCAGTGCAAAAAAATGTCCTTCATTCATTATACATAACTAGAACTACCTTCGAAAGTCAAGCGAAAACTTATTAATTTTAATATAAATTTGAATATTTCATTTCTTCTTTGTTACACGCCGAGCTGCGAGACTGTTGTTGCGAGATGTTGCAGCATTATGACAGTATTAGGTCTTGACATGCTAAGAAACCTAAAATATAAGGTATCCGGACAAATCAAAACGGTGAAATAAGAATACTTTTGAAAAGGGATATGGCTTCTGGTCGTGAAAGTGTTGGGGAAAAATTAGGTTACTAAGTTAGGTTACGTTTTAAGTGTTAGGTTAGGATTGATTTTTAGAATATTTAGGTCGGGTTAGGTCATGTTAGGACAGCTAGGTCAGGTTAGGTTTTTAAGGTTAGCTAGATCAGGTTAGGTTATGTTTTTAGGTTAGCTAGGTCAGGTTATGATTTTTAGGTTAGCTATGTAAGTTTATGTTTTTTTTAGGTAAGCTGGGTCAGATTAGTCAGGTTAAGCTATGTTTTTGATGAGCTAGGTCAGGTTAGGTTATGTTTTTAGGTTAGCCAGGTCAGGTCAGGTTAGGTTTTTAGTGTTGCTAGGTGAGATTAGGTTAGATTTTGAGGTTAGTTACTGCGTCGGGTTAGGTTAGATTTTTTGCCAAATATAATGAACATTGTCTAAGCAAGATTTTAGACTGATAAGCACTGATATTATTAACGATTTTTTGTTACGTAAGGGTGTTTAAGATTAGCACGTAAATTTAAGGCGAAATTAGGTATCGAAAGGAAAGATAACGCTTAGATATATTTTTATGATTTCGTAATGAAATATCTTTTCATCATAATAGTAGGTGCCATTCAAAAGATTAGTTGCTGTACACCAGAGGTTCCCAAACTTTTTTTTCTCGTGGACCACTTTCAAAATTTTACTGGTTTCGGTGGACCCCCTGCTGCAACATTTCTACCATATTCCCAAAACTGGAGGGGGAGGGTTAATGTGATATGAGACGGGATGGAATGTGGGCACGGGATGGGTCTCAATATGACAATTTTTCACCGAAACACTTGAGTAATGTCTGCCTACTTTGACAGGTAAATCCAAGCCAACATTTTTGTTCCTTACTATCGAAACCAGATAAATTCTCGTGGACCCCCCACTTACAACTTGTGGACCCCCATTTTTTATCACGCCTACTCGTCGAGTCTCCCGTGGACCCCTGGGGGTCCACCTGGACCACTTTGGGAATCACTGCTGTACACCCTACATCATTTGAATTAATTTATACCTACCATTTTTCCAGTTAATAATATTAATAATATTTGGATGAATTTTAAAATCACTGTTAAAAAAATCACCGCAAAAAAACAACTCTTGGGTTGATGACAACCGTTGCACTGCGCAACGTTTAACGTAATAAATGACAAATAATAATAAACATTGGCCGGTATCTAATTATCAAACCTAGTTGTACGCGAGACTTGAATTCAAATCTTCAAATCTAATAATGCGCTACACGAATTCTCGTATTCTAGATGATAATATCTTATTACCCCATATGTACTTTTATACACGCAAAACTTTAGCAATAAGCTTTATTTTGTAGCTATCCATATCTTTTATTCTTGTTTTATAGAATTATAAATTAATCCAACAATTGTTTGATTTAATAAAGCGCAAGATGCAGCCAGCGGCACGGCGCCGCGATTAAACTTGTCCCAGCGAGAGATCATATATGAGGTCTTCGTTCTAGTATCCTTTGTCTCTTTCGTTTTGATGCAAAGCGTGTGAGAAGGAAGATGACGATTATAGCTTGCACACACGATGCGACGTTTTTGCACGTGGCGAGTCGCACACCTTTTTAATTTTAAACATTGTTTCGCAAAATTATTTGAAAAAAATAGAACTAGCGCGAAGACATCGCTAAGTCAAATTCGAACTGTAGAGTGTGTAACAGTATGTACCCAAAATATTTAAACCAGCTATTCCTGAGCATATTTGGAGTAAAAAATGTACATTTTGCTGTACGACGATTTTGACGTGATAACGTCTTATAAATCGATGAACGCCGGCCGCATTTACGAAAAAGCATGACTCATTGTCACGCTGTCATGATGTCACGATGTCACGTTCCGCCTGAGCCGGGGGTACAAGCGAGGGCGCGGAACAAGCTTTCGGCCTAAACGTTCAGCGATAGCGAGGAGCAAGCGATAGAGAGGCACGATCCGCCTAAGCGTTCGGCTTAAGCGTTCGGCTCGTGACGTTATCGCGTAAAATTATCGTCCGTAAACCGACTTTACAGACAACCAATTTTTTTTTCAATTAAAGCCAATAAAAATATTTTTCCATCACACGTCGCAACTGAATAGTCTGGTACAGCCTGGCGGCGGGTCATGTGATAAACACGTGATCCCGTCGCGACGTGTAGGATTGGGATCACGTATGATAGAAAAATATTTCTTGTGTTTTTAATAGGAAAAAAAATATCGTCGGACAGCAAAACAACATTTCGTTTTATACTCCAAATATGCTCAGAAATAGTTTTTAAAATCTTTTGGGTGCGTGCCGCTACACTCTTTCAAAAACAGTTATGTAATGATTTTTTTTCGATCAGTACTTGAAAAGTGCATAATTAAGAAGAACTAAAACCAAAAGTTTTTACAGCTAACAAAATAAAGGTTAGGTTATTTTAAATTCCATCACATTTCGTTGGATCAGCGCTATTTTGATTTTAGCATTGTTAAGGGTCAATTTTAAAAATTGTTTAAGTAATATTTAGCATGTTTCAGCTTTTGATTGAATTGTGTTGTAGTGATTAACGATCTTATTTTAATGGGTGATGGCAATTTCATCAATGCTAAAAATGATATTTAACCAGCGTTGATCAAGAGCCGTTCAAATGCCAAAAAATAGTGTTTTGCTAATAGTCAGTATTTTTCATTTATGTAATCTACCTAACAGGAAGCTAGGCGGCGTTTTGTCCATTCAAACGTATTCCTCAATTTATTTATTTTTTTTTTTGATAAAATATTTCTTGTATGAGTTAGAACCTTCGCTAGATTGTTGAATTGACCAGATTGAACGCCATCAACGGACGTTTAGTATGGACGGTCACTTGGTGTGGTCTCCGGACAGTCTACCGTCAAGTGTAAATTGAGCAGCTGTATTATGACTTCCTTCATTTCCCAAGCCTAGGGGATAGATAGATATATATTGAAATGGTTTGAGGTTATCCTTTTTTTAAAGCAAACACTTACGTTTGTACAGGATATTATTGTAATCGCGCTTATTTATTCAGATGAATAGCAAATTACAGAGATTTATTTGATTCTAGTCCTAAGTTCTTGGGCTCTGAAATGGAGAATGAATTGCGAGAAAATGAAATCGAAAATGAAATCTGTAAACTTCATCCGCCATAACACAGGGACATCCCTAGCATGGCGGATGAATTGACACATTTTTTTGTTCATTTTTTAAACTTCTTTAAATAAATAAATAAAAGATCATAAAGGCAAGAGGAAAAGAGAGAGCGGAAAGAACGACCAGAGATTAATGATGACAAAGACAAAGTTGTATAGAGAAATTCAGAAGAAAGGTGACACAGACGTTGAATTTAGGGTAAAAGAGTCTACATGGAAGTTAGGAAAAAATGAATGAAATTTGAAATGCTAAGTGATAAATGAGTTTAAATATTAGACATAGGACAAACAACACTCAACACAGTGTACAAACTCGACAATGTATTTTTTAAAAAAGCAAAGCAAACAGACATAAAGTATGCTCTTTTCTAGATAGGATTTTGATGACTAATTTTAATTATTAGTAAACTGACTAAAATTATTAATGGTTATTACCCTTTTAAAAGATACCCATTAATAATTTTAGTCAGTTTACTCATAATTAAAATTAGTCATCAAAATCCTATCTAGAAATAACATAAATACCTCGTCTGTATGTGGCATGACCACAGTTTGATTATGCCTTCAGAAGGCGAAACAGCTGTCACGTGTAAAAATAATTACCTAGCAGAACTTGTTTATAAATAAACTGTTTTTATAAATTGAATAATAATATTATTAAATATATAAAAGAAATAAAAAAATTAAAATGGAGTTCTACAAATTAAACTTGATAACAATAAATAGACATAAAGTATTTTCTTATAACACAGTTTAAAAAAAAAATCTTAAAAATCAGTACCGTTTTGTAGAAGAAAAATGGGAATTCAAAAACCTCGATTACGATGATTTTACTTAGGTATTATCGCAAGTGCGGTTGTCCCTTTTGCTCAGTATTCGGGGGAGTAAGAGCAACAGCGATAGCAACAGTTTGGTAAAATACCTATTGTTCAAATTTCTCGGCGACCGGGTTTCCACTAAAGTAACCAAAAATAACTAAATCAAATCAGAGCTAACACACCTATAACTTTTTTTTGCAAAGCAATTCAAAACTTCAAACCTATCGAACCCATCTAAAAGAAAAATTTAAAGCGGCCGAAGCCAGGTAGTAAAACGAGTGAATTGTAAAAAATAAAAGTGGTTTATTATGTACTAAAGACCCATAATAAATCTTGATAGGCCGTCACCACGCCCAAACGCAGTC
Source organism: Glyphotaelius pellucidus (assembly GCA_936435175.1). Lineage (NCBI taxonomy): Eukaryota > Metazoa > Arthropoda > Insecta > Trichoptera > Limnephilidae > Glyphotaelius > Glyphotaelius pellucidus. The sequence continues at coordinate 18,243,911 of OW386548.1, forward strand.
AAGCGGCTCACACCGCATCATTCCGTGGGTTCAAAAATAAATTGTTAATTCAAGAAACTTAAAAAGTCGTAAGTGCCTTAAAAAGAGAAAATGTTTTTTGTATGAAATTAATACCATATATCATGGGTGCTATCCACTTCATTAATAAAAACATCTTTTTTCATTTCTGGCACTTACACCCTTCTAAGTTTACGGTATTTTCTTTGTTGACTGCCATTGGCCCAATGCTCCAAGAGCATATCATCTTACCAGCTGTTGAATGGGTCGCCCATCGGTGGGCAGGAACCGGGAGGGGCCCTCAAACATGTTATTTTCAGCTGACCAATCGGCAGCATCCGTCCCCTTCTTCGATGTTAGGTTTAAATTACACAGCAAAAACACAAATGGAAAAAATGAGCACGGACTGAATTACACACATTACGTATACGGTGAAAAATTACAACCATTAATGGCCATTGTTCCCAACTTTCCGTTCGATCAATCTGAATTCCGATCAGCTAAGTGAATTGTATTTTATCGCTTGATTCGTATGTTTGTCGAAGAGTTGCGTTGGGAGGAGCGTATTTGTGCATTTAAGGAGTGTTGAGTCAAAATTTCGGCTCAACAGTCGATCAGTAGGATTGGGAACAATGACCGTAAAATTTCAAACTATGCCTTTTATAGTAAATGCAATTTCAGCTACTGTATCTATTATTATGTTAAGATAGGAATCGTACGTTCCCCGCGATGGCTTTCGATGAATTGCTCATTATACTATGGATGGGGTATTGCAAATATTCGACACCTTTGTCGTTATCAGATGCTATTACCATAATGTTATTATACTGTTTTTTTTTTTTTTTTTTAATATGAATACCGCACAAAAGTCCCAACTGCTCCCGTCTGGAGCCAGTGAGACTATGGCATCCTCAATTGGGGTATGTTGTGAGGCTGAAGGTCGTGAGGAGGGGAAGGAGATGGGGAAGAGGAAGGTGGGAAGTACCTGGCTATTCAGATCTGGTCACCAAACACGGCTAAAGCCATTTCAAGCAACGTTTCAATTCTGAACGGTGGTCTTAAACCAGGGCGATACTGAGAGTATCTTCCACTCTGGAACGTGCTGCAAATAAACTGCATATTATTTTAAATGAATAAATTGTGAAATAAGACAAATTAATCAAATAAAATTTATTTGCCACACCGGGATTCGATCCCGCGACCTTCGGAATGCAAGTCAAGAGCCTTACCGCTTGACTACGCCGGCCGTTACTAAACACCTAAAGAATTGTTCGCCGTAATCGTCGTAGGCGGAGATACGTCTACTGTATAAGTCGAGGAAGAAACACCAAGCGACATGCTGCCGTCCCGCTTCGACTCACGCCAACATCGCGGCCCAATCCACAAGTTGACTCATCACTGATGTTGTCGGCTCGCCTGAAAGGTATAATAATTTATGTGACGGCTACAACAACGTCTGACCCGTCCGATCTGTCCCATTCAATTATTCAACAACGACGACCATTTTTCTCCGACGCTCGGAGACGCGATACGCTTTACAGCTGTAATAAAATATATCTACGTCGTTATAGAAGTTTGCTCGTTATTGGAAATTGTTATACCTTTTAAAAGCTTGTTTATACATTTATAGAATACGTTGCACGGGTTTAATAATAATAATAATAGGATAACTAGCAGTAATTCGCGGGTTTTTGCTGTTAGGTCCTGATTACGCCGGGCGACACGACAGCACCTTTGTAACAAACTCCACTTACGAAAATTGTTCTGCATAAGCCGCGGCGTCAACGATTATTTATTTATTTATTGTTGTAAACATTTACAGAGTGTTAACGATTATTATAGTTATAAAATTGCCGTACATTGAAGTACATAGGTATTAACACTCCAATAGGGAAGTTGAGTGAAAAATATTTTGACTTATAAAAAATATGTTCATGTAGATAAAAAAATATCGATTCTAAATATATAAATATATTTCTATATTATTATTCTTAGAATTAATTAAACGTTCTTAAAAAATTATTAAAAAGCTTTAAACCCCAAACGCGTCATGATTGGTCCAAAGAATTCTGACGTCACCCGTATCTGATGTTTGTATGGTCATTGGAATGTCTATGGTGCATCTCTTTCTATTACATGAGAGATGGTTTGTTTATGATGAGAAAAGTATACGCAGGTATAAGCTAAACCGCGCCAAACAGTTTTGGTTGCTATCTTGTTATGAATATGCTATCTTTTTAATTTAAGTAAGTGACCATAATTATCAAAATAATAATTCTAAATAATAATAATACTAGATCTGTTTAAAAAACTACAAACCATGTCAGAAATCGGATACCGAATATACCGATCTTAGTCCGACAATCTACCGATCATTGATTTTGACATGTTAATTTAAAAGATAAGATCGATCCGAAATTCGTGGAGTTAAAGCTCTCAAGTACCTAAGTACAGCAATTTATTAATTGTGTTCATTTGTACGTTACAATAAAAAATATTATATATTTTTGACAGAATAATAAATAATAATCATTACGTTTTCTATCCATCTGACGTTTCGCCATAACCTCACTAGTTTTGTGCAGGTCTGTTTATTGATTTCGCGTAATGTGATAATTATTGTCTAATAATTATAATATATAATGTGGTGATGGCTTTTCATTATTTCATCTTATGTTTATCATATTTATATTCACTGCTGAAAACCAGCTGCATTCCTGGAGAAACCCTTTTGTCAATAGAATCTATGTGAAAAAAATAGGTTCAATCTATTGTCAAATAAATGTTTGTTGTTATTATTATATGAAATGGATTTCTAAAGATACGTATTCGTACAGTGTTTTATAATAATATGTTGTTTATTGCATCGCTTCCAAGTTTGTATTATTATACATGTCACATTACATAATATGTTACTATTTTTCAATTAGTACCCTTTACACACAGAGTTCGGAGCGGGACGTGCCCCGCGCCATTTCAGCCCGCCGCGCAGAAAAGTCTCACAGTGAACTGCGCTGGAAACCGTTATCTTACTTTCGGTCATTACTTTTTTGCGCGGCGGCCTAAAGTGGCGCGGGGCACGTCTCGCTCCGAACTCTGCGTGTAAAGAGTATTATTGTTGTCAATCGTCGACAATACCGTGCTGGGTAAAGCTTAGGCGGAAGAAACAAAAATTCTAACTTTAAAAATTAATTTTACTATGAAATCTTCATGAATATATATTTTTTTAAATACCATTAATTCTGATAGACGGTTAACATTGATAAAAAAAATGGAAATCATTATTGAAGAATTTAAAAAAATTTCCATACAAAATGCCCAAGCAACGTGTTTTTCCCGGTTCGCATGACGTCACACACATACCCCGCCTCTTACCGCTCGGATTCCCCTCGTTTTGGCGGGCTTAATAAAATTTAAACTTTGAGAATTAATTTAATTATGAAAACGAACTTCAAAAAAAAAATACTTGTATTTAAGTTTGAATGTGAACATTGATAAAAAAAAAATAAAAAAAATGGACTCAACATCCTTATTGTTCTCCATGATATATCATTGTAGAAGATTTTTAATTTGCCTTTTGAAATATGTAAGACTGTTTGCATAAATATCTACATGGTCACATTCGATGGTATTATATAGACGACACATTCGAGAGAGTGGATTGAAGTATGCAATATTGTTATTAAATAACAAGATGGAATGTATTATGACTCCTTAAATTGCGTCTATTAGGAACTTTTATATTAATATTGCTCAGACAATGAGTGGTTCGAAGCTAATCATGAATAGTTTTATATAAACATATGAAGTCAGCAAATTGTCTTCTTTTTACCAAGGTTGTAAAATGAAATTGTTGGAGTCGTTCCTCATAAGATAGGAGGAGTATTAGTACTTGAAGTCATGTTCTTAAATTTCAACCGTACAAACATGAAGGGTATTAATACTATCAGATTTGTTGGGCGCAGTAAATTTTATTACGAGTTCTCAGGCTCTGTCTAATTTAATTATTTTCAATCAGATAAAGCAAACATATTTACGATTTGAAGGACGGGCATGGGTATTGCTGCCACGGGAACCATTTACTGGAAAACCAACAACTCTGCCATAGGTCACCCCAAGCGGTTCGCTGCGTTTGGTGACAGTACCCGGGTGCCCGGTTTCATGGTGAGGTTTGTATGAATCTTGGTGACAGACCGTCTGCCCATCGACTGCGGGGTGGGCCGGATCGCGAGAGACTGGTTGAGGGAGACCTTTTGATCAATCCAGATGGACTCTTGACTCGTCATCTTGCACCGCAGTGGAAGGAATTTCCGTCACTCCTGGACACACCGACCCCTAGATTCTTACCCATCCACCCCTAATAACCTTTTTCCTTCCCAGATTTTTTTCTCCTTCCTCTCCTAAAAACACCCTCCACGCAGCATCCTCAAAGATAGCTTGAGGAACTATTGGAAAAAAATCTGGCATGTCACTTCCGATAAACACACTTTCCTTGCAGAAAGTTTACTAGCAATTAAGAGTAATCTTCTCTTTGGAGTTTTGCTGCAACAGTTCTTAGAACAGAATGTCGAAACAATAATACAGACATAGAGGTGGAAGCTTTGCACGGTCCTATCGATATGTAAGCTTATATCGTTAACTTTTAGATTTAAAAATAAAGCATGGTGTCTAACACTGAATAGATCATATTTATCACTCTGACAGTAAAGTGAACGAATTAGTAGTCTAGGTGAGTAAATCAAATAATTCACCTTTCCACCTCTTAATATTTAAATAAAACTTTTATTTTATACTTAAATAACCAAAGATTTGTTTTTTTTTATGTATCACCGTATACACCGATTTTAACACAGAATTGACAATATTTGGAACAACTATTCGCGATCTAAAGGGTGAAATCCTTTGTGAAAAACGAGATTTGTTGACGTGCATTCTATAGTTGAATCACACGTTTAATACGCTCCATCTTACAAAGAGCCAATACATGACATGAAATAAATGTGTTTTCAAAATGTTTTGTATTTTTTGTATTCTTCAAAGCTGTCACGCTTTTGCACGATGGTCTGTGAAATCCCGCGAGATGAGGGGAGGCAGATTTGAATGGGGTTGTACGGGGGGTGGAAAGGGGGAGGTTTACGAATGGAAATGTGTTTCCCTGTATTGCCTTTTTACGGGCTGAATGGTATATCCAGGTGGAAGATAACAAGGAAATATAAACACGGGAAAAGGAGTCGTCATGGCAATGTGATGGGTATTCTCCGGAAGAGTGAATAACGGGGGTGTTTTCGCGTTTAAATTATGAAAATACTATAAAATTTCATTTGATTCTGGGTGTTGACACATTTGTTTTGTATTTATAAGGATAAACTTTTGCAGACCAGTGTTTACATACAATTTTATTTTTTCAAAAATGTTACAAAAGTTTTTTTAAAACATTAACTCCACACGGGAGGCCCTGAGGAATATAATTTCCGTCAGGGCCTATGTCATCTTTGAAGATACTGTGTGGAGGGTGTTTTTGAGGAGAGGAAGGAGTGAACATGGGTCTTGAAGAGACCCGTTCTCGTGTGACTAATGTCAACCGTGTACGAATGTTGGGCGCGTGTTTGGCGTGTTTCCCGACTGTGCACCGGTGCCGAGGGGATCAATTACGCTAGTTCCTCGGAGCATCTTCCATTGTAATACAGTTAGAATAAGGACAGCATGTCCACCTGACGCCCGAGCTCTAAAGATTGCAATCCGCCAGTTAAGTTAGAAGAATCTATCAAACGGACCGCCCGTTATTAAGGTATTTTGGGGCTCCAGACCAGAGGTGGCTGCCAAATTCAACCGTGGGGCACACTTGTGATTTGTACAGGGTTAGCAGTTGTGTACTATTAAAGAATCTGCGGGCCCTGTACAGTAAGCCCAGTTTCTGAGAGGCTAACTTAATTCTGGCTTCGATGGAGCCCCCGTACCTGAGCTGGTCACTTAGAGTTACACCAAGCATATCAATAGAGGGCCTGTTCAGAAGATTGCTTCCGTTGAAGGAGACTTGATTTTCATTTCAATCCCTTTTAGGCGTAATATAAATAATTAATAAAACGAAAGTTTTTATGGAACACATATTTTTGCAATGGTGTCACATGACTCTTGGTTAAAAAGGGGCTAACTGCTCAACAAATTGGTATTACGTAGAACTGCTACGACTATCGAACTGAATCCGTCCGACGGCTAGCCCTAGTGCCAGTTGGTCTAAGAGTCCACTATTTCTCAACTTTGGGCGCACGCCCTACAGGGGAGGGGTAGGGGGGAGAAAAGAAAGACAATCCATTCAAATCTCTGCGAATTCTTTATTTCATATCATAAAAAAAATTTTATTCAAAATTGAAAAAAAATAATTGGGATGAAACTGGGGTTCCACCCCCAACCAAGCTAAAGGCCGATAAAGGACTATTCAGGGACGATTTTGGCCGATAAAGTTCGGAAACCGCTTGTTTAGACTGTGTGCAGTTCTTTTTTGTAGCAGCCATGCGTTTTTTTTTTTAAATTATTATATCCTCATAGTGGGGCGCATGGACAGTTTTGTAGCATTGAGGTAGGACATAGCAAAAAAAAATTAAAATACTGGTCTATGGCCGTCGTCAGTGTGTGAAATGTTTTGAATGGAGTTTGGGGTGGAAAATGGGGAAGAGGAGGTTTGGGAAAAAGGTACCTGGCTTTTAAGATCTGGTCACTAAACATTAATGACACCTATAAGATTTTTACTGGTGGTCTTTCTTTGGAGCGATAGCATTGAGCTTAATCCACCATTCCCAGAGTGTTTCAAGCATCAAGCATTGTTGATATGTGCATGAAATTATGCACACGCTAGTTATAATCTGCAGTCCGTACCACATTAATCTCTCTATTGTAATTTAGGGGCAGCTTAGATGTCCACTTTAGTATACTCAGCCTTCATGACGTGTTGGAATTCTGTGAAGGTGTAGGTACCTACAAGAGAATAAATAATGTAAACATACAGTTTGTCAAATAAGAGTAGAAAATATAGGAGGGCAATACTGTTGTTAAAATGATTAAACTAAAAATATAATAATGGTGGTAATATAAAGCTGCGTAATCAACATCTTTATTAAAAATTAAAAAAACATAAAAGTGAAAAAAACATTTTTTCATTGCAATATAGATACCCACTGATCTCAAAACTAGATTGCATATAGGTAAATTATTATTATACCTTTGCAATTTTGTGTTAACATAATGAAGAATAACTATTTTGTAAAAAAATATAAAGCACAATTTAGAAATTGCTCACATTTATTTTATATTAGCTTAAGTACCTAACGTTGCCCGGACTTTAGATCATGTGATTAATTTTAGATCTGAATTTATTTAACTTATTCAGATCTAAAAGTAGTGTAACTACACTCACTCTTGATGATTCTTCCTTTCTACCTACTGTTAAATTCAAATTTATGTTATATTAAATGAAAGCCAATCACTTTGTAGAACAGTGCTTCTTCGATTTAAATTTGTTTTTTAAAAAAAAAAAAAAAGTTTTTTTAATGTGTATTCAGTGTTCTGTATTTTCAGCGTCATTGCAATTTAAAAGAATATTTGACAGGTAAATTGTCAGCCTACAAATTTTGTAGTTTCATTTTTTCTACTCTTCTTTGACAGACAATAGTTATATAAATATTTTTATTAAGTATCCACCTACCTACATACTGTACCATTATCAGTGTAGATGTGAACATAAATCTACCTATTGTACCATCATCTTTGTGGGTGTGAACAGGTACCTACGTACTGCACCGTTATCTATGTATACGTACTATTTTCTGTGTAGGTGTGAACAGTACCTACCTACTGCACCGTTATCTTTGTATGTATCATTTTATGTGTAGGTGTGAACAGATGAACCTTGAACCATATGAATGAACCTATGAACCTAACGTTTTTCTCACCTCTCCAATTCCCACGAAATGAAAACTTCCTTCTTCAGTTTGTAACATTTTCTTCTTTTTTATATTAAAATCGTGATTATGACCCCATTAAAAAAATACAAACGGTCCACATTGTCAGTTACCATAAAAGTAAGTCGGGTGAAAAAGAGAGAATTAACGACGAAGAATAGTTGACTAAGTGCAAATTGAGTAGAAAAAATTTCAAAGTTAATCTAGGCAGTCAAAAAAAGGGTAAATAAGATTTCAAATGAAAGAGAAAGAAAGACAGATACAATCATAGCGAGAGAAAGAGAGAGAGAGATAAAGATAAAATTATATTGAAAAAAAAATATTTATCGACGAACATAAACATATTATTTTAACAACGGGTAACTTTTTTTAATAGGTTCCACCCCAAAGATCCAACTATTTAATAATATGTCTTTGTTTTGCAGATGGTTTCTGGCATCAAAAACATCAAGAACAGCCTCCGGGTAAATGACGCAGACGTCAATAATTTACTTTCGAGCAACGTCAACGGTATTGACATTTTGCTACTAAACGCCACTCTTGTAAGGAATTACGGAGACGTGGAAATCTTCGGCGAGAAAACTGTCACGTCACCAATAACCTCTGTGAAGCTGGAGGTAATTTTTATTTATGCAATTTTTTTTAAACCTCTTTTTTATTTCAATGTTTTAATAATAATATATCTACGTCGTAGCCTACATTTGTAAACAGATAACATTTGTCCCAAGGTCGAGTTGAACAACTCGGCTGTGGAACAATTTGCTGGCCTCTGCGTTTCCTTCCTCCTACATACAATACGGGTCACTTCAAGGCCCTTTGTTCACTCCTTCCTCTCTTCAAAAGGACCCTCCACATAGCATTCCCAAAGATGACATAGGCCTAGATGGAAATTATTATCTATCAGGGCCTTTTGTGTGGAGTTAATTAACCTTCCTATATTCGCACATTGGTCTGTCAGACCTACAAATCAATAATTCGTTGTTTTCTCGAAAGTTAACATCACTGGGACTTTGCTGTTTTTAGTATCTTTTTAATTTATTGTTAGGCATTGTTTCGTACAGCACGCACGTTGGTGATGAATGGATATGTGACACTTTATTAATATTATCGGTCCGTGAGACCGACGCGAGTATTATTTACTATCCTTATAATGATTATTTCTTTTTTTATAATATTTTATTATTCTTGATGCTTTTATTTATTAGATGTCAGAGTTGTTTTATATAATTAACACTTGAAAAAAAATATTTTTGTTATTTAAGTTAAAGTTAAAAAAAAAATATTTCTTAAGAGACTGAGTTAAAAGTCTGTTTCTGACAAATAAAATAAAAATTCTGATATTTTTCAGTTTTTTTTAAATTCAATTATACCCCCTTCTATATAATAAATACCAATAATGCTTAAAAGTATATAATTAAAATAATACAGATGAGATCAAATCTCGGTCTGAGACACCGTGCGCAATTATACCCATGTGTGATGCCGAATTGGGCATTATGAGTACACGAAGGTTAAAAAAAAATACAAAAGTCATTTTATTCCATACACTTGCGGGTGACATATTACCCCGGATCACTTTAAGGTTCAGGATCGCCGGAAATCTGCTTGGACGGTAAAAATTTTCCATAAGGCAGGTTGCAATGAAAGACTTTCTAAATAATAATATTTGGCTTATTTATAAAGTGCCATTTTCATGAAAAATCATCTCAATGGCGCTGTACATATAAACATATAATAAAAAATAATGTAGGTCAGGGTTTCCCAACCTTTATTTCACCGAGCCAAAAAAAAAATTCATGCCCCAATTAATTAGTTTCAACAAAAATAAGAAACACGTTTTTTAAAATTAACTAAATTATTTATTTGAATTTCAAATAGATACAATAAAGAAACAATATATTTATTTCTTATGGATCTTTAATAGAAGAGTAGGTACACTTTTAATCATTAATTACTTTTACATTTACTTTTCTTTTAATTACACATAATATGTGTATAATATTATTATACTATTATTATTTTTAATTTATTTAAATTATATTTTTATTATTAGATAATGTCTAACAACTTTCAAAGTAATTTTAGAACAAATAAATAAAACTTTTAAAGTACTAATGAGATAATTGAGCTTGCATGCTCTGTACCAGTTGGTCGATTTTGGGTTCAGTCTTTGCTAGAGCTATGGTTAAATCGCTATGGACGGCAAGGCGATTTCGTTGTTTAGTTTTTATTAAAACTAAAGCTGAAAAACCTGTCTCGCGTAAATAAGTGGACGAAAATGGAATAAGTATTTTCAAAGCAAGAGAAGCATCTTTCGAATAAAGAAAGATGAATTCGGCGGGGGTGCGCATCACACGTCGTGGTGTGACTTGTCGAAACTTGGGTAGCAGCGATTGAATGACAATTCAGAACAGTTAATTTACTAACGCGTTAATTAATTTTTTTTTTCGGAAATGCAAAAGTACCTATTACGCCCCCCCCCCCTGACATTTCTCTTCGCCCCCCTGGTTGGGAAGTCCTGATGTAGGTAGTCTCAAAGATGCTCTTAACTTTGTGGTTACAGCGCGATTAGAGATGATGCCGTGAAAACTTGCCCTAAAGCTTGATCATTGACGAAATGCCCAAAAGAAATAAATAGACGAAGCTACAAAATAATTCATAAGAACGGTTAGAGGCATGCTTGGAGAGGTTGGAAAAGTGTCGGTTGTACAAGAAAGTAACTGGCATAATTATTGAACAAGTCCAAAATTGGACGGCAATGGGCAAGACACAAGCTCGGAGGACGGTCATCGGATTAGCAAACCTCGTTACAGTGGCGCCCAGCGGGAACCATAATGCCCTAAAACCCGCTGGAACGTCGAGATAATGAAGTTAGGCGAATACACATGGCAGCGCACAGCGTGAAACAGAAGAGATTGGAAACAGCTTGGTTAGGTCTTCACACAGCACTGACGAAAACCGAAAGATGATAAGAGTACAGAAAACATAAATATTTACTACTAGCAACGTAGCAACTAGACCTGCAATCCGGAGGTCGCGGGATCGAATCCCGGCGTGGCAAATAAATTTTATTCGATTAATTTGTGTTATTTCACAATTAGTTCATTTTAAATAATATATTGTATATTTGCGGCACGTTCCAGAGTGGAAGATACTCTCAGTATCGCCCTGGTGTAAGACCACCATTCAGAATTGAAACGTTGCTTGAAATTTTGTGCAATGCCGTGTTTGGTGACCAGATCTGAATAGCCAAATACTTCCCCACTTCCCCACTTTCCTCTTTCCCATCTCCTTCCCCTCCCCACTGCCTTCAGCCTCACAACATGCCCCAAATGCGGATGCCATAGTCTCACTGGCTTCAGATGGGAGCAGTTGGGATTCTTGTGCGGTATTTATATATAAAAACAAAAGTACCCGGCATGCGTTGCAACGTCACAAGAAAAAGATGTTTTACTTCTGTTGATTGAAGTGCTTTTGGATAAGTAATATTTTTTTATTTTTCCTTCTGGTACGTACACGAATAAATCAGCTGGCCATGTGAGAAGCGTGGATTTTCCAAATTTATTCTATCCTCAACCGCTTCCGATATCTCTGCCTCTCACTCATCTCCCTACCCCCTGTCACTTCTCCTCAGCGTGTCCTTTCCCATATGTCCCCCTTCCGCGAACCCTCTCTTCCCTCTATGAAATACTGACACTTTTTAAGCAACTCGTGCATCACCAATTGTACTTTTTTATAAAAAATTCATAACGATAAAGTTCATTCATACATATAGAAACCTTCACGGGCGTGCGCACAACAACTCACCTTAGGGACAAACAAAGAAACATTCATTTTTATTTACGAGAAAGATTATTAAGGATTTTTAAATATGTACCTCTTTTATGTAACATCCGCACAACTGCTTCTAACTGTCCGGAGTCAGTGAGACTATGACATTCCCAATCGGGATATGTTATGAGGCAGAAAATAGGAAAGGGAGAAGGAAAAGAAAGGTGCCGAAGAATCTGCATTTTCAGTTCTGGACACCAAACACGGCTAAAGCCATTCTAAAACATGGCTTTTCCGAATGGTGGTCTTACATCAAGCCAATATTGAGAGCATCTTCCACTCTGTAACCAGTCGCGAATATACAATTTATTATTTTTAATTAATTAGTTGTGAAATTGCACAAATTAATCAAATGAACTTTACTTGCGCTTGCGATTGGGATTTGAATCTGAGACCTACGGTTTGCTAATCGAGAGCCTTACCCAATATAGCATGAGAGCATGCTACTGATGACTGAATGCTACCTATTGGCATGTGTGTCAGTGTCGTTGCTAGTATTGAGCGTGCTGAAAAGAGCATGCTACTTACTGGATTCACGGGTGGAATGGGAAGTGTTCTAAGCATGTGTGAACTGGCTTGCCTATGAGTACGCTCATTTCGATCTGGTCTCAATTTGAACCCAGAACGATCTTTGTAATTTTAATTTTTTTTCGCAAAAAGTTTCTTAAATAATTGCGTTGCAAGCAATAAGATTACTTTGGTTAGTTCTGGGTAAATGAAACTGACTCTATTTTTTAATATTTATGTGACAAAATCTTGCTCATGAATAACACGTATGTTCAAGTGTTGGTTATGAGCATACTCATTCACGAGTATGCTCGAATCAAGCATGCTTATTTACGAGCAAATGTGTACAGTTGACGAGCATGTGTGTCAGTACAATAACAAGTTACCCCTGACTAACGACCATCGTTAAGTGTTTTTTAAACGCGTTGATCATTATAAGATATGTAGGTAAAAATACAACAGTGGAATTACATCTAATGTAAACATAACTTTTCAAATGATTCATAACGAGTCAAGAATATGTAATTTTTATCTACGCATAAATTTATTAGAGACCGGAGCAGATTCAACCTGCTACAGTCGTCTTTAGACTGACAAGTCAGAATATGGCTTCAATCTTCAATCACAAGAGCCTTGTCTCTTTATGATGAGGAAATGCTATTGTTATATTCATTTTACAACTCTGTTCAACATGTAAAAAAATGTATACTCATTGTTAAAACATACAAATATTAAATAAATAAAAAAAATATAAAAATCTCCGAAAATTAAGTGGGACCAAACTCTGTGTATAGCTTTTTCAGAATATTGCATTCAAATTCTATCAAGATATGATGAGAGAATTAAAAAAAACCATTATTATCATTATTATTATTACTAGTAAACAGCTGTGTTAACTGATGTAAAAAAAAAAAAAACATTTTCCCCCGATGAATAATGTGAGGTAGAAAATGTACAGTGTTCACAGATTGCATGCTTACATAAATATCTCTCAGATTACGTGTGTATTTTGTGAAAACAAACTCTTTTTGTGACTTTCGCCCCCTGACCCGGTGTCACCCGCGCTAAATTTATAATACCCCGCTGTGATGCGGCTCACATTATTTATCACATCGCCCACAAAGATCGTGTTCCCGCAAAGTAAAGGAATATTAAAAATGTGTGTTCATTTTTACGTTTATTCGCTGGTCGTCTTTTTCCCAAACGTGGACCATCGAACGAGGGATTTCCGGAAGCCGAAATATCGAATTATCGTCTTCCCGGGTAGCCAATTTCCAAATTGATCATTTTCCCGAAGTTTCCGAAAGACGATATCTGGAATTATCATCTTTCCCAGTGGCCAATTTATGGAATAACCAACTTCCTAAAGTTTCCGATAGTCGAAATTCCGAAAGCCGAAACTCATAATAAACCCAGAAATCTCACAATTGAAAGAGTATAGAAACCACATCCCGTTATGTGTAAAAACCGATGTCATTTCCGTCCAAGAACTCAAAGGATTTTTTCAAAAGGATTATACTCTAGTTATCATTGTTGAAATTAATATCTATGAAGAATTTCATTACACGGAATGGCTTCAGCTGAGTTATGCAACTTGAACCTATTTCGATTCTCCAAGTCTCATCATTATTTACTCCGCCTTACAAAATTATCCAATTCAGTGTGCATTTTTTTGTTCAAACAATATAATTCTTGTCTTAGAATGATACTGAGTATTACCTCATTTTTTGTTGTTCCATTTTGTTAATAAAAGGTTTTTTTTTATTTTTTTTTTTAGTATCTATAGCAAAATTTTTACATAATGTATTTATAAATTGTATTATATTAAGGTATTATAAAGTTTTTTTTTTCACAGTCCTCCTCACTAGGGTTCCCTGTTCTGAGGCGGCCTGTAGTTTTTCCACATTTGTATTTAGCATCCAGTTGTCTTTACATGGTCTTCAGTATGTTTTATAGTTCATTTTCACTTTGTTCTCTCAACCATATTTTTACTTTTGTTTTAAATTTATTTATTTCTGTTATTTTTTTTGTTTGAGTTGGTAGAGCGTTGTATAGTTTTGTCGCATTGAATTTCATATTTCTTTGTCCAAAAGATGTTTTCAAACTGGCTCTAACTAGAGTATTTTGATTTATTGCCCTGGTTGTGTATCTATGTTGGACAGTGGAGTATTCTGATATGTTTTTTTTAATTTTAAATAAAATATTTTTTGCATAAAGTTTTTGTATATTGTAGACTTGAATGCTTTGAAACAATTCTTCTGTCGGAGTTAATAACTAGTTTAGTAACTATCATGTCGAACTTTTCCCTTTGTGATACCAACCAAAACGACTTATCCACACCTTGAATACATCTGTCCACTGACTAATATACCTGATCAACGAAAATTTGTCATTTTATGTTACAACAGTATAAATAATTCCGTTTTTTTCATCCTTAGAAACATGTCCCAAAAAAATCATCAGCTGCCACTGGCAGTGAAACCCGCGTGGTGTCATGAAAAAAATTAATTAAAAAGGTTAATTTTCCTAATTATCAAACCTGACAAAGGTCATTAAGCGGTCAAGATTTCCACGAAAATCCTCAATTTATGCCAATAACCTTTTTAGGAATTATTTGTAGAATTCCGCACATAATTCTTATGAACCGGGCAATTAACGTTTAATGTAATAATTTGCTTACATTTGCATGTCCATTGCTTTTTATCAATGTGAGCACGCGTGTGTGAACAACATAGGTTTTTATATAAAACCGTAATTGTTTGCAAACATTATCACAGAAATTTATAACGTACCGAGGTATTAAAAATGTCACATTTAACGACAAACTTCTAGATCGTATAAAACTTTTTTTTACTACGGTATGAAATGAATTCAGTTCTTAAATTTACTAAGTAGATAGCTGCAAACCGTAAAATTTATCAAGTGAAATAATGGTTTGTAAGTTTTAAAGTTGTTTTTACGGTGCATGTCGCATTTTTTACCAGCCCTTCGGATGAGTTGACTACTCATCAAGCAATAACATCCAGATTGAATGTGAGATAGTTATGGATTTCATTCGCCAAAATGAACAATATATCCGCGTATATGTGGAAAATATCTACATGAAAAATGTATCCGTGTGAACCTATATGGTACCTTTATACTATCCGTACAAACCATTATAATAAGATGTCATCATCCATTGATCTGTTTTCTTGAGCCTAATTTGTTAAAAATGTAAAATTGGTTACTCATTGAAAGTGTAAATATTATTGAATTGTTGACAGAAAAATTCACGAATGTTTTTTTTTTACATGAAAGCCAATTTTCCTTAGGGCCTTTGTCATCTTTGGGGATGCTGTGTGGAGAATCTTTTTAAGGAAAGAAAGGAGAGGAAGTTCTGGGTAGGAAAAAGGTATGAGGGATGGATAGGAATCAGGAGATCAATGTGTCAGGAGTGACGGTCGTATGAGTCCATTCCTTCCGCAGCTGGGCAAGGCGATGGGTTGAGAGAGTCCGGCTGGAGAAATCAAAAGTTCTTCCTCAACCAGTCTCACCCGATCCCGGTTCCGCCCGCCATGCAATACAAGACTATTGCTCGATAGAGATCAGCTGGAGAGAACAAGGGATCTCCCGTTCCGGTCCGCCACGCTGCTGGTGGGCAAGCACATCCGCCACCAAGACCTAAACACACCTCACCCGATGAACCCGGGCACCCCTGCTAAGTTGCCAACTCTAGTGTTGGTGACTTAGAACTAATGTTGTAGTGTTGGTTATTCAATAATTGGTTCCCGGGACGACGATTGCCTATCGAATTGGAAACATGTCTACTATTTAAATACTGAATATTGAAGTAATAATGAATACTGAATAAGTCAAGAATAGCAAATTGAAGTTTCAGTTAAAAATTATACATCGAAGATTGAAAAAATCAATGTCCAGTATGGCAAAGTGAAGATTGCGTTGCAAAATTGGAGATCTGTATGTTTTGAGGGGAGCAAAATAACATTTTGTAAAGTAAAACGAGGTACATAAAGCAAAAATACACATTCTAAGAAATCAAAACAAGTAAATGTAAATTGATATATAAGAAAAATTATTGAATATGCAAAACCTAACTTTTTTCACAAATTCAGCACCTAACCAAAGCAAAGCAACCTAACCTAACCTAACCTAACCTAACCTAACCTAACCTAACCTAACCTAACTTTTTTCACGAATTCAGCACATATCGTACAAATATTCCAAAGACTTATGGCTTAATTTACAACTATGGAAGGCTATTAAAAACATTTTACATAAATATTAAATAAACATTTTTAGGCAGCATCGCGTCTATTGGTCGAGATACAGTACATATATTTTAGTATCAGTGATCGAGGAACCGGTGGATGCAATTTTTAGCCATAAATTTGTGTGTCTAGTTTGTAGTTTTTCTAGATTTTAGAAATATATTGTTAGTTTGTACAGCGCCTTTGAGGTGATTTTTCACAAAAAAGGCGCTATATAAATCATCCAAATATTATTATTATTAAATAATTATAAAAGAATAATAGCGATAATAATTAATACAGCACGTACTCGTACACACCGAATAAATTAAAAACACTTTTTTTTTCTAATTTTGCGACGGCAATTTCAAATCTTTTTTACTAATAAATCTTCGTCACCTTTTCAATGAACCAAAACAAGCACAAAAATCTTTCATTTTTTATTATGTTTATTAAAAAAGCTTCATTTTATTTTGTCAGGTTCCAGGAACAATCCACGGAGTGCCAACGGACAATTTGCCTTTCTCTTCAGACAGTCGAGCAATCAAAGAAGCTCATTTCAAATTGCTGACAATTGGAGGAAACTTAAAAGTGAAGAAAGTTAATCAAGTTCTGCTTGAAGATGTTCTAGGAAACTCAATCAAATTGAGAGGGCCCGAACAGCACTTTTACGGAGATATTACGTTTGAAAACGTAGATATTAATGGTAATATTATTTCTGTCTCGTGTTCTTATTGTTCTTTGTAAAATTAACTTAATATCACCATCTCAGCATGGATAGGCAGAGATGATGGACTGCCACAAACTCTACGAAGACAAACACGATTGATTCATCCACGTTCAAATGTTTATGTTTTTTTTTTAGATTTCTTTATTGTGTAATTATTAATTCCTGCGGGTTTATTAGTTGTTTTTATTGTAACGTTCGTTAAGATGTTTTTGCATTCAACGCTATACTGATATCAAACTGCGTTAAAGCCGCCGCATTCCAAATGTCTACCGATTTATTACACATTTTCCTTAATCACTTAAGGTTTTAAAGCTCTTACAAAATATATATTATTTTTGAAGATAATGTCTAGATGTTTTCCACGCCGAAACGCAAATTATATGAAATTTCCTCGATAGGAAAAAATTGTTAAGTATTATAAATACGTTTTTTTCACTTATTTTAGAAGTTACGTGTATGAAAAAAAATCACAGTTTTTCTTTAAATGCTATTTTAGATGTTTCCACGACATTCTTGCTCTATTTTAAACGAGTCATGTTTAATTAAATATTTTCACAATTTGCGCTTAAATTTTATCGGTTTTAATATTAGCAGCCTCTCTCTAACATTCAAATTTACATATCTCTCCAACTTTATTCCAACTAAGACGGTTATACCGAAAATAGTAATAAACTAGCAAAGACCCATGAAAATCACGAGATATTAAAATTGGAGGTTCTGTGAAGCTGAAATAAAATACTTGCCTTGGTATCATTGCCTTTCAAAAAAAAGTGTTGATAATTTTATTTTTTTAATATATATGTTTTTCATGGACAAATAGAGAGAAATAGATTATATTATTAGATTATTATACTAGCGCTATATAGGTACTCATAATCTCAATCTGTAAGAAATACAACAAAATTGTTCTTTCAATATCTGTATAATTTTGTGTTATTTTGTTAATTTGTAGAATTTTAACCTCAACACAGGCTTGTCCTAGTGAGGTTGCAAATTGTATTGCAAAAATTTTACCTGCAATGTAAAGAAACAATAAAAATAAAAAAAAATTATATTTATATTTCGAATGAAAACTGTTAGTAAAATCGGCCAAAATACGAAACAAAATAAATATATTTGAAATGAAGAATTAATAAATTAAATAATTTTAATAAAGATACAATTAATATTATGATTAAAATTTTTAGTTCATTGAATTATGTCTCGCAAAAATATTTCAGTTCTCTCACCGACAAATGAAATTAGTATTAAGGTAGGGGTAAATATTATAATTATAAATAAGACACACAACCGTTATCATGACTCATGACATTAAAATTATACCTACTGTGTGAAAATAAATTAACGTCATCCACTTAACACGATACCACTTAGCGTAAAATAGTGAAACGGAAACATTAAAAAAAAACCTTGTTTTTGTTGTCGCTGACTTACGTTGTTGGAGTTGATGTTAGCTTTATAATTCTCTCTACTTACACGCCACAGTTTTAGATCATTTAAACATGCAATTGCATGGTATACAAGTATTTAAAAAATAAAATAAAAATTTACTGCTCATATTTTCAATTTTAGCCTGAAGATTTTTTTTAGCATTCACGTCAATTCATTTTTCGAGTTGTCCGGTCACCATTTTACAACTGAATTTTTGCTTATGTGACTAAGTAGTAGGTAATGTGTTCACAAAGTTAAATGTTAACAAAGCATTTTACATAATATGTAAAAAATTATCTTAGGATGGGTTGTTTCAAAAAATTTGATGGATTCATCAAATATTTGAAGTTGATTTTCACGTTCTGTGTAAGTTCTATTGAAGTTCTGTAATTACATCGTTATAGGACAGTTGCTTCACAAAACTGAAATTATCACAGAACTTGAATAGAACTTACACAAAACGTGAAAATTAACTTCAAATATTTGATGAATCCATCAAATGTTTTGAAACAACCCGTCCTTAATAAGGATTATTTCAGAAAAAAGGATTTTCATCAATTATCCACCACTAAACATTACTTTAAAATCCCTAGCCACGAGATATCAAAAACGAAAAATATCAAAATTAAATATATGATATCACGAGATATCATAAATTTAAAATGATTTTCTCCCCGCAAAACGAACTTTATTTTTAGATAAAAATCAACGTTTCAATTTTTTTACGTGATAGCAAAATAGAGTAAAATATATATAAAATGTATAGCGGCGATACATAACCGACTCTAAAAATGATTTTCCCCCCCCATTATACCATTGAAAATTGTGGATACTTGCATACATTTTTTTATTTGTACTACGCTGTATCTAATAACTATTTATTCCAGGTGATAGCAAAATTGATTCAATAAACTCCATGCCAGTGAGGGACATGATCATGGATAAAGAAGGTGAAGATATCCATGTGTATGGAGACAAAACCTTCACACAGGATGTTGTTTTGAATGGACCTGCTGAGGTTAATGAGATCAATGGGTTTGACGTCACTAAGACCTATCATACATCCTTGACCACATCTGAAGATGCAAATATACAGGGAGACTTGGTAATGAAATGAAAACAAGGATTTATTTACTTTAAAGGCTATTTGTTTTATTGTAATCAAATAGTTTTATGCGGTAGATGCTGATCGTTTCTGCCTTTGTGAGTTATCTATCTGAAGGGAGGATTTATGTATTTACTACGCACGAATACAAATATAATTATATTGTAATTTGTATAAATTCTTAAGCCCCATTTTCGGCTTTTGATATTATAGTTTTATAGCTAAAAATGAGAATACTTAGAACTTTTAACATCATCGGGGGGCGGGAAATGTTAATCAATGTTTTCCGTAAAAATGAATTAAAAATATAAAATATATATTTATGAAAACTTTGCTTTGACACAATACCGATAGCGTATGATTACATTATTTCGTTGTGCATTTTTAATAAATTTCAAATGAATAATGATATTAATTTGATTAAATAAACTCATTGCCAATATTTTGCTACTGGTATTTGTGAAGCTATTTTAATGAGATGTGGTTTTGGATCACAATGTTTGCCACACCAGACGAAAGATAAATAGATTTTGTTTCTTACAGATATTTGATGCTCCAGTGACGATACTTTCCGACGGACGAGGATTATACAACAAGTTAGACAGTCTAAATGCCTTGGAAAATGGACCAAAGCGCTTAGAAGGGTCGAAGAATCGGATTGGTCAAATTATTCATGAGATAAACCGCAAACTTGAAATAGTTTCCCACGATATAGGAAGTGAGCAAAATCCCCTTTTTTATACCCCACTCGGGATACCCCAAGGTTTCTAAAATTCTGTGTTAAGGGTATTTAAGTAATAAAAATAGTAACTTTGGGCATGTATAAATGGGCAAATATAATCAGATTATAGGTTGGATGAAACACAGAAATTGGCGAAACATTTCACTGCTGATTACAAAAATGATCAATTCGGAAACCAACACATACAAATAGGTATCTCCACGCTGATTCGCATCATCACCCCGCTCAGAAGAGAGGACTCATCCATACTTTGGTAACCCGAGCGACCAGAATATGTAAGGAGCCAAAACTCGGATTAGAACTGACCAAACTCACCGATGCACTGGAGCGTAACGGCTACCCAGCAAGGCAGACAAGGCAAATCATAAGAGCCAAATCAGCACGAAACGAAGACAGGGTTGAAAAAGAGTCAAAAGGCTGCGCTTTCCTGCCTTCCGTCCATAATGTAACAGACAGAATTGCCAGGCTGTTGAGAAAAGAGAACATCAAGACGGTCTTCGGAACCACAACAAAAATTTAAGACCTACTGAGGTCGGCAAAGACTAAGTTTCCTCTGGAAACAGATGGAGTATATAAACTCAGCTGTTCCGGATGTGACAAGGTCTATGTAGGCCAGACAGAGCGGACGATCTCCAAAAGGATTTCGGAACACTTTCGTGCTTGTAAACTTGGCCACCCTGACAAATCGGCAATCGCCGAGCACTTAATCGAAACCGGCCATTATTTTGGATTTGTTCCTGAAGTCCTGGGAAGACCCAAAACTTACAAAGCACGCCTAATTACGGAGGCAATTGAAATCCATAAAAACCCCATCAATATTAACAGAGACGACGGAGCTAAGCTCAACAGTTCTTGGTATCCAGTAATTGACGGCTACACCAAAGCTAAACGCAAAAAACCATGCTGAATTTTTTCTAACACCAGCTCGTAGAGAAATGGAGCTGGCAGCACGGTATCGCTTCCACACACATAAGTAAACACTCTCACCAATATCATTTGCTCATCTGCCCTGATGATGGACACTGTAACGCTGTCTGAAATGTTGGCTAAAGAAGGAGGTAGCGAAACACGGCATAACACTCCAAAAATAATAACAAAAATTCTGATGGGGTTCAACAAATAATTTCAAACACATACCAGTATTGCCTCTTTGCTGTATACCTGTGCCATATACACTAACGTTGCAATGCGATCTTAGGAACATGTTCACTAGGTCACGACTGTATGGGGATTTTTTTTTCTTGTTTTGATTTGTCTAATAGTGATAAAAGGGTGTTTAATGAAGGTATAAAATCACGTAATTTTTAAAAAAATATTTGGATATCATCTTCTTCCTCTGGATTGACTTTGAAATTTCACATAATAGAGAATAACCCACCCTTGTTAAATCTTAAAAAATGTTAGATAAACCAATAAAAATTAACAATTTTTAATAAAACACGAAATAGAGGGAATATTTAAATTTATTTATAAAAATATATATTTGAATATAATTCAAATTATCTCAAAGCGGTGTATTCAAATACCAGCAAAATCCTTCTCACTCTCAATTTCGGCATTATTTTGTGAAACTTAATTTTGTGACTTTTTTTAAATGATTTCGTCAAAATTTACTACATTTGCTATGGAAGATTACAAAGAATATGGTTTGGTAAAAAAAAAAAAAATTTTAAGAAAATATTTAAATTTTCAAAACTTCGAAGTGAATCCGGAGGAAGAAGATCGTATCAGAAATTTGAAAAATTTCAAACACGTCGTTTTGAACCCATTTGGCACCCTTTTATCGCTCTTAGAATTTAAAAATAACATTTTTTGTTAAATGACCCACCTTAATGTTCACCCACCTGGCGTCTATTTTTTAAGCGGATTAATCATTTCTAATGTTGACTTTAAAACTGCTTATTCTGTTTATTTGTTGCAAAATGTTAATAGTTTAACTTTTTCAGGTAGCCCAACAGACTTTCTTTACGCTGAAGAATGGGGCTATGTTGACCTTATTATTGGGAGCTGCAAAGCAGCTGGTGTTAGATCTACTGCTGAAGAATCCTTCATAGAACTTCATGCTCTAAATCCCGGTCAATATTGCGGACTTCAGTCATACTGTATTTGTCCTAAGCATTATACGGTAAAATCAAATTATTACTCTTCCTAGAATGTTTATTTTTTCAACTGTGAAATACTTGGTGGAACTCCAACGCATTATTAAAATAATAAAAAATCATTTTTTCCACTTTTCTTAATACATTCATGAAAAATGTAATCTATTATTGGGAACCGCGTAAATTGTTTTTGA
Source organism: Glyphotaelius pellucidus (assembly GCA_936435175.1). NCBI lineage: Eukaryota > Metazoa > Arthropoda > Insecta > Trichoptera > Limnephilidae > Glyphotaelius > Glyphotaelius pellucidus. Next base: position 18,266,752 of record OW386548.1, read on the forward strand.
AATTAATAAACAATTTCATGAAGTTTGTTCCCAAGTTTGAGAGGAAAGTAGATCCAAAATGCACATACATCATTATAAACAGACAATAATTTTCACACGTCATTCCTTTATTTTTATAAATTCCAATGTATAATGTAAATACTCTGGAAACAAAATGTTAGTAAGAAACAATGCAAATTATTATGGGGAGACCACAATAAAATAAATTTAATGCTATTCCCAATTCTAACAGTAAACAAACCGGATAATAATGCTTGTAATTAATAAATTAATTCTGAGGCAGAGTTTTAAACAAAAATGTACCAGTCTGAATTGATTGAAACCATATGATGTCCGCCCGATAGTAGGCCGATTATGGTCTAATGGTGCTTGTTTGAATACGAATGAATTTAGTTGATTTTTCGGTGATGTGCAGTAGTTAAATAATGTTAAAAGAAAGTTTGAATACGGAAAAAATTCTTTCATTTATTGATTTTTTTAAGGTGTGCAGCAGTATTGAAAAAAAAATATCGGCGACACCAGGAAGCTTCGTCCCACCCAGTAAAAACTGCCGACATCCCATTTCCTTATATTTCAATATTTTTGTCTGAAACCGATTCGGTTGGAGAGATATAAAAATGGAATAAAGTTTAAGAAATTGATTCTATTTACTTAATTAATTTCACCTTCATAATTTCGACCACCGCAACATCGACCACCACAACACGGGCATGTGCCTAGCATGGTGGTCAAAAAATTCTAAAATTAATGTAACAAACAATTCAATGAATAAAGAATATTAAGAACATTACGAAATATTCTGAATAAAAATACACTAAAAACGGTATACTTTTCCTTATGTCAATCTATTATATCTTATGGTATAGTAGTCTGGGGAGGATGCTCTAAAACAATATTAGATCCATTAATTAAAGCTCAAAAATTGATAATGCGGACTTTTTACAAAGTACACTATATTCACCCCACGAAGGACTTATTTAAGGACTTCAAAGTACTCAATATAAAATCCTTATACGTCAAAAACATATCCACCTATTACAAATTCAAACATACGAAAAAAAATATTTTTGAATCAACCTACAATACAAGAAACTCCAACAAATCCAATTATATTATTCCACCAACAAAAACCTCAATGGCACAGACACAATTTAACTTTCTTGCTCCTAAAATCTTCAATAATTTAACAATAGAAATAAAGTCAATGGCCAAATACGACAGTTTCATGAAGGCGCTTGGGGACTTTTTGATCAGTGATTGTGATAATGTTAGTAGCCTGTTTCTCGTACTCAGATGAAGGTGTATATTTTGTTTATATGTGTGAGGATGTTGTTATATGGGAGTATGTACGTATGTGTGTATATACATGTATAGATGTGTGCACCAATATATGCATGTGTGCTTGCATGCACCCAGACTAACAAAAGGTAAAAAAAGTTATTACATCGCAAGTTATTACATTATTACATTACAAGTACATTTTTACAATCTTATGTTAATTTATTCTCCTTTCTACTTTCTATTTTTTTATATATACATAATTTCTACTTTTTATTTTAATTTCTACTTTTTATTACAATTTCTACTTTTATTATAATTTCTACTTTTTATTATAATTTCTACTTTTTACTATAATTTTTCCAATTTTTAGCATCATTTATACTTAAATCCATGTTCACACTAGATTCCATACTTCATAAATCATAACTTTTATCCATTGGTCACCATGAGACAGGCAGCCGCCTAGTATGGTGATCTAATATTCTTTATGTAAGTGTCACTAATATGTTACATGTGTTCTATAAATAAAATAAATTAATAAAGAAAACTTAAAATTTACTACTAAAAAATGATACAATATTGCATTGTAGATGAACACAATAGAGCATACTAATTCACGAAGAACAATAATCAGTAAGTGAAAGAATATCGCCTATTGTCAGAAACACGTGAAAAGCAATTTGTGAACTTGTTACTGTCTTGTCGTCTCAAGACTTGGTACCTTGTAGAAAACTTTTCCTTCTTTGCTGTAGCACATTGTCTTGTTGAAATAAATCTACACCTATTATTCACAAGCTATGTGTAAGAAGTAGGCACCTACTTACAAGTTTCGAAAAGCTTCTCCTGTCAAAATGATAATTAATCAATTGCCTTTGAAACTCTCTTACGAGATGCACAGAAATGTATGTAAATTGAAAATTAAATTATTTTGTGTCTTCACAACTTTTTCATATTTTTTATACGATGAATAAAAAAATATTATTTACATAGGCCAACTAGTTTCGACACTATCCGTATCATCATCAATGAAAATAATAAAGCACAGCTAAAAAGCTAATTAAAATTGGTCAACAAAAATTTTGTGCCGAATATTTTTAAATGTATTTTTTACTTTCGCACGCAGAATATACTTACTGTTCATATTTCTTCGCAATCTTTACTGAATTTCAGATAAAAATCTCAACCGATGGATCATCTTCAGTAAAGTCCGATTCTCTGAAGTATTCCAGGATATTTAATCTCATATCTCCCTTAGGATACTCCACTAGTATAATCACCACCATACTCGCTATCAGTAAACATTGCAGGTAAATTTTTTCTTTATCTTTGAGGGTAGATTCTAAGATGAGACTGAGGACAAGTGTTTTAAAAAATTTGAACAATTCATTAAATATGTAAAGTTAATTTTCACGTTCTGTTTAAGTTCTATTCGAGTTTTGTTATTATATCAATCGTTGAAATCGAAGTTTTGTATTCCCCCGTTTTCCTCTCCAAAACTGAACCAATTTTTAAGATTTTTTTCACCAACTTTATTTCGAACGTGTTATGCAGACCGGTGACCGGACAATTAGGAATGAAACCAACTCAGAACCATCTCAGAAAAGTCATTTAGAGTGATAAAAAATATAGTTTATCGGCTAATTTCAAATTATTTTTTTCATAGCTTTTAATGACTTTTCAAGGAGGTGTTGAGTTGACTTTATTTTCAGTTGGCATGGAACCATGCAGACCATATGAAACAAGGCATTTGATAACAACAACAATATCAACGAATTTACTTACGACAGTTGGCTTTTGCGATTATTCACGTCACGGCCACGCAATGGCAAGCCATTCTTTTTGTGAGTTACTGCGACCGTTCCGGCCTTGGATGCTGGTGCCGGATACGTAGCAACTCACGGCCACGCAATGACAAGCAAGCCTACCTGTGAATAGCTGCCGTAAGTAGCTAACAAGCAAGGCTCCTTGTGAGTAGTAAGACCGTCCCGGCCTTTGATGCTGGTGCCAGATATGTAAGAAAACCACCGCCACGCAATTACAAGCCAGTCTACTTATGAGTTCGCCGTCAATCGTCCCGGCCGCGATGATACCCGCCTAACATGGACGCTTTGGTAGCCGGATGCTCTCTCCTTAAAATGCATATATATGCGTGCTAACAGTACCCCTGCTGCGCACTACTTGGATCTTCAAATCTGTCAAATGGTCTTTTTCAAGACATAGCAATAGTCGGGCATCTCTGTGTGCCAGCGCTTAATATTTACAGTTTTTGTTAAGGCCTACAGGTCTTGTCCAACTGTAATAAAATAAAGTATTCTACAGACTAGTTGCTTCATAAAACTGAAATAATCACATAACATTCACGGAACGTGAAAATTAACTTAAAATATTTGATGAATCGTTAAAAATTTTTGAAACAACCCATCCTTGACGGCCTCCGTGGTCCCGAGGCAAGACTCTCGACTCACAATCCGAAGGTCGCGGGTTCGAACCCGGCGTGCGCAAATGAATTTAATTTGATTAATTTGTGTTATTTCACAATTTATTCATTTAAAATAATACATATAGTTTATATGCGGCACGTTCCAGAGTGGAAGATACTATCAGTATCGCCCTGGTGTAAGACCACCATTCAGAATTGAAACGTTGCTTGAAATGGCTTTAGCCGTGTTTAGTGACCAGATCTGAATAGCCAGGTACTTCCCCACCTTCCTCTTCCCTATCTCCTTCCCCTCCCTACTACCTTCAGTCTCACAACATACCCCAATTGGGGATGCCATAGTCCCACTGGCTCCAGATGGGAGCAGTTGGGACTCTTGTGCGGTATTAATGTAAAAAAAAAAAAAAAATCCTTAGTATCTTTCATAAAAGAAATCATGCCATTGAAATTTGATAAAAATCTGAAACGAATCGAGAATCGTTGTTTAATGGCGAAAATTTTAAATATCCAAACTAAAATTGTTTGTTTGTTTCATAAAATTTCAACAATTCTTCAAATTTCAAAGTTAATATTCAATTTCTAAAGTCCTATTCAAGTTCTGTTATTATCCAAGACTGTATTAGATAATATTAGAACTTTCACAAAACATGATATCCTACGTTTTATGTTGATGTTCAAATACAATGAGAAATTCAAAAGTGTTGTAGTGCCCATGGCGTATGAATTTTTTTTTTGAAATGATAAAACAATAATATCAGTTTTTTTATAAGAAAAACTCTCTTTCTGTAACTTTTGAAAGTTATACCCATCAACGTAATATAATTCACAATATTTCTATTTTTATGTGTCTTGTTCTCTTTCATATCTTCGTTTAGATTATAAGTGTTATCTTCTTCTTCAACAATAATATCAGATTTAAGCATATCCTTCAGCAAATTCATTGTTCTTGTGCGGGGTATTGTTTTAGTTTATTCTATTCACTCTACAGTTTTCAAGGTCATTGTGTGTAATATGTTTCAGTTTTGTTACACAAAGGACTTGAAAGTTCGTGTTGAAAATCCTTTGTACTAATTTACAATCCTTCTGCAAATATACATTTACCTTTGTCACAACGAGTACCAATGTAATTAAACTTGCTGTTAAAAATCACCTTTGTATCTCAAGCACCCAAACAATTTAATTTTAATAACACTTTTAGTTTCTGTGTGTATATACGAGAAGATTTTTTTTTAGAAAAATTTAACCAGTGAAACCAACAACTAAATTTCGTACCTACTTCTACTTATTGCAGTTTTATGATAGTTCATCTTGTACGAGTGCAAGTTGTTAAAATTTTGTTGCCTCATTTAAGAGTAAAAATTAGGCAGGTGATGGTAATACTTACTTCTTATCTACTGGTTCTTTTTGTGTGATCAACATCCTTGTCGCAATGTGCTAATTCAAAATTGCTCTTCAAATGTACTCTCTCAATAATCAGCCGTTATTTTTACTAGTTGAAATTCCAAAATCGAGCTCTATATTTCGTCAAAGGTACTATTTGAGAAATAAAGAGCACTGTTATTAGGTTAAATTCAGTAGTCAAGGGCATTTTTGACGTGATAACGTCTTATAAATCGATGAACGCCGGCCGCATTCACGAAAAAGCACGACTCATTGTCACGCTGTCACGATGTCACGTTGTCACGATGTCACGATGTCACGATGTTACGATGTCACGATGTCACGATATCACGATGTCACGATGTCACTTTGTCACGATTTCACTATGTCACGTTCCGTCTGAGCCGGGCGTACAAGCGAGGGCGCGGAACAAGCGTTCGGCCTAAGCGTTCAGCGAGAGCGCGGAACAAGCGATAGAGAGGAACGATCGGCCTAAACGTTCGGCTTAAGCGTTCGACTCGTGACGTTATCGCGTAAAATTATCGTCCGTAAACCGACTTTACAGACAACCAAATTTTTCTTTTAAGAGAAATTTTATTATAAAAAATCGATATTCCAGCTGGCGATGGCTTGTTAAATAAATTCTAATGAAGATTTGGCTGACGTGTTTGCTGTTTTATAGTTAATAAATATAATTTGTTTTGATTTTGAGTTTAATAACACTGTTAAATTGCAAGTAGACATTTCACAACAAAAAAATTGTTTTTATGAAATTCCTGTTTGAATTTTAAGCATATTTTGTATGTAGCAATGCACTGTAATCCGCCGTTTCCACTAACCGAGAGCTAGAAAGACTAGTGAAATTTATAAAAAAAACGCTTCTGTATAATGGATTGTTTCAGATCTGATATTAACCCAAACCCTCACGATGAGAGAACTTGGATATCGTGGCGATCTGAAGCACAGAACGTGGAAGAATTCTTTGATTTAAGTGGAGAAATTACTGGATTCGTATCTGATGTAAAATCCTTCTACAGTAACGGAGAATACTACGCCATTATAAGTCAGTACTACGATGCAGGACTCGACTCGTACAACCTTAATACGATCATTGTAGTCCTTGACTTTGCACGGGTAATATAATCATTTCCTAGTTTCAAAATTTTCTCTAACAATTTTTAAAAATTGCAATAATTAAGGAACTTTCATATAAGACACATTGTTGCACCTCACATATGTTTTTCGGTACCGTAGAACTGTTAATTGCCTACGAATTTTGGTGGAGATGATATCGTTTTATACCAAATCCATCTAGTAATACCAACCTACAAACTTATAAAAATAATGTTTTGTTTTCATAAACCAAAGGCTTATTTATTTTCAGATGTCTTTTATTAGCAATTTTGTGAAAAAATTATCTAAAAATTTTATAAAAATACCTTAATTTTGTTTGAAATTTAGTTAAGTGCCTACTGCTAAAAACCTTTATGGTATTTCTTAAAAGTACGAATGTTGTTCGTGTTCTGAACGGTATTAATAACAATAATTAATTCTCATTATTTTTACATAAAGCACCTTGAAGTGCTTTTAAGAACCTTTTGTTAAAACAAGTGAGTTCTTAACTAACTTACTAAACCCTGTGGGTTAATCCTTTAAAAACTAAGGATGGGTTGTTTCAAAATATTTGATGGATTCATCAAATATTTAAAGTTGATTTTCACGTTCTGTGTATGTTCTATTCAAGTTCTGTTATTACATCGTTATAGGACAGTTGTTTCACAAAACTGAAATAATCACAGAACTTGAATAGAACTTACGCAAAACGTGAAAATTAACTTCAAATATTTGATGAATCCATCAAATTTTTTGAAACAACCCGTCCTAAGAACGCTCCACTTCCCTAGAGGAATAAAAATGATAATGTTAAGCCCAAGTTTGTTGCATTAAACTAGAATCTCAATTAAAGGCTGTAAAATTTACTTTTCACCGTTTGAGAAATATCCCTGTTTAAAATGAATCGGTGCTTTTAAAATTCTCACGTTTACGGACCGGTGACGGTACAAAAAGGCAAAACGTTCCTTATCACAATAATGCTACAGCCCGCTCTTACACATTAAATAATGGTGAGACAAAAGATGAGACACACAATGTTCGTATGTCTGTTTTCTCCGAAGTACTACTTTTTCATATTTATAAAAAGCATTAACTTTGTGGCTCGCCATAATTTACAACAAAAAAAAACTAAAATTTATTTGTATGGTACGATTTTAAATTTTCACAGCCAAAAGTATTTTTATTATTTATTTTTGGGGTGTTATGCCGTGTTGCGCTACCTCCTTCTTAAGCCAACATTTCTTTCGTCAAGAGAATATTAGAACTAACCTTCGATACAGAATATTGACAGACATTTTCGTTATTTATTTTTGGGGTGTTATGCCGTGTTGCGCTACCTCTTTCTTTAGCCGGCATAACACTCCAAAAATAAATAACGAAAATATCTCTTAATATTCTGTATCGAAGGTTAGTTCTAATATTCTCCTGACGAAAGAAGGGCTCTTCCGAAACTGGTAGAACGTGAATAATATAAAATTAATTGTAACATATTTATGTTTACCACTTTTTCCATTGGAGGGAAAAGACATACGTACATTGTGTGTTTCACCTGTTGTCTCATCTTTATTTAAGACTTAAGAAAGAGTTGCAGCATTATTGTGATAAGGAACGTGTGTTCTTTGCCTTTTTGTACCGTCGCTTTCCGCTTTACATTATTATTGTCCAAAAACATACAATCTGTGTCAAGTCACATGCTACATGATTCCATTATACTTATTGTTTTCTTTGAGACAATTAATCCACTGCCACTAGTCGGGAATATAGAAAGCATATTAGCCTGTGACGACAAATTAGGCAGGACAAATATAAATGAATATATTATTATAATATTCTACATGCATGCAGATGGGTGTGTTATCTCCCAGTGTGTTCATTCTATATATAAGCTGTCCTTGTGCAAGACCCCGATCATTGTCATGGAAGGTATATCAAAGGCTTTGGCGCTCGTTCTGGTGGCAAGCCGGTGGAGGGGTAGGAGAGGGGGGGGAGTTGAAGGGTGTGGAGTGGTGGTGACACACGGTTTAAATCCGTGCAGAGGGTGAAAACACAGGGTGTCAAGTACGCCAGCAAGTGGGTTCATAATGGAACTCTTCGTGACGGGATCACTCTTTAAAAACACTCGTGGCATAAATTATCATTATTATTATTTGACTGGAAATTAATCAAATTTGCTGTCATATTACGCCTACGTCTTTGTTTTTGGAATCTGCAGCGGCTATATGGAATATGACACGTGTGGTTAAAGCTATGTATGACGGCCTTGGTAGTTGAGTGGTTTTAATCATTTGCTACGATACCGGAGGTCGCGGGTTCAAATCCTTGTGTTTTTAAAAAAAAATGTGGCACCTTACAGAGTGGTATATATTTTCAGAATCGCCCTGGCGAAAGACCACCATTAAGATTTGAAACGTTGCTTGAAATGATCTTAGCCACGTATGGTAGACCTAAATAGCCAAGAACTTACCCAACTTCCTTTATCCCATCTCCTTCCCCCACTATTTTTAGCCTCACTGGCTAACTGACGGTTGGTAGCTGTTGGATTCTTGTGCGGTAGGAACTCACAACTTTTTTTATGTACACACGAGGAGCTTGTCCGAACATGCGCTTCTTCTTTCTAGTTACAAGGAAGTCCACCCAGAAGCCGCACAATTGAGTGGAATGGATGTCTAGTATAGCGAAGCTCGGTCCTTTTTGTGATCTTTTTCATTATTGGGGCTTTTACAATGGATACATGTTAACGATGTTCTAAACAAGGGTTAGTAATAAATAGGTTGATAATAAATATATTAGTAATAAATAGGTAAGATTAAATAAATAGGTTAAAATAAATTCTTTCGTTACAGTGGTTTAAAATTGGACAAGCTTTAAAAAATATATAATAATAATAAACTGATATCATCAGAAATAATTTCTTATATAAAAAAATGTTTAAGTATGTTTTGAACATCGTGTTTGTAACATTAAAAAATATCGATATCATTGGTTTATTTGTGTAGGCGAGGAATCGGTGGGTTTGCTACATAATTTCTTTGTGTACGGTGACGTTGCAAAAGGTTCTTAAGTAGGTACTCTTGAATTGACTACACTCAGGAGTTAATATATATTAAGCGGGTATTTCACCATCCTCCTCATAGATTATTCATACGTTAACGTACATTTTAGATTAATTATACAAGATTTATTTATTTAAAAATCTGAGTTTACGATTCGGCACTTGAACCTATGAATAATGGCTACATATAGGATAAGTTAGCTGAGTTTTTTTTTTACCAGTTGCGAGTATTTGTTTATTTATCAATATTCGTTATGCGTGTGGATAAGCTATGAGGCGGATGGTGAAATACCCCCTTATTATTGCTGTTAATACAAGTTTTGCTTTTCATAACTATTTTTTTTTTAGTATAAATGCAGCACTGTTCCAATTGGCCAGAGCCGTAAAACTAAATCATCGAGGGGTACGTTGCGAGGTCGAGGGGAGCGGGTAGGAGAATTAGATGGGGTAGGAAGCGATCGGGAAGATCTGGTCACTAAATACGGCTAAAGTCATTCTATCGACATTTTCATTCTGTACGGTGCATGATCTTTCACCAACGGAGAGTAGATATTTTATTTATTTTTATTTTGGTACCATAAATAAACATCCTGGAAGTGTCATTACGTATTACAAATTTTTAAACGATTTTATAGAACAACTAATGCAGACCCGAAAAAAATCACGGGATATAAAATTATAATATATTTAATAATTTAATGAAAAACAAATACCTTTGTATAACACCACTATTTTATTAACAATATCAACATGTTTCGAAAACTATGTTTTCTTCGTCAGGATAATAAGTCAATAATAAATAACAAAAGACAAACAAGTATAGACTAATTAGAACATAGACAAAATATTAGAAAGGAGAGGTGATTAATTACCTAAAATATATCATTAAAAAAAAACAATTATATAAAATAAAATATAAAAATTATTTTAGAATGGGTAAAAATTACATTAACATAATAAAAAATCTTTTAAAAGGAAAACAAGAAGTCTAAATAACAAAATAAATTATTATAAATATAAGTATTAATACGAAAATAAATTTAAAAGATGGCTATTTTTAAAAAACGTTTGGTTATTTATAATATTTAATTTACTATTAACACTTTTTCTAATTTCTAAAATTTCTAAATTATCTAATTGTATACCCGTTGTGTTAGTGTGTAAAATTTTTAAACCTTTATTAATATCAAAAGAATGACCTGTTTCCAAAATGTGGTTTGCAAATTCTGAATAATTATTATTATTTAAACATCTTAGATGTTCCTTAACTCTAATGTTAAAATTTCTAGAAGTATTTCTATGACACCCCAAAGTAAATATGCCTATTTTGAAGAAATATTTAATAATTATTTATATTTAAAAATAAATTCTGCGACCGAAAATCGAACCCCGATCAACTGCTTGGAAGGCAAATATGCTGACCGTTACACCACCAACTATAAGAACGGCGACATAAATTCATTAATTGTACCTACTGACAATATAGGAATTACATTTTTTAACTGAAGGATGTTACTTAATGGTGATCGAAATAGTAATGTTTATCATTTGGTAATTCGATTTTGCTATCATATTTCGATGCCGGGAAGGATAAATGGCTTAAGCGCCGTGCAGCTGGAAAGGAAGAGTGGCCCAAGTGCTGTACAGCTGTATGACGCTTTAGCCATTTTTCCTTTCCAGGTGTATTACTCTTTAGCCGTTTATCCTTTCCGTCGTCGATATTATTATGTCTTTGTTTGTGAAACCCGTGGCAGATGTTTTTGTGTTGAATACCTATTATGTTGGTACTATTATTCGTACCATTACGGATTCACATTATAATATAACAACAATAATTAATTATAATTAAGTATTATATATGTACAATAATGATTATTATCATTTGATCGGTATAATGGAAATAAGTTTCGTATTATATCAGAAATAACAGACAATGACCGTCATTTTCAGTTGGTAAGACAGTAAATAATATTTTCCGTTATTCAAGCAAAAGTTTACAAAAAAATATTTGGTTAGTATTTATATTTATTTTATTATAGATCGTCAAATTTATAATATTTTTGATAAAAACTTATTCTACTTTTCAAACACGTCATAAAACATTACAAAATATTCGTACGCGAGGAAATTATTTCGTTAAAATCATTGAAAAGAATCTTTTAATTTGACAATAGGGCAAATTTTATTGGACTATTTGATGTGGTTTTATTTTACAGGTTAGATGGGTAGATGCTAGATGTTTAGGGTTGTTTTTACTTCGAATAGGCGTTTTAATACCGTTCCGCAACTTTTCGTCCTGCGACAAAACATCCCCGACAAAATATTCTCTGACAAAATTTCCTAGGGACAAAACATTCCTAAAAAACACCTTACCTAACCTAACCTAACCTAACCAAACAAAAAATGGAACAAAAATAATACAGACATCCTGTAACGACAATAAATTATTGTTCAAAAATAGTAAAATAAGGTTATGCTAGGTTAGGTTAGGTAAGGTTTTAGTAGATATTTTGTTGGAGGATGTTTCGTCCGTAGCAATTATTTATCTTTTTATTTATTTATTTTTTAATTTTTTATTTTTTTTGTGGGGAATATTTTGTCGCGGGATGAAAACACTAATTACGTTTAATACGACTTTCAGCCTTATACCGGCAATAAAATTTCCAATCGTCACCTTGTCTTAACTATAAGTAATAGGTAGCGAGAAACCTTAATTGGTGAGCTCTTGGGTAACGAAATAAGTACAGCTTTTCTCTCTGAAAACATGAGCTTTTGTAAGCTTGTATTTAACCGTCGCAAAATAGGCCGAATTGTGTGTTAGTTAATGTATAGTCAGAAAATAAAGTTCAAATAAGACTCTATCATAAAGGACAGCTTTGTTAGCAAGATTCTGCGAACGAACGAAAAATGCAAGCTTGATTTCGAGATTTTAAAAATGAGCTCTACAAGAACAAGTACTTTTATATAATGTGTTTATGTACATTATTCACCGTGTATTTTATATTCTCATACAAAGCCCTCTAGGTGGCAAAATTGATTTTCATCCAGAAAATCCTATATTCCGCTTCTCGTCAATATATCTTTCCATCAATCGATAACTTGCGCAGATTGGTACTTCCATCTAAGTTATTTAGGGGTGTTATATTTTTAGCCGTCATTATTGCTTACCCCTATCAAATCGGGCGATTTTATAGCTGGGTACATTATGTCACCCTCGACACATGACCCGATATAATCTGATTAAATTGGGTTGCCCCATCGGCGCAGTAGTTCGGGTCACAATCGGGCATCCCTAAGTGCCACTTCTGCCCCTTTGACTTGACTCGCGTCAATTACGGCTAAGTCCCGACTTTTCTGTCGGCTCAGTTATGTCAATTAAAGCCGGTCTTCGTTTCCCGTGAGCGGCGAGTATGACTGCTAATTGAGTTTTATAATTTCAATACCCGCTATATCCGATTCTTTATCAAATTGACCTGAGTATGACGTCTTGTACACATTTTTGCGTGGAACAAGATGAACCTAAATTGAGTTTCAAAACTTCCCTTATCACGATCAAAAACCATCTTAAAACTGCGAGTGAGAAACAAAACCCGCTATATCATTCAAAAAGTTACTATCAAAACCCGCTACATCGGAATTCAATCAATCACGAGCAGTTATTTTGCCAAAATGACGGGTTTAGAAACACGCGCCCTAGGTCAGTTGAGTTTCAAAAGCCCCTATATCGTGAGTAAATCACGAAGCGAGTATCAAAATCCGCTATATCCGCTAGACACACAATGAAAAATTAAGTCTTTTAGAATAAGTATTACTCCAATTCATAATATAAAAAATTAAAATGCATAATATAAAAAATTTAATTAAAATGCAATTACGCTAGAGATGTGACAGTTTTTTGCGGTTTTCCCAGAATCAGTGAAAGTTGATATAACGAATTTAGAAATTAAACGACTCAATTGCTATTATGATTGAAATAATATTTCGTATATTAAAATAATATGAAATGGGAACAAAGACTCGAACTCGGGACCTCTACTCTCTCCGGGAAACGTACTGCTAACTAAGTACCTCATTCACGCACTGTCATTTTTATCTATCTTATGGTTTCTTCAAAACTATGGTTCTTTTTTAAAATTTCGTTTGTCCGAAGTTGGCATACATCTTTATAAATCGTAAGCATGTCTCTATCACAAGCTAAACTTTTTGAAGTGAAACTTCTTTAGCGCCGTTAATGACTCGAAATTCGGGTGAAATGGAAATGCGTCACAACTCAGTTATACCCAAATACTCGGTTCTAATATATTCTAATGCGGTTATTTCGCGCTTTGGCACGTGCCTTCCTTAGCGTAGTGGGCAAGGTGCCTGACAAGTCTCAGCGGCCAGAGAGACGGAAGGTTCAAATTCTAAATCCAAAAAAAAAACATTTTTATTTTGTGAAATCAATTTCCAATCTTCAAACCACTTTAAAAAAACAAACAAAAGAAAAGAAAGCTAGATTTAGCGACTCTCTAGTTTCACTTCTACCGGGTGTGAATTACACACTCTGCTTTTTTAATAATATTTTAAAACAATTTAAAACTTTAATTTACTTAATTAATTTTTTTTATTCACATAATTTATTTCTATTCGTAACCGATTTCACCCTATTAAGGCCATGTTTAGACTATCAGAATCTTAAACTATGTTAATTAAATTAAGACAATATTAGCGAAACGCAATAAAAAATTGATTTAGAAAAATTATAAAAAGATACGGTCACGTCTAGGACTTTCTAGGACTCGAACCCAGGACCTACACCTTGCCGGAGCGGAGCTCTTCCAACAGAGCTAATGTGTCCCTATCCGATTTGGTCATATTTAACTCGTATCATACTTCCACTAAGAACTACCAAAATTAATTCAATTTTATGAACGCATATTTTTATCAGCTGCTATCTTTATGGAACTATTGAGAAAGTGTCTTGGATAAATTTTATCCATTTTTAATTTTAATATGCCACATCCATAGACTTTTCTGCAAGTCTAAGGTGAATATTTATTTTTATTTTAAACTTAATAAGTAAAACCTCAAATTGTAATTTTTAATTAAATGAAGACAATATTCGCGAAACTCTCTACTAATTTACGAATCCTCTACTATTTTTCCCCATATTTTTGACAGCTATCTTTTGAATGATTACAAAGTTCTTTAACGAATGTATTTATAATCTAGATCAGTGGTCCTTAACCTTTTTGGAGGTACCGAACCCCACCAGTTACGTAAGCGCATACACCGAACCCCTCCTAATTTGAAAAATAAAATTAGATTTTTACAAATTGAAAACATGGTATATATTTATACATAGGTGTACAAAATGAAAAATAAATAAAAAAAACAAAGATCAAAACATTAAATTTCAATGGTTAAATCAAAACATGAAACGTATTAATTAATATTTACTTCAAATCAGTGTGACTTCTGCTGTTGCCTTTCAGAAACCAATTCAGAAATTCGGGGCTTTACCTTGGCAAGTGCCACTCTCATGTCATTTTCACAATAAAGTCTATTCCTCTTCTTCGTTTTTATATCCAGCATCTTCGAAAAGGATTGCTCGCAAAGATATGTTATATTTTTATAACAAACGGTATAAAAATCTCCAGAGCTTTATATGCTTTATAGCAGGATATGTTTCCATTTGTTGACACCAAAACGTTGAGAGCGATGTTGTTCTGAAGAGTTGCATCAAGGTCTTCGTGATTGATGTTGACTGCTGTCTCAACACTAAACGTGAACGGCTGTCTCACCCATGCTGGATATGACTCTCTTGTAGGGAAGTATCCATCGAGAGAGTTTGCAAGCTCATCTAAGTGCGTGGCAATGGCTTGCTTCAGTTCCGCGGGTATTTCAGGTACATCTTCGTTCTCGGGGGTCTTGACCTCCACCGAACCCCCGAGACTGACTCACCGAACCCCTGGGGTTCGATCGAACCCAGGTCCATTGATCTAGATAATGTCTCGAATAAACACACTTTTATTTATTATTTTATATATTACATGTTATTCCAAAAAAAAGTTAATATTTGTTCGTAAACCATTTTCCTTCTTTATTCTTTTTGTAATAAGTAAGTGTCTGTACTTTATTTAATATTATTTTGTGAATATTTTCAGCGAACCACTACAACAGTTCAGAGGCTTCCTAGTTATGGAGCTTGGGTTATAGAATTACTGGAGACCAAACATGGATTCAACCTCTTCGTCGGAAATACTTTTGACTCGTGGAAAAACTCAGGATCGGATTCGGAAATATTTAGATTCAACCCTTCAAACTACCAGGTATTATTTGTTAGTTAGGTATATTATTAACACAACACGCGGAACATAATATGAATATAAGATGAGTTATAATCTAACGCTCGTACCAGGAACCCGTGCCACGGTACTGTCTTTGCGCTCCACCGCAACACTTTCATGACGGTAGAAGAGTTACTTAACACGCTGAAAAATGAAGTCTCTCAAAAACCAAAACTAACATCGAAAAAATTATTATTCATCTTGATAATGAAGTTAGATCTGAAATATTAAGAATACAACAAGAAATAATTCAACTACAAGACAAACTAATCGAAAAAAAACGACCAACTGGAAGGAAACATTAAAAAATAATGAAAAACGCAATAACACCATCCTATGCCCAGGTATTATAGACAACCATAGTTGATCCTCGAGAAGAAGAGAGATTCTCAACCATCATATCGTTGACCAAAAATATTGCATAAGAAATTGAAAAGGTAATTATGAAAGAAATATAATTAAGTAACATAAAGGTAAGAATAAATGGTTTGAGAAAAACAAAAGAAGAAAAAAAAATAATATCGTGCCCAAAAAAGGAATATGCAAACACGCTAACTGATGAAATAAAAAAAACTGAATGACGAATTGGTGGTCGATGTTATTTAAAAAAAGACCAAAAATAATAATAAAAGGATTAAAATCAAATCTTACTGAAGACGAAATAGTTTGCGGAATAATTACACAGAACGAAAGAAATTAAAGACGTTTACAAGGAAAGTAAAGACAACAAAATCACACTAATATCGGAGATAAAGAATACAAACAGAAATGAAAAGCAGCACCATTTTACTAGCTAATCATAAAACCGGTGGCAAAATGCGAAAAAGTCTTGTTGCACTTGGTAAACTAAATAAACAGTTTCAACGAGTAAAAATTGAATACTGCAACCCATTACCCTAATGTTTTCATTGCTGTTTGTTAATGATACATATTATTAATTACATTTCTTACGAAAACATAAATAATACCACAATATTTAAAAGTATTTCGAAAATCCCGCCTGCAAAGTGTTAGTTTTAATACAATGTGATAATATACAAATCTATGCATGTGATACTAAGTTTGCAAATGTGAAGTGGATTCCCACTTCCAGCGATAACATTATTGCTATATTTATTACTACCCAAATAATCAACGCAATCGACGACTCATATACAATGGACGAAAAATTTTTTGACACGGTAAATAAAACAAACGATTTTATAGATATAAAACCTACAGCCAGCCTAAGAATAATTCACATGGACATTCGATGTTTGGAAAGACATTTCGTAGAATTTTCTGATAACCATTAAACATTTAAATAGACTTGACTCTATAATATGATCAGAAATGCATTCATCGAGTGAAATTAATTATAATATACCGGGTTACTTGTACTACACCACAAAGTATAAAATCTACAAAAATAGCGGCGTTTCTAGTAAAGGTGGTACATAAACTAATAATTAAAGTAATTTTGAAAAACAACCAACATTCCCTTCAGCAACACTGTTCAAAACATTCGAAGTACCAAAAATTTAAGACTTCTATAAAAAAGATTCAATATTACAAATATCCAAAGAAAATGCAATAATTTTTTTTTTAACTTAACTCGTCATTAGGGCCAAAATTTAAGATCCCAATTCCTCTATTTTCAACATAACAAATGCACAATAATTATATAATACAAAAACATTAAATAATTCAATAGTCTTCCCGAAGAAGTAAAAAAATAACAGATTTCTTATCTTTCAAGAAAAATGCTATAACTTCATTTCAAGTCAAATTAAAATTTTAACGTCACAACATCCTAGTAGGTACTTGAGATTATATTTATTGTACACTCTAGTTTATAATTATGAAATAACTCCTACACCAAGCTCAAGAGCAAGATCTCTTAATTGGTGTAGAAATCCTTTAAAATATGTATTTAAATATTTTGTTTTTGCCAAAATATTATGTTATAATACTGTAACAATGTCATAAATTAATCAAAAAAAAAATGGTCTCACATAAACTAAACCAGAATCCCTTAAGAAGACGTTAAAAATTAAAACTTAATCACGATAGTTTCAATATGAAACGCGTCCGGTTTATTCTATACAAAGTGAACTGCCGAACAAAAAAACTGCCAAATCACAATGAAAGATATAAGGATGTCAAAATAATAGGTAGATTGGTACATACATGGGATCGAGAAGAAATGGTTTTTTAAAAAATCAGAAGATGAAATAGGTAGATTTTTTATAAAAACCATTATACTTCACAGCGGTTCGACTTCCACCATGATCACGCGTCATCTACCGACCACCATCCAGTATGATTCGAAACTTCAAATTGGTGTCATATGTGATTTGTGATTTTCACGGGGAAAAGTATTATTGTGATATATTTTTTGGGTATTATGCCGTGATGCGCTACCCACTTATTTTGCCAAGGTTTAGAACAACGTTACAGTGTTAATCATCAGGGCAGATGTGCAATGGTTTCAGTCATATTTAGCGACTAGATCTAAATGACTTTCGGCTTAACTGTTTTCAAATTCCATTTTTTCTTCATTTCCCCCGTTATTCCGCGTTTCTGAATTTCATGCTCACGGAAACGTTCATTGAATATAAAATTCATGTTTTTTTCCTCTGAGCATGTCACCTACATACAGAAAAGACGAGACGTGACAAGTAGAGACGTGTGCTGAGAGAAAACGTCAGCTCAAACCCTGAGGTGAGCACCAGCATTAACATCAGCAACGAAACGATTAAAAAAAACTCATAACTAAAATGCATAACCTTTGCTCAAGCCTTAAAATGCGTACGCACTTAACAACTCGTTCCTTCGACATTAGCTAGGTCTTTAAATTAACGTTAACATAGCACTCTTTTTAGGGTGAATTCCCTTATACAAAAAAAAAATTACGTTATAGCATTGTCTTTTTTTTAGCCTAAAAACTTCTATGAGCATGTTCACATGCGCTTACGTAATCACGTACTGTGACAAATTACTTTTAAGTAATTTCGTGACATATATTTTGTCAACAAAAGACGTATGTGGAAGACGACATTGTTTTTTAAAACATATGCAGATTGAATAACCGAGCTCTCACTACTTGTTTTTTTTAACGTATCGTCTTGTTGTTGTGTGCGGAGTGAATAAATACTGGAGTCTTTCGGCTGATAGAAAATAATATTCGTTCTTCACGGATTGCAAATCACGTGTTGGTCTTTGACGTATCATAATGATTGTACTTTAAAAACCTATAGATCGTAATGATCTGTGTTATATATGTACTTACTGCCATGGAAAAGGTCTTTATTGGTTATAAATGTTAAAAAAAGTTGATCAAGTTGTTGGGTGTTTAAGTTACTGTGCTCTATGAAAATTCTATCGTATACACATTTGTGTAAAATGTTTTTTTAAAGACAAAATATTCCCGGGTATTTAATATTCTCACACAAAAATTGTTGCTTTGGCCAAAATGGAGGACTAAGTTTGAACATATGATAGAAACCCAATGCTTTGGTTAATTACTTGGTAAAAAGAGAGTAGATGTACAGTAGTACGATCATAAGCACTTATATTATTTGTCTTCTTCGGAGGGTCATATTCTTCTGTTTGCCACGATCCTACCAAACTTATCCCAATCCTCAGCCAATCAATGTGCTCCTCCATACCCTGAATACATTTTTTTACTGATGAATGTTCTTCAGCCACACAAATCAATGGTAACCTACAATAATTCTTTGGTATGCTATTCATAATTAATTTCTTCGCGTGGGTATTAAACTCTAGAGCATTGTTTTTTTTGTAAATAAACGCAGATTCTCAATTTGTGATCAGCTGAGAAACACAAAAGCATGACCTTCATATTTTGAACTTGTTTCTTCAAGCATTTGAGGAGTACAAAAGTACCTTTCATACAATGAGTAATGTTAAAATCAACTGTAATCTTATAAATTGGCTGTGGGTCAAAACTACTCAAATAAAATAAAATAATTCGGAATGTTTCTAGATATCGCCACTTTGGTTAAACGCGGTTTTAACTTCACATTATCTCGTTGTGGGGTACAACGTGTCAAAGTTTGCAAAGCAGATTTCTCATAATCTAATTGATGGATTTCTGATTTTGAGGTTATGTCTTGTGTAAAGTATTTTAGTTTAACGTATTTTAAAAGAAAGTATTTAAATCGGACGTTTACTTTCCATTTGATAACATACCTAAAAGTGCAGATTGAGCCATAAGCAAAAAGCTAGGACATAATAATTCATAGCGTTAGGTTCTACTAACTACATATCCGAAATATCATTCCAAGATAGGGCCACATTCTGATTAAATATGTTTTTCACGAGATTGAACCTCAATATCAGGAATTGTTCAATAGATTATTAGAATTCGTCCTTGCAAACTTCAGAACATGGCAATGTGAATTTAGAACCCTATTTAACAAAAGTGATGAACTACTCCGCGCCTCGTACAAGTTATCAACTGACACAAACAAAATGGCATTTGCAAAATATTCAAATTTAACATCACTTTGCTTTAAACCTTATAAAATAAATAGTTGCTTTAAAAACTTATTATTGGAACCGTCATACAAGTATCTCCGGAAATACAACACAGATGGTTCTGAAAATTATTTTGGTTATAGAAATGAGCAAAATAAATGGTTTTGCATTTAAAGGTAATTTTTGAAAAAAATGTTAATTAGAACGTTGTCCAACTGAAGTGACAATATATCGAGCAGTGCACCCATTATAAAAATAAAAAAATATTGTGGCAACCGGGCTTCGAACTTGGCACCTTCCGTTAACAAGGTGACTGGACTCCACTTAGCTATCTCGGCAATATTCAGATCTGCTGTGTTTCTCTTAAAAATATAATATTTTGAACATTAAACCTGTACACCGCTCAAAAAATCAGCTAAGACACCCACCTTGCGCGAGTCAATTCTTTCATTTTTATCATCATTTAAAACACAATACAATATAATACAATAACATAAACACATGAGTTACGAACCCATCCAACACTAAAATCATGGTCATTTTTAATTATAAAAATATAAAATTAGATAAACAAAACCGGAGCTAGAGACAAATTAATATCTGTCTACCTTATTACTTGTGTCTTATCGACTAAATGGCGCGAGATCGGTGCAGTTTTTTTTCACGTATCTGAATGAAGAAAAGATATTATTTCCTGAATGTATCAATAGATGTCAATAGAATAAAGAAAAAATCACGCGTATGCGTCGACCACGCCGCGCCGCGAAAATGTACATATAAGCTGGGCGTGACGCTACGTGAAAAAAATACTGAACCGATCTCGCGCCATTTAGTCGATAAGACACAAGTAATAAGGTAGATAGATATTTGTCTCTAGCTTCGGTTTTGTTTATTTAATTTTATATTTTGTTTGGCCTTATTATATTTTGTTTTGCCTTGACGTTTTGTCAAACGTGTGCGTTATGTCAGCCGCGAGTAAAGTTTCCACTAGAGGCTTCATCATAATCATCATTGGTTTTTATTGCAAACCAGTCGGTTTAATCACACGATCGTCGACAATTGGTATCGGAGTATTTTTCCTCGCCTTCCGATTTCGACTGCTATTCTGGTGTGTGTTTTTTTTAATGAGAAAGATTTGATTATGAATTCTTTAAGTATTGACAATATTTTTATGTTATCCAGAAAAAAAAATTGAATTTTTAAAAATGATTCAAATAACGCCAAAATATTTTTGACTTTTTTCAGTTTGAGCTGATACAATCTTTGTTCGTTCAAAATTGTCGAGCAGCTGCAAGCGCCGTATTAGAAGACGGAGTTAGTTTTCTCTTCATAGTCCAAGATTATGGCGCACCACTCCTGGTGTTGAGATATGAAGAGGACCAACATTTATACTCTTCATACCAAATGCTTTACCATGATGCCCAGGTATTGGCAGTCAGCGTGGCCTACGTTGGTAGTGAGTATTTGTTTAAATAAACATAACTAATACAACACAACTATATTCGAATCAATTGCGTAAGGTTGGGGGAGTAAAGTATCTTGAAGTAAAGCAAACGAACCCTCCTGTGTTCAGCTTTTGATCTTTTTAGTATGGAACCTTGATCACGGGTCTGTAGGAAATTCTCTACAGTGTAATGGATTAGCCAGGCCACAGAAAAAATCAATATGTTTGTGAATTGGCGTATATTTCATTTTCTAATACCTACGTTTAATTAAAGCTTTGAAAAAAATAATTATTACAATCCAGATTTTTTGCTCATTTAGCAGCAACTAATTTTTGTCAATAGATGTCTCTGCGGTTCCATTTATTGTCAATATTAGTAGATTGCTGTTTTACCGTGGTAACCATTTTCTTTAGTTATGAATAGAACAGTATTAAGTACCTATAGTTTCCTGTTTTACCACGGTAACCTTTATTCTTTCATTTAATAGATCGATATATGTAGATTCCTGTTTTATCATCATTCATTTTCACTCAACCATTTATATTTTGTTTTCATGAGGCTGAATATTTTCTCTCCAAATTTTCGACAACAGCTCGTGACCAAAGCGTCCTTCTGTTTATAGGTTTATGATATTATAAAAGGAAAGGGTTGGTTAATAAAGTAATTGACACAACGAACAGCCCATTAATTAAGCTGTTTATAAATACTAAATTATAAACATAAATAACAGTATAAAAGAGTACAATTTTGCATTGTTAGATAAATTCAGCTAGTTCAACTTTATATGCTTTCAAGATACAATTGTTGGAAATGCTCGTACATCTCAAACGTTTTGTAGTTGCGCATATTTAGATTTAAAACTGTATACTGAATAAACCATTCGATCTGTTATGACGTTCAGGAAAACAGAATGTCATGAATCCGTTAACATTGACAGTTCACAATTTTTTAAAAGAATGAAGCATCGGGGATTTTTCTAAGCTTATGTAGAGCAATGGAAATACATTTACAATAATTACCATCGCGGTAACAAATATTTTTTTTTGTTTTACTTCATTGTCTAAGCCAACAAGGCGTGAATAAATAAAACAGTTTGCTTAATATATAACACGTGGTAACATTCAATTTATTTAAAAATTAAAACCTAAAACGAAATTACTTCAAAGTTCCTTTAATTTTAGTCCAATTTTCACAAATTCATTTTTGTGGAATTTCATTTATTTGAGTATTTAAAACAAATTATTCAACATTGCTAAACCAATTTTCTTTAGTGACGCTCCAATGATCAAATATTCTTCAATCTTTCTTTTCTGGTTTTTCTTTCAATATTATTTTACACAGTTTATATTCAATGGTTCCCAATTCATGAGCCTGAGAGAAAAATTCAACAACCGCTAAGGGAGATTTCAAATTCATCAATAAATTTGTATTTTTTTAATGGTTCGCTCACTCGCTGGTTCGGCCAAATCAGCGTTATTTATGTTATAAAACCACCCTAAACCAACATTGCCGTTAAATTCTAATTTCCGAATGATTAATCATTCATTAATTATGAAGGGTAAATGGGCTACTGGTAAGTACATACAAGTATCTTTGTGATAAATATTTTCACAGGCACCCCAAAGAAAATATGTGAGGCTTACAAAAGGCAAGCGATGGCTTGAATAAATTATAATAATATAAGTCACTCTGCAACCGGAAACATCAAATAAAAACAACATACATTTTTTTCGACTTTTTGTATATTTTGTGTTCTTGAAAACCAACCAGAATGAAAATATTTATATCATAAACTATTGAATACTAATAAATCTAAACGAAAGTATGAAAAAGCACAATTAAAAGGTAAAAATGGCAGGATCTTTTGTGTTACCGGAATAAACCAACTGGGCCATTGGGACCATTTATTTTCTATTTTTATTATTTTTATTTTTGTCGATCTCACATTTATTGTTTTTATATTAGTTCTCTAGACTTTATGTCCGGGTTAAATCTTCCCCACAGGAAAAATTTAACCCTTCCACACACTTTTCCACAAATGATCATCTAGTCAATCCACGCGATGTAATTGCATTGTATAAGTATAATAAATTCAAAACTGTACAAGAACAACACGTCAACCTACCAGAGACCATATGGGAAAATACTTCACCGACTCCAGATATTTTCATATCAGAGGGTTCGGCTCAATAGAACTCCTAGCTGGACCGATAAATCCTACTGATCCCTCAATATAAATATTTAAAAAATCTTTCGTATTCCTACATGTGTTTAATATGACTGATTTTTGCATCTTTATATAAAGATTCTTTGATAAATCTAATAAGCCTAAATTTTTAATTAGAGAGCTAGGTATAATGCCAGTAGCCGAAATAACAAATGGTAATATTTTTATTGTCCGAGAATGCCAATTTTTTTTAATCTCATTTCCTAAATCTGTAAATTTTCTAATTTTTTCAGAAACAGATTTTTGAATATTACAGGAATTTGGAATAGCGACATCAATGATATAAGTTAATTTTTTAATTTTGTCATGTAAAACTATATCGGGTCTATTATGACGAATCGTTCTGTCTGTTAGTATAGTTTTATCATAATATATTTTATAAAATTCATTTTCTAAAAACGAATTAATTATAAACGAATTATTATTATTTTTGTCGATCTCATATTCATTGTTTATTTTTATTATTTTTATTTTTGTCGATCTAATATTTCAAATTCAGAATTAACAATATTATCAGCGGTAATCTTTTCATATATTTTTTAATGATCCCAAAGATCTAAAGAATTGGTTTGAAACCTAGATAGTGTCTCAGATATCCGATTTTATTTATATCGGATACCTATATGCATTCAATTTGTAATGGAATAACACTTGTTATAATAACTTTTGAATGTAATTCAAGAGATCCTGGGTTATAGACCCAACTGCGTTTATTTTTCTGTGGGGGGTATTTCACCATCCTCCTAAAAGCTTATCCATACGATAACGAATATTAATAAATAAATACACACAACAGGTAAAAAACTCGGCTAACTTATAATAATAATATTTGGATGATCTATATAGCGCCGTTTTTGTGAAAAATCACCTCAAGGGCGCTGTACAAACTTACAATATATTTCTTAAATCTAGAAAACTACAAGCTAGACAAACAATTAAAAACAACTTATTACTAAAAATTGCATCCACCGGTTCATACTCAAATATATGTACAATGTCTCGACCAATGAACGCGATGATTTTTAAAAATGCATACAGGACCATACTTACCTGGGAGGTCGCTTGAAATTAACACTTGTTTATTGTCTATTAAGATACTTAGATAGAGTTTGCACGCAGAGGACGTTATTGTGAACACTTGTTACGTGTATTTAATTCTGAAATATATTTTAATATTAGTATAAAATACATTCTTTAATGAGTGTATTTTGGAAATCAAAAACAATATTTTATAGTGGGTGGTACAGTAGTACAAGGATTTCATCTTCTAAATGTGATTCGTCAAGAGACAGATTGATGTGTAAATATGTAATATATTATCATACATAAGTCCACTTTTCATGGGTTCAAATACCAAGTGGAAAACTCAGACTTTTCAAATAAATTAATCATGTTTAGTGTATTGAAAATATATTATATTGTATGGATAATATTATTATTGGATAATCGTGTAATTTTTCATATTTCCATTATTGTAGAAAGCACTCACTTTGTTGTTTGACATATTTAATAAAATAAAATACAGTATTTATTTGTACTCTGAAGCTGCTTGATTAAAGCAAAACCGGTCGGTTCATAAATTAATAAATCTCGTGGTTTTAAACAAAAAAATATTTTAATTTATTTCATATTTTCGTTTGGATTCATTATCATTTATCTTCTTCGATGATATGTTACATTAAAAGAGATTTTGTTTTAATTGTTTAATTAGCGTTACAATATCTCTATTTTTATACACAATAAATATAAACTATCTATTATACATTTTAATATATACTTTTTGAGTTCGCAGTATTGTGCTCTTCACAAAGTTATCAAAGAAAAAAAAACTTTTGTCAAAGGATATTATATATATACATATATATAGGAGTAATGAAACCGAATTTTATTCAATTGATTATCTACTTGGCTAATGTAAATCTAACAAAGGTTCTTATGAACTGAAATTACACTTAAAATCCAGCAAACCCAGCAAACGAGTAGTTTATTTTACACTTACCAACCAAAAATCTTAAATTTGAGTAACAAATGCTCACAAAAAATACCACTTAGTCGCAGAACAATACATACAATTCTCAGTTTACTAAGTAATTTTTCTCTTTGTGTTTTTAAATCGACTGTTACATAAATTGGTTTTAATATATACAAAATATTGCCTACATAACAAACCCATCTTTGTAATAGTACTAAATATCAAATTTTCTATCATTATTTATTCTCCCTAAGATATTATAAAAATTACAATATGCTTTCCAGGAAATCCAGTTCAACCATTATTGTTTGTGGCAACTTCTGCAGAGAGTCTTGTTATTTACACACATACTAATTATGAGGTTAGTAAAAATTTATTTATTTTAACCCTTGCAGCCGTTGTTTCCAACTTTTCGATCAATCTAAGTCTTGGATCAGCTAAGTGATTTGTTTAATAACGCTCGATTTGCCGGTTCGTCGGAGAGTTGCATTAGAAAGTGAGTATTTGTGCATTCAAGAAGTGTTGAGCCAAAATTTTGGCTCAACATTTGATCAGTGGGATTGGGAACAACGGTCGTTACAGCAGCTGCCGTACTGCCTCAGTCGAGACGAAAATAAAAGGTTTTCTAATGCTCGGGAACACTCAATCGATACACACGGTGTCCGGAAACTTATAGTGCAAGTTGGAAACTGGTGAATCACATTTTATGGAGTCGATTTAGTGGCTTTTTTATTTTAGCTTTCGTTTTATTTGCAATATGAAAAAAAGTCTGTTGCTAGGGAATTAATATCAGTCCTTGTCTCTCAGAAGCAATGTCTTTTAAAGGCGTCTAAGCATGGGTCCGAAAGATTTTTTTTTAATCGAAATAAAACTGGATTCTCAATGTGGTTAGAGATTTGCCAGTTTCTCGCATGTACAATGAGTTTTCAGACACCGTGTAATTATAATGTTTTTACTAAAAAGACCACCCTAGTTTCGAATGAAAATTAAATTAAGAAAGTTGCAGATATTTTTTATTATTTTTTATATGAATACCGCACAAGTCCCAACTGCTCCCGTCTGGAGCCAGTGAGGCTATGGCATCCCTAATTGGGGTATGTTGTAAGGCTGAGGTAGTGGTGAGGGGAAGGAGATGGGAAAGAGGGAGGTAGGGAAGTACTTGGTTATTCAGATCTAGTCACCAAACACAGCCAAAGCCATTTCAAGCAACGTTTCAATTCTGAATGGTGGTCTTACACCAGGGCGATACTGAAAGTATCTTCCACTCTGGAACGTGCCGCAAATATACTGTATATCACTTTTAAATTATTTAACTGTGAAATAACACAAATTAATCAAATAAAATTTATTTGTCACCACCTTCGGATTGCGAGTCAAGAGCCTTACCGCTAGATCATGCCGGCCGTCAATATGATAATATATTAAAATGCTTTACAAAGTTCATATATTAACCCAATCAGAAATATAAATAAAATTGGAATTAAGGTTTTCGAAGTCAGGGTGGACACTTGCCTAGTTTCAAGAAATGAGTTGCTTGCATAAGTACAGCATTTTCAAAATTGTTATTCGACTTTTAAAGAAAATTTCAGTAAAAATTAAAAAATATTAAAAATTTCATATGAAAACACACCTTTCAAATCTTTTCGTACAGTCGAGAAAATTCTGCACTTTTTTTTTCTATATAATAATTAGATGACGTAAACGACAGGTAACATCATATAGTGTAGATATGAAACGAGAGCTTTAACCCGCGAGCATTCGCAACTTTAAAACTCACACGAGCACTCGCCTATAGAGCATTTTGTTCACGTTTTATAAATAGCCAAAAAGTACGTAAATTAAAGCAAATTAATTTATATTAATAATAACATATAATTAAACAATCATTTTAAATCAAATCAAATATTTATTTTTAATATATCCTTTGCCCCGAAAGCGAGAGGTCCTGGGTTCGAGTCCCGAAGGTGCCAATATCTTCTTTTGATTTTTATGTTTTCAGATTTTTGATTGAGTTTCACTTTAATTGTCTTCATTTAATTAAATAAATAAAGAGAACACTATTTTTTTTTAAAATGAAGGACTGAATAACAAAATATTAATCTTCATCATATGGACGAGCTTTACATATGTCGTACAAAGTAATTCATATTCTTTTGTACATTTCTATAATTAAAAAGTTCTAGAATAAATTAAAAAAAATAATACTTACGTTGTCACTCGCGCGATGAGCAAAAAACCACCTCTATTGAGCGACTGGTACACCCTAAGATGAAAAAACCGTTTTGAACGTGACGGGAAAAGTATAAAACTCAGTTATTGAGCGAACGAGGTACATATGCCCATTGTTGCATAAATGGCTCGAATTTTTAATTCATCGTGAGGAAAATGCTCATAGCGCGACTTGTCGCGAAGAAGAATAGCTTTTGAAAATGTGAATAATTTTTTTTTGAAAATTTAAAGGAAAAAATATTGTACAACAACCATGCGTGTGTAACGATTGTATAATTTCTTGTTCGTGTCCATGTGTCGTATCGTATACCTAGTCTTTAATAATTATTACTCATGAATGTACGAATTACAAACTAATAAAGTGATAGATAAAAGGACCGTATACCTTCAGACTTTGGACTAAACCTGCGTGGAATAAAGCAGTTTTTAGTGGTACAAGGGAGAAATCATGTTTAAAAATAATATTTTTTCAGCAACATCTCATTTAACAATTGAGTGAGCTTTTGTCACGAACACAAGATATTACTTAATCGTCTTACCTTTTGGAGACATTTCATAGCTGTTGATTCGAAAAAATGTTGCTTACCTGTAACAAAAAGAAACAACAAATTAATATCTCAGAAAAAATCATTTTTAACAATAAATTTTAAGGATTCTGAACACTCGTATAAAATGTACCGAAATACAATATTTTGAATGGCACCGTTTGTATGTTTGAATGGAAAGCAAAAGAAAGCTTAAGAAAATTATGATTTCACGCTTTTTAAAAAAGCTCCTTCCTCACAATTTTCAAAGCTTTCTGTGCTAAAGTTACAGCTTGTTAAAAAAGCCTTTAAAAATATAATCGTCGTCAAAGGGTTTTTTTATTGCAATCACAAAGGCTCGCTTTAAGTTTAGTAATGGAAGGAAATAATTTATTTTTGGTTACTTACTCTTGAAGAACATTAATTTCACTTTCATATATTTCGATTGATCTGTTATCAACACTATTTTATGGGTTTGCCATGAATTTGCGTTTTTTTTAGTAATTTCATTGGAAACAAATATAACGTAAACATAATATTATAACAAAGCTTTAAAAAAGTATTTCAGGAAATTCGCAATAAAATTTCACAGTTTTGTAAAATGTTGTCGAAGAATTTTTTTTTTTAATTGTTAAATACAATATTACTGTAATTAAATATAAATTACTATAACTAATTAAATACAACATTTTTTTACTTTATTTTCAGGGGTGGAGCGTAAACTCGTCTGGCTTCAAAGCAGGAATTCAAAATGTCATTCCTTTGTATTTGGGAAGATCACAATATATTTTAACTCCTTCTTTAAATAAAACCTCTGTACTTGAATTGGTAACTCAAACGTAACAGTGTACTGCATGTATATATAAACGTATACAGTAGATATCTACCTCATTTTTGTGAAAATTTATGTCATCTTTGTACTGCCATGAAAATTTATGATTATTGCATTATAATAATTAGTCTAACGAAAATTTTGTTATCAAATTATAAAAAATTGTTTAGAAAAAATATCCCTTAAATTTATTTCAACAAAATAGTAATAATAGTATTGTTTTAAAAAATACGAAATATTTTTGTTTTATTAACTTAATTAACTATACATGATTTTGAAAAAAGTGAATTAACTATCTACTTTTGGCCGCCCCAAGTGGGTTCGTTACGATAGGTGACTGAGCAGGGATCATGCGGTGAGGTTTGTCCGGATCTTGGCGGAGGTTGCCTCTGCCATCTACTACGTGGCAAGCCGGATCTGGAGAGATGGTTGCGAGAAACCTGTGGACCTCTCCAGCATGGCTCTCTCGGAACATCGCCTTGCACCACAGTAGGAGGGTAAGATTCATACGTCCGTCACTCCTGGACACACCGACCCCAAGGTTCTACCCACCCCACGTACCTTCCCAAAACTTCCGCTCTTCCTATCAAAGATGATATAGGCCCTGACAGATTTTATTTCCTAAGGCCTCTTGTGTGGACCTAATGTAAAAAAAATGGGACTATAAGTGGCAGGTACCACGACTAAGTGTAGACTGTTGAAATTCAATATCTCATCTGTTTGGCTCACGACCTAAAGAGAACTCCCGGCTCCGAATGAGTAAGAGTAATCAAGAATCGGCACCGCCAGAGACATTTTAGGAAGTCATTTGTCCATGTTTACAAAGCTATTTCAAGAAACGTCTCGATTTTGAACGGTGGTCTTTCACAACTTTCATACAGAATATCTTCCACTCTGAACCGTGCCGAAAGTGGCTTCATGGCGACTCAGACTCAAGTCATCTCAACACCTCTTTAAATAGTCATTAAAAGCTATGAAAAAAATTTAAATCGCTCATAACCTAACCTAATGCAACCTATTTAACCATTTTTTATTATTTTTTTCATGGATTTTATTAACTTTTCAAATGAGGTGTTGAGTGCATTTTATTCTGAGTTGTCCGGTCAGCACCGAAAATATACCAATCAGGGTGTTTCGTCTTACTAACCGGTGATTCCTGATATTTGGAGAAAAATATATTTTTGAAATTGAAGACAAATATGTCAAAGAACGAATTAACGACCCTTAGGTCGTTTTTCCTGCCAATTCAGTAAATCCAGACGCCTCTTGTTATTCCATCCGTATCAGTTTCTAAAAATTTGTCATATTTCGTCAATTTTAATCATGTAAAGTTGAGGAAAAATTGACAAAATTGCCCATAAATTATGAGAACTCGAATTCTTTAAATACCTTTATTTTTAGTTTTAAGATACAAATAAATTTAACAGTTCACATCTCCTTATTAGATGTTAGAAAAAAATATAAATTGAGTTTGGTTGTGTTTTTGGTTCAAAACAAATTTAAAACTTGTATGAAAAAGACCGCCCAGCCGTTACTATAAAAACAAAATTTTGTACGTATTAAAATTTTCAAACTACTCTTTTTTGTACCTACATATTCACCATTTTTAACATTGCTAATGCTTTAGAACCTTACCAAGCATTATCTGAAAATGATGAGTCTCCTGATTTGCGTTGTTCCAGTTATTCTACCTAACATTTCAAAAGCCAATCTAAAATATGCTGACTTGTCTTTTCAAAGCGTAAACTATTAAAGTTTTAGTATTTGGGAATGTTTTAAATTAATCATTCTCAGAGTGCAAAGTGCTTAATTGAAATATTATGAGTATTAACCAAGTAAAACCTATTTAATCTAAGGTGCAGGTATTTATATTTTTATTTTTTTTTATTTTAAGTTCAAGATATTCTTTCCATCACCCTAGTGAGTTTTCATCATTTGTAATCGGAACGTATGTTTTAAAGCTTCGATTTAACAGATAAGAGTTAGCTGTAAACAATTGTGTATTGGATACAAATACAAACGTACCTATCTTTTTTAAATGTTAAGTAGTATTTCGTCTTTCACTGCGATGGGTTGAGCG
Organism: Glyphotaelius pellucidus; assembly: GCA_936435175.1. Lineage (NCBI taxonomy): Eukaryota > Metazoa > Arthropoda > Insecta > Trichoptera > Limnephilidae > Glyphotaelius > Glyphotaelius pellucidus. Next base: position 18,298,135 of record OW386548.1, read on the forward strand.
ACTCTCAATTCTCCCTATGCGAAATTAACCCTGCAATATCTATGTTTATTAGATACGAAATCCTTCCCCAGGAACAACCCAATACGAGATCACACTGAACGAATAAAAAATGTCGCGGTGTTCTAACGCCATTACGCCCCCCCCCCCCCCCCCCCCCCCAGGAAAAGTAGTTTAACCGTAGAATAAAGAATTTAACACAAGAGTTGCTTTTCGTAGAAATTTAAATGGAAACAAATGTTCCACTGACAACACACTTTGGTTCCAGACCATTTAGAACTCTGTCTCCTTAAACTTACCTGAAATATAATTTCGTAATCACGGTAAAAGACAGTTTTGTATAGAAATAAAGGCCAAAATTAGACCTTTAATTGGATCACGAAACAAGTCCACAAGGTTTTTCTTGTTTATACTTTATTCCATTGGTTTAAAAAACCTGATTCGTTAACAATTTATACGGAAAAACTGCGTTCCTGTTTTGTTGAATATTATTTTAATTTGTTTCACTGAGGTAGATCTCACCAATATCATCAATCGATTTTATAGAACACTGAAGTCTCTAATATACACTTGACTTTTCGACTCCAAAATCCAAGATAATTCGATGAAATAGTCGTACACCTGGCAAAAACAGGAGTTATTTGTGAATTTGAATGCTAGGACTTTTTGCTAACCTGCATCTTCTCTAGTTTCTAGGAGACATTTGCAGGAAATACGTTAAATTTGTAGCGGTGAAAGCTATGCAATACACAAAAAGAACCTGAAAACGGTGGAAATTAACTGCAACGAAGTTGGTTATTCTAGTTTAGATCTTGTTTCCATTTGTCACAATTATTGCAATTCGTGGTGTTGTTACGTTTGAAGATGTAATTGCGGTTGGTCCATAAATGAGTTCCATGAATGCAATTAGATTTTATCCGCTAGACCACAGAGCATTTTAATATTATTACAACGTGGTTATTTATAATGCCCGTCCTGAAAATTTAGCTCAAATAAAACCTTCACTCCTTAAATATATTTCGGTATAAAATGTAGATAAATTCGGTGGAAACATTTTGTAAATGCCAAAGTCGTAAAAAGGTTTCCAGGCGAAATTTGTATCGGATTATTTAAACTGATAACCTAAATCCTTCGGCTATATAAAATAAGAGGATGACGCAAATTTATGAGAAATGCGATAAAAACGTCTCAAATAAAGTACGATCTTGCGTATAATGATCAACGGCTAAGAATTTATTTTACATTGATGTTATACATGAAATCACAACCGTTGAAAAGTTAACAATTATTGTTTTCGTATTTGGAACATCACATAGATTATGAAATTTTTTTACATTACCTCCAAACGGGAAGCACTGAACAAAAAAAATGCCTTGAGAAAAAAGCGCCTATATCATTTTTGGGATTGCCGTGCGGAGGGAATTTTTGGGGAAAGGAAGGAGATAAAGTTGTGGGAAGTAAAAGGGTATGAGGAATGGGTGAATCTGGGGGTCAATGTGTCCAGGAGTGACGGACGTATAAATCCATCCACCCGACGGCGGTGTAAGGGGAATGCTGCATTGATAATTTTGCTATTATTGAGGGAAAAAATAGTTCGGGAAAGTAAGCAAGCATCCTCTAGTTCTTCAACCCTGCCTAAATCTGGGTGAAATTATCAGGCGCCATTGTTTAAACAGGCACGTTGTTGGGTGAATTAAACTTTTGCGGCAACATTTGTTCTGCCTCAATATCGTAAACAAGTCATTAAATACAACAATGGCGCCCCGGACGCGCTTTATTGGGCGGGTTGTCTTTTAGCAGGGCGGGAAGCCGAAAAGCCTTCGATGCACAGCCTGAACAGGCTACAGCTAGCGCTGGAGGGTGGAAAAGAGGCTATCTAACAGCAGATTGAAAGGAGGTCTGGAGTGTAGTAAGTTTCATGATTTCATGTTAATTTACTCCTTTAAAAGCTCCGTGATGACGTGGATACGAGCTCTGTCCGGGAATACTTTAGTAAAATCTTTAATGCATTTGTGCCCACTGATAGATCTCTCATGAGTTCTGCTATACTTCTCATTCTGAGATGTTCCAAATATTCGCACACTTGTATTTATACAACCTATCAAACTGTCTCTTTCATATTCGATTGTCTCTTTCATGCTCTTGGGAATATGATCCTCACACTAATTTTGTAGGCTTATTTTATTATTTTATTTCAAGGACCATAATATTTGCTAGATGTTTAATTTTTTTAATGACAAAACACATTACTTATGTTCAACATAGCATCAAAATTAACGACTGCAGTTATTACAAAGGAACCAAGGACACTGGTTTAGCAATAAGTTCCGAAAAACCCTAATTTGTGACAAAAGACAAAAGTAGTGAAAATGTGATCCCCGATTCGTAAAACTGAAAAATAACGAATTACAAATGAATAAAGGTGCATGGACCACTACTTTTAAATACCACGTTCATAAAAAAGCTCGTCGATTCATTTTTGCTGATGTTACTGCTCTTGTTGTATCAAATGAAAATCCTGAAATTGCTATACAAGAATTACAAAGAGATTTTAACGAGCTTCTCAAATGGGCTCATGATGTAGGATTAATTATTAAAGTTAAAAAAACCAAATGCATGTACATAAAATCTCCAAGTTTGAAAATGTGGAATGTTCCTAAAATAACCGCTCATAGCTTTAACTGTATACATAGAGGAATTGTTAATGTTTGTGACTGTGAAAAAATAGATTTCACAAATGAATATACTTATCTGGGAATAATTGTTGATAACAATTTTAAGTGGGATAAACAAGTGGCTAAAATTTGTAACCAGCTCAGATCCTTAGCTAGTAACTTTTACAAATTAAAATTTATTTTGCCTCATTGTACTCTTAAACTCATATATTTTTCTATGGTCGAATCCATCCTTAGATATGGTATTCGAACTTGGGGACATGCAAGCACTACTTACATTAAATATATTGAAAATTTACAAACCGCCATAATAAAAAAAATTGTCACAACAAAGATTTACAAACAGAGACATAACTTAAAACTACTGTATGGCTCAGAGAGCCTACTTACAATAAAAGGTCTCCACTGGTTCACTACTATTATGGATAATATGGGGGAAAGCCCTTACAAACACCTACTTGTACACAAACATACCACAAGATTTAGAGAAGGAAAGGGCCTAAAAGTCCTCGAATATTAAATAAATATGGAAGCCGTACTCTTGAATATCTAATACCAGTGATTTTCAATAAAATCAATAAAAAACATAAAATTTGAAAAAAATGAGAGACTAAGTCCTAAAATGATAAAACTATGGTTAATGAACGAAAACTCCATGTATCTTTGAATATCTTAATATAGCTGCCTACATATCTTTTATTAGGTAGGTATATTGAAATATCTTATATATTTATAGTATAAATTATCTAATACTACTATGTGATCTATTCCAATGTTTCCTTAAAACTTTAAATGTATTTACAAATTTTTTCTTAGATATTATATTATGAATGTTTAAATTGTTAGAACCTGCAGACAAGCTGCCATATGACAGCTTTGTGGGTACACTCTAATTCTTGTACAAAATGTTTTTCTGTAATTTAATAAATAAAAAAATAAAAAAAATAAGTCAGGAAAAACAGAATGTCCAGGGGTACAAGTGCAGAGGTACAGAAATTCAATTGATTTATTTTCCCAACAAAAATGTTTTTCAATATAAGAATATTTATTCTTCAAAATTAATAAAATACTTTATTTTAACCAATACCATTGTTTAAAAATCCAACATGTTTATAAGCAACACTGAACAATCAGGGTTTACTTAAAACTAATCAACTTTTCATCGGAAAACTACTATAAAACGTTGGAATTTTGAAAAAAGCTATGTAACACCTACCGATCCGAAGTTAATGCACTTTATCCCCGGACACTGTGTATTACATACTCCAACCCATGATTAAATTCACTTTTGTTAGCAGTCCACAAATTTTTACTACTTTGTGCGGAAATTAAATGAAATTACCATTCTGGCGTACTTCTAATTTGCGTTTCTTTGACCGTAAGTAATTTCAGTTTATATCAGTTTTATTTTTCCATTGTTCCGTACCTCCAGTTTGTATATCTTCTCATTACGGTACGTCTGTTTAAATTTAAGCACCCACTTGCACTAACCGCTGTACTGTCCACGTTCACACATGATGCCGGCTCTTTACAAAAACAAACGTTTTTTCATTATCTACTCAACTAATTGTAGACTGTTTTTACAACACTCATTTCTGTAGAATACAGGTACTTTACCTTTCGGTCTCGTGGATATTAAAATAGTGAAAACTGTGCACAACTAAAACACGGTGTTAGAACGAAATCAGACAGGCTTAAATTTCACATACCAAAATTACATACGGATGGAATCATAATATATGCAGAGAATTACATCTAGGCACTCGAATTACACACGTCAAAAAATTCAAAAGGTTTGAATTGAAAGTTATGAAATTTTTTTTATTAAAAAAAAACCAAAGTTTCAATTCTGGAAGCATAAAATTTATGCGTGCAATTCACGCCTGTGTAATTTCAATACGCATCTGAATTTAAAAAATAAAATAAAATACTGTTTTTCTAAACAGACATCGCGAAATCATCTTTTTCGACTACTGAACAAATTGGCTCTTGCAGATCTTAAAACTTTCCAATCTATAATCTAAATATCCCTTATATCATCGTTTTAATTATTCTCTTCATCGCATTACATTTTGAATTATTATTTGCTGGTGCTGGGAAACAAAACATAGAATTAACAAAAATGTAATGAACTAGCTGGTTCCCGGCATGAGTTGCGATACCATATACAAAGAAATATATTGTTTCTCCCTGCGTGTCCTTTCCCGCGAGTCTCCGTTCCTTTGCCGCGTCCTCTTCTCTCCCGCGTTCCCCTTCCACCGTCTCCGCCTTCCCTGCCCCCCCTCTCCCGCTCTCCCTCCAACACCCCCCCCCCCAGTCCCAGTATATTAAGTTTTGAAACGGCTCACGTGCCACCTATTACATTTTTTTATTCAAATTGTAATTTTTCATAAACAACAAATTTTCATTTTTGTTTATTATAAGAACAATCAAATACCATAAGAACAATCAATCAAATTTGGTACCTAACATAGGTACCTATTTAAAATATCTATAATTCTTGATTCGATTCAAATTATTACGTAAGTACTTCAAATTAATTCATTGACTTAGTATTTTGAAAATTGAATTTTAATTTAACAATCATCACAGTTTTGCAAATTGTCATTCTCAATTTTTTGACAGTTTCGCAAGAATTTTTGTGATGATTAAAAAACTTTTCAGATGTATTTTCGTGTGGTTATAATAATCTAGAAACCTTCGCGGGGATTTAAAGGTATTTTGAAAGTTTCAAACATTTAGGCCACGTCCGCATAGGCAGGTGGCGTGCCTAGTGGCTTGCACCCTGGCTACTCGCTAGGATACACCAGGGCTGGGCAGTATTTGAATTACTTGTAATTGAAATACGTATTTGAAATACAAATACGTATTTTGTATTTGTATTTCAATTACTTCCTAAAAATGTATTTTGTAATTGGTATTTCAATTACCTGATGCTGAGGTATTTTGTAATTTGTATTTCAAATACTTATGGCTTCAAAATACATTTTCAAATACATTTAGCGATCTTAATAATGATAATGAAAAATAAACTGACATAGATAATATAAATATAGATACTGCAAAAAAACTCATTTTCCTACTTAGTTTACTTAGAGAATTTAATTTCTATACAATCCGCTCATAAGAAATCAATAGTTTTGATTTTTTATATTAAAACAAATATTCTTAAAGCCGCAAAATATTTACAAGTTAACAAAGATGTTTCAGGTAACGCTGGCTCTGAATCGCTATCGTAAATTACGTATAAAAATTCGTTATGCCATTTTCTAAAGCATGAGAACTTTTTGAAATGAAATTTCTTAAGTACGGTTGTGATTTAAAACTCGATGAAACGGAAACGAGCAACACTTAAAAGAGACAAACACATAGCATCTACAGGATTTATGAAATAGCAAAAAAATATTTATTTAATTCACGGGTACTCGGTTCCAATATAATACGATAAATCCATAGTCCCACGTAAGTCTCCTTGTAGGTATAGAGCGCCTGGCGAACCTCAGCCATCAGACATTCAGGGGACCAAGGATCGAATCCTACGAAATCCAAAAAAAATAAATTATAAAATCAATATCCAATCTTCAAACCACTCCAAAATGAACAGGCAAATGAAAACATAAAAAAAGCGACATCTGGCGATTCCAAAGACGAAAACACAAATACTAATAAGATGACCAAATTTATAGGAAAAGGTGCACTGGAATTCGACGACGAAAATATGGAAAAAATCATAATTCACATTGATGAAAAAAAGTGCTTCGTAATCTCCCCACTCTTGTCTACTTTAGTTTTCTGAAGATTTCACTTCTAAGTGTGAATTGCACTCTTATTTTTTTATATTTCAGATAAGTCGAAAAGCCTACAATAAATGCATATGTACGAGTATATAAATTATTCTTAGACCAATAAATTAGCTTTCACTTCATCAAATAAAATATTTAACTAACCCCTCCCTTCATTTCAACATTGTATTTGCAAAAGTTATAATAATTATTATTTAATAATTATTTATTGAGAGTTTTGAAGGTAAATATTTCTTCATCTCTTCACGTCTATTTTACGATAAATGTTTCATTGAATAAAAAATTGACAGCCTTGCCTTTATTGAAATCACCAATTCGTTTAAAAGTACCTGCCCAGAATCTCACTCTTGAGAGTTTTTTGGGCGATAAATTTTAATAGGTACGCGATCGTGATGCTACGGGGTAACGATAAAAGGTCTTAACGACCATACGTGTTTCTTCGCTGCAAATCGCATATATATGAAAATGTGGAGTTAATGTAGTGAAATTATTTAAATACACTTTGCCGTAGATAAAAAAATAAAATATATTTGTTGGTTCTTCAAAATAGGCATATTTACTTTGTGGCGTCATCATTAATTTAATGACAAACAAATACCTTTGTAAAAATAGTGGTGTTACACAAAGGTATTTGTTTGTCATTAAATATATTTGTTGGCATCACTGAAGACAATATTAGCGACTATCCATCGAAAATCTGGAACAGAAAAATCAGAAGCCGTGTTTAGTGACCAGATCTGAATAGCCAGGTACTTCCCCCACCTTCCTCTTCCCTATCTCCTTCCACTCCCCACTACCTTCAGCCTCACAACATACCCCGATTGGGGATGCCATAGTCTCACTGGCTCCAGACGGGAGCAGTTGGGACTCTTGTGCGGTATTAACTGTAAAAAAAAAAAAAAAAAGAAAGGAACAGGAAATGAACCCAGGACATTACCCTTGCCGGGGCGGTGCTCTACCACTGAGCTAATGTAGATCCTAACCTGTTTGGTCCACATTTAAGCATATCGTTACCAACATTATCATTATTTTCTTAGCGCATATTTTTAATAGTTTATTTATTTTCTTACATTAGCTCCACACAGGAGGCCCTGTGGAAAACTATTTCCCTCAGGGCCTATGTCATCTTTGGGGATGCTGCGTTGGGTGTCTTTTTAGGGAAAGGAAGGGGAAAAAGATGTGAGGGGTAGAGGAAGGAAAAGGCTAAGAGGGGTAGGTAGGAATCTGGGGGTCAGCGTGCCCAGGAGTGACGGTCATATGAATCTATTCCTTCTACTGTGGTACAAGGCGATGGGACGCGGGAGTCCAGCTGGGGAAGTCAAAAGGTCTCTCTCAACCAGCCTCTCGCGATCCAGCCCGCCACGCTGGATGGGCAGACGCATCCGCTACCAAGACCTAGACAAACCTCATCCCATGAACCCGGGCACCCCTGCTAAGTCACCGAATGTAGCGAACCACTTGGGGCTACGTTTGGCTGCTATTTTTATGTATGATTGCATGATTCAACTCTAACCAAGCGCTACGTAGATAGTTTATTGGATACATTAACCATTTTCTATTAAATATGCGACGTTTTTTGACTTTTGCAAGTCCAGGATGAATATTATTATTTTTTTTAGTAAAACCTCAAACTGTAATATTTAATTGCTGATTAAATTAAAAATTTCGATTTAATATTACAATTTGTGGCTTTGCTAAATAAATTAAAATAAAAAAATATATATACTTACTTTATTTTTATTTGAGCTTCAGACACATATTACTTTAGACAAATTTGTGTGTCCTTATCTATATATGCTTCACCAAAATGTCGGTAAAACTGGTTTGCCATTCTAATTATAATAATCAAACGACATGTGGCAAATGCGTCGTAACAAAATGTGCCTGGGCAAAATCCGAACTGACGCTAACAGTTCTCAACCGTTTTATACGCGGGCACGAGGTTCATCTTATAACATGTGTAATATTTTGTATTTCTCTAAGAAAAAATTATTACCTGTTTTCTATTCTACGGTTTAGAACCTCTAGCCTATTGTTAAGTGCGTTTTATTTAAAAAAATAGTGAAAAATTATTGGATTATATGGTTACCAGTAATATATGTGTGTGTTTATTTGCGTTTGGATGGTGATTCGTATGATGATAAGTGGTATGTACTTTGCTGATTAACTTCATGAGAAAGGATCATTATGTTATTTTATATAATATAATTGAGTCAGTGCTATTTGACTTTTCGTCACAAAATAAAACAAATTCTTGTAGTACGGTTAGGAGTATTTATCGCAAAAATGTGCCGTAAAAAGTATGGAAAAAAATAGGACAAGAAATTTATTAGTGATGTGCGCGTTGGAATATCACTCGACCCACGCAAATTCTCCAAGAGTTGGAAATTAGTTTTTTTACTAAAAAGGTTATTCTAAGTGAGGTTTATTTGTGTCGTGTGCGTTGGAATATCACTCGACCCACGCAAATTCTCCAAAAGTCAGAAATTAGTTTTTTAAAGTTATTCTAAGTGAGGTTTATTAGTGATGTGTGCGTTGGAATATCACTCGAGTCACGCAAATTCTCCAAAATTTGGAAATTAGTTTTTTACAAAGAAAGTTATTCTAAGTGAGGTTTATTAGTGACGTGCGTTGGAATATCACTAGACCCACGCAAATTCTCCAAGAGTTGAAAATTAGTTTTTTTTACTAAGAAAGTTATTCTAAGTGAGGAGGTTTCCTAATGTTTTATATCAGCATATTTGGTCGCTTTCATAATAAAAGAAGGAACCGTCTTACAATGCAGAAGGCTGGGAAAATAAAATATTATTTACACAGGGCCGGTCCTACGCGGGCGCAATTGGAGCAGTCCGCACGGGCGCCGACATGCTGAGGCGCCAAGAAGTCATGGCGCTGATGATAACCTAACACAGCGCCTGCGAAGAATTGACTAGTGCCAGCTCTTCATTCAGTGGCTTTAAAACAGCTAATCTGAAGAAAATCTCACACAGTGATGAAGGGCAGAATGAAGCTTTTGACCGAATACCTACCTGATGATGTGCTTGCGTTATTAGGTTTACCTAACGATCCGAACCTTATCAGTAGGCCTGTTCAAAAATGCAAGCAGCTTTCCGATATCCATGTAGGCGAAGAAATCTCTGAAGTCAATCCCGAGTCTACAACGACTATATCTGATCACAAACAAAGTGACAAAGGCGACATTGAAAGAGTTGTGGAAGATTGTCAGTCAGACCATCAAATTACGTAAGTAACTTCAAACAAATAAAAAATTGTCTCTATGAAAATTGTCTCTATGAAAACTCATACACCACATTTATTTTTCCTTTTTTTATTTAGGTCTCATGCAAGAGGCCTAATGTTTATAATTATCTTAGAAAATATATATTAAAAAAAAATTTTGCATCGCAAGGATAAAATAATTTCTTTTATCAACGTTGAAAAAGTTATACAATAGCTTATATAAACTTTGTTGCGAGGCTCAGATCTTGGTACTTGGCCTGAAAATAGCACCTTTGCCTAAAATTGAATAATTCTAACCAATTAAGCTTTTTTCCATAAATTATTTTCAATGGTGCTGAGAATTACTAATCTAACAGAATTTAAAATAAAATAAAAGATTTTTGTTCAAGTAACAAAATGTATTTTTATATATATTTTTTTTAATAGCTCAAAACATTTTTGCGTATTATTATAATTCATTACAAAATTTTTATATCAAGCATAATTCTTCAAACCCACTTTATTTTTTTTTAAATAATTGAAAAAGATTCACTTCTTGCGAACATATTGTTAAAAAAAACTGACTGGTGTACAGGTTTGATCTATTTGTAGCCCACAAATATAATATTATTAAATTCAGGGAGTCACTCGCGTTCTATTTCAGCTATTCTTTTTTTTTTTTTTTAAAAGAAAGACAAACATTCCCGGGTTACGAATAACCCAACAATGTTTGAAAATCTCCTACTACCACCACAGAAAGCCGAAAATGTTGCTTGTGTTGTGATGGAGGACTTAGCCAGCCGAGGAATCGAACACGGGACGCCCGGGTGGGACCCAAGCGCGATGCCCATTCAACCACTGACTGGTGCTGAAGCTATAAAACTTAATGTTTCCAAAACATCTGATTAAAGGAAGAATATAAAAAATTTACTAAATATTGAATCGGTTACGCTATAAATAGTAGCCTCCTGTCCGTGACACTGCACGCTTTATCCTTTCAACCCCTAACATAGCAATAAACATCACGTAAAGATTAAACAACCCGTTAACTTTTTTACAACCCTCGGATAGCGTTATCGTTAAAAGGTTGGGTTTCAATCATTGTATTGTTTCTTGGTAGTCAAAAGCAACAGAATCGAATAACCTATCGATACGACAGGAATATTATGATAATGTAGAGTTTTATATGACTGGATGGATAAAATAATTGGCTCGCGTTGATTACCTACCTACATGTAATTAAATGGATGATAAAACCGAGTCATTTTATTGAAAATAGATTTGATAGAACCGTATTAGTAATGGCTTATAATTTTCTCTGTCTAAAGCCAAGTAATTGTTCAGAGATCCGCAAACTTTTTGCACCGTTAACCACATGCAGATTTTTTCTGTTTTGGGTGGACCCCTTGCATTCCTAATATTATTTTTTTTATTAAAAAAGAACCGATCGGATGAATCATGAAATTTAATCATGTTACAACGTAATTACGATGAAACTCCATTTCTTCAATAAAGTATTGATTGATAATTCACTGTGGTATTTAAATATATTACACATCATCAAACCTAGTTTTAAAGTCTATTTTTGGTGATGGCCTGCCTAAATGGATCCACTCTCGTGGATTGCCATTTACATTTCATGCACCCTGCATGTCTGAATTGGACCTCTGGGTGTCGATAAAGACCACTTTGAGATTTTCTGAATTATATCAATAAATGGCGATCATAAGAGCTTTACACTATTAAAACCCTTTTCAACCAACATCGATCATCATATGTGTGTGATTTTCAAATTCACCACATTATTATTTTCTTATTGAACCTTGAATATTAATTAATAGTACACACAATATGGCGAATTATTTCAATTTGTAGCAGATAAATATATTACATTTATACTCAAAATCTCATGAAAATAATGACGTTAAGATTTAATATTCTTTGACGTAGGAACAATGTTAGATTATTTCATAAACATTTTTTACTGATTTCATAAACAGATGTTTTGCTTCGTTGTTAAGATTTTATTCAAACTTTAGTTATTGCAGATGGATGATAACGTGACAGATGGTTAACGTTCTGAAGATATGTTCACACTATTAAATAAAATACTTTTCATTACAAAAATAGGAATGAAAATGTGTTAAGGTTCAAGAACATTTTGGGAGTTGGGTATGGGTACCGCCGCCTGAAAACTATTTATTAGATAACCAAAACCTCTGCCATAAGTCACTCCACGTGCTGCCATAGGTCACCTCACATTTGGTTACTCAGCAAGGAGCTAAGTGACCAAATGTGGGGTGACATGGGATAAGGTTTGTCTAGGTCGGCGGTCGATACGTCTGCCCATCTACCGCGTGGCGGGCCGGCTTGGTAGAGACTGGTTGAGAGATCTTTCGATCTCTCCAGCCGGATTATCTCAACACCTTGCACCGCTCCGGGGATGATGGATACATAAGTCCGTCACTCCTGAATATACTGACCCCCTCAAAACTTTTTCCTTCCTAGAACTTCCTCTTCTGCCTTTCCTTAAAATAACCTTTCACAAAACCCTAACGTAAAATAGGCTCTGAAGGAAATTATTTTCAGTGGGTTTAATGTTTAAAAAAAAGGCAGATTTTTTTGTTTGTCTTCATCAAATATGATTTATACTCGTTAGGTGGGGACAGTTAACAAACTAAAAATTAACTCAAACCTGAAGGAAGGCTAACAGGTGTTCAGATATCAATATTATATGAAACAAAATTAAGAGCCACAAAATACATGTTTGCAATTTAAAAATTTCGTCTCCGGAATTTTTCGATTCACGGTGGAAGTTTTCCGCATCGTATAAATGTTACGAATAAATCACATTTGAAAAACCAACAATAGCAATTTTAGAATTTGCTTACAATGGAGTTATTCAAACAGTATTACGGTAAAAAGAAAAGTCTTCTACCATGAAGCTATAAATTTCTAATAGGTGTCCAACGTAAAGGAAAACACCACGAAACAACTCCCAAACATGTTTAGTTTCGTTAAATAATAAATTTAAATTATTTTTTTTTTATTCCAGGATGTGGGGAGGATAGTGCAATCCTACACGTCCCATATAATTATACATATTTTAATACAGCAGTTTTTTTTAAAATAAAGAACTTAATAGGTACATAGAATAGAAAAAAAAAACAAATTAATAAAAAAGTTTGAAAATAAATAAATAATCAATTCTATTTAGGGCGTGTTCTGGAATGAGCTCGGGCCCAGCGCTCACTCAGGAGTGGGGTTTGGTGCTGGAAAAAGTTTTAGTTTTGATCACCATATTGTAAATGTAAATGTTCTTTGTATTTCGAATTAAAGCGAAGAACTTTTATTTGGTTGTAGAAGGTTTTTTACGCAGTGTAATCAGCCAGCGTATAAACGAATTAAGTAAAACTAATCTGCACTTTTAAAGAAAACACATTGTAGACTCTGGGAATAATGTTTGTTCATTCGAGCAAGTTTAAACGAAACCCGGTTCTGTTCTGAAAACGGATCCTATACTGAAGAGTTTCAGGGCATATTCAGGAAAATTGATCTTTACGTAATAGGAACTCTTCACATAATACGTGCACTTTAAATAAAGGCTGAGAGACTATAAACTGCTGCCTTTACGGATAAACCAACTCTTCTAGAGGAAGGAATTCTCAAGAGCATTAAACTAAATCGACATTTTTAAAAATTATATGAAAAATGAAATTAAAGAATCAATTTTTGACAACTTTATTTTTTTTCTTTTAAATGTTGTGAGCGTTGATCAAATTAAGCATTTAACCGAATATTCAGTTCTCTTTATACACGTCAAAGGTTTTGTTCAAAATCTAAAATCCATTTTTTTATTAATTGGAAGATACGATAGATACAAGAAACAAAGACAACACATTTTTAATACATCGTACAAAAAACGCAGAAAAACGTTTTGCTTTTTGAGGTTGAAGATGTAAACAATTTTTTAGGGATTATAAGACCTAATGGAAAATATACATAAAACACAAAAAAACATGAATTCAAATAAAAAAATTAAAAATATGTACAAAGCGCCCTAGCGGTGATCTTTTTATGAAAATGGCACTTCTTTTTCATAGTATAAAATGAAGTCATTCCCGCTGTCTGTACGCTTAGATCTTTTAAACCACGCAACGGATTTTCTTGTGGTTTTCACCAATAGACAGGGCAGTTATTCTCAAAGTGGTCCAAGTGGACCCCTGGGGGTCCACGGGAGACCCGACGGGGGTCCACGTAGGCGCCATAAAGAATTGGCGGTTCACAAGTTGTAAGTGGGGGTCCACGAACTGGCTTCGATTGAGAGCCATCCCGTGCCTCATATCCATATCCCATCCCACCCCCTGTCTCATATCCCATTACGCCCCCTCCATAACAGAGCGACTGGCGTACAGCGCACGTTGTTGTACCGGTTACGCACGAGATCTTAAAACGCCCCTAGGGGGGGGGGCGTAATGGGATATGGGTGTACTGTACTGTGATGAGAATATACCTATAACCCCCGTCCCATAACCTATATCCCATTACGCCCCCTCCGTCGTGGCAAATATAATCTCGAATACTCCATTTTGCCCCCGTTTGAAAAAGTCGTAGATCCGGTACTGCTCCGTTGTGACAGACCACACCTCGCCATTCAATATTCAGTACAACGCATGTCGAGTTTTGGGAATATGGTAGAAATGTACCAGCAGGGGGTTCCATCGTGACCAGTAAAATTTTGGAAGTGGTGTACGAGAAAAAAAGTTTAGGATCCTCTAAGATAGAGTGATTTAAGAGGGGGGTTTATATGTATAATAAATGCATATTATAGTAGAAAAAAGCCGAAAAATTAAAGGTTCAATTCAGGCAGCGGGCAGCGGGTTGGCAAGCGAGCGGTGTGAATTTTATGTGTATGCAAATTAACAGATAGCGTTGGTTATAAAGATTGGGTAATGGCGTTGTGTTTCGTTAGCTACAGCAACGTGTGGCTGGGTCTGCTAGTTATAAATAACCAAATATTTATATGCTTAAATTTGTAAAAATAGTCAATTAAAAAATCTTGGGAAGTATTTTCGTATAAGTCATATTTTTTTTCATATAATATATTGCATAGGTATATAATCTTATGAAAAATGCCAATACAAGATATATCATGTATAATAACAAAGTTTCAACAATAAAGTCAATAATAAATTAACATCACTCCCGTATTTGCACAAACAGATAAACACAATGTTTAGTGGTCAGATCTGAATAGCCTGGTTTTTCCCAACCTTCTTCTTTTTGTCTATTTTCCCCGACTCTCGCTCTTCTGATACTCTTATTTTTCCACTGCCATTTTTTCACACTCCATACCACCAAAGCTTAATTTAACCTAAATTTAGCTCTTACATTCTGTTCCTTCGGATGTATTAAAAATTACCCTTGCAATTATCGATTTTCTTTCATTTCTGTTTCATAAACACTTTTCGACATACAGCTTCAAACAATTAGCATTACTTCATCGTGACAATATTACCTAAATAAGGATCTTCCACGCAGCATTAAGAATACTACAAAATTATACTTAAAAACGAAAAAAAAAAAATAACCGTTTAATTTTCATTTTGGGAGCCGGGTATGAACCCATTATCAGGAATCATTTACCTTCCGTAGGTCACCCTGCTGTGTTTGCTGACAGGCATTTGTTTCGTTTGACTACGTTTGGTTTGCTACTTTTGGTGACTTAGTAGGAATGCCAGAGTTCATGGGGTAAGGTTTGTCCAGGTCTTGACGAATGCGTTTGCTCACCTACTGCGTGTTGTACCGGATCGGGAGAGTCTGGATGAGGGAGACTACTCTAGACCTCTCCAGCCATCGCCTTGCACCGCAATGGGAGGGATGGCTTTGTACGTCCGTCACTCCTGAATAAATTGACCCCCAGATTTCTACCCACCACCCATACTTTATTCCTTCCGAAAACTTCCTCTCCTGCCTTTCCCATAAAAATATCATCGACACAGCATCCCCAAAGTAAGCCCTGAGGGATTTTTCTTTCCTCAGGGCCTTCTGTGTGGAGCTTTTTTAAAATATATATTTTTTAAATAATATCTGCTACCTTTACGACCGTCTTCGTTTACGAAGTTCTCTGCTTTTGTATAGCACCATACGTGTGTGTATACATAATATTATAACATAAAATACTGCATTTCAAAATTGACTGTCCTGAATTACTTCAATTAATCAACATCCACATTCCCAAAAGATACAACCAAACACCAGGACACTCTCTTACCAAAATTCCCCGATTCTGAGACTTCGCAATCTCGGAAATAAATATTCTGATCTAGGAGATATATTTCACCTTTAGAAAAACCAGTATAAACATTGTTTATTCTAATTCTTTTATAAATCTAGACACAAATAGTCGTGGATAGTTTATGCAATTTTTGTTTACAATAAATATCTTGTTATGTGTGACTTCTTATCATTTTTACCAATTTATTTTATTTTGTATTATTTGCTATTGTTGTTATATTTTTTCCATTATATTATATTTTCTTTTTTGTTTTAGTTTTAAAGTATTTAAAAGTACTGTAATACTTACTTTAAAAAAAAATGTAAAAGCCCATTAGGGCGTGTAATAAATAAATAAATTGTGTTCATGCCAAATTTTATCCTTAATTGCCTTAACTCTTGAAAAATTCAAAACACAAAAAACGTTATAAGCCTCACAATCAAAACATGATGTTATACTCCTACTGGTATACATATATTTACACATATGTACTTGTGTATACATACACACGTACTTACTTGGATCGAGTTATCAAAGGTCACTAATATTAAAGATATAATTTCACAAAAAATTACACATCTCAACAGAATTGACCATAATTTTATAAAATAATTGTCTCTTATCGTGTTACAATATTCAAATGTGGTTTACTGCCCGTTTTATAACAATATTATAGAAAACACAGGTAAATCATTTTATAGAAACCTTCGCTTGTATAGTGGTGTACTGAATTGATAAAAAAATGTTTCGGAAATGTTTTTATTCATCATTTATTAAGTTAAAAGAAATATAACATTTCACTTTCTTAACTTAAGTACAAAGTAGTAAGATTTTTAATTTTGCTCTAACTTTTAATTTAAGATTAAAGTAGAGTTCTGTACTGCCCTGAAGAAGCTACGGTGGTAGCGAAACCCGGTCGGCATTAAGTACATAAAAAATAAAAAGTGGTGTTTACAAAGTTATTGTTTTATTTTTAAAAAAAGATAAAAAAATGACTTGATTTAATAATATTTTTGTTTTTGTTTGGAGTGAAGAGTGAAACTAAAATGCCTAAAATAAATGTACATTTTCGAATTGAACCGTGTGTCTAAATTTAAAAGAAATTAATAAACGTCACAACTCATCAGTGTCTTTGGACATTAGCGGGGTTAGAGAGAAGAAGGGACTGCGGACGTTTGTTCCTAGTTCTTTGAAACATTTCAAACTTTTAGTGTGGATAAATACATGCAAACGAGTTCTGTTAAGGGGAGTTCTTTTCTTTTTTTTTCTAAATGTACAACATGTCGAGAGTATTGTGTCTAAATTTCAAGTAAATCGGAGCAAAACTAACGAAGATATAGCGTTTCAAGCGACCGGCCTTCTTGCTCGATTCAAGTATATTTGGTTTACAAAAAAACTTTAAATCGATTTTCTCGCAAACAATTTTTTTAAATTCGTGAACATTATAACTCAAAATATACTTCATTGATCCTTTTGAAATTTCGTACACTATTTTTTCAAATCAACAGGTAGTGACGAAGAGTTTTTTTACCATTTTTTTCCATTTTATAATAACAAATTCACCGAAAATTTTAGCAAAAATCACATTTTTGACTTCAACATGCTGCAAAAAAAAATTAAATAAAAAAACGCCTTGTCACTACCTAGGAAAATCTATCAACCTATCTAACGCATTTTGTTTTAAACGATCTGTTAACGAGTTATGATGTTCACCGCTTAACAACTTTTTTTCGAGGCGCCTCCGTAGATTCCCTCTCACGGGCTTATTTATTGATATTTTTAATTAAAACTTTTTCAAAGATACTTCAGATGTCATCCTGTAGCGTTTTTATAAAATAAATAAACTAATTTATTCATATCTCCAAAAAATCATGAAAATATGCCTTTTTTCGCCTTTAAAACCATTCATTTTTCAAACAATCACCAGTATTTCCTTTTCATTACCCGATTGAGGGTTTCCAATAACCATCCCACATTAATACCGTGTTTCTAAATGGTATCTGTGTATTTCCGATGGATACGTAAGGATAAATCACTTGTATCTCGGTAATCTCAAACAATGCAAATTCTAAAGGATCCATTCAGCTATGAATTGTTTAAATGCAAATATTTTCGGCAGTAAACCAATTCCCTGCAACACCATTAACGAAAAAATTATTCAGTTTGAGAGTAAATTCAATTAGTATTATTTATTCAATTTTATTGGGATGAAGAATGTAAACCATTGTAATATTTAATATTGGTTGAAGATAACATCAACAAAAAAAGATTAAGCACAAGATAGTTAGTTCTGACATTTCTCATATATTTCGGTGGCAGTATGCTACACTTGCGCCCCCTAGCGGCACGATTTCTGTATGTAAGTTTTCTTTAATTTATTTTAATGGATTTTATATGTAATTTTTTAATCTATTTAAATTTTTTAATGAAACCACAAATGACTTTTTTTTTACTTTTACTACGGGTTTCGACGAAACTGATCAGGTAGCATTCTGCTCGGCAGGGACGGCCCAAACGGCGCCTGGCGCTAGTAAAAACCTCATGGGTGCTGTATTAGGTGTTAGGTTTCATCAACGCCTTGGCTACTTGGGTCCTCGGCGCCTTGGCAAATCGGCGCCCGGAGCAGGCTGCTTCAACTGCGCCTGCAAAAGACCCACCCTGCTGCTCGAATATGTGACGCATATTTGGGGGCGGCACCCGGAGACCGGTGGTCGGTTGGTTTGTCCCCATGTGGATATATCTAAAACCTTTGATAGGGTCTGGTCAGAGCTGGCCCAACGCTATTGTATTTGGAGTAGTCCACTTCGGGCGCCGAATTGATTAGAGGCCAAGGCGACGATAAAACCTATCTTCTAACACATCAGGCGCTTGTCGGGAGTTACCATCATACGATACCCATCCAACCCTATATACATAGTTGGATTGTGGGGAAGAAAATTTCAAGGGAAAGAAATTTCAAACCATAGTTTGTCATTTTAGTTAGGCGGTTCTTCTTCGTCTCCGCACCAAATCAATGCGGGAGTGCCACAAGGATCTGTGCTATCACCAACGCTGTTTTTGTTGCACATCAACAATCTCAAGAAGTTGAATGTGCGCAATGATAAGCAAATTCTGCAATAATGACCAGCTAGCCCTGAAAAATTTTCTAATATGCCCAGAATTGAATTTGGCAGCCACTTCTGGGCTTTTAAATGATTGGATAATGAATAATATGAGAGCAAGTATCGTAGTCCCAGAGAGAGAGCATACTTAACATCATTCTACTATCTTGTGGACATTTTTTCATACCAGACGTGTGAAAAGGAAGATTTTTCGTCGATGACGTACGCACTGACCCTCTTTGTGTGTGAATGTAATGCCAGGAAAGGTTGTAAGGACGGGGTGCTGTGGCATTCTTGCATGTATGTCTAGGTCTACCCAGCGCGTAAATGACAAGAAAGTTAATGCCATTTGAAACATATACAGAATATTTAAATATCTCTACAAGATAATGATTTATGAAAACATTGTGTTATCCTGGTTTTCCTCGCATACTCTTTCATTTTTTGGAAATATGTGCCAACTCATATTTTTTTTGTTTTCCTTAAAAAAATTCATCCTTCATAAACAAAAAGTGACTTACAAGTGTTACAAATAACAATATTATTATGAATAAATTGTGTGGAAAAGGTAAAAAATGTCTCATGTCTTCTTCAATGAAATTACTTGAGAGCGCTGTGTGCTCAAAACAATACATTCCACGTATTCTTTCTCAAGGCGTATTCTCGTGTATACGTTTCATTGCGTATCTCATTCAATAAAGCTCTAAAAAGGCCAAATAAATGTGTTAAAGAAACACAAAACACTGAGAAAATTACATTTTTCTCATACATTCATTCGTACTAATTGGATTCAAAAAATAATTCTGTAATAATGTTATCTTTCGTTTGTCGTCGAGTGGAATAAAGCTTTTATTATTCTCTTGACAAATTCCAAATAGAACTAAAAATCTCTCGAAGAAGCTTCCTCCAATTCCCTTCTAGAGACGGTTTTCATTTTCCGAATTGTGAGCGAAAAGGACATACCAAACATGTTTATAGAATTGTCGGGTGCAGTTTGTTTCATGTGTTTTTTTTTCTTCATTTGCACACACGATGAAATTCTAAGACAGTCCACGAATGAAAAAATATAATACAAATCTGCAAAAGATTTTTTATGACAAATTAAATTTAAATTAAATTAATCCACTCTACAATACGCTTTTATTAGTTAGGGATCCGCGTATAAATGTAACCATCTTCAAATAGAAATTGTACAAAGGACAATTATTAAAATAATATTTAAAAAATCAGAACGCCTGTTTGAAGAATTTCAAGTACCTACATTTAAAAATTTATATTTTAAAAATTCATTGATTCAAATTATAAAGGAAAAAGATAGATACCAATTTTTAGCTGAAAACAGATCTCGACTAAAATAAGTTTTTCTATGCCCAAAACTAAATACATCTTTTTCACAACATTATTATACTTACCAGGGAAGAACTTTTTTCAATCGTCTACCGGATGAAATCAGTAAAATTAATGATAACACCCAAATATTGCTGTCTGTCGAGAAACATTTAAAAATATTCTTAAGAAAAAAATTACTGTCACTTAATTGATCTTACAAATATCCTTTGTCATCCATAATATGGTTTCCTTTTTTAAATATTTAATATTGTCAGAATAAATATTACAGCACACACGTATTTATGTACAATGAATTATTCAAATATTAACTAAAAACAACATTTATGTACACTCCCCTTCCATACGCAAGCAAATGCTTTCAATGGAAGAGTAGTGAAAAACCTAAGATGTATTTTTATTGATATATATACCATGTAAAACATATTATTTTAAATAATAAACAGTTAAACAAAAAATTTTAAAAAAAACCGTGTTAATTTCAATAATTTCGGGGTTAGGAAATTTATAAATTTTGGTAAATATGCAGTAAATCTTCAAGAAATATGTGATTTGATCGTACTAAGAAATTCCGACACTTTAAAATAGAAAAGGTCCCATAAAAATGCGTGTTGTTCGATTAATATTAGCAGAGCGTTCTGATAAATTCTAGGGACGGTTTGTTACAAAAAATTTTAAAAATTCATCAAATTTGTAAGTTAATTTTCACGCTCTGCGTTAAGTTCTATCCAAGTTCTGTAAGTATACCATTAGTGGCCAATTGCTTCAAAAAATTGAAATAATCACAGGAACTTTCATAGAACGTGAAAATAATCTTAAAAAATTTGAAGAATTGCACAAATATTTTGGAACAACCCATACTTACAATACCATAAAGCAACAATCATGTCTAATTTCGTCTAAAAGGGATCGAAATAAAAATCTAGTCTCCTTCAACGGAAGCAATCTTCCGAACAGGAACTCCATTGACATGCTTGGTGTAACTCTAAGTGACAAGCTCAGGTATGGGGGCTCCATCGAAGCCAGAGTAAAGTTAGCCTCTCAAAAACTGGGCGTACTGCACTGGGCCCGCAGTTACTTTAACAGTACACAACTGCTAACCCTGTACAAATCACAAGTGCGCCCCACGGTTGAATTTGGCAGCCGCCTCTGGTCTGAAGCCCCAAAATACTTGAAAAAAAACCCTCGACTCTGTAGAAACGGGCGGTCCATTTGATAGATTCTCCTAACTTAAGAAACGGATTGCAATCTTTAGACAGGTACA
This sequence comes from Glyphotaelius pellucidus, assembly GCA_936435175.1. Classification (NCBI taxonomy): domain Eukaryota; kingdom Metazoa; phylum Arthropoda; class Insecta; order Trichoptera; family Limnephilidae; genus Glyphotaelius; species Glyphotaelius pellucidus. The sequence continues at coordinate 18,319,818 of OW386548.1, forward strand.
GGAGCACAGGCGTCGAGTGGGAATGCTATCCTTGTTCTACCGGTATTTCAATGAAAGATGCTCCGAGGAACTAGCGTCATTGATCCCTTCGGCACCGGTGCATAGTCGGGAGACGCGCCAAACGCGTGCCCAATATATGTACACGGTTGACATTTGTCACATGAGAACGGGTCGCTTCTTCGACTTGTTCTTATGTTCAGTTGCTCGACTGTGGAACGATTTGCCGGCCTCTGTGTTTCCTCCTTCCTACAACATGGTTCTCTTCAAGATCAATGTCCATTCCTTCCTATCCTCAAAAAGACCCTCCACACAGCATCCCAGATGACATAGGCCCTAAGGGAAATTATTTTCCTCAGGGCCTCCTGTTTGGAGTTAATGTAAAAAAAAAACCTTATTTCTTACAAAAATGTAAATAATTTAATCATGATTTGCTATAAGTAAATTCCAAAATTAAACTCAAATAATATAAATATCTTCAGCAAACTTGGCGCAAAATGAAATATAAATGCCGAAATTCAAGACGAACCAAAGAAGGCACCTAAGCATAAAAAATGGGGTCTTAAGCTGAAATCAATGACAAAATTTTAATGGTTAATCGATGCCTCAAATTCAATGAAAAATCAGTGTCGAATATTCCATGGCGAATCAATGACCTAAAATCGACTGCTCTGAATGGAAGATTTTATGGAAAACTTAAAGCAACATTGTTTCTAACGCCCTCTTGTGAGTTAACAGTGTGGAAAATATAGCCAAGGAAAAAACGCCTTTATGAACCTTGAAATAGCCTTTTTTTTAATAAAGCGCCTCGAAGAAGTAGAGCTGACACTTTCTGAGCCGTGACAGGAAAGCGAACGAAAGTAAAACCAAGTACCGTTGAATTGTCATGGACGCAGAACTATTATGACACGAAAAATACTTTTGAAGTAAAACTTCTTCACGCACGCTTGACTTGGGGAGTAAGCTGGTGAATGCGTGACGAGAGCGTTATGAAAAGTGTGATCAAAAGAAAAGAAAGAGGAAGATATATGTAAGTGAAGATAGAAAGAGAGAGAGTTACGTTTCTTATATTTATTTATTTATATTACGCCTATTTAGGCTTTTACATATACATAACAATATTTTAAAAAAATATACTTGTAAATAGTACAATTTAAGACACTTGAAAAAATAACGTATACGACACTTGTACAAAAATAGAGTATAAACATTATTAAATTTTATCCACACAGTATGTAAGGTACAAAATATAAAAAATATATAAAATATAAAAAATCCAAAACAGCTTTTTTTCTTTCAGCCGATAAAATACAATTTAATTGGCTTTATATTCCCCTACTTGATGAAAAAAACTTTAATAAGGTATGCTTAAATATTAAAATTGATGAACTAAATATATCAACAATATCGCAGTAGTTGTTTCCTAGCTGTTGAATCCGTCGCATAGGAGTGTAATATTGGGAGGTTGAAGTTGAATTGTCACAATAATAAGGTATGTACTGGCTTGTAACTGACCTGGCTGGAGTATTAAAAGAGATTACATACAATAAATCAGGGGTATCAAACTTTGAATTTACGATTTTATACAAACAGGTTAAATCGGAAATGATTCTACGATCAGATAATTTTATTAAATTTAATGAACAAAGTACGTTATCATAATTTAGGCATTCTCTAGGAATGCCCATTTTAAAATTAACATACCTTAAAAATTTATTTTGGATTCTTTCAATCGCATGTGAATGAATCTCACAATTTGGGGACCAATCCGTAGATTTATATTCTAAATGACTCCTTATTAGTGACATATATAATATTTTTACGGTATTGACATTATTGAAATCACTAGATACCCTTAAAATAAATCCCAACATTTTCAAAGCTTTATTGGTTATTATTTCTATATGCTTGATAATAATAATAATAACTTAGTATTTATATAGCGCAGTTTTGTGTAATTTCACTTCAAGTGCGCTTAAAGTTGAGTTTCGTGTCAAACCAAATACCTAAGTCATTTATTTCCGAGACAGATACTAACGACATATTGTTAATGGAATAATCGAAAAATATTGGATTTTTTATTCGATAAAACCTCATAATTTGACATTTGCTTAAGTTAAGTTGCAAGCGGTTATCATGACACCATATAATAAATTTCAACAAGTTATTTGACAATATATGGCAATCATTAATTACTGTAGAGGCAAGGGAGAGAGGTGCGAGCACACTTTTTTTTCTCTTTCTCTCATAGCCAGTTACGTTTCGTATATCTAAGACCAGTGCAGGCCTGTTGTCTGTTTCACACTGTAGGAGCAAGAGAGAGCAGTGCGTTCGCACATTTTCTTTCTATCTTCTTCTCATAGAAATTTTACTTCAGTCGTATAAAGCACACTCGATTTTTTATATTAAGTTATTCCACCATAAAAATAAATGAATATTCACCCTAAACTTGTAAAAAAAATATTAGATGTTGTACATTAAAATAAAAGTACTTGTGTGCAGTTAACACGCGGCGGAGTGAAACTTTCAGAAAACTTAAGTGGACAAGAGTGGGAAGTCTACGAATCACCGTACAAAAGAGGAGACCGATTATTCTATCTCATTCTCTCGCAGGCTAAATCCTATAGATGTTTGTGTTTGCTTCTTTTTAGTGTCGCTTTTTCGTTTCATCGAGTTTCAAATCACAACGGAATTACAATTTGGGAGGCGGAAATGGAAAAAGCCGCCCCGGGAACCTTTATTGGATAACCAACACCTCTGCCATAGGTCACCCTAAGTGGTTCGCTATGTTTGGTGATTTAGCAGTGGTGCCCGGGTTCATGGGGTGAAGTTTGTCTAGGTCTTGGAGGCGGATGACAAGAACACACCGAACCCCAAATTCCTATCCACCCCTTAAACTTAAAAAAACTCCACACAGCATCCACAAAGATGACATAGGCCCTGAGGGAAATTATTTTCCTCAGGACCTCCATTGTGGATCTCATGTAAAAAAAAATGAAATAAAAAAATTGACATATTTACCCAAGATACTATTTTTATTGCAATTTAATTTAATGGATATATTTATCCAAGACACTATCAATATTGCTATTTAATTCGAGTAGAATCTTGCAATCATACAAAAAGAGAGCAGCCAAAAAATTTAAGCCAATAAAATGAAGATAAGAATAACCTGAATTTTAATTTAAAACTATGTATTTATGACTATTTAATTGATATAGAGAATAAACCAGTTTAAGTAGACTTGTTTTATACGCAAATTTTAATGAAAAATAGTTTTTATTAAAAGTGACAAATTTTAATAAAAACCAATCCTTCGATCGTAAGGAAACCAAAAAAATTGTCGAAATTATAATAGAAATTAGGAAGAGCAAGACTTATCTAACAAGAATAATCTTAGCTTTGAAAATGTGAATTCCAGGTATCAAGCGAGGTTCTTTCGCTATGGCCGTCCAAGGGAACCAGCTTCCTACTGCAGCTGTAAGCAGTCAACAAACTAGCGGCCTGGGCAGCACTCGCTGTGGGCGAGGAGACGTCTTCGTTAGCTGAGAATATCAACTTGGAATGGACTACTTGGCTAGCAGTTGTTCGGCAATTTTACAAGGATCTAAGAGCTTCGGGTGCGGGAGCTGCCAACATGTATGGGTTCTTCCAGAATTTTCTGGTCTTCTGGATTCAGGTTAGCATTGAATAAATTAAAGAAAATAATTATCATGATTTTTTAGTTAGTTTAATTAGTTTGCAGGTTATCAAGACTTCACCGCAAAATTTTCTTTAACGTCTGCAGCGAGACATTAAATTAATTTTAAAATTAATATGACGTTTCCTATAATATATAAGAATATATAGATTAATAGGTCATGGGTCAATCCTGTAAAGGAAAGAAGAACTATGTTAAATAATATATAAGTTTATTACGATTGAAGTAACAGAAAAAGATTCTTTTTAAAGATTGTAATAACGAGTCTTGATTTAAAAAAAAAAATACTTAATTAATTTATTCTAAGGCCATGTTTAGTCTGCTAAGAAAAACTAAATATTTAAAAAAAATGCCACTCATGGTACCGACGTATTACGTGGGAAGAAAGAATATCTAAGAACACAACCGATGGGCACCATGTCTCATTTTTTTCTCGATTTTTCTCGAGAGGACCATTAAAAATGAACAACAATAAATCAAGTATGTTTTTAGGTTTTCACGGCCAAAAAGTATTTTTGTTATTGTTTTTGGGGTGTTATGCCGTGTTTCGCTACCTCCTTCTTTAGCCAACGTTTCGGACAGCGTTACAGTGTCCATCATCAGGGCAGATGAGCTCATCTGCCCTGATGCCCTGATGTAACGCTGTCCGAAACGTTGGCTAAAGAAGGAGGTAGCGAAACACGGCATAACACCCCAAAAACAATAACAAAAAAAAAAAAAAAACAATAAATCAAATCTTACTGGGGCCGACAAACTCGGCTATAAAAGTTAAAACATCATCGCTCGCACAATGTCGCTCGTCATACAATCCCATACAGACGCGCCACACCTAAGCAGATGATGCGCTCTAACCTCAACGTAACCGCTGTTCACGCGATATGCGAAAGTTATGCGACCCCCTCTCTGCCGTTAACAGGATAGGGGTCATTTTAATTACGAAGCTACGTAAACGTGCGGATGGCAGCTGTCAAGTTGACAGTACAAAGAAACGATATTTCGCGGCAGCTCCCTAATTCAACTGACCCCCCCCCCCCCCCTCCTACCATAGGAAGAAATCTTTTATAGCGTAGTGTGTAATGTGTGTGTGTGTGTGTTAATATATTTGGTAATATCAGATCACTATAATATTGCAGTGTCCGCCATCTTGCTTATGTACCCGTGTTCTGTTATAAACGTCCGCTCTGCCGTCCATGATTCTGCATGGAACTGATTTCTCCAGGCAATGATCTTACTTAAATCTTCGCGGCCCACTGGTGTCTATTATTATAAGTGGATATTATTATTTAAGAATTTGTGAAGCTGAAATTATTTTTTAAAAAAATATTTGCATCAGGAATATTCCCTTCAAATTGTCATTGTAAATTTTAGCGAAAATCAGTAATTTAACATTCGAATGAACACCCTTAGTTAATATACATTTCAAACACAGAATTATTAATAAGCAATTTTGATACCTACAATTTGTCTGAATCATTCCCATATTCAATTTCAATTTTGAAACTGACGATTAATTTTAAAGCAAATTTATCCAAGTTCTAAAGTTCATTGAACCGGAGTTACAGACAGATACACAACTTATTAGAATTAGTAATTATTAAGGACGGGTTGTTTCAAAAAATTTGATGGATTCATCAAATATTTGAAGTTAATTTTCACGTTCTGCGTAAGTTCTATTCAAGTTCTGTGATGAATTCAGTTTTGTGAATCAACTGGTCTATAATGATGTAATAATAGAACTTGAATAGAACTTACGCAGAACGTGAAAATTAACGTCAAATATTTGATGAATCCATCAATTTTTTTAAACAACCCGTCCTAAATAGAAAATCAGTAATTTATTGAAAACATTTGATATCATTGTAACATCAGATTTATTTCAAACGTGATTTTCGGGCAGACTCACCGTTTTTGGAGTGTATCTTTAACATATCCTTGCATTTTATCTTTGTCTAACTGGTAAAGTGTAAAACGGGCAGAATTCGCAAAAAATAGGAATGGGGTAAGATTGTGAATGGGACAAGGGCTGTTCCGCGGGGGAGGATGTACAGTGGAGAGGGAGGCTCTACCATGGGTGGGGCTAAGGCTCTCAGGAGGCGGGGTAGGGGGAATATTATATTGGAATGAAATTAAGTTAGGCTTCTATGAATTTTATACCTTGAGTCTAATTTAATACGGGTCTACGTATCCGATAAAATAGATACGAGGACTCTTTTATTGGTTGGCTAACCTAATAATGATGGACGTTAAGGGACGACCGTTTCCGACCATTTTTTACAGCGGCCCACTAGAAAAGCTCGAAGGGATCGAATTTTATAGATGAAGTACAATAGATTAAATTTTTATCCATATAGAAGTAAGTTTATTTGGGAAAGGTACCAAATTATGTTAAAATTTCAAGAAATATCATATTTTAATCTACTATTTGGACCATCGCCGACATTTTTCCGGTAATTTTTTTAATCGCGGTGAAAAAAGTGGCTAATTTAATTAAATAACTTTTTTTTTACACATTAGGACACTACATTAAGATAAACAGCGTTTTTTTTCACAAACAAAAATGTTTCAAGGAATTAATTGACTTTAAAAAGATAGTGATCTAGGTAGTTAGCTTACAATATAATTTTTTTACGTGTTTTTGTATGTAAATGTTATTTATTCAGTAAATAACCAAAGTACCTTCATAATTTTAATGAAATAAAATTCATCCTTACTGTAGTTTTCTAAGTGAAACTTCTTTAGCGCGGTTAGTGACTTGAAACGGAAGCGCGTCACAACTCAGCTCTACACAAACACTCGGTTCTAATATAACGCCGTAAATTAGCACCTCGGCGCGTGCCTTCCATAGCGTGGTTGGCAGGTGCCTGTCAACTGACAAGTCTCAGCGGCGGTAAAGACAGACATCAAGCAAACGGGGGTTCGAATCCTACGGAATCCAAAAAAAACATTTTCATTTTGTGAAATCAATATCCAATCTTCAAACCACTTTAAAAAACAAGCAAAATAAAAGAAAGCGACATCTAGCGACTTTCTAGTTTCACTTCTAACGCGTGTGAATCACACACTCTGATTTTTTTAAATCAATTTAGTTTACATACTTAAGTTTATTTGAAAATATATATATGTATGTACTAATAGCTCTGTGAATAGTTGACTTCGCGTCCAGAAAAGCAAGTTTCTAATTTTCTCTTACAAATAAATTTAATAAATCAATTTTATATATAAATTAATTTTTTAATTTTTTTATTTAATAATTTTATCTTTATTTTCTTTTAATAAATCAAAACCCGATTAAAACTACGTAAGGGTGGTAATGATTTTTTTTAAACAACAAATACGAGTACTATGAGGTTCGGTTGTGTGTATCAATTTTATTATTTATTATTCTTTACATATATGTTACAATTATTGTGTGTTATCCCCACACTAGGAATTAACCTGTGTTGTGGAGGACAATCCTCAATTTTGTTGTCGTGTAGTTTTAAAATACCGGTATCATTGTAGACTTTCATGGTTTTGTTAAGTTTAACGTGTGAACCGATTGTAGTGTTGATTTTCAGGTTAAGTGTATTTAGGGGTCCATGGTTGTTGCATGATGGATCATAGATTGGTATGGTGTTTTTGTTATTAACTTGATTTTTTTTTTTTTTTCAACTCTTGAACATACACTTTACAAATTATTACTTTGGTTTACATAATAATTCATTTTATGATTCTACTACTCCATAAGTTGAGCTCTAGGAGCTCGTGTTTATGGGAGGAGTATTTATTTACATGCAAAAAAATAATGTTCTAATAAGTATGTATACAATGATCAAAGACTTATAGAATAAATAAACATTTTTTGACAAATAAAAACAATTTAGAGAAAAAAAATAGTTATCGAAAAACAATGAGAATAATTTTTTTTTTATTAGATGTTACATATTCTAAGGGTTAATTAAGGGTACAATATATCATTATCCAATTTCAAGGACTTAATTTGCTTTATAAATTGTTCATATTTCAATGTTTCTGTTACGCTTATTTTGTTTTTGGATAATAATATATTGTACCAACTCACACCTAAATATAAATAGTGGTGTTGAGCCGTGGTCGTTCTAAGCATAGGAATGGCTATTAATCCAATAGTTTTTTGGTGAGTATTTATTTATTTATTTATTTATTTAAGGAACATTAACAGTCTTAGTAATACAATAAAGATAAGAGGATGATAAAAAAACAGACCAATTATTAATGTTCACAGATAGGTATTTAGAAACAAGACTAACTGAATATAAACTAGAATATTTAAAAAAATAATAAGAGTACAAATGTGAATTCAACAAATGGTTAACTAATACACAGCATTAAAATAAGTGTGATTATAACTGAAATAGACTGCAAAAAAGGGATTTGGGTTGGGAAGGGTAAGGGGAGGAGAGGGATAAGGGAAAGTTGCCACGCAAGTAATATAAAAATATTAGATACAATTAATTCATGTGTTATTCGCACCTAGAATGTTATACAGTGAAGTTCTGTAGCGATAGTAACTAGCAGTAAATACGTCAGCACGTGTGTCTATATTTGCAAATTTGTTATTATAGTAGTTACATGTCCTTTGAATAAATTCATTTTGATTGGAATTGGTGTTGCATCTATCAATATAGAAAAGGATATTTTGTCTACTATATCGAATGGACGTGTGGAAATTTATTTTGTTTAGCAAATCCGGGCAGTCAACTTTTGAGTTAATAATTTTGTACAGGAGCATCTGATCAGCGACAAGCCTCCTGTTGAGTAGTTTTGTGATTCGAAAATGTTTCTCGATTTCGTCGTAAGAGTTGTATATGTTGAATGATTTAAAATTGAGGAATTTGAGAAATCGCTCCTGAACTCTTTCTAACCTGTTAACATAAACAATATAGCGCGGGTTCCAAACCTGTGAACAGTATTCCAGGTGAGGGCGAACATGTGAATTGTAGAGAATCATATAAGTCTTAGTGTTTTTGAAAAATTTGCATGTTCTCAGTACGAAACCCAGACTTTTTGTTGCTTTAGTGACAATGTTATCAAAGTGCTTTTCAAATTTAAGTTTAGAGTCCAAAATAACACCGAGGCCACGTATGTAATCTTTATTTGTTAACTGCGATCCAGAAATGGTGTAATCGTGCAGTATTTTCACACGGTTACGTGTGAATGTAACTTTGCAACATTTAGAAATATTAATAAAAAGTTTATTTCTTCGACAGTAATCCGTCAGTCGGTCAAGATCTGCCTGTAAACGCGTAGAACAGTCCGGGGAGCTTATAGGAAGGTATATTTTCATGTCGTCAGCAAATAGTAAAATTTGAGAGTTGTGAAAACATGTCGTAATATCATTTATATAGATAGAGAAAAGCAAAGAACCCAAAATGGACCCCTGAGGCACACCGGAAGTGATGATTTTCCAGATGGAAGAAAATCCACCCACCGTCACAGCTTGGGACCTATTTGTCACTTATGAAGATAACCAACGAAGGAGATCTCCATGAATACCATGATTAGCAAGTTTTCTAAGCAGGGCGCTGTGATTGATCTTGTCAAAGGCTTTGCTATAGTCGGTGTAGATTGTATCAACTTGCACACGTTTATCCATGGAGGCAGACAAGAAATTTATAAATATTATAAGATTTGTAGCAACAGAGCGACCTGCAAAGAATCCATGCTGAAATTCATTGATCGAATTCTTTACCACAGGGAATAACTGGTCATAGACTATGTTTTCGAACACCTTTGAAAAAATGCAGAGCTTGGAAATGGGTCTATAATTATCTGCTTCACACTAAGGACGGGTTGTTTCAAAAAATTTGATGGATTCGTCAAATATTTGAAGTTAATTTTCACGTTCTGCGTAAATTCTATTCATGTTCTCTTGTTACATCATTATAGGCCAGTTTATTCACAAAACTGAAATCATCACAGAACTCGAATAGAACTTACCCAGAACGTGAAAATTAACTTCAAATATTTGATGAATCCATCAAATTTTTTGAAACAACCCGTCCTTAGTTCCCGATTTATGAATTGGTGTGATGTAGGCTCTTTTCCATGTATCAGGAAATGTACCAGTCTTGAGCGATATATTAAACAGTATTGATAGAGGAAGTGACAAATGATTTGCGCATTCGGTAATGAACAATGGTGGGATACCATCTGGCCCAGCTGCCTTGCTGGAATCGAGCCGTTTTAAATATTTACATACAAGGTCAGCATCGATAAAAATTGATCCCATCGCACAAACCTGCTCTACAGAGTCATCGCAGGAAGTCCCCAGAGGGTCAGGCGGTTCGTAGACAGAATGAAAATAATCAGCAAATAAATCACAGACTGCCTGGCCACCTTCGGCTTTTAAATCCTTAAGATTTAAAATGCTCGGAATAGATGCTGATAGTTTTTTTGATTTAACATATGACCAGAATGCCTTGGGATCTTTGACGATATTCTCTTCAGCATTATTAATAAAGTCTTCATGACATTTCTTTGCCATTTTTTTCTGTCTGGTGCGTAGCCTTGAAAAAGTAATGTAATCAGAAGGGTTCTTATAAGTAGTATATAGTCTGTGAAATTTCTGCTTTTCACGAATAAGTTTAATTAATGACGAGCTATACCACGGGGGGTAGGAATGTTTACCAGTAGGCCTCAATGGAACCTTGTCCGAGATTAAATTATCAATAATATTGTAAAAATGCGATACTGCAGTATTGACGGAATCGGTTAAGTTAAGTATGCTCCAATCTACTTGTGCCAGGCTATCTCTTATGTCATCATAATTGGCCTTGTGGAATGAGGGCCGTTTAATTGAGTTTTCCTTTATGACCGGGGGTTCAACAAACTCAGCAGTAATAATGATGGATTTATGGTGAGCATCCTCAGGCACCAATGGATCAATTGCAGGAACAACGCTTACCGAGAAATTACAGAGAACGAGATCAAGAATTCTTCCTAACGTATTTTGAACACCATTATATTGGTGGAGGTTACAATAATTAATATTGTCGATAAATGTTGAGCTTATTGTAGAAGCGTAGTTGCTAGGAATCAGGTTGACCTCACCCACAGGAAGAATCCAGGTAATATCGGGTAGGTTAAAGTCTCCCATGATAAGAAACTTGTCGTCAGGTTGATTTAAAAGTTTAATACCTAAATCATTCGAAAAGGCGGTGATTTGAGCATTAAAGTTGAAGCTTTTGGACAGGTAGATACAACAAAGATGTACGCTAATAAATCCAGTTGCACGTGGGATGCGAAGAGTCACCCAAACGTCTTCATCCGTAGAACACCATGAGTAATTACAAATTGCATTGAGTTCCTTTTTGACAGCCAAGAGCACACCACCACCCATAGTTACACTTTCGATACTTCTGTCGCGCCGAAATACGTTGTATCTTGAGTCAAAAAGCTCACCGTCTGAAATAGAATCCGTAAGCCAGGTTTCTGTTATGCCAATTACGTCATAATCACCGCTCGTAACACTGCAAAGAAATGTGTCAGTTTTTGTTCTCAGTCCACGTACGTTCTGATAAAAAACACTTAAAGGCAGGGACTCTTTTTCAGTTCAGTGTCAATACAAAAATATGCAGAGAATGCGTTAGCATAATATGTAAGGTGTAATATATTATTATCTGCAAAAATAAAATAATAGTAATTATCATAACTGTGCGATCGAAAAAGATCCTCTGCCAATATAATATTATTACACCCTTCGCACATCAGTTTTACAGAATTCCAAATTAAAATTATCGAGTGACATTTGAAATGTGACAAGTACGTAATAATAGTTGAGTACAGAAGGTGAGAATATCTTGCAGTTGACAGGAGTTGAGAAAAGGTTAATATAATTAGGTAATGTTGTGCGAGTATAATAAATATAATAGTAATGAAATGGCAACTTGAGATACGGGATAGGCGGGCGTGTGAAGGGAGAGGGAGGAATATACAGTAATAATCAAATGAGTAGTATTTTTTTAAGAAATTTTCTGGAGGTCGTCTTCCCTCCTGACTAAAAAAGCTGGTGAATTCTCATTTTTTCTCACCAAGATCTTGCAGTCCTTTACCCATACAAATTTGAAACCTGCTTCCCGTGCCTTGCTTTTAACTTTTGTCAGCAGAATCTTATTGCCAATTGTTAAATGATTGTTGACGTATATAAATATGTTTATAATATGTATGTAGGTGAGAAGTTATTTTGGTTAAAGTTCATTCCCGTCAGTTCCTTTCCGGTGCTAATGAGTCAACAAAATAAGGTTACTTTGTGAACCCTTTTTATTTGATAAAATTTATATATTCGTGTATTTTAAGCAAATGTTTTTTTTTTTTTTTTTTTCATTTTGATAAGTTAACTGTTAACAGAGATAGTAAAAAGGGAAAGTGTTTTTTTTTTGTAGATGGTGATCAGTTAAAGGCTAAAATAGATAATAATATGTCATTATGTATATCAAGCTCTGTTATTTTTTTTTTAAATTAAGTTGTTCTTCGCAGTAATTTACGTCGTCTTTTTGAGTGTTTTTTTTTTATATATTACATCACTTTTGTTTTTTTTTTTGTATATTACATCACTATTCACTGTCTCAATAACAATTCTTTTTTCAGGCAGGTAGATACCAACTACCAAACCATCACGCCGTTTCTCCGCAGGGGTAGGCAGAGAGGACGGACCGACAAACAACTCGGTCTTCTCAAACACTCTTTGCTTCACTCACAGTCATAAATTGTCTTATACATACTCTACCATAATTTTGAAAATATGCTGATAAGATAGTGCAAATAAACACGCTAATTTCACATTAAAAAATGGAAAGGAAGAATGAGAAAATGCCAAATGGTCAGGTTAAAACAATACTTTAAAACCGTACAGTATAGCTAGCTCGAGACAGCCAAAAACAATACAAACACAATAAAAATGTATAAACATCAAAATCTGCGATTGCCCTACTCTGGTAAAAACAGACCAAATAAAGTATCTAGGAATCATATTTGACCATAACCTCAGATGGACACATCATATCAAACAAATCACAAATAAACTCCTCCTAACAATACACATACATTATGTATTTTTTGTTTTTATTTGAATACTATATATATCCCAGCTGCTACCGTCTGGAGCCAGTGAGATTTTTTATTTTATTTTATTTTTTCATTTATTGCTTCTTCACAATTTAAATACATTTTTAGCATGTAATTATTACCCCCATTAGGATTCACCTGTATCTGGGTTAATAATTTTACAATTTAATAAAAGTAACAAACATAAATATCGGTCATTACCAAACAGTTAAGTTAAAGCAAAATAATAAACTTTAAAAATATCAATGATAAATGGAGGAAATTTGTTGAAAAAATTATATACGAATTAACAACAAAATGTTGAGGGATTAAATAAAATGTTATTTTTTGTTTTGTCATTAGTTTATACCATTTCCAATAATAGAGAAAATAATATATATATACACATATCATTATGGTTTATAGAAATATAAGTAAAAAATAAAATAATGAAAAAAAAACAAAGATTGATATGTTAAATAATTACGTGTAAAGCGAAGCTTTCTAGTAAAATATTAAATACAATATAATGTGAGTTTCAAATAATTTTTAAATTAATATGAAAGAAACCTTTTTGATCGGAACATTTAGTGTAGTTTTAAAGTTCACTTGTACTTAGGTTAACAATTTTATAAAGTACACAAAACAAAATAAGTACTGAAAGACAATATTGTACTATTTGTACATATACTATGGCATCCCCAATTGGGTTATGTTGTGAGGCTGAATTTACGGGGGAGGGGAAGGAGATGGGAAAGAGGAGGGTGGGAAATTACCTGGCTTTTCAGATCTGGTCACCAATCCATTTCAAGCAACGTTTCATTGCGTTTCATTACTGTTTTTTTTTTCAGTTTCTCTTGATTCGTTCGGTTGGGTAGTCACTTAATTATGAAGTACCTCTGTCTATGTAGTAGGTAAGTACTGATTTTTAAATTGAAGTGAAAACTTCCTTAGCACCGTTGAGATTTGAAGCTCGAAAAAGCGACACTAAAAAGAGACAAACGTATTGTTAGGAAAAGAGGAGATAACCACGCTGAGCGCCAATGTTAGGGCCCCAATTTAGAGTATAATTCAGTGTAAACAAGCCCATGTCCAGAGTCAGACATCAAGGAAAGGGTTCTATTGCGACCAGCTCAGTTGGTAAGAACATAATCTCCTCAAGGGCGGTGGTTTTGGCCGCAGCATTAGTCTACGGGCGTCTATGGTAACGCCGCCAGGGTATGTAGGGTAACTTCTCAGCCATTAAAAAGACAGGAGGGTTTAACTTACATAGTTTATTTAGTACACAGGGGACAAGCATATTATAGTAATTACAACAGGGCTAGTTCAAGATAGTTACAGAGGTCCTAAGTTATATTAATGATCTCTCTCTCTCTATGGCATCAGTCTCGGTGGACACGCGAAAGGCATTTAACAGCACGGTAAACAGGAAGTACATAAGGGTCAGGCTTACTGTGGAGCGGCAGGCGGCAGTCCAGTCAGGTTTCTACGTAAGGTGATGCAACGGAGCTCGCGTCTGTTGCACATTTCAATGCCAATCATGGCGGCGGCGTGGCCGCGTGGGGGCAGAGCGTCCACGGTCGCACGAATTACGGAGCCAGCCGGCGGAATAAGAATGGCCGGCCGTGTCGACCGCTTGTTGCATGGCGCATTCGGTGGCTAGGCGGAACCCAGCGCCGGGCCGGTTGCGCGTAGGAAAAATGTGTTTACCGCCATCTGTCGAAAGCGTTACCTAACAGTAAATATCTGTAGGATCCGCCTGCGAGGGAATTATTTAGAATAATCGGTCTTCTTTTTGGGCGGTAGGTACTTTGCAGCCTCCTCGCTCATAGACACTTTAGTTTACTGAAGGTTTCACTTTTACCGCATGTGAACTGCATACTTGAATTCTTTTGCTATTTAAGAAAGACAAACATTCCAGGGCTACGAATAACAAGAAATATTTGAAAATTTCCTACTTTATGGTTTTTGTTTGTGAAAATCTGTGTTCGGTGGTCATCTTTCGGAATTCGTCCCAACCTCTAATGTGGATAGAGAAAACTTTGATTCCGTGCACACAGAGGTCACTCAGTTTATTGTTTGGAGAAATTTGCATTACAGACAAAGCTTGTTGCATTGTTGATGACATCATTGATGGCCTGTGTGGCCTCATTGATGCGTCTTAGACACATCAATGAGGCCACACAGGAGGCCATGAGAAAAATAATTTTCCTCAAGGCCTGTCAGAAAAGGGAGGAGAAAAAGTTCTAGGAAAGAAATAGGTATGAGAAGTGGGTAGAAATCTGGGGTCCGTATCCAGGTTAAACGAACGATTTTTTTACATTAGCTCCACATAGAAGGCCCTAAAAAAAATTCCTTCATGTCATCTTTGAGGATGCTATATGAGATTCTTTTTATGGAAAAACAGGAGAGGAGAAGTTCTGGGAAGGAATAGGGGTGGGTAGGAATCTGGTGTTCAATGTGTCCAGGAACGATGGACGAATCCATTCCTTCTACTGCGGCGCAAGGTGATGGGTTGAGAGTCCGGTTGGAGAGGTCAAAAGGTCTTCCTCAACCAATCTCTCCTGATCCTGCCTGCTACCCAATAGGGGGGCAAACGCATCCTTCGCCAAGACTTAGACAAATTTCAACCCATGAACCGGGGAACCCCTGCTAAGTCACCAAACGTAGAGAATCACTTCGGGTGACCTTTGGCGGAGGTGTTGGTTATCCAATAAATGATTGATTGAAAAATTGATGACTTTTTTTCAGTCGTTGTTGTAATTTTTTCGCACTCGTCAGCTATTTTTTTTAGATTTGAAATCCATTTTGTGGCCATTTTGTTAAACAAACACGTGCATCAATCTTAAAAGAAGAGCTTCATTACAATAGCTGTTTTGAAAATATATGTGTTTTTAATTAGAATAGATTTCTTTCGAAACTTCCTACCGACAATTCTACCAACCGAGCCAAATCCACATTGTATATTGTGAATTGACTTTTTTTTTTTTTTTACATGAAATACCGCACAAGAGTCCCAACTGCTCCCGTCTGGAGCCAGTGAGACTATGGCATCCCCAATTGGGGTATGTTGTGAGGCTGACGGTAGTGGGGGGGGGGAAGGAGATAGGGAAGAGGTAGGTGGGGAATTGCTGTAATGTCATCGAATTTCAGAGGTGCGTGTATGTCCGCTTGTGTGTGCGTGTTTACCATAAATAATTGATAGAATGCATTATTAATTGACAACAAATCTATCTGTTAAGTTTAAGCTCGATCCGATGTCGGAAAGTGGGTAAATTTCCACTTCCAAGATTACGCTTCATTCTTGCATTCATTAACACAAACAAAATCGCAATTAAAATAAATTTATTCAAGTATACATGAGGTATTATATTTATATCGAGGTAGGTTTAAATCTCGATTTTGCGAATAAACACAATTATAATTTAAACATTCCAGAATACTAGCAGAAGTAATAATACGACACAAATTTTGACGGCGTCTCTCATAAACCCAAATCTCTAAGGGATTTCCATGAATCTCATTCAACTCAACCAAAAGCTTTATGTATTCAACACTCAACCATTCTGGGGCGATAATTGCCTGGAGATTAAAGGGTTGGGGGAGACTTGATGAATCTAGGTTTTTTATTTTTGTTTCAAGGGCAGTCGCTACTGAGTCCATCATAATACGGAAGACAGGTCTCAGTATCGCTCTGATGAAAGACCACCATTCATAATCGAAACTTAAAATGGCTTTATTCCTGTTTTGTTCAGGTATGGGAGCTCCATCGAAGCCGGAGTAAAGTTACCCTCTCAAAAACTGGGCGTACTGTACAGGGCCCGCAGATACTTTAATAGTACACTCATGCTAACCTTGTACAAATCGCAAGTGCGCCCCACGGTTGAATTTGGCAGCCACCTCGGAGTTCCAAAATACTTGAAAAATACCTCCAATTCTGTGCAGAAACGGGCGGTCCGTTTGATAGATTCTCCTACCTTAACGGATTGCAATCTTTAGAGCACAGGCGTCGGGTGGGAATTCTATCCATGTTCTACCGGTATTTCAATGGAAGATGCTCTGAGGAACTAGCGTCATTGATCCCTTCGGCATCGGTGCGTAGACGAGAGACACACTAAACGCGCTTCCAACATATTTACATGAGAACGGATCGTTTTTTCAACTCGTTCTTGAGTTCAACAGCTCGGCTATGGAACTGGTGTGATATTCCGTTAATTCACATTTTAAAAAAACTTTAATGGCAAGGTTCTCAGGGTGCTGTCAGCACAAAAAATATAAATTTCTTTTGTGTCGGTTTGTAATTTTGTTTCAATGAACTCTACAACTTGGATTTACCTCAGTCTTTGGAGTTCCCGCAATCTTTGAGTTTGGTATATGGGTTTTTTTTGAGGAAAAGAAGGAGAAGAAGACTTAATAGCAGCATTAATAAAAAATTTTACCGTTGCATCTTCACAACATTTCCGCGCGTCTACAAATGAACTCTGCTAAAACGGCGTGGTTTGCGCATGTTAGTGCACAGGGTTGCGTGAAGGGGATCGCTACTCGCCGAAAAATTAGAACCAAATGTATTGAATCGACTAAAGAGCTGACTAACACACTCTACTAAAGTTATGGTGTTCTATAAGTTATACCTATAAGTTATACCTTTTGTACTAAATGAAAATTTTGTACAATAAATGATTTTGATTTTGATTTTGTTCGGACGCGTTTAGTTACTACTATACTCTTCTTCTTCTTCGTGTGCCCTATCAGGTCCCCCCGACGTTGGCGATCACTCTGAAAAATGTCTCTCAATCTTGTGCTGCCCGGAATAGCTCCTCCGCACTTCTAATGCCGGTCCACTCTCGTATATTTCGCAGCCAAGACATTTGTCTCTATTTTTCCTTTCAATATTAATTGGAGCAAGTGATACTTTTCCCCTCGAAGTATCTGATTATGATGATAATGCTCACATTAATAAAAGTCAGGAAAATTTCATGTAAGACATGAAATTTTCCTGACTTTTATTAATGTGAGCAGTTCTCTATCTGCTCTAGCCCGCCTGAGAAATTCTATGTTGGTGATCTTGTGGGTCCATGGAACCTTGAGCTTTCTCCGGTGTAGCCATAAAATCACACTATAAATATGATTTTGTATATATCCTACTATAAATCATTATATACTCTTCACTCGACTAAAATACTCGACCAATGAGAACGGGTCATATCAACAAGCAACTACACAATTAAGACATCCACACTCATAATACTCGAAATAGCAATAAAATTCGCGTTCCTCAAACACACACTACAAAATATGGGATAAAATCTCTGAAATAAATTGCCTACACACTAGATAATTCGCTTTCAGATATGTGCAAGGGAATCAAGCAAAATAAAAATATTCGGAGTAATGCTAAAAGAATATTTCTTAATTACGTTTAAGGATGAAACTATGTAATTTTTTAATTTTGTCTTGTTCCCTGTTCTCTCCTTTTCTTTTCCATGTATTTGTAATCATCCAAATTCTTATAATCTTGTACTTTTTTCTTCTTTGTTTTCTGTTGTTGTTTGTTCTACTTAACCTGTCTTTATTTTTTGTCTATATTGTATGTGAAACTTATATTTTTATATCAAAATACCTTTATGGTAAAATTGTAATTATTTCCTCCCACCTATAAATCGTAAGTTCTTCCCTTCCTAAAATGAGTACTGTAACTCAAGAAATAAAAACAATGATTTTTTTTAAATACACTGAGAAAAATGTAAAATTAAATTTTATTAACGCTTGAGTTAAAACTTCAAAAGTTGAATTACTCTCTAGCCTTATTTTTCAAACTCTATTTTTATACGAAATTTTCTGAGCGTTATTCAAACAAAACAATTTGCTGGAAATATTAAGCTAGGAGAATATTACTGCGGATCCTTTTTCATATTTTGTAAAGAATATTCCCCCGTTTTGAAATATGCAAACTGACTATTGCGGAATGAGGCCCATTCTGTCCCAAGTGAAAAATTGCGATCCTAACAAAATAGAGGGATTTTATCTCCAGAAAACAGATGGTCACTTGTGAACGTCAAAAATCTTATTATCTAAATATAATATTTTAAACCAATATGACGATTGCCCATGTCGATTTTTCGCCAAACATGAAAAGGTCGTTGTATAATGAATATTGTAACTTAAATTTAATAATTATTAACTAAGCCAAAAATGTGTTTAATTCTTGTGTGTCTTATACAGGGTGGGGCAGAGAGGACTGTCTAGTTTAAAACAAATCACTGAAGGCCCCCAAGACTGAGCAAAACGGCAAAGCGAGTGCCGTTAGGTAGGCCGTTTTTTTTCATAATGTTTTGAAAATGATATCGTCTGGCGTAGCCGCCTTGGCGAACAATACACATAATGACCCTTTCGGCCAGTCTTCCAAGCACATCTTGCGGAATTCCAGCGATGACGTCCTCAATTGCCTCCTTCAGAGCTTCAAGGGTTCGAGGTTGAAGTTTTTTTAACTCAGCTTTGACGTATCCCTACAGAAAAGTCACTCGTGGTCGAATCGGGGGAGTGAGGGGGCCATGGAATATCCTCCCCGCAAAGAAATCAGGTGACCTTGAAAGAGCTCTTGCAAGATTTCGCGTGAACGATGGACAGCATGGGCCAAGTCTTCATCTTGTTGAAACCATCTGTGTCGCGTTCTTCGCCATGCTTTTTCATTTTGGAACGCTTAAGGTTCTCCAACATCTCCTAATAGCAAGACGATTATCTCAATCAATCACATTATTACAAACGATTATCACAATCACGGTAATGATTAATCCTTCGTCGCTAGTGCACAAAACAGCGCCAAGGGATAGCAGCGCCAGCACTTACGATTGCAATGCAAGCATCTCTACGTTTCACAAAATCTTGTGGGGTTAATTCCCGTGCACACATCATTTTGTAGGAGTACAAGTGAAGGCCTGTGTGTAAAATTCGCCTTACAATAATTCTGGACGGTATTCCAATTGCAGCAGCATGTTTCCACGCTGATCGGGTTGGAGACTCTTCAATTGACGCTCTTACTACCGCGATGTTTTCTGGTTTTCGCACACTTTTAGGTCGCCCAACTGGTATTTTTGGATATGCAGTTCCTGTCCACCTTACATTACTGATCTATTTCCGAATGATTTTAGGATCAAGAACACTGTCATTACGATTTAACTCGAACCGGATCCGAAAAGCCCCATGCAGAGCCACAACGCTTTTCCCGGTTTTAAAGAACGTCACTACCATAAACGTCATCATTTCCCCGACCTAACGGCATTCGCCTCGCCCCTTTGCTCGGTCGGGGGGCCTTCAGTGATTTTTTGAAACTAGTAACTCCTCTCTGCCCCACCTGTATAACCACGAATACTGGTAATACAAGACACACAAAAATCGCTTGGCAAGCGGATTTTAAGAATTGATCGATTTAAGCGTAAAAGTTGTCTTTAATAATTATGTGAATAATTTTGTAAGACAGCAAGAAAATTGATTACAGAAAATAATCTTATTTTATTTTATTTAAGTTGTTTTTTATGTGCGGCAATAATTTTCTAATAAAAATCCAATTTATTATTTACCAAACCATTTATTATTTACCCAACACCCCCTGTCGTAGGTCGCCCCGAGTGATTCTCTACGTTTAGTTACTTTGCAGGGTTCATGGGGTGAAGAATTTCTGGTTCTTGACCACAGATTCATTTGCCCGCCTTCAGCGTGGCCGGCCAGATCGGAAGAGTCTGTTTAAGGGAGACCTTTTGGACTCTGATGCCGGACTCTCTCGACCCATCGCCTAGCACCGCATTGGGAGGGCGGATTCATACGTCCGTCACTCCTGACCCTAGATTCTTACTTACCCCTCATACCTTTTCTTCCCAAATCATCCTCTCGTTTATTTTCATAAAATTCATATACACATTTTCAAAAATTACATAATAAATCCCTGAGAGATTTTTTTCCTCAGGCTCTCCAGTGTAGATCTAATGTAAGAAAAGTATAATAAAAATACGTTATTTAGTTATTTACGCTTATATTTTTGATAAAGTAAGTAATAAACGTAAGTAATAAATGAACACTTTATTTAAATTCTTTTAAGCGAAACGATAGGAGAGACTTTAATTTTTTCATAACATATTTGTTTTTTGGTTGATAGGCCACGTCTAAATCCTTGTTGCTGTTCGATCAAGAATGGTTCAACTTTGGCACATACATATTAATGGATAATTATTTGTAATAAATAACTTGGCAAGTGCGGAAAGATCGCTATAGGACGGAAGTTAGATGCTTGACACTCGTCACCATCTTTGTGTAAGGGAGTGACTTTTGACAGCTTCCATAATTTAGGAAAAATTCCGTATTTAATCGCGAGATTAAATAAACGTAGAAGTGGCTAAGATTAACCCTTAATGATTCAGGGTGGAATTGAATCAAGACCAAACATTTTTTTACTGCTAAAATTCAAATCCACGTTATTAACATTTTCAATGGAGATGTTTTGAGCCAATTTCATTTGTTGATCCAATCTGTCCTGGTACATAAGATTCAAAATCAATTTTTTCCTGATTATAGACAGATTGAAAATACTATGCGAAAGCTTCCGGTACGTTGGCGTCGGTTCTTTTGTGAGTGTAATCATTCAGGATATTATGACTTCATAGGCCCTGTTATGTTTCAGGTCAGAAACATATTTCCATACGGAACGTGTTGCACATTATTTTCTATTTTCAAAATGTACTTTTTGTGTGCAATTGAAAAATTACGTTCAATTCTTGTATAACTTATATTTTTTTATAACTCGTGTTCACTTTCCAAACCTGATCGTTTCCACTGTCAATGGTGTAATAATCCCCGATAATCTCGCGCGAAAACCATCTAGCATAGTTTTTATTTCGAAGCGCTTTTTTTCAAAAAAAACATTTATCAAAATACGCGTACGTAGAAGTTTTTAACTTCCGTCAAATCCGAAGATCTCCAAGATAGCCTGCCAATTGTGGTCACGCAGTTGGCTGTACAGCCTCTCAAAGTCACCTTTGTAGAAATTCCAACCATCGAAATTATTTTCACAATATGGACAACGATTTTTCAACGGTCTGTCATTTTTAAGACTAATTTGTGACAAAAATTTCAGATGATAATTATCTTCTTGAACCAGACAGAAAACAGATTTTTTTGTGCTTATTACTAAATCCGAATTATTTACTAAAGAACGATTTCATGAGTTCAGTTGAAAAACAGCTCCGTTGAAAAAGTTCCATAACATATGAAAGTTTGGTGTTCATTGCATATGGATTTTGTGAAGAATTTATATTAAAATCACAAATCACAAAAAAAAAATATCGGCAAGGTAGCTTAAGTTACTAATTAACGGTTCCATGCCAACTGAGAATAAAGTCAACTCAACACCTCCTTGAAAAGTCATTGAAAGCTATGAAAAAAATAATTTTAAATAAGCCAACCCTAACCTTACGTAACCTATTTAACCAATTTTTTATATTTATTTTTTTATCACTCTAAATGACTTCTCTGAGATGGTTCTGAGTTGGTTTCATTCCAATTTATCCGGTCACCCTAATTAACATTTCAAAAAAAATCTTCTGAACATTTGTTTCAGACCTGTGTGGGAAACAAAGAGTACAAATAAATAAACATACGTCGTCAATATTGATTGACTTTGACCCATAAATGTTCATCTCCCGTTTCGAGGTGGAATAGTCGTTAAGCTCGCATGTTTTCTTCATTCAGCAACGCCAACAGTAGTCTAACACCTTGTGTTTTTTCAGTGCTTCTGTCTTTCCTGAATACGATATAATATTTGCATACAATTTTTTTGCGATCTTCTTTATGCCTTCATTCCAGTGGGGGCGTAAGGGGGGGCGTTCATCCACACCTTGCGGCATTTAAAAGGGTTAAGAACATTTTCGAGAAATTGGTTCATCTTTGATCTGCGTCCTCGCACGTTATGGTACAATAAGTGGCTTTTTCTTGCTTTCTTGATCCGAAATGCGTTTTTGTTAAATCTAAAATGACGGACAACCACGGATATTCTGCTCGTTTCCTAAAATGTAGAGTATTCTTTCGAGGACGCCATGAATTTCTCGGCATTGCAGCTTAGATCTGCACTCGTTTTAATGTGAGCAATCACTCCCTCTGTTGTCGTGTTGGGATTTAGTCTAGAAACAATTATTATAAATTTCTGCTTCTGGATTACGTTTGTATCGTGTCGTTTGTTCTTGTGACGAGAACTTCGTTTTTATTGCGTAAAGCTGAACTGTAGGACAGGGGCGGGCGGGAAGGCGAAACCGTAAGCGGTCAGCGGGCTAGCGCGGCAGTAGTCGGTCGCTCCCGAGATGGGCGCAGGGCCAGGGGGGTGGGGGCGGATGATTGTGCACTGTTGGTAGACGGTATAGGCTAGAGGCTAGACCCATAGACATAATATACATATTCGTATGTCATATTCATATGTCTATGGCTAGAGCAGTGTTCCGCAAACTTTTTGTAAACAAGGTACACCTACCACAACAAAAAATTTTAGAGGTAAACCAAAGAAAAAAAACAATGTTTATTGAACATTTATTATTAAAATAAATATAATATAAAAACATGTTTAATGAGAAATGTAAGCCTGCTTAACTGAGCACTTGCGATCGAAATTTGGAGCAATCGTTGCTAATGCTTCTCTCATCTCTTCCACCAACGTCCCCAGGGGTTTTTTTATATCGTAGCGGGAGTTGAAAACCCCAATTCGCATAAATAGGTCGTGGCAAATGGTAAGATAATTGCTATAGCACGCTTTGAAATCAGTGGATACTTACTCATTTTTATGCGTAGCCAAAAATGTGCTAGCTCTTAAATTTTACTTTTACTAAATTGTCTCATCAGTTTTTGTCTTCAGAATTCTTCCTGTTCGTGTCCAGGGGAAATGCAATTTAAGAATGGATTTCGAACCCAGTCCATAAATTGCAGGTCACACTTAGGAAATTACGAGTTTGTTTTTTCTGCTGTGTTTTTCTAGCCTGTGCTTCGAGTGTATCACTATCAAAGCCTGCACTCTTTTTATTGAATCGGCAGCCATGACATTTGGGAACATTTCGTTACTATATACCATTGGGCGTGGCTGATCCTTAGTTTTCAATCTTTTCCGTTGACGTTAAAGTATTAGAATTCTTGCTTTGCTTTTTGGTTGAGCTCATATAAATAGGCGAATATGTCCACCTGGCCTATCTTACTACCGATCCAATTGTCGGATCACCTTAGCTGGTACAGCGTCGCAATGTTATTTTGTTACAATGTAGCATTGTGGTGAGGCACACCAGCTAACGACCACGGTACACCACTGTGCCACGGAATACACTTTGCGGAACACTGGGCTAGACAGCATAACGATTTTCACCTGCGTTTGAGTTTTTATTATCAATGTTAGTTATTTAAATCAGCGCAACGGGCCTGCTAGCGCGTTGCCATGCGTGTACAAATACTTCTGTTGTATTGCCCCTAACATTATCCAACTTAAGAATTTGATACACTTAGTGCCATGTCATCCTCTGGCAAACCTACTTATTTTATCATTCACTTTCGCGTCATGTATTATTCTCCTTACATTCCTTTCCACATGCATCAGTTCTACGTGCCCACTCGTCTAGGTAACCCTTTCTTAATCTTACATCAGACATATAGACCGATAGACTCAAATTAACAAAAAAAAACTGTGGTCAAGACGTAGAGAGATCTGAATTAGAAAACATACTAGCACCAAATACACACTTATTGTCTCACATCTGCACTAAGAACACTACATAATTTTTGAACGGTCAAAACAAAACAATCCCAACTGTATGGAGCCAGTGAGACTATGGCATCCCCATTGGGGTATATTGTGTGGCAAAGACTAGTGGAGAGCGGAAGGAGAAGGGGCAGAGGAAAGTGGTCAAGTACCTGGCTATTCAATTTTCGAAATTTGCCGCAAAAATACAACGTACCTGTAGTGATAATTGTGAAGCAACACAAATTAATTAAAGAAGATATACTTTCGCACACTTGGATTTGAAACTGCGATCTCCGAAATAATGGTCGACAGCCTTACCCCTCGACCGCGGGGGTAACTTCGCATTATTTAAATATTCAAAATTTAACATGTAACGAAATCCTCAGTGTGGGAGATTCCAGTGAGGGTACGATTGTCTCAAAAACGTTTCACAAAAAATAATTAAAACGAAACATAATTTAAATTATTATTACAGAGATGAATCAAACACTTTAGGTGAATCGTGCGAAGAGTTAATACAACCGGTATTACAATGGAAGATGCTCCGAGGAACTAGCGTCACTGATCCCCTCAGCACCGGTGCATAGTCGGGAAACACGCCAAACACGCGCTCAACATTTGTACACGGTTGACATTAGTCACATGAGAACGGGTCGTTTCTACGACTCGTTCTTGAGTTCAACAGCCCGGCTGTGGAACGATTTGCCGGCTTCTGTGTTTCCTCCCTCCTACAACATGGGTCTCTTCAAGACCCATGTTCACTCCTTCCTCTCCTCAACAGCACCTTCCACACAGCATCTTCAAAGATGACATAGGCCCTGAGGGAAATTATTTCCCTCAGGGCCTCCTATGTGGAGTTAATATAAAAAAAAAAAAAAACCGAAGTCAATGTATTGGACATTATGTAAAAGTAACTATGTAAAGTAAAGAGGTTTGTAAACTAATACAGAGTTGGACGGTCCATCCTCTCTGTCTACCCTAGCGCAAACAATATGGTTAATTATAAATAAAAGAATCATTAACATAAAACATTTTTTTTTTTTTACATGAGCTCCAAACAGGAGACCCAGAGGAAAATAATTTCCCTCAGGGCCTATGTCATCTTTGGGGATGCTGTGTGGAGGGTTTTTTAAGGAAAGGAAGGAAAGGAGAGTTCTGGGAAGGAAAAGGGTATAAGGGGTGGGTAGGAATCTGGGGTTCAGTGTGTCCTGGTGATCCACCTTCAAGACCTAGACAAACCTCACCCCACGAACCCGGGCACCCCTGCTAAATCACCAAACGTAGCGAACTACTTGGGGTGACCTATGGCAGAGGTGTTGGTTATCCAATAAAGGTTCCCGGGGCGGCGGTACCCATTCCCGCCTCCCAAATTGAATTTTTTAATTAATTAAGCACTGAATAAAAATTGAGGTTCGTTTGCCGTAAGCAGTACCTACCTACCTAATAATAACCTGACAATTCGTACTTAGTCCCGTTTATAAGAAATCAGATCTAAGAATAGATCCTTCCTTAGCAACAGAAACTTTTTGCGTTTGAACTAGCTAATTGAGTTAACGTTTCTCGCCTGAAATCCTCGGGCAAATAATATCCCCTTTTTGTTCATTAAGACTAAGGACTTCGGTCCCTTAACTGTTTTTAGTCTTGAAAGAAGTTTCTGAAGGTTTTAGAGATAGATTCTTGCTAATTAAAATACATCTTGTTTTACTGTTCTTTAAAGTTAAATCTAATTAATAATTGAATTACATAATTTACAAAGAAAGGTAGCAAAGGTACTTGACTTATTGTTGAAAACTCAAAACAAATTTATATAGATACCTAGAAAAAAGTAAACCCGTGTTAAAATAAAACAACTTGAAGCTTTTAAATTAGGATGAAATTGCCAACAACCAGTGGCGGTTCTTCACAGGGGGACAGTGGGGACATTCCCCACCAGTTACACCCGAAGCCTATTAAAGGAAATAACAGTCGATGCTGTGTTCACCAAAATGAATTAATTCTTTAAACATAAAAGCAATTAACATATGCAGAAATAATATACAAAAAAATATTCCGGATGACTTTAATGCTACCCGGCGACAAGCGGATAGCCGACCAGCGCACAAACCATCAGAGTTCATTTCACAGTGCTCAGAACCTACCGCGCACTTGGGGAACAATCTAATCAATCTCGAAACGATATATTGAAATCCTATTTTTTCAAATTTTATTTGGAAAACGAGTCATAAGTAGGTACAAACTCTGTTCATGGGCGCAGTTTATATCTTTTTTAAATCTTATCATGAATTTTTTTATGTAAACATCTTGTATTAGGTCTGTATTTTTGGGCATGTAGCTTTTATTGTATATTTCCTGATTTGTTTTTTATGCATTTCTATAGTCCATCACGGAGGATACTTTATTTTAACTTTGTGACACCAACAGTACATAAATCAAATGAGTGGTTATAATATTATTCATAAAATCTTATAAGACATGTTTCTGTGAAATATTTGTAAAGTGATTCTTCATATGTTTGTGTCTGTATGTTGCTTCTGTAAAATGTTTTTGTAAATTTTTTCTTCATTTATTGTGTCTGCATATTGGGTTGGGTTGGGTTTATCTTTTCAAATGTACCAATTGGCGATCCCTTAATGAGTTTTGATAACTCATGGGAATGCAACTTCGTTGTATGTTTTATTTAAAAAAATAAAAAATAAAAATAAAAAAAAAATAAAATAAAGAAATCCGAGCTGTCCCTCTAGGCCTTTTTGTTCATTCTTTTCCGACCGTAGGCAATCTGAGAGCCGCGCATGCGCACTCTAATATGAATTTCAAATAAAGTGGGGACAATCCAATGAATCCCCTGTAACAATACTGAACCATCTGTTTGGGTATTTTTGGGCGGGAATCGCTCGCGTTCAAATTAAGTTCGATAATAATCGTGCAAGATAAAGCGTTATTTTTATTATTCTGTATTACGAATTGGTATACATCTACAGATATTTTATATTATTTATATTATTTTGTGTTTAGGTATCCGATTAGCAAGAGTTGACCATCAAATTTTTTTTCTGAGAAATTTTATTTTATACTTCGGGTGGTGAGATTACGGTACAGTAGGTAGGTACACTTACCGTACAAAAGTGTCATTCCCCCATCATCAAAAAAATGCTCGAGCCGCCACTGCTAACAACACTAAAGACAACCTATTTAACCGTAAGACAAATTATTTGGTGATCTTACACTTTTCTTTACACAGTTCCATTTAAATTGCCACAGTAAGGCCACTCATCCAAATTCGAAATTATTGAAGCAACCAAACTATTGAGTGAATATATTTTAAAACAAATGTAGGTGTTATAAATTAACTTTTAGCAAAATTATTGCCTCAACACAGGCCAGCCTAGCCTGGTGAAGGAGGTTATGGGAAACCTCAAATTATA
This sequence comes from Glyphotaelius pellucidus, assembly GCA_936435175.1. Lineage (NCBI taxonomy): Eukaryota > Metazoa > Arthropoda > Insecta > Trichoptera > Limnephilidae > Glyphotaelius > Glyphotaelius pellucidus. The sequence continues at coordinate 18,347,758 of OW386548.1, forward strand.
AATATGAATTTCTATTCTTTACGTGTTTGTTACTTTCTGTTGTTTGCTTTATGAACCTACTTATCTAATTTATAAAACAACTAGCGAGTTCCCGGCATGCGTTTTTCTCCCAGCGTGTCCTTTTCCATTCGTAACGTTCCCCTTTCACCTCCCCTCCCCCTCCCATGTCCTCTTCCCCTCACGCGTTCCCCCTCCACCTTCCCCACCTTCCCACACCCCTCTCCCGCTCCACCATTCCGCGAACCCGGCTCCTGCGTTCCTCTCCCCCGCGTTTCATATATTCAGTCCCAGTACATTCAAATTTTCAAACAGCTCGCCGGCCACCTATTTTTTTTTACTTATTTTCATTTATTATATAATTTATTAGAAATATTTTTTTATCAGTCTAAATGACTTATCTGAGATGGTTCTGAGTTGGTTTCATTCCGAGTTGTCCGGTCACCATTTGATCACCACCAATATAAAATCTGTGGAAGCCCTCGACCACGGGAACCCTGCAACAACCCCGGTGCAAATCCACCACAGTTGGTGCAGTCGAAACCATCACACCATAATACGAGGGAAAAATAATAATATACAAATCGGTACCTACCTACCTTCCATAGAGATACGGGTACTTCATAATTAAGAAGTTACCGAACTGAACGAATCAAAAAGTATTGAGAACGGAGCGCATTATTTTCACCGGCTCAAAAGCTGTAACAAATGAATCCATAAATAAACCAAACCAATAGCATCGTAATAATCGTCGTTGCTACGTTCGCTGATTTGCCGAGCCCCCCGCGCAGGGCCGTAGCTAGGGGGGACATTATGGGGCAATGCCCTACCTTTAAATACCTGTGCCCTACCTTAAGAAATACCATCGACTGTGATAATAATAATATGTTTGTTCATAGTCAGGACACTTGGCGGTTACAAAAGTTGTAAATGATAATTACTTCGATTTTGACGACCTATGAAATTAAATAAGACAAATTTAACGGTGAAGACTTTGCTAAGAGTGTTGGTATTAAAAAAATCATGCTAAATTTAGAATTTCGAATGGCCAAGGACGTGGCCAGAAAAATCTTATTCATGTTTCAACCTGCTGACGCAGCTTTACAAGCCCTAAGCGCATGATTGAAAGATGCCATAACAATAATAAAGTGTGTCCAAAATGGAATAACTAAACTGAGATCAGATGAAATGTATCATAAAATTTTAAAAGAAGCTAATCAATATACAAGTGGCAATTCCAAAAGTAGGGCCCAGGCGCAAAGGAGACAAGTCAAAAAATCAAATCGAATGGATGATTGCGTGATGTACGACCCTTCGTTCGTCAGCAAGATAAAATATAGAAGACCAGAACGCTCAGCCTTTTAAATCTGTGTATTTCAAAAAGTTGACCATACTAATTGATGAATTACCAAGAAGGATTTCAGACACTGACGATCTTCTGAATTCTATAGCGAGTCTCGATGAGTTGGATGTAGACAAAATGGTACCTTTGAAAAATTTAGGTAAGTTTAAAAAAACTTAAACAAAACTTCTGCTGCCTGTAATTTATTTCTCTCTGATTCACAATTTCAACAACAATTCCATCAAGAGAAGAGGCTGCTGTATAGTCAAAGCTTAATTGAGTCGTCGCGAGGATAAAATGGAAATCACAATGCAAGTTTTGTACAGGCAGCGAGAAGCGTTTAGAGATACGTATGAACTTTTTGCATCTGTGGCGACAATAGGCTGCAGCACTGTGTTAGCGGTCCGATATGGGCCAACCTACCTGTTGCCGTTGGCCAGCTCAAGTCGTTGGGCAGGCAGGAAAGTCTCACCTCACCAGGGTCGTAGGTAGCTAAGTTTACATGGGTACATTGTTATTTGCCAAAAGCCCGTCCCCGTGATCCCAATCAAATGGAACAGATTGTATGGGGAAAAATAGTTATATTGTCAGGAATTCACATCTACATCATCTTGCAAGTACACTACATAAATCACAAAAACAAACATGATGTCTACGTAATTATCTCCGGTCGGGAGAAGCTCTCTCTCATGTTTCTCTGGGGACGCGGTGTCATGACCCGGGGATTCTACTGTTTCGGACACATTTAAATAACATAGGGGGATTAGTGATTACTCACAGCAGGTGTTTGGCAACCACGAGAGCCCGAGGAAGCAGCTATGGTCAGCGTGGGTGACCCCAGCGCTCTATTACCTCGTAGTTTGCAACGGGAAGGTGATTTGCGGCTCTCGCCATTTCGATGCTTTCGCGAGAACCACACGGAGCGTGTGGTTCTCGGTAGCTGGCGGGCCAGTGGGTGGAGAGTGGGGGCTGGCGTACACAGCCGGACTCGCGGGGAGGGGTTTGGTATGCTCGCTTTCTTTGCGAGGGGGGAGGCGGAACACACTGCCCGCGCCACAGCTGCTGGACTTGTGACGTCATAGTGCGTATCGTAACAACTGCTGTGTGCGAATCTACGTTTTCAACATTGACTGCAATCAATAGGCCTCAGAGGCTAACAATGGGTCACGAAAGAATGGCAGGCATAGTGTTTCTATCCTTTGAAAAGCAAAGAACTAAGTCAGTTCGTATTTTTAATGATATGTCGAATCGAAGAATTCGATAGTTTTAACGAAGGGCTTTTTATCATTTTAAATTTTGTTTTTATTCTGTTATTTCAAATTATATTTGGTACCCAAAATAAACCTTAATAAATGAAAAGCAATTGATGCTGCAGTTACTTTTCTGAAGTTTATAGTTAGCAATGATCAAGAATTACCTTGTGTACAAATACTTATTATCTCCCTGGTGAAAGAATACAAGGTAAGGTCCTTTATCATTGTTAAATAACTAAATGTTTTGATCTTCCAATTAAGTACTGCCTCACACATTTACGAGAAATTCGATTCATCAGATCAGATCAAATTACATTTTTACTTGCGCCCTACCTGTAATTACCGCTGCCCTATCGTAAATTCAGAGCTCTGGCTACGGCCCTGCCACCGCCATAATGTTGAAACATTCGCCGGCCGCTGATTGGCTATTTAATCGCGCGATCGTCGCGCTATTCAGTCCAAAGTCTAATATCTCCAGACGCGCTCCATATATGGTATGCGATTCGGCCACCGATTCCAAGAAAACGCGGGTAAAGAGGTATACGATTCGAATAATTTAAAGAGCGGCAATTAGTGCTAAGTAATTTTTGAAGTGAAAACTTATTTAGCTCCGTTGAGATTTGAAACTTGATGAAACGAAAAATAGGGACATTAAAAAGAGACCACACATACATCTATAGGATTAAGCCTGCTATAGAATGAGATTAAAAAATCGGCCTCCCCTTTGTGTTGTGCTTCGCAGCCTCCCCACTCTTATCTACGTTAGTTTTCTGAAGGTTTCATTTCTATCGCGTGTGAACTGCACACAGTATTTGCAGCGGACCAGAGAACCTCTCGGAATGCCTAGATAAAATTACACAAATGTATTGTTTTTTGTGTAAAATATTTTTCTGGTTTATTTAAAGGTTTTTTTTTATTTAGTGTGAATAATTAGTTTAAAATATAAAAAAAATTTAAGTTATAAATAAGAATTTAGATCTGTATTTGAAAGTACTCTTTTCCTAACCTCACCTTTTTGACGCCGTTGATTCCAAAATAGTGTTGGATTCTAGGTTATGATTCTTATATTATGGTAGGCGGGTATGGGTACTGCCGGCCCGGGAACCATTTATTAGATTTATTTATTAATTGTTTGAAACATTTACAGAGTGGTAACAAATATTAAAGTTATAAAGTCGTTTCAATCAACATTCCAATTCTGAATATTGGTCTTTTACCAGAACGACGTAGTCGATTTTATCCACAACTCGGCAGTATTATTTATAACTAACCGATATAGGCAGAAGGACCTCCATTCAACTCTGTGTTGACGCACGCTTCTTACTGCATTCACACTCGTGCATAGTTACAAACATACTCTTTTATTATTCTTACTCTTGACATAACCCTATTCAAGTAGGTTTTTGATTAACTTCATCGTGCCACGTCTTTCTCGAGCGATCCCACTTTTTCTATGCATCCACTTTCAGTATTTCTGTTTCTAAACGTTTTTGTTAATGTTATTGGGAACAGTTTTTTAAGTTTTCGAAACAGACATTATTTCAGTGTTCAAAGTGAAGTAAATGTAGCTCTCTAAACTAAATCATCGACTATATCTGTCAATAATATTATCACCATCATAACACGATAATAGCAGCATCCCGTGCCTTTACAAATTTGTAAAAAAAAATTGAAGAATGTTTCCATTAAAACAAAGCTTTTTGTCCAACCGAAATCAGAAGTACCATTTTTTAAAAAAAATCCTAAATGTTTCACGTCAGTGACATATTTCGTAAAAATTTTACACAAATTCCATTCAGTTATTTCAACGAAAAAGTAGCCAGGGAGTGGGTCATTGAATCCTATAGTTGAATAAGTTCTCTTGGCAAATTTACATGGCTTTTTTATTTAGACCTCTTTCAATGTGTAATCGCTTTGAATCGTCTACTTTTACACGGTAAAAGACTAATTGGCCTTCTTTAGCGGCCGACATTACACATCTTTTTGTTTTCAAATTGATACCCTTTCTTGAAGGATCCGTGCAGAAAGAGTAGATGGTAATTTAAGCAACGTATTTGAGTACCAAGTAGACAAGATATAACATTCAAGCATTTGTGAAGATATCTGATAATTACGATGACAATATTTGCTCAGTGACAAAATTGAAAAAAATAACTTATATGATTGATGTCGCTATTCCATATTCCTGTACTATTCAAAAATCTGTTTCTGAAAAAAATTGAAAATATACAGCTTTAGGAAATGAGATTAAACAAATTTGGCATTCCCAGACTATAAAAATATTACCATTTGTTATTTCGGCTACTGGCATAATAAATACTCTCTCATTCAAAAATTTTGGCTTATTAGATTTGTCTAAGAATTTATATATAAAAATGCAAAAATCAGTCATTTTAAAAACATGTAGGATTACTAAAGACTTTTTTAAATATTTATATTGAGAGATCAGTAGGATTTATCGGTCCAGTTAGGAGTTCTACCGAGTCGAACCCTCTGATATGAAAATATCTGAATAATAAAAAAATTATACAATTAAATTTAAGTAACAAATTTCATTTATCATATTTTCTATAAGTAAGGATCCATAGTGATAATTGTTTTTTAAAAGTAGTATTATTATTATCGTGCAGATAGCACGATAGCCTTTTTGATCCAGACCCAAACGTTATGTTTGATGTGTTGGAGTATTCTCTGCCGGTTGTTTCAATGATGTAGGCATGTGATTATATTATAGTGTAATGGCGAAGTATCCGTTAAAATTAATATTTTGTGTTCATTTTTATAGTTCCTAACCATTAAAAAAATGTATCGGGTTTTAGTAAAAAAAAAGTCCGTATCTAAAATATAATATTCTTATAATGATGTAGGGACGTAATAACGGTAAAAATTTGAACAGCTATAAAAAAGTTTTTATGTTGATTTTTGATTATTTTCGCGCTCGTTTCGCGCGCGTTACTCAAAGTTTTTATGGCCTTGTTTTGCAATTTACAAAATGTTTTGTAAAGAGCAAACATCAATAAAACACCTCGCAATTTACAAGGTGTTCTTTAAACCCTATTACGACAAAGACTTGACATTTTTTGTAGGCGGGTCTTGCCTGAAGGGGAATACGTAGAAAATGGAATTTTTAATAGTAGCAAACAAATTATGTTTCGTGATAAATCTTACATCAAAGAATCTTCAAAAGAATTTTAAAACGTTTAAAATTTTCTGAAATATTAGCTGACTAGCGAGTTCTCGGCAAGCGTTGCAATGCCACTAATAAAGCAATTGTTTTTCCCTGCGTGTCTTTTCCCATTCGTCCCGTTCCTCTTCCGCCTCACTTTCCCATCCCACGTCCCTTTCCCCTCATGCGTTCCCCTCCACCTTCCGTGTCTTCCCTCTCCCCTCTCCCGCGTTTAATATATTCACTCTCGGTACATTCAGATTTTCAAACAGCTCGTGTGCCCCCTATTGCAATTTTTATACAAATTTTCTAATTCAAACATTCATTTTTGTTATATCATAAGAACAATCAATCAAATTTGGTACCTAACACAGGTACATTTTTTAAATTAATAAAATTTTTGAAAAGATTCAAAGTATTCGATTTTGGTTAGTACCATAGGCGAGTACTTCAAATAAATTCAAGAGTTTCGAAAATTGAATTTTGATTGAACATCATCATTATTTTGCACAATTTCATTCTCAAATTGTGACATTTTTTCGTGAAGTCCACATAGGTGGTATCAGCACTCCTAGGTTCCCAAAAAATGTATGTATAATAGATCATGTTTATTTACGAGAGGTTGTTAATAGTATAAAATTTGGTTGAGCAATTAGCAATGTATTTTTTTAAATTCAAGAACTGTTCATTCAAAACAATGCTTTCCAATACTTAATTACAATAATTATTAATTGCCTCCCGGTTTCCGTCCAACCTTGCATTCATTCTAGTCGGAATTAGACAGTTACATCATCATTTTATCTCAGAAGTATAGGTGTTAAGTGTGTGTAAGTGTCTGGAATAAAGGTGATTTGCGCCCGATAGAATGCTGAATCCGTTGTGTGGTGTGAGTGTTTGCGTATGTATTGGTCCCCCTTTGCAAACTAGCTGAAAATGTTGACAGCACGCAAATTTATTTTATGTTGCATCATGCTAATTTTGTATGCGGTGTGATATGCATTGTGTACACGCTTTAGTTCTTATTCTTAATAGTTTTTTTGACTTTGTGCAGAAACGAAGAAATAAGGAGATCAGAAATAAAAAAAATATACTTACATCAAATACAGACTGAAATGGAAAACACTCAACTGCACTAAAATAACACTATGTAATGTATTTTATAATTATTTCGGAATAAAACTACCCTACTTAATACATTTATAATTCCTTCATATTATTCATACCATTAAATTTTAATATGTAAATGAAATTCTCAAAGCGGAGTATCCAAGTGAGAGTATCATTATGTCTAATCGTTACAAAAAATTAAGATAATTTTTTTTTTTTTTAATTATTAATTAATAATATATTAGATAACCAACCTGCCGTAGCGGTTCGCTTAGTTTGGTTAAGTCATTAAACTAAGCGAAGGGTAATCCATGGGGTGAGGTTTGCCTAGGTCTTAGCGGCGTTTGCCCACCGACTGCGTGGCGGGTCGGATCGGAAGGGATTGGATGAGGGAGACCTAGCCTAGACTTCTCCAGCCGGACTATCTCGACTCGTCGCCTTGCACCGCAGTGGGAAGGATGGATTCATACGTCCATCACTCCCAGAAACATTGACCTCTGGATTCCTACTCACCCGTTACACTTTTTTACTTCCCAGAAATTCTTCCTATTCCTTTCCCTAAAAAGGCACTCTACATAGGATCCCCAAAGATAGATAACGTAGGCCTTAAGTGGAACGTTTGTGCGGCCCGGTACATACAAACCTTAATTTTGGATTTGAGATCAAAATACCCAACCAAACTGAAAAATTATTTTTGTGTTCAAAAGGTACATCAAATACCTAGTACGGATGTGAGCTACTTTATTTATTTTTGCTTTAAATTATAAGATATATGCCATATAAAGGTTTTAGTGATTCATGATTTCAGAGGCAACTTGGACAATTATTTGTGAGTAATTGAAAAACATTTAAAAAAATAATTTAAACATGGTAATTTTTGAAATATGATGAAAAATACAACAAAAAATAAAACATCGTAAAAATCATATTTTTGGGTAGTAATTTTAATATATAAACGACAAGTTTTTGTTCCCACGTAAATAGGTAATTTGTATTTTAAATTTACACCCATCAAAAAGATTTTTTTTTATAGATTTGTATTTTTATTATTTATTTCATCATATTTTTTTAATAAATATAGCAAAATTTCTTTTTTTTAATGTTTTTCATTTACTCACAAATAATCGCCCAAGTTGCCGTTAATTTAATGGCCTGTATCTTATAATTTAAAGCATAAATAAGTAAAATTACTCACATCTGTATTATATATTTGATAAACCGTTTGAAAACAAAAATAATTTTTCATAAGAAGCAATTACTTTGTGGTTAGACATTATATTTAAAAGAATTAAAACACTTTGTATTTAAACCACGAATTTATTATTTTGTATATCTACCGGTTTCGCTTCGACCAAGCTTCATCAGGATATAATATAATAATAACTTATTATTATATTATATCCTGATGAAGCTTGGTCGAAGCGAAACCGGTAGATATACAAAATAATAAATTCGTGGTTTAAATACAAAGTGTTTTAATTCTTTTAAATAATTTTTCAGTTTGGTTGGGTATTTGGATCTCAAATCCAAAATTAAGATTTGTATGAAACAACAGGCCACGCAAACTTTCCTCTTAAGAGAAATTTTTCCTCGGGTCCTCCTGATTTTTTGATGAAGATTGAAGCTAAAATATATTTTTTTTAAATTTGTAAATAATAGCATTATAATATCAACTCCAGCAAAAATATTATAATGAAAGCCGTCCCTAATACTTGTTTGGAGGCTTTATGGGGTCAGATAGTAAAGAGCATACTCTCAACTCGATATCTGATAGCCATCATCATCTTTACGACTTGGTCTTACTTTTTTGTTGACCAATCAATAATAGACAGCTGTTCAGAGCAGGGGTGAAAATTCTACCAAACTACCACCATGTAAAAAAATAATCAATTCAATTTGTAATGCTTAACACTGACTTTAATCTTATTCATACTATTGAAAGAATATTAAAAAAGTCATTAAAAAAAAATGTGAAAAAAGAAAAAAAAATACAAGAATATTAGTGGTTTTCAAGAAATATGATAATTGTTAATGAATTTGTTGGGATGAAGAAATTGCAATAAAAAACAAACTTTTTTGCATTTCATGTGTCATTTTATGTTTTCATATTATTATTATTACAGGTTGTTATCTTAACATATTGCTTTTTTAAATAATTTAAATTGTAACATTTTTGATCGACGATAATTTTTTGATAGCCCATTTTCAAAATGAAACAATGATATTAATAGAGTGACAATAGAATATTTCAAACAATGCTGTTATTTTTAAATAATCTAACTTATATTTTTATCTGACTCTTGTTGAGTTGAAGTATTAGTTCGATAGAGGGTCGCCAAGAGTCTGGTAGGAGACGAATGTCTTGGCTGCGAAGTGTACGAGAGTGGACCGGTATTAGAAGTGTGGAGGAGCTACTCCGGGCAGGGCAAGATAGATACGCATTTGCCAGAGTGATCTCCAATGTTGAGGGAACCTGACAGGGCACACAAAGAAGAAGAAGAGTTGAAGCAGACATATTTTGCGGCATTTTTTTTTTAAATTTAAGAATTACGTTTTAGAAGGAAAGGTGCATTCTCTCTTTTATTTTTTACATTTATTTGTATTCCGAAGACTGCAATGATAATTATATTTCTGGTAATTTTGCTATACAATTGCACGCACAATTTTTTGGAACAGGTATATTTTTTTGTATGATTTTTATTATCATATTTTTAATACCGTACCAGGAAATATATATTTTAGACAACTACGCCCATGTCCACATACAAGACGTGTGAGTAGGAAGATATTTTATTGATAAGGTACTCTGGGAATACTATACTAGAAACTTTTAGTATTGCCTCGGTAAAACACCACTGTCCTGAACCTAAACACTGCTTAAAGTGCTTAATGTAATTATTTAATGGAATTTTATAGATGTATGCTTTTATATGGCTGACAGAGTATTGTGTACTCACCGCTCTGTTTGGCTGAAATAAACACATTAGTATTTTATTATTATTATTAACTCTTAACGTGTTCAATGATCATATCTAAGTTAGTCTTCCCATTTCCTTCGCTTTCCCACATCCTTCAACCTCAAAATGTTCCCGGTATGAAAATGTCTTAGTCCGACTAGCTCCACACATTCAGTACCTTCGCGCGGTAATCACATAAAAATAAATCTTTCGTAAGGTGTGGAGAATAAATTCAAGCACACACCTCGTGGCAAAGAACCAAATTGCACGCTTTTTTCTAAAACAGAGATAAAGTTTGAATATCTTCATTGAACCTCTCAAGGAAACGTATTTTACGCAACCCCAATTTTTACGCGCACCCTTAAGCCCAACCCTATTTTTTATTATTTATTATACTAGCAACTCGTCTTCCTTAGGTGCGTATGAGAAACTGTCAAAAAGAGAACGACGCTCTAAAACCAAATCCGCAAAATTGAAAAGGTCCTGTGTCTTCCATAGATTGTTATTAAAAACCTTTTGGCTATCCGGAACGGTCTTGGCTAGATGCTCATTTTGCAAGGGCGAATCACTTTCATAAGACATAAAAAGCGAATTAGGTTGCTTTGATGAGATCAATATACCGTTGTCCTTCGGACAATATCTATTTTTATTTTGAAACTCAGCTTTTATTTTATTATCTTGTGGCGGGTTTTAATATAAGTGAATAGTCGATTTTCACAATGTCAATTTTATTTAACTTATATAGGGTTCACAACTTGGTATACTTATTTTTAGTTTATTTGTGACGAAGATGTGAGAAATATTTCTCTATTTAAAGTGATAAATGTCCCGTTTAAAATGTGTGCCAAAAAAATAATCTGATTAAGCCGACAAGTGTATGTTTTCTGACATTGTTTCATTTTTATGGCACATTGCCAATTGAACGAATATAAAATGTGAACTACTTAAGAAAACGAATTGTTTTACGTCAAAAAGACCAACAACTCCGTTTAAACTACATTAAACAAACTACATTGAATCACCGAGAGTTTAAAAGAAAGTTCACGTTGTCCTCACTAAAAACTTAGCGTATTTAGTTAAACACTCCAACATAGGACCCGCGGTCTCTTAGTTGGGCAAAATATGTAAGGCAAGTAATGTCCACTAAGCCCTAGTGGACATTACTTGCCTTGCATATTTTGCCCGTGTAAAGTAACCGTGCCCTAGTGACTAGGGCACGGTTACTTTAATTCCCAAGGAGGACCAGGAGGGTTCTCTCGACTTGGTATGGGTTTGATGGCTTAACACTGGCCACTAGGATGCTGTTGCTTAGTTCTACCAGGAGTTCGGCTACACTGATTTGATATAGGTCAGCACGCCCTTATATACCCCTTAGCGCTGGGTGGGACCTGCAGTGGCCGGCTGGCGACAAAATACCGGGCGCTAAAATCTTAAAAATACCAAAAATTAGCTTACATTAAGCAGATTCATATTTGTTGGAACAAATAATGCTGGCACAGACTAAGAAGCGGTGAACTACTTTACATACCTAGGCAGTAGGCACATATTTATCTGATTTAGGAGGCTGTGAAGAGAAGTGATTTTGCATGACAAAAGACGCCATGAGAAAAATGCAAAAGATATGGAATGACAGAGGCTTAACGAAGACCACGAAAATGAGCCTCGTTTGAGTGCTGTTTTTCCTATGTTTCTCTATGGTGTTACACTTAGGACCAATGACAGAAAGCGAATTTCCACCGAGGGTATCTTCGCCCAAAATGTGGTGCTGGAGAAAAATGCTCAGGATTCCATGGACAGCCAGCGCACAAATGTGTCCATTCTGAAAGAGCTAGGCATCCACAAAAGGCTTTCAACTGTCTGCCCACAAACGTGTTTTAAGGCACTTTGGACACTTTGCTCGCCAAATTGAGGACTCCGACTTGGAGATAATGATCAGGATGCAGGAGTAGTAGAGAAAGGTCACCAATGTGCTGGATTGAATAAGAATTCACTGACTTTAGATATGTCCGTGTCCTTGGCTCTCCTTGCAGCGCAGAACCGCAAGGAGGGAAGGAGCCTTAGCAATAAGGAACCGATGAAGAAGGCGTAGCATAAAGTCTGGAACAGTGAGTTTTGGCTTCAAAAGTTGAAAACCTTTCCCTCTGAAGCTTCTTGGACAATTAGACCATTTTTCCCTCGCAACATCATCATCGAAAGAATGTTGTTTTTGGTTCATATTTAGTCTTGGAAAAGGATGTTGAAACTCTAGCAAAGTTGTAGTTAGGCCTAGTATATATACCTACATAATATATTTTGATAAACTTCGGGATAGTTTCGTGAAATGAACACGATATTCTCAAAGCCTGATGTGTCGGGAAGAAATGGCAAACCAAAGTTTTCGGATGCCAAAACTTTTCCCGTCAAGACGTGGAGGTAGGTACCTACCATAAGTCATATGAAAAACAATTAAGATAACCGAGACGGGAAGTGTCACCGCAGAAATTGATTACTTTGGTGAGTTGAGGATTGATTGCGGTAGGAGATATGAAAAGGAGAAAAATCGTTTTTCTCCTTATTATTTTGTAATAGTGGCAAATAGATTAACTAAATGGTTAACTTCCATTTCAGAGATTGCGGTAGAAACTCCAACGACATGCTAAAGTTATTATTCTGAGAGAAAAATCAATTTTAAATCGGCGTTTCTTTAAGTGTTTTGCGAATATTATAAGTGTATTGCGAATAGTAAATGGACGAATATTATAGAAGGTATCGCCTGGGCAATGATGGAAGTCTTGGTTAGTAGAGGAATTGCACCTAAGACGCCTGGATGGGAACCGGACGCATTTTTCAACTCGGACTGAGACTGTGACTAAGACTAAGACTAATCTGTCAAATATCAAGTCAGTTGTGTAAGCAGGTTCCATGATAACTCAGCTCACGACAATAAAGTAACTCTTCAACACACCTTTGAAAAGTGCAATAATTTTTATCACTTTTCATGACTTTATATTCTTTTCAAGTATGTGTTTATTTTCCACGGAGTCGTCCGTCAGCGGGCAAGCAAGGTCGAGAATTTGTAGTGAAACGAACAAACAAATTATCTCAAAACTTTATAAGATCTGTTTAGTCATGATTGTAATGTCTTAATCACCGAAACTGTCATACTTAAGGCAGTATTCTAGTCGAGAAAAAAAAAAAAAAAATTTTCCTTCATATTTCTAGAGTTTAAATAATCAAAAATATCTCCTTAAAAGGATTTTTCGAAATTCGCATTATTTTAAATGTTATAACCATTTTAATATCGCGGTTTAGGCGGAATCTTAACCAAAATCTAAGTAGAACAAAATTTTATACCCATTTTTCTCCAAACCACTTTTTTCGAGGCCGTTGACACGATTTCTCAAGTTCTACTAAACCAATTTACTTGAAAATTAGTGTGAGCCTTCTCTATACATGCCTCTATGGCGGGAACTAGAATTATAACAAAATTTCCATTTTTACTATTTTTTTTAAATTTGGAAAGTCAAAAAAACTGGTACAAAAACGTCTTTTTTATTTCAGACAGCCGCCATTTTGCGAAAAAAAATAATTTTTTCACTTTTCCTTAGTTCGGGCCGTAGCCGCATTTGTTTGGATTAAGAATTAATTTTTTTTTTAGATTACTGGGAGGGTTGCAATCGTGTCAACCAGGTCGCGCCATTTTTTTGAGACCCCCCCCCCCCCCCTTCAACACCCTGTAACTTTCAGAATTTTTAATTTTTAGTTCGACTCTTTTTTTTTATTGGATTTTTTAATGTTTAATTAATATTTCACAAAATAGAAGTTGGTAAAAATATTATTGTTTTTTTTTTGTTGCACCTGAAAAAACACCTACAATTCATGCCTCTAGACTAGAATACCCCCTTAAATTAATTTCTACATATGTTTGAGTTATTATGTAGGTAAAAATCTATCTATTAGTTTTTTTTTAATCGCGTTCAAAAGATTGCAATATATGTATTTATAAATCTTTCTACAAATAAATTGCATTATTATGAACGCAAAACATGATTTAGGACCGTTCATTACTTTAGTGAAATAATAAACATATGCATTAACATTTTAATTATTAAAGGGCGTGTCATGTATCTCACATGCTAGATATGTAAGTTGGTGTAAATGTTGTATTCGAAGACCTTCAATATGTCGCATAATTGACATGCTTCCCGCCTTGAAGATAGCGACGCTATTCTCATTAAAAAGGAATTGCAAATACCGGAGCCTTCTGTAAAGGTACAGCTGAAACATTTAAACCCTTCCAATACTACGTACCTATAAACGTGTTTTGCATAAAAAAAGCGAGACTACGGCCCTTCTTCGCTCGCTAGAAGACAAAGGCATAGACTTCTCCGCAAAAAATATGGGGAACGGTCTCCATATTCAAACGAAAACCCCGCGCGATCATCACGCCGTTACGCGGAACCTACTTAGCAGGAAAGTGGAGTTCCACACGTTCCGACTGCCCGAAGAGAAGCCTCTGAGGGTGGTCTTGAGAGGCATACCTGAGGATATCTCCTCAGAAGAAATTAAAGACGAACTAATAAGAAAATACCCGGTTCAAGCGGTCCACCGCATGAAAAATGGTAGGACCAAGCAACCCATTCCCCTAGTGCTCGTCACTCTGACGAAAAATGAAGCGGGCAAGGAAATATTCAACACCTTAACGTCAATCTTCCGTCTGAAGATACAAGTAGAGTCTCTTCGCAACAAAGCGAGAGTAGGACAATGCTTCCGTTGCCAGGCGCACGGACATTCAGCAACGTGCTGTCATGGCAGCGAACGTTGCGTAAAATGCGCGGGACCTCACAGATCCTCAGACTGTACAAAGCCCAGAGATACTCCGGCTAAGTGTGCCTTATGCGAAGGGGCGCATACAGCCAACTACGGAGGGTGCCCTGCGAGGCCCCAAAAAAACTTAAATTACAACAAAAGTAGGAATTACTACAAAAACTACAATAATAACAAATTTAACTATAATCGTAGTCAACCCAACAATAACAACGACCATCATAGTCAACCGCGAAGGCAACCTGATCATAGCTCACAAATCCCAATTAATCAGCCTTCTCCCGCAGCCTCTCTAGCGGAATTTCCCCCTCTCCCCACCCCATCCGTCCCCTCCAAAACAGCTCCACCTCCCGCCCCCCACCGCAAGTGGCCTGAGCCACACTATTACAATCCCCGTCCCTCCCAGAGGAATAAACGGGCTCCTACAAACCCGGGCCCTAGCCAACAATACAGGCTGGAGCGTCAGCCCGAACCCGCCAATGCATCTCAGCGCATCCCCGATTCCAACCCTCCCATGGATCCCGTCCATAAGAAAGTTCTAGACGAGAAAGTCACTTCTTATCCAAAACGCCACCAAAGAGCTAGAAAACATCCGGGCACAATTAAGATCTCACGATGGCTAGACAAAATGTAAAACTAAACAACCTACAGACGGCCTATTGGAACGCCAATGGCTCTGTCCTAACGCACAAGGAAGAAATAATTGAATTCCTACAAGATTACAGTATCGAAGTGTTCCTCATAAACGAGACCTGGCTTAAGCCATCTAGGAACTTCAGAATACCAAATTATATAACCTATCGTGACGACAGACTAGCCAAAAAAGGAGGCGGAACCGCCATCTTGGTTAAGAATAACATTGATCACCGTCTAGCGCATTCTTTCTCTAGTAATAACATTGAATCCACATCGGTAATAATAAATACCTCTTCCGGACCACTAAAATTCATTTCAGCCTACGTACCCCCTAACCGTCAAATAATTCCAGCCGAACTAGATAGCCTCTTGTCCGAAAATGTTCCCACTATAATAGCTGGGGACATGAACGCCAAACACGAATCGTGGCATTCCAAACAAAGTAACACAAAAGGAAACATACTTGCAAAGTACGCGAGTACCAACCCTATCGTAGTCGATGCCCCAGATAGACCAACGATTCATCACCATAACGGTAATCCGGACGTGATAGACATCGTTTTACTTAAAAATACTAGCCACTTACACTCCCTCAGAGTACTCAACGAACTTACTTCAGACCACGATCCAGTTCTTTTAACCCTAACAGGAGGCTCTAACCCTCTGGTCCCCGATAATCCTCCGCGCACTAAAATCAAATGGAAAAAATTAACCGAGCTGCTAAATAAAAACATAGTAATACCCACATCAATTCCTGACGAAGCTACTCTAAACGCTGCCACCTCCAACTTTATTCAGTCAATAAAATCTTGCATCAACGAGGCGTCCGATAAAATTCCCGACGTCACAACACGTCACGGAATTCCCGAAGAGATCAAAGATCTTATTAGGGAAAAAAATCTTGTTAGAAAAGAGTGGCAAAGATCTTGTAATCCGATAGTTAAACAACACCTTAATCGACTAAACAGAGAAGTGCGTGACGCCCTCAGCGAATTTCGCAACGAGCGTTGGCACGAGTTCATCTCAACCCTAGAAGACGATAGAGCAGCTTACTGGAAGCTCTCCAAAGCACTCAGACGCCCAAAAACAAAAATTTCTCCAATTCAAGGCCTCAACGGAAAAGTATACTCCGCTGCAGACAAGGCTGAAGCCTTTGCAGATAGCCTTGAAAGTCAATTCACACCAAACACCGACCACGACGACCCTGCCTTCGTAGGAAAAGTGGATTCAAAAGTAAAATCAATCTTAGGTCTAGACCCTGAAGATCCCCCAATCAGGTGCGCAACTCCTAAAGAAATAATTAACATAATTAAGAAATTAAAAAAGAAAAAAGCCGCTGGTCCTGACGGCATTTCAAACAAAATCTTAAAACATCTGTCAACCAAAGGCATCTGTGCTATGACAGCCATCTGCAACGCGTCACTTCGACTACGTTGCTTTCCTAAGGATTTTAAAGAAGCTGACGTAATTTTAATCCCCAAACCAGGCAAGGACCCATTATTAACGGAGAATCATCGGCCAATTAGCCTCCTCCCATGCCTAGGTAAAATCCTGGAAAAAATAATACTAGCACGATTAAATTCTTTCACTCAGGACAGTAAATTCTTGCCAGACTTCCAACATGGTTTTAGAGCAGGTCATTCCACCTCTCACCAACTCCTGCGTGTTGTAGAACACATCACGGAGGGATTCAACATCAAGAAAAAAACAGTTATTCTTTCACTCGACGTAAGTAAAGCTTTCGATAAAGTCTGGCATAACGGCCTCTTATATAAAATGAACTCTCTTGGTTATCCATTAAGACTTACGCAACTAATAGCCAGCTACCTAAGAGATAGATTCTTCAAAGTTAAAATAGACAACGTATTCTCCACAACCCGCCCCATATCAGCTGGGGTTCCACAAGGCAGCCAACTCTCTCCATCCTTATATAACATCTATTGTAGCGACATTCCTAAGCCCGTGGATCATAATGTTAAAATCACTCAATTTGCGGATGACACTAACATCATTTCTAGCTCTAACGTCGAGAGCATCGCCACAAAGCGTGTTCAGAGACAAACCACTTTAACTGAAAAGTGGTGTAAAAAGTGGAGAATATCAATAAATCCAACTAAAAGTGCCGCGACCGTTTTCTCAAAGACACGGCCGAAACGGCCTCCATTCATTAAACTGTTTGGGGAAAATGTTCCATGGGAAAAGTCAATTAAGTACCTAGGTGTAACGCTCGACTCCAAGCTCACCTGGAAGAAACACATAACTGGAAAAATTAAAGCAGCAAATAAAAGTTTAGCATCACTTTATCCGATGATGGGAAAAAAAAGTCGCTTATCAACGGACAACAAATTATTACTGTACAAAACAACCATAAGGCCAGGTTTCACCTATGCATGCCCCGTTTGGGGGCACGCTGCGCCCAGCCTCTTAAATAAAATTCAAATCTTTCAAAACAAAGCCATTAGACTTGCATTAAATGCACCAAAATGGAGTAGAATTTGCTCTCTCCATAATGACTCCAACATTCCGTTGATAAGGGACTTCATTTTCTCACAAGCAACTAAATTTTACGCCGGCCTACGGGGCCACACTAATCCTACCATAAATTCTCTTGCCAAATACAGCGAAAATGATAACTTTAAATATAAAAAACCAAAGATTGTCCTCAGGAAGGAATAAAAAAAAAAAACCTGCATACAGCCGCAGTATAGTTTTAACTCTCACTCAATCCAACCTTAATAATAAATAAAAGTAAAGTATCTATAGATAATCAATATATAATTATGCTAGAGTCAGTAAACTCATGTTTAGGAACTCTGTAAATAAATCAATCAAAAGTCAAAAGTCACCTATAAACGTTCCGCGCCGTTGGCGGTTGCTTACCTCCTTTCCCATAATTCGTGGCTCGACTCGCGGTAATACCTACCTGTTTATACGTAACGTAAGGGGTTCTTGATATATCTTCTACTACTTAACAAACCACAAAAAGAAATCAATGTAAACTAAAAACTTACTAAAAGTATTTTTAAGTGGATATCGCACGTGGAGGTCTTCCCAATTAGGGGTATATTGCAAGGCTGAAGGGAATGGAAAGGTGAAATAAATATTGGTAAAAATTACATAGGAAATTATCCTGGGTGGAATTAATGTAAAAAAAAAAATTAAAAAACCTAACCGTGTTTAGTGAATCTGGTTACTGCACAGTAATTTCAGCAACATCGATTCAATTCAATTCAATTCAATTTATTCACTTTAAAAACATAACAAAATTAAAATTTCAAATCGATTTTAAAATAGAGAAGATTAAAGCATATTTAAGCAATTTAAATAATTTAAACAAATTAAGCTATTTAAACATCAATGAACAATTTAAACATCATTGAAGCACAATCGGACTAACAGCAATAAAGTTTGCTGTATAAATTGTGCTAACACCAACGAGCTTCGTTCACTAGGGCGATACTGAGAGAATCTACCATTCCAGCACTACGACTATATCACCCAACTCTAAAAACTATATAATTCTTAAGTGTTTGGTATTTTAGCTTGGAAGTTTAATGGATGAGCTAATAAACACGAAGTCCTGCAAAACTCTGGACATCAAATCTATTTCGAATAATACCCAAAAGTATAATTCATTGAAAGATATTCAGCAAATAAGTAGGCTGGTATAAGAAAAGGGTAGGTCTAAGGTTCAGGAATCTTAGAGGTAGTTTAAAAGCAAAAAAAAAATGGTTGTCTGTAAAGTCGGTTTACGGACGATAATTTTACGTGATAATGTCATATAATAACGATGGAGTGGAAGAGAGATAGATGCGTCACGGCCCGAATGCTTAGGCTGAACACTTGTTCCGCGTTCTCGTTTGTACGCTCGGCTCAGGCGGAACGTGACAATGAGTCATGCTTTTTCGTGCATGCGGCCGGCGTTCATCGATTTATAAGACGTTATCACGTCATAAACATGACAACTCAAATAGTAAGTTCCGACTAAAATATAATCTCAAAATTTAGAAAGTTTCTAACACTCAATCGAAACCGAAAGCCGCTAAAAAACACAATACAGCACGTCTACCGCAAAATAAATTATAAAGGTCACGATTCACATGTTTTCATTTCTTCTCTGCTTATTATATTGGCATCGATTACATTGTAGTAAACATTCCAGTTCAGACTGTTCTGCGAGGAAACCGGGAAAGGTTAAAATTTTCTTTCTTCGGGTTAAAGGCGCGAGGTTAAAATATTCTTCCATGTGTAATTATGTATTAATAAATGTAAATCAGAAATTAGAACATAAAATCGACATAAAAAAATGTTTTGATGTTAGGGCAAACGGAATTTTAGATTTTATCACCTAAATTCGTTTTACGTATTACGATTTATTCATATTTAGGGTTAAGGGCGTTACATGTGTGGTTACATAACTTTGATAAATAAATAGATTCCAAATGCCTCAATTTACACTCACAACAAAAATCTTTCAAGGTTTTTTTTTAGTGATTGAGAAAAAATCGTTGTTTTCCTCTCGGATTTTTTCTTTGTTTTTTTTCAAATGTTCGGAGCTTACCTCTGCGATCGCTTTACGTGATCTCATTGCATTTAAGTGCCAGAAAAAGCAAAGAAAGCCGGAAATATGGTGATCGGCGCGGGATCAGGATGTAGGGTTGACACCTATCCCATTTCCGGCTCAACCCTCCTGCTTCAGCAGGTCTTATAACGTGAATATGGTGTGTACAGTGTACACCTTCTCCTTGTTCTTTGATTAAGACTTGACGTTAAAAAGAATACTTCAAAATACGTCCACTCCAACGTTCAAATAAAAAAGCGCACTGCGCTATCACTATCAAATGTTTTGGCTGTCAATTTCAAGAACAATTTCGCAAATAATTAGTTTCCATGGACGATTGTAATCTAATGAATGTGACTAAAACAGGCAATACAAGTTATGTCGGATTTTTAGTAAAAATCGTTGAAAAATATCGGGCCATCCGTGGTGTTGGGCAGTTCTGATTTTAGATTTTAGTTAGATAAAGTTGTTAAAAAAATAAATAGCAAAAAAGATTTAATTAATTTTGCTTTCACTTGTCGAAACCTATCGGATTCTTCTACATGAGTAGTACAAAATATATCCTTAGCATTAATAAGAGAAAGAGATTAGAGAAAAAAAAATTTCGAAGTAAAATTTTGTAAATAGTTTAAATTAAATGCGTTTAAGAAGAGTATATCATACGTGAGGTCGATGAAAGAAGTTGTGTAACCCCCAAAATAACATGGCACGTTCAAGTGAATTAACTATTAATATTTTTTTTATTTTAACCTTTACGAGTAAAACCTCAAATTGTAATATCTCCTAGTGTCTTCATTTAATTGAGTTAAATATTTGCGACGGAACCACAGAACTAGTGTTGGATAGGACACAATATCAGGATGAGTTTGTATGGGGTATTAAAATTCCGAAATGAGGTATTGAGGTGTCCCACCTCAAATGAGGTGAGGTGTGACAATATTTCTTCGCATTTGGGGAGGGGGGAGGGGACCAGCGAATTTCAGAGAAAAATTCGGCCGCCTTCGCATCCAGGTCTGTTATGTGTGTTTGTTATTTTTGTAATGCTATAAAATAGATAAAAGATTCTCATGGGTGTTATTATAAATAGTATGGATTTGTATTGTTTAGACAAAATGATTTAGGCGTTGTTGACAGTGGTACACTATATTATGTAAGTGCATATGTAACTCAACCGAGACGAAGTCAATATTGATAAAGATTCTTATATCGCGTCGTAAAAAATTTAATGTAAATATCCTTTCACACAAATAAATAATCGCATCATTGAATTTGTGTTATAGAGTTGATGGTAGTATTATGCACCTAACCCGTACGACAAAACGGTAGATATTTTTAATTTGACTACAGTGATATCGTATAAATGTAAGTATTACTGTTTTATGAGTAGTGTGAGTCACTAATTGGCTTCACCGTCATAAAATTTTGCTCCTAACGTCTCTTATCTGTTTGTATAATATTTTGCGGTTAAAAGTTATTTGCATTAGTTTATTTTGCAGTATTTGCATTTATTTTAAATTTTCTTTTCGTTGTAATGAAATAGAACACTTGAACAGTTATTTATTTTATTTTATTTTATTTTGCAGAAACAAACAGTAAATAATTATATAGAAGAAAATAGGGTAAATATTTCCCTATTAGGGACACGCTCAATACGAACTTTTCATTACAAAAACACTTAAAATCAGTTAAATAATAATGAGAAGTAAGTATTTCAGTTTCCAGAATTGGAAAATAATGCATTTTAGTAGATATTTCATTAAAAAACAGAAAATTTCACATCTTTTCTCTACGCCATGTTTTGATATAATAACATTAAAATAGCTTTTAGGCTAGTTTTTTTTTCGTTTTTTAATGAAACCCAAACTAAGAACCTAAGAACCTTTTTTAGGGTCGTGTGTTGATATTTTGGATTAAAAAAGAGAAGAAAAAACTAACCTCGAAACTTTGACATCAATGACAATGGCCGCCAAGTGAATATTATTTTTTAATTTTAACGAAATAACTATTATAATTCATTATTTTTCAATTCCGGAAACTGAAATACTTATTTCCCATTATTATCTAACTGATGTTAAGTGTTTTTGTAATAAAAAGTGCGTATTGAGCGTGTCCCTAATAGGGAAATATTTGCCGAAAATAGTAACAAAGTTATAGAAGTTAATACAATAATTGGTACTAATGACATGTCGCTGTTGAACATATATTTATCCATGTTTTTGTGAGATATATTATACATTTGCCTAAATTAAGTTTGTTAGTATACTATGGAAGAAGAGAGGTGTGTGTGTTTGTTTGAGTGTGTGTGTGAGTGTGTGTGTGTGTGAGTGTTTGTGTGTGTGTTATGTGTGCGAATTCAGTGTGCTAGAAATGTTTTTGGGAGGGAATCAAGAATATATCGGTATTTGTGCTTGTTTGACTTGAGTTGAATTTTCGAAGAATCCGGGAAATGGGGGAGTTGGCTGAAGCGTTTGTTTTATTACTAGTTTTGTAAAAAAATTGGTTGTCTGTAAAGTCAGTTTAAGAACGATATTTTACGTGAAAACGTCATATAATAACGATGGAGTGGAAGAGAGATAGATGCTCGCTTGCACGCTCGGCTCAGGCGGAACGTGATAATGAGTCATGCTTTTTCGTGAGTGCAGCCGGCGTTCATCGATTTATAAGACGTTATCACGTCAAAAGATTGGTGTAGCGAGTTCCTTTATATTGGATGTTAAAATTTATTTGGGATAGAAGTTCTGGGCAGTCTACTTCGTTGTGTATTATTTCATGTAGACAAGTCATGTCAGCTATCGTTCGCCTGGATTGTGCAGAAATAATTATTGTTGTATTTGTAGGGCTCGTTGTTAGATATATATGTCCACTAACCATGTTTTAGTTAAACATGTTTCACTAAAATTATATCGAATTCATTTCAGAACATTTTGATAAAACTCATTCGTTTCATTACAAATGCCACGTGCGTTTTGATAAAAGAATAATCATTTTTCAGACATTGGAGAACGAAGGAAATTACCGATTTATCGTTGTATGCCACAAATCCACTGGAATATGCATTAGGCGAGTATATATAATATACTGCTAGTGTGTAGGTATGGTTGTAGCTCATTTTAGCTGTTGTTGTAGACAAAATGAGTGTGTTGTTGTGATGTGTTGGGTGCATGGGAGTAGGGTTACCATTTAGAAAATTGAAAAGTCCTGGCAAAAAGTCTGACAGTCCAAAAAAAGTCCGGACATTTTAATCACATAATGCAACTATCAGGTACGTAATTCAAAGGTGTTATGATCGATGATGTAAAGCTATTCGATGAAATAACAGCCGTCAATTCATTCACATCCCAACAAAACGATGCATTTTTAGTATGATGGTCCATAAAATGTGGGTTTCCATTTTTACAAACTTCACAATCGCCAGATTGCCCATTCTATTGAGTATTTGCGAGTTCATTTTTGCTATCCATGCTCAAAACGCAAGCGTAGAAAGAGTGTTTTCTCTAATGGAGCACAGTGGACAAAATAGCGTAATAGATTATCTGTACCCTCGGTCAGTTCGTTGCTGATGATTCAATACAACCTTACTTACAACAAAACTATGAGCTGCGAAGAATTCCATAAAAAAACTTTGAATGAACGGGGGCTGCTCCGTCGAGTATCTGCGCTGAAAAATATTAAAATTTATATATTTGTCGAAAACAAGTGTTAAGTTTTGAAGAAGATATTTTTGAACTTGAACTTTTTGATTGTTTGCAACTGCAATTAAAATTTATTGTTAGATCTCCACGAGTTGATTGTTGAAAAAGATTTATATTTTGTTTTTAAATGAGTGGGAAATTAATAAAGATTAAAGACTTATTTGTTTTTACTAATGTAAGTTTTATTACTCATATTCCATCTAAACAAAAAAATCCGGACAAATTAAAGGGCCGGACAAAGTCCGGACAAAAGGCTAGAAGTCCGGACATGTCCGGATTAATCCTGACGGATGGTAACCCTACATGGGAGTAAAGGGGAGATAATTATAATTTAATGAGTAAGTGAATAGAAAATGTAGAAGGTTTTGTAGTTATACCAGGTTTGATAATTGAGTAGGGCAAATTATCAAATAAGTTTGCAGATAGTAGGAACAAGGTGACTTAAAATATTATGCAAGTAGATATGATTTAAGATTTTAGTAAGCAGGCGGCTAAATTGGAGCTCCAAACCGTTTTAATCCACTTCTTTTTTGACGTGATAACGTCTTATAAATCGATGAACGCCGGCAGCATTCACGAAAAAGCATGACTCATTGTCACGCTGTCACTTTGCCACGATGTCACGTTCCGCCTGAGCCGGACGTACAAGCGAGGGCGCGGAACAAGCGTTCGGCCTAAGCGTTCAGCGAGAGTGCGGAACAAGCGATAAAGAGGCACGATCGGCCTAAGCGTTCGGCTTAAGCCTTCGGCTCGTGACGTTATCACGAAAAATTATCGTTCGTAAACCGACTTTACAGACAACAAAATTTTATATCCAGAATATCTAGTGACATTAATTTCTGAATTACAAAAAGTTGAATCGATAGAACAATATGATTAATACATAATGTACATTTTTTAGATGGAATATTTCCTGGTAAAGATAGTTTCAGATAACCATGGCAACCCTTTCCCTAAGATAGGATTGTCTACAATAATTTGTTTATTTATTGGTTATCATGTTTTAAGGAAATCTCCACTGTGGAACAAAGCAATACG
Organism: Glyphotaelius pellucidus; assembly: GCA_936435175.1. Lineage (NCBI taxonomy): Eukaryota > Metazoa > Arthropoda > Insecta > Trichoptera > Limnephilidae > Glyphotaelius > Glyphotaelius pellucidus. The sequence continues at coordinate 18,372,313 of OW386548.1, forward strand.
TGTGAATTGTAAGAATCGTGGGTAGGTAGGTACTATCATGTGAAATTTAGGAAAAATATTTTTGCTTATATCGATTTTTTTATGGCTAGTCGGGAATGCAAAAAACAAATAAAAAACAAGTTACATAGTATGAGTTAATCTGCGAGTGATTAGAATGTGCTCGTGGTAAATATTTGTTAACTTTTAAATTCGTATTTTTTTACTTGCTCTAAAGATTGGGAAGAAACTACAACTAACGACGTCACTTATGTAATTTTCTTAATCATTTTTTTCTAGTTTAATTATCAAGATGGTGAACCCTGGACCAAGTACTTTAAATACCATATTTTGCGCTCTTACGAGCATTGGCTATTGTGGGAGAAACAATTAAATGAAATAAATTAAAAATTCATTTCCAAATCGTGCTTGTATTGCATTTAATGCAAAAATACATGAAACTTTATTTATTTTCATTACGTTTAAATACAAAGTAAGTGTTGTTTCGTTTATATAAGCTTTAAAAATAGTCATTTTATACTACAATGACATCCTTTTTTAACTATGATTTCATATTTTCGTAGATTTTAGTTATTATTAATGGATATGTTTTGGTAGGAGACATCGTTCAACATTGAAAATACAACTGTTTTTTTTATTTAATTTTGCATTATATCTCCGAGTTGTTGTAAAGATTTGTGATTGATAATTATTTTTTTAATAAAAACCTACGTATGAACTAAAACTTTTACTTTAAGTAGTTTTGAAAATTGCGGGTACCCGGGACGACGTCACTTAGTTAAATTTGGTCACTTTGGGGTTAAAAAGCGAACAAAAAAAGTTTTTAAAACATTTAAAATGTATTTATTTGTATGCGCTGGGCTATGAATCCGTGACAATAGATTTAGGAGGAGTCGAGAATCTTAACCGCCCGGCCAAAAGGTCGTTAAAACGGTGACCGGCCAACTCGGAATGAAACCAACTCAGAACCCTCTCAGATAAGTCATTTAGAGTGATAAAAAAATATAAATAAAAAATTGGTTAAATAGGTTAAGTTAGGTTAGGGTTATCGGCTAATTTAAAATTATTTTTTTATCACCCTAAATGACTTATCTGAGATGGTTCTGAGTTGGTTTCATTCCGAGTTGGCATGGAACCGTTAAAACACACTGACTTTGGAGAAATTCAAATGGATACTATTTTAATATGAGGGCAGGACCAGTCCTTTGCTAAACGGAGCCTGGCGCGAGTAAAATTATGGTGCCCCTTATCAAAACCAATATATGTCCAGGTAGGTGATGATCACTGTAATCCAGTGATTCCCAAAGTGGTCCACGAGGACCCCGAGGGGTCCACAGGAGACACGACGGGGGTCCACGCAGGCGCGATAAAGAAACGGGGGTCCACAAGTTGTAAGTGGGGGTCTACGAACTGGTTTCGATTGAGACCCATCCCGTGCCCCATATCAATATCCCATCCCACCCCCCGTCTTATATCCCATTACGCCCCCTCCATAACAGAGCGACTGGCGTACAGCGCACTTCGTTGTACCGGTTAAGCATGAGATCTTAAAACGCCCAGCCAGGCAAGCGGGGGGCATAATGGGATATAGGCGTACTGTAATGTACTGTAAATACCCATATCCCATTACGCCTCCTCCGTCGTGGCGAATATAATCTCGAAAACTGCTCCATTTTGCCCCCGTTTGAAAAAGTCGTAGATCCGGTACTGCTCCGTTGTGACAGACCACACCTCGCCATTCAATATTCAGTACTACGCGTGTTTTGTTTTTACGGGTTTTGGAAATATGATAGAAATGTACCAGCAGGGGGTCCACCGTGACCAGTAAAATTTTGAAAGTGGTCCACGAGATAAAAAAGTTTGGGAATCTCTGCTGTAATCAATAATATTTGGAGGATTTGTATATTTGTGTAGCGACGTTTTATGAAAAATAACCTCAAGAGCGACTTGTCAGCATTATCAGCGCCTGGTGCCTTTTCAATTCGGCGCCCGGAGCCGACTGCTCCAATTGGGCCCGCATAAAGCCGGCCCGGTATGAAGGCTCGTGTTCCAAATCCAAAACAATAATATTAATTATTACATCTTAACAATTGGATACAGGTAATGGTAACAATTCAATAACCAAGGTATTCAATGTACTGAATGTATCAAGATAGGGAATGTCTTAATTAATGGCTACCTGATTTTAATTAAGCGATTAGATTTTCAACCGGTGCGGCCTATTTCCTCTTAAATGCCTTTGGGATAAGGGATTTGATACTTCCATAAAGGATTATGTTACAGAAGTGGATGCAGGTCAGCGATGGAAATTTTTTTACGGTGTTACGGTGTCACGGCCTAAGCGTTCGGCTTAGGTGTTCGGCTCGTGACGTTATCGCGTAAAATTATCGTCCGTAAACCGACTTTACAGACAACCAAATTTTTTTATGAGTGTGCTAAACACAATAGTACGGATTATGTAGGTACCTAATTAATTAATAATTATTCCATATTTATTGCGAAATTACCGTAGATACAGTCAGTGTGCAATGCTAAAAACCTTGCAAACTAATTGTAGGTTTCAAAGGTTAGGTTTCAATTTCAAGAATTTGAAATCCTTCGTACTCAGATCTAAGAAGAAGTAATCCGGTTCCTTCGAATTTTTGTGTATATCCCGGAAGGGTGGTGGGGAGGGGGGAGAATTTTTTCATGTGGCGACTAGAGTAGTAATAAGGAACTCCAGTGAAAAATATTATGGCTTTAAAAAAATATGTTCATGTAGACCAATATACGCTGATTCTGAATATATAAGTTTTATTATATAATATTTAACGTAGAGTTTTAAAAAATATATTAAAAAGTCCATTTTAAAACAGTTCATTAAAACACCCTGTCAAGTTGGTATTATTGAATTTGTGAGGCGTGACGTCACCGCTTCCATAAAACGCTCCAATGCTGAAATTCAAAATGGCGGCGGTCGAACAGCTGATTCCAGTTCCCTACGAAATTCATGCTTCGGTTTCCTTAATATTGATTTCGATTCGTAAAGCTAAAAAAATAATAATTTCAAACAATTTTTATACCATTTTTGTTATTGTTTTTGGGGTGTTATGCCGTGTTTCGCTACCTCCTTCTTTAGCCAACGTTTCGGACAGCGTTACAGTGTCCATCATCAGGGCAGATGAGTGAGATCTCATCTGCCCTGATGATGGACACTGTAACGCTGTCCGAAACGTTGGCTAAAGAAGGAGGTAGCGAAACACGGCATAACACCCCAAAAACAATAACAAAAATACTTTTTGGCCGTGAAAACCTAAAAAAAAAATTTTATACCAATCTCCCGTAATTATATTGAAAAATATAATAATATAATAAATAAATAATTACACCTAAATAACGTTTTACTTATTGAATAGTTTTATCACTTCTTCCATACAAAATGACAACATCTGTTGAAAATAACTAAAACTTTTGGCCAGATGACGTCACAGGGCCAGATGACGTCACAGTGGTTTTCGGGGGATCTTGAAAAATTAAAACTTTGACATTTATTTTAACTATTAAAACTAACTATAAAAATAAAAATGCAGTTATTTATGTTAGAAGGTCATTATTCATAAAAAAAAAATAAAAAAAATGGACTGGAGTTCTCTATTCTGAGCTCAGATTCATTTTGGAGCTAAATTTAGATCTAAAGGAGCAGAGTTGGCAACACTGCGGGCGGGTCGCTCTTTCTAGGTGCGAAATCGGTTACCCGTTTGTATGACTTGCTGTATGTTTTTTATACGTTGTTATAAATATATATTATATATGTTGTTGTTGGACCGAGCACAATTTCCTCTCCGTCTTTTCTTTCGCCTGTTCTGGCATTAAAATCCCCCATTACTATTAAATTATTGTGCGAGTGGGTTTTTATTGCATCTGACAGTGTAGAGTAGTGCTCGGTCCATATTCTTCAGGAATAAGAACAAGAAATGGGGAAATGCTGATACAATTGGCTTACGAAAACAACTTAAAAGTACTAAATAGTTTATACAAAAAGCGTAAGAACAATAGATGGACATGGATACATCCGAATGGCTACCATAAAAACGAGATAGACTACATCTTAACGAATAAAAGTCACAAGTTTCAAGATTGTAGAGTTATAAACAATATAAATTTTAACAGCAACCACAGAATGGTTAGAGCTAAATTACAAGTTCATACACTCAAGAAAAACCGACCCTTTATGGTGAAGAAAATCAATAACATAGCATTGGAAAGTACAGAAATATTAAGAGAAAAACTAGAAAACTTCATAGAAAACACAATAGATTCTGATATACAAAACAAATACAATAAGTTTGAAGAACTTCTGTACGCAAATAAAAGAACCAAACATGAGGGTGAAAATAGGACAACAAAATGGATAGGAAATCAAACTAAAGAACTCTTACAATCTAGAGCAGAACTAATATCAAACCCTAAGAAGTCAAAAACCACAAGAAAAGAAATAGCCCAAATTAGTAACAAAATCAAAACTCAAATGAGAAAGGACCATCAGAGATATAGATTGCAATTACTCGAAGAATGCATACAAAGAACAGGAGGCAGCAAAAAAGCAACCAAACAACTATTAGAGAAACGAAACTGGATACCAAATTTAATAAATAAGAACCACAAATATGAAAAGCGTCGCCCAGAAATCATCTCTATAGCTACTAGCTTTTTCGCCGAACTGTATGAAAGGAAAAATACTATACAAGCAACAAGCCTAACGGGAGGAAGCGAAGTACCGGACATAATCTCTGCAGAAATAAATAAAGCTGTGAAATCTCAAAAGAAAGATAAAGCTCCAGGATCAGACGGCATTACCAATGAGTTCCTCATACTAAATAAAGACTACCTAATGCCAATTCTCAAACACCTTTTTAATGAAGTACTACATAGTGAAATTATACCCAACCAATGGACAATGTCGACTATAAAACTTTTGCACAAAAAAGGAGATAAAAATAACATAAATAATTATAGACCTATCAGCCTGTCGTCAAATATCTACAAAATCTTCGCTAAAATAATACTTGGCAGAATAACCAAGACTCTAGATGAAAGTCAGCCAAGAGAACAGGCAGGATTCAGAAGCGGATACTCGACTTTAGACCATATTTATGTTATCAAACAATTATTCGAAAAAAGTAAAGAATTCAACTTCACCTTTTATTGCTGCTTTGTGGACTACAGTAAAGCTTTCGACACAATAGAACATGAAAAGATCTGGCAGGCACTTAAGAATCAAGGTGTCGAAATCAAATACATAAGAATTCTAAAAAACATCTATGATAACAGCAAAGCTAAAATTAAACTAGATAAAGAAGGAAATGAAATCAAAATAGAAAGAGGTGTACGCCAGGGCGACCCCCTCTCACCTAAACTTTTTACGGCAGTCCTGGAGGAGATCTTTCGTCAATTAGATTGGGAACAATGTGGGCTGTCCATTAACGGTGAAAACATTTCACATTTAAGATTCGCGGATGATTTGATAATCCTCTCGCTGACGAGTGCAGGCCTGCAGATGATGTTGAATGAACTAGATAGAGAAAGCCGAAAGGTGGGACTAGTCATGAACACAGAAAAGACCAAAGCAATGACAAACGGGAAGCAAGAACCTATCAAGATCAATAACAATCTGATCGATTATGTGGATGAGTATGTATACCTAGGTCAAATCATTTCTCCTTTAGATTTAACCACAAAAGAAGTAGACAGACGTATTGGAAATGCTTGGAAACAATATTGGGGTTTGAAAGAAATAATGAAAAACAGTGAAATCAGGATAGCTATCAAACGGAAACTTTTTGACACCTGCATACTTCCTGTACTTACTTATGGTTGCCAAACTTGGGCACTCACAAAAACTCACAATAAGAAGCTCGAAACATGTCAAAACTCCATGGAAAGAAGTATGATGGGGAAAAGACTGTCCGATAGAATAAAAATTGCAACCATTAAGAAGCAAACAAGAACAAAAGATGCCATAAAAACAATAAAAAAGCTAAAGTGGAAGTGGTCAGGCCACACAATTAGAGGAAGTGAAAAATGGTCAAAATTAGTCATGAATTGGTTCACAAGTGACAAGAAGAGAAAACGAGGTAGACCATTTAGACGGTGGGTTGACGACATCAAAGCCGTGGCAGGTGGTACATGGACAAGAACAGCTAATGATAGAGAGAAATGGCGACAGTTGGAGGAGGCCTTTGTCAACTAGTGACATACAGACAGGGAGTCGATGCATGATAAGTGAAAAGTTTATTATAAATAATGTTATATAATTTACTGTCTGAATAAAGGCTATTATTATTATTATTATTATTTATTATTATTATGTTGTTGTTGTTTTTAATGTAAATACCGCACAACTGTCTTGACTGCTCCTGTCAGGAGCCAGTGAGAAGAGAATCCGATTGGGGTATGTTGTGAGATTAAATATTGCGAGAACGGAAAATAAACGGAGACAAAAAAGGTGGGGAATAACCTGGCTATATAGATCTGTTCACCAACCACCGCTAAAGCCTTTTCAAGCAACGCTTCAGTTCTAAATGGTGCTCTTTCTACTCTGGAATGGCCACAAATATTCTACACATTATATTTAATGAATTATTTGTGGAAATATCTCAAATTAATCAAATGAAATTTATTTGCTAGTTAAGAGCCTTACCCCTCGACCACGGAGGCCGTCATGTGTCGACATCCCGAGTGTAAGATTCTTGCAAAACTAGTTTGATTCCAGCCGGAATTTCACTATTCGATACTGCGATTACTTTTGTGAACACCGAAAACAAGGTGAATAAGCTGGGGAAGAGGAAGGTCAAAAATGATCTAGCTTCAAAGATAAGTGATTTTTTTCTTTTTCTAATGTAAATACCGCAACGAGTCCACTGCTCCCAACTGACTGGAATCAGTGGGACAATGGTGTCTCCATTCGGGGTATTTTGTGAAGATGAAGGAAGTGAGGAGTGACATAAGAAGGGTAAGAGGAAAGTTGGGAGGTGCCTGCTATTCAGATCTAATCACCAAACATGGCTAATTCCACTTCAAGCAGTGTTTCGATTCTTAACGGTGGTCTTTCACCAGTGCGTAACTAACAACTTCTACTAGTCTGAACTGTTATCCTGGTACAGTAGTTACCTGATCATTTAACATGTTTTAGTAATAACTACCTCGTCGTAAGAAATGTAAGACACGTTTATTACACACTTACGAGGAACGTATGCGCGGCCCATTTCGGCCAGTTTCATACAAATCTTAAATTTGGATTTAAGATCAAAATACCCAACCAAACTGACAAATTATTACAGATGTTAGCAACTTTATTTATTTTTGCTTTCAATTATAAGATATAGGCCATTAAAGATTTTGGTGTTTCATGATTTTAGAGGCAATTTCGACAACTATTTATGAGTAAACGAAAGACATTAAAAAAATAATTTTACTAAGTACTTACATTTGTTTTACAAATACAATGAAAAATAAAATAAAAAATAAAACATTGTAAAATTAATTTGTTGAGTAGTGATTTTAAAATATAAGCGACAAAATTTTGTTCCGCCGTAAATAGGTAATTTGTATTTTAAATTATTAATTACCCATCAATCAAAATTAATTTTTTTGTTAAATTTAATTTTTTATTTTATATTTCATTAAATTTACATGATAGATAAAGTAAAATTATTTTTATTGTTTATCTTTTACTCACAAATAATTGTCAAAATTGCCTCTAAAATCATGAAACATTAAAATATTCAATGGCCTATATCTTATAATTAAAAGCAAAAATAAATAAAGTAGCTCACATCCGTACTAAATATTTGATACAACTTTTGATTACAAAAATAATATTTCATTTTGGTTGGGTATTTTGATCTTAAATCTAAATTTAAGATTTGTGTGAAACTGGTCGAATTGGGCCGCGCATACGTTCCTCATAAGGTATGTGTACCTGTGCGTACCTATGTATATCCATGAATACGAGCGTACACATCAATAAACAAATAAAATATTCACATATTGTGTTGTCTCTAGACACTCGGCAAAGTTACCGCATGTTTTCTAACACTCTTGTAAAGAACGTTGAATGTTGAATGAACGTTTTTATTTTTAGAAATTCAACATTTTTTACTGCCAACACTGAACGCTGTTGGCGCTAATAAAAAAAAAATTGCAAAGAAGCGGAGCTAACAATCAACAATGATATGCCGATACGAACCATGGCATTGAGGCATGGAACTGACAGACGAAGGATGAACGTAAACCGAATACTGTAGAAATGAGATCACTGAGGCGTATGTCTGATAAAACCATGTATGACCTTATTTAAAAACGTGGAGATTTAAAGGGAATGCAAGGCTGATGTAATGAGTAAAGAGCCATTCGCATTGGTCGAGTATTTTAGTCAAGTAGGCGAGTATTTTAGTCAAGCAGGCGAGTAACGCGTCCGAACACCACCATTTTAGTAGAGTGGATTAGTCAGCTCTTTAGTCGATTCAATCCATTTTTTTCTAGTTTTTCAGCGAGTAGTGACATGCACAAAGTCGACGTTTTGGCAGAGTTCATTTCGCACCTGAGGGATAACAGTGGCACAAGTCAAAAAAATGTGTTTTTGAGCTAAGTATGCAGAAATGTTCCTGGATATTTATTCTATCTTCGGTAAAAAAGGCACAATTTAAAAAAATGTTGTTGTGGCCTTAAAAGCGAATATGCCGTTTTAATAAAATAATGTTTTACTCAAATTCATGCAAAAATAGTGGCACAATTCATGCAAAAATAGTGGCACATTTGTGGACGCGCGGAAATGTCGTGGCATTTTAGCGAAGAGAGGGGATCTAAAATTATTTATTTTTGCTGCTGTTAATCTCTTTTCGTGTCCATAGTTTATTTATTTTCATCTTACTTATTTATTCTTCCACCGCTTCTAAAATTTCACCTCTTCTAAGCGTTATTACAAGCATTACGGCAGCTTGTCATCCGCCGTAATCTTGCACCAATCGGGCACAATTGTACTCTACTTGAAAGTAATAGGAACGATTTTCGAATAGGCGATTCAAGAAGCAAGTACTGTACGCTACTTGACTTACTACGACGCTGACGCTGGATACCGGTAGAAGAGCGGATAAACGAAAAAAGAATTGTAAGGAGAATATATGAAGTGAATTTGAATGATAGAATAAGTCGGGGACTCTCTAGGAGACCTTGCACGACCAAGTGAATTTATAATTAAGTCGGGCCACGTCAAGAGTCAAATAACAAAAAGGTAATTATGAGAAGATGCATGAATGTGGATGAAACTAGGAGTTTGTGCGAATGCCAAGTTGTTTAGCGGTACAGCATTTCAGCCTGTTCCTGCGGGCAAACGGCGTGGTGGTTAGTCAGTTTCACAAATATAACAATTCTCCATAATTACTTTTCCCCGTGTAACCGCCCCTAATTGTTCTGGAAATCTTACCGTAATAGCGTCTTGTTGTGAGATTACCCCGGCTTAATGTATTTACCGCCCTTGAAATTAAAAAGCCTTTACTTCCAGTTAAAATCTAATTGCGAACTTTCCAAAAATAGCTCCAATATTTCTTTTTATTTAATTAAAGCCTATGTTGACGCAAATATATGCATCTCCCTCTAATCGATGTTCCGTCATTCCTCCACCCATCCTCTTATGTCCCTATGAGTGATAATTTTTTTTACATTATCTAGGAGAAATTATTTTTCTCAAGGCCAAGTCATATTTAAGGATGCTGTGTGGGGGGTCTATTAATTTAAAAAAAAAAACAAAGTGTGCAATGCACACGCGGTAAACGTGAAACCTTCAGAAAACTAAAGTAGTCAAAGCTACGGAGCACCGCATAAATAAAAAAATCCAGTGCAGTTCACACACGGTAGAAGCCCACACTATCTAAACCAACAAGAGCCTTGAAAAGTTACCTCATAATCAGAGCGGCCAATGCGTTAAGGTTTCATTTTATCTCTTTCTCTCGCAGGCTTAATCCTATAACATGTATGTGTTTGTCTCTTTTTATTGTCATTTCCGTTTCATTGTGTTTCAAATCACGACGGAGCTAAATAAGTTTCACTTTAAAAAAAAGTTGTACGAGTGGGTAGGAATCTGGGGATCAGTGTCCATCCGCCGCCAAGATCTAGACAAGCCTCACGCCATGAACCCGCGCACCAAGTCATCAAACGTAGCGAACCTCTTGGTGTGAACTATGTCAGAGGTACAATACCAAATAAAAAAAGGTTTATATTTCTTTTAGTCTCGTCCACTCACATTTAAATTATTTGATGGATATCTGGGGAAACACACGTGATACACAAATGAATTCCAAGTAATACGAAAGAAGGTAATTTTTTTTTCTTTATTATAAAAATACATTAAGGCGACGCTTCCCGGCTCAAAAAGAAGAGATGGAGATAATAATATAATAGATATGTAATTACGAATGTTGGACAGAGCGCGCATATATTTTCAATGATAAAATTAAAGCGATAATTGTGAAAATGCTTAATAAAACACGACTCGTTTAAAATAGAGCAAAAATCGCGTAGAAGGTATCTTAAGTATCAAAATTGAAAGAAACATTGTGAATTTTTTTCACAAATATAGCTTGTAAAATAATAGAAGTAGACTTGTTTTAAATAATTTTTGGAGCATACTTTGCGACAACACGATAACATACATTTAAACACCATCCACACTAACTATGGTAAACAATCCATTGGTTAAGAGGGGGGCAACTTATAAAATTGCCCCCCAAACGACATTAGTAATGAAAAAAGGTGGGTAAATTTTAAAAATATTGTTAATTTTCATTTTATATCTATTTATAAAAACCGTGAAATTTCTTGGTAGGAGATGATCTCATTCAAGTCACTGATAATCTTTACATAGTATAAAATGAAGTCGCTCCCGCTGTCTGTACGCTTAGATCTTTTAAACTACGCAGCGGATTTTCATACGGTTTTCACCAACAGAGTGATTCATGAGGAAGGTTTTTAAGGCTATAATTTGTCAAGGTTTTGTGTAAATTGGTTTAAATATATAAACCACTATTTTTTATCGGCCTGAGAGGTGTTTATATAGAATGGGCTTGAAAACATGAGAATCTATTACACGAACAAAAGGTAAACTATTAGATTAACACGATAGACATACGAAGTTTACATTAAAGAAAAATAATTATATTTGACAGTGCGGCCATTAAAATTGAATTACAACCAAGTTCGTAAAAATTCTAATATAAACAGAATTCAATAAATGAAGATTTATTTCAAAATATTTTAAACATAGGAAGGCGTTTAACAAGTTTGAACAAAAAGAATCCGGCCCTTTTCGTTAGTGAGTGTACAATAGGCGGAACGGTCGGACGGGGAATTGAATCGCGAACAATTGGTCTCGGACTATGGAAAGTTTGGAGAGAAAATTTATTCAAGAGTTTCTCACATAGATTCAGTGTTTTTCTTTCAACTTTGAGAAATAAATTTCATAATTTAAAAAATCCGATTTACTACAATTTAAATTACATTATTGAGAGAATAATAAGCATGAGATCCGCGACATATAATTGAAAAATAATTTAATTTCACTACGAACTGATGAGTAACGAGTTTATAAAGGAAAATTAATAATAATAAAATTTTGAATTATATATCTAAAATAAAGTTTTGATTACGACTAAAAAGTCAGACTGAAAAAATTATAGTGTATTAACAAAATATTTAACAATTTAAAACTTTGGTTTTAAAACAAAATAATAACGAATTGCTCGAAAGCAACAAAGGAACTCCAAATACATCTGGATGTATAACAGTTCAAGTGTCAAATGCATTTAGTTCGAGATTTATGACTCCTCTTCATCCAAGCAGATAGACAGATAAGCAATATTTTTTGTTTAATATTTTCATGTTTTCGTTTCAGATAATTTATATAGGCAACAAACACAAATGCGTTTGAGGCAGTGGTTCACAACCGTGCATTGCTAGAAGATCCTAGATTCAAATTTCTTTTCCATTTATTTCATCTTAGTTTACATCATTTCTGTTGCGGAGCGGTTTTTTTTATGCATTTGGGGCGGATGGGCGAGGAAACGTTGGACCGTGAAAAGTAGTGCGGGGTGCCTTACTGCAAAGTAGTTTTTTGCAGTGAATAATGCTTACCTGATTTTGCATATTTTCATTTTCTCAAAGATCACAGGTCATTTATCAAACGCGGTAGAAGATATTTAAATCAATTAATTTAGAATTCTTTCACTCTTATTCAAAAGAACTGAAGTTACCACAAAACCATACATTATACTCTTTACATTTGTATGCGTTTTATTACGCGTATGGATGTAAATCCTAAAACAAAAAATTACACAACGCAGGATACGGAGATAATGTAAACAAAAATTCAAAAATCTTAATTACTGTGTGAAATTATCACAGGGATTGCGAACAATAGGGTTAGATTAGCTCAAAATAATGTAGAAGTTTGAAAAATAGGTTGAGAGAAGAGGTCCTCACAAAGGTGCGAATGACCTAAGGATAGGCTAGAAGTACCCTAAATGATAGGTTAGGTATATCATGATAAAAAGCTACGAAAAATGAAGGTACGAGACAGGAGCTTAGATTTAGATTATATAAATATTTATAGCTACGAGGGTAGGCGCGACACCGCGCATTCGGTGCCGTGATCGTATATAGGGGTAGAATCTCAACACATTTGTAACAGCGTAGCCAGGGTAGATTCATCACATTAGGTGAGCGTAGTCAGGGCGTATCGTCACACACAATAAAAATTGTCAATGTTTATCATTTTAATAGTGATGTTTGAGGGATTGTCACGGCAAAAGTTGATGGCGGCGCTCGCAAGAGACGGGCCTTAATATATGTAAATCGATGCATGGCTGAGATGTTTTAAATCGCCCGCTTCCAGGTAAGTAATAACTTTCCGGTAAGCATCTCCCCGTATTGGATGTTTATTAAACTAACAGAGGTGAGCAGACTTAGCGGATTATTAAATAACAATCCAGCAAATAAATAAACCAGCAAACCACATATTAATCACTAGTATTATGTAAGTATAAATGACATTGACCTCATGTGCATTGACTCAGCTTTGTTGCAAATCCAGTTCATTAACACTTGACTCGCTTTGAATAAATGAATTGCTTTTCCTCTATCTAATAATAAATTATTATTATTGTAGAACACTGATTAGCATAATAATTTATTATTAACAATATATTTATTTTTAAATTATTATTTTTTTATTTTTTTCCTGTGCATTCATTGATTGATAATCCTATTTCAATACATATACGATGTTCATAACTTTTAACGAAAAAAATTCTATTAACGCTCTAAAAACCCGGTATGATTTTTATAATAAAACGACACCAACAGCCTCTGACGGAATCAATATTAATTGTCGAATTTCGGGATCATTTTTGCTTTGTAAAAGTGCTAGTATATTATAAATAAATGTCCCTCTCTCTAACTTCCACGTTAGCTTAATGGTAGGGCATATGTTTCCCATCATTGGGTACCAAGGTTCGAGCCTTACTCAAACCAATTTTTTATTTATTTTTTTAAAGTTTTAAAACATTTAGAAATAGATGACAACATTCTGATTATTTTTTTAAAATACCTTCCTTTGAAAAAAAAAACCTTTTTTTTTTGTTATACATATAGATCTCACTAGGTATTATAGGTACCTATTCTGATGTCTATGGATTACCGTATCGTATTTTGTATCAGTTGGAAATAATTGGGACCCTTATGCAGTATTCATATAAAATAGAGACAGGTTGAGGGAGACTTTTTGTCCTCTCCAGCCGGACTCTCGACCCATTGCCTTGTACCGTAGTGAGAGGATGGATGCATACGTTCGTCATTCCTGACCCCCAGATTCCAACCCCCCCCCCCCCCCCCCCCCACTCTTACATTTTTTCCCTCAAAACTTCCCTTCCCTTCTTTCCCCAAAAAGACCCTCTAACGGCATCCTCAAAGATGACATAGAACCTGAGGATATTTTTCCCTCAGGGCCTCCTGTGTGGAAATAATGTAAAAATATGACCATCCACATATCACAGTCCAGTCACGCGATCGTGAATTGAAACGTTACTTGAAATTGCTTTAGCCGTGTTTCACCAGAACTGAATAGACCGGTACTTCCCCACCTTCCTCTTACCCATCTCCTTCCCATCCCCGCTACCTTCAGCCTCACAACACACCCCAATTTAGGGATGCCATAATCTCACTGGCTTGACGTGAGCATTTGGGACTCTTGTGCGGAATTCATATTTTTTTAAATCTCATAAATGGTCAAGGTATAATTTGGGCAGTATGGGTACCACCGCCACAGTAACAATTTTTTACATAAGCTTCACACAGGAGAAGTCCCGAGGAAAATAATTCCCCTCAGGGCTTATATATCATCTTTGGGGACGCTGTGTGGAGGGTTTATACAGGAAAGGAAGGAGAGGAGGTTCTGGGAAGGAAAAGGGTAAGTGGGGTGGGTAGGAATCTGAGGACAGTGTGTCCAGGAGTGATGGACGTATGAATCCCACCGCGGTGCATGGCGATGTTTCAAGAGATTCCGGCTGGAGAGGATAAAAGACCTCCCTCAATCATTCTCTCCCGATCCGGCCTGCCATGCAGTTAGTGGGCAGACACATCCGTCGCCAAGACCCAACAAACCGCATCCCATGAACCCGGGTACCCCTGCTGAGTCACTAAACGAAGCGAACCACTTGGGTTATCTAATAAGTGGTTCCCGGCGGCACCCACACCCGCCTCCCAAATTTATTGGATAACCAACAACTTGTCTTGGCGGTGGATGCTTTTGCCCACCTACTGATTGGCAGGCCGGAACGGGAGAGACAGGTTGAGACCCGTCATCTTGCACCGCAGTGAAAGGGATGGATTCACACGTTCATCACTCCTGACCCCCCGATTCCTACCCGCCCATCATACCTTTTTTCTTCCCAGAACTTCCCCTTTTTCCTTGCCCTAAAAAGACCCGCTACACGGCATCCTCAAAGATGACCTAGGCCCTAAGGGAATTTTTTCCCTCCAGGCCTTTTGTGTCAAGATAATATAAAATAAGTCAAGATAGGGAACACGCAAAAATCATCCTGTATCACGTGATCTTGATATTTTGGGTGACGGCGAATAAACATGGTCAAGCCTCAGAAAGATTATCACTAGCTACGACCGACGCGACGTTGCCACTTTAACATCTGTAAGCAAAACCACGTGATCCATTTTTATTTATATTTCTTTTTAAAATATTTTTTTTCTTTATTTTTCACTTACTTTTATTTAAATTTTTATGTAGTATGTTTATTTTTATTATCTGCTTCTGTAGACTAGTATCTTTTAGTTCCTATATAAAATATTTATTGTATGACTACCATAACACGGGCAAAAACCTAGTGTGGCAGCCGAAAAAACACAATTAACTGTAACAAACATGAAATAATAAACAAGCAAAAAACCAAAAAAAAATAACTTCCTTCCTCTAATACCAAACATATTCTAATATTTGAATTTTCTGGGGCAGTAGCTGACCAGGGGGCTGAGTACCTACCAGCTTAGAGCCCACAAATATATCAACATCGTTTCCATGGGAATGATTTTTTTCTGACATTTGCAATTAACTCGCTTTTGTTAGCGACAGAAAACGTATAACAAATATAATATATTAATATTTATAATTTCATAATGCCAGAGCTTACCATCATATAAAACATATAGTCTGCGCATATAATTTAGCTTTCTTTTGGTGAATGCATTTTTAAAGTCTTTTTATTGGTTAATGCCTGAAAAGGTCATAAACAAACTCGAGCAGTTTCGCATTTATAATATTAGTATGGATTTCATTATTCGTTATACTTATTTATTTATTTATTGTTGTTATACGCCCATATGGGCTTTTACGTAGATTATAAAATAATATTTAAGATATCGAGGATTATACATACATAGAATTTAAATCAAAAGTTATAAAAATGAAAACATTTAAAAAATATACAGGAAGTTTTTGAAGAATATAGCGTAAAACCGTGAAATATTTGAAACAATATAACATTTGACAATAAGCGCCAATATATACGCCAATAATATACGCCAATCAATTACGTAATAATATTAATAATTTGGCAATGTTGAAATGAAATACTAACCTAAATATGCATTGGCAGTCCGCATTTACACTAGATGGTAGTTTATCGTTTAACGTTTATCATTAGCATAACTATATAGTTATGATTGCTCTATACTCGCGGCGCTATAAATAGACGTCTAACTGCATTCTGTAGGTACGTCCTTGACGGACATTTCTCCCAGCGAAAATATCTTTTCTGAAATATGCACAACATGTGTGCTGTGTCCCACTCTAGCTGCGCAGAAAAGTCTCACAGTGAACTGCGCTGTAAACCGTTTTCTTACTTTCGGTCTTTACTTTTCTGCGCGGCGGCCTGTCGTGGCGCGGGCACTTCCCACTCCGACCTCTGTGTGTAAAGTGGCCATAGGTTAGTATTTTCGGCAGCGCTAACTAGCAAAATAAGTTAAATATAGCAGGGTTTCCCAAACTGTGTTCCGCTGAAGCTGAACGTTCCGCGACAATTTGTCGAAAGAATTTCATTTAACATAATATACATTCATATTTCGATAACATTGATATTATTCATAAGACATTATTATTGTACAAATTTCACCTTAGTTCTTAAGTCTATAAGTAGATAGACCCTTCCAGGTAGAGAGACTTGGCTTTATGGAAGTTGAAAGAGCCGTTTATGCTGATATCGCAGTAAATCTTCTTTTTACATACTAAAATAATCTCTGATTCTTTTTACTGTTTTACTGTGATAAGAGTCAATAATATGAACGTCTGTGCGATATGGAAACAATAACAACGGCATAACGGATCTGGATGCGTTTCACGAAATTTCTGTTCCCTAGGAACCAAATCATATTTTTTTCGAAATCGACTTTACCTGAAATGTTAAAATCAAACAGTCTTACTAAATCCTTGGCAGCAATCAGTCGAACTATGAACGCGCACGGTGCCGTCTTGGTGAAAAAGTGAAAAAATTTAAAATTCTAGATTCCGTCAGTTCAATCTGCTCATTTTGAGTGTTTTCCTGCCTTACATGAATGTTTGAATGAATTAAATTTTAAAGTATGTAGCCAGAATCCATTCATTTATAGAGGAGGCCTAATCCCACCCTTGGATGCAGCACCATGATGATTATGATGATTTAAATATATATTTCCCACTCAACTCAAACCTAACTAAACCAAAACGGTTTTACTGTCAATAGTTAGATACCAAGTTACAATAATTTACGATATGATTTCCGATAAAGTACATTATTGTTAGTTATTGTTGATAATTGCGCCAACTAAGGCAATAACTATTACAATCGTTATTGCTATTAATTTTCATTAGGCAAAGTCGTTCGCAAATCAGCTGATAATCTTGAGTTGGGTTCTCCCAACGTTTGTACATATAAAAAATCAATCGAAACATTCTGCATAGTTAAACGATAAAATACAAACGTACCCCTCAGATATCTGCGTGTCAATTATAATCAGTTATCAGATTTCACGATGAATTAATTTAATCTCATTATAATTAAATAATTTTCATTTGCTTGCTTGCTTTTATTTTCATTTCAGTCGGGTACGGGTTACTTAGGAGAACCATCGACCGCAGTAATTATATCGATTAGGAGAACTCATCCAGTACAATTCTATTTTTTAATGGCGATCTTATGACAAATCGGTAGTCGCGCTTCGGCGTAATATTTTAAATTATACGCTGTTAGGTTATAAATCACAAGAATTGATAATAAGTAAATAATAAATTCAATTTCATCAATATTTTTTTATTATCTCTCCTTTTTTGTACTGCTTGCACTTTTGATTCCTTTGCTGGAAAAAATCAATCAATTTGTAATGAAATGAATTCACAGTACGGATCCATTCGTATAACTATGACAATTTCAATCTGTTAATTTACCAAATATCTATCTGCACAACAGAGTTTGAAGACCTTGAATAATAAACTCAATTAAACAGGCAGGGGCAACGTTCTTTGGAAGGAGACAGAAAGGTGACGCGATAGTGTGTCCCGTAATTTGTGGTTTCCGGTCAGCTGTTTCTGAAATCTTGAAAAAGGATTGGAAACATTGCGATTAAAATTTTGCAATAAATGCTACCGGTAGTTAAAATCTGCATTATGTTTATTGGCGACTAGCGAGTTCCCGGCATGCGTTGCTAAGCCACTTAATTAAGAAATTGTTTCTCCCTACGTGTTCTTTCCCATTCGTCCCTTTTTTTTACATTAACTCCACACAGGAGGCCCTGAGGAAAACAATTTCCCTCAGGGCCTATGTCATCTGGGATGCTGTGTGGAGGGTCTTTTTGAGGAGAGGAAGGAGTGAACATTGGTCTTGAGGAGACCCATGTTGTTGGAGGAAGGAAACACAGATGCCGGCAAATCGTTCCATAGCTGAGCTGTTGAACTCAAGAACGAGTCAAAAAAACGACCCGTTCTCATGTGACAAATGTCAACCGTGTACATATGTTGGACGCGCGTTTGGGGTGTCTCCCGACTATGCACCGGTGCCGAAGGGATCAATGACGCTAGTTCCTCAGAGCATCTTCCATTGAAATACCGTGTCTCCCGTTCCCCTTCCTCTCCCGCGTCCCCTTCCTCTCTCGCGTTCCCACTCCGCCTTCTCCGCCTTCTCCGCCTTCTCCGCCTTCCCTCTCCTCACTCCCTTCTCCCGCTTTTCCCGTCCCACGAACCCCCCTCCCGAGACCTCTTCCCCCCCTCCAGAGTTCCCCTCCCCCTTCCGGGTTCACCTACCCCCTCCCGCGAACCCCCCTCCCGCGAACCCCCATCCCGAGTTCCCCTCTATCACCCCGGGAACGTTCTTCCCTAGTTCCCCTACCCCCTCCCGAGTTCCCCCCCCCCCCCCCCCCTCCCGGCTTTCGGTACATACGGTTTTCAAACAGCCCGCGTGCCATCTACTTTAATACAAATTTCATTATGCCAGAGCTCACCAGAACAAATAGGAACCTTCGCAGGCGTGCTCACAACAACTCACCAAAGTTTCCTCGCAATAGGATGAACGGTTTAGTAATGGATTTTCATGACGCCAGAGCTCGCTATTATATGTGTATAGAAACCATCGCGGACATGCACACATCGAATCCCCAAAGTTTCATAGTAATCGGATGAACGATTAGCAATGCATTCTTTCGTGATGCCAGAACTCACAATTGTATATATTATAAAAACCATCGCGGGCATTCGCACAAATCCCCAAATTTTCATTGCAGTCGGATGAATGGTTTAGCAACGCATAACATACATATAGTCAGAAGCAAACATATTTTGATTTTTATATATACTCGTATAGATCGTGGATAAACCACAATCATAGACTCTGTAGATGCCACAACACGCCACAACTCAGGAGACAGGCACTTCCTCGGAAGTCAAGAGTGAGGTGTAATCCTCCGAGGTCAAACGTCTAGACCAGAGGCTCCCAAACTTTTTTTCTCGTAGACCACTTTCAAAATTTTACTGCTCACGGTGGACCCCCTGCTGGTACATTTCTACCATCAAAAATCGACGCGCGTTGTACTGAATATTGAATGGCCTGGCGAGGTCTGTCACAACGGAGCAGTACCGGTTCTACGACCTTTTCAAACGGGGCAAAATGGACCAGTATTCGATATTATCTTTGCCAAGATGGAGGGGGCGTAATGGGATACGGGACGCGAGGTATGGGTATGTTCCCATCCCAGATACCCATATCCCATTACGCCCCCCCCCCCCCTTGCCTAGCTGGGTGTTTTAAGATCTCATGCATAACCGGTACAACAATGGCGCTGTACGCCAGTCGCTCTGTTATGGAGGGGGTGTAATGGGATATGAGACGGGGGGTGGGTTGGGATATGGATCTGGGGCACGGGATGGGTCTCAATCGCAACCAGTTCGTTGACACCCACTAACAACTTGTGAACCCCCATTTTATTATCGCGTCTACGTGGACCCCCGTCGGGTCTCCCGTGGACCCCTAGGGGTCCACCTGGACCACTTTGGGAATCACTGGTCTAGATTGTAAAATATAAGTCTAGACTCTAAAGGTACCTAGGTGATTTCGTATGTTAGGAGAGCCAATGATAAGCATTTTATTCGTATTAATAACCGCAATTCGTATTATTAATCCGCAATATTTAAACCTACAAAACTCGGTACGTTGATTTTGGCTTGCGATTATTCTATGATTAAAACACGTGATTTCCTCTCTGTCAAAATGTCAAAATATTATTAAGTAATTCATCATATCCACACAAAACATAAAAATGAAACTGATTACTTAGCTGTTTTCTAAACAGACGAAAATGTCTCCTAGTTAAAAAAAAATTCTTAAGATTCAATCTTTTAAATTATATGATGTATCATTGATATCAATCAGACCGGATGCAGAGTGCCCGGAGTCTAAACCGCAAACAATTAACACGTCGATAATAGACCAGTAGCCCACAATACAGATTTTTATTAATTCACATTATTAGTCATCGAATTCTAACGAACTAACTAATTAACTCTACCATGAGATGTCATGGAGAATAATTATGTAATTGCTCTTCTTTCTTTATTGCTCTTCTTTTCTTTTTTTATTTTCTTTCTCTGCGTTTTGTATTTTATATTTTATTTTATAGTAACAACTAAACATCGATTATGCACGCAGTGAATATTTATAATTGGAGTGTTAATATCTATGTACATTCCAATGGCAATTTTATAACTATAATAATTGTTAACATTCTGTAAATGTTTCAAATAATAAATACATAAAACTAACTAACCATCTCGCCGTTTCCCCGCAGGGGTGGGCAGAGAGGACGGACCGCCAAACAACTCGTTCTTGGCACACACTCTTTGCCTCACTCACATTAATACTTAGTCTCAAACATACTTTCCTATTATTCTGACTTTTGACTTTTTGTTAAATTCAAATTTATGTTAAATTAAATTAAAGTAAATCAGTTTGTAAAACACCGTTTAATCAAATTTATGCCATTAATTAGGTACCTAACAACAGTGCTTCTTCGATTTTAATTTTTTTTTTGAGAACAAAAAATGCTTTTTAAAATGTGGTTTATTGTGCTCTGTACATTCAGTGTCATTGTACTCAAAAATAATATTTTATAGTTCCACTTTTAATATTTTTTACTCTTATTTGACAGACAATACTAGTATAACAATGTCTGCATCGTACAACATATCAATATACGCAATCACTAACATGATTTTTGCGTACGTGAGTGAAATGACACATAACTGACCTTCAGAGCTGTGAAGTCAAAGTGTCGCACAGTGGTCCCAAATCCCATTCTAGCTAGACAAATATATTTTTCCGCGGAATGTGTTGGGAAAGGGTTACAATATGATAAAAAAATTACATTTGTTTCAATCACTGTTACAGAATTTTCAAAGTAAAATAAAATACAAATAAATTGCGTGTAGTACAATGATTCAAATAAGTCACAACAATCTGTTTATTTTAAGTAATTAGTTAAAAATATTATTTGTAGCACAATATAAGAATAAAAACGAATGGCATTATTTGTTTATGGTCGAGTCACTATCATCACCTTTGTTAAATGATAATATTCCTATGTGGCACTGTCAACAGACCTCTGCAGTTTCTTCGTTGGTACTTCCGAAATCGACAATAATTTTAAGTCATCACTAGATAAGACATTAGGATGTTTTCGATATTGCGGTTATTTTGAAAATTACAGTTCAAGTTTTCCATCTGACCTCAAGCTGATTTAAGCAACACGAAAGAATTCTTTTAGACTTCGAGAATTCAGAGGACATTTAATTTTTCTTATTTTACTTTTTAACGAGCAAAAACCAAATTATTTTTCTCGCTCATCACGTAGTCTATCATCACACGTAACTACCAGAAGAAAAAAAAACTGTATTAAGACATTCCTGTTTTTTTTTACATGAATTTTAGAGTATATCTTCGACCATTTCCTATGAAATATTAATAGAAATGAAGCAATATTCTTCTTTTCCATTTTCTATGACATATTAATAGAAATGAAGCTATTCTTCTTTAGTAAATTTTTCTCGAGACCTATAAAATTGTTTTTCTTAACCAAATTTTTTCCGTGTTGCAGCATAACTCGACTTAGATGCGCTTTTTTCTTCTAACATCTCCAAAATTTCAAAAATATAGATCAAGGGTGGAGGCTCTGTAAAAATCAAAAGAGCACGTAAGAGCAGACAAATTCCATAAGAAAATATAGATAAAAAATGGTTTTACATGAAAATTGTTTAGTTTGGAGGTACAAATTGGTACACGATATTGAAAGTTTAATCAAACTTTGGGCAAATAATTGTAAATATTGAAAATATTTTCATGATTTTTTAATGACTAATAAAATTTATATGGAAGAAGCAAATTATTTAATCCATACTAATATTATAAATGCGAAAGTGCTCGAGTTTGTGTATGACGATTTGAAAAATTATTTCACCAATAGAAAGCTAAATTATATGCGAAAACTATAGGCTGTATATGATGATAAGCTCTGGCGTTATGAAATTATAAATACGAATATATTATATTTGTTATACGTTTTCTGTCGCTAACAAAAGCGGGTTTTTGCTAACGTCAGAAAAAAAATCGTTTCCATGGAAACGATGTTGATATATTTGTGGGTTCTAAGCTGGTAGGTACTCGGCCCCCTGGTCGGCTACTGCTCCAAAAAATTCAAATATTAAAATATGTTTTGTTTTTTTTTGGACAAGTTTCTGTTTTGGAATAAATTTCAGATCAGAGTTCCTACATTAAAAATATAATTCGTAACAATTATAAAGACTGAATAATATAGTGTAATTTTTTTATTTTATTTACCAACTTCCAAATATTTAAATAAAAATAAACATCCGAAATGTTTGTAAGTGCATAAATTCCGAACAAATGAACAAAATTGGATAATTCTTTTTTTTTTGAGCTATAGCATTATGAAATTTAGGTGGCAGGCGAGATGTTTTAAAACTGAATGTAAGGGAATGAATGTATGGAATGCGGGAGGGGGTGGGGGCTGGGGGGAAGAGGGATAATTGATAAATGCAAGCACTACAGTAATTTCTCGTAATACCGTGCGAGCGAAGCCGCGGGGAAAAGCTAGTACTTAAATAAATTTGAAAGAACATACAATGGACTTCAATTTTTCACTTGACGTAATTTCTCTCCAATTTCAAATAACACCACTAACGACCGAACAGCGCGTACACCCGAAAGAGATGGGCCGCAGGGAGGCCGTCTGGCACATTCAAAGTGTCGTGTTTACATCGTTGCCACGTGCAGCGCGTATTGTTTTGATTTTACAATGAACATAATGCTGTGGACTGTTTTCTATGCTGTGAGTATGTTTTTGTACATAAATAAAAACATCGCTGAAATCTTTTTGTCTAGCTAGATTGTTCTAAGGGAACCACCGTGAGTCGGTGCGAACCCATACTAATAATACCGGCAATAATAATTAGGAATGGACAAAAAACGGAGACCTCTGCTCATTCCTCACTACCTTTACCGAGTGACAAGGACAAAAGCATGGGACGACGACGGGCTGACACTACTCCCATTTATGCGTTTTTATGGTAATGAGTACTGAGAAAAAATAAAATGGAAAGAATGAATAATGCATTTTGCATTTGATATGAATGGTGATACAAATGGTGATATTAATGATGTTTTATAATTGAGCAAGATGTTTTAACATATTGTAATAAAGTAAAATAGTAGACATGCGATGTCGGCATGTTTCGTGATCCAGAAGCTTTAAAATTCCAATATAAAATTATGTTTCAATATCATTATGAATTTCAAATGATGTGGTCTTTTTTATATATATGAATGCCGAACAAGAGTCCTAACTGCTCCCGTATGGAGCCAGTGAGACTATGGCATCCTCAATTGGGGTATGTTGTGAAGCTGAAGGTAGTGGGGAGGGTAAGGAGATGGGGAAGAGGAAGGTGGGAAGTACCTGGCTATTCAGATCTGGTCACCAAACACGGCTAAAACCATTTCAAGCAACGTTTCAATTCTGATTGATGGTCTTACACCAGGGCGATACTGAGAGTATCTTCCACTCTGGAACGTGCCAAAAATATACTATATGTTATTTTAAATGAATAAATTGTGTAATAACACAAATTAACAAAAATAAAATTTATTTGCTACGCCGGGATCCGATCCCGCGGCCAAGAGTGCGAATGAAGAGCAAGAATGCGAGTCAAGAGCCTTACCGCTGGACCACGCCGTATGGTGAAATATTGTGCCATATTAGGCAAGTATAAGGGAAGAAGAGCGCATGCTAAATGGGCGACCTTGGATTGTATTCAAATTTACATGGAAGGCATTTCTAGTTTGTATTATCTATTCTGTGTAAATGTACAGTGAAATTGCGTAAGAGTATTGCGCAGTATATTACGATTTAACCCCTCAGGCTAATTCGTTTGTTTTTCGGAACAAATCACACAGGTATCATAGAAAATGTTGTGTCTGTCTCCCTTACTCCCTTGTTTTTTTTTCTTGCTATCGGGGATGTAAGAAAAGCTAATGTTAGAAAAAATGTTTAGAAATATGATCTAAACTGTTTTAGAAAGGGAAAATACCGCGCTTTATATTCAAATCTAAAAGTTTACTACAAAATAATAAAAATGTACACCTTTATGATACCAAAGTTTCCAATTGGCAATTTGAAAAAAAATTGTGAAACCTTGAGAATTTCTATTAATTATTTTTACATGAAACGACAAATAACTGAGTTACGATATCTTTTAAAATACATTTGTCTAATAAAATTTTATAATTTTTTTTCGTTATCAGTAATTTAAGTCAGACAAAACATAAAAACGTGAAACTTTTTTTGTTTGCATTAAAAAATGTTATGTTTCAAAAATTATAAGTTTATTTAGAAATAAATTAGAGAACAAGTCTGAAAGTTACACAAAAGATAATCATACGTCTTTCGAACGTATGGTGTATGTATTTCTCCGTAATTATTGTAATTAGAGCTGCTTCGCGTAAGCTCTGCTCGGAAACCTAGCTAACTGAGATGGACAGCGCGCTACGTTGCGAAATAAAAAAAGACAGCAATCCCGCAAAGACGTAAATTCTCTTTCTAGGATTAAACGGTAAATAAAAAAGGGCAATATCTGTAGCAAAAATAGTAATTACCAACGCTCAGAATGTTTCAAGGTAATATTATCGCGTGTAAATTAATTAGAATTGATTGCTGATTGAAACATGGAAAACGAAAAAAAAAACCCCAACGCTCATTTTGAAGTAGGTCGGAACAATAATGCATACATATATTTTACGAAATAGGGCGGTAGCTTATGAGATTTTTAACTCTTAATGACCGGCCGGTAATCTTCAGATAAAGAAGTTTGTTTTATTATATCCTTTCAGTGTGATAGCAAATTCCTTACTTGCTGTAATTAAACTTGTAGTTTGCTATAATCCATGGAAATCCATACTAATATTATAAATGCGAAACTCCTCGAGTTTGTTTGCTTCGCTTTCACGCATTAACCAATAAAAACCTTAAAAAATTCTTTCACCAATAGAAAGCTAAATTATATGCGAAGACTATAGGTTGAATATGATGGTAAGCTCTGGCGTTATGAAATTATAAATATTAACATATTATATTTGTTATACGTTTTCTGTCGCTAACAAAAGCGAGTTTTGAAAAAAAAAATCGTTTCCAGGGAAACGATTTTGATATATTTGTGGGCTCTATGCTGGTAGGTACTCAGCCTCCTACCTGCTGGTCGGCTACTGCTCCAGAAAATTCAAATATTAGAACATGTTTTGTTTTGGTAAAATTGTATAAGCCCACCTCACGGATAATATGGAACGTTCGCGTTGCTCAAATTCGATACATGGATAATACGGAATATTCCTTTTTTCTAATAGACAATCAAATATAACATTTATTTATTCCTGGGTAGAGATTTAGCTGCGAAAGCTGGATGTCATCATAATTTAGATATACATCCCAGGTTTTGAATAGTTTGTTTGGCAAAGCAGGGTTTGTCTAACGGGTATGTGTAATTATTCTAATACCTTTGTTTCCTACTTCGTATTATTCCTGGGTTGATATTTAAACTGTGAAAGCTGGATGTCATCATAATTTAGATATACATCCCAGGTTTTGAATGGTTTGTTTGGCAAAGCAGGGTTTGTCTAACGGGTATGTGAAATTATTCTAATACAGGTATGTTTTTAGGTTTTCACGGCCAAAAAGTATTTTTGTTATTGTTTTTGGGGTGTTATGCCGTGTTTCGCTACCTCCTTCTTTAGCCAACGTTTCGGACAGCGTTGCAGTGTCCATCATCAGGGCAGATGAGCAAATGATATTGGTGAGAGTGTTTACTTATGTGTGTCGAAGCGATACCGTGCTGCCAGCTCCATTTCTCTACGGGCTGGTGTTAGAAAAAATTCAGCATGGTTTTTTGCGTTTAGCTTTGGTATAGCCGTCAATTACTGGATACCAAGAACTATTGAGCTTAGCTCCGTCGTCTCTGTTAATATTGATGGGGTTTTTATGGATTTCAATTGCCTCCGTAATTAGGCGTGCTCTGTAAGTTTTGAGTCTTCCCAGGACTTCAGGAACAAATCCAAAGTAATGGCCGGTTTCGATTAAGTGCTCGGCAATTGCTGATTTGTCAGGGTGGCCAAGTTTACAAGCACGAAAGTGTTCCGAAATCCTTTTGGAGATCGTTCGCTCTGTCTGGCCTACATAGACCTTGTCACATCCGGAACAGCTGAGTTTATATACTCCATCTGTTTTCAGGGGAAACTCGACCTCAGTAGGTCTTGGATTTTAGTTGTGGTTCCGAAGACCGTCTTGATGTTCTCTTTTCTCAACAGCCTGGCAATTCTGTCTGTTACATTATGGACGTAAGGCAGGAAAGCGCAGCCTTTTGACTCTTGTTCACCCCTGTCTTCGTTTCGTGCTGATTTGGCTCTTATGATTTGCCTTGTCTGCCTTGCTGGGTATCCGTTACGCTCCAGTGCATCGGTGAGTTTGGTCAGTTCTAATCCGAGTTTTGGCTCCTCACATATTCTCGTCGCTCGGGTTACCAAAGTATGGATGAGTCCTCTCTTCTGAGCGGGTGATGATGCGAATCAGCGTGGAGATACCTGTTTGTATGTGTTGGTTTCCTATAAACTGTGTGTCCTAGGCTACCATCCTCTTTTCGCATCACCTCCACATCTAGAAAAGGCAGGATTTTTTGGTTATTTTCCAGCTCCATTGTGAATTTAATTTTGCTGTGGAGTGAGTTGAGATGGTCCAGGAATTCGTTCAGTTTCTCTGTTCCGTGAGGCCAGATGGCGAAGACATCATCGACATAGCGCCACCATACTTTAGGAACAGCCGAAGCTGTGTTGAGTGCCACTTCTTCAAACTTCAAGCGGAGTAAGACATAAATAATAAATAAACATCCGAAATTTTTGTAAGCACATAAATTCCGAACGAATGAACAAAATTGGATAATTTTTTTTTTCTTTGAGCCATAGCATTACGAAATTTAGGTGGCAGGCAAGATGTTTGAAAACTGAATGTATGGAATGCGGGAGGGGTGTGGGTGAGGGGGGGGGGGAGGGGGATAATTGATAAGTTCAAGCGCTACAGTAATATCACGTAATACCACGCGAGCGAAGCCGCGGGGAAAAGCTAGTAATGTATATAAATGCACCACACCAACTACATCAACTTTCGCGAGATCAACTCATAAATAATGCATGAATGAATCATTTCACGTTCCACACTACATATTATACAAAAATAATGCATGAATGAATCATTTCACGTTCCACACTACATATTATACATAAATAATGCATGAATAAATCATTTCACGTTCCATACTACATATTATACATAAATAATGCATGAATGAATCATTTCACGTTCCACACTACAAATTATACATAAATAATGCATGAATGAATCATTTCACGTTCCACACTACATATTATACATAAATAATGCATGAATGAATCATTTCACGTTCCACACTACATATTATACATAAATAATGCATGAATGAATCATTTCACGTTCCACACTACATATTATACATAAATAATGCATGAATGAATCATTTCACGTTCCACACTACATATTATACATAAATAATGCATGAATGAATCATTTCACGTTCCACACTACATATTATACATAAATAATGCATGAATGAATCATTTCACGTTCCACACTACATATTATACATAAATAATGCATGAATGAATCATTTCACGTTCCACACTACATATTATACAGACGATCCAAAATTTTCCACGGCGTGCAGGTGACAGAACCTTGAAGTTTTTTGTTGGTCATTTTTTTATAGCGCCTCGCCGCTACACATCAAATGCATGGCACGTAGGCACATCCTGTCGAAATCGAAAGTAGGTACACTCACAATTATCAATTAATTCAATAGGTGACGTATTGACGAAATGTATTTGTCTAATAATATTCAAACAAGGCAATTTTTAATAAGATTGTGCACCGAAAAGACATAAGAACTCCGACTATTTATATATTGCTAACTGCTAACCGGCATGCGTTGCTGTGCCATTTAATAAAAAAAATGTTTCTCCCTGCGTGTCCTTTCCCATTCATCTCGTTCCCCTTCCGCCTCCCCTTCCTCTGCCGCGTCCCCTTCCCCTCTCCCTTCCCCTCCCGAGTTCCCTACTCCCCCCTCCCGCGAACCCCCTACCCTAGTTCTCCTCTCCCCTCCCCCCCCCCCCCCCCCCCCCCCCCCCCTCCCGCACTCCATACATTTATTCTCGGTACATTTACTTTTCAAACAGTTCGCGTACCCACCTACTACAAAATTTTTATAGAAATTTCATAACGCCAGAGCTCACAAGTAGTAAAAAATAGAATTATCCTATTTGGTTCGGTCGTTCGGAAGTTATGCGCGCACAAACATTTCGGAGATCCATTTTTATTTATATCGATAAATAGATATTAACTACGATTTCCCGCAAATATATCAACATCGTTTTCCCGGCAACGATTTGTTTTCTGACGTTAGCAATAACTCGCTTTTGTTAGCGACAGAAAACGTATAAAAATATAATGTATTAATATTTATAATTTCATAACGCCAAAGCTTACCATTATATACAGCCTATATTACTAACATATAATGTAGCTATTCTACCTGTGAAAGAATTTTTAAAAACGTTTATTGGTTTTTGCGTGAAAGAGTAACAAACAAACACACGCAGTTTCGCATTTATAATATTAGAATAGATTGGTATCGTATTTACATAATATATAGAATTGAAACGTTGCTTGAAATGGCTTTGGCCGTGTTTGGTGACCAGATCTGTATAGCCAGGTACTTCCCACTTTCCTCTTCCCCATCTCCTTCCCCTCCCCACTACCTTCAGCCTCACAACAAACCCCAATTGGGGATGCCATAATCTCACTGGCTCCAGACGGGAGCAGTTGGGACTGTTGTGAGGTATTCATATATTTTTTTTTTAATATATAAAAATCTCGCGTCACGGTGTCTGTTTGAGATAAACTCCGAAACTACTTAATCGATTTTGATATAAAAATGGCCTACCGCGTGTAATTTGGTCCAACTTAAAAGAAAGGGTAGTTTTTATCTCGATTATTGACCTCATTATGATTATTACGAATTAAACGTTTGATACAGGCAGTGGCGGACTAAGCCCGTCGGAGGCCCGGGGCGGCAAAGCCGAATGAGCCCCCCCCCCCTCCTAGTTTAAGAATGTGATGCAATTTTACAAGCTTTTTATTCAGTTCACACGGGCCTCTGGTCCTGGGAGGGGGGGCTTCCATGTTCCTTTGATCAAATCCTAAACAAGGCTTTAAGAGGGAATAACCAGACACAACCGGAAATATGTAATTTTTAAATCAAATTTTAGACTTTTTGACTCTTTTCCACAAAAATATATAAATTGATTTCTTTAATCTAGTAAAAAAAAACTAAATTTTGAGAAAATATGTTTATTTTTAGTACAATAAGGTTTTACCGCAGATCTTTGGCAGATTTGTTAAATTTTCAAACAAAATTTTGTATTATACAAATCATATACTATAATTTATACATATACATATAATTTACTCTCTTATGTATTGCATGTATTATTGTATTATTGTATTATTATTATTTTTATGAAATATGGCAGACTGGGATTGCACACCCCTCCAAGTCCTGCTGGAATAAAACCTTAAATAAATATAATCATGCAGTAAAACAAATCAATAAATTATCTGAAAAAGTTACTTTCCAGAATTTTAATTTTAGTTCAAATAAAATAATTTTAAAAAAGATTCGCGCCCTTGTTTTGAGACGAAAATCCAGTTTGTCTATTTATTTACGGTCGGTCTTACAAACTAATATATTTAAAAAAAATTGCATTCTTATTTTGTTAGATATTATTGAATATAATTATGATAAAAAAATAATTACAAAAAATACTTAATTTTAATAGTTTTATCATCACGTGTTCGAGCATTTTTGATTGTAGGTATTTATCGACGCAAAAGTTGAATGAAATAAAATCGATATTAAGTTATAATGTTAAAATGCTGGTATAGAGAACAAGTAATCTTTCTCATCGGAACCACCCTGTACAGTTGCCAGGGTACGATTGCAAGACCACCGTTCGACAAAATTTGAATTCTCGGCCGCTGGTTAATGCCCCTTAAAGCACCAGGACCTGTAAAAAAAGTGTTTTTTTTTATTTAATTTTCTGAAAAATGCACTTGTTAATAATGCTCTCACCAATTTGTTTAAGAAAATTCATAAAATTGACGGAGATATAGCATTTTATATAAAACCGTTTTAAACAGTTTTTATGTTGAATTATCCTTCAGCAAAACTTGAACGCGTTTTCATCGAAATTACGTTTTTCAACCTGATTGACAACATATCAGAAAAACTATACATCCGATTTGTAGGTAATAAGCAGCAAGTCTTAACTAACTAACTAACTAACGATCTCGCCGTTTCCCCGCAGGGGTAGGCAGAAAGGACGGACCGCCAAACAACTCGATCTTGGCACACACTCCTTGCTTCGTTCACATTCATACATCGTCTCATACATGTTCTTCTTTTATTCTGAATCTTGACAACAAGTCTTAAACTGTTCGAAAATCCGGTCACTATAGCCAGGGTCGTATTATCCATAAGGCAGTGTATGAAACTGCCTAGGGGCATCTAGTGTAAAGGGGCCCCGAGACGTGCATTGCCTAGGGGCCCCGACATGTTTAATCCGGCCCTGCCGCATCGGCTAGGGGCCCCTTTGGTATAGGGGGCCTGAGACGCGCATTGCCTAGGGGCCCCGACATGTTTAATCCGGCTCTGCCGCATCGGCTAGGGGCCCCTATGGTATAGGGGCCCCGAGACGCGCATTGCCTAGGGGTCCCGACATGTTTAATCCGGCCCTGCCGCATTGGCTAGGGGCCCCTATGGTAAAGGGGCCCCGATAGGTGCATTGTCTAGGGGCCCATGTTTAATTCGGCCCTGACTATGACACCACGTAGGGATTGTTTTATAAAGGGCCCCCTTCTATTGTTTTTATTTTTATGAAGTTGAAAATTTTCCTTAAAAAATCGAAAATGAAATTCGCTGGTCCGCCATTTTTTTAGATATCGAAATTCCTTCCTATATGGTGCCATAGACACTGGATTGGATGTAATATGTTGTCAACCAGGTTGAAAAACATGTTAAAAAAGTTTAGAGAAAAACGCATTCAAAGTTTTGCTGACGGATAATTCAGTTTCAAAAGGTTTCAAATCTGTATCTCTGCCAATTTTCCGAATTTCTTTAAAATATTTGGTGAGCATTCTTCACAAGGGCATCTTCCGAAAAATGAAATAAAAATGACATTTTTTTACAGTGTTTCCAGGTGCCTTAAAGCCTTGTTTAGGATTTGATCAAGGGAACACGGAGGCGTTTGGGGGCCCCCCAGGACCGGGGGCCCGGGGCGGGCCGCCTCCCCCCGCCCCCCCCCCTTAATCCGCCACTTGATATAGGACAATGCTTGTAATTATTTGTAACTTCAATATGTTTCTAAAAGATGGCGGTCTTAGTAAATCTATCGACACAACACTTGGTTGGGTAACCATCCAGTAGACGACGTTGTGTTTTGATTTCACGACAGTCTATTCCACGTCCACAGCAACGTGTGGACGGGTCAGCATATATATACATACAAGTACCTTACCCCTCAATCACGGCCTCCGTGGTCAAGAGATAAGGCTATCGATTACCGATCCGGAAGTCACGGATTCAAATCCCGGCGTGCACAAATAAATTTTATTTTATTGATTTGTGTTATTTCACCATTAATCATTTACAAATAATATAACTATACAACACTTTCCAGTGTGTAAGATATTCTCAGTATTGTCCTGGTGTAAGACTACCATTCAGAATTGAAACGTTATTTGAAATAGTTTTAGCCGTGCTTGGTGTCTAGTTCTGAAAAGCCAGGTATTTCTCCACCTTCCTTTTCCCATCTCCTTCCCTTCTCTACTACCTTGAGCCTCACAGCATACCCCATTTGGGGATGCTATAGTCTCACTGGCACGTGGCGGTTGGGAGATTTAAAAAAAATATATATATAAATCGCAATAAGAGTTCCGCGAATACAGCACTCGCACACACATTGTTAGCACTTATTACTTGTCAAACTTGGGTTTCTATTTAAGAGGAGAAAAATCAAACGGAAATTTAAAAAAAATAAATTAAGTAATTAAATACATAAAAATAACTGTAGAGCTTTTCGAATACCTGTGTGAACTTGCAACATGTGCTAGACTATAACCCAAGTTAACTAATATGTATCCCCTTTAAAATATCTGTAACAGAAATAAACAAAAAAATGTGAAAGAATAATATACTAGATTAGGTTCGTTTATGTATTTTATTTTATTCATTCGGCCACAATTTTCTTTTGTATCACCATTCTGTTTTGTGATGGAAACCTCTAAACCATCAATTATTATCAGCAAACGACTGGATCCACCAAACACTCGTTACTGCTTCGCGTAATCAAGTCGAGGAAAAGGAATATTTTCACAATGCATTGTTATTGCCGTAGAAGCTTGGAGAAAACTCTTAAAATTCCGTCTTTGCCTGCAATTGTTTGGAGATTTCCATCCTAAGGGATACTCATATTCGAAGGCAAGGCACGATAGTTATTCTCTGAAAAAAGCCTTATACAGCCTGCATTCGAGGGGTTTCAATTCTGCTTGGTTATGCCTAAAGGAGAAATACCAGGATAATTTTTTTCTCACAATTTTTACTAACTAAAAAACTTCACAGCTACTAACAAAGACAAAACGGTATCATGAATTTATTTCATTTTATTATATCAACACATAATAATATCTATATGGTATTATAAGCAGCAATACATAATATTCATAATATTATGAGCAGACTTATTGCCTGGCCGCAAGTTTTATCAACCTGTCGATGTTTTGGATACAAAACTTTCGTTTTCCAAACATTGAAAACGTCGCGTCGGCATGAAGTCAGCATCATATCAAAGCTTCAAAGCTCACGATGAATGAATGTGTCTTTTGTAAGTAATTTTGTAAATAATTTCTGCAGTTTATAAGGATTCTATAAACTGCAGATATCAATTTTTTTCGTGAAATAGTTGGTAGGGTGTCAGCACACAGCTATTTATTTGTATGTTTTTATAAAACTTTTTGAAGTTATAGGACCTTACTAATAAACGTTTTTAAAATTTTACCCAATTTATAAACAACCTTTAACGGATCGAAAATGGTTATTTATTTATTTATTACACTCCCTAATGGGCTTTTACTTTCTAGTTTATAAGTTGAGTATCAGTTACCAAAACTAAAACAATCAAGAAAATATAATACAATGAAAAAAAATGTAACAACAAGAGCATATAATAAAATACATTGTTAAAAATCAAAAAAATGTAAAAAAGATTGCGGAAATTATGCACGTTTTTTTTGTTTATATATGAGATATATATAAGAATTATCATAAACAATGTTTATAAATACTGGTTATTACCAGACATTTATCAGTTGTGTAGTTGTTATTATCAGTTGTGTAAATTTAAAACAGTGTGGGTTGAGACCAAATGTATATGTACATAAAGTACGTTAAAATTGAATAAATTAATATACCTACGAAACTTAAACCTGTATTTTAAACCCCCTTATCACAAATGGTGGATTTAGATTGCCAGCATCTTTGAATGCTCTTTTCTCAAACTTCCTTTTCGAGAGCTCAATCACAGTCCGCCTCCTCCCTCTACCTGCCTCCTTCACCCGCTTCCTGGCATCGTGAGGGATGAGCTATTCAAATGCCATTCGGACTGTCTTGATTTGAACTCTAAATCCTTGCAATGGGGGATTGAGTCACTTCATTATGAATCTCCTTAGCAAATTCGATTTGAGATTTTTTCAGAAAATAATGATTAGTAATTTAAAATCTAAAAGAAACTGTAAATCGCAAAGCAAATCGAAAGACACTTTTACTACCCAGAGCTCAAATAAATTATTATTTTTTAACTGAATCGTTTGGCATTTCATCTGTCTGTAAATTTATTTGTGTGTTCCGTTTCCAGTTCAAGGTGGTGACTGTTTTGGATACTATAATTACCTACATTTTACCTTGTTATCCCAGGGTTCGCATGAGCCACAAACAGCCAAACATAAATAATCTATATTATGGTACTTACCTGCCTGAAGAGTATTAAAACAGAATTGGCATTACGTTTCTCTAATTTGTCTAAACAAATTGTATTATTCATTATTTCGAATACAAAAACGTTACATAAAATACACACTTTGTTTGTTAAAAAATTACTGAAAAATAAGACGCAATAACCAGACAAATCCGGAAATATGTCATTTTTAAATCAACTTTTAGACGTATTGACTCTTTTCCACAAAAATTATGACTAATTTCTAAAGATTCTTCTTTTATCCAGTGAAACAATTTTTTTTAATTTTGAGAAAATATGTTTATTTTTAATTACAATTTTTTTTTTCAAACAATTTTCAAACAAATTTTCAAAAAAATTTTGTATTACACAACATACATTTCAAATCATATAAACAAGCAGTAAAGTAAATCAATAAATTATTTGGGAAACCTACTTTTCAGAATTTTAATTTTAGTTCAAATAAAATCATTAAAACCTGTATGCTATACAATTATTACTCCTATATCGTCCATTTTATGTTTTGACAATAAATCTTCAAAGAGGAAAAACCCTTTATTTAACCAACATTTTCAAAGTTATTAAGATACAAATGTACCTGTGAAGTGTAGCCCGCGTGAATCACAGCCAGGTCGATAACTACAGAGTCAATTCGACAAAGAAATCTGACGATGTTAGTTTATCGATATCTAGCCTTCCCGGCGTCGCTTCACATATCCTATCGATAATTTTATCCATGTCGGGAACAATTGTCCTACGATGGGAACGCAGACACATTAGAAACCTGAAGCAACTATTCGAAACATCAAATTCAATTGCATTCAATTCAATACAAAATCATGAATTCATTGCACTATCCGAAACATCAAATTAGACTACCATAACAAATGAAACAGATAAATCAGAATAAAGAGATTCTTACTGGGATAGTGGTGTACTACTGTAACGTAGGACTACTTGGTGTAAGGGGGGAAAGCGGGCGGGTGTTCGTAACTAGTTCGAACCAGTTTGAACCGCTACCGATGTGCACAAATGAATTCAAATGTGCACTCTGTAAGTAGTTACATACTTATTTTAGGTCATTAATTAACATTAAATTAGTCATTACTGATATACCCGTGATTTACTGAACGTCTGTTGAAACTCCTTTCCTCAAAGTTCAAATTTTTATTTTAAATACATAAACGGCTATACTGCCTTTTATAAATAAACATATAATAGAGTACAAAAGTAAGAAAAATAATATCATTACATAATAGTAGTTTTAAACTTAAAAATAACATACAATTATTTTGTGTATCACAACAAAAAATAACAAGAAATAAAAATGAGAAATATCATCATTTCATTTCAACATGTCCATATTGCGTATATAAAGTTACATTATGGAAAAAATAAGAAACTTAAAAACTGAAACCTAAAAATAACATACAATTATTTTGTGTATCACAACAAAAAATAACAAAAAAGAACAATGAGAAATATCATCATTTCATTTCAACATGTCCACATTGCGTATATAAAGTTACATTATGGAAAAATAATTTTTGAGTGCATATTTATATTGCGCTAATTTTAAGAAATAAATGTCGCCGATGTTAGCATATTCATTTCCCAAAATGTGTAATCGACTGATTGGTGAGTAATAATGTGATAATGTATGTGTGTTATTATAGTAGAACGGTAGAGTCAGTCTATTGTTAGCGCGATCAGGGCAATGAAATCGTATTAGTTCTATTAAATCAGGGGTATCCAAGACCGAGTGAATTATTTTATATAATATTAATAGATCACAGATTTTTCTGCGATCTGATAAATTTACGAGATTAGTCCAGTTTAATAACAAATTATAGTCAACGGATTCTCTTGGAATACCTAATTTAAAATTAATATACCTAAGGAATATATGCTGGACTTTTTCAATCGCTTGAATATGGATATTGTAATATGGAGCCCAAATCGTAGAGTTATATTCTAAAATGCTTCTCACTAGCGTTATGTATAAAATGCGAATAGTATCAATGTTACAAAATTGTTTGGTTATTCTAATAATAAATCCTAAAATCTTCATTGCTCTATTAATAATATTAGTTATATGGCTAATAAATGTAAGTTTTGAGTTAAAAATAATACCTAGATCATTTATTGTTTCTACTGAGTTTAATATAATTTTGTCAAGATTGTATTCATAAATTATCGGTTTCTTTATTTTATAAAATCTTATTATTTGACATTTACTAATGTTAAGTGCCAGTTTATTGCATATACACCAATTAAACAAGTTGTTTAAATTTTTTTGTAAAATTATGCAATCAGAAATATTTTGAAATGTTTCCCGTTCATTAAAAACCAGCAAATAATTTCTATTTCCGCGCGAATATTTAAAAAAAAAAACATTTTTTTCAATCAAAAGTTGCTTCCCACACTGAATCACCATTTTGATACCATGACATAAATGTTCCCTCAATACTGTTCCTGATAATCTAGAAAGTGAAGGGTCTACTATTCGTATTTCGACTGATTTTTTACATATCTCCCTTAAACATTTGAAGTTTTTAAGCTCTTAAAAAAATATATGTTATTTTTGAAGATAAAATCTAGATACGTTTCACGCCGAAACGCAAATTATATGAAATTCCCTCGATAGAAAAAAATCGCAAAGTATGCTCCGAAAATTATTTTAAACAAGTCTATTTCTTTTATTTTAAAAGTTATATTTGTGAAAAAATTTACAATGTTTCTTTAAATGATACTTAAGATACATTCCACGAGATTTTTGCTCTATTTTAAACGAGTCATGTTTTATTAAGCTTTGTCGCAATTTTCGCTGCTATTCTACGACTCAACATATTAGCGCGCTCTGTCCAACACTCGTAATTACATATCTCTCCATCTTCTTCTTTTTCAGCGCCGTGCGTTTCAAGAGTGCGGCCTGAAATAGACGTTATTTTTAAGGTTTCGGATATACAATGGCACTAAATGGCCTGTGTTTACAGCTCGGAATCCCAATCCCAATCCCAATCCGTCCGGTGAATTATTGAATTAGCATAAGATGCACAAAAGTGTTCGTGGAAATTTACCGCAGAATTGTTTATTTTTATTAGTGGTACCCGCGCTGATGATTTTGCCGATGATGCCTGCGCTGATGCCCTGATGCCTGGCTGCTTGATGCCTGACTGCTTCGATTTACGACCGGGAGCCGGCACACTCAGTTACACTGTAATATATACTTGTATAGTCGGTATACATGTACTAGTACGTATGATATTAATATTGATGACCTCAAACCTGTCGCAAGTTATGAATTTAAAGGCTTCAACTGAGTTACCGACTACCATAATATGGGCATTTCGTCACCTTAGTTGGATAAGGTTCTATCTACGCCTTACCACGCTAAGGACTTTGATACCTAAGCACATGTTCTTAGGTATCAAAGTCCTTACCATTGTAAAGTGCAGTTAGAACCCTATCCAAATGAGGTGACGATTTGTCTTGTGTGGTATAGTCGAAGATGAATTTATGCAAAAATAAACTTTGTATTCTTTCAAACCTCTGTGGTTGGGCATTTACACAATACACAGCTACACGTACCTACATACATACATCTATACATCATGACCCAGTACTTGTAGTTAGTATAGTCACATATTCCTTCCTACCCATCCCTTTATACCTGCCAATTTTGCTTTACCCAAGTCAGTCTTTAATCATGCTTTAATCGACCCTCGCTGCATAATCATCTATAACGCATATCGTAAACCGCATATTCCATCCGCATACCGCATCCCGAATATCGCACACCGCATACCGCTTACCGCGACTAATATAGTAATTTAAGTGCACAATAAACCAGCCAGGATTGAAAAAAGTACGAGCACCGTAAGTCCTTATCTCATTTCCTTTATGTGCGTATTATCTGCATTGATAATACGCACATAAAGGAGCGGTCTTTATAATGTTTGTTATTAACATTAAAACACTTTAATATTTTTAGATAATATTTATTTGGAATGTAACTTGTTGACATGTTGACCAGTATACACGAAGTGAGATCCTGTTTCCGGACCTGCCATAGACAAGTTTGTGTCATAGAGATTTTAACATAACATCTCCTTTTTTTTATAAAAAAAATTAATTTATTTTATTTTTTAATTAACATTGAAAACTTAAAGTGTTTCTTAACAAACTAAAAACAGTATTTTTTACATTTGCATGAACTTATATAAACAAAATAATATATTTTTTCTTAAAAGTCTATGCATCTTATATAAACAAAATTAAAACATATAATATGTATATATTCTATGTAAACATCTTAAATTAGTTTTACATGTATCTGTCAGGAATCTTCACAACTCTTCCTGACCTGGTTACGACTTGACTTGAGGTAGATGGAACCGCAAAATCTAAAGTTGGAAAATACATTTGACTAGTATTCTGACTTTTATTTATTACTTCTGATGATTGACTGTCTTGTTGACTTTTTTCTCGACTATTATTATTATTAGTATTTTCATTTGACTTATCATATCTTAAATGAATTCTATTTCTTCTATATTTATTTCCATTTGAGGTTTCAATTATATACGACCTTGGACTTTTATTCCATAAATCTTTTACTATTGCTGGCTCCCAATGACTATCTGGTTTTCTTTTAAATACTACTTTATCCCCAATATTTAATGGTTTTAAATCCTGACTACCTCTATCGGCATATTTTTTCATTTTATTTTGACGATTTCCCATTTCTTTTTTATATTCTTTAAATTTGACTATTTTTGGTCTTAACTGACTCTTAGTTGATGGTAAGTTACAACGAAGTTGTCTTGACATTAATAATTGTGACGGGGAAGGTAAATTCTCTTTTGGTGTCGTACGATAATGTAATAATGACAAATACGGATCGGTTTTATCTTCTTGACATTTTCTTAAAATATTTTTTATGATTTTGACTGCACTTTCAACTTGTCCGTTTGACTGAGAATGATATGGACTTGTTGTTATATGATAAATATCCCATTCATACGTAAATGATTTGAATGCAACTGAATTGAATGGTGGACCTCCATCACTGACTAATTCTAATGGTATTCCATGTCGACTGCAAATTGATTTTAAATTTTTTACTACTACCTCTGCTGTGTAATGCTTGTTCATGTTTGCAATTTCTATATACTTCGAGTAATAATCAATTACTACTAAATAATAAGTATTATTAAATGTTAAAATATCAACACCAATACGTTCCCAAGGGTAGTTTGATATTGGATGTGATATAAGTGACTCGGATTGATTAGATGGTTTAAATTTTAGACATGTCTGACATTGTTCAATCATATTTTTAATATCTGAATTCATATTTGACCAATATAGAAAATCTCTAACCAATTTCTTTGTTTTTATAATCCCTTGATGCCCTTCATGCATTTTCTTTAATATTTCTGGTATCATAACTGTAGGAATTATTAAAGAATGACCCTTAAAAACTAAATCGTCACATACATTTATTTCTGATTGTATATTCCAATATTGTTTAACTAAAGAATTTACTTTATATTTAGATTTCGGCCAACCTTCAATGTAGTATTTTATTAAAATTTGTAAAGCTGTGTCCTCCCTAGTTGCTTTTTTAATTTCTTTTAGTCTGTCCATTAGTTTGAAAGGAACTCTACGTTGAGCATCTATTGTTGGAATTATGTTCGGATCCACTGACAGATGACATGTGTATGGTATACATCCTAGACCCTGAAACACATCGTTATATTGCATTAATAAATGTTCAGTATTTTTATCAACATTAAAACGATTGTTATTTTTACAGTTCACAAAAGCATTTTGATAAATTTTTTGAATTAAATTCATTTTTTCGCACATCTTCAAACCAATTATTGTTTGACATTTAAATTTACATACTATAAATGTTATTATTTGACTTTTGTTTTCATTGTAATGACATTTCAAATTACATTCTCCAATTATAGGTATATTGAATCCTCCAAATGCTGTCACTTTAGCACTTGTGTTTTTTAATAATGACTTTGGTATCTTTAATTTATTAAAATTTTCTATAGAAATCATATTTGCCATCGCCCCTGTATCGAGTATGGCATTTATTTTACAATTATTAATCGTTATTTCAATTATCCAATTTGTATTATGCAAATTATTAACATTTTGGATATTAATATGACTTATAAATAATTCGTCATTCACATTGTGAGACTCTGACATGATTTTATAATCATTGATTGGAATTTTTAAATTCGACATGTAACAATAAGATTGTTTGTTTACTTTTGATTTGTTTTGACAGATATTCTGAGTATTATTATTCAAACAATATTTATCAGATTTAATTAAGTCTAGATTGATTGTACGAATATTAAAATCTGAATCACTATTATTTTCAGAAAATAACATTCCGACATTATTTTTAGAATTAATAATTTTACTGTAGCACATTTTTGAAAAATGACCAAAGGAATGACATTTGTGGCACTTAACTTTCATTGCCGGACATCTATTGCGATGAATTTCTCCACATCTTTTACAAGATTTTTCTTTTGACTGACTTCTCTGCGAGGATTGAAATGACCTTTCCTTTCCGACTGGATTATGACTTGTGTATTGGTTTGACTGACTTCCAAATCGGTTCCTTGACGGACTTCTTTGGTTTCTTGACTGACTTCTTCGGTTTATTGACGTATTCTTCCATTTATCCTGATGGCTGCGAATATTATGTATTTCACTATTGGAATGAAATTCTTCCTGAAGTTCTAAATTAGCTTCATTTGACAACAACATATTTTGAGCAATGCTGAATGCTTTTTCAGTATCAATATCAGTTTGTTGTAATAGATTTTCTCGAATTCTGAAGTGTTTTTTGTGCATATTTATGATAAAAATGTCTTTTAAAATATCATCTTTCAAATCTCCAAATTCACATGACGCAATATATTTACGAAGTGACAATAAAAAATCTTGAAAATTTTCATCTTGTTTTTGTCTTCTTGTGAAAAAATTATACCTCTCCATTGGTTTATGTTTTTTCGGCATAAAATAATCTTCAAATTTCTTAATTACCACGGCGTATTTTGCTGTTTTGTTGTCGACATCCGTCCATGTATTGAAAATTTCTATTGCATTTTCGCCCATTGAGAATAAAAGTAGAGCAACTTTTTTGGAATCTGTGGCTGTATCTTGATTGCATGCTTGCAGAAATAATTCAAATTTTAAGATCCATTTTGACCAGTTGTGCGACAGATTTCCTTCGAAATTCATTGGCGGACATGCGTTTATGCTCGCCATTTTTATTTTATCACTTTGAATTTTTGCAATCCTTTATTATTTCGTGTAATTTATTATTTTATAAGAAACTTTACACATAAGACTTTGATGCTTTTCACTTCTGACACCATATAATGTTTGTTATTAACATTAAAACACTTTAATATTTTTAGATAATATTTATTTGGAATGTAACTTGTTGACATGTTGACCAGTATACACGAAGTGAGATCCTGTTTCCGGACCTGCCATAGACAAGTTTGTGTCATAGAGATTTTAACATAACACAACACACACATTTCACACAAAAAAACACGCATTATGCATGGTCCTTCGACATAACTCAAAACCGCATAAAAAACGCTTCACTCTGATTGAAGAAACCTTTGATTTTGAAACTCATTGATAATTTTTTTTAAATGGTAGTGTAGTTAGTTACTTAGTTGGGAGGCGGGATTGGGTACCGCCGCCCCGGGAACCTTTATTGGATAACCAACACCTCTGCCATAGGTCACCCCAAGTGGTTCGCTACGTTTGGTGATTTAGCAGGGGTGCCCGGGTTCATGGGGTAAGGTTTGTCTAGGTATTGGAGGCGGATGACCAGGACTCACTGAACCCCAGATTCCTACCCATCCCTTAAACACTTTTCCTTCCCAGAACTCTCCTCTCCTCCTTTTCATAAAAAAACCCTCCACACAGCATCCCCAAAGATGACATAGGCCCTGAGCGAAATTATTTTCCTCAGGGCCTCCTGTGTGGAGTTCATGTAAAAAAAAAAAAAGTAAAGTTGGTTAATTTCATTTAATTTTTTATAGCCCTTTGGAAGATATCGGAGTGAATGGCTTTTGAGTTAATGATATCTGATCACTACAATCTTATTAAATTGATACATTGAACGCTAAATACGCATTAATGAAATTAAAATTTTAAAAGTGTGTTACTTAGTTACGGATTTTATATGTAAAACTCGTTTTGGACGCAGAATTTTAATCACAATAATTAAATTAGAGTTTCATCAAAAATTTAACATTATCAAACGGCAAAAAAATCATCTTCTTATCTTTTTTTTCTAATCTTGGTACTTTGATGTACATTGTTAAACTTACATCTGTTTATATATTAACAGCTTTCGCGAGGAATTTTAATAAGTACATATGACAACGGTATTTTAAGTTAAAACCGTCGTGGAAACAAATATTTAGCTCTCACTTAGCAACAAAGTTTCCACTCGGAAGTGCAGGGGTGTTGCAAAAAATACTTTTTCCTACACACCATCCGTTCAAAAATATCCAAGTTTAAGCTCATGCCAGAAAAAGTTATAACTAACTACGTGCAAGACACTGATAGTGCAATTTCTACGAATGCACCAAAATGAAGTAATAATTCAGTAAGAGAAAAGGTAAAAAGGGATTAATTTGTTTATTTCGTGATTTATTTTGTTGGTCATGTAATAAAGATGTCTTTTTTATTAGGTGCCACGCATTTAATTCGTTGGTTTCATAAGTAGTACACCAACGAGGGGCAAAGTTTAAAGCATTAAGATTGAGGTCGTGATAAAATAAAGGATAGTCTCGATATTTAGCTATTGGTGAAAGAATTATTAAAGTCTTTATATTGTGTTATGCGTGAAAAGGTCATAAACAAACTCGAGCAGTTTCGCATTTATAATATTAGTATGGATTATACGCATGTTTCAAAAATAAAGTTTTCTTTTGTAAGGATAAGAGATAAATAATATATCTTCTGACGAAGAAAACTTTGTTTTTGAAACATGGCCATAATATCAAATATATAGTGCTGTTATTAAAAGTAATTTGTTTTCATTTAATTAAAATAATTCAGGCTTATTTACCTACCTGCGTACCTACATAAACGCTTTGGTTTCAATTTGCAAATTTAATTCAAAATACCCAGGTACATGAGGCTTGTTGTAGTTATTTCTCTCTGCTAACAGTCAGAAACGTTTATCACTTGCAGCTTACAAAACAATCAATTATTGTTTAATTTCAATTTTCTGGCCAATTGCAGTTTGCGGGCAAGCGATAATGTGCATTGGAAAATTGTTGATTTTGCCGATTGCCGGCGGAATTTAGTAATCCTCGATTTATAATTGCATCGCCGTTTATTTCGTATTTGATCAATAAAGGTATTCCGCTAATTACGGGACACGAAAATTTTTATTTTTTCACAAAAAATTGTTCCATTAATATCAAATGTTATTGTATGAGGATTGCAAATTTCAAAATTTAATCTGAGGCCTCAATTACAACAAAGTTGCCACTAGGGTTTGCAATCCCGCAATCACGCGGGACTACATCAATACTTGATCCCGCGGACGTGCGGGATTTTTTGTGTGGGATTCGCGGGATTGAAAAAAATAATGAATTTAAACCACAAACTTGCTGAATCGATGAGGAAACTTCAAACCTGGAGTAGATTTTGAAGAAAAAGATGTCTCTTATTGAGAACGGGGGTATCAGAGGGAGATAG
Organism: Glyphotaelius pellucidus; assembly: GCA_936435175.1. NCBI lineage: Eukaryota > Metazoa > Arthropoda > Insecta > Trichoptera > Limnephilidae > Glyphotaelius > Glyphotaelius pellucidus. Next base: position 18,416,916 of record OW386548.1, read on the forward strand.
ATACCATTAGCAGATGGAGATAAAACATTAATGTGGAATCAGAGAAATCTAGTCTATGTTATCGTATATTTTTTTTTTTACAAAATGTGCTTATTACGTGACTTTCAGCCGTGGATCACTCGAAGTGGTTTGCTGCGTTTGATAACTTAGCAGGGGTGCCTGGGTTCATGGGCGGTTTATCTATGTCTTGGCGGCGGATAGGTTTGCCCACCTGCTGCGTGGCGGCCCGGATTGGGAGAGAACGGTTGAGGTAGGCTCTTTGATCTATCCGGCCGGAACCTCCGGACCCATTGCTTTACACCGCAGGGATGGATTCATACGTCCCCAGATACGAACCCCCGATTTCCACCCAACCCTCATACTTTTTTTCCTAGAACTCCCTTTCCTTTTTTCCATAAAAGACCATTCACAAGCATCCTCAAAGATGACATGGAAAAAATCCCTCAAGGCCTCCTGTGTGAAGCTAATGTAAAAATATATATATATACATATTTCTGGCAATGTATTGATAACCACAGAAAAAACATCTTTGAAAAAACCTTTCTGATAAAGTAATGCTTCGCTCATTGAAGAATAGTAATTATTAAAAAAAACGTTTTCCTAAGAAAATATGCACTTATTAAAACACGATAATTTAAACAAAAAAACGTACTTGTTTGGGAAGTTACTTCAGCAGGACCCAAAAAATGTCAGCACCCGAATTGTGAAGAGACGCCGAGACTTACCTGAAAAAGAGAAACAATTAAAAATAATTATAGTTCAGATTTTAAAAATTCACAAGCTCATTGAATATTGCTTAAATTATTTAAGATTGATTTTTTTAAATTCATGCAGCAACTACAAATGATTGAATTAATACTAAAATGAGATTAATTTTAATATATATATAATCATCATCTTAAACGAGTCTCAAATTTTTAAATCTTACTTACGTGTGATTTGAACAATTCCCTTTAATACCCTGATTCTCGGCAAGTTTTACCATTTGTTTATCAAAACATGATCAGCAGACGAGCATTAAGAGCATATAAGAAAGAAGAACACAAGTTATGATGATTTGATGCGCATTAAATGTAGTGGATTTAAAAATACCACAACAACTTAAGATGGTTAAATCTTAAAAAATTAAATCGCATATGTTTTCCCATGACAACTACTTTCATCCACCAGAACACATGGATAAAATAAAGTTTTCGTTTCAGGCTTAATACTACGCATCATCAATAAAAGTTTTCACTTCACTAAGTAATAAGGCTCTCAGGCTAAAATAAGGTTTCGAGTCTGTTTAACGTATGGGGGTAGTTTTTTGGTTTCCCTCGGGGGTAGTTGAGGCTTCAGACGCCTGGCGGTCCGGGGATTGTACTTTGTTTAGGTATATATTGCCTTTAACCCTTCGTCCAAGGGCCAAACCTTGAGCTAATAATGGCAATAGACTATTAATAAAACCATTGATCCGATATAAACTGGATCTGTTCATTGTACGCTTTACTTTGTTATTGCAACTGTAGAGGATCGTTTCAAAGATGAAAATGTGTGAAGGCAACGATGATTAACAAGAGAGTACGTTCCAGGTTTCAAGCTACATCAATTATAATATGCTGAGAGGAGTGCAGGACTTTATCCAAAATGTGTTTAACACAGAATCCCTGAAACACTTCATATAAAAGTCGTAAGTGGGTGACTTTCTAATAAGAATGCCATATTGTGTGCAATTTCAGAGGGAAGACGCCCAGAGAGCCATCCAGAAAAACAGAAGAGGATCTCTAGAGGCTGTGTGAGAATAGTCTGGAATTTCAGTGAATGGAGGCCGCTGAAGTAACCCGGGACAAGGATGCCAGGAAGCGTCCTACGAGAGATGAGTTCCTGACCCGAATAGGACAAGGGGATGTAAATGATGTACTTTGCCATGTATTTAAATTACTGACTAAATAATTAACTAATTCATTAACTTAATAACCATAAACCGTTTCTCCGCCGCAAACAACTCCATCTTGGCACACACTCCTTACCTCATTAACATTCATGCATACTCTTCTATTATTCTGACTCTTGACATGGCATGAATCAAGTATCTGATTCACTTGATCGCGCCATGTCTTCCTCGGGCGTTCCGACGTCTTCTACCATACACATTCACTCTTAAATAGTTTATGCATTATAATATAAAAAACATTTTCGTCTTTTGTTTACTTTGGTTTAATAAAATTAATTAATTTATTTTTCTTTTTGTTTCAGGTATTTTTTGGTCTTTCCTTGCACAATTTCTCAATAATGATTAAGTTTTCACATTTCTTTCTCATAAAATAATAAAATTGTCCTTCCTTTATACGCTCTTTATGTCCAAAACCAATTTAATTTAAGGGGCCATCCATAAATTACATCACACGAATTTCATGACTTTTTGACCCCCCTCCCCCCTGTCACATTTGTGAGACCCCCTCCCCCCTAGAATTTCATGATTTTTTGACCCCCCCCCATACCCCTTGTCACACTTCTCTACCCCCCCCCCCCCCTTAAGGTGTGACGTAATTTATGGATGCCCCCTAAGTAAAGCATTACGGCTTTGTTCTTACCCCTTAGTTAATAAGTAAACATTTCACATTGGTTTTGTAAAAAAATTTATGACTACAGAAATGTGTTTCGGTAAATAATGTGATTTTTTCGTTTACAGTACGAGTGTTTTTGCTTTGAAATCGTTGTTTCTTGTGACATGCCCTCCGTTGATATGTATTCCAGTCGTGAGCCCCCATTTCTATAAGATTTAGGATAATTTTGTTACAAGTTTGCGCGTAACACACGTCTTAGAATCGTAGGGCGGAGAATAGGTTCAAGTTATTGTGCTTTTGGGTCCTTGAAGACGCAGTAGGCCATTTGGCTGTAATATTACTAAACCCTTAACAGAAAATTATACGTATACAATGTATATATGCCCTCCGCAGACGTCATCAGGTCGTTAAGGTGTACATTTCGATAAAAAAAATGTTTGGGGGCCTCAAATAAGTTTTGTGGTTATTTTGTTGTCTTTTATGAATTAGTTCACATTGTCATTTTAGCGGCCTGTTGGCTAACTAACCAATTATCAACTGTCATTACTCCACAGTGGTAGGCAGAGAGGATAGATTGCCGCATAACTCTTCTTGGCGCACACGCCTTGCTTCATTCACTATAACTTTTACATCGTCTGATATGTACATTCTCTAACGTTATTTGTAATGCGAATATTTAACAAAAAAATTTAAGGCAGAAGTCAGAAGAACATAGCACGATCAAGTGAATCAAGTAGCTTGAGTTAGGTTGGTCAAGAGTTAAAAGTTAGATCTTTTTTATAATACAGTACAAGAAACTCTAGGTAGCATTTCTAAAGGGTATGTTATGAGGATAAATAAAGTAGGGGAGGGGAAGTTTATGGAAAAGAAAAAGTTTGGGAATAATATCGGTATTCAGATATGGCTAACACGGCTAAAGCCATTTCAAGCATCATTTCGATTCTGAATCAGGTCTTTTTTTTCATGAACTCCACACAGGAGGCCCTGAGAAAAATAATTTCCCTCAGGGCCTATGTCATCTTTGGGGATGCTGTGTGGAGGGTTTTTTTAAGGAAAGGAAAGAGAGAAGAGTTCTGGGAAGGAAAAGGGTTTAAGAAGTGGGTAGGAATCTGAGGTTCGGTATGTCCTGGACATCCGCCTCCAAGACCTAGACAAACCTTACCCCGTGAATCCGGGTATCCCTGCTAAATCATCAAACGTAGCGCACCACTTGGGGTGACCTATGGCAGAGGTGTTAGTTATCCAATAAAGTTTGCCGGGGCGGCGGTATCCGAGAGTATCTCCCTGGTGAAGTAGAAAATTAACAATTCAACGTATCTTTGCGTACACTTCTTGCACGGAGTGTACGCAGAGATACGTTGAATTCTATCCTGGATGTCTACCTTAATAAACAAATTAACGCATTTAGCTAGATTTCTGTCAACAACCCGCGTTATTCTAAATTGCTAATAAACACATATCATCTACAATACACCTTGATTAGTACGAACAACATCAACTCAGACTTTTGCTATTAGAAATCGTCCAATCTAAAAAATAAGCCAAGTGTTCCATTAAAATTTACCGGCTTGCAAAAGGGTTCCGTTGCGGAAAAAGTTTGGGAAACCCTGGTCTAGTGCATAGTTAATGGCTTCTGGCTGCTGCTTCAATAAAACGTGAATATAACATGACTGTTACTGACACAAACTATTGTTTCTTGGGAAGTGATTTGCTCAATCTAGTTTCTGGTCGCTTGAACTTAACCTTCAACCTCGAAGTGTATATTCGATAGCGAAGCTTAATGTGAAATTACTGTTTTCGAAATCTTTACTGCGAATCGGTTTTCATTTTGAAGATAAAAAAATATGTTTTGAATAAATGAAAACTGTTCCTATCGTTTCGCTTGAGTAGAATAAAAATTATTTTTATAATTACTTCATAAAAAATATAAACGTAAGCTACTAAATAATATTTTTTTCAATAGAAATTTATGAACGCATTTAAGAAACGACTTTAAAAAATATAAATTTATGGCTTAGAGCATGGATCGGCAACCTGCGGCTCGCGAGGCGTCTTGGTGCGGCCCGCAAGATTCTCGCCACTACGCATGTGACGGACGACATCATACACAACAGAGTGAAAGGGAGCGAGAAAGGGAGCTAAAGGATAACGATACAACTTCAAACTGAGTTTGAAAACCGGTTTGCTGATTGCAAAAAGATCCCACGCAAGATGGAGATTTTCAAAAACCCCTTCGCAGTGGATATCGATAATGTACCAAGCGATTTGCAAATCAACGTGATAGATTTACTTCCTGAAAACTACAAGGAGTTAAAAGGGTTTGCTCAGCAAAAAATAACTATGTTTGGTAGTACTGTTTGTGAACAAACTTTTTCAATTCTGAAATATCGAAAAAACAAACACTGTTCTCGGTTATTTTTTCGTTAACGGATTCACATTTAGACACAATATTACGCGACTCTACTTCAAAAATGCAAGCTACTATAAAAATAACTTGCAACCACAAAAATCTTATTGATTTTATTAACTGCAATAAGAGCGTGTTCACACACAGCTATAAAAGATGTAGCTTTGCCTATTTCAGCATATCGCTCGCCATATATTCCCATTGGGAATGACTCCGACGGATGCATCTGTCGCCAAGACCTGGACGAACCTCACCCCGTGAACCCGGGCACCCCTGCTAATTCACCCAATGTAGCGAACCACTTGGGATGATCTAATCTTGGGGTGTTAATTGATTCCACGACAGTTGATACCCCAAAAGTGCCCCCCACCCGGCATTCTTATATACTATATGCAGTCGGTTTAGGGAATATACGGTATTCCTACTTAAACACAACTAAGTGTCCCCGAAGGAGGCCCCCCGGCATACTTCTTTACTAAAATGCAATCGGATTAGGAAAATACGGATTACATATGTACACAAAATACAAATAAATTTCCCAGAGAAGAGGTACCACCGAATTACAAAAGTATAAAACATATTTTCATTGAAATACATCAAAGATAAAACTACTTGTCTATAATATGTACATACGATAGTTAAAGAACAAAAAATCAACACTGTAAATAAATTTGTTTGATATCCATACCAACTTATCATTAAAGATATTTTTGAGTTCGATTTTAAGTTTGAAATTGGTAAATAATGCACAATAAATTATAATTTTATAATAATAATATTTTCTGGGGGCTAACTGTTGGGAGATCAACTGTCGGGTCACTGTATTAATTATTACAAAATCAGGACTTTTCGTACTTAGATACCTTACCTTACTTATGTGTTAGATACTTTTTTTTTAATTTCACGTTAAATATACGGCGTTAAATCAAGACGCTTTAAGTTTTTTTTTTAATACAGCGAGAACAATAAATTACCAACGTCTAAAGTTGAAAATTTCATTTCGTTTTTTATTAAAATAGTGAACAAAATATTAAGTTTATATTACTCTTTCTCGGAAAAGTCTAGCAGAGAAAATGGCATGCATTTACAAAACTCATATATGAGTAAATCACTCCGGTGTGATTACTTTTGAAACAAAGATGCGAGGGAACATGCTTTATCTCTTTGCTCCGAGAACCGGAGGACAAAATCTCTAAAAGAGAAGTTTCTTCATTACGCGGATACTAGCATGGGTGTATGTTATGCTGGCGACATATTTATTATATTATTATACTCTGGTTCTAACGAGAGGACGTACGTAAAGTCATCGTTCTAGCATTATTTTTTTATATTAGCTACACATAAGAGGCTCTGTGGAAAATAATTACCCTCAGATATGTCATCTTTGAGCATGGTATATGGAGGAGTTTTTTTTTAAAAGGAAAAGAAAGAAAGGAAGGCTTGGAAAAGAAAAATGCATGAGGGGTGGGTAGAAATTTGAGAATCAGTGTGTCCAGGAGTGATGGACTTATGATTCCATTCGTTCGAGAGTCTTGCTGGAGATATACATAGGCCTCCCTCAATTAGTCTCTCCAAATCCAGCCGCCACGCAATTGGTTGACAGGTGCATCCGCCACCAAGACCTGGTCAATCTTCACTCCATGAACCCGGGCATTCCTGCAAAGTCACCAAACGTAGCGAAAACATTTTGGCGGCTTACATCTTCGGTACAGCACTATATTTTTCAAAAGTGCAAAAAGTTCTGAACTCAGTGTACATTATTAGGTGACAGGACAAATCAGAAATCAGTCATTAAAAGTGATGAAATTTATTTTTTTATAAAATTGGTTTAATAGGTTACGTTAGGCTAGGTTATGGGCTATTTTTATTTTTATATATCTTTTTATGGCTTTCCAAAGGGGTGTTGAAGTTGCACGATTTTGAGTTTTGTCATGGAACCATTACTAAGATATTCATACATAAAAGATAAAAAAGTGAAATTTTGCTGCAGGAGACAACATCGTTCGTGGAATTAGTTTGTATAAATAGATAGTATATTTATATGATACGATAAGGCTGATTGGATGGTATAACTTACATGACATAATAATAATTAAACGATGGAAGAGAGTCATAGCAGGGAACTCTACTAATTACTCTATTATGAAGGACTGCAAAAGAAGCAAGGTTCAAAGTAGAATGCTGATACTAACCCTGATATATGGTAGTGAGGCAGAGGAAAGATTAAAGCAGCTTGAAATCAAATAAGACACATAATTCAAAATACATATTGATTATTGTCGAAATATATATTGATTATTGTCGAGCTTACGTTTTGGTAAAATATACCACAAATTCATAACAAGTTCGATGGCTGTTTCATCCTACAGCAACATTTTATGTAACTGTAGGATGTAACAATCATGGCATGACGAGTGAAAATTACTGGCAATAAAAAGGGGTAGCCAAGCCAAAACAACCCCGGTCGTTTCCATACCTTACGTGGAACTCACCCATAAAGCATGGGAGATCAATCTTTGATAAACGAGAGTGATGCGAGTTTTGATAAATGTCCGCCATAACACATATATAACATAGCTGTCAAATAAAATTAAATCCTTAATACAAGATATTCCGCGAGGATATCATTATCTCGATTTGAGGATTTCATTATCATTTTTCTATATAGGTTGTGGATAGTAAAATTTCACACTAGTACCATACTCTAAAGCGGTATTTGGGCGTGGTCTATATAGATTATATATAATTATGTTCTAGTCTCACACGGATGCTGTTATCTTCCCCCCCCCCCCCCCCCCTCCTAGCATACGGGGAGAGTAAGTATTGGGGGAGCATTATTATTTTTTACGAGATCTGTCACCTTGACGGCTGACAGGAGCGTGTCCACGGTAGCTTCCTAATTTATCTGACCCCCTCTCCTGCCTACGGCAGTAACATCATTTTCGAATATCGCTCGGCTAATGGATCATCGCGTTTATCTGTGTCACGCCCAACATGCAAAATATTATTGTCTATCTCGTGTGCGATACTTGTATGGGATTGGATGGCGAGTAATACGAATATATGCTACGCCCAAATATGGTAGTACTTCGTGGAAGACCAGCAGAATTTTCCTATTTTTTATCGTCAAGTGTGCCAAATTTCATCAAGAAGAATCGAAGTTCTGTTTCAGGGGGTAAGAGAAGAGATGGTGTGTACTAAGGCTCACAAAGACTCCTTCTTGTTTTGAAGGTCAAGTTTACCAAATTTCAATAATCTCGGAATAAATCTGTTATCAAAGCAATGAATAAAGAAAACTAAATAAAAAAAATAATTAATTGCCACCTGTTGTGTTTTCCTCCTCTTACAATGTTACTCCACACTCTTTCGAATGATGATTATAAAAGGCCTAGAGGAAAACATCATTGTCTTAAAAAAAATTAGGTATTGATAGATATATTTGGATGTAAATTTTTAATGCCTTATTTTTACCACCTCGGGGGTGTTACAAAATAATAATGACAATCTTAAAGAGGCCTTAAAAAAGTTTTCGCATTTACGTATGTCACCGCCTTAAAAAAAAACAGACTTATACAAAATCAAGGAGGTTCAAACAAATTAAAAGTCACTATAATTATAACTAAATCTTATCCTATTTTTTACCGCTTGACAAAATTAAATAACTAACTAAGGGGGGCAGAGAGGACGGACCGCCAAACAACTCGGTCTTGGCACACACTCCTTGCCTCATTCATGTTCACACACCTTCTCATATATACTATTCTATTATTCTGGCTCTTGACATTGCCCGATTCGAGTTTCTCATTTACTTATCGTGCCCCGCGGGCTTCCCCGGCTTCTTCTACAATTCATACGTGTTTCACATATTCTCCTTACACTCCTTTCTTCTTTCATTCGCTTTACATGTACAAACCATCTGAGCGTCTCTTTCTTAATCTTACATCCGAATAACAATGTTATATGGGGGCTAATTTATAGCTAGTTTTGTATAAGAGTAAAATTAACAATTTTTGGTGGAAATTTTTGTTATGAGATTCCAACGACATTTGCCCTGATGATGGACACTGCAAGACTATCTGAAACGTAGTTTAAAGGAGTAAGAAGCGCAACACGACTTATTGCTTCAAAAAATAATCTTCATTGTCTTATTGGCATTATTTGTGAAATATTGTTTAAAAGATTGCGTACCCCTATGATCATTTATACTTATACTGTGTAATATTTGTTGTGTCGTGTCATGAATTCGATCACAATTGCAGGAAGAATAGAGGATTCAGTTCACATTGGTTGGCTGCTATTGAACCATCACCGACTGTCACAGATTGGGGAAGGGAAAAAGGAAGAGGAGGTTCTCAGTATAAGCCTGTTGGGCGCTTTACACGATGATTTTCTCGTACCGATTCCCATATCGAGGCAGCACCGGGACTACACCAATCCTGGCCATCAATTGAGGCATTTAGAAGCAAAGGCAGCAATCTCCACTTTCGTTAAAACACATTGATATTTTTGATTAGCAAAAAACACATTGATATATATATATTTTTACAGAAAGACAAACATTCCCGGATTACGAATAACCCAACAATATTTGAAAATCTCCTACTACCACCACAGAAAGCCGAAAATGTTGCTTGTGTTGTGATGGAGGACTCAGCCAGCCGAGGGATCGAACACGCGACGCCCGGGTGGGACCCAAACGCGATGTCCACTCAACCACTGACCGGTCATCTCTGCTTTCGATACGTATTTTCAAACTCTGATTTTGATGGGAGAAAGCTGAGTTTGTAACAAACCAGATTTACAAATTGAATTTAGATTCTCAATTCAAATCTCTATGAAACTGCATTTACAACTTTTTCCGATATTTTGGTGATGGCTGCCTTTGCTTTTACACACAATAAAGAACTCCAGTCCATTTTTTTTATATTTTTTTATGAATAATGACCTTCTAACTTAAATAACTGCGTTTTTATTTTTATAGTTGGTTTTAATAATTAAAATAAATGTCAAAGTTTTAATTTTTGAAGATCCCACGAAAACCACCGTGACGTCATCTGGCCCTGTGACGTCATCTGCCCAAAAGTTTTAGTTATTTTCAACGGATGTTGTCATTTTGTATGGAAGAAGTAATGAGACTATTCGATAAGTAAAACGTTATTTAGGTGTAATTATTTATTTATTATATTATATTTATTATATTATTATATTTTTCAATATTATTACGGGAGAGTGGTATAAAAATTGTTTGAAATTATTATTTTTTTAGCTTTACGAATCGAAATCAATATTAAGGAAACCGAAGCATGAATTTTATAGGGAACTGGAATCAGCTGTTCGACGGCCGCCATTTTGAATTTCAGCATTGGAGCGTTTTATGGAAGTGGTGACGTCACGCCTCACAAATTCAATAATACCAACTTGACAGGGTGTTTTAATGAACTGTTTTAAAATGGGCTTTTTAATATTTTTTTAAAAACTCTACGTTAAATATTATTTAATAAAACTTATATATTCAGAATCAGCGTTTATTGGTCTACATGAACATATTTTTTTAAAGCCATAATATTTTTCACTGGAGTTCCTTATTGTGCCACGAGCTGTATCGACGACCTAAAATTTTTCAAGGGCTGCAGTGATTTTTTGTTTATATCTTCACAGCTGGGGAATGATCGGACACGAAAAAGATTTTCTGTACAGTGAGTCAGTAGGTGACTATTTAAATTAGACTTTTGTGAACATGAAAAAAATTTTAAAAAATTTCACTGAGACAGCAATTGCTTCTTAAACTGACCGGTCAGTAGTTGAGTGGGCATCGCGTTTGGGCCCCACCCGGGCGTCGCGTGTTCGATCCCTCGGCTGGCTGAGTCCTCCATTACGACACAAGCAAAACTGGAACTGGCCTCTAAAACTGGACTTTTCTGAATATGAATAGTTACGAGAATGGTTTTCTCCACTGTGTAATGTGACTATTTAAATTTAGACTTTCGTAAACTTGCATAATTGTAAACTTTTGTAAACTTGAACAACATAATGGTTTTTCGCCATCGTGAGTCAGTGTGTGCCTCTTTGGAACAAAACTGGAAGCTAGAACCGTGCTGATAGGCCATTCCGAATATTAACTATTCCTAATACGCTCATAGATGTTACACATTGTTGTACACTGCTACACGTAGGGGCGTGCACTCCATATAGGCACATAAGCACTGCCTACCCTACCGTATTTGTAAAACATAAGCATGTAAATAATATTATAATTTATTAAATTATTGCTCAAAATAAATACACACTTTCAAAAATAGGGCGAAGAAGCTAAGCAAACTAAACTACGCGAGCGCCACATCAAACGACATACTACAAACGTGGCATAAACTGTAACTAAAAACTACACGTGCGCCCTCCGACTGCCTCACCAAAATGCGGCCTAAAGCAGGAATTATTTCTGCTTAGAGCTAACTTCATACAAGATATAATATCAATGTTTACCAAATGCACAGAGCATAGAGTAGAACTGTCGTTTTGAATTTGTTTCTATGAGGTTTTTTGTTCGTATCAGGCAGTGCTTTCTGGAACAAAATTACCAAATGGCAATCAGTGACGACAGTGACATCTGTTGTTATCTATTTCTATCAACTAGTTGTCTTTCATAAGTACGAATTGTCCGTTCAAACACGTTTATTTGTATTGTAAGTGATGCATAAATGAAGCGATTATTTTGATATTTGATGTGGCTTTGATAATCCAAACCTACATCATCTTCAGCCAGCAGCAAGCATATTTAGCGAAAACTTGTACGAATGGAGTTATCTGTGGTAGGTTTTTTTTTATATTTATTTGAATTAATCGGCGGTTTTCCTACTGCCTACCCTGATCAAAAACCCTGTGCACGCCACTGGCTACACGTATAAGTTGGCGAAAAAGGAGGGCGCTGTCGTCTACGACATAATGATAGTAAGTGCCACCGCCAACTTATACGTGTAGCACTGTAATATTGTGAGAGTTGTCCTGTGCAGATTTTAAATAGTATAGTAGTACATCGCGTCGTCATTGCAAGCGGACTGCGATTTCACGGCGGGCATTATTTTGGCGGAAAATGTATGCAAATGCCGAATCTGTGCTTTTTCTTGTTATTATAGAAAATGATCGCGGGCCGCATGTACGGGGCCGCGGGCCGCATGTATGGGGCCGCGGGCCGCACGTAAAGGTGCCGCGTGTTGGCCGGCCTTGCTTTATTCACGATCATTAATTCATCGTTAGAGAAGAAATAATAATTTGGGACAGTACTAAATCGTAAAAAATGGCAAAGCCTTGCATGTAACCATAGACCACATGAAAGCGTCTATCTTTTTTTGCCTTTTCTGTTCCCGTCAACAAATAATTTAAAATAAACGCAAGCGAAATTTACAATAGAAACTGTAGGTACCTATTACACGTCAACAATCCTAATCCTGACTAATATTATAAATGAGAAAGTATGTTTGTTTGTCCTTCTTTTACGTCGCAATGGAGTAACCGATCGACGTGATTTTTTTGCAATTGGGTAGACAAATGACTTAGAAGTGACATAGGCTACTTTTTATTCCGGAAAAATATTTCATTCTCCTGAGAAAATTCTTTGTTCAGAAATTTCTCCCTCACCTCACGCGAGTGAAGCCGTGAGTAAAAGCTAATCAGTAATAAATACATTTTGTATAAAAGGCTATTTATTGACTCTTATCAACATTTTAAATAGAAAACGGGAACAAACTAAACTTTAAATAGGTAACTACATTGAAAGATTTGAATACTTCAATCTTAAAAAGTCTAACTAACAGACTTGTTGTGCTTATACAAAGTAAGTTCTTATACTCATTTGTAAAATAAATCTTAAGGTAAGTACCAGATCACAACAAAAAATTGAAACGATTAGAGTAGAAGCATTCAACTGCAATTGTAATATGTACAAATTAGTTAAAGTAAAATTAATTTTTAATGTTTTTCATTTATTCCAAAATAATTTCCCAAGTTGCCTCTAAAATCATGAAAGACTAAAATTTTTTAATAGCCTATATCTTATAATTTAAAGCAAAAATAAATAAAGTAGCTCACATCCGTATTAGATATTTGATATACCTTTTGACCACAAAAATAATTTTACAGTTTTATTGAGTATTTTGATCTCAAATCCAAATTTAAGATTTGTATGAAACTGGCCGAAATGGGCCGCGCATACGTTCCTCTTAAATAACGTTTTTTAATGTTATTTTCCTTGATTTTGTAGTTGATATTATCGATAGCGAAATTTTGAAAGGATGAATGAAATGCTGTGAAGGCGAATAAATCAAAGAAAAAGTTAAAATTTTTCCGTTTTTTTTCTATTTCAATCTGCATCTTCGAAATATTTCCGTGAAAAAAGTGCGTCTTTTACGACGTGCATTTTGTAAACATTACGAGAAGTTTTTATCTGAAAAATTAAAAACAAATTAAATACAGTGTTATTTTATAATAAAAAACGAAACTATTTGTCTATAAAAAAATATATATATATTTATTATGTTATCACTCTGTTAAGACAAAATGTACATTTATATATGTTTTTATTTCGGCATGACCTGATACATCGTCATCCGCACTTCCGCCGTCCGCCGTCCGCCGTTCGCCGTCCGCCGTCCGCCGTCCGCCGTCTTTTCTCTGACTTGTGAATCGGAAGGTCAACACGTGTAAAGGAGGTTGGGCCGGTTGGCTGAAAGGGTTCACTTGCGCCGATTGATTCACCGGATAAAGTGTATTCTATTCAATCTAAACACCCACGATAGAATTTTCAAAGGCGGGCTCAGCCAGTCTTCGCACAACGCCGTTCCCGATAAGAAAGCCAGTCCTTTTATTGATTTTGGAATAATCCGATAGAGCTGATTGTAGGCAGCGGGGCGATTGATTTTTGATCTCTGGGTCACAGATCTATGTTTGTCCATATGAGTTTTTTTACCAAAAAAATAAACAACGAGAAGTGGGTTACATTGTCAGAAAAACTCCATCATGCCTTTCTCCGCAGAAGTAAGCGGAGAGGATGGACCGCCTTATAACACCGTCTTGGCGCGCAAGCCTTACTTAGCGACCACCGGCGTGCGTAAATAAATATTATTTTGATAGATTTGTGTTCTTTAAGGCAATATTCTAGTCTAGAAAAAAAAACATTTTTTTTTTTTGGTTTATATTTCCAAAGTTTAAATATTCAAAAATATCTACTTAAAACGATTTTTCGAAATTCGCATTATTTTAAAAGTTATAACCATTGGAATGTCGCGGCTTAGACGGAATCTAACCAGAATCTAGCCAGAATCTAAATGGAACAAAATTTTAAACGCATTTTTCACAAAACAACTTTTTTAGAGACAGTTGACACGATATCTCAAGTTCTACTAAACCAATTTGTTTGAAATTTGGTGTGAGCCTTCTCTATACATTACTTTATAGCATGCACTAAAATTATAACAAAATTAAAATTTTTACTATCTTAAAAAAATTCGGAAGTCAAAAAAACTGGTATAAAAAATGTCTTTTTATTTCAGACAGCCGCCATTTTGCGAAAAAAAAATTATGACTTCTCCGAGGTTCTTGCCATAGCAGCATTCGTTTGAATTAAAAATTAATTTGATGTTTTTTCAAATTACTAGGAGGGTTGCAATCGTGTCAATCAGGGCGGGCCATATTTTTGAGACCCCCCACTTCAACACCCTTTAACATTTTATTTTTTGGTTTGATATTTTTTTATTCATTCTTTAATCTAATAAATAATTGGTAAAATAATGGCTACAAAAATATTATTTGTTTTTTTATTGCACCTGAAAAAACACCCACAATTCATGCTTTTAGACTAGAATACCCCCTTAATAACTTATGGTATATTTACGGCACGTTGCAGAATGAAAGATGCTCTCAGCATCACCGTGGTGAAAGACCACCATTACTCCCTCGCCTTCCTCTTTTCCATCTCCTCCCCCTCCCCACTACCTTCAGACTCACAACCTCCCCAATTGGAGATGCGCCTTACTGGCTCCAGACGGTTGGGAATAGCTGAGCCTCTTGTGTTGTATTCACATAAAAAAAATTAAATCAACAAAGATCACGTTATTATGAAGTCTGAATACACATGTGGTACAAAGGAATGTAACAGTTGACCAATATCATAATCGATTTTGTGTGATGTTTGAAGTTGAATGTGGGAAATAAATCGGAAAATCAATTTAATCAATTGGCAATTTAAATAATAGAACTGATTAGTCAGTAAGAATACATTATTGATCATTTCTGTAGGTAAATGTAGTTTAAAATTAACGTGTCTCTGAAATTAGTACACTTTTGTAGAAATTGGTTCAATTATTATAATAAACTAGCTGATACCCGGCATGCGCTGCAATGCCATTTAAAGAAATAAATTGATTCTCCCTGCATGTCCTTTCCTGTGCCTCCCCGTCACCCCTCCCGCGCACCCCCACCTCCTCCTCTCCCTTCCCACGCCTGTTTTTCCTCCCTGCCGCTTAAATATATGATAACCTTCGTGGGCGTGCGCACAACAAATCACCAAAGTTTCATCGCGATCGGATGAACGGTAGCGCATAAAATACAAACAAACAAATATTGAGTTTTATATTATAACGTTTATACTCACAGTTAGACACTGCATTTTTTTGTTTAAAATAAAAGACAAACATTCCCGGGTATCGACAAAATAAAAAAAAATCGTCTACTACCATCATCAAGATACTCTCACTATCACCCTGGTGAAAAACTTTTAATGGCTTTAGTGTTTGGTAACCAGATATGAATAGCCAGATGCTTCCCGCTTCAAAGCCTTCCTCTTCCCTCATAAGATACCCTAATTGGTGACGCCATAGTCCCACTGGCTTGGGCAAAGGTACGGTATTCAAGTATCTACTTTAATATTTTGTACTTTACCCTTCCATCGAAATAAATTCAAAATGGTGGACTGTCATTTATGCTAAGGAGCAAAGGAGGGATATTTTAGACTCCGAGGAAAAATACTCAAAATATACGTCAAAAACAAAAGAATACGGTTTTATGATAAGTGTGTATGAAAGAAAATCCTTTCGGTTTGAATTATTGATATTTTTTGCCAACTCGGGTGTAAATGGAAATGTAATACATTCCGAACTCAAAATTCATCTTAATGACATCTTAATGTAGAGGGATTTTGTAGACACTATGAAGATGAGAAAGGTATTATTTGCTGTTGAATGCCGAATGTTTTCTAGTTTTTCACGGTATTCCGCATAATATTATTTTCCTTGAAGCGATTGTGACTTTCCAAGTGTTACTTTGTCAAAAATATAAACAATTTAAGACGGGCTGAGAAATAGTTATATAGTACGTAACTTTTTGAATTATCCCTACCTACTTGCATCAACAAAATGCTGGTATTTATAATTCTCATAACCATTCTAGAAACCTTTCCGCAACGTTAAGACTCCCTGTATTCCCTTTATACAGCGTCTCCACTTAGAACGCTGCACACCGATCTGGACTCCTTTCTACCAAGCCCATATTGAAAGAATCGGAAGAATAAACAAAAGAATTAAAAAAACTTAAACACGTAAATTACAAACAAAACTAACACTGTTTTTAGATTTTCACGGCCAAAAGTATTTTCGTTATTTGTTTTTTTAGACAGCGTTACAGTGTCCGAAACGTTGGCTTAAGAAGGAGGTGGCGCAAAACAGCACAACACCCCAAAAACAAATAACGAAAAAACGCATACTTTTCAAATTTCACCAATTCTCTTTAATTACCTTCATGCCAGAGCTTACCAACTTACTAAAAAATAATTTTCCGACAAAATCAACACGACAATCCAATTTATTTAATTTGCCCACTTGTAAAACTAAGAAAAAAATCCCCGATTCCCCATGTATGTGCGCAATTTAACACAAAATTTCACAATTTAGATATTTTTATCAATACCTTTAAAAATATCGAATAGAAATAACGCGTACGATCGAAAGTTATTACAAGAGTTTGGAATGTATCGGGAGCATCTCCCATCCTTATCATTTATTCCTCTTCTCCTATTACTCACCTGAAATTGATTTTAAGATATAATAAAACTCTATCTTTAAGCAAGCTAAACATAGGAGACTCTTTTGCTTGCCTTCTTTTAACTTCATGAATATATTTATCTCTTTATTTTATGCATAAACTGTTTGTCTCTTACAAATTAAAAAATGCATAAATAAATCATTAAAATCATTAATTCTTGATTGTGCAATGATGTAGGACAAATCACCGAACCCGTCACTTTGGACCTATCGGCTACAAACTGGTCTTAAAGGCCATATTTTTTTTTATAATGGATAAGTTTCGTTCTACCACCCTTAAATATTTCCTTTATCCAGCGGTATATTATATACAGGCAATGCTGAAAAACATCTGCGTTCGGGGACAAATCCGGAAGGCATAGCTGGTCCGTGACCCATTTGTCAATAGAATCAGTGTAATATAAACAAAAATCAGTATGTAACAATATATTTTTTTATAGCGGTAAAAATATAACTTGTGTTATTCTGGTGGTACAAGTTGGAAGCTGGTGAATATACATCACGTCAGGAGTCGATTTTCTGCCGAACATTTTGTTGATTTTGGACTGTTGTTTTCAAGTACATCGAGTCCGAAGTTGGAATTTTTCAGATCTTTTTTACTTTTTTTCTTAAAAAACCTTTGGTGCCGGGTCTACAAATTTAAAAAGATAATTAGCCGCCAATAGTTAGTTATTCCGTGGCGACCAATTTTTTCAAAATTTACCTTAAAAATTCCAACTTCAATTTGGGAGGCGGGAACCGTTTATTGGATAAAAAACACCACTGTCATTTGTCACCACAAGTGGTTCGCTGCGTTTAGCGACGTTTAGGGGTGCCCGGACTGCCCGGGTTTATGAGGTAAGGTTTATCCAGAACTGGGCGGTTGATGCGTCTGTCCACCTGCTAGATCAGGAGAGAATGGTTGAGGAATCCCTTTGACTTCTCCGTCCGCACTCTCTCAGAACGTCGCCTTGCACCACAGTGGGAGAGATGGATTCTACAACTGACTCCCAGATTTCTATCCACCCCTAATACCCTTTTCCTTGCAAAAACATCCTCTCCTTTCTTTCCTAATAATACCCTCCACACAGCATCCTTAAAGATGACATGGGCCCTGAGGGAAGTTATTTTCCTCTGGGCCTCCTGTGTGGAGCTAATGTAAAAAAAAAGGATTAAATTTACTTGAAATCGAAAGCGTGAATCAAAAAAGTTATAGGTACCATTGAATCGACTTGAAATGTGCTGTGGATTAATCAATTTTCCGCTTATATATATTTTATTTCCCACTAGTTTTCGGACACCATGAATGTAACAAAAGAAAGCTACACAGGTTAACTTACCCGGTTTCGCATCGTTGAGAGGCGGATTAAAGTTGGGGATGTGGGAAAGGATTTATTAGTACTTTATTTTTTATTTGGTATTTACATTGCGCAGAAAGGTGCGCCCTTTGAACGTGTAACGTGTAACACCAAAAATAAAACAAGAAAAAAGTCGATGGGTCTAGGTAATAATCAGGTACTTGGCAATTATTTCTTAAATTGGTATAAATTTGTTACTTTTAGAGATTATCTGTTCAAAGCGTCAGTCATATTATTTTATCATTAAAACGGTTAAACAAATAAACTAGAAATTTTGGCAACATACCATAAAAGTAATTAATACAATGTGTACCAACTTTGAAATCAGGGTCCGTCGTCCATAATGTATTTGTTTTTGTTGTTTTTCTTCTTACTTAACGTTAATTGAATAGGCAAACGTTTCATCAGCTGAGCCTAAGTCGGGGAAAAAGCATTTATGTGGGACCGGTCTATTTGTACGGGAGATAATGAGTGTGTCTCTGAGTAATTAGAGCGAAATGAGCTTTGGATCCTTTCAAAAATGTGTAAAACCTAGTCTACAGATGTAAATCTGTCTGTAACGCTGGATCAATGAATGTTAGAACAAGGATTTTGCTTTGAGTTTAGTGTCATTTTCAAAATTTTAACTGATTGCAGGAAAAGGCATAAAGTAGAAACCAAAATTATTTTATTTTAATCTATTAATATTAATAATTCTTTATTTGAAATGTGTACTTCTTTTGCTTAAATTTTTGTCAGATTTCGTAATTTTCAAGTTTACCAACGGTTTTCATTTAGAAGGAAAGATCGTTTCTCAAATTGACAATGTTTTGAAAGTTAATGATCTTGATGCTCTTTTTTATAATGTTGGTAGTTCTTAGTCGAAGGATGACACAGTAAAATATGACCGAATCGGATAGGGGCCATCCATAAATTACGTCTTACGTCACACCTTAAAGGGGGGGGGGGTAGAGAAGAGTGACATTGTGTTACAAGGGGTATGGGGCTCTGTGACGTCACATGTAAAAATTTAGATGTAAAATTGCAAAATATGTGACGTCACACTAGGGGGGAGGGGGTCTCACAAATGTGACGATGTGTGACAGGGACGGGGGGGGTCAAAAAATCATGAAATTCGTGTGACGTAATTTATGAATGGCCCCTTAGGGTCCCATAAGCTTAGTGGCAGAGCACCTCCCCGGCAAGGCCAAGGTCCTGGGCTCGATTCCTAGATGAGACCGTATTTTTTTTCTGATATTTCGGTTTCAGATTTTCGACTGGTTGTCACTAATATTAAATTCATTAAATAAAACTTCTTTCAGCTTCTTAAATCTTATAACTATAGTAATCCGTGATATTTCACGGGTTTGTAACATAACAATAGTGGGCCTGACGGAATACCTGCCCTGGTATTGAAGAGGTGCGCTGCAGAAATAGCTCCAATTTTGACGAAGCTTTTCAAAATGTCCCTGAAGTCTGGGTCTGTGTCCTCTGGTTGGAAAAAAGCGATCATTCACCCTATTCCAAAGAAAGGTGACCGCTCTAACCCGGCCAACTACCGCCCCATAGCGATCACATCTGTTCTGTCAAAAGTGATGGAACGTGTGGTCAACGACAAACTACTCACATACCTCGAGAAGAACAAAATTATTAACGACCGTCAATACGGATTCCGGCGGAACCGCTCGTGCGGTGATCTTCTCGCGTATGTGACACATGTTTGGGGGCGGTGCCTGGAACGCTTTGGTGAGACCCAAACCGTTGCACTGGATATTTCCAAGGCCTTTGACCGGGTTTGGCACCGAGGGCTTGTCAACAAACTGCCTTCTTACGGACTTCCCGCTTCCTTGTGTACGTGGATTGCCGACTTTTTGAGGGAGAGGTCGATTCAGGCGGTTGCTGATGGTTTCACCTCTTCCTCGCATTCGATAAATGCTGGCGTCCCACAGGGATCGGTTCTGTCTCCGACTTTGTTTCTGTTGCACATCAATGACCTCTTGACATGTGCACCGATTCATTGTTACGCGGATGACAGTACAGTCCATGATAGCTTTTTGTTTGACAAGCCTCCAAAGGGCTCACAAATCCCAATGGCTCGGAGGGCTTTGAAACAAAGAATGGACGGTTACCTCGAGAGTGTTTTCTCTTGGGGTAAGAATAACCTCGTCGAATTTAATGTTTCAAAGACCCAATCATGTCTGATTACGTCTAAAAGGGATCGGAATGATAATCTAGTCTCCTTCAACGGAAGCAATCTCCCGAACAGGCCTTCCATTGATATGTTTGGTGTAACTCTAAGTGACCAGCTCAGGTACGGGGGCTCCATCGAGGCCAGAGTTAAGTTAGCCTCTCAGAAACTGAGCGTACTGTACAGGGCCCGCAGATACTTTAATAGTACACAACTGCTAACCCTGTACAAATCGCAAGTGCGCCCCACGGTTGAATTTGGCAGCCACCTCTGGTCTGGAGTCCCAAAATACCTGAAAAAAACCCTCGACTCTGTGCAGAAACGGGCGGTCCGTTTGATAGATTCTCCTAACTTAACAAATGGACTGCAATCTTTAGAGCACAGGCGTCAGGTGGGAATGCTGTCCTTGTTCTACCGGTATTACAATGGAAGATGCTCCGAGGAACTAGCGTCACTGATCCCCTCGGCACCGGTGCATAGTCGGGAAACACGCCAAACACGCGCTCAACATTTGTACACGGTTGACATTAGTCACATGAGAACGGGTCGTTTCTACGACTCGTTCTTGAGTTCAACAGCCCGGCTGTGGAACGATTTGCCGACTTCTGTGTTTCCTCCCTCCTACAATATGGGTCTCTTCAAGACCCATGTTCACTCCTTCCTCTCCTCAACAGCACCCTCCACACAGCATCTTCAAAGATGACATAGGCCCTGAGGGAAATTATTTCCCTCAGGGCCTCCTGTGTGGAGTTAACATAAAAAAATAAAAAAAAAAAAATAACAAATAGTGTGGAAATTAACCACGTGTAGAAATGCATGTAAAAAGTGATATTGACATTTGATAGATACAGTACGATTAGTAGCCGAGTCTAATATCTAAAACAGAAATTTTGTTATCGTGTCTCGCAAAACGTCGCAAATGGTTAAATTAAAATTGTACAGTATTTTCTGCTTCGATATTATTTCTTACCTTATTTAAGTTTCAGAACAAAACTTTATTTTATTGTGAATACCGCACAAGAGTTCTAACTTTTCCCAATCGCCTGGAGTCAGTGGGACTATAGCATCACTGCTTGGACCCCTTTGATAAATATAATAATAAGGCGTTTGCAAAATCCTTTCACAATTTCCCCTTATTTATTAAAGAAGAGAAGGAGAAGGAATAGAAGAAGACGCAGAAAAGGATTTGGGGTAGTACCTAGCTATTCATTTCCGGACATCAAACACGGCAGTCATATCAAGCAAATTTTTGATTCTAAATTATGGTTTTTCACCAGGACTATGCTGAAAGTATCTGCCTCTCTGGAACGAGCTGAAAATATTTTATATATGTTTTAAGTAAATTAATTGTTAGCAAAATCAAACGAATTAATTCATTTACGCGACCACTTAACATCTTACCCATCGATCATAGAATCCGTCAACTGTTAACAGCTTGCAACCTCATTTCTATCACGAGCTATATATTTTTTTTACATTAACTCTCTTTATTAAGCCTTTTTTCTCTTTACATTAAGTATTTTTGAGGATAGGAAGGAATGAACATTGGTATTGAAGAGACCCATGTTGTAGGAAGGAGGAAACACAGAGGCCGGCAAATCGTTCCACAGCCGAGCTGTTGAATATAAGAACGAGTCGAAGAAGCGACCCGTTCTCATGTGAAAAATGTCAACCGTGTACATATGTCGTGTATGCACCGGTGCCGAAGGGATCAATGACGCTAGAACAAGGATAGCATCCCCACCCGCTACCTGTGCTCTAAAGATTGCAATCCGTTTGTTAAGCCATTTTGGGGCTACAGGTATTTTGGGGCTACAGACCAGAGGTGGCTGCCAAATTCAACCGTAGGGCGCACTTGTGATTTGGCAGTTGTGCAGGGTTAACAGTTGTGTACTGAAGTATCTGCGGGCCCTGTACAGTACGCCCAGTTTTTGAGAGGCTAACTTAACTCTAGCTTCGATGGAGCCCCATATCTGAGCTGGTCAATTAGAGTTACACCAAGCACGTCAATGGAGGGCCTGCTTGGAAGATTACTTCCGTTGAAGGAGACTAAATTGAAGGAGACTATATAATCGGGTCACAAAAATAGTTCGCCGATTTCTTCTTCAATATCATCTTCCTTTTATCTATGTTATAAAAATATACAGTTTTTGCGCCTTTTTGGCCTTTAAAACTATAGGAGCTCACTTTCCACGTGAGATTTCGAAAAACTCAGCATAAAGCCCGGACAACGCTGGGAACTTCAGCTAGTGAAATAATACATTTGGATAGTAGCCACTAGTCATACAATATAATACATATAATAAATTAATCCCTTCGTTAGCGTCAAACGAGATCTCTCGTGAAACCAATTATTTGGGCATATCATGTTCTCTTACCAAAATTCAAATGTCCACTTGTCAGCCGATTCACCAGAGCCCGACCTTTGAGCCTTATTAGACCCTTGGTTTCAATTAGTCCTTTCTTGAATAATTCAATAGACGCCCAAAGGACGCGGGTAGTCGTGGAGAGACGCCGCGCGCCTCCCGCTATAAGGCCTACGCTGCCTCCAATAAATACCTCATCTGTCTTTCTGTTCTCCGGTTTAATAACGCGGTGAATATTATGTTTTCGAGGCTTAACATTTTGAACATAGCTAAATAACTAACTAACCATCACCCAAACACCCAGTTTTCCTGCAGGGGTAGGCAAATAAAAAGACCGCCACACAACTCTTAAGTGCAAAAACCCTCTTATTGTTAAGCTTCGCATTGTTTTTAAAATTCATTGAATAATTTATTGAACCAAAATCTGTCTCGGGCCTCGGCACATATTCTTTGCTCCATTCACATTTATACATCGTCTCATACATACCCTTTGTTGCTATTGTGACATGATTCAAGTATTTATTTCACTTCATCGTACCATGTCTTCCTCGGGCGATGCCGACTTTTTCTACCTTTCACTTCTACGTAATATATTCTCTGTACACTATTGTCATCGTTCATCCACTCTGCATGCCCAAACCATCTAAGAGTCAATAATTTTCCGGATCTCCACAGTTTTAACACGGTCGTTCATGGTTTTCCCACTCGTAAGTATTGTTTGATTCACTTGATCGTGTCGGTGACCAGACAACTCAGAATGAATTCAACTTATTAAAAAAATATATACAGGAGAAAATTATTAAATGGGTTACGTTATGTTTGGTTATAGGCTATATCTATTTTTTTCATAGCTTTTAATGATTTTCAAAGAGGTGTTGATTCTGATTGAGAATTGATTGTCGGTAATTTGGAGTCCACACCAAGCGAAATATTCCCTCATGTTAGAGAGAGTTCAGAAGAAATTTCTAAGATTTCTGTACATGAGGGAGTATGGCTATTATCCGTGGCTCTATCCTAGCGACTTTTTTTTGGGTATGCTCGGAATGAACCATCTACGGGTCAGAAGGAATGTACACATTGCTACACATTTCTTCAGATTGATCGGCGGATGGTTTGAAAACTCAGCTATTATGGAGAGCATTTATTTTTATGTTCCCGATGGGTATCTTCGCCACCGACAGCATAGACTGTTCTATCTTCCGGCCTGCAGGACCAACTTGCCAATGGTCATGCCGATCGGGAGAGCAATTTTACTGTTAAACAGAATTAATTCGGATATCGACATATTTAGCGTAGTGTAGCTGCCTTTAAAAGGCAAGCTCTATTAATTCTTGTATAGTTTGTATGCCTAAGTGTTAATTGTAATACTCTTATAAATGTATTTTGAAAACGGATGAAAATGTAATATTTTGTAATGTTTTTGAGATAATAAATAAATTTAATTGAATTGAATTGAATTGAATTGAGTTGAGTTGATTCTGAGCTGACATGGAACCGATCGTGACACGTCTTCCTCGGGTATCCCGTCAGTCTTCTATCATTCAATCGCTCGTCATAAATATGTTCTCCTAACATGTCTCTCTTCGTTCATCCGCTTTACATGCCAAACCACCTAAGCGTCCTTTTCTTAATTTTATTCAGTGCGCTTATATCAGCCGTGCATTGCCTCTGGATTTTTGCATTGCACTTTTAGCGTCACTGCGAAAATTATTTTTATATTAACTGCACACAATGGGTCTCTTGGAAATAATTTTCTTTACGACTTACGTCTTCTTTGGAGATGCTCTGTGGAGGGTTTTTTTGAGAAAATAATCTGGGTCTTGATCCATCTTTTATGAGAGAGGAAGCACAGAGATCAAATCAATCCACAGCTTTTATACAAAAGAACGAGTCACTGAAGCGATTTGTTCTCGTGTAACATTATGTCAACCATGTACAAATCTCAGGCATGCGTTTAACATGTTTCTTGAGAGCGCATTGGTGCCGAAGGGAATATAAATAATTAACAGGATGTTTGCGTAGGAAGCTTTGTGGTTTGACATATGTAATTCTACATGAGATGAAACAATATGTTTGTTTTTAAGTCTTGGTGATAAGTTGTAGTTTAGATAAAGTTGTAAAGCGCTCTAGAGAATTTTTTTCATGAAAACGGTGCAACAGAAATCATCAAATTATTATTATTACATAGAAATATTGTAAGGGTCGAATAACTATTGTAAAACACTGATCAGTTTACCAATGTGATTTAATATCTCACCAATTATTCACAAAAAAAAACGCTGTTGACCCAGCGCACAAAATAACTGGTAAGCAATGCATTAAGACATCTGGAGAACTTACAATCCATACATTTTCTTAAAAAATAGATGCTTTAGGAACACACTAACTTGTCACACGCAACGTAGTCATAATCCCCCACTCAATTTGCGTGTGCCGAGAGGAGCAATTCTGTATCTTTTGTCGATACTTGAAAGATCCCATACGGAATCGACTGTCAAAATTTATTTGATTTTCTATCACTTTTAATTGCTTTTTCAATGGATGTCGTAGGCCGACGACAGTTGCCGCCAATTTTAATATAATACTCGAAATACACTTGTTTAAAACACAGATTATGGAAAATATACTTCATTTCAACAATTACTGCAAGAAAAAACTATTTACGTGCACAAAATAGGTTCTTGTTTGGGAAAACTAAGTAATTCAAGCGTATTTAGATTGAAACGCAACTTCGCAAATGTCAAATTCATATGACCAGAAAGGTCACAGTTAGTCAGGATTAAAAATTTATCAAATCAGCCAATACAAATCCAATATGGAGTTCCGCAAGGCAGTGTCTTAGGCCAGATTTTATTCCTGATATTAATTGATATTGATGATTTATGTGATCTAAACTGTCACGGCTCAGTTATTAGTTTTGCAGATGACACAGTTCTGCTCTTTCACGGAAAGTCATGGGAGACTGTATTCGAAAAAGCTGAAAAAGGGATGAATCCGGGTAAAACATGGATTGGCTTGATTCAAATTCACTAACATTAAATGACACAAAAACTAAATATATTAAATTCAAAATCCACAACAAACAGACAGATAACCTCAATACAAACCTAAACATAAAAAAAATCGTAAAGACAGTTTTTTTTTTTTTTTTATGTTAACTCCACACAGGAGGCCCTGAGGGAAATAATTTCCCTCAGGGCCTATGTCATCTTTGAAGATGCTGTGTGGAGGGTGCTGTTGAGGAGAGGAAGGAGTGAACATGGGTCTTGAAGAGACCCATATTGTAGGAGGGAGGAAACACAGAAGTCGGCAAATCGTTCCACAGCCGGGCTGTTGAACTCAAGAACGAGTCGTAGAACTCAAGTAGTCGTCGACCCGTTCTCATGTGACTAATGTCAACCGTGTACAAATGTTGAGCGCGTGTTTGGCGTGTTTCCCGACTATGCACCGGTGCCGAGGGGATCAGTGACGCTAGTTCCTCGGAGCATCTTCCATTGTAATACCGGTAGAACAAGGACAGCATTCCCACCTGACGCCTGTGCTCTAAAGATTGCAGTCCATTTGTTAAGTTAGGAGAATCTATCAAACGGACCGCCCGTTTCTGCACAGAGTCGAGGGTTTTTTTCAGGTATTTTGGGACTCCAGACCAGAGGTGGCTGCCAAATTCAACCGTGGGGCGCACTTGCGTTTATACGTGAACCAAGAAATTCCTTGCAACTGTCCAAAATTGAATAAATTACAATCTCATATGTCCCTTTGGATGGGGAAGCTCGTGCGATTTCACTATAAAAACAGGCCTCATTGCACAAAGGGCAATTTTGAAAATCATTCTTAGAGTCCCCATCAGAACTCCTATAGACTACGCTTTTAAAGCACTGGATCTAATGTCACTGAAACAATTATATGCAAAAGATATTCTAATTTACGCATTCAAAAACCAGGATAACTATACACACACAAACTCGGATCGATTCACAAGATCCACATTACATGAATTCCACCAATCAACAACTAAAACGACTTTTCAGCAAAGAAATATGCAATACTTCTGTATAAAATTAAATCTTGCAATAAAAACCGTTATAAAAATAAACAACTTCAAAAGAAGAATTAAGATATGGATTTTGGACATGGAAAGGAAGAACATAGATACAATTTTATCACCAAATTAAGATGCTTTGATGCTTTTATTGTGCTTTCTTTTAGATATAACTTTATAATTTTCCTTTTATAATATTTTAAAATATGTATTAACTTATAATTCAAACACAAAAATGTGACCTTAGAACGGGGTACCCCAGTAAGGACACATTATTTTCTAAAACAATGTAAAAAAATAAAATGAAATAAAATAAAAATATATTTAAAATTGTTAAAAAAAAAATATACAACTTGGGTTGGACAAGGCTGGACTAGACTTAGGCGTTAGGAAAAAAATTGCAATTGTATTAGAAGCATATGAGCTACTGAACGACCATATTCCCAATCATGATGATCTGGAACGTGCGAGATCATGCTTTATGTCCCGTTAACTTAACCAGAGCTAGGCAACACAGGTTTTTTTTATTTTTCCAAGAGTAGGACCAATGAGGATGCAGCACTTTCCTTAACCACCTTTCTTCTGGGGTAAACATTTTTCATTTTAACTCAGTGACTTCAAGAGGTCAATAAATATTTTGTTTAACACTGCCGAAGATTTTTAAAAATCGACGGTCCCGAAGAACAAAGTCTGATGTGAGATTTTTTTCTGCATTTTTACTGTTTTTGAAATTATGAAATATAGTGTTATTTTGATATATTTAATTTCCTTTCATTTCATTAAAAAATCCAAAAATACAGACTTTTAAATCAACGAAATAAGCCAATAAATGATCCAAAATTAAAACACAATACAAGGGTCATATTTTTGTTTTCTTTAATTCAATGCAAAGCAGTGTTATTTACGCAAAGAGAACAATATTGTACCAGCGTTTATAATATATAGTTGCAGCTCAAAAATATGGCCCCAAAGTTCTTATTTATATAATGACGGATGCGACTGTAAAGTTGTCAGTAAAATGCAATGCACGGACTCGAACGAACAAAGAACGAAACGTACATATTAGTTACCCTAGAAATGGCAACAAAGTAGACTGAATTACGTAACAAACTACAGGGAGGACATAAAAGGTAAGGGATAAGAATGTTCGTATTATTTATCCGATGAGTTTCAAACCGTAAAGGTTGCAGCGCATATTAGCACTTTCAATCTAAATCAAAATAATGTCTATAAAATATTAACGTGATATATTTTTGGGTTTTTATGCCTACTTTTATGCATATTTTTGGGTGTTGCGTTACTTTCTTCTTTAATCAACATTTCGAAGAGGGTTACAGAATCTATCATCAAATAGTATTGATAGACTTGCGTCTGCGTTTGAATTTCAGAACCCGGCTGTATATGCATGTCTGACGCCACAAATAACATCTCGAATTTCAAATAAAGCTACCGTTTTAATTCGGTTTTTAATTCAAGAATTCGTCACAAGATGTCGCCCCTTCCGTCAGCAGGTCAGATAGTGTCCCCCCTATGTATAACTGCTACGAATTATCTTATTAGTATTGGTATCTTTTTATTTTCAATTTGGGAGGCGGAAATGGGTACGCCGCACCGGGAACCTTTATTAGATAACCAACACCTCTGCCAGTGGTTCGCTACGTTTGGTGATTTAGCAGGGGTACCCGGGTTCATGGGGTGAGGTTTGTCTAGGTCTTGGAGGCGGATGACCAGGACACACTGAACCCCAAATTCCTATCCACCCCTTAAACTAAAAAAACACCAGATTTTTACCCACCCCTTAAACCCTTTTCCTTCCCAGAACTCTCCTCCCCTTCCTTTCCTTTAGAAAAACCCTCCACACAGCATCCCCAAAGATGACATAGGCTCCTGTGTGAAGCTCATGTAAAAAAAAATCTCTCCGGATATGGAAAGATTGACGGTGGTAATACATAGTTGTTTCAAGCGGCTATATATTACATATGACTTCATTGCCTGTCTCGGTTACTTTGTCTCGGTGACCAGCAACACTGGATGACAGTGGATCCGAGGGACGGGCTATTTTTGGAACCAGTTCCTATTGGTTTTTTAAAATGGTCACTAACAATAACTGGGCGAAGTCGAACCAAAAGGGCCTAACAGCAAAAACCCGTGGAAAGGGTTTTTAACTGCTAGTCAACATTATTCGATTTCAAACATTTTGTGAATTCAAAGATTATAAAATCACCACATGCACCTTTATAAACAAAACTTTATTTGAATGGTTAAAAATTCCAAAAATTCTTATTTCGGTTATGTATTTGTTTGTAACTGTGGTTCAATTAACTCGAACTCAGATTTGCTTTGAATTTAAGAATTTCATGTCAAGGAGAATATATGACGCAAATGTGAATGATAGACGAAGTTGGGGACGTCCGAGGAAGACATGGCACGACCAAGTGAATCAGATACTTGAGTCGGGCGAGGTCAAGAGTCAGAATAATAGAAGAGCATGTATGAGACGATGTATGTATGTGTACGAGGCAAGGAGTGTATGCCAAGATCGAGTTGTTTGGCGGTCCGTCCTCCCTGCCTACCCCTGCGGGGAATCGGCGTTGATGGTTAGTTAGTTAGTTAGTTAGCTAAAATAAAATAATAAAATCCATTAAAATATTTACCTGTAATATAAATCGAGTATTTGAGCAGAAAAATATTTTTAATGTTTTTTTTGTTTTGAAATTGGAATTATTCACGTGTCCGCAATAATTCAAAATGATTATTCTTTTTGAAAGTTCATAACAATATCCATACTAATATTATAAATGCGAAACTGCTAGAGTTTGTTTATGACGCTTTCACGCATTAACCAATAAAAAGACTTTAAAAATTCATTCACCAATAGAAAGCTAAATTATATGCGAAAACTATATTCTGTATATGATGGCAAGCTCTGGCGTTATGAAATTATAAATATTTATATATTTTATTTGTTATACGTTTTCTGTCGCTAACAAAAGCGAGTTTTTGCTAACGTCAGAAAAAAATCGTTTCCATGGAAACGATGTTGATATATTTGTGGGCTCTAAGCTGGTAGGTACTCAGCCCCCTGGTCAGCTACTGCTCCAGAAAATTCAAATATTAGAATATGATTTGTTTTTTTTTGGACAAGCTTCTGGTTTGGAATTAACGGCAGGTAAGAATTCCTACATTAAAAATATAATTCGTAACGATTATAAAGACTAAATAATAAATAGTGTAATTTTTTATTATAATAATAATAATTGGATAATTTGTAGAGCGCCGTTTTTGTGAAAAATCACCTCAAGGGCGCTGAAATTAACAAATTCCAAATATTTAATTATAAATAAACATCCTAAATGTATGTAAGCGCATAAATTCCGAACGAATGAACAAAATTGGATAATTTGTTTTTTTTTGAGCTATGAAATTTAGGTGGCAGGCGAGATGTTTGAAAACTGAATGTAAAGGAATGAATGTATGGAATGCGGGAGGGGGTGGGGGTGGGGAGAAGGAGGGATAATTGATAAGTTCAACCGCTACAGTAATTTCCCGTAATACCATGAAAAACAGTTATGTGAGATTCAGTGTTCTCTGCGTACCCTGCAGGGAAATGCAGAGATAGTAAAATAGTAAGTAACATTTCATCAACCCTATTTGTTAAACTGTTTTACTGGAGCAGGGTGCACGTTATCCATAGTTCCTTCACAACATAATGTGCACATTACGTGAATGTACTTAGATAACGATCTAAAGAGAGAAGAGTTGGAGAGGAAGGTGGTAGCACATGAACCACTTAAGAGGAAAAGATATATGGAGCAATTTACTTTCTCGTAGTTAAATTGCGCTTCCCTGTACAAAAGACAGAAGGTGGTTTGAAACATTAATTCATTCAGTTTTAACGTTGCATCTAAGGAAATCCAATGTCAATACTATTAAAAATACTTAAATATTTATTAACAAAGATTCAAGACAACAAGAGTCGTTCCCAAAAATAAAGTTTTTATTCAATAATATTCGCTTTAAAGTTCACAGTATTTAAAATGCATCAATCATATTTCTAAGCGATCAAATTTTCAAACCAAAAACAAATGATTTTGCATTACTTCGCATTCCATCACCTCAGTTAAACAAAAACACACTTTCCTTGAACAATCAATTACTACATCGACTTTACTTAGCTTTAAGAAGTTGTTTTTATAGTAACATACAGCACAGTCATTTCAATTCAAGCATACTTCAAACCATAAATAAACCAATCACTAGAATGATAAGCTCTTTTTATGGGGAAAGTTTCGACACTATTTAACCATAGATAAGAAAAAAGGCCTGCGCCTATTCGTAGACAATATAATCCTGCTTTAGAGCCTACCTCATGCATTAGTCTAAAATATTTTTTTGAAAATATATTTTTTTTAAATTTCAAATGTTATATCAAGACGAACCTATCATCACATCGCAAACAAAACTTTGAAAATTATTTCCTTTCACGTAATATAAAACAGATGTCTACTCTCGTAATCTTCTGTATCCCTTGTGTCAAATTGAATTGAATTATTGTGACAGATCATCACAGGATAATAATATTTACGACGTTTGCAAACAAAAGACCAAGATGTAGAGCCAAAGAAAAAGGGGAGTGAGGGAATCGATTCTCCGCGGTCAGGGCAGGTAACGAACAAGAGGATCGAAAAAGGGAGCGCCAGAGGAGTTAGGAAGAGGTTCCTAAGAAGTTGAAGAATATGAGATATAGGTACAAAGCGGACAGTCGACATCTGCAGTCAGAGCGTGAAGTGAACATTGCTAAAAGAACATAATAAACTGGCGGGTTGCAAAGTACTGATGAAGTTTGAAGCTTAAATGAACGTTACGTAAATGATAATGTTAGAAGAATATGTTACAAAGTATAAGTTTATCGAATTGCAATAGTTGTGCAATACGATAAACACCGCCGCCCACTCGAACTACCTGCTGCCCGCTGCCCACCTCCACAGCCCCTTTGCCGCATCCTGACGACATATCGCGTCTGGAAAGACGGCAGATCGCCAAAGGTTAGGACACATCACAAAGTAATTTGTCCCCGAATCATACGACAATTACTTCAGATTAGGTAAAAGTAGATCTAAGTATGATTAAGATTAAGATGATATATTGACTTTGCGAAACCTATATTTTTTTGTATTTCCTGGGCATAAACTGTGTAATAATTTCCAGACATTTTGTTTTGAGGAGTTTTACTTTCCGTGTACGTTTGTTACTTATTTTATTTTATCTGCTAGTTTTGACGCATCCGTGCCATTCGCTGTAAAACTTAAAACTTTGCTTTAAGTTTACTAGTGAAACGGATGTGTCAAAATCAGTAGCAGATAAATTAACAGTTAAGTAACAAATGTACATGGAAAGTAAAACTCTTCAAAACAAAATGCCTAGTCAAATTCGTGTGTTAAATTAATTTTATGTATGGCTATGTACGAGAATAAAATCCTTCACAACTAAAACTATGCGAATTGTCATCCCGTGCTTAAAAAAAGCAAAATAGTTGTTCGATTTAGGCAGGACAGATTCGAAAATATTATTTAAAATGTCATCTTTTTTTACTCTTTGAAATATTGGCATGCAAAACTCCGGGCCAAAAGGGCCCCTTTCTCTTTCGGTTCCATGCCAACTGAGAATAAAGTCAACTCACCACCTCCCTGAAAAGTCATTAAAAGCTATGAAAACAATAATTTCAAATTAGCCGATAACCTTAACCTAACGTGACCTATTTAACCAATTTTTTTATGTATATTTTTTTTATCACTCTAAAAGACTTATCTGAGATGGTTCTGAGTTGGTTTCATTCCCAGTTGTCCAGTCACCTTCTCTTTCATTACGAATTTATATTAATGGTTGTTGAGAAATGATTTATTTGGTTATTTATATGTTTAAAAAAACTTTGTTTCTGTATTCGACTAAATAGTGCCCCCTCCAGTCGGTTTGGCAACAATGTGCACTTGCCCTCGAATTGACCCGAGTGCGCTATAACCGAGCGGAAAAACGTGATACTAAAATAACGGCACTTCACAACGGAATATGGAATCCTTCCATTGTCATACATCGCATACTTTTAATATTGCTTGTTCTCTTTTAATATTGCTTGTTCTCTTTTGATGTTGTCAGCTGTCGCGATGTTGTCCGACCATGAGGCCTGTAGCTTTTGCTAGCTCGGGCTGCTTGTTCGTAGCAAGGATAAAAATAGCGTTGCTTCGTTTCTTTCCCATAATGGGGTATTTCCACAAACCAGGTATACCGCTAAAAACATGTGGAAGATTTAAAGATTATTTTTATGAACTTGATTATCGCATTAAAAATGTTTAATTTTGATATTTTCATTCATAATTATTGATTTCAAAATACGCGTAAACGGAACGAAACGTAAACGGCCCATGACTGCTTGTACGATTCATGACGTCGCAAGAGTCGCCGTTCCGAGGTTTATCACCGTGTTACTATCAAAAATCTGAACATCCTAGACTTGTTCGGGGTTATGGACGGTTTTATTTCATATTTAAGATGATTGTTTATGATTGTGTTATGTTTCTACAGTTTTATATAATATTGTTCAGTTGTAATGACTGACAGTAGTATTTTTAACGGCGTAATCCGACAACTTGCCTAAAATAGACGCTACAATGAATAACAATAATTTTCTAAGCCCTAAATTTCGGGATTCTAAGACGATATGGTAATGAAAACCTTTTTTTTACACAAACTCTCATATTATATACGTTATATACTGGTTTCAATATTTTGACAAATCCGACCCTTTTCTTGTCTTGATTTAAAATAAATAAAAAATATATTTTTTAATCGTTTATTATAAAATTTATATATACAATTTATATATACATACATATACATATTAACGCCGGGATTGCTAGTCGAGAGCATTCATTATTGTGTAGATATCCATCTTACGACTGTATACAAAGGTGTTTCCACGTTTAAATTATGAATTTAAATAGTCAATAACGAAAGGCACACGAAAGGCACACAAAGACAACACGGGCATATGCCTAGCATGGTGGTCGAAAAATCATAAAATTCATGTAACAAACATTTTAATGAATAAAGAAAACTTAAAAAAAAAAAAAAGGTTTTTTTTTGTAGCTTAAAATTTAAATCTGAAAAAAAGGCACGGGGGCTCCATCGAAGCCTCCTTCTTCTTCTTACTGTACTATAGGGCCAATATATACTGCAGATAGTACACAACTGCTGACCCTGTACAAATCGCAAGTCCACCTGTTGAATTTGGCAGCCACCTTTGGTCTAGAGTCCCAAAATATTTGAAAATTCAGAAAGCATAAACGGGCGGTCCGTTCGATAGATTTCCCTCTCTAACAAACGGATTGCAATGTTTAGCGCGCAGGTTTCAGATGGGAATGGTGTCCTTGTTCTACCGGTATTTCAATAGAAGATGCTCCGAGGACCTAGCGTCATTGAACCCTTCGGCGGTGGTGTCAAACACATTAAACGCACTCCCAACAATTGTACACAGTCGATATTTTTTGTCGCCTTAGAAATGGTCGTTTAAACATCTTATTTTGGGTTTTTCTTGTAGTATTTGTAAACATGTCTACCAAACTATACATGTTTTGCAAGTGGGAAAATATAGGATAAATATAAAGATATAATTCGAACAAACTGGAAGTCAATAAATAACACCAAGTACAACTTACGGACTCACTACAGGCGGCGATCGCATGATGAGAGGCGCCTGTGACGTCACAGAGTGACTGGTGGCAAAACCATCGTTTTGGTGGCATTTTAAAAAGGTGTATTTTAAAACGTTATAGAAAGTTAAGTCGTCGTCATAAAAATAAAATAAAAATTCCGTTATCATCGTAATTTTTTGCTTAATTTTTTTCAATAATAAAAAAAATTGTGGAAATACCCCATTCATGGCTCTACTCGCGCTTTTTTTCTTAAGCATAAACGCAGCATCAGAATAGTCACTGCCAAGTTAGAAAATAATATTTACCCGGTAATAACGTATTCGCACCTGTATTGCAACCTATCCTCGACGTACGTTGTACTTCTCATATTGTCATACATCCATTGAGCATATATACAATGTACTTTAGCTTCACACAGTAGACCCCGAGGAAAAAATATCCCTCAGGACCTGTGCCATCTTTGGGAATGTTGTGTGGAGGGTCTTTTTGGGGAAGGTAGGATAGGAAGTTCTGTGATGGAAAAAGTATGAGGGGTGGATAGGAATCTGGTAGTCAATGTGTCCAGGGCTGATGGACACATAAATCCATCTCTCCTACTGCGGTGTGAGGCGATGATCAAGAGAGTCGGGTTGAAAAGGTCTAAGTTAGGTCTCCCTCAACTAGTCTCTCCCGATTTGATCCGCCATGCAGAAAGGTGAGCAAACTCATTATCCGCCAAAACCTAGACATACCTCTTCCCCGTGAACCTGAGCACCCTTGCTAAGTCACCCAACATAGCAAACCACTTATATACAGCATTCGGCTTAATTTTGTAACTTAAAATTTTCTCTGTTAAATGCTTTATTTAAAAAATATCGCAATTTAAAGGTGTTTTGATGCATCATTCTAATGTTAACCTTCTATAAAATGACTATTTAAACATATGGAGGTAACGACCACAGAGCAATTACATTAAAACAGGCTTAAACATTTGATTATGCCATTTCTGGGGAAAATTCAATTGAACCTGACTCAAACCCACCCTTAGACTTCGGAACAAAGGTACGATGTTTTCAATTTATGGCCCTACACATTACACGTAATGAAAACGTAATCCTTCATATGGGTAATATTATTACTGATTGAGCAGTAAGCCCTTTTAATATTTTTTTTTAAATTCGTGTGTATTAATCGCGACTCTATCTGAAAACGTAACGTCTACCGTTGTTATAAATAAATGAAAGAATTTCTTGTGCAATAGAGAAGAACTCCAGTTCAATTTTTTTATTTTATTTTTATGAATATTAATATAATATAATAATTATTTTTATTTTATTTTTCTAACTTAAGTAACTGCGTATTTATTTTTATTTTTATAGTTAGTTTTAATAGTTAAAATAAATGTCAAAGTTTTAATTTTTCAAGATCCCCGAAAACCACCGTGACGTCATCTACCCTTGTGACGCCATCTGCCCAAAAGTTTTAGTTATTTTCAACAGATGTTGTCATTTTGTATGGAAGAAGTACTGAAACTATTCAATAAGTAAACCGTTATTTAGGTGTAATTATTTATTTATTATATTATATTTATTATATTTTTCAATATTATTACGGGAGAGTGGTATAAAAATTGTTTGAAATTATTATTTGTTTAGCTTTACGAATCGAAATGAATATTAAGGAAACCGAAGCATGAATTTTGTAGGGAACTGGAATCAGCTGTTCGACGTCCGCCATTTTGAATTTCAGCATTGGAGCGTTTTATGGGAACGGTGACGTCACGCCTCACAAATTCAATAATACCAACTTGACAGGATGTTTTAATGAACTGTTTTAAAATGGACTTGTTAATATTTTTTTTAAAAACTCTACTACATTAAATATTATTTAATAAAACTTATATATTCAGAATCAGCGTTTATTGGTCTATATGAACATATTTTTTTAAAGCCATAATATTTTTCACTGGAGTTCCTTATTATGGAGGACTTCTCTATCAGAGGATTGAACAAATGACTCGTGACTCACATCTCATGACCGAGACTCGTCTTGGTGGGAACCCAGGGCTTGACACCACTCGACCGATTGCTTTAGAAATTGAGTTCATTATTTCCCATGACTTTTTTTTGGTATAATATTTTGACATTTCTACCACTCTTAGATAATATGAAATATGTTAAGATTAAGAACAGACAAGTCAGAGAGTAGTTGTGCTTAAGAATGGTAACGATTCCAAAAGAATACAACTCGACAGTTCGACTTAGATAATATGAAATGTGTATACGTTTGAGAGAGCAGACAAGACCAGAGTTTAGTTTTATAAGAAGAGTAGTGATTTCTAAAGAATATAATATATTATGATCAGTCAGTGATCGAGTTAACATCGCGTTTGATTTCCGCCCACGAGTCGTGAGTTCATTCCTCGGCAGGCTAAGTCCTCCATCACGTCACAAGCAACATTTTCCGCTTTCTGTGGTGATAGTAGGAGATTGTCAAATATTGTCAGGTTATTCGTAACCCGGAAATGTTTGACTTTCCCTTTAAGACGAATATAAACACTAGAAATATTTCGATACTCATGCCTTCAAAAATTAAAATCGAGCGTCTAATTTGCATAATTTTATAAGACTGAAAAAAGTTAGAACACACAAAACCTCAAAAATTGTCTAAGCCATAAAGGGGTATTTTTTAAAAATTGTTTGTTATATTACTTCATAGTTAAGTCAAGCCAAAACATTTTTTTAGTGGTTTACGCTTATATTTTTTATTGTGTAATTAATAGTTTTATTGTAATTACAATACATAGAAAAACTAGTAAAAGCTTCAATTTATCCGAAGCATATTTTTGATGTTCATAATATAAACCGATTCGTCGTAAAGATGAATCTAAATAGTGTCTAAATAGGATTTCACGTATAACTTCAAATTAAAAGAAATTTTTTTTTTTTTCGATAGTTAGACTTAGATAATTGAAATATGTGTTAGATTTAGAGCAGACAAGCCAGATATTGGTCTTGTTTAAGAGTAGTATACATATTTTCTAAGTCTAACTGTCGAGATATATATGTAACATGTTATATAATTTTGATATCAATACCGTTCTTAAACAAAACTAATTTCTAGTTGGAATACTCTCAATCTTGCATATATTTCGCATTACCTATGTCTAACTGTTGAGATACTTTTGAAATCGCTACCTTTCTTAACAAAACTAATCTCTGAGTAGTCTGCGCTCAATCCACACATGTTTCGAACTCTTCAAGAGCATAATCATATCAATTTTAAATTAAATATCAATTATTTTATATTAAAGTAGAAGACTTAAAATACGATTTCTTATTAAATACATACATTAGAAGACAGACGTAAAATAAACGACTTAACATTTTTATTCAAAATACTTAACTCTAAATTCGACTGTTGTGAACACTTGCAACTCATTAACTTACAAACACCCACAGTAACAACACGAAAAAATACAATATTCTACAGCAGCACTCATAAGCGTAACTAGATTGCCCACTCTCCGATACAACGACTTCACACCATGGGAAATAAGTACTTGGGTGATGTTGACATATTCAATATCAACTTGGCGAGTTTTGTGGATCATCTAAAATATTTATTTCAACACTATTACTAAACACATCTTGTAAACCTATAAAATAGCTGTATTTTTCTGTATTTGTTTCTGCGTTTGTATGGCTTTTATCAAATGTAATTTTATTTTTATTATTTCCTAAGTTTCAAAGTATCTGTCAAATTAAAATTACACTACAAATCATGTAAAAGCCCCTGGGTGTTAAATAAAAAAAATAAATAAATAAAAGCCTTCAATAAATAAATATACGTGCAAAACCTTCACTTGACAACCCCAACATTTAACATTTAAACTGGAGACCAGAGTTTCCCTGAATTCTGAGACCAGAGTTTTCCTGAATTCTGAAACAATTTTGTTTGTCACATGTTTTCTCAATACTCTTCCCCGGATAACTCTGAACTCTCTGCAAAAGGTCAAACTCTGGACGAAAGTCTAAAGTTTCCCCAAATCACAATAATAAAAACATGAAAAAATAACATTCGTGCAAAGTTTATCGACGGAAAGATTGAGAAATATTCCAGCTCTGAACGCGGGAAAAAAGTAATTAAGAAAAACGGCTTTTATAATACACGATAACAATAACGAACTTTAAGACAGTAAGATTTAATTGTGCTCGTACACGTTTTCAAGTTCAACAATAATAATAATAATTTGATGGTTGCATAGCGCCGTTTTATGTTAAAAATCACTTCAAGGGTGCTAATTTTATGATTAGGGCAATACTATACCATAATATCAATTAAAAAACCATTAATTACCATTAACAATTACGGAAACAATTTTTTTTTTAAATCAATAGAAAATTACGTGAATGAATACCGCCAAAATACACTTTATATACACATGTCTGATTACGTCTAAAAGGGATCGAAATGAAAATCTAGTCTCCTTCAACGGAAGCAATCTTCTGAACAGGCCTTCCATTGATATGCTTGGTGTAACTCTAAGTGACCAGCTCAGATACGGGGGCTCCATCGAAGCCAGAGTTAAGTTAGCCTCTCAAAAACTGGGCGTAATGTACAGGGCCCGCAGATACTTTAGCAGTACATAACTGCTAACCCTGTACAAAGCACGTGCGCCCCACGGTTGAATTTGGCAGCCACCTCTGGTCTGGAGCCCCAACATACCTGAAAAACCCTCGACTCTGTGCAGAAATGGGCGGTCCGTTCGATAGATTCTCCTAACTTAACAAACCGATTGCAATCTTTTATCTATCACAGGCGTCGGGTGGGAATGCTAATCTTGTTCTAGCGGTATTTCAACGGAAGTAGCGTCATTGATCCCTTCGGCACCGGCGCATAGTCGGGAAACACGCCAAACGCGTTCTCAACACGGTTGACATACATACGGTACACGATTGACATTTGTCACATGAGAACGGGTCGCTTCTTCGACTCGTTCTTATGTTCAACAGCTCGGCTGTGGAACGATTTGCCGGCCTCTGTGTTTCCTCCTTCCTACAACATAGTTCTCTTCAAGACCAATGTTTATTCTTCCTATCCTTAAAAATGGAGTTAATGTAAAAAAAAAAAAAAACATGAAAGCTCAAATCCGGCGGTAGAAATGATCCCTTACAAAAAAGAGCTTTATAAGATTCATTGGTGGCGGGTTGTCGCTGTCAAATGCTTTTCTTATAAAAAACTTGTTTCCGAACTTGTCAATTTAATTCAATTTCTACAAACGTGAACTAGCGAGGGATGCTGCATACGAGGAAGGAATTGCTAGCCGTATATACTATTATAATCTACGAGCAACCCTTTCATTGCAGAAGACCCAATGGAGGGTAGCGTTTGGGAATTCCTACCTGCGGGAGTTTTAACAGTAAATAAATTTGATCTAACCTTTTTAATAAATGTAAAAGGGAGGGTATATTTAAGATTTATAATACTTTTCGTGTGATAAATCATCGTCCATATTATTTATGATGATAACCTTCGTAGTTAAGTGGTTAATCATTTAAAGAATTTATTTGCGTGCATTGCACGAGTTTAGCTCTCTCCAGCTGTAGTTTTTTTTTAACATTAGCTCCACAAGGAGGTCCTGAAGAAAAATCTCCTGTCAGGGGCTGAGTCATCTTTGGGGAGCTGTGTGGAAGCTGGGTCTTTATTGGAAAGGAATGAGATGAAGTAAAAAGGGTATGGGTGGTGGTTAGGAATCTGGAGGTCAGTGTGTCCAGGAGTGAGGGATGCTTGAATCCATCTCTCC
The DNA here is from genome assembly GCA_936435175.1 of Glyphotaelius pellucidus. Classification (NCBI taxonomy): domain Eukaryota; kingdom Metazoa; phylum Arthropoda; class Insecta; order Trichoptera; family Limnephilidae; genus Glyphotaelius; species Glyphotaelius pellucidus. The sequence goes on from OW386548.1 coordinate 18,457,361, forward strand.
TACTGCTGTGCAAGGCGATATATCCGGCAAAGAGTCCGGCTTGAGAAGTCTAGGTTAGGTCTCCCTTAACCAATCTCTCGCAATCCGGCCCATCACGCAGTTGGGGGACAAACGCAATGGTCGCCAAGATCTAGACAAACCTTGCCCCATGAACCCGGATACCTCTACTAAGTCACCAAATCTAACGAACCACTTGGGGTGACTTATGGCAGGGGTGTTTGTTGCACGAACACCCGGAAATCAACACACGGAAATCAAAAGCCGCCCCGGGAACAATAGTTCCCGGGGCGGCGGTACCCCTACCCGCCTCCTAAATTGTTATTTTTTTTCTTGTACCTATGGGTAATTTAATAACTATTTTGTCAGTCAAGTTAATTATTTAAGTTTATTAATTTTTTTCTTCAAATAATAATTTCTTAACCTTATTCTATAGTTTCCGGTGCCTTTTTTTAAGATTTTCTATCAACTTTTTTTTCGTCAAAACCAAACAATAAATTTCTTCATTGGTTACTCAGCTAAGAAATCGCCCAACTCTTTACCGCGACTATAACTGTGCAATTTCTACTTTTTTATGCTTTCAGTTGAAAAAAAAACATTTTCACCCGAGACCAAAATTTCATTTACATCTCAACCAAAAAATAATATCAGGAATCACTGGTTAAAATAAGTGAAGTCCCTAAGTGAAATCTTTCTTTTGAGCCAGACTAAATTTTTTTTCCGTGATAACCTAAAAATTCTGGGTGAAAATCATAAAATTTCTCAATTCGTCGTGTCCATACTAGAGTAAGCTTATCAATTACATTATTTATTATTGCATGAAAGCGATCTATAACTTCTTCGGCCGACAAATTCGCGATTTTGGATATCCAATCAATACGATTGATGGCATTATTAATCTAAGTACCTAGAGGTAAAAAGTTATAAAGATATTGTGCGATAAACAACAATGTTGCAAGAAACAAATTAATGAATAACGGAACAGAATATCGTCGGAAAGTCAATGTCGTCATCGATAACAGTGGTATTTATGGACAGCTGTTTGGCTTACTGCTTGCCCCAGCGATGACATCATCGCGTAGACGAAGTGATGGGAGCTCGAAAGCGGGATGTTGTTTAATTGAATTGTTCCCGCTTTACTAGTGATAAATCAGGCAAAATTTCTAATAATTGTGAATGGGTTTAGAAACAACTAATAACTTTCATGTATGTACATGCATAAGAGTAGAGAAGATGTACCGAATATGGAATAGCTTAGGTAAAAAAATCTGATTAATTATATTTGAATCGTTTATTAAGTATTACTCATTGAAATCTTTGGAAAAATAGTTACGGAACTTAAAATGTCAACAAAATATTAAAAGAAACACACATACGTCTTCTTTTTAAACGGAAAGTAACACAAATCAAAAAAACAACTGTGAAAACAAGAAGTGCTCCCATTATGAGAAACACTGATTTTTTAAATTTTGCGTGCAATAATCATATGAAAAAAATCAAAGTTATCGGCCCCCCGAACACTCAAAATGGCGGCAGGCTATACATTGGATCTTCTCTTCAATCCCTTTCCTCTCCTTCTAGCCCCTGATATCTCACAGTCTTCGATTTTACAGTTTCCATGACTTTTATCATTTTTTATCATCTTCCGCTGTTTCTTCTACGACATTTTGGCGTTCGTGTTGGCCAGAATATAACCTGGAATAACTAAAAAGAAATTTAGTTCTACTATAATTCCGTATTGGAAAAACTCTTCCTATTATGAGTTAGTATTTCAGATTAGGGTATCAAGAAATCCCATATTAGGAACAAGATCAACATTTTTTTTTTACATGAATACCGCACAAGAGTCCCGACTGCTCCCGTCTGGAGCCAGTGAGACTACGGCATCCCCTAATTGGGGTGTTGTGAGGCTGAAGGTAGTAGGGAGAGGAAGGAGATGGGGAAGAGGAAGGTGGAAAGTACCTGGCTATTCAGATCTGGTCACCAAACACGGCTAAAGCCATTTCAAGCAACGTTTCAATTCTGAATGGTGGTCTTATACCAGGGCGATACTGAGAGTATCTTCCACTCTGGAACGTGCCGCATATATACTATAAATTATTTTAAATGAATTAATTGTGAAACACCTCAAATTAATCAAAAAGGACTACTTTAGAGATGTCTCACTCGCGAAAAAAGTACACACATCAGATATAATCTCTCTGTTTAATATCATACACAATACTTACGATTCATCTATAAATAAGCAAATTAATCTGTAAGGCCGACATTCACAAAAAACCCTTAAACCTTTTGGATCAAACCAGCAATCAAGAATGACTCGGTTATGTAATTAATAATGCGATCGTCAAGACTGGGATATATTGTTGAATTCAATCACTACCTTCAGAGGAAACTTTTACTTGCATTATACCTGACGATCTCTTCTCTGCGTTATTATTATCGTATCATTCACCTACTTATGCGTTGGCTCTATATAATGTTAAGATGAATGATGTGCTCGCGTATAATTAAAATCATCATTATAACCATATTGAAAATGTAAATTTTTGGCGACCCAATAAATAAATAAGTGTTCCAGTTACGAATTATAAATAAGTTGGGTCAATAAATAACTATCGGAGGGATAGGCAGGAAGGATGTGTCGCTGCTTGGCGTACAATTCTCTTGAAATAGCCCATCTTAAGTTAATTAATTGAGGAGCTTTTTACAAAACCCAAAATACTATTTCGGAGTTTAAAAAGAGTTTTATATTTTCTGTCGTCATATCATTTTTTTGTAACATAATAGAATATACGCAAGTCGAGGTGGCGTTAAACAACTGTGATTTGTATGAAATACACTTCTGGCACGAGGGTTTACAACTCTGTAACGTAATTTTTACTACAAAAATATAAACACATATTTTTTTAAAACGCACACAGACGTTACGTCTGTGTTACAGTAGATTTTAAAGTAATTATTAAATTATAATATCGGTAATTCTGTTGATTTTTTCTCCACTAACTGGTGGAGACAACTTATTATTAAGTATTAAACTTAGGACGGGTTGTTTCAAAAAATTTGATGAGTTCATCAAATATTTGAAGTTAATTTTCAGGTTCTGTGTAAGTTCTTTTCGAGTTCTGTTTTTTTATCATCATAGGCCAGCTGCTTCACTAAACTGAAATCATCACAGAACTTGAATAGAACTTACACAGAACGTGAAAATTAACGTCAAATATTTGACGAAATCGTCAAATTTTTTTAAACAACCCGTCCTTAGTCATTCCTGTGTTTTATTTTTATGACGCAACCAAGACAGAATCCTCACGCTGGCGCTGGGCGCTGTACTGTGATACTGTGCATGTGTGTTTTTGTGTATGCACAAAATTCGTGATGGTGTCGGTGCCACTTTTCATTGTTGCCAGATGGATGGTTTTTACCATATTTCACAGTTTGTTGGGTAATTTATACATCGCATGTTTTTTTTCAAAATATCTTGAACAAGACGAGGTTTCTTACCGGTCACCAAAAATAAGTTATTTTCAGTCAGATACCATCGTTTGAAGTGAAACTTCTTTAGCCCCGTTAAGATTTGAAATTCAAATGAAACAGAAATTCAACGAAAAACGAAAGCGTCAAATTTCGCTTTGGATGCTTTGATAACGATCTCACTTTTCAAGGCTCCTTGTGGTTGAGAATGTGTGGGCGAACGCCTCACTTCAACCGCGTGTGAACTGCACTCGATTTTTTTTGCATTGGGTGGCGTAGGGAAAATCCTGGTTTCATGAAAGTAATTCTTGAAGATCAGTACGAGTTCACAATGTCTCTTATCATTATCTTTTGCAATAAAGCATATGTGAGTCCTATAATTTCAAAACCCGCTATATTCGATTTTTTGCCAAATTGATCTGGTTCACCTTTTTGCGAGGAACAAGATAAACCTAAAATTAAGTTTCAAAACCTCCCTTGATCACAACCAAAAAGCATGTTAAAACTGCAAGTGAGAAACAAAACCCGCTATATCATTCAACAAGTTACTATAAAAACCCGGAATTCAACCAATCACGAGCAGTTATTTTGCTAAGATGGCGGGTTTAGAAACTCGCGCGCCAGGTCAGTTAAGTTTTAAAAGCCTCTGTATCATGAGCAAATCACGAAGTGAGTATCAAAATCCGCTATATCCATTTTATTTATCAAAATTACTTAAATATTGCTTAACATACCGTCACCTCAGTTCTTATTTGTCCAACAGACCATTTTAGTTTTTGTTCAATCTCCACTTTAAAATTTAAAATAAAGTATTAAAAATGATAGTTAATCACTTAACTAAGAATTATTTAAACTAATGAGACCTTTACCTTTACGGATATAGCTTTATCTTAAACACCAATCATAATGTTTCATTGAAATAATGAAAGAAAACCTTCTCCTCCTGTAAAATTTTCTAATGGTCTGTTGGATAAAAAGATCTAAGGCGACGATACATTGAAAAACGAACACTTTTCAAATTTATATTACTCCAATTCATTATATAAACAATTAAGGTGCAATTATTTATTAACGCTAGAGATGTGACAGTTTTTTGCGGTTTTCTCCGAATCAGTGAAAGTTAATATAGCTAATATAAAAATTAAACGACTCATGTATCTCAATAAATGCATCTTAAAATCATTAATTTTAATATAAAGCTTTTTAAATTTTAATATTTTTATTAAATTTAAAATGTAGTTCTACAAATTAAATGCGATAACAGCAAAGCAAATTGTGGGGTAAGGTGTTTTATTTTTTTCCTATCTGAAGGAATATTTAAAAAATTTTTAGTAAAGTATTACACTACTTAAGTTCCGCTGTTTCCTTAATTGAATTCTGAATAAAAAGCTTACGAAAAACAGGCTTTACCCTGAAATATGTTTTTATTTATTTTTGGGACATGGCAACACTTCCCCCTCCGCGCCAACAGCACGTAGCACGATCAGCTGGCTTGGCAGCGAACGTTCCCGTTCCGCCACCTAGACCTAGCCGACAGTTGCTTTCAGCGTTGCATCGGAAGCTGTTCCTAGTTTGATTGTTTGATATCCGCAGTTGTGTTCAATTTGTACAGTGATAAGGACTCAGTGACACTTCCACAAAATCATCACTTATCAAAACATATTAACATTCATTGTACCGGTGAGTAAACATTATATTTGTAAAAGTGAATAAATCCTGATATTATCCCGGAGAAAAGGTGAAGAAATCATCGCAGATATGTGATGTGCTTAGTTTATCTAAGTTCAAATATTTTAGTTCCTAAATAATATTTGCAGTTTTCTTAAGTCGTTTCATTCTAATTAAATCAAAATGAGAAACTTTGTTCACAACCCCTATTTAATAAAAATTTCAACTTGTTCAAAACCTATGATTACTTGATCAACATAAATTTGATAATAAAATAAACTACTTTTAAGCTTAATTATCAAAAGAACATCGGTTTCAGTCCGGATAGACGGAAAAATATGCATTTAAACTCGATTTTCATTCAATCAAAGTTAAAAATTTTATTTGCGAAGTTTCGTTGCAAACTAAATACCCCTCAATTAGATTATCTAAACTAAGAACCTAATTACCTATTTTGTCTACGTAAATAGTTGTTTCTTGTGTTTATTGCTGAAATAATGTGTGATTTCCATAACCCTTGCTTGAAAATACGGTGGCTTTCGCGTTTAAAATACGGACGTAACTCGCGCGCAGTACGTTTAAAATACGAGCGAACTACGCGCGTAGTACGCGTGTAGTACGCGCGTAGTACGCGTGTAGTACGCGCGTAGTACACGTGTGTCAATTATTTCAACTTTTGAATTCAGAAACGCCTGGGGTTTCAAAAGTTGCGTATTACGAAGAAAATGAGTACTGCATATTTATTTTAATTGTTAATTTTATATTTGAATTTTAATGCTTATATTGTTTTCTTTAATTTAACGTTAAATAGTCAACTTAGCATGGAATGAAAAACGATATTTTTTTAGCAAGTGAATGGTTAGATGTTTTACGTATAACCATTATAAGTGTCTTTACGAAAAATGTGAAATTAAAATTTTTGATAATAGAAAATCAAAGAAATGGATGATTGTACCAGAAATCCCGGTCGTTTTTCGGGCTTTACGTGGAGTTTCTCAAAATCCGATGTTCCTCTTGTTTTAAAGATCGTGTGTGCAAAATTTCATCAATCTCGGATAAAACTAGATTTGTGTTAAAATAAAACCTGCCCGCCACAGAGCACAAACTCTCTCCTATGTATAAATAGAAAATGCGTATTATAGTAGCTTTTATACATTACTTTGTTTTTTGTCGGGTCTATTTAAATACTCTATTAAATGATTAATTCCATTATTTTTTATTGGTATAACTTTATTTTTTTTAATCTCTCCTTTACGAGTAAATTTAAATCTTATTTTTTCTGTCTTTACTTAACATAAATTTTTTTTTAATCTTTACTTTACGAGTAAATGATAATCTTATTTATTTTGTCTTATTATATCTAACACATTGAATTGATATTGTTAGGGTGTAAACGCACACTTGATTATCCATGTTTTACTGTCCTGCTTGTTATTTCAGTTGAATATTATTTTTATAATTTTAATCGACCACCGTAACACGGGCGCGTGCCTAGCATGGTGTAGAAAAATTCACAAATTATGACCATCAAAGCATTGAATAAAGACAATAAAAAAATAATAATAATCATTTTAGTATTTTGCTAACTTGCATTAAGCTTTGTTACATGTAAATGTGTGTACAACACATTTGTACACACATTTACATACAAAAGCTCCACACAGGAGCCAAAAAATTCCCTCAGGATCTACGTCATCTTTGGGGATGCTGTGTGAGGGGTCTTTTTAGGGAGAGGAAGGAGAGAAAGTTCTTGAGAGGAAACGGGTATGAGGGGTAGATAGGAATCTGGGGGTCAATGTGTCCAGGAGAGAGTTATGTGTGAATCCATCCCTCCCACTGCGGTGCAAGGCAATGGATTGAAAGTCCAGCCGTAGAGGTCTAGATTATATCTGCCTCATTTTTTATTGTTTTGTATCTTAACTACTGGAGCTTTTTTTCTAGATTATATCTAACAGAGTTTAGTTATTTAATAAGTTTATCATGAGAAATACTATTAAGAGCTTTTTTAAGATCTATGAAGATTCAGAGACATTTCAAAAATTTGTCTTATGTGTCCTGAATTATGTTTGATAATTGGGCACTTCTATTTTACTATTGCGTCTTGGGTACTTCTATTTTTCATAAATCCATATTAATTGTCGTGAATTACGTTATTTTTGTTAATAAATTCAGTCAATCTTTTTTAGATAATTGTTTCAAAGATTTTTGGCAATGTTTGGGATCAGCGATATTGAACTAATTTGTCCCTTTTTCTGGGTTGCCAGATTTTTTAATTGGAATGATGATGGTTGATTTGTTTACAGTTGGGAATATTCCGCTCTGAAGAATAATGTTTTAGTGTTTTGAAGCAAGGTGAAACATGTCAACTTTTTTAAGATATTAACGTCAAGGTTCTGTTCGTCATTGGACCAGGCGCGGCTCGTCCTAACCGCCAATAAAATTGAACAACATATTGCAGCCCATCGCATTCCTGCGTAATATTTTGAATTATAAAATTGCGCATATTCTTCAACAAAATTTAAATAAAAATTACTCTCTAAATATACACGAATTTGGTAGAGAATAACTATCACGGCCAAAAGCAATTGCTTCCCGCGCGCAATTTATATCGGCCAGGAACCGAGATACGTTACCATTCGGCCTGTTTTCCATACCATCTGCCGTGCGGAAATGAAATGACGGAAACGCCCGAAGAATTCCGAAGAAATTGTTCCGGCAAATTAACTATTTTTACGTATGGTTTGAATAAGATAGTAAATCCATTTTTTCTCCTGTGAAATGTAACGATAAGTCAACGGGTCAGCGGGTGCGATATTATCTTGATGGAGAGAGAACCGATTTGACATTGTCATAGTATAAGTGAGAAACAATAATTAATCACAATTTTTGCCACGCAAATTGCTTTTCCTGTCTGAATAAATTTGACCAGCAGCACTAAATAGTTGTTCACTAGAAACACTCATCGGTGTAGCCGACAAGAATTTCAGTGCAACCTTTCTTAAAGACAGAAGTTGACTAGAATTCCAGTAAGAATACACGTTTGCGTTTCTTTGTAACCTTGGCTCTGATAATCTTGGCTTGAATACTTTGCTCTTGTGATTAGCGATCACCATCATCCACACCAGAAGTTTCCTCTATTAAATGACCCTATAGCCCTTCTCAGAGGACGCCATTCTAGATATCAAAAAGCTGAGTCTCCAGAATGACAGCTTTCGCTTATTGTTTCGCTAACGACGTTTGCGCACGGCTTCAAATGGTTTTATGTCTCCAATGTGGCAATATCAACTTTATCAGAATTCACATACATAATTTAAAATCTGGGATCCAATAATGTTGAAGTAATTAGAGCCATATCCTTTGACATATGTAGTTTCATTTTCGGCCGAAGTTTCAACAGGATGGCAGCCAAAACGAAGCTAAGCTGAAACCCGTTTTATGCCGAAACTAGGCCGAAACCGAAACCGAAACCGAAATCGAAAGTTCAGTCGGACACTAATCTGAATTGACATTAGTTATTTAACTCGAATACAATCAATAAATATGCAACAAATGCATGCACATTTACTTATCATACATATGTCATTGGTCAAATGAGATAAAAGTTTTTAGTTGAATAAAATTTGTGATTTAAAAATTCTTGGTTTTATGACGATGGCTAAAGACGATTCATAATGTTTGCTCTTTTATATAAACATATCGATCACGCAATTTTGAAATGCTGTAAAGCACTAAATGTAGATTCTTCGGGAGAGCGAAAAGAAAGTTTAAAAAAAAATCTTATCTCCTGTTTTTAATTAATCTTATCTCCTGGACCTATAATTCAGTACTTTAAACGATAAACCACACAGCTATAGACTTAGCTCTGGACTTGCGTGATTTATTATTTAATTGAATTGAATTTTGAATTATGAATTTGTATTATGGAATAACATTGAATAGATCTTTCAGAATCCTTAATTTTTAAAATTTATTTTTACTTTCTTAAAAAAAAAATCTCTTAAAATGCACGTCATAAAAGATGCACTTATTTTCCTAAACATATTTCCTTATCGACGAAGATCAAAACAGAAAAAAGGGGAATAAATACATATTTAAATCATTTTTGAATTAATTGTCCTTTACAGCATTTCAAATTTCCGCTATCGATATGTTGGTATACAGTTAAAATATTTAATTCATGCTCATACGGCGAACGATACTTATTATTTTATTTTACTGTGAATACCGCACAAGAATCCCAACTGCTCCTGTCTGGAGCCAGTAAGACTATGGCATCCCCAATTGGGGTATATTGTGAGGCCGAAGGTAGTGGGGAGGGGAAGGAGATGAGGGAGAAGAAGGTATCTGATCTGATAAGGTACCACATCTGGTCACCAAACATTACTTAAGTCATTTCAAGAAACATTTCCATTCTGAATGGTGGTCTTACACCAAGGTGATATTGAGAGTATCTTCCACTCTGGAACGGGGCACAAATATACTATAAATTATTTAAAATGAATTATTGTGAAATAACACAAACTAATCAAATAAAATTTATTTGCGCGCGCCGGCATTTGATCCCGTGACCTACGGATTTTTTTATATTTTTTTTATGATTACCGCACAAGACTCCCAACTGCTCCCGTCTGGAGCCAGTGAGAGTATGGCATCCTCAATTGGGGTATGTTGTAAGGCTGCAGGTGGTGGGGAGGGGAAAGAGACAACCCAAATAACAAACTTAATGCAACGCTTCTGAAATACTCAACGGAAAAGTCAACGGTCTACTACATTGAATAGGAAACACTTAATTAAAAGACTTCATACTTTGAAATAGTATTGTTTCAGGCATGAATTTTGTTTGAATTTGCGGTGCCGGTCGATAAAGAAGCGAACATGTGCACAAGGTCCATAATGAGATGGCGAGTCACGAATAGCAAAACAAGTCTTTGGTCTCCAACCTCATAATCATAACGACACATTGCATTATACTGATTATACTATAAAAGGGTCCCTTTCTTAATCTTACATCACATCATTTTTAGATTTTATGACACTACAATAACATGACGTCAAATTAATGTGATGGAAATATACCGGCGTGCATTGCTCTATTACCAGGTTGTAAATATGAATAATTGTGCGTTAAATATTTTAAAATGATGTGTTTATGGTCTTCCGCTGATTTTTAATGTCAACTGAATAAATGCGAGCACATGTTACTCATCATATTCTTAGAAAATCTTCGTTTTGATGAATGAAAATAAACACTTTGACCAGAAATTGAAGCATTTAAAAAAATCTATTTTTTTATTTATACAGCTGCCCAAACCAAAAACATCAATGTTGCCAATCGGGACAATATTCAAAAGTCAACTGTCTTTGGTAAAGGTAAACTAGTAACCAAAACTAAAAAAAGTAAACCTCCACTGGTATGCTCATGTTACCGATGGTTTATAATAAAAAATAACATAATCAAAGAGAATCAATAAAGACAAATATTTTTTTAATAAATTCTATTTGTTCGTTGATTTACAAACATAATAATTACGTAAAGTCTTAGGGTATCTTCAATTTATCACGTAACAATACAAAATATTGTTTCTACAATATATAATAGCTTTTACCCGCGGCTTCGCTCGCATTGTATTGGGGGGAAATTACTGTAGCGCGTGTACTTATCACTTATAGCTGGTCCCCGGCATGCGTTGCACAGCCATTTAAATTCTTCCTGCATGTCCTTTCCCGTGCGTCCTCGTTCCCTTCCACCTTCCCCGCCTTCCCCCTCCCTCGTCTCTTCCCTCTCTGTGAACCCCACCTCCCCCTGCCTTTCCCCTTCTCCTGCCTTTCCTCTCTTCCGCTAAAATATATGAAAAGCCCTCATTTTAATTTATACAAATTTCATAACGCCTGAGCTTACCATTTTATACAGGCTTTGTTACTTGCTAATAAAGTATCTGATAAATTGAAAGAATTTTTTAAATCGGTTTAGTGGTTTAGGCGTGAAATCGTAATAAACACGCTCACTTTCGCATTTATAATATCAGTGTAGATACTAGTTTACTAGATATATTAGTTTACTATTCCTATGTAAAGACCCCTAAAAAGGACGTTAATAAATAAATATATATAAAGGTTGGTGGCTGAGTTGGCATTGCGTTTGGGTCCCATCCAGGCGTCGCATATTCGATTCCTCGGCTTGCTTAGCCCTCCATCACGACACAAGCAATATTTTCCGCACAGTGTGAACCATCACACTGAAATAAATAAATAAAACATCACATAAAATCTCCTACTACCAAGTAGGAGATTTTAAAATATTGTCGGGTTATTCGTAAACCGAAAATGTTTGTCTTTCCTTTAAAAAATTCAATAAGAAAAAAAGAAGAGTGTCCGTCGTGGAAGACAAAAACGCCCGAGAAAAAATGGTACTATCAATATAATCAAACACTTATTGTATAGTAAAATGAGGGGCACGTGATAAACGCATTCCGAAAGAAAGAAAGGGGTGTAAGAAAAATATACGACGTGATGGTTTAAAATAAGTCGGGGACGCCATAAGAAGACATGGCACGATCAGGCGAAACAAATGTATAAATCGGGTCATAAAAATCTAGAGCCACAAAAGAAGAAGAAAATTACAAACCTCCTTATCTATCCTATAACATAAAATTATTTAATTTTCGTTTTCAAAATATCTAAAAAATAAAACTATCCGTGATCTTTCATGGCTATGCGCTAGGTATTTTATAAATCTAAAGGGCCCAGACCCTTTCCTTAAAACAAATATATTGATTGATAGAAAATGGATGAAAGATAATTACACATAAGCTACCCCCCCCCCCAAGATCACCAACAGTGCTTTTCTCACCGTCCACGTCCACCGCGATAATTTCAGCACTGTTTTGCAAATCCACCTCTAATCTGGAGCCCCAAAATACCTAAAAAAAAACCCTCGACCGTGTGCAGAAACGGGCGGTCCGTTTAATAAACTCTCCTAACTTAACAAACGGATTGCAATCTTTAGAGCACAGGCGTCAGGTGGGAATTCTGTCCTTGTTCTAACGGTATTACAATGGAAGACGCTCCGAGGGACTAGCGTCATTGATCCCTCGGCACCGGTGCATAGTCGGGAAACACGCCAAACACGCGCCCAACATTTGTACACGGTTGACCCATTTGTACACCCTCCACACAGCATCTTTAAAGATGACATAGGCCCTGAGGGAAATTATATTCCTCGAGGCCTCATGTGGAGTTAATGTAAAAAAAAAAAACAAACAGTGATAAGGTATAAAATTTCGCAATACACTAATGCCTCACCACTTGACCACCTGACCACCTGACCACCTGACCACTTGACCACCTGACTATTATTACACCTCGAAACATGTGTAGTAATACAAAAAAAACGAGTTGGATCATAATATATTTTGTGTGGTGGCTGGACATTTTAGGTTTTTCTAGACACATTCATTTGTAGTGAATGGTATTATTAATGGTTCCTTAATTGATATTATGGTAGCGGCATTTTATGATTAAAACCGTTGCCTTCATTATAAAATTAGCACCCTTGAGGTGATAGGTACATTGTAGTGTCGGTTGGTTATTATTGTGGTGGTGTAATTGTGATATAAGAAGGTTTTTTTTGTTATATATTTATTTTATTTATTTATTTATTTTGAGAAACATTACATATTACATTGTTATAATGAGCTTTGGCTGTCCAACTAGGCAATTTGCCCGTTTTAGAACAGTCAAAATGAACAGATATTTTACATGTAAATAGTGTGTTGACTATAATATTGTCTTAAACTTAAATATAACACTTGATAAATAATATTAAGGTTTTGATGGTAGATACAAGAAGTAACTTATAAGTGTAAATTATATATTTATCAATAGAAAATAAAATATAGAGAAGAGAAATAACAAGAACATTCCAAAAGAAAAATAAAAAAGTGTTTTTTTAATTTTTTATTAGCACTTATGCTCTTCAAGAAATTTTAGTATTGATTTTGATGAATTAATCAACTCGAAAATCAAAAGATGGGTAAGAAAAAAAAATAATGGATTAAAAAAGAAAAAAGAAAGTAGAGAAAAGAAAATGCAAAGAAAATTTTTTTTTGTAGTTTTTAAACTTAAATTGTATAAAAATAATATTAAGGTAAGAAATACCAATATAATACCAGTATATATGAATGTCAACAAAAAAGAAAATTTAATGGCTGTTGTTTAACATATTTTCGCATTCAGTTGTCCCCAAGACCAGAAGCCAATCATTTACCAGATTACGCAGAATGCTATCACTTTTTGATTTCCAAGCATCGGGTATAAGATTAAGCAATTTAGGGCCTAAGTACGAAAATTGTCTTTGAGCTAAGGATGAATAAGGGGTGGGAGGAACTACTGGGTTCCTCTTTGCATGTCTGGTGTCATGATAATGGTCTATGGAAGTGTAGTGGAGCCGCTGTTTTTGGGTATGTATTATGATTTTTCTAATATATAATTGCCTTACATCAAGAACATGAAACTCTTCGAACAATGAATCGCTGGGGTATCTGAACGGTTTTTTGAGTATGACTCTTAGAAGTGATTTCTGAGATTTTGCTAATGGATCAAGTATTGTTTTAGTACAACCGCCCCAACCTAAGGATGCATAATCTAATATGGAATTACACATGGCAAAGTAAATTCGTTTCATGTCTTTTACGCAGAGAATATTTCTAATTGCCATGAAAAGATGTATAAGTTTCCTGACCTTTGCGGAAGTTAGGTCTGTATACGAACATGAAATTCGTTAGAGTAAATTTTAGATGGAGTTGCCGTATAATGCCGATAATTTTAATAATTTTCTTCAGTCTGTAATTGTGGACTGAACTGATGCCAGACTGTGCGTGTAACACCCGTCTTAGAGATGGCAAACGGTCTGATAAGAACAAATAGTCAATCTTTGGACACGATCAAGTATTTTGTAAGTAGGGGATTCCGAAGCTGGTTAATTCTGAAGAGAAGTGTCGGTGAAATCAAGGTAGAAAGCCTGGAGGAACCAAGCATGAGGATGAGTAGTTGCTGCTACACGTTTGAATTGACATTTTGGATTTGTTTCAAGAACCTCTTTTTAAAGGACACTTTTTTTTATTTTTTATTTATTTACATTTTTACCAGTTTGTCGGCAGGTACATAAAGACAATATTTTATGCAATTACATGGTACATTTTCAAAACGGTGTATATGTATAATGTTGAAGATAAAATAACGAGTAGATAAATTGTTTAAATTAGTGAATAGTATAGGTATATGTAAGTAGCAGTTCAAGTTTTATATAATAAACGTGAAAAAATTATTTAGTATAAACAAATTAATATAATCGACCCGATATAGAATAAATAGTTACATACAGGGTGTTAAGGGACGTACTTGACTTACTTTAACCAGTGATTCCTGACATTATTTGGAGTAAAAAATGTAAATAAAATTTTGGTCTCCGGGGACATTTTTGATGTTTTTTTTTTTCTACAAAAGCATAAAAAAATTATATATGTTGGACAGTTGGAGGGGGGGGGGGGGTAAGGGGTGGGTCGGCTACTCGGCGTAGTGACCAATGACGACACGTGGAATTTTTTTTTTGTTTGATTTTGAAGAAAAATTTTCATACAGCTTTATGTAAGTTTATTAACCTGAATGAATTCAATATTTAATTTGTTTTAGTGATCTAAATGAGTCCAATATTTAATTTGTTTTATTATTTTCCCATTAGATTAACCGAAATTTCTTATCCATTTTAACTATTACCGGCACAAAGCACTCTTTTCAGGGTGAATTGCCTAAAACCAAAAAAAAAAAAAAATTTTTTGAAAAAGAAAAAAAAGTCATCAAAAAAAGTCACCGGAGACCAAAATTTCATTAACATTTTTTACTCCAAATAATGTCAGGAATCACTGGTTAAAGTAAGTCAAGCACGTCCCTTAACACCCTGTATATACGACGTATTACAAAATTTCGATTTCCTTCGAAAGTGAATTGTGATACTAAAGTTTTTCGATTTTTTTTAAATGTAAATACCCTAAGAGTCAACAAATACTCTCACAAGAGTCCCAACTGCTACCGTCTGGAGCCAATGAGACAATGACGTACCTAATTGTGGGGTATGTTATGAGGCTGAAGGTAGTGAGATGGAAAGATCCTGACTATTCAGATCTGGTCACCAAACACGGCTATAACTATTTCAAAGCCATTAACAGCCCATTACCCAAAATACAGGGTCTTTAAGGCCACTTGTTTCACAGATTTTGAACAATTCATTAAATTTCATAGTTATTAAATTTTAGATTCATCAAATTTTCAAGTTCTGTAAGCCCGCTGTCCGCTTAAATTAGAGTTTAGAAAACTCTAGTTTAAGCGGGAAACTGGTGAATCGGCATCACATTCGGGGTCAATTTCATAGTTTAACTTTTTTTTTATTTTAAGTTTTCGAGTAAATCAAGTCAAAGTTGGAAATATTTTTGCGAAATTAAAAATAAAATGGTCGCTGGGAAATAATGAATATCCGCCGCTTAATTTATTTTATAATGCGTCGAATTTAATGTTTCAAAGACCCAATCATTTCTGATTACGTCTAAAAGGGATCGACGTGAAAACCTAGTCTCCTTCAACGGAATCAATCTTCCCAACAGGTCTTCCATTGATATGCTTGATGTAATTCTAAGTGACCAGCTCAGGTACGGGGGCACCATAGAAGTCAGAGTAAAGTTAGCCTCTCAGAAGCTGGGCATACTGTACGAGGCCCGCAGATAATAGTACCTTTAACACACAAAGTTCGAAGCGGGACGTGCTCCGCGCCACTTCAGGCCGCCGCGCAGAAAAGTCTCACAGTGAACTGCGCTGTAAACCGTTATCTTACTTTCAGTCTTTACTTTGTAACCGCTCCGAACTCTGTGTGTAAAGGGTACTATTATAATAATGCACAATTGCTAACTCTGTACATACCGCAAGTGAGCCCTTCGGTTGAATTCCGGTACGGTCAGCCACTGTTATTCAACTACCACAAAAAGTAAGTTGAGTTTAAATGGAAAGGTTTAAATCAATCACACTAAAATAATCTTACATAGTATACTCCTCTGAGTCCTTTTTGTGCTTAAAATTTCTTCTTCGACGGCAGCCGCTTGTGGGAAAAATGAAATAGTATATGTATGTTTGTTTATCATATAATTTACATATAAAGAGAATGGTATTTTCGTCTCTTCCTCTTCAATATAAAATATATGGAAAAGAAAAGAGACAAATTATCCGCTTGTTTCCTATAAAATAATTGTTTAAAACAGTCGCGAATTAGGATTGGCAAAAACAACAATTTATTTATTATTGAAATAGTTGGTCAGTATTTTAAAATAAGAAATCCACTCGTAAATTAACGTTTCTTAAATATTATTTGATTTTATTTATTAGCGTTATAAACAGTTTTTGTAAATTCATATATGATAGTGATAAGAATATGTATGTCATTGATCAATAAAATAACGACAAATTGAAATTTAAAACCATTTTACAAAAATACACAACAATCTACCTATAACTGATGTAAACAATTCAGATAAAGTGCATATTCTTACTTAAATCTACAAAAATTGTTAAATGAAATTTTTCGAAGGTTTACATATAAATTTTAATGGATATGAATAATTTCTTTCAGGAAGTGATTTTATTTAAATTCGAACTGCTTAAAATACGAGAGAAAATGTGGTGAACTAAAAAAAAGAGAAATACAGAAATCACTGAAATACTAAGTTTTGTAATACATGTGGCATTCGATCGAGCTATTTTTTATGAATTCTGTGAATTTTGTAAGGTTCGTGTTAAACACATCGATATTTGGGCATAATCTGTTAAATGTGCTAAAGCTTCATCTTATAAAAAATACATTTTCAAGATAATTTATATAAAATGTGTCCGGAGATCGAGTAACTAACTCTTAATGGACATCTGAAATCAATATTTTTTAGTAAGTATGGGCAAAATAATTTTTGGTTCTTTAGGTTTACTCGACGACCTCCGTGGTCGAGGATAAAGCAGAAACTAGCAATTCGGTGGTCGCTTAAAAAAAGTTCCCTCGGGACCTGGGTCATCTTTGGCCTTGCTGTGTGGAGATTCTTTTGTGAAAAGGAGTTAACCTTAAAAAGACCCAATTTGAAGGATGGAGGACGACACAGAGGCCGGCAAATCGTTCTACAACCGAGCTGTTAAACTCAAGAACGAGTAATAACGACCTGTTCTCATGTGACAAATATCAACTGTGTACAAATGTTGGGCGTACATTTAAAAATTATTTAAAATAGTATATAGTACATTGGCGGCAGCTGCCATTCAGTACTGAAACATAGTTTGAAATTACTTTAGCCGTGTTTGGTGACGAGATCTGAATAGCCAGATAATACCCCATCTTCCTCTTCCCATCTCCTTTCCCTGCATATAACTTTCAGCCTCCAACACACACCAAAAGCCCTCCCAAACACCACAAACGGGAATGCCATGGCCTTACTGGTTCAAGACGGTTGGGAGTGATTGAAACTATTTTGCGGTACTCCCTTTAAAAAAAATGTTTTTAATTTTTTTTACATCGCATTCACTTCACTCAGAAGACCCGGAGGAAAATTATTTTCCTCCAGACCCTATATCATATCTGAGGAAGGTGTGTGGATTGTTTTTTTTTGAGGAGAGGAAGGAGTGATTATGGGTAAGAGATGCTTGTTGTAGGAAAGAGAAAACATAGAAGCCGGTAAATTGTTTTACAGCCGAGCTGTTGAACTCAAGAATGAGTACGGATATCATTCCTACCTGACGCCTGTGCTTTGAAGATCGCAATTCAGTTGTTAAAATTGGGGGAGCTATCAAACGGAATGCCCGTTTCCGCACAGAGGTTTTTTTTTGTATTTTCGCTTATTTACGAAATTTGACCGTTATTAATTTAATGTGCAATGTTTTTTTTGTGATTTGATGCATAAGTAAAAAAATATATATTAGCATTCTGCACCCCTTCTCTGTATAAACTATAAGTGTGCGAAAATTAATACTCCTCCGTCCAAGCGATTTTCGTAAAAAGAGGTACAAAGTTTTTGCTTAACGTATTAATATACTGATGATGATGATGATGATTAAGACCAGAGGTGGTTGCCAAATTCAACAGTGAAGCGCGCTTACGATTTATACAGGGTTTGCAGTTGGAGTATATCGAGAATATAAACGAGAAAAATTTTCACGTCATTTATAATAATTCAATAAACTTTTATTGTTAACTCTACGCGTTGCATTCTAAAACCGGGAAGTGATCTAAAAATATTTTTTTTTCTACATTATTCTACATTAGTTCCACACAGGAGGCCCTGAAGAAAACAATTTGAGGATGCTGTGTGGAGAATCTTTTTGGGTAAATGAAGGAGAAGAAGTTCTTGGAAGGAAAAAAGTATGAGGGGTGGGTTGGAATCTGGGGATTAATGTGTTCAGGAGTGACAGACGTATAAATCCATCCCTCCCACTGCGGTACAAGGCAAAGGATCGAGAGAGTCCGGCTGGAGAGATAAAAAGGTCTCTCTCATCCAGTCTCTTCCGATCCGGCTCGCCAAGCAGTAGGTGAGCAAAGACCTAGAGAACCTCACCCCATGAACTCGCGCACCGCCGCTAAGTCACCAACCACTTTTTTTTTAATTCCAAAAAAAAAATTACATTTTCACTCATTTAACATTTGGGGTGACCTGTGGTAGGGGTGTTGGCTATCCAATAAAAGGTTCCCGGGTCGGCGGTACTTATACCCGCTTCTCAAATTGAAAAAGGTTTAATAGGTAAAAAAAAAATTCGTGTGATTAAATAAATAATTTATTTTTTCCCTAGAGTTTGGCACTGGTATCACCGTGTGCACTTCTTTACTCCCCTCTCCTCCAAGGCAAAAACCTGTGGGCGTTGGGCGTCCGCGCGTCCGGCGTATGCACACGCCACGATCCGGTCACTCGGTCAGTCCTACTCCAGCCGTCGCTTACCGCGAGCGTTGTCGTTTCGGAATTTCGCAGAATTTTACTTGTTTGATCAGACGATACCCACAGCGGCGTGCGATCTAATATCAGTGGTAAAAACTCAAGTGCAGTGACTTAAAACAATTAAATTACCCGTCATAGTCGATCAAATCAGTTCCTGCCACGTGCTCCTGTGAGTTATCAACTCTGTTGTTTTGGAAAAGAGAGACCAGTCAATATATTTGTCCAACTGAACAGGGGAACCGAATTTGTCAAATCTGAATATTAACGTTTAATACTAATCTCTTTGAATTGCCTATCAAATTCTCTTAAAAAAAATCGTTTGCAATACTTCGTATCCCATTTTCATTGACTCATCACCATTTTCCAAAGCACCACAATTATTTTCTTGAAAAATCGAATAAATCCGTAAATTTCCTCCGAGAACAAATTAAAACGTAGCCTTTTCACTTCGTCGTGAGTGTTCCATTATATTTCGTGATTCAGTTCTAATTTACTTAAGTTTATCAATAATATTTGCAGATTCCTTTAGTTGCATCATTTTAATTAACGAAAATATTCAATTAACGAAAATATTTAATTAACGAAAATATCAACGGGTCAGCAGGTGCGATATTATCTTGATGGAGAGAGAACCGATTTGACATTGTCATTATTAGTTTTTGTGACCTTTTGTTTGTGTGCATTTTTGTCACATATTGCAAACTTCATTTAAAAACTCATGATTGTCCCCGCGCCACAAAGAGAAACGTTTACTATGTGTTGTTATTGTGTTATTATTCATTATATAGAAATATTCTGATATCGTTGTTTATAGTAATAAATAAATTTCGTTGACTTTTTAAAATTAGTGATGTAATAATAAATACGGACTATATTAAAAATAACCAAATGAACCGTGAAAATAAAAGCAGAATTAAAGCCACTGGCCCGCCCAAACTACATTCAATTATCAACCAAAATTATAAATCCGCAAAGAAAACTTTTACACAAAATTGTAATATAATAAATGGATAATTTGTATAGCGCCCTTTTTTGTGAATCAACCTCAAGGAAACTGTACGAGTTACGAGTTACAAGGCCCTGTTTAATTTTATTATTATTTGTTTACCTACTTTTGTTTTACGTTTTTTACGAATTACTTGGTGAACCGCCAAAAATTTAAAACACCGGCCGCGCCTGCATTGGACGGCATTTTTTGTATTAGATTTGCAAGGTAGGCAAAAGTCTATATTTGCAAAGAAGTTGTTGAATACATGGATATAAGCGGCAGCTGATGGATTTTCTTTGCATCGTTTTGTTGATATCGTTATGTGTGATACTATGATTTTTTTTTCTTATCTACGATTTCATTTATAACATGCCAGAATTATTTGCATCGTTGCTTCTAATTTTTCCCAAAAATAGTTTTCTTTTGTGTTTTTTTCATTAAATACGTAAGTTTGATTTTGTATGTTTTTAGGTACTCTTTAGGGTTTCATTTGTAGGTTGTCAGATTAATATTAAAGTGCTTGTCTGATTGATACCATTAATCCAAAAGTTATCCATGTTTTAACCGGTTTGAATTTTGATGATTGTTTTCTGGAATATGCAGTACTTTTGTGCATTGATAGTTTTTTTTTTCAAATAGTTCGAAGCATTTGTTTAAACTTTTAGTTTAACTTTTTTTCTTAATAAGATCAATCAAATGCTGATTAAACCAGGCAGGGTATTGATTTTTCGATTTAGTAACATCTTTTTTTTTAAATTTGGCAATTATTTCCCACAATTTTTCATTAAACAATAGAACCATGCTATTCATATTTTTATTTTTGAAAAAAGTTATCCAATTATCTATAATAGATCCTATCGACATTCATCACAGTGTCCCCTTCCTGAAATAATATTTTGAACCATTTTGATTAATTTCTAAGAATTGATGTTTATTTTGTTATATCTTAATTTCAAATGAAATGAATGATGATGTTCTGATTTAGGCCGGCTCGGGAGAGACTGGTTGAGATAAGCCTTTTTATCTCGACAACAAAAGTGTATTGACTTATTATAAACTAGCCTTTTTACCTGCGGCTTCGCTCGCATGGTATTAGGGGAAAATTACTTTACCGCTTGCACTTATCAATAACCCCCCCCCCCCCCCGCCCCCTCCCGCATTCGATACATTCATTCTCGATACATTCGGTTTAATCTTTACCCAAATTTCATAATGCCAGAGCTCACCAGTAGTAAAAAAAATGTATCCTATTTGGTTCAGTCGTTCAGAAGTTATGCGCGTACCAACATTTAGAAGATTCATTTTTATTTATATAGATAGATAGATACTAACTATGAAGCCTGAAATTAAAAAAAAACCCAGCTTCCTACCTACCCCTTAAACCATTTTCCTTCTCAGAACTCTCATCTCCTTTCTTTCCTTAAAAAAAAAAACCTCCACACAGCGTCCTCAAGATGACATAGGCCCTGAGGGAAATTATTTTCCTCAGGGCCTCCTGTGTGGAAGAGACCCTGTGTAAAGTGGCGCGCCCTTTTGTTGAATTTGGCAGCCACTTCTAGTCTGGCTCCCCAAAATACTTTAAATACTCCAAGGAACTAGCACCTGCGATCCCTTCGGCACCGTTGCAAAATTGAGAAACACGCCAAACGCGCGCCCAACATTTGTATGTGGTTTGCATTTGTGTAGCGTGCAAATGCTACGTGCTTCAGTTTAACAGCTCGGCCGTAGAACGATTTTCCGGGTTCTGTGTTTCCTCCTTCCTACAACAAGTATCTCTTCAAGACCCATTTCCACTCCTTCCGCTCCTCCACACCATCCCCAGAGATGATACATGCCCCGAGGGAAAAGAAATTTTGGGGTGTGTTACGAAGCTGAATTTTGAGTGGAGGAGAAAGAGATGGGATGAGGAAGGTAGGGAATTACCTGAATTTTTAAAGCTGGACACCAAACACGTCTAAAGTAATTTCAAGCAACGTTTCAGTTACACCAGGGTGATACTGAATACTGAGAGCATCTTAAATTAATATACTTTTTTTTTAATTTTCGTGCGCAGCATTTGTACTCAGTTGACATTTGTCACATGATAATAGGTCATTCCTACGACTCATTCTTGAATTCAACAACTCGATTATGGAACGATTTGCCGGCCTCGGTGTTTCCTCCCTTCTTCAACTTTGGTCTCTTTAAGACGCGTGTTCACTCCTTCCTTTCCAAAATAGACCCTCCACACAGCAACCCCAAAAATGAAATAGGCCCTAAAAAGGCCCAAAGAACAAAAGACCAACGCCTTCTGGATAAATAGATACCCGGCCACGCTGATGGAAGTTTGGCAACGTTGTACAAGTCATATTTCTATTTCCCACACGACGTGCGCGTTGTTTACACTGTGATGATGGTTTTGATTGAAAATATTACGATTTCTCAGTTTTTAATCATTGATGAATAAAATTTTAATCTTACTTCACTACACTTGCTAGCTGCAGCTCCTTGTTTTTTAGGGTCCACGGCCGGACACTCAACTCCTGTAATTTTAGAATTATAAAAAATAAAATAAAAAATTATTTTAAATAATAACTGGGAAAAAGTTTGTTGGATTTTTTCAATATATTAATTTTTGGCCGAATGGCGCACTTCCAAAGTGAAAAGTAAAAAATTTGCCTTAAAAATCATCAGGTAATTGTTAATAACAAACGAACTATGCAATAAAAAAAAATCCTACGTATTTTTGAAGATATATTCAATATTTCAAGTAAATCGGTTGAAAATTGTCTGAGTTACGTTTCCGGCAAACTTAAAAAATGCTGTTTTGAGAAACACGCGTTTGAAGTTTGAGTGGTAGTAATTTTGCAATACCTTCAATCTGCGATGCCCGCAACATACAATTGGCTTTCTAGATTATCGTCCTGCTCTTGCTTTTCTTTTCTGCTTGATATTTATTTCTTTATTTCTTTCTTTCTTCACGCCTTGAAGTGTTTTACGTGTATTATAGTTACATAAGTTATTATAGTTAGATAAGTTATTTAACATTGTATTAAAAATTATTAGTAGAATTAAAAAGAAATGAAAATATTAGCATAATAATTATAAAATTTATGTCAGAATTTTAAAATTTTCTGATATAAATTTTGGTAAAGAATAAATGAAAATATCAACGGAACTGAATTTATTACCAAGCCTATGTAGTCTTTGGATTGGGGAGTTAATGAAAAAGTTAGTTTTTGGCGGATAAACAAAGAATAGTTCTAGAAGTCTCGTGTCACGACTTGGTACTCGTAATGTTATTAATTTTGTGCGTCAAGTGCTCCATTAACTAATTTGAATAAAAGTACCAGATCGCTCTTGGTTCTTCTACACGATAAGTCAGTTAAATTAAGTAGTTTCATTAAATTATCATAATTAATTTGTTCAATGGGTATAGAGAGTTTGAAATGAATGAATCTTAAAAATTTATGTTGAACTCTCTCAATTTTTGATTGATGTGTTTTATAGTATGGGGACCAAATAGTTGAATTGTATTCCAAATTACTTCTAACTAAGGCAGTGAAGAGAATTTTAAATGAATAAAGGGACGTCAAATCTTTAACTGTTCTTAAAATAAATCCCAAACATTTCATAGCCTTATTAATAACTTCATTAATGTGTGGAACAAATGTTAATTTTTCATCAAATACAATACCCAGGTCCTTGATTTGAGACAACTTTTTGATACTATAATGAGACATAATAGGATTTTTGTTTCTACAGAAAGATATAAATTGACACTCATCAATATTTAAAAACAGTTCATTATAATTACACCAATCCTGTAAGCGATCAAGATTAGATTGATTGATTTATATTAAAGCGATCCTTGTGTCTTTTACCCGTTCAAACAGCGATTTCTCTGAATGCTTTAGTCGCTGTTTGTCGATTACTTTTGTACTAAGTACTATGTACTAAAATTCGAAAATCGAGTACTTAGTGATTTTTTCCGACCATAACGTTTTGGGACATCATTTTTGAGGTCAGGATTGTCTTAAAAAATAAAAATAAAAACGATTTCTCGAAAATCCTAGGGTGGCCTAACCCCTTAAATGTTATAAATGATACTCAATAAATAAATAACGAATTATGTTTATTTTTTACATGTTGTTTATTTTTTACAGGTTGGACTACATCCGACCCTACCATCCCCCTCCCCGTGGGTGGATGTTATATTCTAATACCAGCATCGCATAGGACTCTCATTCAGCGAGTAATCTGTATCGTCTACGCTTCATCATGGCCAACATAATGTCAGTGTTCGTGTTCCTCATCGTGTGCTATTGTATCGTTTCATGTTCAGCTGAACATGAATGTGAACCAAGTAATGACAACCAAAACGTTCATTTGCGCGTCAATAGGACGCTGAATTTTAATGAAATATTCCTTCCTCCAAAAATTCCTCTTAAAAAATGCAATTGCGATTGTACAAATCCCGGAGAAAAATCAGTGCCTACCGGAACAGTAATCCGTACTCATAAAATATCCATATTGTCGTACAATTTTAATAAAACTAAATATGAAAAAACGGACACATTCGATCATAATGAAGAAGAACCATCCGGTTGCAAGTGCCAGAACCCCAATAATACCTCAAGATCTAAAAACACTGGATTATCTAGGACATCTAGGAAGCCGTCCAAACACACCGAAGAGGCAGCGTATACAACAGTCAAGAATTCTAGAACCACAGTTCATTCAGCAGCATCTTGCTTCTCTTCTACATTCGTTGTGCGATGCCTGTTGTTATTCGCAGGATTCATTGTAATCTACCTGTTATACGTCCAGTGATAATCATTACTATTAGTTCTGCTAAGTAATTAATATTACGCGTGGCAGCTATTTTGCCATCTTTATGATAACTATTATTGAATATATTATAAAAGAAACACTTAAATATCCAAATATAATTATTAGTTCTTCAAACACACCAAACTCATTTTGTGGCATCATTTTAATTAAAAATAACTAGTATTCTAGCACTTTTATTACTTTGATACAACCGACATGTTTATTGAGCAATGCTCACTTCGACACGGTTTACATAAAACTATTTTAATTCCGGTTTTGCTTATCACAAGCATCATCAGGGTATAAATTAAACTGTAAAAAAAGAAATACATTTAAATTTAAAATAAATTAATAAATAAAAAAGTAATAATAAAAATATAAGTGCTTTTCTCTATATGCTAGTATTCCAAAAAGAGTATTGATGAGTTTGCCAAATTAATTTGCATTTATTAAAAAGCTCAAAAATGGCTGTTTTAATTTTGTGTTATATAATATTTTTAATTTTGTGTTGTGTTGTATATATAAATATTTATATTTATTTGTAGACATTTAGGAAAAAACTATCTTTAGTAATAGCTGAATGACGCAGATTTTTTTTTTTTTTTACATTAACTCCACACAGGAGGCCTTGAGGAAAATAATTCCCCTCAGGGCCTATGTCATCTGGGATGCTGTGTGGAGGGTCTTTTTGAGGAGAGGAAGGAATGAACATTGGTCTTGAAGAGACCCATGTTGTAGGAGGGAGGAAACACAGATGCCGGCAAATCGTTCCATAGCCGAGCTGTTGAACTCAAGAACGAGTCGAAAAAACGACCCGTTCTCATGTGACAAATGTCAACCGTGTACATATGTTGGGCGCGCGTTTGGCGTGTCTCCCGACTATGCACCGGTGCCGAAGGGATCAATGACGCTAGTTCCTCAGAGCATCTTCCATTGAAATACCGGTAGAACATGGATAGCATTCCCACCCGACGCCTGTGCTCTAAAGATTGCAACCCGTTCGTTAAGGTGGGAGAATCTATCAAACGGACCGCCCGTTTCTGCACAGAGTCGAGGGTATTTTTCAAGTATTTTGGAGCTCCAGACCAGAGGTGGCTGCCAAATTCAACCGTGGGGCGCACTTGCGATTTGTACATGAAACGCTTTTCCTATAAACTCTATGTTAACCTTTCGCTACACTTTTCCATCAATTTCTGCTGTAACTTCAAGACTTACTTTATTTATTACAAAAAATTGACAAAAACAAAAAAATTTTAAAACTACTTTAGTATTTTCAAAGAAATCTATATTTTTATATAATCACTTGAAAATTTACATTTTTTTTATTGTTTTTTTTATTCTTTATAACTTTATTTATTCTCATTTCTTTGTACATATAATGTACTAGCTGGTACCCGGCATGCGTTGCCATGCCATTTAATAGATAAATTGTTTTCTCCTGCGTGTTCTTTCCCATTCGTCCCGTTCCCCTTCCGCCTCCCCTTCCTCTCCCGCGTCCTCTTCCCCTCTCGCGTTCCCACTCCGCCTCTTCCACCTTCCCTCCCCCCACTCCACTACCCCTTTCCCCGTCCCGCGAACCACCCTCCCAAGCTCCCCTCCCCCCTCCTAGGTTCCCCCTCCCAGATTCCCCTCCCCCTCCCGGGTTTCCCTCCTCCCCCTCCCGCGAACCCCCTACCCGAGTCCCCCTCCCGCATTTCATGCATTCTTTCCCGGTACATTCAGTTTTCAAACAGCTCGAATGCCACCTTTTGCATATTTCATAATGCCAGAGCTCACCAGTAGTAAAATCCAATTAGGTGCAGTCGTTCGTAAGTCAAGCGCGTAAATACATTTCGGCGATTCATTTTTTAGAGATAAATAGTAACTACGATGCCCGAATTAAAAAAATATATATATATCAACATGGTTTTCACGGCAACGATTTGTTTTGCTTTTCTTCTGACGTTAGCAATAACTCGCCATTTTCGACAGAAAACGTAAAATAAATATAATATATTAATATTTATAATTTCGTAACGCCAGAACTTACCATTATTTATAGCCTATATTACTCGCATATAATGTAGCTTTCTATTGGTGAAAAAAATTCTAAGATCGGTTTATTAGTTTATGCGTGAAAGCGTAACAAACAAACACACGCAGTTTCGCATTCATAATATTAGTATAGATTTAGAATTTTAGGGTAGGTACTTTCTATTACATAATTCAATTTTACCAAATTCTGACACAGGCATTTAAATACAATAGCGAGTTCCCGGCATATGCTATGCCACTCAATAAAGAAAAAAATTCGCTCTACTAACCCTTTCCCATTCGTCCCAGATGATGCCAGAACTCACTATACACATATAGAAACCATCGCGGGCTTGCACACATCAAATCCCCAAAGTTTTATCGCAATCGGATGAACGGTTTAGCAACGCAAAACCTCACACACATAGACAGAAACAAACACATTTTCTATAGATCAGTAATTTTAATATCAAAAATGTCAGTTGAGCATTTTTAAATTTTTTTAAAGGAAACATTAAAAAAATTTGAATTTAATTTTTTTTTTGTAATTTCTAATAAACCATATATTTAAGCGTATTTCACCACCTTTCAAAACCAGTATTTAGTTTTTGGATACGTTTACAAATATTCCATTTATTTGAATTTTTATTGCAAAGTCGATATATATCGAAACATTTATACCTTTTGACAAAATACGCCAAATTTTTGAGGGGTTAAGCTTTGAGCTTTAACCTTAAGCTTTGAGCTTTAAGCTTTGAGCTTCAAACTTTGATATTTAAGCTTTGAGCTTCAAGTTTTGAGCTTTAAGCTTTGTGATTTAAGCCTTGAGCTTTAAGCTTTGAGCTTCGAGCTTTGAGCTTTAAGCTTTGAGCTTCGAGCTTTGAGCTTTAAGCTTTGAATTTAAGTTTGGAGCTTTAAGCATTGAGATTAAAGCTTTGAGCTTCTAGCTTTGAGGTTAAAACTTTGAACTTTAAGCTTTGAGCCATAAGCTTTGAGCACTATGCCTGAGCTTTAAGTTTAGAGCTTTAAGCTTAGAGATCAAAACCTTCAGCTTAAAGCTTTGAGCTTTAAGCCTTGAGCTTAAAGTTTTGAGCTTTAAGCTTTGAGCTTCAAGCTTTGAGCTTTAAGCTTTGAATTTAAGTTTTGAGCTTTAAGCATTGAGATTAAAGCCTTGAGCTTCAAGTTTGAGCTTGAAACTTTGAGCTTTAAGCTTTGAGCCATAAGCTTTGAGAACTATGCTTGAACTTTAAGTTTAGAGCTTTAAGCTTTGAGATTAAAGCCTTGAGCTTAAAGCTTTGAGCTTTAAGTTTTGTGATTAAGGCTTTGAGCTTAAAGCTTTGAGCTTAAAGCCTTGAGCTTAAAGTTTTGAGCTTAAAGCTTTGAGATTTAAACTTTGAGCTTTAAGTTTTGAGCTTTAAGCTTTGAGCTTCAAGCTTTGAGCTTTAAGCTGAGCTTTTAGCTTTAAGTTTTGAGCTTTAAGCTTTAAGTTTTGTGTTAAAGCCTTAAGCTTAAAGCTTTGAGCTTAAGGCCTTGAGATTTAAGCTTTGAGCTTTAAGTTTTGAGTTTCAAGCTTTGAGCTTTAAGCTTTGAGCTTTTAGCTTTGACTTTAAGATTAAAGCCTTGAGTTTCAAGCTTTGAGCTTTCAGCTTAAAGCTTTGAATTTTAAGCTTTAAGCTTTTAGCATTAAGCCTCGTGCTTTGCGCAAAGCTCAAAGCTTAAAGCTCAAAGCTTAAAGCCGAAAACATAACGCTCAAACATTAAACTTAAAGCTTAAAGCTCAATCTTAAAGCTCAAGCTTTAAGCAAGGTTCACAGTTTAAACGTCAAAGTTTAAGCTTAATATCAAAGCTCTAAACTGCTTAAAACTCAAAGCACAAAGCTTAAAAATAAAGCTCAAAGCTCAAAGTTAAAGCTCAGTACACAAATCTCAAAGCACAAAGTTTAAAGCTCAAAGCTCAAAGCTTAAAGTTAAAGCTCAAAACACAAATCTCAAAGCACACAGCTCAATACTTAAAATTCAATATCAAATCTTAAAGTTCAAAGCTTAAACAACACGTAAAGCTTAACGTTGAATGCATAAAGTTCAAAGCTTAAAGCTCAAAAATCAAAGCTCAAAGCTCAAAGCTTAAAGCTAAAACTCAAAGCACAGCACGGCTTGCGTTGCAATGCAAAGAAATCAATTGATTCTCCTTGAATGTCCTTTCCCGTGCGTCCCCGTTCATCTCCCGAGTCCCCTTCCCCTTTCACGTTTCCCTTCTACCTTCCCCGCCTTCCCATCCCTCGTTTTTCCACCCACGTATCCCACCTCCCCCTCCCCCCTGCCTTTCCTCCTTGCCGCTAAAATATATGTAATAAGCACATTTTCATTAATTCAAATTTAATAACGCAAGAACTTGCCTTTATCCTTTGCGGGCGTGCGCACAACAAATCACCAAAGTTTCATCGCAATCGGATGAACGGTATGGCAGCGCATAAAATACGAACAAACAAATTTTAATTTTTATATATAAGATAGGAAAGATTTGATTGTTTGTTGGTGTCCTCTCGTACGGTCCGTACCCCAGTGACGCTTACATCGTATAATACTTACAATTTTAAACTCGTGATATCTTTCAGATGGGATGTCCGAATTGAATAATTCAAAAAGTAATATAAAGGCATTGAAGTAGTCTCGAATATAAAATAATTTATTTTGATAAAAATCAATACGAAGATACAAATAAAGAGTCTTTTCTAGCGGCGGCATTTCAATTAAATTTTTAAAATAAAAGAACACTTATTGTGGCGTAACTATAATAGCTAGACATATGCTGTTGCAACATTTTTTGTAGATAATGATGTGTTCTGCAAAGTCGTAGTACATTATTTTATTCTATCATCAATGGTTTTCGCAGCGCACGCGATGTAAAGAATATTTTAGGTAATTTTTTTACACCTTGGGTTACATTATTGGAGTTTTAGTAAGGATCGCTAATTTTTTTTAAATTATAATATAGCCTATGTTACCCGGGAATAGTGTAGCTTCCCAACAGTGAAAGAATTTTTCAAATCGGTTCAGTAGTTTCGGAGCCTATTCGATGCAAACAAACAAACAAACAAACAAACAAACAAACAATCAAATCCTTCCTCTTTATAATATTAGTATAGATAATAGCACATATAATAACATAATATATAATAACAAATAGTATGAACAAGAAATGAAAACCCACTAAGGCACTGCCTGAGTGTGGGTAATATTAAAACAAAATACTATATTTCCAAGTACCCAAAGTATAAAATAGACTTAAAAAACATATAAAATATAAGGTTAGTATAAAAAGTTAGTAATACATTGGTAGAATAAGTGAAAAAGGTTTTTTTTCAGCTATTATAAAAATAAAATAAAAATATGGAAAAAAACATAATGATTTTTAATTTTTTAATTTTTTTTTTAGTTATTTAAAAAAAATAAACAGAAAACACATTGTACTAAAGTTTAGAAAGTTACAGAAAGTGAGTTGTAGAAGGATGGATAAATTTATAGAAAAAGCGTTTCAATATCTACATTATTCAACCATAATTTTACCTCTTTTACATATTTTATCATTTTATTTATCATTTGAGTTTGTAGTGGTAGAAGGTTAAATGAACGAGGACCAATGAAACTGCTGTGTGTCTGCAATAATTTAGTATTGGTTTGTGGGGTGTAAAATATATAATTTATTCTTTTGCTCATTCTGTTTTCATTCATTTCGAAATTATTTTTGTTTTTAAATACATATTTCAAAGTTTGTAATATAAATAATTTACGTATATTAAATATTTTAGTTTCTTTGTATAATAAGTTGGTCGAGAATGTTTTATTTTTGTTATATATGACTTTAATTATGTGTTTTTGAATTATTTGTAGAGGCTTAATAAATGTATCAAGTGCACCACCCCATCCTATAATGCCATAAGTGATTGATGATTGCACCAGGGAAAAATAGACCATTTTCAATTTTTCAATGTTTAGTACTTCCTTAAGTCTATAAAATATGTAGGTCAGATATCTTAATTTAGAAGTGATTTGATTAATATGTGATTTCCAATTAAGATTTATATCTATTGATACTCCTAAATATTTTATATTTTCGACATCAGTGAGTTTGTTGCACATGAAGCACATTTTTTGAATGCAACTAGTATTATGGATTCTAATTTTAAGGTTGTCTGTAGGTTTATTTTTAATGGTTTTATAAAAAGGTAAGTAAAATGTTTTGCTATAGTTTAAAACGAGTTTGTTGTTTTTTAGCCATGTTGAAACCAGTGAAATACAATCAGTTGCTTTCGAAAAAGTTTCTTTCCAATGATTACCATCCACTATTATTGCCGTGTCGTCTGCGTAAGAAACAATTTTACCAGGAATTACAAAATTACATAAATCATTAATATAAATTAAGAATAAAATCGGACCAAGCACAGTTCCCTGTGGAACTCCATTTTTTTATCTTTGACTCTGAACTATAGTTATTCCCAATTTTTGTATTTTGTGTTCTGTCTGTAAGATAGTTAGAGAGTAGTTGTGTAGTGTGTCTTTTTTGAAGCCTAGTTGATTTATTTTTGTAATGAGTAAATTATGATTTACGGTGTCGAAAGCTTTTCTTAAATCTAGGAATATGGCAAAACATTTCTTTTTTTTATCGATAGATGAGTATATCTTTTTTGTCAATTCATAAATCGCATCCTCTGTGCTTAGGTCTTTACGAAAGCCGTATTGGTTTTTCGATAGAATTTTATATTTTTCTAAGTGTTCAATGACTCTAAACTTGACGCATTTTTCGAATATTTTCGAGAGGTTTGAAACAAGAGATATTGGTCTATAATTGTCTAATTTATTCATATCTCCAGATTTATGAATAGGTATTATAGTTGAGATTTTAAATTGCTCTGGAAAATGACCATTTTTGAGGCATAAATTAAAAATATGTTGCAATGGAGTTAGAACATGTTGTTTTATTTTTTTTTAACGTATCACAAGATAATCCATCATTTCCCTTAGAGTTGGATGGTTTTAGGTTATCAATATATTTTTCAATTTCATTAAATGTAACAGGAGAAAAATATTCTATAGATTTAATTGAATCTAATTGAGGAGATGTCTCCATATAAGCATCATTAACATTAATGTCGGATGATTCAAGTACTACGTCTACTACATTGTAAAATAGTTATTAAAGCTTTCTGCAATGGTCGATTTGTTAGTTATTATTTCATTTATTATAACCTCATTTACAATATTTGAAGACATACTTTTTTTGTTGGCAATTTCATTAATAATATTCCAAGTTTTTTTAGCATTTTCAATTTGTATACTATAGTATTTCTTTTTGCAGTTTCGTATCAGCCTATTGAGTAAGTTACGATACATTAGATATTTTGTTTTCAGATAAGGCATTGTTCTGAGATTATTCTTTTGGCAATCTATTTGATATTTAAGCATTTCTCTATATAATTTATCTCTTTGTTTAATTGATATAATTAATCCAACTGTTATCCAAGGCTTAATTTTTTTATATTTATTCTTTTATATTTATTTTATACTTGTACTTGTTGATGTAATTTAGCAATTCTATTTATATGACGACAAATAACAGTACCTTTAGTGGGTTCCCATTACTTACTTTTGTCTTATATTTACTTTTTGATAACTTTTCCATTACTTGTGTCTGCGTTAGCATCTTACTGTATTTAGACATCACGAAAAATGGTATTTTTGAAATTGACTGTTATGTATAAATAAAGAAAAAACTTGGCCTCTAAACGTTCCCGAAGCGCCTACTCTAGGGGTCAAAAATCATAAAGTGTTCTTCATTTCTGATCAGTAAATAATGCATTTTTACTTAGGCGTCGTTTCGCTTGAACCAATTATTTGTAATGCTACGTTGTCCTGCGGCAGCCTGGCTGACTTAAAATTAGTAAAAATAAATAATTTATTCAAGCGAACGTACTAGCCAACCACATATTTTTTTTTAAATTATCTACATCTTCACCTTCTAAGCCAGAAGAAGTTCAGTACAATGTATGTTTCAGCAAAATAAAAACCAAATAAAAAAAAAAGTTTCTTCTTTACAATTCTTCCTATCCCTTTTTCTCATTCACAGGAAAGAAACCTTTCAGATGTTTTGAAATACTGGCATTATTCGAGTAGAGATGTTTTTGTAACAAATAATTTAGATATTTTTAACTGTGTAAAATCCTTGTCTGGTTCGAAACCCGGCATCACACATAATTGAAGTAAAATATTATAATTTAAGATACTTGTTACAAAAGCATAATATAACATTTTTGACTCATTTAGCGTGTAATCACGCTAAAAGAGTCACAGATAACTAACTTTTTAAATATTTTTTTTTATTTAAAACCTGCTAAACTACTTATGTAGTTTGTCAGCAGGTGCACAGTGACAACATTTTTATACAATAACATGTTGATTTTAAAAAGGTATACATGTATGATGTTGATGAAAAATTAACAATTATATAAAATGGTTAGATTACAATGGTATAGGTTAATATAAATATGTTAGCAATACAAGCCTTATAATAAAAAATACAATTAAATGAATAATAATAATATGAACAAAAAATGAATATAATCAACAAGAACATAGTTTCAAATATGCGAGGTATTACAAAATTACATTTTAAAACTTTCTATGTCCTTAGAATGTGGATTCCAATTATGAATACAAGGGTTTCAGTAGGACATCAATACAAATCATCAATATCTAATAGCCATTTCCTTAGATTATATTTGACTTTAGCAGTAAAAAATCCTCCATATCCTTTATTTTGGAAAATATTATTCAGGGCAGTGATTCCTAAATTAAAATGTTGATGGCAGCCTCAGGAGTAACGGAAGGCAATGAAGAAAGGTGAGTGCATTTAGAAGACGCCCAAAAAACATGTTCAAAACAAAGGTTTTTTCAGTACCTACTTTTCCAGTTAACATAAAGAAATTCTAAAATTCACTCTTCTCAGTGAGAAATAACATCTAGTACCCTGCCTCATCATCATGGTAAGTAACCTGTTAAACTTCCAAACATCTACATATTAGTTTTTTTTCTTTCATAATCAAAAAAACAAAATTGAACGACTTCTTTAAACAGAAACACGAGTTATGTTTTTTTTTATGAAAAAATATTTGTTTATTTTTCAAGGAAGTGGATTGTTTGTAACAACCAAATTGAAATCCAGGTCTTCACAATTCAACAAATTCTTCAAATCGGTATCACGAAATCCAAAATTCTTTATCTGATAATTTTAAATTATTAACACAACCAATTTTGGTCAAAGGACTTGGAATTTTGAAAAATCCTTTTAGTAAATCTTATTTATAATTGGATACTATATATTTTTGAAATTCATTAAATGTTATAACTGAACTTAATGCTTATATGTAATTTATGATTAAATTATTTATGATAATGTTGGTCGAAATTTACATAAAAACAAATGCATTATGGTTTTTTTTTATATGAGCTCCACACAGGAGGCCCTGAGGAAAATAATTTCCCTCAGGGCCTATGTCATCTTTGGGGATGCTGTGTGGAGGGTTTTTTAAAGGAAATGAAGGGGAGGAGAGTTCTGGGAAGGAAAAGGGTTTAAGGGGTGGGTAGGAATCTGGGGTTCAGTGTGTCCTGGTCATCCGCCTCCAAGACCTAGACAAACCTCACCCCATGAACCCGGGCGCCCTTGCTAAATCACCAAACGTAGCGAACCACTTGGGGTGACCTATGGCAGACGTGTTGGTTATCCAATAAAGGTTCCCGGGGCAGCGGTACCCATTCCCGCCTCCCAAATTGTATGGGTCTTACTAATCAACTGGTTTTAAATTTTACACAAGTTATGAACAACTTGTGTAAAATTTAAACTTATTTAAAATTTAATTTGGTAGGCGGGTATGGGTACCGCCGCCCTGGGAACCATTTATTGGATGACCAACACCTCTGCCACAGGTCACCCCAAGTGGTTCGCTACGTTTGGTGACTTAGCAGGGGTGCCCGGGTTCATGGGGTGATGTTTGGTTGGGTCTTGATGGCGGGTGCTTCGGCCCACCTTCTGCGTGGCGGGCCGGATTGGGAGATGCTAGTTGAGGGAGACCCTTTACAACCGGTTACCGTTGTCCGGGCCGCTCGGTAGTACAGGGGCCCGACCCTCAGGCTCACGACTGAGGGTGGGCTGCCCCATCAACGAGTGAAAAAACCCCGCCGCTGCTGTTGTGCCGGTTCGTGACCGGGGGGGACCCAGCAGCAGCGTTTGGGGCGCATTGGGCGACCTCTCCAGCCGGACTCTCCCTGCCCATCGCCTTGCACCGCAGTGGGTGGGTTGGATTCATACGTCCATCATTCCTGGAAATTCTGATCCCCAGCATCCTACCCACCCCTCATACCCTTTCCTTCCCGACCTTCCACTCCACACACACAAAATAAAAACAAAAATAAAAATGAACTTACAAACTTTCAAAAATAAATTTTCAACAACGGCGAGAAGCAGGAGTCCCCGGTGCAGGCCAAAACTGTTGGTGAATTTCACCAACATTCGCGGCCTGCACAAAAACTTAAACTCTGTCCACCACCATCTTCTCTCCCAACGTCCTAACCTTCTCTTCCTCTCCGAAACGCAGATAGCCGAGCCTCCAGACGCCTCCTATCTGGACTGCCCGGGCTTCATCCTCGTAGGCAAATTTAGATCCAAGGGAGGTGTGTGTCTCTACAGTCGAGCTGACGTCAACTGTGTGCGTCTGTTGAATCTGGAAATCTCCAGATTCGACGTAATGTGGGTGCGCGTCAATCTTGCCAGTACGGTAAGGTTTTATGCGTGTTTATACCGCTCACCTAACCTTAGCGAATCAGACACGTCCGAGCTCTTCAAACATTTAAGCAACACTATTGATGACCTCTTGCCCCGCTTCCCTACGGCAGAGTTTGTGGTCCTGGGGGACTTCAATGTTCATAACGAACCTTGGTTGAAGTTCTCGGGATCTACAGACTCGGCTGGACGACAAGCGGAGTCCTTTGCCCTTTGCCACGGACTGGAGCAAATGGTTCAGGAGCCTACAAGGGTTCCTGATGTCCAGTCTCACCGCTCTAATCTGTTAGACCTGTTTTTAACCACTGTGCCACACGGTTACAAGATTGACGTCACAGCGCCTTTAGGATCGTCGGACCACTGCCTGGTGACGTCATCAATCCCCGTAACCTTCAGACCGCCAAACGAGAGGCTGAAAAGAAAAGTGTGGCACTATAGGTCTGCAGATTGGTTTGGTCTGCGGGCACATTTTAATGCTTTCCCGTGGTCAGCTGTCTGTTTTCGGACTTCGGATCCCTCAAGATGTGCCCAGGAAATTGGTGAAGTCATCACGTCCGCGATGGATGGCTTCATCCAATCCACTATTAAGGAAACTGGTGTGGGCTCAAAGCCGTGGTTCAGTCGACAATGCTCTGAAGCAGTGCGACGAAAAAACGCGGCTTACCGAGCCTACAACACATCTCGAACGTCCGAAAACAGAATATTATACAACCAAATTGCAAAGGAAAGTAAGAGAATCATCAATAGGTCGAAATTCGAGCACGACCTGCAGGTCAGCAGAAAGCTGGCTGCCTGCCCGCATGGTAGCAGAGCGTTCTGGTCGCTTGCGGGCTCTATAGGTCGCAATTTCTGCAAACCCAGTCTGCCACCTCTTACCAGACCTGACGGCTCTCTAGCAAATACCGCCGCCGAAAAGGCTAACTTATTAGGCAAAATGTTCGCGGAAAACTCGACCCTCGATGACCAAGGTGCTATCCCGCCGTCGGTTCCTCACTGCGGTTTTCGTATGAAAAAGCTGAGGATTCGGCATCGGGATGTACTCCAAGTCTTACGAGGGCTTGATGTTAATAAAGCTAGTGGGCCTGACGGAATACCTGCCCTGGTATTGAAGAGGTGCGCTGCAGAAATAGCTCCAATTTTGACGAAGCTTTTCAAAATGTCCCTGAAGTCTGGGTCTGTGCCCTCTGGTTGGAAAAAAGCGATCATTCACCCTATTCCAAAGAAAGGTGACCGCTCTAACCCGGCCAACTACCGCCCCATAGCGATCACATCTGTTCTGTCAAAAGTGATGGAACGTGTGGTCAACGACAAACTACTCACATACCTCGAGAAGAACAAAATTATTAACGACCGTCAATACGGATTCCGGCGGAACCGCTCGTGCGGTGATCTTCTCGCGTATGTGACACATGTTTGGGGGCGGTGCCTGGAACGCTTTGGTGAGACCCAAACCGTTGCACTGGATATTTCCAAGGCCTTTGACCGGGTTTGGCACCGAGGGCTTGTCAACAAACTGCCTTCTTACGGACTTCCCGCTTCCTTGTGTACGTGGATTGCCGACTTTTTGAGGGAGAGGTCGATTCAGGCGGTTGCTGATGGTTTCACCTCTTCCTCGCATTCGATAAATGCTGGCGTCCCACAGGGATCGGTTCTGTCTCCGACTTTGTTTCTGTTGCACATCAATGACCTCTTGACATGTGCACCGATTCATTGTTACGCGGATGACAGTACAGTCCATGATAGCTTTTTGTTTGACAAGCCTCCAAAGGGCTCACAAATCCCAATGGCTCGGAGGGCTTTGAAACAAAGAATGGACGGTTACCTCGAGAGTGTTTTCTCTTGGGGTAAGAATAACCTCGTCGAATTTAATGTTTCAAAGAC
Organism: Glyphotaelius pellucidus; assembly: GCA_936435175.1. NCBI lineage: Eukaryota > Metazoa > Arthropoda > Insecta > Trichoptera > Limnephilidae > Glyphotaelius > Glyphotaelius pellucidus. The sequence continues at coordinate 18,495,033 of OW386548.1, forward strand.
CCAATCATGTCTGATTACGTCTAAAAGGGATCGGAATGATAATCTAGTCTCCTTCAACGGAAGCAATCTCCCGAACAGGCCTTCCATTGATATGCTTGGTGTAACTCTAAGTGACCAGCTCAGGTACGGGGGCTCCATCGAGGCCAGAGTTAAGTTAGCCTCTCAGAAACTGAGCGTACTGTACAGGGCCCGCAGATACTTTAATAGTACACAACTGCTAACCCTGTACAAATCGCAAGTGCGCCCCACGGTTGAATTTGGCAGCCACCTCTGGTCTGGAGTCCCAAAATACCTGAAAAAAACCCTCGACTCTGTGCAGAAACGGGCGGTCCGTTTGATAGATTCTCCTAACTTAACAAATGGACTGCAATCTTTAGAGCACAGGCGTCAGGTGGGAATGCTGTCCTTGTTCTACCGGTATTACAATGGAAGATGCTCCGAGGAACTAGCGTCACTGATCCCCTCGGCACCGGTGCATAGTCGGGAAACACGCCAAACACGCGCTCAACATTTGTACACGGTTGACATTAGTCACATGAGAACGGGTCGTTTCTACGACTCGTTCTTGAGTTCAACAGCCCGGCTGTGGAACGATTTGCCGACTTCTGTGTTTCCTCCCTCCTACAATATGGGTCTCTTCAAGACCCATGTTCACTCCTTCCTCTCCTCAACAGCACCCTCCACACAGCATCTTCAAAGATGACATAGGCCCTGAGGGAAATTATTTCCCTCAGGGCCTCCTGTGTGGAGTTAACATAAAAAAAAAAAATAAAAAAAACCAATAATGTATGGTAAGTTTAAGTTTATCAGATTGATGTGTGTGACGTTTTTAATAAGTGCGATATCGGATAAAAGATATAATATGATTTTTAAACGGATATAGTATTCAAATGATATAATACATATTTATACAAACATATCTAAAATTAGTTTCATTTTAATTTTTACTTTTATGAGTAAAACCTCAAATTGTAATATTTAATAAAATGAAGACAATATAAGCGAAACTCAATCAAAAATCTGAAAACAGAAAAATCAGAGGTGTCAATATCTTTTTCTCATTTTTCTGTTTTCAGATTTTCGATTGAGTTTCGCTTATATTGTCTTCATTTAATTAAAAACCTAAAATTAGTTTTCTAAATCAGACTTTGAATGTATGTCACCATCCTCTTGATAGCTTATCCGTACTGTAACGTATATTGATAAATAAACAAATACATATTCGCAATAGGTAGAAAACTTGGCTAACTTATCCGATGTGTAGCCACTATTCATAAATTTGAGTAAAAATAGAACAGTTAACTTGGACTTTTTAAAAAAATAAATCAAAAATACGTCATTCTTCGAAAAAGCAATCAAGAGGGTGGTGAAATGTCGCTTTTGTGTAATGGAATTTTGAAGTGGGACATGGTAAAAACACACTACCTTTTGTTCTAAATAATTGATTAAATATATTTACTGGTTCGACAGGTAAAGGGTTTTATTGGATGTTCCCACCTACGTGAAAACAATCCAGTTATTAAAACTCAGTTTCACAAACAACAAAGAAAGGAGTGTAAGGATAATATAAGACGCAAATGTGAATGGTAGAAGCAGTCCGGGACGCCCGAGGAAAACATGGCACGATCAAGTGAATCAGATCTTTGTCAAAGACGCTACGTCAAGAGTCAGAATAATAGACAAGTGTGTGATGATATATGAATGTGAATGAAACAAGGAGCGAGTGCCAAGACCGAGTTGTTTGGCAGTCTGTCCTTAACTACCACTTACTACCTCTTTCGGCCAGTTTTATGCGATATTTGATATCCCTTTTGATTACGAAAATAATTTTTCAGTTTGGTTGGGTATTTTGATCTCAAATCCAAATTTAAGATTTGTAGGAAACGGGCCGAAAGGGCCGCGCACATTGAATGGAACACACCTAATTAACGGACTTTGTTTGAAATGAATTAGGTTGGAATTCGCAGTACCGCTCGATAAAGAAGCGAACGTGTGCACGAGGTCTAATGAGACGGAGAGTCACGAATGGCACAACAAGTCGTTGGTCTCCAACCTCATTATCCTAACGACACATTGCTTTATACTGATTATATTATTATGTATCTTCCGCTAGGTCAAGGTCGCATTCTTATTCGCAGATGTACGTCTTTTGAAAACACTTTTTTTTTAATCACGCCGTTTCTCCGCAGGGGTCAGCAGATAGGATAGACTGCTACAAATATCTGCCTCGACACACACTCCATGCTTCATTCACATTTGTCGCAGCCGAATGCCACGACACGAGAATGTGGACTGTAAATCCTTTTTGACGACGAATAGACCATGTGTTGTGTTTTAAAGTAAGATCGAAGGAGAATCGGTTTTGAAAGGAAGTCTCCTACCTTTGACAGCTTCTTAAGGCTGCTCAGGGTCGTTTCTGGTTTCACACTATATTTGCACAACAAGGGTTTTAAGCACGACACTTTTATTTAATAAAAAAACGAAACTTTGCGATTATTTGCGATATTTTGCCGAGAGCTAGTTGTGAGCCATGTCACTATCAAAATGCAACTAATAACAAGTAGGTAATGCACACTTGGGTGGCAATATTGTTCAACATGTAGGTAAGAATATCTTCTTCTTTTCCTGGTGGAGACTTTGAGGAAAGGAGGAAGAGAATGGATTACATGATGAAAGGACTAGGGGAATATGGATTAAGTTTTTTTTTTAAAACTGTTTCAGAACCAAACAACATTCATACATGTTTTTAGGTTTTCACGGCCAAAAATTATTTTTGTTATTGTTTTTGGGGTGTTATGCCGTGTTTCGCTACCTCCTTCTTTAGCCAACGTTTCGGACATCGTTACAGTGTCCATCATCAGGTCATCTGCCCTGATGATGGACACTGTAACGCTGTCCGAAACGTTGGCTAAAGAAGGAGGTAGCGAAACACGGCATAACACCCCAAAAACAATAACAAAAACATTCATACATCACAAATACTACCGTTATGCTGACACTCGATCGTGCCACGTTTTCCTAGGGCATCCCCGACTTTTCCATTCCCTTCCGCATTATATATTTTCCTTACATTACTTTATTCCCTTTCCTAATCTTTCATCAGCCTTTCATTATTTTAAAATTTTATGACTTATTTTAATAACGACACATTAAATTAATGTGATGGAATATATGGATACCGGCGTGCATTGCTCTATTACCAGATGCAAGTTGTGTGTGGTTTTTACTTTATTTCTGTGTGTTTTCTGTGAATCACTTCAAGCAGGAAAATGTTTTTAATAGTGCCACCGAGACTTAACACTCTCAAGAGTCAGGGGGAGAAAAATCTACCAAGATAGGGTAGGATTTCACCTATGGTGACGTTTAATTAACTTTTAACTAATGTTTTTCGTATAATCTAGAATGAACGCTGCAGACGTATTAGTCTAGGGATATTAAACATACCAATTTCATACCGCTCCAATTCATTTCAAATTTTGAAAATGATCCAAAGCATACTGAGTTCATTGAACCAGATCTAGTAAGTCACAACTGAGGTGTGTAGAAGCAAAGGAAGCAATCTCCACTTTCGTTTTTTTTTTAAAGGCAAAAACACATTGATATCTTTCCCTTTGATACGTGTCGGGAGAAAGCTGACTTTGAAAACTCCGTTTTCTCCCATCGAAATCAGAGTTTGAAAATACGTATCGAAGGCAAAGATATTAATGTATTTTTTTTGCTTTTTTTCAAAAAACGAAAGTGGAGATTGCTGCCTTTGCTTCTACACACCTCAGTTGTGACTTACTAGATCTGGTTCAATGAACTCAGTATGCTTTGGATCATTTTCAAAATTTGAAATGAATTGGAGCGTTTGGAGAATGTAGACAAGCGACAAAGTACCTCCCTACCTATAATATAACATTTTAACACAAAATTATTTAATTGCCGTTTCAAAATATGTAAAATATAAAACTATTCGTGATTTTTCACGGGTCTGAACTAGGTATTTTATAAATTAAGCTAGGTTAAGTTTGGCTTTACGCACAGTTTTTTCAAAATCTGTTTTAGAAAGTCACCTTCCTCTTGTTTAGAAATTTATGTGTGCAAAATTTAATCAATCTCGAAATAAAATTGTAGGCTTGTACAAAAATCAAATCCACTCCGCCCGCTCTCCAACATAAATATATTGATAGGTACAAGGTTGATAAACGTCAAAACGTAAACCTGACGTTCATTTCCTCGGTGGTGCTAATGTTACAATTACACATAACCCCCCTACCTCCTCCCAACGCTTTTCTCACCATCCATGTTAACCGCGATAATCTCAGCACTGTTGTGCAATTAGTCACGTCATAACTTTTTATAGTCAAAAATAAACTTGGTGGTGAACCCACTAAATGAAGTAATGTAGCGCCAATACACAAATACCTCACCATCTGAAAAAGAGTTGGATCAAAAATGTATTTCGTGTGTTGGCTGGACATTTTACGTTACACTACGAGCAACGCCGGGTTCATATCAGCTAGTAGATATGAACCCGGCGTTCGGGGCTCTTCGGTTTTACTATTATGTTACTCTGGTATTATTTTAATAAATATTAAACAATTCCCATTTTACTCAATGTCCTCCATAAACAGATTACCGGTGAGTCCATGATCCAAATATAGAACACCGCGCGACGCGCGTCGGCTGATTTCTGGCGTAATCGGCGTAATACTTGCATCGAACGTTGACCTCCAAGGTATAAAGGCACTTTAATAATAATCAATAACAATCTGACTATTATCCTGACGAAGAAACCATTGGTTTATTGGATAATTTTGAATAAATAGTGGTAAGTTATTTGTTTTCATTTAATTAAAAATAACACCAAAAAGTGAATTTTCAAACGATGAAGAAATAAAATTATGTTTTAATTTTTGTTAATAAATTCCTATATTATTTATTTATATTTTTTAATTAGATCCCGTTAAACTGATTGATATCAGTTTGTCGACGAGTCCTTTTAACATTTTCTTCTTCTTTTTTAAATTGAGACGGGTTCATAAAATACGCACATTATTTTCATTTATTTTATTTTATTTATTTATACACGCCTTGAAGGCTTTTACAGTATCACATTATTAAAGTTGCACGTGTTATTCAGGAGTGTAATTGTAAGAATGAAGCACATTAAGGATACAAGCAGGTTTAATATGTAGGTATGTAGTTTCGTTATCATGAATATTACAAAGGAGTTAATATGTTTACATAGTATAATAATGGTAAAACAGAAAAGTGCTTAAGATAATTTAATAATAATAATAAATTTTATTTAGTAAAATATTTACACATTTATGTACATTATTTGTGAAATGTTTTGACTGTCCAACTAGGATGATTCCCGTTTTAGGACAGTCAAATAAGGATAAGTGTGATTATACATGAACTATGATTTATAAAGGGAACTGGTGTTTGCATTTCATAAAAAATTACTACTAATGAGAACTATAAAGATAACAGAAACAATAAAATAAAATAAACAATTAATGTATGATTATTACTGTTGTTTTCTTGCATAGTTAACAAAATAATAATAAAATAAGTTTACTTATAAATGACGTTTGCATACTAAAATAATAAGCTTACATATATATTTTGTATAAATATGAAATAAAAAAGAGAAATGATAAAATAAAATAAAATATCCAATTAAGACATAAGATTATCTGGTGCCTGGTAGAATTCTAATTTAAAATGAAATAGGTAAGTACATACATACACGTAATATTAACGATTAGGGCTTAAAGGTATCTTTAACACAGTATATTTTTGTTGGAATTTTTGTTATTGTTTCTGGTTTGTGTTTGATTTCATTTTTTGTGTAATAAAAGTTCACACTCCTTTCTCCCTAATTGATTTAAAAGTAGTTATTGAGTAACGTGTAGGTATTTACTATGTTGATTTTATTATTGACTTGATCATGAATAATTTGTTCGAAAGCAAGTTTTTAAAGAATTCATCAAATTTAACAGAGCTATAAATAGTACCTACACAGAAAAAATAAACAAAATATACATGAGTTGTAATATCATGAAAAGTTATACAGATGAGTTCAACAAGTTTATAATGTGATAGTAAAAAAGTAAAAAAAAAATAGTACAAATAATGGTACAAAAAGTACAAGATAATATTAGTGCAAGAGAGAGTGTTTCGTGACGCCGCGGCGCGCTGTGGGTACCGGTGCGTGTGTTCGTTTTATTTGACGAGGTAAAAGAAATTTCCTCTCTTATTCGAATGAGAATCGGACATTGTTCCGTTCCTTCTCACTTGTTTAAAATTCATGTCCTTGACTCCCCAGATTGTACCTTCTGTGGTCTAGATGTGGGAACTTTAGATCACATATTTTTTGGTTGTCCCTCTCTAAATAAATATCCTCTCTTTTATCAAGCGTTATCTAAAATTTCTTCCCCTCCATTCAACATCTCATCTCTCCTAAGTCTAAACTCGATTCCAATCTTCCATATAATTCTGAAATTTGCACATTTAAATAATATTAATATATAAATTTACTTCTTCATTTATATTTAAATTTATCTTTCCTTTTTCTACAATTTGAAATGATGGCCTAGAACACCCTTCATGGGTGAAAGCCAGAAATAATTGAAAAAAAAAAAAAAAAAACAGCAGAAATTCTAGCGTAGAGAATTTCGCACAGTTTGAGTGCCGACACGGACGGAGCGTGACAATAATCGCCAGTCGAGTTTGAAGATCGGACCCATCAGGACACACCAAAGTGTCAATCTATCGTAAATCGATCGTATTTCGCGCATGGAACAAAACCTAATCGTATGCTTATCGTTGCTCCATGTTCATCGATCAATTTAACAATATCGGGTGCCCGTGGCTCATAATCCAGTGAACATTGCCGTGTCTGTCGACCAAAGAACGAGGAACGACCAAAGAAGAAACATATCTTCCGTGAGTACTTCTGACTCGTGTTATACTGTGTTATTTGGTTGAATCAGACGGATTATCGTATCGCATCCGCAGGCGCTGTATTGCACAGAGTGGCCCTACCAAAACCATTCTGACCCCGTGATTCGTCACGATTCAATGACAAAAAGTAAGTACTTAGGTAATCTTTGAATACATAAGTATTAAATTTTGTTTTTATTGTGATCATGAAGAGATCATCGATTTTAATTTAATCAATAATATATTATTATTGCTAAGGCACCAAGATTTAAGTAGAAATAAAGTCATTAATGTGAGTTAGTTATTATATTTATAACAATAAATACGCGAGGATTGTTGTTAATTGTGTTCATATTTAGCTACCTTTATTATTCACATATAGTAGATGTTTTGCGATAATTAATAATTTGATAAAGTAAAAATAAAATAAATTCAAATAATTTGATTGATATTTATGGCTTTATTTTAAATGTTCTAATGTTAGTTTGAATTTAGACACCGATTGGTGACGATAAATGTCGATTGAGGTATATTAGGGTTCATGGGGTGAGGTTTGTCTAGGTCTTGGAGGCGGATGACCAGGACACACTGAACCCCAGATTCCTACCCACCCCTTAAACCCTTTTCCTTCCCAGAATTCTCCTACATTTCCTTTCCTTATAAAAAACCCTCCACACAGCATCCCCAAAGATGACATAGGCCCTGAGGGAAATTATTTTTCTGAGGGCGTCCTATGTGGAGCTCATGTAAAAAAAAAAAATATTACCGAGTAAATGAAGTCTTTGGATAGGAGAGTTTATAAAATAATTATTAGCGGAATTGGTGACAGAATACAATGCATTCGACCGAGTTTTCGACCGTTTATAATTTTATATGTAAAAACATATATTTTTGGAAAAAATATTATCAATAAAATTTATAAGAAATAAAGGACAGAGAAAATGAAAGAAAGAAAAAAATAATAATGGACGAACATTAAAACGAAAAGCGGAAAAACAGAGATTAGTACAAAGGAGTTCTTTCACTTAACCATTTCCTTCTGAAACTCAATTCATAGCTTTTCAATGCAGCGAAACCTTTTTGGGCTTTCATATACTTAATTTAAATATACCTTTCCGAGAGTATTGCCTATGATAAGTCTTAATCACACTTTTCTTATTGAATTAAAATTACTTGAATCCTTACACATCAATCTGTCTCTTGACGACTTTAGGAAGATCAAATCCTTATAAGTACTACTGTACCTCCCACCATAAAATGTTGCTTTTGCTTTCCAAAATACACTCATTAAAGAATATATTATATACTAATATTAAAATATATTTCAGGATTAAACACATTTATTTTTTTATTTATTTAGTATAATATAATACATTTATATACATTATTTATGAGGTGTTTTGACTGTCCAACTAGGACGATTCTCGTTGTACACATGTAACTTTGCGTGTTGCAACACATGTACCATGTGTTCGCAATTATGTCCTCTGCGTCTATCTAAATTTCTTTATATACAATAAACAGTGTTAATTTCAAGCGATCTCCCAGGTAAGTATGGTCCTGTATACATTTTTAGGCAGCATCGCGTTCATTGGTCGAGACATAGTAAATATATTTTGGTATCAGTGAACGATGAATCGATGGCGTCACTAATTGGGGTATGTTATTAGGCTGAAGGGGGTGAGATGGGAAGATCCTGACTATTCAGATCTGGTTACCAAACACGGCTATAACCATTTCAAAGCCTTTAAAAGCCAAGTTTCAATTCTGAATGGTGTTCTTACACCAGAGCGATTCTAAGATTATATTCCGCTCTGGAACATGCCGCAAACATACCATAAATTATTTTTATTTAATTAATTGTTAAATAAACCAAATTATTCACATAAAATTTATTTGGGCACGCCGGGATTCTAACCCGCGACCTTCGGATTGTCAGTCGATAGCTTTACCCCTCGACAGCTTAAATTGAAAAATTACCTACAATACAGGGTTTTGAGGGCCACTTGTTTCACAGATTTTGAACAATTCATTAAATTCCATAGTTATTAAATGTTAGATTCATAAAATTTTCAAGTTCTGTGAAAGTTACATTAAAGTTTTGTCATTATTTCAGTTATGTGAAATAACTGGCCAATTATGATATAGGTAATAACAAAACTTGAATAAAACCTTCACAGAACCTGAAAATTTACTTTGAAATTTGATGAATTGTTCAAAGAGTCCACTACAATGATTTTTTTTTAAATTCTTCGTTTTCGGTTTTCGATAAATCTTGCTTTTTCCATTTATTTTATTGTTGTTATTTTTATTTATATTGTTAGATTACTTTCTTATAATACATGATTTTATTTTTTGAGCATGAAATCACTTTAAGATACCCCAGCATGTAATAATTATTTGTTTATTTATTGTAAAAAAAACGTTATGAAACAGATTTATTTTTTAAACATTCACACTTCTTACAAAAATAAGTGAGCACCTCCGGCGTCTCTGACTTTCCTCCTGGTGAATCACAAACAGCGAACAACAAATACACACATAAAATACACGTTTTCACATCAGTTGTTATTTTTATCAACACTGTACGATAATATTTTCAGATTGAATTTTTATTTTTATAATAGTATTGCACAAGAATTCCACCTGCTCCCAACCGTCTGGAGCCAGTGTGTCTATCGCATCCACAATTTTGGTACGTTATGAGGCTGGAGGAAATGGGTAAGAGGAAGCTGGGAAAGACGAACCTACCTATTCAGCTCTGGTTACCAAAGACGGCATAAGCCATTTCAAACACCATCTTGATTCTGAATTGTGGTATTTCACCAAAACTGAAAGCATGTACCTACCATTCTGGAATGTGCCGCAACACGATACATTTTTTTCAATTGAAATAACACAAAATAATCGACTTAATATGATAATTAATAATAATGAAATCAATTCAAATTATAAAATTTTTGTATTATAAAATGGGGACTTAAGCACGGCAGGCCACCCAGTGGGGCCAACATTATTGGATTGTACTATGAAATGTAAAATGTATCAAAATAAAAAATAAAATTTAAAAAAAAACAGAGTGTGCAATTCACAAGCGGTAGTAGTGAAATCTTTAGAAAACTAAAGTAGACAAGAGTGGGAGGCTACGGAGCACCGCACAAATAAGCCCACACAATCTCAACCAATAGGAGCCTTCAAAATTGACCTCATAATCAAAGCGGTCAGTGTGTTAAGGTTTCATTCTATCTCATTCTCTCGCCGGCTAAATCCTAAAGATGTATCTGTTTTCTCTTTTTAGCGTCATTTCCGTTTCATTGAGTTTCAAATCACAACGTTGCTAAAATTCAAAAATTGCTTGAGCACGCGGGATTTGAACCTATGACATCCTTACTCGTAGCCAACCACGTAACCACTCAACCACGGAGGTCGTCATGCTTGTGTTGCGTGTATTAATATTGTCATATTTAAGACAACAGATAAACAAAATACATCGGTGCCAATGGCAATGTTGAGACAACAGATAAACAAAATACATCGGTACCAATGGCAATGTTGAGACAACAGATAAACAAAATACATCGGTACCAATGACAATGTTGAGATCCAAAAATAATGCAGGTTGTAAACATGATGAGCAAGATTAAAATATTTTCGTTATTTGTTTTTGGGGTGTTATGCCATGTTGCGCTACCTTGGGCTTATTGAAATTCAAAGTAATACGAAATTTTTATAAGAATTAAAATAGCGTTCGCGTGGTTTCGCCCACGCGATATGTCATGATCAGCTGTTGTTGCGTTTAAACTCGTCCATGCCGTGTTTGCCACATGCTGTGGGGCTGGACGTAAAATTGACCTAGTGAAATGCCTGGCCTTGGTGATGTTGCCAAACTTGTTTCCAATACAATTTATCCAGGCAACATCCATTTATGATGCACCTAGTGTTTTTGTTCGTGTTTTAAGACACAATACGTTAATGGTGATCGGTGTGGATTGTTTTGTATTTGTGTATTTAGATTAATAACTAAAAATAAAAATATTTTTCTTAATGCTGTCTCCAATTCTAAATACTACATATACATTGTTCAACACCGTAAAAAATTGTACTCTACAAATAATTTATTTAAAGGTGTTAAGGGGCGTACTTGACATATTTTAACCAGGGATTCCAGACATTATTTGGAATAAAATATGTAAATGAAATTTTGGTCTACTGTTTTTTTTTTCATTTAAAAACATCAAAAATCGGTAAGTATAAAAGAAAAAAATTGGACATGTTAAGCAACGTTTCAATTCTGAATGGTGGTCTTACACCAAGTCAATACTGAAAGGTTTCTTCCACTCTGGAACGTGTCGCTTTTACATACCATTTATTATTTTTAATGAATAAATTGTGAAATAGCACAAATTAATCAAATAAAAATTACTTGCACACGTCGGAATTCGAACCCGCGATTTAAGGATTGCTAATCGAAAGTCTTACCTATCGACCACGGAGGCCGCACTACGCTATTGTGTGGTTACCAGTTACTAGATATTCGTTAATAGTAATTCAAACCACATTAATTGGTTAAAAAATAAAAGTGTTATGACATGACTAATAATTATTATTTCATGTTCTTATTATAACTTTTTCTCCGCGGCTTCCAAGTGCTGCATAGCGCGTTGGTGAAGAGGCTCGCGAAACACTAGGAACGTTATTTTTCCCAATTCTTGGAACGTGAGTTCGAAGCTCAGAGAAACTATTTATTTTGCTTTGATTACAAATTGAATGAATTTAATAATAACATGTTCTATTAATAATAACAGTTCCTGAACATCTCTCTTTGCAACTGTCGGCGGACTATCGCTAGAACTTATTATTACTAAAATCATCACACCGTTTATAATGGCATATCTACCGTGGAAGTAAAAAAAAATCTGACATTTATAACAAATATATATGTAAAATTGTCACACAGGTGATGCAAAACGCTAATTATTGCCGAGGAGATTTATCTTTGACAAAATGATTAAAAGCCACTGTAAAAAAAATCAGTGTGTGCAATTCACACGCGGTAGAAGTGAAACTTCAGAAGACTAAAGTGGACAAGAGTGAGTAGAATTATTATATATAATGTGGAGGATTATATGCAAGAATTGAAAGAGATGGGATTGGGCGAGAAATTGGGTAATCTGAAAGTATGTTGCCTATTGTATGCCGATGATGCGGTACTAGTTTCCAACAAGGATGAACGAAGTATGTACGAAGAATGAGTTAATGATGAATGTCAGTAAGTCTAAAATCGTGGTGTTTGAAAGATAGAGTACGTGCAACATAGTTGTGAATGATGAATACTTGGAGCAGGTGTATGAGTTTTTGTATTTGGGAAGTATGTTTACGGGAGGTGGGAACGCTGATAGAGATATTGAAATAAGAGTATATGTAGGTAACTCCATTAACGGAGGATAGAACTCAAATGGCGCCAACAAAAAACTGTCCAAAGAAGCGAAGCTAGCCGTCCGTAATAGAGTGCTGGTATCTGCCTTGATGTATGGCAGTGAGGCATGGAACTGGCAGAGGAAGCAAGAGGAAGGAAAGTAGACTGAATGCTGAACTGAAGTAGAATTGAGATCCCTGAGATGTAAGCGAATGAGTGTAAGGGAATATGTGTAAGGAGAATATGTGACGTAGAGAATAGTAGAAGCAGTCGGGGACGCCCGAGGAAAACGTGTGACATTTAAATTTAGGAGGCGGGTATGGGTACCGCCGCCCCGGGAACCACTTATTGGATAACTAGCACCTCTTCCATAGGTAACCCTAAGTGGTTCGCTGCGTTTGGTGACTTAGCAGGGGTAGGCGAGCTCATGGGGTGAAGTTTGTCCAGGTCTCGGCGGCGGATGCGCCTGCCCACCTTCTGCGTGGCGGAGAGAAACAGGTTGAGGGTGGCCTTTTGACCTTTCCAGCCGGACTCTCTCGACCCATCGCTTTGCAGAGCTGTTAGAGGGTTGGATTCATATTTCCGGGACTCCTGGATACACTGACTCCCAGATTCCTACCCACCCCTAATACCTTTTTCCTTCCCAGAACTTCCTATCCTTCTCTTCCTTAAAAAGACCCTCCACCAGAATCCCCCAGCATGACACAGGCACTGTGGGAAACTATTTTCCTTATGGCCTCTTGTGTGGAGCTAATCCATACTAATATTATAAATGCGAAACTGCTCGAGTTCGTTTATGACCTTTTCACGCATAACACAAAATAAAGACTTTAATAATTCTTTCACCAATATAAAGCTAAATTATATGCGCAGACTACAGGTTGTGTATGATGGTAAGCTCTGGCGTTATGAAATTATAAATATTATTATATTATATTTGTTATACGTTTTCTGTCGCTAACAAAAGCGAGTTTTTGCTAACGTCAGAAAAAAATCTTTTCTATGGAAACAATTATGATATATTTTTGGGCTCTATGCTGGTAGATACTCAGTCTACTGGTCAGCTACTACTGCAGAAAATTCAAATATCAGAATTCGTTTTTTTTTTTTGGACAAGCTTCTGTTTTGCAATAAATGTCAGATAAGAGTTCCTATATTAAAAATATAATTCGTAACGAATATAAAGACTGAATAATAAATAGTGTAATTTTTTAATTATATTAGCAAACTTCAAAATATTTAATTAAAAATAAACATCCGAAATGTTTGTAAGCGCATAAATTCCGAACGAATTAACAAAATTGGATAATTCTTTTTTTCTTTGAGCTATAGCTTTATGAAATTTAGGTGGCAGGCGAGATGTTTAAAAACTGAATGTAAGGGAATGAATGTATGGAATGCGGGAGGGGGTGGGGGTGAGGAGAAGGGGGGATAATTGATAAGTTCAAGCGCTACAGTAATTTCCCGTAATACCATGCGAGCGAAGCCGCGGGGAAAAGCTAGTATAAAATAAATTAACAATATCAAATGATACTAATAATGCTTTGTCATGGATTTCCAAAAGTTTTAAGTGTTCAATTAAATCAAACGATTTTTTAATTGTGAATTTAGGATGAAAAATGTGTGAATCCATAATAATTCTATTAATTGACCTGCCAGTGGTTGAGTGGGCATCGCGTTTGGGTCCCACCCGGGCGCCCATCCCGTGTTCGATTCCTCGACTGGCTAAGTCCTCCATCACAACACAAGCCAACATTTTCAGCTTTCTGTGGTGGTAGTAGGAGATTTTCAAACATTGTTGAGTTATTCGTAACCCGGGAATGTTTGTCTTTCTTTAAAAAAAAAAATTATTGCTAGGAGCATCACTCATTGAATCCACCGATCTTATTTTTACTAATTTTGAATTAAAATGGTGCCACAAAATAAGTTTGCCGCGTTTGAAGAAGTTTATCAAAACAATCTCAACCAATACTTGTAAAGTGAGGTCATAATCAAAGCGACCAATGAGCGCAGACCTCGCGTAATTTCCGTTTCATATCCCGACCAATAGGAGCCTTTAGAAGTGACATCATTTTCAAAACAGCCGATGAGCGCAGTTGGCGCGTCGCAGGTGCATTAATCGTCATTTCCGTTTCATCCGAAATCCAAATCACAGCCGTGCTATAGAAGTATTCACTTAAAAAAACTATTATACATATAATACAGATGAGTCTAGTTTTTGCACTGTTAATTCGTAGTGGAATTCCATTCTATTGGAATTGAAATTAAAACACTTTTGCACTTTGTTCCACTTATTTATTTTCACCAGGACCGGTTTCAACTTACTACGGACATTTTCAGACTGGTGGTTGAATTAGGAGTATAAGAATTTCAACTACCAGTCTGAAAATGTCCGTAGTAGGATGAAACCAGTCCTGGTGAAAATAAATAAGTGAAACAAAGTGCAAAAGTGTTTTAATTTCAATTCTAATATAATACAGATGAATCGAGCTAATTCGCAGATACTTTGAAATTTCCGTACATAATCGATAGTAGAATCCATAGTTCCTATAAATACGACAATGCTAATACAGAAAAAACATCACGCGTCTCGCGATAACCTATTTTCGCTGCGTTCATGCCCGAACACGAACGTGAGCCGAGCCGCGCGAATTATAGGAGAGGAACGAAGCAACGAAAAACGGCGCGAAACGCCGCTTGTTATTGCTTCATTCCTTTCCCGTAATTCGTGGTTCGGTTCGTGCATTACTAAACGCAGCATTAGAATCCAGACAGTCGAGGAACAAAATCATTGTCATTGGAGATTAACGTGGAATGTAAGAACAGGATAACTTTTTTATGAAAATACCGCACGAGAGTCTCAACTGCTCCCGTCTGAAGCCATTGATGTAATTATTATTACGCGTGAAAGCTGTTTTGCCTTTCGCCAGTTTGATAATGTCTTTGTCTAGGCGAAACAGCTGTGACGCGTAACAATAATTATAATAATAATAACACAGCAGAACTTGTTTATAAATAAACTGTTTTTATAAATTGAATCATAGTATCTATTTTAAAAAATAAAATAAAAAATACCTGACTATTCAAATCTAGTCACCAAACACGGCTAGAGCCATTTCAAGCAATGTTTTAATTCTAAATGGTGGTCTTACACCAGGGCGATTTATGTAATTCGGATTTAGTTATTTATAATACGAGTATGT
Source organism: Glyphotaelius pellucidus (assembly GCA_936435175.1). Taxonomy (NCBI): domain Eukaryota; kingdom Metazoa; phylum Arthropoda; class Insecta; order Trichoptera; family Limnephilidae; genus Glyphotaelius; species Glyphotaelius pellucidus. The sequence continues at coordinate 18,510,588 of OW386548.1, forward strand.
TAACTTGAAATTTTTGTTTGCATATCCGAATATTTCCCAGGAGCTAAATATTTCTTCTTTTTGGAGATGTCGTAAAACACGAACTATTTTTTAAACTAGATAAAATTATATTTTAGATGTTTTTGTTTGAAATATACTTTAGTATTAATTAAATGATTTATTTTAATTTCAAACACGAAAAAGTTGAAGAAAAAATTACCGCATGTATTTTTACTCCAAACGTCGAAAAATTGTAGAGAAAACGAAATTTTAAAAATATATTTCTATTCTTTAAGGAATCTGCAAGAAAAGTGTTGATAGTGCTAGATAACTGTTTATAATGTTAGATAGCAACTGTTATCTCGTTTATTCAATACGATACGATACGATTTTAACAACCCAGCCAGGAGAAAAAAGGAGCGAGAAGATACAAAAAGTGTCATGTCGAGCCAAGGAGAGCCAAGAAAAGCCAATAAGAGGCCAGAAGAGACAAGAAGGGGCAGGAAGAAGTAAAAACATACAAGTAAAGACAAGATTCAAGAAGAATCAAGGCAAGCCAAGAAAAGGCAACAAGAGCCGAGAAAAACTGGAAGAAACAAGAGGAAACAAAAAAGACGAGATGAACCAGGATGTGCCGAAAAGATGAAAGGAAATGAAAAAGAGGCAAGAAGAAGGAAGACGTAAAGAAGAAAAAAAAATCAACGTACAGTCAATGACTTTATTCTGGCCCATATATGGACCCATATATGGGCCAGAATAAAGTCATTGACTGTCATTGTCAAGTCATTGACATTCCAATATTGGCTTAATGGGTTGCCATATATTTGATATATCATACTCTTTCCCATCCGCAGCGCACGTGTTCTAATTCCTAACAAATCAGTGCCCCCTGGAGGTCTCACCGGGACACGAGTGCTCCTGGATGGGGTGTTAAAATCGTATCGTATTGTATTTAATAAACGAGATAACAGCTGTCTAACATTATTAATAGTTATCTAACAATATCAACAGTTTATAAATAAAACTTCAAGTACAAAATGTGTAGCTTTTAGATACATCCTATTTCTTCCAGCTAATCCAACAAATACAAATATAATACATCTTGTGATGGACTTACCCGCACCTGCACTGCGAATGTCAACAGTCATACAGATACACACACACAGAAATAAAGTAGAAAATAACCGTTTTCCTAAAGAAATAACTCACTATTTGCCATTTTTCGTTCCTGAGTTTTGTATAAATCTATGAAGCGGAACCACGTTTTGGAGCTGACGGCCTCATTTTGGAACTAAATCTAGCTCTAAAGGAGTTGAGTTGGCAACACTGCTTTTACCACGGTCCTTCCCCCATCCAGCATTACCCTACCTCACTCGGCTCGCAAAAGAGTGAATATGAATGAAACAGTAAACAAAAAAGCTACTTAATTTTACATTGTATATGCGCGTTAATTAATTTCGGTTTTTGATGTAAATAAAACTCTTTTCGGTGTAGAATCAAATTTTATTGTAAACTTAATGGGAGAGATTTTTCGAAAAATAGGATCCGATTAGTCACAAAAATTATCTAAAGTTGCCTCTTAACAGTGGATAAATGGTCATCTTTTAGGGCCTACATTATATAATTTAAAGCTAAATTAAAAATCGGATCCACATCCGTACTTTATACATGTCATAAAAACTATTTTTTTTAATACAGGCCAAGCACACGTTCACACGTATGAAAATAATAATCGTGTAACCAAAGATTTTCATATAGATTCCGATATTTTTGTTATTGTTTTTGGGGTGTTATGCCGTGTTTCGCTACCTCCTTCTTTAGCCAACGTTTCGGACAGCGTTACAGTGACCATCATCAGGGCAGATGAGTAAATGATATTGGTGAGAGTGTTTACTTATGTGTGTCGAAACGATACCGTGCTGCCAGCTCCATAACTACAAGGACGCAGACTGGGAAGGATTCAAGAAAGAGAAATCTCATCAAGGAGAAAAATCGCTTGCGACGCATCTACCATCGTACGCGCGACGGCTACTTCAAAACGGCCTACAACACTCTACAGCGGGAAATCAAGCAAGAAATAACGGACCTCAGACGCCAACTTTGGACGAAGAAAGTTACATCACTCACGCCAAAGGATAACAGCCTATGGAAAATGGCAAAAGCGCTGAAAATTCAAGACCACACGATTCCCCCGCTAGAGAAGCTAGACAGCTCAGGATTGGCGCTGTCACTAGAAGAGGAGGCGAACGCGCTCGCCGACGGATTCGAAAGAGCCTACGCAGCCACGGACGGCCTATCTGATCCGGAAACGGATCGACTAATAGAAGAATCTCTACGACATCTCGAACAAGCGGAGCAGACGAACGTCGAAGACATCCACTTCATCTACATCCGAGCGAAGTTGCCGTCATTATCAAGCGATTGAAGACCAATAAAGCGCCGGGGAGCGATCAAATACACAACATGTTAACCATAATGTTAACAATAATGTTAACCATAATCTTGAATCTTTTTACTCCATCATCAACACGGCTATCGAAAAATATGTACCCTCATTTCAATTCAAACCATCTAAGTTCCCCAAATGGTTTAATAATGATTTAAAACACTTAATAAAAAACAAAAAAAATTGGCACAAAAATTTCAAAGAGAGCAACTCTATCGCAGATTACAAGATATTTCATAAATATAGAACTGAGTGCAAAATACTCACCAACAAATTATTTCAAACATACATACGAAACACAGAAAAATTTTAACTTAGAGTGGAAAAAAGTTTTATATTTGTTTTTATTATAATATATTAACAGAAAAATCCATATTTACAGATACCAAAAAATTTTTTACACACATAAACTCACTAAGAAAAAACAAACCTAGCCTACCTACTTACATGTATTTCGAAGGGAAAAGCAGTAGTGATACTAATGATATAGTTAATTTCTTTGCCGACTTCTTCAAAAGTGTTTATGATAAGGATATCCCAAATGTTCAACTTCCACCCTATCACCCTAAGGTGTCGGTCCACATTCCCGCTTTACGTATAAATGTTCTGGATATTATACGCAAAATAAAATCACTCGACACAAAGAAAAAAGCAGGTCCTGACAAAGTCAATCCTGCTTTTCTAATCAACTGTGCATCGATACTAGCCAAGCCACTATGTCAATTATTTAACCAATCTCTAAATTCTGGCTGCTTCCCTGATCTATGGAAAAAATGTTATATAACACCTATATTTAAAAAGGGAGATATTCATGATGTCACTAATTACCGACCTATTTGCATGCTCTCAACTATCCCCAAATTGTTTGAAAAACTTATCCTTGACCAAATCTCCATACATATTAATAACATCATAGTACCTAATCAACATGGCTTTATGCCGGGCAGATCCACCCTAACAAATCTTTCGAACAATGAACGAACAATTTATAGCCTGCTCACTTGAAAATAAAACCCAAGTCGATTCAATATATACAGACTTCGTAAAAGCTTTTGACAAAGTTAATCACAAAATTCTTCTCCATAAACTTAGTAAAATAGGAATAGAGGGTAAACTATGGGAATGGATAAAGAGTTACTTAACTAATAGAATTCTCCAAGTAAAAAACAATTCTAATCTGTCACACAAATTCATGGCTACCAGCGGTGTACCTCAAGGGTCACACTTAGGCCCAATACTGTTCCTACTTTTTATAAATGATATTGTCACTGTTTTTGATAATAATGTTGAAGTATTGCTTTTCGCCGATGACCTAAAACTATTTAAACTTGTAAGAACAATAAATGACTGTAATCACATTCAAATAAATTTAAACAAACTACAAGACTGGTGCAAAACCAACAAACTTTATCTAAATATTAATAAATGCCAGATAATAAGATTTTTCAGAACAAACCAACCCCTTAACTATCAATATAAAATTAACAATATTTCCCTCACCTCTGTCAGTGAAATCAATGATCTGGGCATTATTTTCGATTCCAAATTTAATTTCCTTTCACATATAAATATAGTTACCAATAAAGGATTAAAAATGCTAGGCTTCATCCTTCGAAATGGTAAAGACTTTCAAAATATTTCAACATTAAAAATCCTGTATTCCTCTTTAGTTCGAAGTCAAGTTGAATATAATTCTTCTATTTGGTCCCCTCACTTCAAAATTCACTCATATTCCATTGAAAAAATTCAGCATAAATTTCTTAGATTCATTAACTATAAACTCGGTCTACCAATTGAATCAATTAATTACAATCACCTAATGAAAAAATTAAACTTACTGAAACTCTCAGATAGAAGACTTATATCTGACTTGACTTTTATTTTTAAAATTGTTAATGGTATTTTAGACAGCCCTGCTCTATTAAGTCTAATTACCTTTCATATACCTACAAGAACTACTCGATCCAAAATACTTTTTAATTGCAACAACAATTTTAGGACCGAGTCATTTAGATACTCGCTTATACCTAGATTGCATGCAGTTGGCAATGCATTCTCAGGAATAGTAGATGTGTTCAACTGCACGGAACATAGTTATAAGAAGGCTATAATAACACACCTCAATCACAATAATTAATGTTAGGCATGTTAATACTTGTCTGCATGGTTTCTGTATCATATTTTACTACAGATTCTAAACTACTTAAATAAGATATCTTAACCACCAGACAGAGGGAGTCATAGCTAATAATTAAAAAAAAAAAACAAAACAAAACAAAACAAAACAAAAAAATATTAACTCATAATTATTATTAAATCTCCTGACAGCCCTAAAATAACAGAGCTAATTTGCCAACTATGCGTGTCCAGTCATTTCAAGCAATGTTAAGCAATTTAAGGTAACAATAAACTTTGTAGTAAATTATTTATATTTTGCAAATAAATGTGAATGTATGAATAGGTATAATTACTTGAATTTGCTCGATTCTACGATTCTACTTGCTAACAAGTCACCTTTACTTACATATTTTTAATCAGCGTAAATATAATGTTTTGTTATTTTAATAGTGTGGGGAATGAAACTTACTCTGTCTTAATATTTTTTTATTAAAACATCGCTTCCTTTAAAAACATAGATGTATGCAGATATTATGCAACAATCCTTAAATATCAAATTGTTAACATAACAAATTCACTAAACACTGCTCTGTAACTACTTTAATATGTAAAGTTGTACCTTTTATTTTTTGTACTATATACTTGTTATGTTGCTCCTGTACAACTTACCAATGTTACATGTAAAAGCCGTCAAGGCGTAAATATATATATTAAATAAATTAAATAAACATTTTACTCAAACATCTACCTCAGAAAGCCATCATATACATTACAAAGCTGTTCAATGCCTGTCTCATCACCGGACATTTCCCACAGATCTGGAAGACGGCGACCGTGCTGCCCTTCTCGAAGCCAAACAAGGACAAGAGGCAGCCGACAAGCTACCGGCCGTTCAGCCTACTCTCCACGCTGAGCAAGGTATTTGAACAGGTTATACTCAACAGGCTACTTCCACACCACGAAGAAAACAACACTTTGCCAGACGAGCAGTTCGGATTCAGAAAGAGGCATTCCACCACCCATCAACTCACACGAGTAGCGGAATTCATCACCAGAAGATTTAACGAACATCGCTACGTCGCCGCTGCACTGCTAGACTTGGAGAAGGCATTTGACACCGTTTGGATCAGAGGGCTACTGCACAGAACTAACACGCCCATATACCTAACGAGAGTGATACAAGAATACCTCAAGAACAGATCCTTCCGAGTCTTCATCAGGAACGCGCTGTCGTCACTACGTGAGATTCCAAAAGGCGTGCCACAAGGAAGTCTACTGGGACCTCATCTCTTCAACATCTTTACACATGACATCCTCCGAGACGAGAGATGCAACCTGTCTATCTATGCAGACGATGTCAAGCTGTACGTTTCCTCGCTGAAAGCCGAGATAGCGGCCATATACCAACAGAGAGCGCTCGACGCTCTCGTAGAGTTCTACAAGATGTGGCGCCTCAAACTGAACGAGGCCAAAACCGAAGTCATCATGTACACGAGGAAACGCGTCAGAAGGACACCAGACGTCAACATCGAAATGGGCGGACACGTCTTAGAATGGAAGGATGAAGTCGTTTACCTGGGCCTGACTATGGACTCACGACTCAACTGGAAATCTCACCTAGCCAAGATGCACGCAAGAGCCAGAATGGCACTCGGCATGATGAAGCCCATCTTCAATAGAAAAAGTCCGCTACTTCCCAGAACCAAACTCCTGACTTACTATTCGCTCATTCGACCGGTGCTGACCTATGCTATTCCCGTGTGGAGTAGCATCTCACAATCTGACTTTACAAAACTACCGACACTACAGAATCTCTGCATTAAAATCACATACAACAATAGAATCAGAACAAATTTGAAAAGACTACATGCGAGAGAAGACATTCCGACCTTATTTGAATACACTCACAGACTGACAGACCGATTTTACAAATCTATAAGACACAATAAAAATAAACTCATACAGGAAATCGGTCAATACAATTCTCCCAGCGACTTCACATTCAAATACGTGCACAGACTACCCAAACACATTCTGATGGACCTTGACCATATCTGGCATGAACCAGATTCAGACGCCGACGAGTGAGCGAGCAGTAGGTATTCCCAAACTCCAGACCCCTCCCCCGTAACTTATGTTTATATATCTATGTATATATTTATATAATATTGTATAGTATGTATGTATATGTATGTTTATCCCCTATAGTCCCATAAAGTATATATCCACATAAAAACAGACATACACCCCACACACACACACAATGCAGGATATCGTACACCGATATCACTGAAGGCCGACCGGGTTCATGTTGACCGCCGGCCGAATCTTCCTGGATGAGGTTTTTCATGGTTTCCTCATTCCCGAAGGCAAATGCGGAAGAACTCCAAATAAAAGGACATGACCGCCTCCTTCCCACTCCCGACATAACACAAACACACACATATGTATTTATGCTTTCCAGTTTGCGGGCGATCAAGAGTAAATGATGACCAAAAAATATGCAATTTTAGTAGGGTTTTTAGGTAACAATTTTTCCCTACCGATTAAATTCAGGACCTTAAGTCTATAATAAACAAGTAAAATTTTTAAATACCCACATGAGGTAAAGATTGCGAGGCGCAAATGACGCCGTTCTATTTGTATAAAGAACATTAACTTTAAATTCAGTAAATTTAAATGATTCACCTCTTCAAGGAATGTAAGAATCTAGTAAATAAAAAAATAAAATATCATTTACTCATCTGCCCTGATGATGGACACTGTAACGCTGTCCGAAACGTTGGCTAAAGAAGGAGGTAGCGAAACACGGCATAACACCCCAAAAACAATAACAAAAATGCTTTTTGGCCGTGAAAACCTAAAAACATACTAGATTCCGATATTTTTTCCACAAACGAAAGTACGAAAAAAAATTGTGTGCAGTTCACACGCGGTAGAAGTGAAACCTTCAGAAAACTAAAGTAAACAAGCGTGGGGAGGCTACGAAGGACAGCACAAAGAAGAGATCGATTAGTCTATCTCATTCTCTCGGAAGCTAAATAGATATGTCTCTTTTTAGTGTCGCTTTTTTGTTTCATCGAGTTTCAAATCGCAACGGCGCTAAAGACGTTTTCACTTCAAAAGCATCGTGTAAAATTGCATTGATAACATTGAAAGACGTGTTTCGCATTCATATTTAATCAGATGTGATTAAAAAATTGAATATTTTTAATCTTTTGACAACCGCAGATTTATGTGATATGCTTACTTGATAGGATGAATAAAATAAAAGCTGTACCAATAAATTATTCATCTAACATTAATAATTACTAATGATTCGATTAATAATGCGCTTTAATACTCGGTATATCAGTCGGTTAGTAATGAATTAATCGGTGACCTTCCTATGACTTTGACTGAAAGGCGGGATTTCACTTTCTCAGTAGCCATTATATTCTACAGGTTCGAATTCTCGATGATGCGACCGATGCACAGTGGTCCCAAATCCCATTCTAGCAAGACAACAATATTTTTCCACGGAATGTGATGCAAAAGGGTCACAATATAATTAAAAAAATTACGTTTATTTCAACCACAGTTACAGAATTTTCAAAATAAAATAAAATAGAAATAAATTGTGTGTAGTACAATGATTCAAATAAGTCATAACAATCTGTTTATTTTAAGAAATTAGTTAAAAAATTATTTGTAACATAATATAAAAACAAAACCGGGTGACATTTGTTTATGGTCGAGTCACTATCATCACTTGTTAAATGATAATATTCCTATGTGGCACTGTCAACAGACCTCTGCAGTTTCTTCGTTGGTACTTCCGAAATCGACAATAATTTTAAGTCATCACTAGATAAGACATTGGGATGTTTTCGATATTGTGGTTATTTCGGATATTACAGCTTTCCGTTTTCCATCGGACCTCAAACTGACTTAAACAGAATGAAAGAGTTCTTTTAGACTTCGAGAATTCAGAGGACATTTAATTTTTCTTATTTTACTTTGTAACCAGCAAAAATCAAAATATTTTTCTCGCTTTGTCACCACGTAGTCCATCATCACACATTACTACCGGAAGAAAAAAAACTGTATTTAACTGTATCTGTTTTTTAACATGAATTTTAGAGTACCTATATCTTACCATTACCTATGAAATATTAATAGAAATGAAGCGATATTCTTCTTTTCCATTTTCTATGACATAGAAATCCAGCTATTCTTCTTTAGTCAATTTTTCTCGAGGCCTATAAAATTGTTTTTCTCAACCAAAATTTTTCCATGTTGCATCATAACTCGACTTTGATGCGCCTTTTTCTTCTAACATCTCCAAAATATCAAAAATAAAGATCAAAGGTAGAGGCTCTGTAAAAGTCAAAAGAGCAAGTAAGAGCAGACAAATTCTATAAGAAAATATAGATAAAAAATGATTTTATATGAAAATTGTTTAGTTTGGAGGTACAAATTGGTACACGATTTTGAAAGTTTAATCAAACTTTGGCAAATAATTGTAAATATTTATAATGGTTTTACGATTTTTTAATGACTAATAAAAGTAATATGGAAGAAGCAAATTAATAAATACTTAAATAAATTTGAAAGAACATACTATGGACTTCAATTTTTCTCTTGACGTAATTTCTCTTTGATTTCAAATAACACCACAAACGACCGAACAGCGCGCACACCCGAAAGAGATGGGCCGCAGGGAGGCCGCCTGACGCATTCAAAGTGTCGTGTTTACATCGTTGCCACCTGTAGCGCGTATTTTAATTTTTTATCAATGCGAAAATAATGCTATAAACTGTTTTCTATGCTGTGAGTATGTTTTTGTACATAAATAAAAACATCGTTGAAATCTTTTTGTCTAGCTTGATTGTTCTAAGGGAACCACCGTGCGACGCGCGACGTATCAAAGTCCAAAGTGTACGCTGCATTGTAGATAGATGGTTGTTAGCCGGTTATTATTAGCACTTCCAGTATCGCAGTGAGAGATTACTACAAAGAGATTCCTCCTCGAATGGGGTCGAACTCTCAATTTAGCGAGTGACGTATCCAAATCGAAATTAACTTTGCGCTGCGCTTTAGACAAACAATTGATAGCATAATATTATTACCTGCATGTTGCAGAACGGATAGTTAACTGATATTTTTTAATAAGATTGTATTTAAACTCCACTCACCTTTACATGTAACTCGAGAAAATAACTTTGCATGTTTTGCAGTTTTAAATAGTTCGTTTAAAAATAAACAAAATTGAATAAGAGAGCTCAACTGGATGTAGTGAGTATACAGATGAGTTTTGAATAAATTAATTTGCCGCCGCCCAAGTTGAATGGCTTTAGATTCCTGTCTTTTTGACAAGAATTTAGGTAAAATCTTAAATTTCTAAGAAACGTGTGTGAAGTAACCTGAGAAACGCGATTGTGAAAAATATGCCATAGGTCACTCCAAGTGGTTCGGTACGTTTGTTGACTTAGCAAGGGTGCCCGGGTTCATGGGGTGAGGTTTTTCCAGGTCTTAGAGGCGGATGCGTCTGCCCACCTGCTGCGTTGCGGGCCGGATTGAGAGACTGGTTGAGGGAGGCCTTTTGCGAGCCGGACTCTCGACCCATAGACTTGTACCGCAGTTGGATGGATGGATTAATACGTCCGTCACTCTTGGACACACTGACTCCCCGATTCCTACCCCTCCCTCATACCTTCTTCCTTCCCAGAACTTCCTATCCTTCCCTTCCTTAAAAAGACCCTCCACACAGCATCCTCTAAGATGACAGAGGGAAAATATTTTCTTCAGGGCCTCCTGTGATGAGGTAATGTAAAAAAAAATACGACGAAATAAATCGATGCCGAAATACTGCGCAAACTCAAAAGTTGAAAATTCATGAGAAGTGAATGCAGCACAACTATAGGAGCAATGAAATATAGACATTTGTGAGTAAATAAAACAAAATAGAAATAAAAATTTAAAAAAAATAAAAATTTTGAATTTCTTTGGAAAATATTACGTTTTTAATGTTGAATTAATGCGGTGGGCTATAAGTGATAAACCAGCTCCAAATTCTGCATTAAGATTTGGGAAACGGGGATCGGGAGGGTTGTTTAAAATCTCGTGTAAACAGTGACCTTTCTCGTGTTGGAGGTCAAGTGTGCAAAATTTCTTCAGTCGTAATGAAATTGATGATTTATATACAAATCAAGTCCGTGCCGCTCACTGCGGATACTCTTCTTTATACAGAACGTTTAGCGTACTTAGGGGAGTAATTAGGGAAGGGAGACCAAAATTTAATTTCCTTTTTTACTCCAAATAATGCCAAGAATCACTGGTTAAAATAAGTCGAGTACGTTAGTGCAATCTTGCGTATCCCATAAAGTATTATTCATTTATAAGTACTTTTAAAAACGACAAAATTAATCAATACTTTCTCCTTCTGGGTGGATTAGAAAGTTCATGATGCTTAGCCAACCCTTTCCTGCTTGGAATTGGTTTGTGCCATGGAACACAGAGGGATTACGTGCGTAATGGAACCTTCGCCCTATAATCTCTGATATATTTAACTTTTTAGGGTCCCTTGCACAGATACGTTTACATTTTTTTTTCAAACTCGGGTAGGTGGGTACGTTTCTGTTTATTTTTTATTGTTTTTTTTTTATTAAACGCACAGAAATCTTTTACACGTAGGTAATTCAACTTTAATGTAAGAAATAAATGTGAAAAATAGAAGTCTACATTAAGATCCATTAACCAGCGGCCGAGAATTTAAATTTCGTCGAACTATGATCTTGCGATTATACTTTTGCATTCTCCATACCAGCATTTTAACATAATGACTCAATATCGATTTTATTTCATTCCAAATTTTCTTTCACAAATACCCACATTCAAAAATGCTGAAACTAGTGATGATAAAACAATTAAAATTATGTATTTTATGTAATTATTGCTTGATCATAAGTATTTATAATTTTCAATAATGTCTAAGCAAAATAAGAATGTTTTTTTTTTCAATTATATTAGTTTGTAAGACCGTAAATAAATAAACAAACTGAAGTATTTTCGTCACAAAACAAGGGCGCGGAACTTTTTTTATGATTTATTGAACTAAAATTAAAATTCTTCAAAATTTTAAAACCTACTTAAACCTACTTTTCAAAGTAGGTTTCCCAAATTATGTATTGTTTTATTTAACTGCATGATTATATGATTTGAAATGTATGTTGCATTATACAAAATTTTGTTTGAAAATTTAACAAATCTGCCAATGACCTACGGTAAAACCTAATTGCACTAAAAATAAAGATATTTTCTCAAAATTTAAAAAATGCTTCACTTTGTAGATAAAAGAACAGTCTTTCGAAATCAATTTATAATTTGTTTTGGAAAAGAGTCGATACGTCTAAAAGTTGATTTAAAAATGACATATTTCCGGTTTTGTCTAGTTATTCCCTCTTAACGGCCATTGTTTCCAATCCTACTGATCAACTGTTGAGCTGAAATATTAGCTCAACACTCCTCAAATGCACAAATACTTTCTTCCCAACGCAACACTCCGACCAGCAGGCAACAGCGTTACTAAACAAATCACTTAAGCTGATCAGATTGATCGATTGAAAAGTTGGGAACAACAGCTCTCAATATCACCTTAGCAAGGCCGGTCTTGTGCAGGCGCAAGACCGGAGCCGAGGCAACTCACAATCTCCCTTGATGTTTTTACTAACGCCAGGCGCCGTTTGGCTCAGGACCGGCCCCGCACCTTAGAATTAGTCAGTGCTACCAACTTGACGGATTTCCCGTCATATCTGGCGGATTGGAGTGCCCCGAAACGGGAGAATTTTGTTTCTAGCGGAATTCACAGGAATAAAGTAACAAAGTACGTAATTTTATAGGCGAAAATAGCCCGTATTTATGGATTTACGGAGATTTATTATTTATCCCTGAAATTCTCTAATAGGAATTGAAAGAACCATGTTAATTTGTTTAATTAATGTTTCTTATAGATAATGGATACCTCTAACATTAAGGATACTAGTACATTATAATGAAAAACATGTAGGGTGACCATGTGTTGAAATTAAATAAGGTATTAATTTAATAAGGAATAGGATATAAATGTGGGCACCTACTGACAAACTGTTATTAGCAATATGAGCGAATAATATAAAAAAATATATAATAGAAAATAAGTTCTATAATATTTAATTTCGTTAAAATATTAAAATTGAATGGTAAATGATATCTAAACATAGCTTCTTCAATATCGCATTACCTGAATTGGACAATTCGGCTGTCTCTTAACGATCGGTGTGCCTCTCGTAAATGGGGGAACATAATTCCGGCCGTTTTATTAGAATAACGAAATAAGGAAAGCTTTTAGGCATATTTAAGTAGCATCAGGGGCGCCTATAACTTTTAAAAAGGCTACTTAATGGATTATAATAAATCGTAAAGATATAATATTTTATGTCGAAATATGCTCTCAATATTACCCACGCTTCAACTTCGTAAACTTTTAATAACCGTCCAAGAAATTTTCGTTATTTTGGCCATGGTAAAGTAGTTGGCATTTTAGGATGTTTCACGGTTGTGTTTTGATGCTTCACCTGGCCAGTAGTTTATTTATCATGGTTAAGGGGGTATTTTATCACCTCTCAGTAAACTGTCGATTAGCGTTACTCCTCGAGTAACTTATTTTATATGTTTCACCACCGATTAGTAATGCTACCCCGAGAAAAGGTTTGAAAAAAAAGTGGCGTAACCGAAAAAAAAGTTATAAGTATGCAGTTCACACGCGGTACAAATAAAACCTTCAAAAAACCAAAGTAGACAAGAGTGGGGAGGCTACGAAGCCCGCACAAAGAGGAGACCGATTATTATATCTCAGTATCTTGCAGGCTAAATCCTATAGATGTGTTTGTGTCTTTTTAGTTTACTTGTTCGTTTCATTGAGGTTCAAATCACAATGGTTCTAAAGAAATTTTCACCTAAATAACTCGACTAATTGATTGTGAGATACTTGCCGTGGTAATTCTCTGGTTAAGGTACTGAGCAGTTTATTCGAGGTGGTGAAGTACTCCATTAAAATTCATTAACCCTGTTCCTTCGTGGGATTTAAAAAAACATTATGTGAATACCTCATGCTGTGTCCCAGTTCCAGCTGCTCCCTTCTGGAGTCAGTGAGGCAATGGCATCCCCAATCGGGGTATGTTTTGAGGCTGGAGGTAGTGGAGAGGGGAAGGATATGATAATAGGATATGTTAATATAATATTGCAAATGAACGGTTAATAATATGTAAATAAAGCTTTTTCAATAACGCATTACCTAAATACACTTCTAAGAAAGGCAAAATATAACAGTTTAATAAACTTAATATTTTTGAAATTTCTGATAATAAATAATATTATATTAATGAATAAGTACATCGTACGATCTGAGATGGTCAAGTAGACCTCAGTCTCAGCAAGCACATACACTTGTTGATCTAGTAGAACAGACGTCGAACTAGAAATGTTAAGCAGTATTTGTACAGTTGATAGGAACATTTTTTATCCATCGAAATTATAACTTTTATTAAAGTCTTAGCAGTGAAAGAATCTAACTATTGTTTAAACTTATCCTTAATTATAATAATATAAATGTAAGCTGTTTTCATAAAATTCTACCACAACGTACTGTTAATCTGTTATCTCTTTTCAAATGTTCACTCATATGCCACCCATTCTTCTAATGGAAGAGAAGCATAAATTACAAGATAAAAAATTGTAAGATGTACCAAATAAATAAATAAGGAATTAGAAAGAGACGTTCCGTTGAACTCGTGGAACCATTAGAATATTTTTCAAATTAGAACCGTAATAACAATATCATTATTCATAGAGGCAGTAGTGCCTAGTAATGGTTTAAATGGTTTGAAAAGTTTTTTTTTTTAAAGAGTGCTGTCGACTACACTAGAAAAATTTCAAAAATTAGGAAGAGTTGGAATTGAAACAGTGGAGGTTTTAGAAGGGTTGTGTGTACGATTAATAGGTTGAAGGAAGAACGCAGAACGAAGAAAACCATTAGAAGGAGTCCGCCATTAGAATACCCCTCGGCAGCGGAACAGTAAAAAAGCTTATCTGCGCGCACTAATCCGCGACCCGTAAACTTAATGGCGATGATCGTTGTAATGAACACTCGGCGTAATCTCGATAGGACCAAGAAAACTTAACACCATTCTTTATCGTCAGACAAACGAGCTTTAATGGGGCCCCGTAAGGCGCTCGCGGCGCGTAAATTATATTTAATTGCTAGTCTTATAGCCAACCAGAGAAAATTCTGATCGGACGTGCTCACATTATTACCTATACGACCGACGGCGCCGATGCCATTTTCGCAGTTTGCGAAAGGCTTAAAGTTCTCAGAAGCGTGTCTTACGCCTGATAGCAACGTACTGCGAGAGTGTAGCGACGTGCGAGCCGCAATTCGTCGTTCTTAGCATGGTCTCACCTGATTAGGAAGCGAAACTGCTTGAAATGGCTGTGATCAAATCTAAATAACCGGGCACTTCCCAACCTTCCTGTTGCTGGTCCCAATCCCCAATGCCTCTTCCTCCAGCTTCACAACACACCCAAAATCGGGGATTCCGAGAAGCACACGATTGAAGTATTTTATTGCCTTTGCTTTTTTTTAACAAAGCATAAATAATTTCAGCCTGAGTGTTGTCAATTTTACGTTCGAACTGTCGATACATCGTTGTACCTAATAACAGTCACACGTCTGAGCCGCCACGTGAGGCAAAATGAAGTTCTTTCACGGTGTCACGGCGGAATTGACATTCGGTGAAGTTTTTTCAGCTTTCCACCCGGGAAAGTGTCGAGTGTGGAACCGACGGAAACGGGAATGTTTCTATGACGATTCTGCCACAGAAAAAACGGAATTCAGGCGGAAACAAATTTCAGCGCTCCACTAAGTAGGCACTCCTCACAGTTATTTAGTTCAATGTGCTTACGTCTTATTCAACATGCGGCACTCTTTCCTTGGAAGGATATAATCGACTTAGTGTGAATGAGAACAATTATATTAGTCTAATTATAGTAAAATTAGACAGGTCAGAACAATGGTCGTTCCAAGTTTTTTTTTAAGGATTGATGAGAAAATTGTTTGTTTGGTCGGGTTCTAATATTTACTAGTTATCAAGACCTCTGCCAGCGCTGTGCAATATACCTCGACGAAAAAAATATATTTAAACATATTTTAACATCAGGTTCCCACCTGATTATCCTACATGTATGTTTTATCTGCAGATAAAATAGTACCAAAATGCATAAAATAAATTACGAAATTCGCGCATTTATGAAACTTTGGTCTTATATTCATTTTGGCAGAATAAGTGGAGACACGCGAGATCGATCAAAAAACTAGCGGAACACCCCACGAACTTGTAAAAAATACTGTTTACAAACTAGGTCGAGTGAGGTATCATTATTTTACTGTGTTTTCATTCATTCGTGCCGAACCGAATGAGACCACTCACTAGTCTCGATATTTAGTGAGATAAGACAGGTCTTTCGTAAATAAACATTTGTTTAATAGTGTTTTTGCACTAGCCTATCTTGTACACAATTTCTCCTTTGCATTAATAAAATAATATTGTATGAAAACAAAAATATATATATATATAATATTTTAGAGCCATTTTTGAGGCTCTAGCCATCTAAGGGGCCATCAGCTCGGGTTTGCTCAGAAACAAACAATCCATGCATCTTATACACTCCACAAATATTTCTTCTGGAGTTCTGAACCATTTTTATACTTTCAAATATTGTAGGAGTTAAACGCTAAAGCTCTAAACTCTAAAGTATTTCTGTACTACCGATGTTTTAAAACTGGAGTCTAAATAGTCTAGTTTATTTATTTATTTTGATTGAATATTTTACATTTCAATATATAATCCAGTAATGTTGGCCTCACTGGGTGGCTTACCCGTGCTGAGGCCCCCATTTTATAATACAAGAAAAATATTATACATATCAAATTTTGATAAGAAAAAAATATAATGTTGGTGACTATGAAAACATAAAATTATGAAAAATTTAAACTAAAGATAAAAGTAATATTAAAGCAAAAAAAATGCATCTAAAATTAAAAATTAAATTTAAAAAATCGGCGTATATTATGTGTCGTGTGTTTGTGAGTGATGTGTGTTTTATATTGTTTTTGTGTGTTGCGTGTTATTCTTTTCAGATGTTTTATTCTTTCATGTTATGAAATTTCGGTAATATTGTATTTTTTGTTCTTTAATCCATTTTGTAATTTTGTATCTGAATTTATTTTTGTTTTTCTCAATTTTATTTTCAAGAGTAAGACTGTTGAATGCTTTTATTTATTTATTTATTTATAAATAAACGCCCTTTTTCGGGGCTTTTACATATATAGCATAGAAAAAACATTTTATTGTACATAACTGAACTGCCTCAATAACAATATTTTAAATTTATTCAAAGATAAATTGAAGATGTCCACTGACTTGGTATAATTGTTTCCCTCCATTAGTATTCTGGGCAAAGAGGAATACATATGATAGTTAGTTAGTTATAGCTTGATATTTATAGTGTCTCTGTCCAAAGCTTGTTTTTACCGTCGGAGTTTTTATGTTTTTTTATACGCTTGTCTACGTGGTCTGTTAGTGATATTTATTTAGTTAACTCGTAACTATTTTTTTTTATTTAATTCAAATTAAATTTGATAGTTTTATTATCAAGTTTTGCAAGTATTTATATGTATTTTTGTTACAGGTGTTTCGGTTTATAAGACCATTTTCAAACTGTGGTTAAATCCGCTGTTAGGCGACTTATTTATAAGATTTTAAATGTCAGTTTTAGAAGGTGTCTGTATTGATTTATTACCGGTTAAACCAATTTGCTGATACACTTACTTGAGAGTGTATTATGTGGGTTTCGGAATCCGTTTCCCCAACTAAGTGTTAAGGTTTTTTTTAAATTGTTTATAATGACGTTATTGTTTGACTCATTAAATGCGTTATAATTTTAAGGTTTTGTAAATATACTAAGTAATGGGGAATAAATAATTTTCCTTATTTTATTAATAAGCGTTACAGTGGGGTCGTTCGTTCGTTTATTGATTTTTAATTGTTCAAACAACATCAGAACTTGATAATAAAACTATTAAATTAAACTTTTTTACATATAAAAAAATTAAACGGAGTTCTACGATTTAAACACAAACACAATAAATACATAACTATAATATTTAAGAAGTGATATATCGAGGAACTAATTCAATTTCGTAAAAAGTATGACTTCCACACTCAGGTACAGAAGTATTCATATATAGGCCCGACGTCATTTTGTTTGTTCATAAAAAAAGTGTTGATACTGAAGGGAAGCCATGTAATAACCACTATTTATTTACTTACTCCTTTATCGGACATCGGGCTAACATTTGGTTTATGAAATGTTTACAATTTTTCTCACAAGGGTTGCAAAAGAAAATGGTTGCATTTCAGTGGTTTACAATTGGGTAAATTAAAAAAAAAATAATAATCTGAAATTATAAACAAAAAGTTGAATTTTGTTTGTTTAATAAAATGTCAAAATCATTTGTATGTTCTTTTGCTGAACTGCGTAAACGAGGAATTGGATAGTTTACTACATAATTTTTTTTTTGTGATCGGTGATATTGAGATAGACTCTTATGCCTAGTGTGTCGAGTAAGTACTCTAAAATTGCCTAGACGAAGAATTTTGCGACAGTCGAGCTATATTATATTTAGTTTGCCAAACAGTAATTATTGTATATATAAATATGTTTGTTATTTTACTAGAACACACGACGATGTTGTGATCTCAATTCAATATTAATACAGCGGTGACGTAGGTGTGGCGGCAGTGGAATTATATGTTTTAACACCAAATAAAAGATAGATTATTCACAAAGATGGATACTTTTATTGTAACATTATTATTTTACACGCGCGCTATTTTATCAGAAGTATAAACGGAACTGTAATGCAGGAGCTATGATTTAATAAATTTATTCGAGCCGCTGATTGAAACGCAATGAATCGCTTGGATTCTCTTTCTGCGGCGTGACATTTAGAATCCGTGTGCCGGTGTTGCCATACGCTAGAAGTTTACGGTATTGAAAAATCATTAAATACGGTTCCTAATCGTAGTTCCTACATTAATTAATAAATATGTGTGTTACTAGATACTAGCGGTTCCGGAAAATCCTGGAAAAAACTTAATATTTAATACAGGACTCACGTTGTGACGATGTTCAGTTCTAAAAGCGTCCCTCCATTAAGAGAATGTAAAATTAGTCCAATTTATCTTCCATTAGATCTCATTACGCAGGTTCGGCTTTGAAACAGCGAAGCCTTGAGAAGTGCTTAATATCCCCCCTGGAATCAATGTGACAAATAATACAAATTACTTCCTATTGAATTTAAAGTGACTCATGATAGTTAAATATTGCTATATTGTGGTTCATGGGGTAAAATTTTGTTTTTATTAAAAGGATTTTAGGTAGACACATTAAAACACGCAGTATCAACGTTTAGATAGTGAAAAATATACCCAATGTCGCCCTGGTGAAATACCACCATTCAGGATCGAAACGTTGCTTGAAATGGCTTTAGCCGTATTTGATGACCAGATCTGAATAGCCAGGTGCTTTCCCATTTTCCTCTTTCCCTATTCCTTTCTCTCCCGGCTACCTTTAGACACATCGTGTGCGAGATGCCATCGGTTCCAGACGTTTGGGGGCAGTTGGGATTTTTGTGCGGAGTATAATGAAAATAACATGGTAACAATGAAATTGAATACTTTGTAAAATTCATTTAACCTTCGTGTACTCGCGCCCAACGGCATAACACGTATACTTTCACACGGTCTGTCAGACCGAGATTTCAACTCGTCTGTATATTATATACTTTTAAAAGCATTATTGGTATTAATTTTATAGAAGAGGGTATAATTGAATTAAATAAAAAGAAAAACATTAAAACTTTTGCTTTATTTGGTAGAAACAGACATTTAAGTCAACTTTTTACATATTTTTTCAAATTAAATTAAGACAATATTAGCGAAACTCAATCGATAATCTGTAGACAGAAAAATCATAAGAAGATATTGGCACTCTGGGACTTGAACCCAGGACCTTCCGCTTTCCCGGCGACGACTCTGACCACTGAGCTAAGGTGTCTACACCCGATTCGGTCATTTTTAACTGTGACATACTTCGACTAAGAACTACAAACATTTTCTCCTTTTTTCTTAACACATATTCTTATTGGCTGCTTTCTTTATGTATGATTGACATAATTTTTTGTACTTTAACCGTTATAACAAAAATAAGCTTTTTCATGTGTTAATTTAAAAAAAAAACTCTGAAATCTGACGAACGAAAGCATCTTGATGCTTACTCTTACTCTTGAGTAATAAATATTATAAAAATAAGAATTAATCAATATAAAAAAATTTGGGTAGTAATTTTTACCTACCTAAAAGACTGACAACAGTAAATAAATGTCAGGCATCCTCTCAGCACCGATGCGCGCGCCGCACTAAGAAATGCCTAACAACAAATTAAGAAGTTACTTAAAACCTCAAAATCGCGTGGTTGTGAATTTTTGAGAAAACAACGATTGATTTGATTTGTCGGTCTGAGAGACCAATGCGTGAGTACAGGAAGGTTAAAAATAAAAATTAAAGGTAAGATAAAATTCACATTTTGAGGGCACACAAACACAACCATAACACTTCTGTCGGTTTCCACAACATCTAAAGTTGCGATGCCCCAGACCACAAAACACTAGTCCAGTGATGCGCAACCTTTTTGGCCCGAGGGCCAAATTATCTATTATCAATATGTTCGCGGGCCGCAGGGATTAGATTACCTTTAGCTTGACATGGTTAACTATGCAATCTGTGGTGTCGCAAGTGTACAAATATCCCAATTGTCTGACAGTAGGTGTATGTATACCTATCTATATATATTAAAAAATTAAAATATGTTTGTTTCTGTCTATGTATGTGAGATGTTAAACGTTGCTAAACCATTCATCCGATTGCGATGAATCTTAGGGGATTTGACGTACGCATGCTCGCGATGGTTTCTATATACAATAGTGAGTTCTGGCATTATGAAATTATACATTGCTAACCGTTCATCCGAGTGCGGTGAAACTTTGGGAATCTGATGTGCGCATGCCCGCGATGGTTTCCATATATATAGTGAGATCTGGCATCATGAAATTATGCGTTACTAACCATTCATCCGATTGCGATGAAATTGGGGGATTGATGTGCGCATGCCAGTGATGGTTTCTGTATACAATAGTGAGAAATCACGTAAGCTACTTTTTATCCCGGAAAAAACATTTCATTCTTTATACAGTAATTTCCCCTAAATACCATGCGAGAGAGGCCGCAGGTAAAAGCTAATATTGTAAATGATAAAGACATAACTATTGATAATAATTATATGCTAAAATTTTAACTCGTAACAAAATTTTTCTGTCTGCAAATAAAATTTGTTGATAGCTTTTCGTAGAAAGAGTTATTATTGAAGTTATGAAAAATGCGCATTTTTTATAACTTCAATAATAACTCTCGCGCACAAGTAAAATTTGATCCTTTTTCAAGGTCAAACCAGTGTAGATTTTATAATTTTTAAATTTTAGAAAACAAGTTAATAAAATGCCTCTAATTTTGGGCGGCTGATAGAAAATTAACTGTATACAACTTTTCCGCTATTTATTAGTATTTTGTAAAACAGAATGAAAACTGTTAAATATTTTGTTCAAAGCACCCGAAAAACCAAACTTATCATAACTCATTTCAGTTACTTCCATGTTATCAGAAACAACATGCGTACCTAACACATAAAATAGAACCCATTAAAAGTATCAATAATTGTAACGCGCACAAAAATAGCGTCGCAGACGAACATTTTTCTAAACCTAAATCAGTAAGCAAACGTCATCAATTTTTTTTAACTACGCGGTTTGTTAGCGCCAGTTATTATGGGCTGCGCTGATTTTGTGTTTATTGGGAATGAACATTCTTTCCAATGGCAATTATTTGTTGGCCCTCTCCTCTCCCCCGCTCCCCGAGTGAGTGCACAATAATCCGGTCGAGTGTAACGACGCAGTGAAAGCAATACGCATTTTTTGTTATTACTACGCACAATATATTAATCGCATCATAAAAGTGCTGCAATTTGATTATAATACAAAACTCTCAGCGACCCGCAAGAGGAGGCGCACCTTCATCCCTTCCAACTTTATCCTGTGAGTAATTTGAAACCAATAAAATAATTGCCATTTTTAGTGAAAAGAAATAGTCGAAATTATCAACCCTCTAGCTGAAACATTATGAAAAAATTCTTCATCCCATTATATCTCCATCAAATGAAGGCAAAGTTAATTTCGGCAACTTCACATTACGATTCGGTTTATCTAATTTTGAATGCATGTCTGCTAACTCAATTGTATTGTCACCTGTTTGTTTTGCAGTCAACTGGATTATCATCATTATCAATCATCATCATCATCATCAATATATTAATACGTGAAGCCAAAACTTTGTACCCCTTTTTACGAAAATTGCGCGGACGGAGGAATATGAAATTTCGCACACTTATAGTTTATATAGAGTAGGAGTGCAGAATGCAAATATTTTTTTAAAATTATGCATAAAAATAGATTAAATCAAAAACAAAAACATTACACACACTACCATGTATTTGACACACACACTCGCGTCTTTACTCTATTGTTTATTGTTAAAGCCTATGGTCAAATTGAGAATAGATTAATATTGTTTGTATTTAATATTATTTGTCTTTGGTCTTACTGAATGTCAAACATAAAAAAAACATTACAATTATGGTCGAATTTCGACCATTGGGCGACCACTAGTAGAATATAAATCGTCAAAGGATTGCTCCATTTGAAATTTTGGAACAAATTCTGAATTTATTTGAAGTTTCAAATCATTAATTTTATTTACTAATTGAATAAACTCCTTTCTGGTCTCCAATAGTAATGCTGCATTAGCACAAAGTATGTTTTTTGAATTAGATGATTTCAAACCTTTTATACTATCATATATTCTCTAATTCTTGCAAAATGTGAATTCTGCCTCGCTTCTAATAATTTAATTTAAAAACAGTGTACTTCTCACTATGCCAATCTCACATCGAATACGGAATTTTAGCTTGGGGTAATGCTTATTCCAGTGCCCTCGACCCCATCATTAAAGCACAAAAACTTATCATAAAAATTATTCTTAAACTGCCTCTTACTACCAGCACTGATACGATCTTCAATACTTTCAACGTTATGGACATTAAACAACTCTACGCAAGATCCATATTAGTTAATTTACACAAAAACAACAAAACATCATACAAAACAACACAAACAACGCACAATACCCGAGCCAAAAACAAAGAACTTCTCCAAACTCCTTTTTCCAAAACTATCTTTGGACAAAGACACTTCAAAAACATAGCTTGCAAACTATACAATACACTACCAGCTACAATCAGACATACTGAATCCTTGACAAAATTCAAACAAGACGTAAAGAAATGGATTGTTAGTATTGGACGCCACACTACTGCAAACATCTGTAAAGTAAATCATTAATAGACAGTAAACAATTTGCATACGACCTAATCCATGTAAAATAACTTAAAAATAGAATCATGTCAAATTAATTAATCAATCCCATAAATAGATTTGACAGGATTTACTATACATCATCATTTACTGTACATCATCTCTTCCTACATTTACATAACTCTCTTTAAAGTGAACCCACACTTCCAATCACCTTTCCATTTTTATAGTATTCAATTGAATTTGTATGTTACTTAAAATATTCTTGTAATTTTAAATATGTACCTCTAAGCCTGTCTCAACACAGGCAAATCCTAGTGAGACAGGCATCAATTAAACCCTATGTAAAACCCTATGTTTATAGATTAATAAAAAATAAATAAAAATAAAATCTCGCGTTCAATTTCGGTGACGGTCGATTCATCCGGCATGTTGACAGTGTTTTTGTTAATTATGATGGAACGAAGAATATTTTTAATTTTCGTAGATGACCCACGTACGAACTACCTACAATTTCTCTCAAACTCTGCACGATAAGTTGAGCAATGAAACGCGTGCGTAAATGGTAATGTAAAAATGCGCGCTGGTTCCTTAAATTAAACACGGTTCATATAAAATGGGTTCGAGTTGTGCATCACTGGTGTAGTCGGTAGATCTGTACGTTTTACACCCCTTACGCATAACTGAATTTTCAGATCCATCACCAAGAACTGACCATTCGATGTTCGGCTGAGCTCAGTCACGCTTCCTGAAATCGGTAAACTTTTATTTAAAAGCTTCCTCCCATTGGAGGCTTCTTCCCCTACCTGGCTATCGGAGATAATATTCATAGCGAGCTTTCAGGAAAACTTTTCTGAATCGTGGCTCTTTTGACTTCGCGATGGGGAGGAAATCATTGTGAACCATCTAGCTTAAACTTATTCACAAACGTCTGCCTAGAATGACTGGATATTTGTTACTTCGGTACTTTGATGTGATTTTTATATGATGGATTTATTTAAGTTAGTAATTATTGTAAATGTTCCACTTCTAAGCCTTTTAAAAATTATTAACACAATTTTAATCTTAAAAGTAAAGATAATTGTATCAAGTTTTTGTTGAAACCGCAACAGACGACGGATAAATAAATTCTCATGTTTTGTAGTGGTTGTAGATTGCTAGCTCACTAACGCTTTAGTGGGAAACTTCCAGTCAGAATCTGCCATTTTGGTGTACGTGGCTTTGAGATAAGATTTGACACTCCATCTCTATGATCTCCCCCACTTCCTCCAACCTCATATTATTTGGAAAATGGGGATGTCATTGAATTACAAGCTCCGGGAAAGTGAAATTCCGTTAAATAAAAGTTACATAATTTACACAAATTTTAAAAGTACCTACGTTTCAGGTAATAGGAGTTATCTTAGAAAATTCCGATTCAAAGGATCGATCGAAAGGTCAAAGGAGACGCCTAAGGGAGACGATCAAAACGAGATGTTGAAGTTATTCAGCCAGTCGGGGGCAACGGGAGCCGCTAAATTCAGCCAGATAAGCTATATTTGCGGCACATTCCAGAGTGAAAGATACTCTCAGTATCGCCCTGCTGTAAGACCACCGTAAGACTACCGAAACGTTGCTTGAAATGGCTATAGCCGCGTTTGGGGAATATATCTGAATAGCCAGATACTTCCACATCTTTCTCTTCCCCATCTCATTCCCCTCCCCTCCCATCATTAGCCTCACAACATAGATATTCCAAATGGGGTTTGCATGGTCTTACTGGCTCCAGACGGTTGGGAGCAGTTGGGACTCTTGTGCGATGTTACATAAAAAAAAATTATATTTATATATTTTTTTTGCGTTTTGAGTGCTCCATTTTAAAAACCTTTCCATGAATGGCTTCAATTAACAGCCTTCTATAAAAATGTTAAGCATAGGTACAACAACTTCCTTGTCTCCGGTGTCAATAAACTTTCACAAAAAATCGGTACCTTACTTGTAGCCAGTATCAGAACCAGTCATCTATGAAGAGATGAGATATTATTAGAGCTGTTAAAAAGTGTGCCACCCCTGGCCCCGTCTCCTCCCACTTTTCAGAGGGTCACAAGCTGGAATGACAGTACTTTTTGGGTTCCGTTCACAGGGTTGCGCAAAATCAGGAAAGTACTTTACTTGAAGAAACAAATTAAAATTACATTTATCACTAGAGCCAAAAGCAACAACATTTGAAGGTGTTTAGGAGAATTGGAGGCTTTTGACTTTGCGTTTTACTAATAATTAACTAACAACCATCACACAATTTCTCCACAGGGGTAGGCAGACGGATCGTCAATATTGGCCTATTCCTGCTACATTCTCAATAAGTACCTGTGTACATTCGTGTTCTTCTTCATTATTTATTTTGAATTCATTTTCGTTTTGTTTTTTTTATTGTGTTGCCTTTTTTTCATTTCTAAAATCGCATTTTTTATCATAAATTTGTTAATTGTAATTTATATTTCTTTTTTATATAACTTAACCTAGCTGAACCATTCCTGAATTGTGGTCTTACACCAGGTGATACTGAGAGTATCTTCAACTCTGGAACGTGCCGCAAATATACTATACATTATTTTAAATGAATTAATTGTGAAATAACACATATTATTCCAATAATTTTTATTTTCTCACGCCGGAATTCGATCCCGCAACCTTCGAATTGTGAGTCAATAGCCCTACCCCTAGACCGCGCCGGCCGGTTTTTTCTATGGTGCTTTGTAAGTTTGGGCTTAATTTAAACGTAATCTCAAGCAACACAGTGTTAGCGTTATTTGTTGTTTGACTATTACTACTCAATAACTCAGAACAGATATCTGCTACCCGGCTCAGAACAGATATTGTCTAGTGAGTCGGGCAGCGCACATATATGTAAATGTAAATAACTATTTATATTAATAAACGCCCGTGTTACCGGCACCTTTAATAATAATTTACAGTGAATAAAATAACATTAAGATTTTTTTGCTTGCTTGTATTTTAACAGGTGTTTTTAGTTTAGTAAAAATGGCATCCACATTTTATCTTCAAATAACCTCAAGAATCACTTGTTAAAGTAAGTCAAGTACGTCCCTTAACACCCTGTGTAAACTTCGAGAAAAATTATTTAAAAATTCGTGGAGTCCCTTCCTTGAAAAGTCTTTTCAGTGCCTTCACGTACCATCTTTACGTTGTATAATATTATTTAATAAAGTCCAATATAAAATAATGTATACATGGATATTATGTGGATAGTACCAAAGGCAAGTTCCATGATGTAAAGACCGGAATAAGAAAGAAAGTATGTAATGTCATGAAAGAAATATTATAGGAAACGGATCTAATAAAAAGGGTTCTTAAATTTGTGTCCTGGACCCTTAGGATAAGATACTCATATAAAAATGTCGTTTATTTCCAGATATTCTCTATATTAGTAAAATAATTTGACCTTTGCTCTAAAAATTTCCTTCCGGAATTCGGTAAGACCTTTTTTATTATTTTTCTGAGGCGAAATATGAATTTGTGTCAACCCCTCGCGGAAAAGGCTGTGATGAAACACTCTACAGCAGCGTTGCATAACCATCGGCACACTAAACCGAAAACAATAAAAGTGTGATCTCTACAGATTGGTAGATACTTGCAAAACTTGAAACACCACCACCCGGAAACGAAACTTTGTTGCTAATCTGAACCTTTCCCATCTCGTTCCAGGATCTTTCCCACAATCGTAAGCCTCACAACATACCCCCGTTCGGGATGCTTTTGACTCCCTGGCTCCAGACAGTGTTCACAATGTGTCACACAATGTCGCTAATTTACGTAATACCTTTCGTCTCGTTGACCTTTTAAGATCAATGAATTGATCATTTTTTCCAGAAAGAATTTCGATGTTTGATCAACTTTACCCGAAAAAAGATTTTATAATTATTAACCTTATTTCAAACTCACAATGCGCTAATATATATTGTCTTCTTCTTCTTTGTCATGGTGGGGCTCAGAGGAGGACATCAATAGTTGCAAGACCGTGGACCTCAAAACTTCCAGCGGAAAATGTTGCAGCGGGCATTCTTTGACCAAAATAATGTTCGGTGGTGAGTACCGCACCGCATTCACACATCGCCGACCGCATTCACTCACCCCCACCTACGTGTTTTAACTCCCGCACTTGTATCGGTATATCTCCTCAGCGTTTTAGTAAATTAGATAAATAAAAGTTTTCATGCTTTTTGGTTTGTTTTTTTTTATTTGACTACTGCACAAGAGCTTTGAATACCAGGAATAATAAATTAGGACTATGACGTACCATTTTCTTGTGGACAGTTTACATTTTGTCAGTATAACCGCTTAGTTGGCGATATTACCTAATGATTTTTACGTTAATAGTAATGATTTATTATATTAATTTACTAAGTATGTACCTTTTTTATGAAACATTCCTGGGTTGCGAAAAACCTTACGAAATTGCAATTCTCCCTACTCTCATTATAAAATACAAATGCTTTGCTTGGGCACTGATGGAGAGCTTGCAGAATATTTTAACGATTCCTTGGACCACTCGACTACAAACTGTTAATAAATAACACGGTATATTCGCACATCCCAATGAAAAGTGTCATAAGTCAATTTTTTCTATTTTCGACATTTTTCTACGGGATGTGCGATTTAGTATGTTGGGTTCATGTGTACCTATATCTTGAGTTGTTTGTTTAAAAATTATTTTAAAATCTTCAGCTGCTGTATACTTTCATATTTTATGTGTTGTTATTTATTTGAAAATCAAAAACTAATTCAAATGAATCTCCAAATTGGAATTCCACTATCGCACTGGCTCCAGAAAGTTTTTAGGAATCGTGTCCTCTAACCACTAGAAATAAAACAGAAAAAAATAATTAAAATATTGGTTGAAAAGGTTGTCCATTACTGCTGTACGGTGTATAGGGTGGATCATTTGAATATCGATTGGCTGTCTGTCCGTCCTGAACTAATTGCTCACCCTGTGGAAGCGGTAGTATGTGAAGGGTGCAAAACAAAAAAAAACCTCCCCGTTATCGACATCGGAAAATCTGACTATAACCCCATCCGGGAAAATCCTGTTAAATTTCACGTTGGTAGTAAGGAAAAAATGAAAATAGACGCAGCACGTGGACAATGTTATAAGCCGACTTGATTTTTGTTATTTTTTTAAATGGCATAACATAGATTCCAAATTTGTGGAAATTTATTAATTGGGTTTTTTAAATTTTCTCTTGTTTTTTTATTATTATTTATATATTCTTGCTTGTATGCATTTGTTTTTATATTAGGGCTCCTCTGCTAAGTCACTATTAGCGAACCGTTTGAGGTGACTTATGCCAGGGGTGTTGGTTATCCAATAAATGGTTCCCGGGCGGTGGTACCCTTTCCCGCCTCCCAAAGTAATGAGTGTACGACATGTCCCACCGTCACCGCCTGCGCTACGCTCGATGCCGCGGGTGGTGGAACTAGAGTGTTAAACGTGGAATGGCCAGGAGTGTATTTCTCTTCCAATGTTGATCCAAAGATATAACTTCTACTACTGAAGAAGCGTTTCACGCAATACGTAAAGTAAAAAAACCTCCACTGGAATTTCTCGCTATATGAGAGGCATAAACAATGGATACTTGACAGGAAAATGATAAAATAAACAAATGAATTTGTTAAGTCTTAAGTATAAAACATGGACAATAGCTTGAGGTCTACTTTAGTAATGTACATAACTCAGTATGACACTGGCGCAAAACCGTGACAATTCTCGGGATATATAATGATTTGTAAATATTTGCCTCATGAGCTAATGTAAAAAAAATACTATCATTAACGAAAAAGATAACACTAACAATCTAAACGAAAATATGAAAAATAACAAGACACCGAAAAATAAAAATATAGTCTTATAAAAAGGCCAATAGGTGTTCCGTAAAAATAAATTCGGATATATTCATCCAAGACACTATTTAGGTTAAAAACCGGGTCTTTGGACGCTGATTTTCAATGAAAAAGATAGCTGCCTATAATATGGAAAAATAGTCGAATATGATATCGTTTATTCTGAAATTTGAAATATGAGATAGACAAAATGACTTTTAGCCGAATTAGTAAAGACGTTTGTCCCGGTAAGACGGGGGGGGGGGGTTCTGGGTTCGAATTTCGAATCCCATTTGCGACTATTACTGTGTCTTCTTATTTTTCATAGATTATTAGTGCTATCTTCTTCTTAAATGATATATTACATTGATGAGAATAACCTTCAAAAGTTATTAAAAGAGAGTGGTTTTAATAAAAATTGAAAAGAAAATCTCTATATAAATTTAAAAAATAAAAGTTCATGGGACTTAAATTAGGTTATGCATCACGCAAAAATATTTCACATTATGTAAGCACCAATAGCTTAAATTAATATGTTTAATTAAAAAAATGTTTTAAAACAATTTACGTTCATTAACATTATAAATAGAAGGATACATGGTATATTGACTAATCGGATTTAGTTTATTAAAGTATTAAGGCTTCCAAATTACGAGGAAGAGTAAATTCAACGAATCCTAAAGGTTTTAAATAAAAATTTTAGCTATCAAAAATAAAACAAAATAACACAAAAAGGTAATCCGGGCAAAGATTTATAGAAGGCTTTGTAAATTTGACAGCTGCAGTTCATGTTTTCAAATGCTCCGAGATCAGTGGGAACCTTTGAGACCTTGGGGCCTTGATGACAATCATCCTCCGAGAGAAGATAAAAACACCATGAAAGAGAACTATTTCTTTTGCACGAGTGAGAAGGTAAGAATCAAATGAAATCTATAAATTGGGTTTCCACTGAACTTTTCCTCGCGTGTTATATTGAGTCAATATTTGAATACCATATAATATTTTTCCAATGTCTGGAAGTTTTCTCTAACGCTGCCAAGAATTCACAAATTGTTCCAAACTTAATATACCGCAATATTCGGGAATATTTTCAGAGGCTTTCCTCCAATACGGTGGGCAGTTTATTTCAGAATAAGTTATACTAATTTTAGAACCTCTATTTTTTACAACTATTTTTCCATCTTTTAGTTCTTTGTTTGCATTTTTTAAGCTTTGGATTAAAAACGTAAGTGTAAAGATTGAAGTAAATGAGCGATTCTGTTTTGATGTCAAAGCGGTTTGTTCATTGGTCCACCGCATCCATGGGTCAATTCTCTTTTTTTCTTTTCCAGTCGAAAGCGGCATTTGGTTATGAATTCCTATGATACAATCCACGCCACGTACCCTGCAATAATGTCGATTCCTTGTGCTTTTCTTCTAAATCACTGATTATTTTTTTTTTCTCAATGAGATAGCTTGCACGGCTGTTTATGTGATATTTTTTAGTTTTTTTTACATTACTTCCACCCAAGGAGGCCAACAGGAAAAAAAATCACTCAGGGCCTGTCATCTTTTTTATTTACATGAGCTCCACGTAGGAGGCCCAGATGAAAATAATCTCCCTCAGGGCCTATGTCATCTTTGGGGATGCTGCGTGAAGGGTTTTTTTAAGGAAAGGAAGTGGAGGAGAATTCTGGGAAGGAAAAGGGTTAAGGGGTGGATAGGAATCTGGGGTTCAGTGTCTCCTGGTCATCCGCCTCCAAGACCTAGACAAACCTCACCCCATGAACCCGGGCATCCCTACTAAATCACCAAACGTAGCGAACCACTTGGGGTGACCTACGGCAGAGGTGTTGGTTATCCAATAAAGGTTCCCTGGGCAGCGGTACCCATTTCCGCCTCCCAAATTGGAGATGCTGTATGGAGAATCTTTTTAGAAAGAAAGAAGAGGAAGTTCTGGGAAGGAAAGGGATTTGAGGAGCAGGTAGGAATCTTAAAGACAATGTGTCCAGGAGTGGAGAGGGTATGAATCCATCCCTCCCACTGCGGTACAAGGCAATGGGTCGAGAAAGTCTCACTGGAGAGTTCGAAAGGTCTCTCTCCATCAATCTCTCCGGCTCCGGCCCGCAATGCAGTGGGCGGGCAAATACATTCGCCACCAAAACCTAAATAAACCTCACCCCATGAAACCGGGAACCCCTACTAAGTCACCAAACGTAGCGAATCACTTGGGGTGACCTATGGCAGGGGTATTGTATTGGCTATCCAATATATGGTTCCCGGAGCGGCGGTACCCATATCCGCTTCCCAAATTAATATATTCAAAAAATATATTGATCGATGATTGTGTTTCACATAGATTACCATAATTGTTTTTTCTCTCTTTTTACAACCCTGTTTGCGGCAAAGAGCATTAAAATTTTGTTAAAACAAAGTTACAAAAACATTTTGTTTAATTTTTGTTGTACGTGTTTTTAAGGTGGTTTTTACTTAAGCCCTCAAGCTAATTTGTTGGCTTTTGGTAACAACTTATTTAGGTCTCAAATCGTTGTGTCTCATTTACTATGATAGTTCAAAATATAATATTAACGGTGTTAGAAAGAGAAAAAATCACGCGTTATATTCAAATCTAAAGGTTAACCACATAATAATTTAAGTGTACACCTTTATGAAACCAAAGTTTCCGTCAGCAGTTTGAAAAAAAAGAGTGTATTTTGGGATTTTTTTATTAATTATATTATCTTACATGCAACCACAAAAAGTGTGTTGACAATAACGTTTACAAATGTAATACTTTTGCCAAGTAAAATGTGTGTATGTTTTTATTAATTTTTGTTTTTTTTGTTAGAAAAAACGTAAGGTGATTCATTTTCAAAACTTTTTATGTTAACATTCTAAAAAATTTTTTACTTTAAAACTATACATTTGTTTCGAATTAAAAAATTTGAACGCGTATTTCATCACCTTTCAAAAACAATTTTAAGTTTTCGGATGCGTTCAAAAATATTTTTATTTTTTTTTATTTTATTGCAAAGCGAAAATATTTTGACCCTCCGAAAAGATTGGCCCGAGGCCTGAGGGTCAATATATTCTTTTCCAGATCCGTAAAAGGAGAACAATATGATATAAGTCCCCAAAACTTTAAAAATTTGTTAAAGTAATATGAAAATCAAACTAACATTAAATTACAACGAATTGCAAAACGTAAAACGAACTTGGTAGGCAAAGTTATTTAATTTGTTCGACAGAATTAAAGCCTTATTCCACTGATCATCGTGCTTGACAATTCCCTACATTTGTAACAATAATAAAGCTACCATTGCCAAAACCATTACTTTCTTGAAAAAACTTCATTTCAATACAACCTCTCTCGTAAATAAACATTGTGCGAACGATTTACCGAGACTGTAATAACTTCACGTAATTTACTGATGTATAACCTTTACAATTTCAGGATAACACGCAGCAGCAAATCCTTTTTCTCCCCTTTTCATGAATGGCGGTGTGATGGAATAACAACGCTTTAAAAAAGATAAAAAAAATTATATGTTTGCTTATTTTTCACGGTTTTAATTTCAAATGAAATGAAAAATCAGGAGTCTAAAGGCCTAAGGCCCGTATTTTGTCCTCTTTTTATCCGTTTTATTTTTATTTTTTATTATTGGTTACTACACAATGCCTTGGTTCGCCTGCAGGTTTCCCGTGGGGGGATTTCCTTATATCATCCTTCGGTAGAATAGGAAAGAGAGAAATTAACCTGGGTCTTGAAGATACCATATTGTAAGATGGAGGAAACACGGAAGGCGGAAAGAAATTCCCAGTCGAGTTGTTCATCGCAAGAACGTACCATATACGGACTGTTTAGTCCAGTCAAGGTGTACATCCGTGCTTGCAAAAGGTGCGGTCGTTCTGAATTTTTTGTATGTTGTTAGGACCTAAACAAATATTTAAAAAACAGATTTGCAATTTCCACAATGTTGTGCGAGCGGCGGTGTACCCAAAAAATCATGAAATTTTCAGACTTTC
Source organism: Glyphotaelius pellucidus (assembly GCA_936435175.1). NCBI lineage: Eukaryota > Metazoa > Arthropoda > Insecta > Trichoptera > Limnephilidae > Glyphotaelius > Glyphotaelius pellucidus. The sequence goes on from OW386548.1 coordinate 18,543,632, forward strand.
TTCAGTTTTTGCTCAATATCTCAGTGAGGGAAGGGTCTGACTGGTATAATTGTAGGATATACTCTTAAAGTAAACTAAATTTGCTACAATTTGAGGTATGAGCGAGCCCCAAAATACAGTTCTTCGAAAATAGGCCATTTTTTTCCAAAATGTGAATTTTTTTCGTAATGGTCATTTTTTGTGACGCTTTTCAGAAGGATGGAGTAGAAGTGGCTGTTGCCGAAGAAGACGTGGATTGAGAGATCGTTGTGACGGCGCTTTCATAAAGAGCAGTAGCCGATCCGGTCGTCATAGTGGAAGAAGACGTCGACCTGCGCGTTCTTCTCAATACTGAGCTTCATAAAATGTTTTTTTTTTCATATTTCAACTTAAATAAACCAATAAGATGGGAGAATATGAAGCCCTGATTCATATTATAACCATCAAATTTGATTATAAAAACTGTTTAAAGTTGAAAATTTTTGCGTTGCCTTAAAAATTTCATTCAGCAGCAGTGCAATTTTTTATAAACTTTATTTGTCTCACTTCTCAAAAGTTTAAGTGTTTCTCGTGTCCAGAATTTCTGATTTGTATTTTAGAATGCTTTCTATGAAAATACCCATGTTCGCTAGTACCTCATCTTATTTTTTATCTTACAGATTTTTAACCCCCTGAAAATACGAATTTCAAAGTAATTTTAACTTTCATAAAACAACCTCAACATTTAAACGGACAGAAAGCTTCCATGACAGAAGTTCTATTACCTTAGATTTTCGAATCACGTTAATAATTTTTCTGCGGTATAGATAGGGGAAGAGTGTCAGGAGATTAAATATTTGACGCAGGATTCAGGAGTGTATCGGGCGGGATCCAAACATGACCAAGTTAAGCAATGATCAAGTGAATTAAATTCTCAAGGCACGTCTTAACTAAGTTGTACTGAGTTGTACTGAGTTGCACTGCCTACTTCTGCGAGAAATTAAGTGCTGGTTAGGCAGACAAAATATTTCAATTATGGCTCTGTGTCAATTTCGAATCATTAGTAAATAATTTCTTTGAAAACGATATTTAAATTGTTAGACCATATGCTTCCTTTCTCGGACTTAATAATTTAAAGCATTTTCCAGGCGAGTGAAAATGAGCATTTGAAAACTTTACGTGAAGAGAATCCGAAAGATATTTTGGGCAGCCTGCAAAATTTCTTTCGGGAATATAAAAATTTCTTTCTTTTGACGTAGAGTTGTTTATGCGGAAAAAACATTTGCCACGGATTTTTTCACTGTAGGGTTGCTTTTGCAATGTACCCGAAATGATTAAGTTTCATGCAGCTTATTCTTAAAAAAATACGCGGTTTAAATTTCCGGAAAGTGAGTAGGAAGTAGAGTTCCCTCGGAGTTTTTTAAACGTTAAGAAAAGAATCCAATTTCGAGTTGTACTTTATTTGCAATTTAGGAGAAAACAATTGACTATCATTTTGCGTCGTGTTTGGAATATAAATGGAAGGGCCTTTCCAAAACGATCCCAAATGGCGCCCTGATAGTAACAATAAAAAGTTCACTGTTGAAACGGGCCCTTGGGCTTAAGTCGGTTCGAAATTAGCTCTTTAATTGCAGAACCGTAGCCGACATGACCACTCGATTCTCCGCTCGACAAACGTTTAAAAAAATAACCGATCGGTCCCGACAAATAGCAAATATTCAGACCACGCTTACAAAATTTACTCCGATTCTCATTGAATAAAGAAGATGGAATAGAGACGAGGCGTTTAGAAAGTAGATAGATGGGAGACAGCGCGGCGCGGAAGAAGGCAGGGGCGAGTGAGAATTATAAAAAAGAGAGATCGGGGTAGGGAAAGGAAAAGTAAATAGACATTTCCGTCGAACCTTGAGATCGGGAAAGTAACAATCTAATTAAATATGGTAATCCATTTGCGGTCAGGTCGAAACAAACAGCTTGGCGAGATTGATTTTGTAGGAGAGCTTTTATTTGTAATCTTCGGGGAAATGGGAACTTTAACCAAGAACTATTGCCTAGAGCCTGGAGCCGATATATCTAAAAATCCTGCGATGCTTCTAATATGAAACGAAGACCTTTTCACTGAGGGCGTATGACCACCATTCTCTACATTAGGCGGTGCACAGTCGATTTATTATGAAAAACAAATAAAGTTTTATCAGAGTAAAATAATAAATTTTCTGGTGAAAACATTATTTACGTGCGTAATGCTAAAGGAACATGGTTGATCGATTGTCATTAATATTTATTATTCAGGCCTGATAATTTATTCAATTTCCTGTGAGTAAATTATTTTGTGATTTTTGTTTCACTAAATAACTCGCACTAATAACCAACCCCACGATATTCATTATTGATTATTCTATTTGTCTTTTATAAAGTAGAATTAATGTGCCTTTTCATCAAATGATAAGCAATTCATATTGTTTCAAAGCTTAAATTGATATTTAATAACGACTTATAAATATATCTTAAAAACTGAAAAAAGTACAGGTGAATTTGCCAGAAAATTATTTTACAAATATTTTTTTTTTTCATTTTCATCACCTGTTCTAATAGACATCACCTTTCAATGTGATTCCTTTTTGTATTTAGTGAGATCTTCAATTTAGTCAAAAAGATTTTAGTTGTGTCAAAAAATGTCTGATTCCGTGGATAAGGGTCGGCTAGCCGACCTTTTTTAATTAAAAGAAGACAAAAACGCTAGGATTTTTAGTACCTTAAGATCATTTACTTTTAACTTGTATTGAGTAGGGATTGTTATCTGCTATGAGTATCAAACCCAGCCCATTTGACTGTAAGTCCATAGTCCTACCCGCCAGGCTCACCACCGACCACCTCACGCACGAATGCCAAATGAAAGAACGATTAATGAATGTCGAAAGTATGACGAAAGAATATCTCTAGTAAAAGATTAACATAACTGTGAAAGACAGATTTTTGATGAAAGAATGCCGGACAAATCAATAATCTCTGATAAAATAGCGCCTCACCAAAGAACGATATGTGGCAAAAGATTAACATAACTGTGAAAGACAGATGTCTGATGAAAGAATGCCGGACAAATCAATAATCTCTGATAAAATAGCGCCTCACCAAAGAACGATATGTGGCAAAAGATTAACATAACTGTGAAAGACAGATGTCTGATGAAAGAATGCCGGACAAATCAATAATCTCTGATAAAATAGCGCCTCACCAAAGAACGATATGTGGCAAAAGATTAACATAACTGTGAAAGACAGATGTCTGATGAAAGAATGCCGGACAAATCAATAATCTCTGATAAAATAGCGCCTCACCAAAGAACGATATGTGGCAAAAGATTAACATAACTGTGAAAGACAGATGTCTGAAGAAAGAATGCCGGACAAATCAATAATCTCTGATAAAATAGCGCCTCACCAAAGAACGATATGTGGCAAAAGATTAACATAACTGTGAAAGACAGATGTCTGAAGAAAGAATGCCGGACAAATCAATAATCTCTGATAAAATAGCGCCTCACCAAAGAACGATATGTGGCAAAAGAATGTTAGATGAAATGATCTGAAGTGAAAGATTAACATATTTGTGAAAGACCGCCGAATGAAAGAATGCCGGACTAAAGAATGATTTTTGATAAAATAATGCTACACGAATGGACAATCTCTGGCAAAAGAATATTAGACATAATGTTAAAAATAATGATCTGTAATATTATAAAACCTGTAGTGAAAGATTAACATAATTGTGGAAGAGACCGGACAAGAGTGTATATTAAGGTGGGTCATTTAACAAAAAATGTTATTTTTAAATTCTAATAGCGATAAAAGGGTGCCAAATGGGTTCAAAACGACGTGTTTAAAATTTTTCAAATTTCTGATACGATCTTCTTCCTCCGGATTCACTTCAAAGTTTTGAAAATTTTAATATTTTTTGAAAAAAAATATTTTTTAATTTAAATATTTTTTTACCAAATCGTATTTTTTATACTCTTCCATAGCAAATATAGTATATTTTGACGAAATCATTTACAAAAAGTCCAAAATTGAGTCTCGCAAAATAATGCCGAAATTCGAGAGTAAGAAGGATTTTGCTGGTATTTGAAAACACTGCCTTGAGATAATTTGAATTATATTCAAATATATTTTTTAATAAATAGATGAAAGTATTCCCTCAATTTTGTGTTTATTAAAAATAGTTAATTTTTAATGGTGTATCTAATATTTTTTTAAGATATAACAAGGGTGGGTTTTTCTCTATTGTGTGAAATTTCAAAGTCAATCCGGAGGAAGAAGATGATATACAAGTATTTTTTTAAAAATTACGCGATTTTATATCTCCATTTAACACCCTTTTATCACTATAAGACAAATCAAAACAAGATTTTTTTCCCAGTCGTGACCCACCCTAGTGTATATCATTAATGTATGAAGGGGCATAATTCCGTCGGGTGAAGCGACGCCGTATGGAGGAGAAATGAAATCTAATAATAATAAATCTAATCACTAAATCGTGTTGAATTTAAAAATTTCTATAATTTTAAAAGGAAACGAACACCTTTATTAATGGCAAAAAACAATAAATCGATTTGGCTTACATTATGTCTACGGATGTGCACTCGTATCAGCCCTTATAATTTCTGACAGAAAACTTTAACTCTACATAACTGTTTTTGGCTGGAGGCGTTTTGCGTCTCTGTATTTCATTAATTTTTTTTTTTTTTTGTTTGACAGTTTTTTTAGGTAGTTGCGTTTCCGAGTTTGATTGATTATAACTAAACCAACTAACTAACTAACCATCACGCCGTTTCCCCGCATGGGTAGGCAGAGAGGACGGACCGCCAAACAACTCTATCTTGGCACACACACCTTGCCTCGTTCACATTCATACATCGTCTCGTACGTGCTCTTCTATTATTCTGACTCTTGACATGGCCTGACTCTTGACTTAAGTATCTGATGAACTTGGTTGTGCCATGTCTTCATCGGGTGTCCCCGACTTCTTCTACCATTCACATTTGAGTCATATATTCTCCTTACACTCCTTTCCTCGTTAATTCGTTCTACATTTCCAAACCATCTGTGCGTATTGGTTGATTATTGTATGCTTTATCCAAGGTTTAAGTGGTTTGGTCGCTTTGGGAATGGTTTTGTTGGTGATTTGGATGATCTGGTTAAGGGTTTTTTTTAAGTAGGTAGAGAAGCACTTCCAGACATCTTCTGTGTTTGTTATATTGTGGAATCGTCGTTGTTCCAGGATTTCGAAATAATAGTTGTGTTTAGAAAAAAATTGCAGACTATGACGCGTGTTTAGGCGTCATAGTCTGCAAATTTTTTTCGTTATTGCCTTTATGGCTTTGCTTTGTACGATTGGAACTCAATGTGAAGAAGGTGGCGTACTGATCAGTAAGTGATGAAGAGTCAATTTTGGAGGTGCATTCCATTGGTTGATTTAACGATAATATGGTCGATTCAGGAGAAGTATTGCATGTTGGTGACTTAAGTGTGGGGTACTGCTGAAAACCAGCTACATTCCAGGAGAAATCCTGAATTAATATAGCTAGCATTGACCTTTTTGTCAATAGAATCAATGATAAATAAACGAAATGTGTAATATTATTTTAAAAAATCAGAGTGTGCAATTCACACGTGGTATTACGGTTACGGTACATTATTGCTAACTGACCATGGATTTGGGCAATATCGTTATAGATATTGATATAGGGTTATATCGATCGTCCATGCTAGGTACCCTGAAATGGTCTTGGGGTCCCCGCCATCCCAGGTCCGCGTATCTGGTCTGTCGCTAGCGAGTTTGTCCGAAGCGCTTTATTCAGAAACTAAAACAATAGCGTCTTTTTCGGTTGTGACGTCATCGTCCCTCGTAAATCTCAGGTCCCAGAAATGATGTCAGACATCATCCTCCCTAGTCAATCTGTCTGAAACGCAGCCCAGTCTTTACTAGATTCGCAGCTCGTGAGTTAATCAAGTCACTGCGAGGTAAAACATAAGACACGTCAAAAGTTACTATTTCCTCAATGTCCACCGCAAATTCGTCCGTGCGGTTCATTCATTCCTCCGCGGGTCGAGCCGTCAATTTCATTACGTAGTTAGCCGAACGTACGAAAGATATTGGAACACAAGTACCTATCTACTTTTAGACAAAGATCTTGGGTGGATATAATATGTAAATTTGCAGATATTATAAGGCCAATCGACCTTATAATATCTCACCTTGGAGTATGTTGTTACTATAAGGTTTTTACAATTTCTCGGCCACGAGTAGGCTTTCCAAAGATGCAACGTACTGGATCCATAATCTTATCCGTGACATTAAACGTGTCTCCCTAGGTACTACGAGACAAGAAGAAGTGTATAGTGTTAAAGATCATTTTTTTTTTTCAATTATTAGATACAAATGATTGATTCTTCGCAGATCTCCACAGAAATTATCATCAAAATTACGCAGGTGATAAAAAAAAAACATGAGTAACTTTACAAATGCAATAATTGGATAGTGGAAATTAAACGCGAACACGAAGTAAGTCGTTTTATTTTGTTGTGCATTGCATAAAATCTTCGGTTTGTTGGTGCCACAAACCCCAATAAAAACAGAATACAAACGCGACTCACCAATACCCGTTTATCATTCATTGGCCATTTGGCAAGGTATACGTATGTATGTAGTGTAGGTACGCCCACGCTTCACGCTATCAACAATGCAGGAAAATTACTCCGCGTTGTAGTAGTCCCCACGTGGATGGTTTTTTACACTTTTAAGCCTTAAAAACTTATCGACATCAAACTATTTTGGTTACAATCTTACTAAAAAAAATCGATCTTTTCTTTTATGTACTTGTCACATATTAAAAATTCGTATTTCTATCGTAATATTGTCATTCGGTAGGTATGCCGGCGAGCCGCCAGCATGGCAGCTATTTACAAAACTGCCATACCTACGTCATACAAGAGCAACACATACGTGTTACGCAGAGCCGGATCTTGAATCAAATTTTGAACCCAATAAGAATTAATTAAGCCCTCATATGGATAAATTTTCAGACCAATTTTTGGCAGATGGTGATGAACACAAAATCAAAGTATTTATTAAAATTCAACAATATTAGTTATTTATACTACATCCAATTATAAATACCGATTATGATGGTACACACGGGGCGCTTATTTTATTATTTCGAAATATCTTCGTATTTGGTGATATTCTTTTTCACGACTTTATGCAGGGTTTTTTATAATTCGTTTTTTCTCACTCACCGCGAACAATCTGTAAAACACCAGTTAACCCATATAAATTGATGTGAGCCACTGAGCTATCGTGGCAATCTGCTGCTATTTTCCAATCAGAGGCGATCCATGATTGAACTTGACAGCAGTGCATTTCACTTAAAAATAACAACATGTATGTAAAACAGATAAATTAAAAGCGCTGAAATATCTAACATTCTTAATTAGTTCCAAATCCGTTAAACTGAACTCATTGTTTCAAACGTTTGGTATTAGGTACTCATATGTAATGTCATCCAAAAGCGCCGCCTGCGTTTTTTCACGTAGATACCCTAAAAAACCACCTAATTATACACGTTTTTTATTTACTTATATTTTTTCTTTTTTTTTAATATTTAATTAAAATTAAATTTGATAGTTTTATTATTAAGTTTTGCAAGTATTTTATTGCGTATTTTTGTTACAGCTGTTTGAAAATGGTCTTGTAAACCAAAACAGCTGTAACAAAAAACATACTAAAATACTTGCAGAACTTGATAATATAAGTATCAAATTTAATTATAATTTAATATTAAAAAATTAAATGGAGTTCTACGAATTAAACACAAAAATAATTAATAATTAAAATCCACTTGCTCGGAGAAAACGTCTCGTGGAAAAAAAAACGGAGTGTGCAATTCACACGCAATAGATATGAAACCTCCTAAAAACTAAAGTAGACAAGAGTGGGGAGGCTACAAAGCACCGCACAAACAAAAGACCGGTAGGCTATGAAGCACCGCACAAAGAGGAGACCAATTAAACTTTCTCATTCTCTGGCAGGCTAAATCCTATAAATGTATTGTGTTTGTCTCTTTTTAGTGTCGCTATTTTTCATTGAGTTTCAAATCCCAACGTATTAAATATCTCGGATTAACCCTTGACAGTAGATTTGAAAAAGCACATAAATGAAACCCTAGCCTCAACACATAAAATTATTGCAGCCCCTTACTCCACGCTATGCAAAAGAAATAATAAAAAAACTACCAATTAAAAATAAACTCCTCATTCATAAATCAACATATGCAAGCCCCATCTGGTCCCACGCGTCAGAGTCTTATTTGAAAAACTTCATACATTACATTTCAAAATAACTGAACTGAAACTCGTGAGCCCTTGTTCCTATTCTCCAATCTGGGCTTGTTCCAGAAGACTGAACCATCGGCTGACACTATCCATCAGGTTTTGCGAGTGTATGCATACTTAATCGTCCCCCATAACTTAGCGATTTACGTAGTTTCGGGACTGGCCTAGGGCAGTTAGTTGCGTAGGGCTTCAGCATCACCGACCTTCATCACGCAACTTCACCACCATCGGCAACACCTCATTTACGACCCTTCTGTACACAGCCTGTCACTTCGTCATTGACCTCTCGCTACGTAGCAACGAATAAACACCTCGACTCATTACATCAACTGCTCGCCTTTCATTTATCTCCCGTCTCTGCCGCTACCGGAATCCGTTCGCTCAATTTCATGATGAAAGAGAAAGCGGGGTTTTTGGCTCGGAGCCAATATTTCAAAAAGTCAAAAAGCATATGTTATGTATTGTCAACGATCAAGGATGCTTCTCTGTGTCTTCACTGCTCTTACAAATGAATTGCCATTATGAAAGTAATCTGCTTGCCTTATTTCACGATTTTACCCCTTGAAAGAGTGTCATGTGACTTCACATCTTTGGTATTTCACAATATGCCCGTTACTAGCATGCGTGGGAGTCTATCACGAAGTTGCTAAGGACATTATAATAATAATAATAATAATAATTGGACAATTTGTAGAGCGCCGTTTTTGTGAAAAATCACCTCAAGGGCGCTTTACAGTTTTTTATTTTTTATTTATTTTTTTTTTTTTTTTTTTATATTCTTAGAATCTATCTAATTTTATTATTTACAAAAAGATACAGAGCCATACTTACCTGGCAGGTCACTTCCGATAAACACACTTTTTTAGAAAGTTTATGCTTGGGGATGATACGACTTTGCACGTGGAGGACATTATATTGAAAACACTGGACATTGCATGAATTTACCTTTGCTACCCCCATCGCTGTTGCTTTTACATTTATAAGAAGATTAATGCCAAAATTGAATTAGTATTTATTTTGAAAGACTAGTGAATTTAGAGCTCTCTGGGACTGGAAATTTTCATAAAATGACCTTTACAAAAGATTAAAATAAGAATTTGGTTATATTTTACACAATTAGTTGTTTACAACGTCGTGGGCCGTGAAGGCGAAGGTGAAAGGTTTTTTTTAACTTATGGATAAGACTGTCTGAAAAGATGAGTTTTGAGTTTAGCTCTAAATTCCGCTGAATCTGTAATCATTCTTAACTCGTGTGGCAGTCCATTCCAGGCTTTAGGTCCTGACACTCCGAAAGCACGCTCACCGAATTTAGTATCTGGTGTGCGTTTTGGTTCCTTCAACCTTCCGATAGCTGATGTTGCTGCTGACCTGAGGGTTAATTGTCGAGGATTGGAATTTTCTGGAATACACATTTCCGATAAGTAAGCCGGAGCCATTCCGTTAAGGGACTTAAATATCATCCAGCAGAGCTTGAACTGGATTCTTTCGGGACACTTGAGCCAGTGAAGGTTTTTGAGATGCTCAGAAATATGGGAGTATTTAGATACGCCGGTGATAAGTCTTGCCGCAGCGTTGAACACGGATTGTAATTTGTTAATATGATATTTTGGGAGACTAGCATATATTCCGTTGCAATAATCCAGACGTGAAACAACGTACGAATTGACAAGTAATTTAGTCGCTTCTTAATTATAATAAGGTTTATGGCGGTAATCCTTCACGGGTGGAGCGTAAATTTGTATATCGATGTTTGGCGCACGTGTTCTCTCATTATTACCTAATGAGCTTTTAATTATACTTTTTTTTAAAGACTACCCTTCAGTGGCAGTCCTTGACTTTTCAGTTAGCTATAAAGATGAAAAGATTGAAAAATACGACGTACTGTTTTTGTAGCTGAAAATTTTTAATTGTTTCAAAATTGCAATTTATTTTTATTTTTATTTTATTTTTTATTTATCAAAAGTATACAATACAGAATATAGTATATTATATAAAGCATTGTACTCCCAGGAGTTAATAAACTCATTGCGGGAATGATACGCATTACATGAAACATATAGCTGTATGTATTAAATGGACATATGATGGGGACATACACAACATTATTATTTCAGATAGTCATTAATAAGATGAAGTTTGAGCATGTTAGTTTGGGTCTTTTTACATTGACTTGCACGTTTGATCTCGTTGGGTAGTTGATTATATTTTGTGTGAGCTATGTATTCTAGGGATCTTAGTCCATATTTTGTTGATTTGATTTTGGATATAAGAAGTTTGTTGTGATTTCTTGTGTTGTGTTGGTGTACGTCGCAATTGTAATAGAGTGTAGTGTTGGAATGTGCCGAGTGTTGAATTACTTGTAATATAGTTTTAGTTATTTCAAAAGTGGGAATGGTATTAAAAGGAAGTATTTGGGTGTTTCTGTAGATATCTTTGACATGTGTGTCCCAAGGTAGACTGAAAATATTTCGCAGGGCTCTATTTTGAACGAATGATTGAATTGAAATTTATTGTACGATGATTTTTTTTATTTATGGTCTCTTCAAACTGAAAAATCTTCAACCAAAAAATTGAATATTGTAAAAAAAAAAACATTCATTTTCAGCTACAACAACATCAATATTGCCGTATTTTTTCATCTTAACCGCCTTTAATCTGAACCGCCCCTGCTACCCTTATATATCTCATATTACATTGAATTTGTGTCTGTTCCAACACAGGTATATTGTGGCTTAGTATTTCTGCATAAAATTAATTCAATATGATGCATTTTATTATTCAGAATCGCTTGCGTTACTATGCTTCTAATAGAACTTTTATTAGAAAGATTTTACACTGGTACCATGTTTATTTGATCAAATTAATGCTTTACCTATTCCTTTTTGGTGGGTGTTTTGTAGATTGTAAGATCTAGCTTTTATGTAGAATGGATTGATTACGTTGTGTTTTAAATTTAAAAAATAATTTTGTGGTATTGTGAGGGTGGTTTAATTTTTTTTTTTTGTAAATAGGTACCGATTATTTTATTTTTTGTTTCTTTCTACGTATTTTTATGTGATGACCTCGGCTTCACATCTCGAGGTTTTTTATTGAACTTTTTAGCAATGTTGCGATTTATTTTATTTATTTATGGAATTACAACAGAATTCCACCACGATGGAATTCAAGTATTTGGTCTTATGACGAACCGGACGGCCGCTAAAATCACAAAAAGTTTAAGTGAATGACATTAATAATATTAAGAGACTAAGGAATCAGAAATAGAAAAGAAAAAAACTCTTTAATTAGGACCATTTCCCGACTTTCGAAGTAAGTTTCTCTCATTTTTCTCTAATTGATATTAAGTTGGTAGCTTTTTAAATCACTCATTTCCTTGTGCTGAAACTTTTTCAATTTTTTTCTCAACTCGGTTCTAGTAGGCACTCTCCCAAATTAATTAAGCCTTGGGATTTGAGGAAAAATACGTGCGTAATGTTGTGGTACCTTTCTACTGACAAAAATAATGTCACTCAAGTACTGCGAGAGCGTGAATTTTTCAGTTTGTGAAAAGACTCCTTCAAACCAAAAAATAAAATTTAAAAAACAAATAAAGTGCACTTTCAGCTGCAACAACATCAATAATGTCCTATTTTTCAATTGTAGCACTCTAGTTACTTTTTTTAGATTTTAACGGCCAAAAGTATTTTCGTTGTGCCTGCAAACATCTATGTACATTTTCGATATTTGTTTTTGGGGTGTTATGCCGTGTTGCGTTACCTCCTTCTTTAGCCAATGTTTTGGACAGCGTTACAGCGTCCATCATCAGGGCAGATGTGTAATTACTCATTGTAATAATTATAAATTGGACACTGTAACACTGTCCGAAACGTTGGCTAAAGAAGGAGGTAGCGCAACACGGCACAACACTCCAAAAACAAATAACGAAAATGTAGCACTCTAGTTCACTGAAAAGTTACGGACCGCCACCTATGTACTGTTTGTTTACGATCTTGCCTTCAACACTGCTGAATTGGGTTCAGGACTGTAATTCTTGAAGTCCTTCACCCGACCTCTGTTCAGAGTTTAATAACTGTGAATGTGCATTGACGTCAATAATATATTATGTCTACGTGAATCTGGAATACTGAATCTGACGCATGGTGACTGCCCATGGTGACGATTGTAATTGTTCAGCGTTTTCAACATTTAATCAATTCAGAGGATAAAGACGACATACTTATTCATTCGGGAATTCATAAATTAGATTGTAGTGATTGTCAAGCATTTTATAGGGTAAAACAAAGTGCAATTTCTGCATTAGAATTAAAAAATATCTTAGATGCTTGAATAATAATGGCTTTTCGAAATTCGCCAATCATCTTACCGATGAAAATAACATCTTCAATCAAGCACCAGCGCTAATATTCTTTGCAAAATTGGTCATGGCAACAGATTAAACAATTTAAAAGCCGTCGAAATACAGAAAGCCGTCAAACCCAAAAATCATTTTCTTAAAAATTAATTAGATATGTCCAATAGCCCAATATTAGGTAAACTCATAAAATTCCACATTATCCCTTAATAACCCCTTCAGTTGACGCTTTGTCTCTTTTGATATAATATAATAAATAAAATCCCGTTTTGCACACAATATCTCTCTTTCTCTCTGTTACTATGATATATATTAATATCGTGCTATCTTACTGATCCTTCATTCCATTTTATATGTTGTCACTCTGAATGTTTATATAAGCACACAAACAGTTTATTTATTTTTTATAAGTTTAATTTGTACCCTACTGATGTTGCACGTGTTAAGCAAAACCAGTGGTCCGGCTTCTCGCAATTCTACCGATTTATTACATATTTTTTCTTAAATACTTTAAGTTTAAAAGCTCTTAAAAATATTTGTTATTCAATTTTTTATGAGAGAAACTCTCTTTTTATAACTTTTGAAGGTTATTCCCATCAACGTAACATATCATTGAAGAAGAAGATAACACTTATAATCTAAATGAGAATATGAAAGAAAACAAGACAGAAAACAGAAAAAAGCAATGGTTGCAACTGGGACTCGAACCCAGACAATAATTATAAGTGTTATCTTCTTCTTCAATGATATATTTGTTATTCTTGAAGATGATATCTTTCTAGTTTTAAAGCTCTTAAAAAACGTGTTATTCTTGAAGATAATACATGTACATTTCCCACGCCGAAATGGCAATTATATGAAATTACCTAAATAGCAAAAAAATCGCAAAGTATGCTCCGAAAATAATTATAAACACGTTTTTTTCAGTTATTTTACAAGTAACATTGTATGAAAAAAATCAATACTACTGAAGACAATCTACTTTCTTTAAACACTACTTGACAATTCTAGCGAGATTCTTGCTCTATGTTAAACGAGACGTGTTTTATTAAACATTTTCACAATATTCGCCTAAACATTTCGTTTTTAATATTAGCGCGCTCTCTCTAACATTCGTATTTAATATCTCACCATCTTCTTTTTGAGCGGGCATACCGCGAATTAATAAATTAAACAAATTAATTCGCGGTATGCCCGCTCAAAAAGAAGATGGTGAGTAAACAAATTAATTCGCGGTATGCCCGCTCAAAAAGAAGATGGTAGCAAAGCTATTCATTATTAGTATTATGAAGTTACAATTACTTCTATACTATAAGAAAGGTTTACTGTCCACTGGGGATATTCTGTAAAGATACAGCAACAAATAAAATTACACAAATTTACAATAATTTTACAAATTCAGACTGTTGTAATCACAGACTGTGGTAATATTTTGTGACACACCTTGTCAGAGGCCTTACTAAAATCGGTGTATATTGAGTCTACCTGGCGCCTGTCTGATAAAGATTTAGATATAAAGCTTTCGTATATTAATAAATTAGTTAATGTAGATTTATTTGATCAAAAGTCATCAAAAGTACTCAAGGTAGGGAGTAATAATTTTTTTATGTCTGTAGATATTTTATAGAGTACAATTTTTTCAAAAAATTTAGGTAACGATGATTAGATACATGTTGTTCTATAATTTGTAACGTCCGTTTTGTCCCCTTTTTAAAAATATGTGTAAAAACACTGTGTTTCCATGTATCAGGGAAGCAAACTGTCTCTAGTGACCAGTTAAAAATTTGAAAAAGAGGAGCAATTAGGCCGTTTAAACATTCTTTAACACCGGTGGAATATTATCAGGTTCAACATTTTTTTAGCATCTAAAAAATTAACATGCATTTTGATATCATTAATTTCTATACGTATTTAAAGATATATCCAGACTAAGAATCGATGAGAATTTGGGAATTTTGTTGCTAATTCATTCGCCCGAATGAAGATTCCAATATTTATGTTAAGACGGTATAATACCCTAATATTGGGGGTTTGCTCAAGGCTCCCATTTTAAAAAATTCCGACGAATTCGTAAATATTTATTTTTTTTAAATCGCGACCCGGGGATGTATGTTATTTATATTAAAGATTAATAATAACAATACCTCACCATCAATATATTTTACGTAGAACTGTTTGTAAATGTTATTTCTCGTGTACGGTGAGCACCAGATTTTATTTTTCTAGACGATGAATTAATAACTTTGGGAGGGATTCATTTAGAAACATCTTAAATATTAGTAACACGTTCTTCAGAATTAATTAAAATAAACCCGGCGGAAAGGTCGAATCTCCAGGCTTGCTAAGGCGAATTTAACCGTACGCCCGTCCAATGCACCGTGCCGCGGGCGTACATTTGTTTACACGCTTTCTTCACTTACGTCGTTGAGATTCCTCCATTATTTTTCTTCTTCTTCTTTTCTTTAATAGGGCAAATTCGACAGTAGGTCCGTCCAATACACGGATCGCGAGTCGCAATTTGTATACACGGCTTCTTTACTTACGTCGTTAAGATTCTGAATATATTTTACAGTGGTAAAATAGTGACGTCAGTTAAAGTTCAAATTGGTACAGAACTAGGGATTTTGTATTCAGTGCTCCGTATCTAGATCCTTACAAAAGCCATTACTCGAATATTGAGAAAATCTATTTTTTTAACATTGTTATCTATGCGAAACAAAAATGATTTTAAAAAATTATATTACGCGAGTTGAAGCCCTGTATTAGAGGCACGTCCATTATTTTGTTTTCATAATACAATAAAAAGAACAACGTCATTTGCGCCCATGAATAAAGTTGAGCCCTCGTATTTTATTAAATATTTAAAGTAGAAAATTATGCAAAATCACAGTTACTCGGCTTTTGGCGATAGAATATGAGATTTGAAATGCCCGGTAATGACACGCTATTTTAATTTTAACAATCTAATATATGTACCTACAGCAAGGTTTTTGTAAAATATAGGTTCTTCCATTAATAAATCTTGTGTCAAATAAAAACTGAACCTATGGAATTGTTTTATAGGCGTGTCCGTGTACCTAAAATAAGCTTAGTTTTTTTCCTTCCAGTATTAATGAATTTGGCAGCCACCTCTGGTCTGAAAGTCCAAAATACGTGAAAAACCCACGGTTCCGTGCAGAAACGGGCGGTCCGATTGATAGAATCTCCCACCAATCTTTAGAACACAGGCTTCCGGTGGGAATGCTATCCTTGTTCTACCGGTATTTCAATGGAGGATGCTCCGAGGAACTGGCGTCATTAATCCCTTCGGCACCGATGCACAGTTGGGAAACACGGCAAAGCGCGCCCAACTTGTAAAGGCTAGAGATGTAAAAAGGTCTCCCTCAACCAGTCTCTCCCCATTCGGCCCGCTACGCAGCAGGTAGGCAAACGCATGTGCCGTCAAGGCCTAGGCAAAACTCACCCTATGAACTCGGGCACCCCTGCTAAATCACCAAACGTAGCCAACCAAATCTTGATCTTGATTATGGCATATAGATCTATGGCAGGGGTATATTGGTTATCCAATAAAAGGTTCTCCCACGTTGCTTTAAAACCGTGTTTGATGATCACACCTGAATATTTATGTACTCAAATTTCTTCTACCAAAACTCTTTGTGTAACTCTTTACTTACTCCCTAAAATTTCAAAACGTATCCCAATTGTAGATGCGACAGTCCACTACACTGACTGCGAGTAGTTGGTTCGTTTGTTTAACGTAATAAAAAATTGAAAAAGGTGTATTGAAATGAAGAAAACAAAACATTTCGTTGGTGGCCTATTGACAGTAAAGAGTTGAACCTGATTTATTAAAGTGTTGAAAATAATTTAATAATGTTTTGAACTTGATATAAAAATAATTGTCAACATAATCAATATACATAACGTACAAAAACTCCGGGGTCAGCCGCCTGCCTTGTGGTAATTTTATATCTCCGCGATCCGCTAAGTCCAATGAATGAAATAAATTATTTTTTAGACGAGAGCCAATGCTCGCATGCACCTACTCGCGGTGCATATTTAATGAATAATAATAATAAAAAATGGAGGGCGCATGGTAACACTGAGATAGTTGCTGACAGGACAAGAGCCAACATTCATACCTACTTACACTGCACTCTAGTGTCTAAACAAAAATGGAAGGCGCATGGTAACACCGAGATGGTCGCTGACAGGACGAGAGCCAACGTTCATACCTACTTGCACTGCACTCTAGCGTCTAAACAAAAATGGAGGGCGCATGGCAACACCAAGGTGGTAGATAGGAAAAACAATGCAATTTTAATACAGCGCTGTGATAAGATTGTGAATATTATCTGCATATTAATATGTGAAGCAAAAAATTTGTACCCTTTTTTACGAAAATTGCGCGGACGGAGGAGTATGAAATTTTGCACACTTATAGTTTATATAGAGAAGGAGTGCAGAATGCTATTTTTTTAGTTATGCATAAAAATGCATAAAAAACGTTACTACTATGGTCGAATTTCGACCATTGGGCGACCACTAGTTCACATTATTATTCAAACAAACTATTCAAATGTAAAATCCAAACAAAGCGATACGTGTACACTTTCGTCATTTAAAAATAAATATGATGTTTAACCTTTAACGTATTGCACTCCGATAGCCAATATTCTGGCTTTTGAACATTTGGTTGCTAGCTCCGATAGTCGAAATAGTGGCTCTCCCGGGCGGTAACTTTGAAGCTCTGTTTTCCCCATTTACCGATAACATTCTGTGAATTTTATTTCACAATGGTGTACATAAAGGATTAAATATTCCCTAAAATGTATTAATAATCAAAATACATTAAAAGATTAGCGTATATATTGTTTCTTAGAATTTTTGTCATTTTTGACCTACTTTGTATTTTTCTGTGTGTGGTTTAATCTGGTCAGTCTGTATCGGTACATTGTTCGCGGCGGAGCTCCTCCCACTGTGGTGACCATTATCCTGTGAACGTTTCTAAACTAAAATAATAATTGAATATTTTTCAATATTCTTTTTTATCGCCATGGATCGATTTAATAAATATTTCGAAGAAAGTAATGAAAACGATGTATATTTAGTAATATTAACGAACAAAGTGAAATAATAAATCAAAATGTAGATAATATTGAATCTTCCTTGAATAATGCTTTTGAAAACATTGAAGACTTCTAACCTGACTGTGATGATGACATTTTGATATTTGATAATGTTGACTCCATTGTGAATAATTCTATGTTAAATGATAACAACTCAGATAGTGGAAGTGATATCGAAGTGCGACCAAGTAAAATAAGGCGAGCTATTTTTCTGAAAGTGAAAGTGATACAGACAATGGTAACTGGGAAATTTTAAGTGATAATTTTCAACCAAAAATTTAATTCAGTCAGGTGAAACAATTACATGTGTCAAAAACAGTGAATTGCTTCTTGCTTGGAAGGACAAGAGAATAGTTACATTATATACCAATCATTATTCAAATAATTATAAAACTGTAAGAAGAATAATGAGAGGTGGCGAAGAAGAAACCATAATGAAACCGAATATGATAATAAATTATACCAAATGTATGAGAGGCGTGGATACTGCAGACCAGTATACTGCAGCCTACCCATTTTTGAGGAAAGGCCTCGAAGTTTCCGTTGTTAACTTATACATTTTATACAAGGAAAAACAAAATCAAATGAAACTAAAAGCTTATGACACATCTTGAATTTGTTGACAAACTTATCATTCAATTAGTCGGAAATCACAGAGGAGGAATAAATTGTACAAAAGACAGACACTGTCTCGATCCAGAACAAAGGTTGGATGGAAAATAACACATACTAATGCCTCAAAATGAAAAAAAAATGTCATGAGTGTATAGTGTGTTCGGATAAAAAACAACGAAAAAAGACAATGTATTTTTGTAAAATTTGTGACAATAAACCTGCAATGTGCGTTGGAGTGTGTTATGAAAAATATCATACCTTAAAAATTTATAAATGATTAATTTTAATGACAATATACATTTATAGTGTAAAATTACATAAATATTTAATTTTTTTCAAATGTGCGTAAAAGTGTTTATACTTGTTTCTTCAAAAACACCGTGTATCTGTTAAGATTCTTCCGCATACCTGCTCCGCCTCCTGGGACGATCCATCTTTTGTTTTCGGCGCCATTTTCAAGTAAGTAATATGTAATAACCCAAAACTAGAGCCAATGAATTCTTTGGAGGATAGATATTCCCGGAATACAAAGAGCTAGTAAACCATTGATTTACAACCTTAGACCCGAACAGCCGGACTCGCAATAGAGTGGTCACGAAAACATTTCTTACAAATATATTTCAAATGTTTCGAACAAAAAAGACACTTCTTTTACAACATAAGTACCTTCAAATTTTTAAGAAATAAATTCCTTATAATTCAAATGGTTTAGTAATTATCTTGATTTTAAATAATTGTGTTTAGTGACTTTTTCGAATAATGTCGTTCTAATATGTTATCGCGCTGCAATGGTCACCCCATAGGAGAAACAGGTTGTCTAAAAAGAATGTGTAAAATAATTTATTTTTTTATCTTTTAAGGAAATCATGATTATTTTTTTCAACCCCAGAGTAGACTACTGGTCATTAGTGAATCCAATAGGGTCTCAGAGGCCCAGCCCCTTCTTCAATTTCTCGGAATAAACACCTTCCCCATGCACGCCACCACCGCGCGTCTCAGTAGCTTCAGATTTAGTTGTGTTTGGACCAAGGAAGGAGAAAGTCGCGTCGTCCGGCACTTATCACGTGAGTAATTTATTTTATTTTTTTATTTAAGATTTTACTCCAGCAGGGTGGGAGGGGTGTGCAATCCCAGTCTGCCATATTTCATAAATTACTATAATACATATAATAATATAAGAGAGTAGGTACATTAAAAGATCTAAAAGAAGAAAAAAGAAATAAAATATTAGGTATCTACCTAATTAAAACATAAAATGAAGACAAGATTCATCACATAAATAACAAAACAAAAAATTAATAATGATTTAAAATTTTCAGGGTTTGTGAGACCCGCTGACTATAACTTCCATACAAATATACTCGGGTCTATGTGACCCGCCTACTATAATTCTCTTACATTTTATAATCTTTATTAATTTGTTCTAGATTTTGAAAAAAAATCGTAAAAGATGTAGATTTTGCCCATCAAAGCTCTAGAAAGACAACCCATGCCTGTGTTGACTGCAAGAAGCCAGTTTGTCTTCAGTGTTCTAAGCCTCTATGTTCTGAGTGTCAGTAATTTTATATAAGTTTGATCCTTGTCGGAATATTTATTTTATTTCTTTCAGAAGTTCTTTTTATAAGTTTTTGTTACTATTTTCTTTATTAGCTAGGAAAAATTATTAGTTTTGATTTATGTGATACCTACTGTAATTAAGGAGCCTTAATACGATCTCAAGTCAATTACGACTGAAAACTGACCAAGTTTTTTAAATTTGGCGATAATTATTAAAATATGAATAAAAACTGATAATTTTTATTACTAGATCTTTTATTTATAAATACTTAATGCATATAAACTTCTTGCTAAAGTCAGATTGGTCCAGGTATGAAAATTAGAAGAATTTTATGTGTGACTCGATGTCCATGGGAGTGAGATTTTTATTTCACGTCCATAGTTAAGGGTTAAGAAAAATTGAGTTATGCTAGATTCGATAGTCAATCATTTGTTTTAAAACCGGTGTTGGCGTAATAATAAACATCTATTTAATTTTTTATTAAATTACTAGATTTTGTTGACATTCTGCACCTACTTGTACCTATGACATGCTGTACATTCTGTACCTTTGGCATGGTGACCGGACAACTCGGAATGAAACCAACTCAGAACCATCTGAGTGATAAAAATAAATATATAAAAACTAGGTTGTGTTAGGTTACGGTTGATGAAACAATTTAAATCTGTTAAAGATTTCGGGGAATTATGAAAAAAAAATAACCGATGTCATTTGAACATGAGAGGATTTTATATATAAATATAATTTTTTTTTAAATTGTAATTAAATTGCAAATGTATTTCTTTTGCGTATGTATAACTAAAGCATATCTGTAATAGAAAGCAGATTTGTGATAACTTTTATGATCCCTGTAAACGTATTACTACTCGTACGTACTCTCCAAATTAGCACACCTTACAAAACCAACCGCTTGACAAATGAATTTTTAAAACTGAGTTGCTCTTTTTGAAATTATTTTGCGCGTTTTAAGTAAGTAATTGCCACTACTTTAAAAATTGTGACGAAAAAAACCGTGCAATTTCGTGTCGCCGGAGTTCACTGATGGACCAAGACGGCATTAAACATTATTCAAAAAATAAGCACCTTAAAACTATTTTTAGAATCGCAGCTTACTAAACGTCGGGAATACTTGCAATGAACTAGAAAACCCGACGAAAAGAACTGAACATCCTTCTGCCGTTAGAGTTCACTAATCGAAAAACCTAGACAGAATTAAACATTGTAAGTAAATTACCACATTAAAACTGAGGGAACGGACTCCGGTGTCGACAGAGACGGAGGAGAGAAATAAAAGGCATCCAGTTGGTTGTGAGTCCAGTCGTTTATTGAAGCTTGAGCTACGTAGCTGAGGTCGGTGCGATGTAACAGGAAGATGTCGAAGTGCCGTAGAGTGAGGCGTTGCGGGTGCACGGTCATGATGAGTGATGCAGGTCGGTGATGCTGTGGTGGAGCAGGCCACGGGCCTGCAGGTCACCAGGGTGTTGCTCGACGCTCGTTGCGGAGATTACCTGATCGTCCAGGCCGTTGCTCGACGCTCGTTACGGAGATGAACGGCGGTGACTCGTTGAGTGGAGCCACCAGCGTGATGCTCGACACCGTGGCGGCGGAGGATGACCTCGTCTTCCAGGCCGCTGCTCGACGCTCGTTGCGGAGATGAACGGCGGTGACTCGGTGAGTGGAGACACCGGCAGGTAGTCCTTGTGATGTCCACGAAGGAAGCTGCCCTGGAAGAGAGCGGATGCACCGGGCACTGATGTTACACACTGGTTCGCTGTAGAGAGGCGATTGTAAATGCGACCGTCGGATAGAGACTGACTAGTTTGTTGTTTAGTGCGCCGCCTTATATAGGAGCGAGCGGTCAAGTAACTTTCCACTCGCTGGCAATATGTGCGCTGGAAGGTGCTAGTATGTACTCGTCACTGTGTTCGTGGATGCACGCTCGAGTCTCGACCTTTCGCGAAGGTGGCGAAATTATCATTTATCAGACGGTAGTCCCAGCGAGTACGTCGCCGCCGATGCGTGCATAAGTAGGTAGACGGTACTGTCGAATTGCAAGTGCCTTGCGACTTGCAGATCTTTCTCGTGTGTTCGTGGAGTGGCGGAACAATAATTGTATGAACGCCACAAAACCATTTACAGAAACTAGTGGTCGCCCAATGGTCGGAATTCGACCATAATTAATTTAATGTGTTTTGTTTTTTTTATTGATTTAATGTATTTTTTATGCATAATTTAAAAAATATATAAGCATTCTGCACTCCTTCTCTATATAAACTTTAAGTGTGCGAATTTTCATACTCCTCCGTCCGCGCAATTTTCGTAAAAAGGGGTACAAAGTTTTTGTTTCACGTATAGATGATGATACTGATAACACAGCAAACTAAACATTGGAAATATTTGCAATGAACGAGAAATACCACACGAAAAGAACTGCTCACCTTGACTAACCTTGACTGACGTTAACTCGTCAAGAAACCTAGAAGTCTTCAAATAATTTATAAATGACACAATGGAAAAAAATGTTAACTCTTATGTAGGTTAATGCGCGGTAAACAAAGCTATTAAATATATTGAAACTGCATTCCTTTATAGGTCCAGCTCATCCATATAAATACATTTGTTATTTGTATTTTTAAGTACCTATTTCTTCATCTCTGAGCAACTACATGTGAAATTTATTCAGGTTATTAATGTGGCTCCGTTAATACCGCGCTTTTCAAATTTCTGCAAATTTGAAAATATTTCCAAGGAACACTTTATGATTTTCAGCACTTTAAAAATATATCTACGTACATTTTAAGGTAATCTCTGTATGTTTAGCGAGTTTAAAAAGTAATTGTATCAAGTTCCGTCTGTAGAAAAAATTGCAAAGTGTGCTCTGAAAATTATAAAAAACTCATCTGGTTCTGTTATTTAACATTTGATGTATGAAAAAATTCACAGTGTTTCTTTAAATTCGACGACATGTCGACAATGTCGTGACATTGGACACATTCTTGCTTTTTTTTACATTAGCTCCACACAGGAGCTTCTGAGGAAAATAATTCCCTTAAGAGCCTGTGTCATCTTTGGGGATGCTGTATGGAGGGTCTTTTTAGGAAAAGAAGAAGAGGAAGTTCTGGGAAGGAAAAGGGTATTAGGGATAGGAATCGGGGGGGTCGATGGATTCAGGAGTGACGGACGTATGAATCCATCCCTTGCGGTGCAAGGCGGTGTTCCGAGAGAGTACGGCTGAAGAAGTCAAAAGGACTCCCTCAACCACTCTCTCCCCATCCAGCCTGCCATGCAGCTGGTGGGCAAATGCACCATTTGCCGTAATACTATGTTTTAAAAAAATCATGCTTTGTTAAATATTTTCACTTACGCCCATTCAAGCGGTCAGTTTGATAGATTCTCCCATCATAAGCCTGGATTACAAAGAGCGAGTTTACAAGCTACTAGCCGGTAATTTTAAAAGCGGGTGAATCGACGAGTGAGATTGTCATGATGACACACAAAACTGTCTACTCGCTTAGTAGCGACAGTAGCAGCTAAAATAACGACTCTTGCGCGAACCGATTTGGTCGACATTTTGTAAAAAAACTTTAGCTCGCTCCTAGCTAGCGCCACACGCTAGCCAGTAGCGAGAATTACGGCTCCCGCGGGAACTAATTCTGACAATTACGAAATCAGCTGTTGGTAGGCCGCCATCTTGAGCGAGTAGCGAGTAAAGTTGACCACCTTTCAACTTTTTTCGTAGATTGTCCATGCACAATCTGCTAGTTAGCAAGTAATACGATGACACTCAACGAGTTTACTAACAGATAATGAATTTCTCAGATAGTAGCTTAAACTCGCTCAATCATCGAGGCTTTAACAAACGGATTGCAATCTTTAGAGCACAGGCAGCGGGTGGGAATGCTATCCTTCCACTACCGGTATTTCCATAAAAGGTGCTCCGAGGAACTAGCGTCATTGATCTCTTCGGTACCGGTGCACAGTCGGGAAACACGCCAAACGCACGCCCAATAATGTACACGGTTGACATTTGTCACATTAGAACGGATGGCTTCTTCGACTCGTTGTTGAGTTCAACGGCTTGGCTGAACGATTTGCCGGCCTCTGTGTTCCCTCCTTCCTACAATATGGGTCTCTTCAAGACCAATCTTCATTCCTTCTTTCCTCAAAAACACCCTCCACAAAGCATCTCAGATGACATAGGCCCTAAGGAAAATTATTTTCCTCGGGGCCTCCTGTTTAGAGTTGATGTAAAAAAATTATATTAGTTTTTTTTTAATTAGCGCGCTCTCTCTAACATTCTTATTTACATATCTCCCTGTCAAACATTCTTCTTCTTCTTTTTTAACGGAGCCTTAAACCAGTGGTCCCCAACCCCCGGTCCGCAGACCGGTACCGGTCCGTGGGTCAAATGTTCCCGGGCCGCCCAAGGCCCTGCTTAAAAATAAAAATTACGTAAAGAAATCAAACACACCCAATGAAAAATTAAATCATTATTATTTATTATTTTAACTTTATGAGCAAAACCTCAAACTGTAATATTTAATTAAATGAAGACATTATGAGCGAAACTCAATCGAAAATCTGGAAACAGAAAAATCAGAAAAAGATAAATCAGAAAAAGAAGAGTCAATAGATGTCGCACATTAAATAAAATGGATAATAATTTATCCAGACACCATCTAGATTGCATTTAGTTCGAGTTGAATCTTGCAATCATTCATAAAGATGGCAGCCAATAAAAATATGCGTTAAGAAAAATGAAGATAATATGGGTGGTTCTTAGTCGAAGTATGGTACAGTTAAAAAGTGACCGAATTGGATATCGACACCTTAGCTCAGTGGATAAGAGCGCCCAACCCGGAAAGTAGGGAGGTCCTGGGTTCGAGTCCAAGAGGTGTAAATATCTTTTTCTGATTTTTCTGTTTCCAGATTTTCGATTGAGTTTCGCTCATAATGTCTTCATTTAATTAAAAATTAAATCGTTGTAGACAAAAATAAATATTCAGTTGAGAAACCTTTATCGCCAAGTTGCCGACTACACAATACATTGGAAGTAAAAAACACGCTTCCATCTTCTCGCGCACTCGTAAAGAGCTTGAGTGAGACGCAACGACGCGACGTGAGTCACCGCTCTTATATTCTGCTTGGCCAAATGCAAGTGGAATCGTTTTATTGGTTTTATTGAGAACACGCGACGTAGGTACTTACTAACACATGTTAGATTGAATCGGTGAATTTATTCCCGTTTTTCAACAAACACTTCTATTGCGACCAACGAGAGCTTATTTTTATGTTTATAAATATTTTAATGAATTTTCAAATGTATAATGAAGGATTAACCAAAATCTGAATCCTGTATTTACTATATTTTAAGAGATATTTACATTTTTATTTACTTAGTCGACAGTTTGTCAAAAGGTTATTAGTTTGTAGAGATATCTTTACGTCATCATTTGGTTTGATAATACCTATTGACAAAGAGGTCAAGTTCAGATACGATTATCGCGGACATGCTATGAAATAATACATATTTGTTCGATAAACTTTCAATCGATTTAATAGTTTAAAAAGAGTTGATATACCAACTGCTGGAGTCAGTGCCGCGTCATCTCCAGTTGGGGTATGTTGGACTGAGGAGTAGAGAGGGGAAGCAGATGTAGAGATGATGTTCTGGAAGTAACTGCCTAATCGGATCTGGTCACCACCACAACTATATCCGTTTCATACAATTCTTCGATTCTGAATTCTGAATTTTTTTTTATATGAAATACCGCACAAGAGCCCCAACTGCTCCCGTCTGGAGCCAGTGAGACTATGGCATCCCCTATTGGGGTATGTTGTGAGGCTGAGGGTAGTGGGGAGGGGAAGGAGATAGGGAAGAGGAAGGTGGGAAAGTAACTGGCTATTCAGGTCTGGTAACTAAACACGGCTAAAACCATTTCAAGCAACGTTTCAATTCTGAATGGTGATCAATGGCTACAATTGTAACGAGCCACAAAAATAATATGTTTTCTTAATATTGATCAATCATGTTGAATAACGCTATTTTCTTTCCTGTTGTTATTATGTGAACCTATGTATTAATAATAATAATAATAATAATTGGATGATTTATATAGCGCCGTTTTTGTGAAAAATCACCTCAAGGGCGCTGCAATTATGCTATTATTACTATATCTATTTTCTTTCCTGTTGTTATTATGTGAACCTATGTATTATTTCTATATCTATTTTCTTTCCTGTTGTTATTATGTGAACCTATGTATTATTACTATATCTATTTTCTTTCCTGTTGTTATTATGTGAACCTATGTATTATTACTATATCTATTTTCTTTCCTGTTGTTATTATGTGAACCTATGTATTATTTCTATATCTATTTTCTTTCCTGTTGTTATTATGTGAACCTATGTATTATTACTATATCTATTTTCTTTCCTGTTGTTATTATGTGAACCTATGTATTATTTCTATATCTATTTTCTTTCCTGTTGTTATTATGTGAACCTATGTATTATTACTATATCTATTTTCTTTCCTGTTGTTATTATGTGAACCTATGTATTATTACTATATCTATTTTTTTTTTAATTATCTGTCTAATACTTTTTTCGTTATTCAGTGAAAATTTCTTAAGCACCGTTGTGATTTGAAACTCGATGAAACGAAAAATAAGATAGATAGATATTGAAAAAGCGATAATAAAAAGAGACAAACACATACATCTATTGGATATAGCCCGCGACGAAATAAGATAGTATAATCGGTCTCCTCTTTGTGCGGTGCTTCGTAGCCTATTATTCTCCTCTTCGTGCGGTGCTTCGTAGCCTCCTCACTCTTGTCTACTTTAGTTTTCTGAAGGTTTCACTTCTACCGGGTGTGTATTGTACACTCTGATTTTTTCAAAATATGGGATGTATTGCATTGCACTACCCCTGTATACATTACGGAATAATTTTTTTTATTTTTGTTATTATAAATGATTTTAATTTTTATTATTATTATTATCCCAGCAAGAGATCGTACGTGAAATCATCGTTCTAGTATCTTATGTTCTTGTGTCTTATGTTCTAGTATCTTTGATGTATTTAATGATGTTATCATCATCTCGTTTTAGGATTTAACACTAATTTCAGAACATCGTATGATAATAATGTGAATAATTTTCACTTCAAACGCAGTGTTGTATTAAAACGATATTAAAATTCCATCAGCAATTTCGGTGTTACCATGCCATCTCAATTTTTTTACTATTAGTCATGAGAGTCTACCGCGAGGAGGTGCGAGCATTGTTGGCTCTCGTCCAAACATTAATTTATTTCATTCATTGGGACCTCTGAAGAAAGCATGCGGCTAAACGCGATAATTTATGTTTATAATGTATGTATGTTTATAATGTTTTACCAACACTTCGTAATGATAATGATTAGTCAGTGGGCCACCTACAAAACGTTTGTTTTTCTTCAGTTTAGAAAACGTTATTCATTTTATTATGCATTTGCAATTGCATCCACAATTGAGGTACGTTTTGAAGTTTTAGAGAATGAGTAAGGAGATGTGGTAAGGAAATGTGAATACTTGGATATTTAAATCCGGTCATCCAAAACAGCTTTCGGTTTTGAAGCAACTTTAGTTGAATCCGATAGGTGTGTTATATGCATATCAGTTTGCCCGAAGTAAGGTTCAAATGGTTCAAATTGGTCAAATGTCGAAATTCCTTCTAGAACAGATTATATTTATTGGCCTGTCAGGGGACCAGGAATTGAAAGATCTTGGCGATAACCAGTGGACGAATTAATTTGCTTGAAATAATAATTCTAAAATTAGAAATACCTTTTCAAACAAAACGCGTGGGAAAGAAGAGGATGAACGTTAGTGACTTACGTACGAGCTCTCGCTGGGAGTAGTTCATTTGCGCAGGTCGGGATTTTCTCCACGGAGTGACGTCGTTAACAGTTTTTGGTCAATGGAACAAACTTTTTTTTTAATATTTCAAGAACTATCTACGTGTGTACAATAATACGTACAATTTTTTAAACTTGATAATAATTTTACTGAATGGCGGCGTATTTAAGCATGTAAAATATAAACAACAATTTGAGTCATAATTGACCAAGATATCGATGGTCACAGGTCAAAAACTGTGTTGTATATTTTATTTTTAAATCCGGTTATTACGTTCACACAAAATACAGAAGTATATAAGACAGAAAGTATGTAAGTAACCAAACTAATCTCGAAAAATTAGTAATTGACCCCGTAAGTCTGATTTCATTAGTAATTATAATAATTAAGAAATAAGTCTTATCTTTTTATAAATAATAATGAATGGTGTTATTAGGTAGATAGTTTGAATGTTGAATTGTAGGAAACGTTTTTTTTTCTTCCAACGTCATGTGATTGTTTGCAATGACAAGCAGATTGTCTGCTCCGGCCACATTGCTCGCAATTTTCCTATATTTTACCAAATTGTATTATTTACGACATTGTTCCATATTTTACCATATTGTTTTATTTACCACGTGGTTTCATATTTTACCACATTGTATTATTAACCACATTGTCTATATTTTACCACTTTGTTTTATTTAGCACATTGTTCATATTTTACCAAATTCTATTATTAATCTCCTTGTCCCATATTTTATCCCATTGTATTATTTACCACATTGATCCGTATTTTCAATTCTTCGATAAAAAATTGTTTTCAAATACGGAAATAGCCGGATAATAAAACTAATAATCAATGATTTGACATGATTTTAAATTTGCACGGCCAAAAGTAAATACTGTCGTCATTAGAGTAGGTACTATGCCGTTTTGCTCTGCCTTCTTTGTTAATCAAAAATTCTGACATCTTTACAGTGCCAATTAATTAATCATATGATTAACATTGCTGTAAAATCAGATATTCACTTGATTGGTAGCATTTCTCAGCGGTGATGCTACAACAGTCAACGGTCAACATTACTATACGTTGACTATTTTTTTATTTATAATTTTTTAATAATATTTTTCATTGTAATATTTCGCCTTTTTTTACATTAGCTCCACACAGGAGGCCTCGAGGAAAATAATTTCCCTCAGGGCCTACGCCATCATAGAGGATGCTTTGTGGAGGGTATTTTTGAGGTAAGAGAGGTTAGGAAGCTCTGGAAAGGAATAGGTATGAGGGTTGGGTAGGAATCTGGGGGTCAGTATGAGCTAGAGGGACGGACCTACGAATCCATCCTTCAACTGCGGTGCAAGGCGATGGGTAGAGAGAGTCTGGCTGGAGAGGTCAAAAGGCCTTCCTCAATCAGTCTCTCTCGATACGACCCACCACGCAGAAAGTGGACTGACTCATCCCTCCGCCAAGACCTAGACAAACCTCGCCCCATGAACCCGAGCAGCACTGCTTAGTCACCAAATGTGAACCACTTGGGGTAATCTACGGCAGAGGTGATGGTTATCCAATAAATGGCGGTATGGCGGTACCCATTTCCGCCCCCAAAGTTTTTTCTCTGAAAACCCTGAACGGATAGCCTTGGTTTTTATGCTTGTCAGCGTGTTTTTTTATCAAATTGAATGTTTTTTTTAAAGCAGTTAATTAAATTAAATTTGCTATTACGTATTATAACTAATGTTGTGATGAATGTTGCGCTCACCTACAATTAGATCATCACTATTAGCATAAAATAATTATGTGACGTTTTCTGTTGGCAAGCCAATAAATAAAAATAAAGAAATTAAATTATTTTGCCAGTCGTTTAAGAGTACGTCAGTAGTCATTCTTGTTTATCATGTGTGCATATACATTAAACTCTTGTACTGTTTACATTAGCTCCACACAGGAAAGGAGGAAAACGAAAATCCCCTCAGGTCCTATTTCACCTTTGAAGACGCTAGGTGGAAGATCTTTTTAAGGAAAGGAACCAGAGGAGAAGTTCTTTTTAATTTTTTGTTTACATTAGCTCCACACAGGAGGCCCTGAGGAAAACAAAAATCTCCCCAGGGCCTATATGAAATAGGTGAAGAAGCTGTGTGGAGGGTGATTTTAAGGAAAGGAAGGAGAGGAGAAGTTCTGAGAAGGAATAAGGTTTGAGGGGTGGGTAGGACTCTGGGATTCAACGTTTCCAGGAATGACGGATGCATGAATCCGTCCCACTGTGGCGCAAGGCGATGGGTCGAGAGAGTTCGGCTGGAAAGATCACCCAGTGTCTCCCGATCCGCCCCGCCACACAGTAGGTGGGCAAACACATCCGTCGCCAGACAAGGACAAATCTCACCCCATGAACCCGGGAACCCCTGCTAAGTCACCAAACGTAGCGAACCACTTGAGGTGACCTATAGGTGTTGGTTATCCAAAAAATGGTTCCCGGGGCGGCAGTACCCATACCCGCTTCCCAAATTGAAGAATGAATTATTTGATTGATTTGTGTTATTTCACAATTTAATAAAAAAATATATGTGTGGTGGCACGTTCCAGAGTGGAAGATACTTTCAGTATCACCCTGGCGTGAGACCACCATGAAAAAATTAAAATTTTGCTTTGAATGGCTTTAGCCGTGTTTAGTGACCAGATCTGAGCATCCAAGAACTTCCCAACCTCCTTTTCTTCACCTTTTTACCCTCCCCATTACCTTCAGTCTTTCAACATAATCCAATTGGGGATGCTATAGTCTCACTGGCTCCAGGGGGTTGGGAGCAGTTGGGACTCTTGTGCGGCATTCAAATAAAAATAAAAAGATTCATCTTTACCAAAGTCCAATCACAATAACAATGATTTGAATTTGCTCTATTTTCTTCTAATTTAATTTCCTCCCTTTAATCACCTTATATTTTCGGTTGTTCTGTTAATCATTGACTTTTGTTATTTTTTGCTAAAAGGGGGGGGGTGGTTCGAATTTATTTATTTTCCTCGTCTTTTTATGCTGCAAGTTCTCGATTTTTCTCTGATATTCATTTGTTATATGACTATAAACTATTTTGTAGATTAAAAATAAAGTAATGAAGTAAATAATCTTCAAACTTCGCAAATTCACTTTGTGGCGTCATAATTAATTTAATGAAAACGAATAACTTTGTGTACACCACACCACCATTTAATCAACAATATCGACATGTTTCAAAAACTATGTTTTCTTCGTCAGGATAATAAGTTAATATCTATTCCTGACGAAGAACGCATAGTTTTTTAAACATGTCGATATTGTTAATTAAATAGTGGTGTACCATCGACCAGCCTTTATTGATCGAAGTGGTGTACACAAAGTTATTCGTTTTCATTAAAATAAATAATCATTTATTTGTGAATGCCGTGGTGCCCCTGGCTCCGAGCAGTTGTGCGGTGTTTACGTGAAAATAACTGAAGTGGTCCGTACCATTTTAAAATTGCGACTTATTTTAAAGCTTAGACTTGGCTTATCTTAAAAAATAATAATAAATGGGCGATGAGTGAAAAAAGTTTGAGAATGTCAGATTTCGATCCAGTGTTGAAATAATTTCGATAGAAGCACAAGGCAACCAACAATATATTGTTACTCTAAGCAAAAGGCAGAGGACCTGAAGAGGCTTGTCGTCGGCGATAACTTCTCAGGGATATTAAATTTAAGGCTCTCCTTTTTAATCCTCACCTCTAGCGACATCCCTCGAGGAATCAGCGGGACCAAGTTTCGAATTCAAATAAAGATGGAGGATGAAATTAGATCTCAACCAGTATTAGGTAAGTTGGGTATGCGACAGTCATGCTCAACCAGAGGCTCGGTCCAAAGAGTTAAATACCGACAAACACACATTTTTATCTAATTTTATTTATTTTTTATATTTAAATTTATTTTATTATTTATTTCTATTGTAAAGGATTTTCCAATAAGAGGTGTTATTTTAATATCAAAGAAAAATGCCATTTTTTAATATAAATGATCAAATGTTTATTTTATTATAAAGAGAAGAAAAGTATGTCGTTAAAATTGAAAAGTAACATCAGGCAAATGACTACCACGACCACGCTTACAGGATCATATCCTTTTCATGAAATTTTCCATAACCAAATCGCAAAGTGGCTGCCCTATGTCCTCGATAGCCTCGCGAATTCCATCTTTGAGGTCTTGAATCGACACTGGGCTGTTGGCGTAGACCTTCTCTTTCACGTGGCTTCAAAGGAAGAAGTCGCAAGGTGTTAAATCACAAGATCTCGGTGGCCAATTGTGATCACCTCTTCGAGAGATAACACGGTCCGGAAACTTTTCCCGTAAAAGATCAATGGTTTCGTTGCTGGTGTGGCATGTAGCGCCGTCTTGTTGCAAGTAAACGTTGTCCAGATCAATACCATCCAATTCCGGCCATAAAAAATCAATAGTTACTCATAAATCATTAATCACTATTCAAAATAACACCTCTTATTGGAAAACCCTGTATTATAACTATTTGTGTAAAATTGGAGATTTGATTTAATTATTTTTTATTTATAGTGTAATTTTATTAAAAAATTTTATTTTTATTTAATTTAATTATTTGTTTTGTGTATTAAATTAGAGGCACTGCTGAAAACCAGCTACGTTCCAGGAGAAATCCTGAATGTATAGCTGAGTAATGAACTTTTTGTCAATAGAGTAAATGAAAATGAACAAAATATATAAGAACTGTAAAAGTCAATATCTGTTTATTACCTCCCCCTCCCCTCTAACGTATTCCTTACATTCAGTCCCGGTACATTCAGTTTCAAACAATTTGCTGGCCAACTTTTGCAAATTTCATAATGTCAGAGCTCACCAGTAGTTTTATACAAAATAATGAACACAAAAAAATTTGTTAGGAACAAAAAACGTATAATAAATTAATATTTATAATTTCATACCGCCAGAGCTTACCACTATATACAGCCTTTTACTTTTTACTCGCATAAAATTTATCTTTCTATTTTTGAAAGAATTTTAAAAATCGTTTTATTGGTTTATGCGTGAAAGCGTAACAAACAAACGCACGCAGTTTCGCATTTATAATATTAGTATATTATAAATATATAATAAAATGAAAATGTGGAAAAATAATAATATTGATTGTATATAATATTGCCAATTTAACAATGAATACAAATATTAAAAAAATACCACGTCCTCATAAAAAAATAATATTCTACAGTTTTTTGTTCCACACAGGAAACCCTGAAGAAAATAATTTCCCTCAGGGCCTATGTCATCTTTGATAATACTGTGTGGAGGGTCTTTAAGGGAAAGGAAGGAGAGGAATTTCTGGGAAGGAAAAATATATGAGGGTGGGTAGGAATCTGGGGGCCAATGTGTCCAGGAGTGACGGACGTATGAATCCATTCCTCCCATTGTGGTGAGAGGGTCTGGCTGGAGAGTTTAAAAGGTCTCCCATGGCCAGTCCCTTCCGATCCGGCCCTCCACGCAATAAGTGGGCAAACGTATCCGCTGCTAAGATCTAGGCAAACTTCACCCCATAAACCTCGACACCCCTGCTTGATATGCCTAAAGTAACTTTATTCTGCTAAAAGGTTTGATATCACTGGATCAGAGAGAAGACAATGCGGCACTTAGATTGAAACGTTGGACACCCCTGCCCCAGAATATCCGTAAAAGTTTCCGCGGTGATTCAAGGCTGCGCCGGAATTATGATAGAAGTTATTTACGTCTGTCCGGAGAGGGGAGATGGGAAGAGGGAAGGGTGGAAACTGGAAAGGTGGCTGCCTAATGAAATTATTCATGGGCCCTTTGGCACGGCGCGGCAGGGGCCCAGGGGAAACTGGGCAGATCTTAAGCTAGCCAATGTACCCCTTGGATACGAAGAATAAATAAATATAAATTAAAACGACTCAAGTTTAGTTTTTCTACTACGTAAAAATGGAATTATTTTAGAGGAAAAAATAAAATTCTATTTTTATTTTTATACCAGTTCATTATAGAGTAAAGTTTTTCAAAGATTTCAATCAAATGGGTATGCGATTACGATGTCATGCAAGATATAAGGGAGCCAGAGCGCGAAATTTGAGTCGAAGGAGAGAGAATCATCTTACAAGAATAATCTTAGTTCTGAAAATTTGAATTTCAGGTATCGAGTGAGGTGCTTTTGCTGTGGGCGGCCAGGAGTGAAAGCTTCCAACTACAGCTGCAAGCAGTCAAAGCAGTCATCTAGCAGCCTGGATACTTCTCCCTGTGGACGAGGAGACGCTTTCGTTTGCTGAGAATACCAACCGGATACGCGGTTAGCAGTTATTCGGCAATTTTACAAGGATTTGGAGCTAAGAAGGGTGTGGGAGCTGTCAACAGGGATGGCCGTCCCTAAATTTCCTTCTATGTTCTCGGAACAGAATTATCTGGACTTTTGGATTCACGTTCGTATGTTTTTTTTACAATAGCTCCCACGGCTCCAGGGGCGCATGTCATCTTTGAAGATGCTGTGTGGAGGGTTTTTTTTAGTAAAAAGAAAGGAGGAAGGTAGGAATCTAGGGTCGATGTAACCAAGAGTGACGGACGTATGAATTTATCCTTACCACTGCAATGCAAGGCAGTGTTCCAAGAGAATACTTTTGGAGAGGTCAAAAGATCTCCCTCGACCATTCTCTCCCAATCTGGCTTGCCAAACAGTTGGTGGGCAGACGCATCCGCCGCCAAGATCCGGACAAACCTCACTCCATGAACCGGGCACCCCTGTTAAGTCACCAAACGTAGCGAACCACTTGGAGTGACCTATGGCAGAGGTGTTGGTTATCCAATAAGTGGTTCCCGGGGCGGCGTATATTAGAGATTATTCCTGTCGTTTTCCTAATTTCATAACTACTAGGTGTGGTTATGAAATTAGGAAAAATTTTTGATTTCATGTATGAAATCACAAGGTCAGTGACAATCTTCAACATGACAGCAGTGTTTCTATGATTCAGTGTCTATTTTATTTTGACTGTGAATGATAAAATTACGAGTTAGTAAAAACCTTCAAAATTATAACTGGTGATGAAAT
This sequence comes from Glyphotaelius pellucidus, assembly GCA_936435175.1. NCBI lineage: Eukaryota > Metazoa > Arthropoda > Insecta > Trichoptera > Limnephilidae > Glyphotaelius > Glyphotaelius pellucidus. The sequence goes on from OW386548.1 coordinate 18,578,592, forward strand.
CTACAAATCTACAGTGGAAAAAAAAGTTTAATGCAAATAAAAGACCTCAGTGTTCTGCCCTTCGGTGAGTTTTTATGCTTCCTTTTCCTACACATAAAGTTGTACCCATACCCGCCTCCCAAATTTATATGTATGTTTCAATTATAGGAAATAATTATCAAGAATTGTTTTTAATTAGTTTGCAAGTTATCAAAACTTGACCCCCAGTTCTCTTTAACATCTGCAACGGGACATTCAGTTATATGTTTAAAATCACAGATTGAATCGAATAGAGTTTTAGACTGTGACTTTTGGAAAATGTTTGAAATGAACAGAGGTTTTAAGGTTAATTAATTCTCATGGGATTGTCGATAATCCACATACAGCCGAAGTTAGGAGAATAGAAAACATTCGAAACTTAACTTCCGAACAACGTCAGGTTTCACAAGAGATCATTCAGGATTATGAATTTCTTTCGGGTAATCTATTAGAACGACATTATAACAGCACATAATCGACATGGGGGATTGTTTACCTATCAAACAACCTTATTATCCAATTTTACCTTATTTCCTTCGGGAAGTATAAACAGATCTCGATGAGATGCTAAAATAAGGTGATGTAGAACCAAGCAAAAGCGCTTGGAATAGCCCGATCTTATAGTCCAAAGAAGAATGGTAAATATAGATTATTTACTTATTATACACTCTTACGGGTTTTCACATTCTATATTATAAGTTTTTTGTAAAACTGTTATTGTGAATACTTAAAAATTAAAACGCTAACGAAAATATAATAGAAAAGATGTACAACAAAATCAACAACAAATGCAACAACAAAAGCATAAAATAAAATAGTGAACGGAGACTAAGAATCCCAGAAAAACGACAGACCAAGAAAAACGTTAGAGCTTTTGTTAGAACATTGAAACAAAATAACTCCGTATTGTGAGTTCGAAAGAAGTATGGACTAAGATTATAAAGAGGAAGGTTGGTATGTACTCGGCTGGTTAATTAAACGTTCCATCCGTGGTTTGTGAAAATGCACCATTTTCATTCCAGCCTAAAATCGATATTATTATATTCAACTCGAATTCGAAAAATTATCGACATGACATTATTTTCGTTTATAAGGTTTCCTGCCGTGACAGCAATAACTGTCAAGTAGTGTGCTTTTATTGGCGGATGCCAGTGGCTTGTAACAACTGTCACAGCGCGAGATAAAACACAACAACTAAATAATAAATGCCAAAAAAATATTGACAGATTTTTTATGGCTTTCGGGGTGCCAACACTTGTCAAGGATCAGAAGCTTTTAATGCCTTCGGATGGTGACAAGATTATACTGCCTTGCCGTGACTTTTATTCCGTTTCGGAGAAGTTTCGATATCGAAAAAGTATGTTGAGATTACTGTTGTAGACAGCCATTAAGGGGTACTCTAGTCTAGAAGCACGAAGTGTAGGTGTTTTTTCAGGTGCAATAAAAAAACCAATAATATTTTTGTAGCTATATTGTAGTCAATAATATTATTTTACCAAATATTTATTAAACATTAAAGAATACATAAAAAAAAAATCAAACGAAGAAATAAAAAAATTTAAAAGTTACAGTGTGTTGAAGTGGGGGGTCTCAAAAATATAGCGCGCCCTGGTTGATACGATTGCAACCCTCCTGATAATCCGAAAAAATATATTTTTAATCCAAACAAATGCTGGTATAGCATGAACCTCGGAGAAGTCATAATATTTTTTTCGCAAAATGGCGGCTGTCTGAAAAAAGGGGCTTTTTTAACACGTTTTTTTTACTTTCCGAATTTTTTTAGAACAGTAAAATTAAAATTTTGTTATAGTTCTTGTTCATGCGATAAATTAGTGTATAGAAAAGGCTCACACCAAATTTCAAGTAAATTAGTTTAGTAGAACTTGAAATATCGTGTCAACCCTCTTGAAAAAAGAGGTTTTAAGAAAAATGTGTTAAAAATTTTGTTCTATTTAGATTTTGGTTAGATTCTGTCTAAACCGCGAAAATGAAAATGGTTATAACTTTTAAAATAATGCGAATTTCGAAAAATCGTTTTAAGGAGATGTTTTTGAATATTTTGGAAATATGAAGAAAAAAAATTTTTTTTTGTTTTTCTAGACTAGAATACCCCCTTAAGCTTTCTTAAGTGTTCAACACAAAATGTTAATTTCGAAAAAATATATTTGGAACTAATAATATAAAGCCTAGTATTCACGGGAGAGTTTTACAACACAGCGACGAGCGTTTTCGCATACATGTCTGCCGGATAGATCTATTCACACGTAAATGCTCCTAGTGTACGACCGAAACAGGACTTTCTAATCGAATCTTCGGTCGGTCACTACTATTCTCCTATGTACTACTTTGTTCGTGACTACAAGACTTTAGAAATGAATCTTTAAAATGTATTTCAATTATAACAAATATATATGTTTTATTTTTATTTTTAACTAGCTGGTTCCCGGCATGCGTTGCTATACCATTCAAAGAAATAAATTGTTTCTCCCTGCATGTCTTCTCAAGCATCTCCGTTCCCCTTCCGCGTCCCCTTCCCCTCCTGCGATCACCTTCCACCTTCTATGTGGAATTTTTGAACACTGAACAAAAAATTGAACATACATTTTCAAAGCATTCGCGCACCACCTGGAGTAATTTTTTTAGGCAAATTTCATAACGCCAAGTTTACTTACAATCAATTTACGTCAATCCATTGATTACACTCCGATATTGGCCGACCCAAGCCAAAGGAACCTGTTTTTTAAATTTTAAACAAATTTCATAAAGCCAGAGCTTTCCATTATACAAAGAAACGCTCTTCTGCTAAAATGCAATATTCTGTAAAAATTTTGAGTCAATCCATCGATTCTTTCCGAGATTTGCGGACCCAAACGTACGGAATCTATTTTTTTATACAAATTTCATAACGCCAGAGCTTACTTTCATATATAAAAATATTCTTCTGCTAAAATGCAATGTTCTGTAAAAATTTTGAGTCAGTCCATCGATTACTTTCCGAGATTGCGAACGCAAACATACGGAAGATTGTGGGTTTTCATTTTTACTCACTAGTATTAAAATCATGACAATCAATGTACATTATATAAATAATAAGAACGATTAGCTTATCATTCGCAAAATATGAGAATGCATATAAAAAATAAAACCGTGTGTTTTTCAGGAATTGTAGTAGGTACGTTATACTATGTTTTCCATTTTTTTTATTGATAAATACGAACTCTTTGTCAACCAAATGCAAATACAAAATTTGTTTTGTATGTTTTGTAACCTAAAAATCACACTTTACTAGCATTTTCGCGAACAATCAATCACTTAGGAAACAAGTGAAACTTAAACCATGAGTAACTGTGTGCCTAATTATTACGCTTTACAACTCGCGTGCTAAAAGACGAGCGTCATCTATACACAACGCAATTACGTTATTATAATTGTTTAGATAACGAAATGTTAACCGATCGCTTGCCTAAAAAATGAGCGTCATCTGTACATGACGCAATACGTCTTTGAATATTTAAGTGACACTATACTATACATTAATCATTTGAAATTCTAGTCTAAAGTCCCTTACCTTTAAATTCAAATTTCTAAGGAGAACATACATGAAGAGTGTACCATTTTGAGCAAAGGAATTTCCACCCTCACCCACCGTCAACCAATCTCTCTCGATCCGGCCCACCATGCAATAGGTGGGCAAACGCAGTGGACAATCATTGTGGTAATAATAAAATTACACAGCAGAACTTGTTAACAAATTAATCTTTAAAAAAAAAATAATAATAATATTATTGTATAGGCATTGAAACGTTTCTACTGCGGTGATGAGTAGTTAGGTAAAAATACTCATTTGCCACCTGTCGATTCGAAAGTAAGTAAGTCGAAAAGGTAATAAAACCGGGTCCACGCCCTTTTCCGTCCGATTCGATCCGGTTGTCGGGTCGGATCGGACGGCCGGACGGATGGAAAAATCGGATGTATGAGAGATTGGTTTTTTTTTTACATGAGCTCCACACAGGAGGCCCCAAGGAAAATAATTTCCCTCAGGGCCTATGTCATCTTTGGGGATGCTGTGTGGAGGGTTTTTTAAGGAAAGGAAGGGAAAGAGAGTTCTGGGAAGGAAAAGGGTTTAAGGGGTGGGGTAGGAATCTGGGGTTCAGTGTGTCCTAGACAAACCTCACCTCATGAACCCGGGCACCCCTGCTAAATCACCAAACGTAGCGAACCACTTGGGGTGACCTATGGCAGAGGTGTTGGTTATCCAATAAAGGTTGAGGGTGGTTTAACCTTTTTTTACGCGAATACCTCACAAGAGCCTCAGATGCTCCCATCTGGAGCCAGTGAGACTATGGCATCCCCAATTGAGGTATGTTGTGAGGCTGAAGGTAGTGGGGAGGGGAAGGAGATGGAGAAGAGGAAGGTGAGGAAGTCCCCGGTTATTCAGATCTGGTCACCAAACACGGCTAAAGCCATTTCAATCAAAGTTTCGGTTTTGAATGGTGGTCTTTCCAGGGGGATACTGAGAGTATCTTCCACTGTGGAACATGCCGCATATATACTATATATTATGTTTAAATGAATAAATTGTGAAATAATCCAAATCAATCAAATTGATTTTATCAAATAAAATTTATTTTCTCACGCCGGGATTCGATCCCGCGACCTTCGGATTGCGAGTCAAGAGCCTCACCCCTAGACCACCCCTTACCCCTAACCTAGACCTCTCCAGCCGCTCTCTCTCGACTCATCGCCTTGCTCAGCAGTTGGAGGGATGGATTCAAACGTCTGTCACTCCTGGATCCCAGATTCCTACCCACCCCTCATACACTTTTCCTTTCCTATCCTTAAAAACACCCTACAGCATCCCCAAAGATGACACGGCCCTGAGATTATTTTCCTCAGGGCCTCCTGAGGAAAATAATAATAATAACTGGAGCTCCCATAAGACCTGAGGGAAAATAAATACCCTCAGGGCCTATCATATTTGGTTTGGCTATGTGGAGGGTCTTTTTAAGAAAACGGAGTTCTAGATATCTTGGGTTCAGTGTGTTCAGGTCATCCGCCGCCAAGACCTAGAAAAACCTCACCCCATGAATCCGGACACCCCTGCTAAGTTACCAAACGTAACGAACCGTTTGGGGAGACCAACGGCAAGGGGGTTTATTTTCCATTGATTGTTTCCCGGGTGGCGTTACCCATTCTCGCCTTTAAAATTGAATTTGTATTGAATATACAAATTAAAATCTAAACAGGCCATCCGCCGCCAAGACTTAGACAAACAAAATTTTGTACATGTGTATATATGTAGGTATGTGTGTATATCTACGTGTGTGTATGTGTATACCTACATATATATGACTTTTTTTTCTTATTTCACTGTTAAATACCTATCTTTTGTTTTACACATAATTTTTTTTTTCTTTGTTAAATTGTGCTTTACATTCGTTTTCTCCGCCTTTTTTACTCGACCTCTGCTCTAAAAAAAGGTGTAATACTTAATTAATTAATGGTTTTTTTTTAAGAAAAACTTTAATTTATAAAAACATGTAACCTCTGTACCATTATATTCAATAAAAAAAAATTTAAAAATTTAAAAAAAAACTCACCTCATGAACTCAGACACCCCTGCTTAATTATGAAACGTAACGAACCATTTAGGGAGACCTTGGCTTGGGAAACAGGGGTGTTGGTTATCAATTGAATGGTTCGGATAGCGGTACCTATTCCCGCCTTCCAAATTAAATTATTGAAAATGCAAATTTAAATCTATACAGGTCATCCGCCGCCAAGACCTAGACAAACCTCACCCCATGAAACCGGACACCTCTGCTAAATTACCAAACGTAACGAACTGTTTTGGGAGATGTAGATAGAGGTGTTGGTTATCCATTGAATGGTTCATGGGTGGCGGTACCCATTCCCGGCTTCCGAATTGAATTTTTATTGAATAAACATATGAATATCTATGTAAGTAGTTCTACAAATTTAATTTGACAACAATAAGATTAAGATTAAGAAAGTACCGTGCTACTACTTATACTAGGAAATCTAAAAATGAATGAATTTGCGCCGTACATTATATTTTGTGCCGATTGTATCGCTTCGCTAGACAGGTTTTGAGCGACTGAAACCAAAATAGGCCGACCGTGCCTTTCTATCGCTTGTTCCGCCCTCTCCCTCGCACGTTAGGCTCAGGCGGAACGTGACAATGAGTCAAGCTTTTTCGAACATGCAGCCGGTGCAGCACCGATTTATAAGACGTTATCACGTCAAAACTTATCGGCAACATTTAATTCTTTAACTCTTTAATAAACAAAAAAGTGTGTGCAGTTCACGCGCGGTAGAAGTAAAACCTTTAGAAAACTAAAGTAAACAAAAGGAGGGAGGCTACGAAGCACCGCACAAAGAGGAGACCGATTAGTTTATATAATTACCTCGCAGGCTAAATCCTATAGATGTATGTCTTTGTCTCTTTTTGGTGTCGCTTTTTCGTTTCATCGAGTTTCAAATCACAACGGTGCTAAAAAAGTTTTCACTTCAAAAACAGAGAGTGCAATTCACACGCGATAGAAGTAAAACTTTCAGAAAACCAAAGAGCGGCAAGGAGGGACTGATAGGCCAGGAAGTACCGCCCAAAGAGGAGACCAATCATACTATCTCATTCTCTCGCAGGCTAAATCCTATAGATGTATGTGTTTGTGTCTCTTTATTTTATTTTTTTTTTATTAGTATCTATAGCAATATTTGTACATAATGTATTTATAAATTGTATTATATTAAGATATTATAAAGTTTTTTTTTTTCACAGTCCTCCTCACTAGGGTTCCCTGTTCTGAGGCGGCCTGTAGTTTTTCCACATTTGTATTTAGTATCCAGTTGTCTTTACATGGTCTTCAGTATGTTTGATAGTTCATTTTCACTTTGTTCTCTCAACCATATTTTTACTTTTGTTTTAAATTTATTTATTTCTGTTATTTTTTTTTGTTTGAGTTGGTAGAGCGTTGTATAGTTTTGTCGCATTGAATTTCATATTTCTTTGTCCAAAAGATGTTTTCAAACTGGCTGTAGCTAGAGTATTTTGGTTTATTGCCCTGGTTGTGTATCTATGTTGGACAGTGGAGTATTCTAATATGTTTTTTTTAATTTTAAATGTCGCTATTTTTGTTTTGTCGAGTTTCAAATCACAACGTTGCTAAAGATGTATTCACTTAAATAAAAACTAGATTATTATTATAGACTAAACTTTACTACTAATTTAGCATATGTAGTTGGCGTTAGTTTGCTCTTATCTACGTAACCCATGCCTATTTTATCAATAAATTGTCATATCAATAGATCAATCTTTAGTGAGACCATAGATATTTAAGTTTGGATGAGTGAGATGCAACAAATAAAATTCCAAATAAACGTATATTTTAAAAACCCGTTTGCTTCAGATTATATTATCAATGTTTAAGATGTTTTTACTTCGAACGGATCCCGTAAATTGTAATAAAATGAACAATATAATACAATATTTTATTTTCTTATCAACTTGCCATGTTTCTAATGGTGCCCGATAATTTATTGCAAGTTTTAAGAACAAACATTTGACTGCTACTTCCGGCACTCGTTTTGCAATCTTGTAACATTTAACTGCGGCCATTTGCATAAATCTTAAAAATATCGCTAGAAGGTAGGTACTAATGATAAACTGCTTGGTTGTTTTATTTTATCGCCGTGGTAATTAATTCCCGCGACATATTTTATCGCCAGAAATATAAGTCACGAGTCAACTTAATAAGAAATAAGGCAACCTACTAAAATTGTGAAAAACTTTATCACCCATTTAAAGGGGGTAGTAAAAGCTTTTTCATCATTGTTATGGAGTTTTACAAGCATTTCCCTTTAGGGCGGAAATTTCAAAGGACCCAAGTGCTAAAACGTTAGATGCTGCCTAATAGTTTTTCTCCGAGATGTCAACGTCTAATTCTCTTGGTTGATTAACACGTCATATTCCTTACATAAACTGTAGGATTCAGCGAGAAACAGGCAGGCGTGGAGATGTTACGTAGAAGTGGCCAAGATTCTCCAGAGGGGGGATTCCAATTATTTTTTTTTGGAAGAGAGAGTTGGGCAAGTTTCTGACTATTCAGATCTGGTCACCAAATAAGGCTAAAGCCATTTCAAGCAATGGTGGTCTTACATCATAATAATAATAATAATAAGCCTTTTTATTCTGAACTTCTGTTAGGTATGAATTTTGGCATATGTTCTTATTTTTTTATAATATATCCCGAAGCTCAGTTTGCCTCTTGGCATAGGCCTCCTCTAACATTTTCCACTGGGACCTGTCACGCGCTACTCATCTCCAATGATGTCCAGCCGTGAGTTTTAGGTCGTCTTCCCATCTTATTTGTTGGCGTCCTCTACTTCTCTTGCCGTCTTTGGGATACCAGTCAGTGACATTTTTGCACCATTTCTCTCGTGGATCGCGGATCATGTGACCTTTCCATCTCCACTTTTGTTGGTCTATTCGGGTAATTATATCAGTAAGTTTAGTTTTCTCTCTTATTACGCTACATATCACTCTGTCCTGTTTCCTTATTCCTGTCAAACTTCTCTCCATGGCTCTCTGGCAGCGTTCCAACTTTTCTCTGTGGCGTTTGGTGAGTGCCCAAGTTTCACATCCGTAAGTGATGACTGGAAGTATACATGTGTTGAAGACTTTCCTTTTTATTTGCATACTTAGCTCCTTGGATTTCAAGACTTCTTTCAAAGACCAGTATTTCTTCTATCCATTTGCTATTCTTCGCTCGATTTCTTTGGTGGTTTGATCTTTGTGAGATATTATCTGTCCTAAATAGATGTAATCTGACACATATTCGAGTGGTTGGTTGTCAATTTTTATGGGGACTGGTTCAGAGTTTGTAAGCAATTTTGTTTTGTCTTTGTTCATGCATAGGCCGACTTTCACACTTTCGTCGTTTAGTGCTTCTATCATTTTATATAGGTGCGTTGGGTTTTCCTCGAATAGGACTATATCATCTGCAAATCTTAAGTGGTTCAGTTTTGCACCTTGCACGATTTCTACTGAAACATCCAAAAAGAGTTAACAAACATAGTTTTGAAAGATTGTGACTAATATTATGTAAATTATTGCTTTGCTTCCAAATTTGGTTCACATTTAAATACTTAGTTTACGTATTTTATTAAAATACTTGTAAAATTAATAAACCTTAAGTTAAGTGTTTTACTTAAAATCCTGAACTTTTGTCAGAAACTTCTAATTCAATGAGCACCCCTTTTTATATAAGATAGGGGGCTGAAATTTATTACACATAATAGAAATAGTGCGTGTAACAAATCAAGGGGGTGGCGACACCTATATTTGAAAATTTTTTTTTACTATGAGGGCCTGGACCACCTTAATATATATATATATATATATATATATATATTATATTTATATATATATATGTAAAAGCCTAAATAGGCGTAAATAAATAAATAAATAAATAAATATTAGAAGGAGATGTCAAAAATTCTAGTCGAAAATTTTTTCTGTGATAACAAAGCCATTTTGAATATTAATTAGTTGATGATTAGTTCGCGGGAGCGTGTTTGTCATTGTTGACGTAATTTGCTTGAAACAATTTAAAATGTCAAATTATGTGGATATCGTATTGTACGAAATCGTGAACAATTCATTGAAAGAGGTGTTCTATTACAAGCTTCGACCAAGTATATACTAGGTCAATGATTATAAGAGATAAAAGAAGGGGGACAATATTTTAACACGAAAAGTAATTATTTTTGTTAGTGGATTTGCGGGTGCAATAAAAGGAACATGTACTTTTGTTCACTTTTTAACTCAAGTGGTAACAGAAGACTGAGATTGCAGTTAGTAATTTAAATTAATTTTAATAGGAAAAGATTAAAAAAAAAACTTTCAAATTTTATAACTTGGAAAAGGGTGTGGAAGGTTTAAGTTTTTGTTTCCAATAAATGATTTTTTATGAATAAAATCATTAATAAATAAAAAAAAGACATTAAAGTTATATTTGAATTCCACAAATAACCAATTAAACCATATTGTACTACAGGCTTCAGAATAGGTGTGTACCAGCAAATTAATTACATTTATTTGCATTTTAATAATATTCGCCACACATTATCAATATTCTTTTGACTTTATGTCCGGGTTAAATCTTCCCCAAGGGAATAAAACTTAACCCTTCCACACACTTTTCCAGAAATGATCATCTAGTCAAACCACGCTATGCAATTGCACTGCATAAGTATAATAAATACAAGAACAACATGTCAACCTACCAGAGACCAAATGGGAAAATAATTCACCGACTCCAGATATTTTCTTATCACAGGGTTCTCAGCTCGAACTCTTATTATTATTATTATTATTATTCTTTTTATGTTTTAAATAATTTCATGATCTATCTTATATTTTCATAAAAAAAATACATGTATAAATAATAAAAATAATTTAAACAAGTAAAGTGAATGGGAGATATCAAAGAGTTCTTCTCCGTAAATGAAAATTGAGAAAGATTATAAGTCTGATAGTACTAGTAATATAATTCTGATAGGAATAAATAGTTTTATAATTCTAACAGTATTTATTACAATGGAATCTCAAACAAAACGATATCATGTAAAAATACAAGAAAGCAGGAATCGTTATCATTTCAAAAAAAATAAATAAGTAAATCACAGAAATGACCAGACATATTTGCATAATGCTTTCGTACACAATAACAAAAAATAAATAAAATAAAAATATATATTCCAATTATTTTAATATGTTTGTTATTTAATTGATAATTTTGTTTATGTTGCCATCTGTTAAATTTTTTTTAAATTATATTACACACAGTCTTGTTAAATTTCAATATATTTATCAATGATACAAATAGTAACTTTAATCTAATTATACACATTTATATAAAAAATACATTCGTTAGCTAATTGAATGGTTGCTGTGTGGTAAGTTTCCTAAACAAGGTGAACAGAGTAATCCAGAATCCAGGTAGATGCCAACATAAGGGAACAATTACCTTCAGCTTTACAATATAAGATATATAAATGAGGTACTGGTCACAATTATTCGCTGTTTCAATGTGAATAATTTGTGTAAAAATTTATTTTTTAGAGAGTTATTTTGATTTATTTGAGACGTGTTCATATTATATATTATGTAAATTTTTCCGAAGTGAGATACTAATTTATTGACTAACTGACAGTAATAATAAATAATTGCGTGAGCGTACATAACATTTTTGTTTATCTGTTCGTAAGCATAGATTCGCTTTCGGCTCTTCCTAAGCTCAGAAGCCAGTCATTAACCAATTTACGCAGAATGCGTACACCTTTCGATTTCCAAGAATCGGGTACGAGGTTGAGCATTTTCGGGCCTAAGTAATAAAATTGCCTTTGAGCGAGGGATGTCATAGTTGTAGGTAGAACTACTGGATTTCTTCTTGAATGTCGAGTGTCATGATAATGTTCGATGGAGGGGTAGTGTTGACGTTGTTTTAGTGTGTGTAATATAATTTTTCTTATGTATAGTTGTCGAACATCTAGGACACGAATCTCCTCGAATAATGCATCACTGGGGTACCTAAAAGGTTTTTTAAGGATGACCCTTAGAAGAGATTTTTATGCTTTTGCTAAAGGATCCAGAATTGTTTTAGAACATCCGCCCCATCCTAAGGATGCATATTCGAGTATTGAGTTACACATGGCGTAGTATATTTGTTTCTGTTCATTTATGCAGAGAATATTTCTAATAGTCAGGAAAAGATAGGTAAGTTTTCTGATCTTTGTGGAAATTGAGTCTATATGTACGTCCCATCTCAGAAATCTGTCTACGATAATTCCTAGATATTTTATATTGTCCACACGTTCTAAGGTAACACAGTTACATGTATTTGTGTCATTGCAATGGTGTATAATAATTTTTTGTATTTCCTTTGGTTGTCCTGCTAGAGTTGCACTGAAGCAAATGAATTTTGTTTTTTCTGTGTTGAGAGTGAGTAGGTTATTGTCTAGCCACTTTTTAACCTTGTTTATACCAACTTCTGCTTTGCTATGCACTTCATTCCAGTTTTTGCCTTCGAATAACAAGACTGTCATCTGCAAACGTAATAATGTGATCGGCGTAGGAATTGTTGCATAGCTCATTAATATAAATGTTAAACAAAAGTGGTCCTAGAGTACTTCCCTGCGGTACGCCATAATTAATATTGGATGGATGGCTTAGAGTATCATTAATATCCATTCTTTGGCTCCTGTTCTCTAAATAGCTGCCCAACCACTTGAATAGCTGACCCTGTACACCAATGTTCTGAAGTTTTTTCAATAGAATTTTGTGCGAGATGGTGTCGAACGCCTTAGCTAAATCCAGGAAGAGCGCAATGCATTTATTTCCTCTATCGATATTATCAGAGATGGTTTTCGTCAAGTTAGCAATGGCCGTTTCCGTACCTACACCTGGTCTAAAGCCGTATAGTCTATTAGAAAGGAGTTTATTATTTTCAAGATAAAAGCTTAGCCGGTTTATTACATAATTCAATTTACCAAATTCTGACACAGGCATTTAAATACAATAGCGAGTTCACGGCATACGCTATGCCACTAAATAAAGAAAAAAATTCGCTCTACTTACCCTTTCCCATTCGTCCCAGATGATGCCAGAACTCACTATACACGTATAGAAACCATAGCGGGCATGCACACATCAAATCCCCAAAGTTTTATCGCAATCGGATGAACGGTTTAGCAACGCAAAACATCTCACACACATAGACAGAAACAAACACATTTTCTATAGATCAGTAATTTTAATATCAAAAATGTCAGTTGAGCATTTTTAAATTTTTTTAAAGTTTACATAAAAAAAATTTGTATTTAAAAAATGTTTTTGTAATTTCTAATAATACCACTTATTTAAGCGTACTTCATCACCTTTCAAAACCAGTACCTATTTAGTTTTTGGATATGTTTACAAATATACCGTTTATTTGAATTTTTATTGCAAAGTCGATATATATCGAAACATTTTTACCTTTTGACAAAATACGCCAAATTTTTGAAGGGTTAAGCTTTGAGCTTTAACCTTAAGCTTTGAGCTTAAAGCTTTGAGCTTTAAGCTTTGAGTTTAGAGCTTTGAGCTTTGTTTTGTGATTAAAGCCTTGAGCTTAAAGCTTTAAGATTCAAGCTCTGAACTTCAATCTTTAAGCTTTGAGCATTAAGCTTTGAGCTTCAAGCTTTGACCTTTAAGCTTTGAGCTTTTAGCTTAGAGCTTTAGGCTTTGAGCTTTAAGTTTTGTGATTAAAGCCTTGAGCTTAAAGCTTTGAGTTTAAAGCTTTGAGCTTAAAGCTTTGAGATTTAAGCTTTGAACTTTAAGTTTTGTGCTTTAAGCTTTGAGCTTCAAGCTCTGAGCTTCAAGCTTTGAACATTGAGCTTTAAGCTTTGAGCTTTTAGCTTAAAGATTTGAGCTTTAAGCTTTGAGATTAAAGCCTTGAGTTTCAAGCTTTGAGCTTTGAGCTTTAAGCTTTAAGCTTTAAGCTTTAAGCTTTTAGCATTAAGCCTTATGCTTTGCACAAAGCTCAAAGCTTAAAGCCGAAAGCAAAAAGCTCAAATATTAAACTCAAAACTTAAAGTTCAATCTTAAAGCTCAAGCTTAATGCAAAAGTTCAAAGTTTAAAGGCCAAAGTTTGTGATGGTTCAGTGTTGTTTGAACAAGTAGACGAGGAAATTTTTTTTTAAATATTTAAATTCGATCATATTACTGACCTCTGTTGGGTGTGTTTGAAAACGAAATTGAAGGAGTCTGTAATAAAATACGGGTTAATTATCGCGTGGGAGGTGCTAGACTATCGGAGATGTAAAACGTTGGACAAATTGGAAATGATAAATTAACAATTATTTTGAACACAACGAATAGCGAGAGAGAGGCGGAGCTAAAGGCGTTTATCTGGTTGAAGGAGCGAGAGTTCTCACGAAGTCCATGGTATGGAATGCAGACCCTTATGAATTTGATCATAACTCACTTCATGATGACCAAAAATAAGAAATTGATAACTGTTGAAATTCGGGACCGAGACTCTATTGAGATTTTGAAAAAGATCGTTCAGGAAGTAGATTTTGGGTTAATTATGAACTTTTGCGTTTCAGTTATTAGGAGCGACATGGGGAAGGTTTACAATCTCTTGTGCATAAGTGTCGTTCTAAGAGATTGACAGGTAACACGATTTTGGCTCTTAGAAGAGGTCATTAAGCCGAAATCACCACTCTAGGTTACGTACAAAATAGTGGAAAAAGTAATTAGCCAAATGCATAAAATTTAACGGCCTGTCTAATTCTAAATTTATTTACAAATTCGAGTGTGATTTTTGAAGAGATCAATAAAACATTTTGACAGTTATTAGCTTTTTTCGGGAGAACGAGACGATGAGATGTGGGAGGTTACTTAGTAGAGATGCAAATAACAGGGACAGATTAGGCCATGGTGGTGATAAATGGCCATAAATGAAAATCGAAATCAATAAAAATGTGAGTTTAATACTGGGAAAAGCCTTACGGGCGTTGCTATTTGTTTAAAGAGAGAGTTTGTCAGAGTATAAGGCCTAAACACTCACAAATACGGAAAAACAAGGGAGAATACATATTGTTCGTAGAATAATGCGTAGAATAAAATTCCTTCGCGTTAGGTTATAAAATAATGATAATAATAATGGATTATTCCAAAATGTATGCAGGGGTAGTGCGATGTAATACATTTATTTTGAGTGGGAGAAAATGTCCTATGACAAGTTTGAGTCGAGAGCGTGGTCCACCCCTGTTTTATTTTGCTAGACCGAGATGGTTGGGACCCCGATTTCAAGGGTTGGGACTGTGACAAAAGTAGAAGGCAGGAAGAGGCATGAAGCAAGAGTGGTGGGTGGCAAGCTAGTAAATACGACTCAAAATTGCGTGAACTTATTTTGATTGATGGGAGATTTTCGTTTTAAATAGGCAGTTTTTTTTTGATAACAGGGCAGTGAGTGAAGATCAGTCAGTGGAATTCGGCGGAAGAATACGGTTAAGTCCGGAGGTTTTTTGGTTCTAAACCTCTAGCAAAAGAGTGAATTAACCTAAGTGAAAAGAGATAGTTGTAAGTTTTGTTAGAAGGAAGTTCGATCCATCAATCAGAAGTTGGTGAATTATAAAAATAATACAAGTTCGTGAATTATGGCATCGCCACGTAATAATGAAAAAGCACATAGTTGAAGTTACCGTAATTAAAAATAAAGTTAGTTTATCGGATTAAATTCAGTGTTATAATCGCTTAGTAAATAAATTAATATTATACTTTATCCGATTTGCGGAAATATGAAGAGGAAAAATCGTATAAACTTTACGTGGATTAATTTGGGCTTTAATAATAAATATACCGCTTGACGGAAGCTATAACAAAAAATGATAACTACAGATGATCGAACAGAGTATAGATTTCAGGACATTACATAACAGGGGGGGGGGGGAATGGTCGTAGGGAGGTGGAAAGGGTTTCTTTGTTTTCCCACAGGTTATAACAGGTGCAGGTCCAAAATCACAACGAGCGTGTATTCCCGCTAGGATAAAGGGTACAGTTATCAATCACTCTCGGTAAGTCGAATTACAACTCCATAATTTAAATTACAGGACATGCTGACCGCAAGAACGAAGCAGTCAATTGAACTATTGTTTACTATAAGTGTGCGTGTCGGTCAGGGGTTTTTTTTTTCTCTTCACCGTTATCACTCGGGTCCAGCCACCCGAACCGTCGCCTAACAGCTGGATGCTAGGAACGGAACAGCAGCAAAAAATGGTTCTTACAGGTACCTATGAACGCAGAGGCGAAAAGTACAACTTGTCCAATTGAAGGTGTTGGCTGACAGTTTGGCGCAGACTTCGACAGGAGAAGGGCGTGGGAATCAGATTCACGATTCTATGCATGTATAACATTGTATCAACCTGTTTATCTGCGAAATTTCTACCTGTTGTGTTGCGTGAATTAAATTTTCACGTTCGAGGAATGTGTACGACGGTACTGAGACTATACGTAAGTGAGATACGTATGTCGAAAGGTAAGGGTTTTCCCTCATTACCATGTTACGAGGAGGGGAGGTACCAGCCACAGACTGGGCGGGTCACGCGCTATGTCGGAGGTCATTCCCTTTCGCGGGATCGTGTCGAGCGAACGGGCGCGAAAGGTTATGTACCAGGGATGCCGAATTGTATGTCATGGGCACGATTCGCTGACGGAGGCGTTTGACTTTAGACATCACGGGAAGCCTGCAAGGTTGAGTGGAGGAGACCGTTAACAAGGTATCTTGCGGGAAAATTCTGTAACGTTGTTGCATTCTCTCATCTGTGTCAACCCAAAAGTAAACGTAAGGCCCACAAAGTGCGCCTTATGTCAACTATTGGAGGTGGAAAGACGAAGACGGTCGGCTTTAAAGGTCTGCCTCACAGCTTCGCGCCACTTGCCCGCGGATAGAGTCATGACAAGGGACGAAATGGAAATACCCCTTTTAGAGCCAGTAACGTAGAATCTGGAGGCGTAATGAGTATTGGAGTTGACTGGGAAAGGTTTGAAAGCCTGCTGTTCTTCCTCTGGCATGAGTGAGTCCGGGTATGTCAGGGTGATCGTCCAAGAGATCCGCCAGATACCGGGGTATAGCTCAGACATGCATTGGCGGGATAGTTGTGTCCGGAGAACTGCCCACTCGGTCAACTTGGTTAGTGGAGGAGCCAATACTAGTTTGCAAAGAAATTCTCCTTCCTTTCCTTTTATCACTTCCTTAAAATCCCCTAGTTCTGTCGTAAATTGGTGCTACTAACAATAACAATATTTCTAACAGTTATGCATAGGATAGGTATTTCAGATTGGGAGACGCGGGAGCAGCCTATCCGGCCATAGAGAGGCACCTCTAGGTACGTACATTTAAATTTAAGTAAATAATGAACTTGTATTGCCATTTAATTGTCCACAGGGTCGACCGTTACGCGAGCTAGGTTCCTTCTTCGTGATTTACTAACTGACCTTTAGACGTGCAGTTAAATTTTACTAGCGCAAAATAGGACCAGAGGATAGCTAACCCAGCCTTAATAGACTAGGTGCAAAAGGGATCACTATAGCGGGGAACGGGGACTCTACAGGGAGTATACAGTTAGGGCCATAGGCATCGGTAGTGTAGGGCAGTTAGACAGGGCGTATCCTTCATGCGTTTGAGAAAACAACAGAAAAAATTCTTCCACGCCTTTTAAAGAGTCGAAAGTTACCACGAGAAATAGTAAATACATTAAATTCCTACTCCAAATAATCTGGGGGCTTCGAAACAAAAATCAATCACAACGTGAAGTAAAGGGTTTATTGTAAGATTTCCCAGAACAACCTTGCTTTACTGTGTTCGCATCACAGGGGTTGGGAAAACGAGATCAGGAAACAGCGTAGCTGAACCTTCCAATCGGAGATCTCAACGAGTAAGAGAGAAAAAGGGAGGGGGGGTGAAAAAACCTTGCAGCGGGGTGGGACCATCACAACTGGTGCCGCGAGCCAGGAGTAAAAGGTAGTACAAGTTGGAAGGATTTCGACGTGTTTTGAACGTATTGATGGATACTTTCGTGGGAATAAAACTTGCGAAAATAGAAAAAAATAATGTTATTATAATTGTATAGAGCAGTTTTATGTTACGTCACTTCAAACGCGGTTAGCTTAATAAACAAAATAAAAAATACTAATAATAATAATCCATTACAAGACATTGATAAAATAATATGAAACGAAGAATAAACAGAAATTACAAAACGATAGCGGTACTTTTCTAGCACAGGATAAAACAAGAAATTTAAAACTGAAATATGATATACTAACGGAAGACAGCTTGTATTTAGAAATGAAGAAAAAAATGTAAACAAACCATTAGTATAATTTATTACACCAAGAGTCTAAAATACGTAGGGTAAGAAAAAAAATTGTAAACAAAATATTATTAAGGAATTTTGACCTCGGCAGACTAAGATGTAGGCCATTGCAGGCGAGGGTAGAAAAGATGCAAGCAAAAAAAAAAGGTAAACGAACCGTAAAAACGGAGATTTATGACTGGTACTCGAGTACAACTGCTAAGTCGGATATATTCGTCGAGGAAAAAAATTTATGACGATAAGGTATAGCTTTAGATTTTTGGTTGATAGAGGATGATAGTTACGTTGAAGCAGATCGAGCCGTTACGAAATGAACAAAAAAAAATAATACGCGTATAAAGAAAAAAAAAAACAGTGATTTCAAAATAATGTTACAGGGTTTTAAACGAAATTATAGTCTTAACTGAATCGTTTAAAGAAACAGAATCTGTGGAATAAAAACATATAGAATAAACTTTAGTTACGTAAACCGTGGCGTTACTAGTGACATTAGGCGTGAAGACAATAAAATCAGATAGAGACGGGGAAGGTAGGAAAAATTTTAATCAACCTCCGACTTATCGAAATTATATAACGTACCAATATAACGTGCATTGAACTTATATAACGTGTCGTATAATCGACTTATCGGACTTATATAACGTATAAAAGGTTTTACAAGGTGAGGAGAAGAAATTGGTTCTATAATGGTAAAATTAAAATATCAATAGATTTTTAATATTCAATTATTGATACGAAAAGATTAGTGAATAGTTTGGAAAGAAAAAAAATTGCGCAGAGAATTGTTGTATTTATACATATTGATCAGATAAACCATGTTACAGACAAAGCGTATCTGAAAAATTTAAATTCAAATTTTGTGCGAGGTTAAAAGAGAAAAAAAAACGAAAAATAATTACGTACCTACTTAAAGGTTTGAATTTTAAGGTTGACAGTCGGCCTTCCTTATCAGTTAAAAAGGACATTCCATGGTGCCATCAAACCTCAGTATTTGTTAAATTTACGATAAGGTTTGTCTCGTTTTAGGGGAGACCTTCAGTTGGCGAAAGTTATTTAAACAAACAAATAAAAACGCATTCATCATTCATCTCGAATGACAAAAAGACGACAAAAAAAAAAGGTCGGCATCGGAATTTGGGACCTTTTTTCAATAGTGTGTACAGGATGGAATCCGTAATGGTTCGACCTACATTAAGGGGAGACACGTCGGGATTATGAGTGGCGAAATATTGAGATTTGTGCATCTCCGATTTTACTACTGGCAGAGTTAGAATGTATTTTTTTTCAGAATGCGCTTTATGTTAATACGTTTCGGTATTGAAAGGATACATTGTCTAAGTTGCGTACAGGGCATTTATTAATGGTGTCCGGAGCGGGCAATTTTAACGATTTCGGACAAACTCGTTTAGTAAAATACATTTATTTTATTAAAACACAAATACCTTTATATACCAAATATCGCTGTTATTTGATACACACTTAGCACGTTTTGTGGACGATGTTCGCCTCATCAGGACTTAAGTATAAAAAAAAAAAAAATATAAAATAAAATAAAAAAAAAATAAAATAAAATTAATAGAGTATATATAAGAGTATATATATAATAAAATAATAACAATAGGTAGATAAAAATAAATAATGCCATCGCAAAGAAAAAAAAAAACCCTAAATGAAGGAGTTTTCTTCAAAAAAAAATTAGAATACATCTGCGTGCCTCGGGGTCCTTAATTTAAAGTAAGTGAAAACGTATTAACAAGTTTAAATGATAAGCAACTACAGTTCAGTTTTAAAAGAGAGACGTCACCCGGTCGCCTCTTAAGATAGTCGTCCTCTATTTTATAACAGAAATCAGCCAAACACCCAAGGACGGAGTGCGGTCGCGTGGACCAACAAATGCAGTTGGTGATAACGGTGTTAACGGGCGCTGTCAGTTTTTTTGGGACAAGTGGAGATATATAGTAGTTCGTGAGCACAAAGAAACAGAGATTAAGACACCTAATAAGGAACCAGGACGGGGCCGAATTGGGGAAAACATATAGTAAACGAGTTCGAAAAAAAAAGGGGGAAGGAAAATAAGTACAGTGGATCATCGAGGGGGGGGGAGACAGTAGAAGATTTGCGTGGATTTTGAATTGTTGTTTGAGGGAGGGGAGGAGAAGAGGTCATAGAGAGGGGAAGTATAGAGGGAACAAAACATTTTGAAAAGAAGGTGAAGAAGGAAAACCTTAAAACCTATGTTTACAAATTTTTCCATCGACTAAACACGGCGTGTTTTGACGCTGGAAAAAATTTATATAGGGAGGCTGTGATGGTTCAGTGTTGTTTGAACAAGTAGACGAGGAAATTTTTTTTTAAATATTTAAATTCGATCATATTACTGACCTCTGTTGGGTGTGTTTGAAAACGAAATTGAAGGAGTCTGTAATAAAATACGGGTTAATTATCGCGTGGGAGGTGCTAGACTATCGGAGATGTAAAACGTTGGACAAATTGGAAATGATAAATTAACAATTATTTTGAACACAACGAATAGCGAGAGAGAGGCGGAGCTAAAGGCGTTTATCTGGTTGAAGGAGCGAGAGTTCTCACGAAGTCCATGGTATGGAATGCAGACCCTTATGAATTTGATCATAACTCACTTCATGATGACCAAAAATAAGAAATTGATAACTGTTGAAATTCGGGACCGAGACTCTATTGAGATTTTGAAAAAGATCGTTCAGGAAGTAGATTTTGGGTTAATTATGAACTTTTGCGTTTCAGTTATTAGGAGCGACATGGGGAAGGTTTACAATCTCTTGTGCATAAGTGTCGTTCTAAGAGATTGACAGGTAACACGATTTTGGCTCTTAGAAGAGGTCATTAAGCCGAAATCACCACTCTAGGTTACGTACAAAATAGTGGAAAAAGTAATTAGCCAAATGCATAAAATTTAACGGCCTGTCTAATTCTAAATTTATTTACAAATTCGAGTGTGATTTTTGAAGAGATCAATAAAACATTTTGACAGTTATTAGCTTTTTTCGGGAGAACGAGACGATGAGATGTGGGAGGTTACTTAGTAGAGATGCAAATAACAGGGACAGATTAGGCCATGGTGGTGATAAATGGCCATAAATGAAAATCGAAATCAATAAAAATGTGAGTTTAATACTGGGAAAAGCCTTACGGGCGTTGCTATTTGTTTAAAGAGAGAGTTTGTCAGAGTATAAGGCCTAAACACTCACAAATACGGAAAAACAAGGGAGAATACATATTGTTCGTAGAATAATGCGTAGAATAAAATTCCTTCGCGTTAGGTTATAAAATAATGATAATAATAATGGATTATTCCAAAATGTATGCAGGGGTAGTGCGATGTAATACATTTATTTTGAGTGGGAGAAAATGTCCTATGACAAGTTTGAGTCGAGAGCGTGGTCCACCCCTGTTTTATTTTGCTAGACCGAGATGGTTGGGACCCCGATTTCAAGGGTTGGGACTGTGACAAAAGTAGAAGGCAGGAAGAGGCATGAAGCAAGAGTGGTGGGTGGCAAGCTAGTAAATACGACTCAAAATTGCGTGAACTTATTTTGATTGATGGGAGATTTTCGTTTTAAATAGGCAGTTTTTTTTTGATAACAGGGCAGTGAGTGAAGATCAGTCAGTGGAATTCGGCGGAAGAATACGGTTAAGTCCGGAGGTTTTTTGGTTCTAAACCTCTAGCAAAAGAGTGAATTAACCTAAGTGAAAAGAGATAGTTGTAAGTTTTGTTAGAAGGAAGTTCGATCCATCAATCAGAAGTTGGTGAATTATAAAAATAATACAAGTTCGTGAATTATGGCATCGCCACGTAATAATGAAAAAGCACATAGTTGAAGTTACCGTAATTAAAAATAAAGTTAGTTTATCGGATTAAATTCAGTGTTATAATCGCTTAGTAAATAAATTAATATTATACTTTATCCGATTTGCGGAAATATGAAGAGGAAAAATCGTATAAACTTTACGTGGATTAATTTGGGCTTTAATAATAAATATACCGCTTGACGGAAGCTATAACAAAAAATGATAACTACAGATGATCGAACAGAGTATAGATTTCAGGACATTACATAACAGGGGGGGGGGGGAATGGTCGTAGGGAGGTGGAAAGGGTTTCTTTGTTTTCCCACAGGTTATAACAGGTGCAGGTCCAAAATCACAACGAGCGTGTATTCCCGCTAGGATAAAGGGTACAGTTATCAATCACTCTCGGTAAGTCGAATTACAACTCCATAATTTAAATTACAGGACATGCTGACCGCAAGAACGAAGCAGTCAATTGAACTATTGTTTACTATAAGTGTGCGTGTCGGTCAGGGGTTTTTTTTTTCTCTTCACCGTTATCACTCGGGTCCAGCCACCCGAACCGTCGCCTAACAGCTGGATGCTAGGAACGGAACAGCAGCAAAAAATGGTTCTTACAGGTACCTATGAACGCAGAGGCGAAAAGTACAACTTGTCCAATTGAAGGTGTTGGCTGACAGTTTGGCGCAGACTTCGACAGGAGAAGGGCGTGGGAATCAGATTCACGATTCTATGCATGTATAACATTGTATCAACCTGTTTATCTGCGAAATTTCTACCTGTTGTGTTGCGTGAATTAAATTTTCACGTTCGAGGAATGTGTACGACGGTACTGAGACTATACGTAAGTGAGATACGTATGTCGAAAGGTAAGGGTTTTCCCTCATTACCATGTTACGAGGAGGGGAGGTACCAGCCACAGACTGGGCGGGTCACGCGCTATGTCGGAGGTCATTCCCTTTCGCGGGATCGTGTCGAGCGAACGGGCGCGAAAGGTTATGTACCAGGGATGCCGAATTGTATGTCATGGGCACGATTCGCTGACGGAGGCGTTTGACTTTAGACATCACGGGAAGCCTGCAAGGTTGAGTGGAGGAGACCGTTAACAAGGTATCTTGCGGGAAAATTCTGTAACGTTGTTGCATTCTCTCATCTGTGTCAACCCAAAAGTAAACGTAAGGCCCACAAAGTGCGCCTTATGTCAACTATTGGAGGTGGAAAGACGAAGACGGTCGGCTTTAAAGGTCTGCCTCACAGCTTCGCGCCACTTGCCCGCGGATAGAGTCATGACAAGGGACGAAATGGAAATACCCCTTTTAGAGCCAGTAACGTAGAATCTGGAGGCGTAATGAGTATTGGAGTTGACTGGGAAAGGTTTGAAAGCCTGCTGTTCTTCCTCTGGCATGAGTGAGTCCGGGTATGTCAGGGTGATCGTCCAAGAGATCCGCCAGATACCGGGGTATAGCTCAGACATGCATTGGCGGGATAGTTGTGTCCGGAGAACTGCCCACTCGGTCAACTTGGTTAGTGGAGGAGCCAATACTAGTTTGCAAAGAAATTCTCCTTCCTTTCCTTTTATCACTTCCTTAAAATCCCCTAGTTCTGTCGTAAATTGGTGCTACTAACAATAACAATATTTCTAACAGTTATGCATAGGATAGGTATTTCAGATTGGGAGACGCGGGAGCAGCCTATCCGGCCATAGAGAGGCACCTCTAGGTACGTACATTTAAATTTAAGTAAATAATGAACTTGTATTGCCATTTAATTGTCCACAGGGTCGACCGTTACGCGAGCTAGGTTCCTTCTTCGTGATTTACTAACTGACCTTTAGACGTGCAGTTAAATTTTACTAGCGCAAAATAGGACCAGAGGATAGCTAACCCAGCCTTAATAGACTAGGTGCAAAAGGGATCACTATAGCGGGGAACGGGGACTCTACAGGGAGTATACAGTTAGGGCCATAGGCATCGGTAGTGTAGGGCAGTTAGACAGGGCGTATCCTTCATGCGTTTGAGAAAACAACAGAAAAAATTCTTCCACGCCTTTTAAAGAGTCGAAAGTTACCACGAGAAATAGTAAATACATTAAATTCCTACTCCAAATAATCTGGGGGCTTCGAAACAAAAATCAATCACAACGTGAAGTAAAGGGTTTATTGTAAGATTTCCCAGAACAACCTTGCTTTACTGTGTTCGCATCACAGGGGTTGGGAAAACGAGATCAGGAAACAGCGTAGCTGAACCTTCCAATCGGAGATCTCAACGAGTAAGAGAGAAAAAGGGAGGGGGGGTGAAAAAACCTTGCAGCGGGGTGGGACCATCACAAGTTAAAGCTTAATATCAAAGCTCGAAACAAGTTCAAAGCTTAAAGCTTAAAACTCAAAGCACAAAGCTTAAAAATAAAGCTCAAAGCTCAAAGGTAAAGCTCAAAACACAAATCTCAAAGCACAAAGCTTAAAGCTCAAAGTTCAAAGTTAAAGCTCAAAACACAAATCTCAAAGCACAAAGATCAATACTCAAAATTCAATTTCAAAGCTTAAAGCTCAACACGTAAAGCTTAACGTTGAATGCATAACATTCAAAGCTTAAAGCTCAAGAATCAAAGCTCAAAGCTTAAATTTCAAAGCTTAAAGCTAAAACTCAAAGCACAAAGCACGGCTTGCGTTGCAATGCAAATAAATCACTTGATTCTCCTTGAATGTCCTTTCCCGTGCGTCCCCGTTCACCTCCCGAGTCCCATTCCCCTTTCGCGTTTCCCTTCTACCTTCCCCGCCTTCCCATCCCTCGTCTTCCCACCTCCCCCGTTCCCCTCCCCCCTGCTTTTCCTCCTTGCCGCTAAAATATATGAAATACGCACATTTTCATTTATACAAATTTAATAACGCCAGAACTTACCATTATAAATAGCCTATATCCTTTTCCGGCGTACGCACAACAAATCACCAAAGTTTAATTGCAATCGGATGAACGGTATGGCAGAGCATAAAATACGAGCAAACAAATTTAGATTTTTATATATAAGATAGGATAGATTTGATTGTTTGTTGGTGTCCTACCGTACGGCCCGTACCCCAGTGACGCTTACATCGTATAATACTTACATTTTTAAACTCGTGATATCTTTTGAATGGGATGTCCGAATTGAATAATTCAAAAAGTTATATAAAGGCATTGAAGCAGTCTCGAATATAATATAATTTATTTTGATAAGAATTAATATCAATATACAAATAAAGAGTCTTTTCTAGCGGCGGCATTTCAATTAAATTTTTCAAATAAAAGAACACTTATTGTGGCATAACTATAATAGTTAGACATATGCTGTTGCGACATTTTTTGTAGACAATGATGTGTTCTGCAAAGTCGTACTACATTATTTTATTCTATCATCAATAGTTTTCGCAGCGCACGCGATGTAAAGAATATTTTAGGTAATTTTTTTACACCTTGGGTTCCATTATTGGAGTTTTAGAAAGGATCCCTATTTTTTTTTAATATAATATAGCCTATGTTACCCGAGAATAGTGTGGCTTCCCAACAGTGAAAGAATTTTTCAAATCGGTTCAGTAGTTTTGGAGCCTATTCGATGCAAACAAACAAACAAACAAACAATCAAATCCTTCCTCTTTATAATATTAGTATAGATTTAATGTTATTTTAGTAATAGTATACTACAAAAATTAACTGTGTTTTTATTTACAGATATTCTATAATAAAATAATTTACTTTCCGGATTTCTGATTTATTATCTTCTAAAAATTTTGATTTTAGTTCATCTCATCTCATTCCAACCACACAGTATAAGAGCTTAATAAAAGATTTGAATATTTTACGATGAAGTTATTACCAAAAACGTATCATCCATCTTAATTTTGGATTCCCTCATAATAGGCTATTTCCTTCATCCCTCTTTCGGATATAATTTGGGTTATTTATCATCAATTTTATTTTTATAGCTCGATACGATAATACAAGATAATGTACGATTGAAAGTTGGCAGGGTCAAATGAGCAAGGATTAAGGCTCCATGCTTCTTATTTTTAGAAAGGATTCATTTTAAGACCAATTTATCAGCTTATGGGCAAGATTATATCTCTTTTCATGACGTAGATCTCGTAGCGCCTTATTGTTATTTGTAGCTGACCATCTATTTCACGACATAAGCATTTCAGCCATTTCCCGATATAAACATTGCTTCCTTCACATTTATACATAATATTATTCAGTATTTAATGACTCTGTAGACAGTGTAGACGATCCATCGCAATATTTCGGACGGTTTCTTTCGTCCACTTTTTTTACATTAGCTCCACACAAGAGGCTCTGAAAAAAATCCTTGTGGATGCTGTGTGGAGGGTCTCTCTGTAGAAATGAAAGCTCTGAAAAGGAAAAGGTATGAGGGTGGTTAAGAATCTCACCGGGGGCAGTGTTTCCACGAGTAACACAATCCATGAATGAATGTGAATCCATTCCTCCCACTTCGGAGCAGGGCGATGGGTCGAGAGGATCCGGCCGGCTCAACCAGTCTCTCCCGATCCGGCCCGCCAAGCAGTAGTTTCGCGTTCGCCATGAGATCTTACCTCACATCTTGATCCCAAGCCCCCCCTGCTAAGTCATCAAACGTATCGAACCACTTGACGCGACCTTTGGCAGGGTTGTAGATTTATCCAATAAAATATTCCCGGGGCGGCGGTCTTCCGAATTGGGATTTAGTAGGAAGTATGTACCTATGTCTACGGCTAAAGTGAGGCATGATAGTTTGTATTGTTAATAACCAATTACTTTTTATGATAATTAAAGTCGTCATATCAGATTTGTTACGTTAAAATAAGTGATCCGCACGTTTCTTCCAGAGTATGATTTCCATAATGTTTGTTAAATATTAACTGCCTACTGAAGATCCGAATTATTGATTAAACCAATATCTAATAAGCTTTCAAAAAGCTGCAATAAAGTGAATATCCCCGGCAAAATATCCTCCAACAAAACATCCTCCAACAAAATATTTACCAAAACCTAACCTAACAAAAATGGGACAAAAATAAAACACACATCTTGTAGACAATAAAGAATTGTTTTTGTCACATTTTACCATTTTTCAACAATAATTTATTGTCTTTACAAGATTGTATTATTTGATCTGTATTATTTTAGTCCCATATGTTTGTTAGGTTAGGTTAAGTGATAGTAGATATTTTGTTGGGGGATGTTTTGTCCGTGGGATATTTTGTCAGAGAATATTTTGTCAGGGATATTTTGTTGCGGGAAGAAAACGCGCATTACTGCGTTTCATTGCTAAATTATTGCAAAGGGTCACGCCGAAATAAGCGATTCGTGTATGGGTAAGATTTAAGATATGTTGGAAAGAAACTTTTTTATATGAATACCGCTAATACCGCACAAAAGTTCCAACTGCATCCGCCTGGAGCCTGGGAGACTAAGGCATCCCCGATTGGGGTATGTTGTAAGGCTAAAGATAGTGGCAAGGGGAAGGTGATGGGGAAGAAGAAGGTGGAGAAGTACCTGGCTATTCAAATCTGGTAACGTTTCAATTCTGATTGGCGGTCTTACACCAGGGCGACACTGAGTCTGAGACTGAAACGTGCCACAAATATACTATATATTGAAATTTTTATGTGAAAAACTCTCTTTTTATAACTTTCGAAGGTTATTCCCATCAACGTAATATATCATTGAAGAAGAAGATAACACTTATAATCTAAATGAAAATATGAAAGAAAACAAGACACAGAAAAATAGAAAAAGACAATGGTCGCAACTGGGACTCGAACCCAGACCTCTCGTCTAACCAGGACGCTATTCAGGTTACAAACCAATTCTTAGAATGATTGTTTCCAATAAAAAGAGTAGTTGCCTATAATATGGAAAAAAGAACTAGTTGGAGATAATATTAATGATTCTAAATATTTGAAATATGAGATTGACAAATATGACGGTTTGACAGAAGGTGGCAATAGCGAAATTGGATAACGCGCACGTCCCGGTTAGACGAGAGGTCTGGGTTCGAGTCCCAGTTGCGACCATTGTCTTTTTCTATTTTTCTGTGTCTTGTTTTCTTTCATATTTTCATTTAGATTATAAGTGTTATCTTCTTCTTCAATGATACTATATATTATTTTGAATTAATAAATTGTGAAATAACACTTTTTAACTTTACTTAATTACGCCGGGAATCGAACCCGCCACCTTCGTGCTACCTCCTTCTGTTGATAGCCTTACCCCTCGATCACGGAGGCCGTCACAGCTACATTGTGGGAACGGCCGCAACCAATAACGTTAACCATACATTACCCTAAGTAGTTCGCTACGATTGGTGACTTAGCAAGCTTCTTGGCGGCGAATACGTCTACCCACTAACTTTGTGTGGGCTAGATCGGGAGAGGCTGGTTGGGGGAGAGCTTTTGACCTCTCCAGTCAGACGCTCTCGACCCATCGTCTTGCATCGCTGTTGGAGGAACGGATTTATACTCCGTCGCTCCTGGACACGCTGACCTCCAGATTCTTACCCATCCCTCATACCTTTTTCGTCCGCTCTCCTTTTTTCCTTTAAAAGAGTCTCTAAACAGCATCCTTGAGGTAAATTGTTAGGTGGAATTTTTTTTTAAGTAATGCGCATTGATTTCGGGAGTTTAGGTTTCTGCAATTCTGAACAAACCTAGAAATCCATTTAAAAATTCAGCCGTTGGAAATTTCCAATTATTAAAAATAAGTAACAAACTTATTTACTTATTAGCGACTCTCCACACTGGCAACCGTATTCTTATAAAGTTAACAACAATCTAAATTTCGACAAAGTTTCCTAGTCATAAATCGTAAAAAAATAGCTCCAACATTAAAAAAATCTTTCGGTTTCCTTGTAGTAGGTACTTATTTATTTCTATATTTTTATATCTTTTAAATCTCTCTGAGGTGGCCAGATGTTAATTATCAGTCATTTAGAAAATAAAACCCAGGCTATGCACTACACAAAAATAGAATTGAAAGCGTTCAAAACAGATTTTTAAGGTACCTCAATTTCCGCTCCTTTCGATCTCATGTTAGTAATGAAGACTCTGCAAAGTTTTTCAAAATACAGACGTTAACTTGTCGAAAAAATATAGCAGATTCGGTAATGTTATTTAAAATTACACATAACGATAGTCCTGATCTTCTTCATCGCCTATCATTTCATGTTCCAAATCGCAACAGTAGACAGTCGTTTACTTTTAATCTCCCTCTTTGCAAGACTAACTTCCAACAGAACTCATTTATTTACAGATCATTTAACTTAAATTATTACCTCATTGACAGTTTTAACTCGAATTTACGTAACATAAAATGAAAACTCACTAAGCAACATGCCCCCCTCTACATTCCCGTCCTTAGCCTCTTAATCCTAATCATATATTTCTCCTCACTCCCCCCCCCCCCTCTTTACATATCGTAACAAAAAATAAACTAATTCAGAAAACACCTTTATAATGTCACACCATAAGTGGAAAGTTCATAATAAGCATAATGAACTATTTTATTATTGTATTATTGGGTAATTTATGATTTGCTGTCAACTTTCCCTACAATAAATGAAATAAAATTAAAATAAATAAATAAAATATAAATTTAAATTGAAAACACTGAAAGCCTTAGAAAGTATTGTTTATTGGTAGCATGTGTTTATAGGGGTAGCAGACCGAATTTTTAATACTTTACTTTGATTTTTGATGAAATCCTAGATTTTGTAGTAATTTTTCAAGAATTCGATTACTCATAAATATTATAGTGGATAGTTAACATTTTGAGCTTCTGTTTCAGCCATCTGACAGAGCTTGTTATTTCGCAATCGCGTCACACCGAAGCCCTTTCACCTTTGCAGTTATCACTTGATGTTCATGGCCTGTTATAAGGTTTTCTATATTAGTCACAATTTGGGATTTAAGTCCTTCTCTGACTATGGTATTCATAAATATAATCCATCGTATAACTCATCTGAAAATATAAGATTTTTTTGCTTTTGTAAGTAATTTCTTTGCCCCGTCACCGCAGATATGCGAATCGCGGAAAATGAGGGATTACAGTATCTGCAGTAATATTAGTTTGGTTAACAGTTTGTTGCCTTGTCCGGATGTCGTCGTAAAGTGGCCTATAAATTTGGCAAACAACTGTTTACTGCCTTTAGAAGTTCAGTACTTCACAACTCATCTTGACGCAATAAAGATACCTACAAATTTAACGTTTTTTCGCTGCTATGTCGCAATCATTTCGGCTTTAAAGGCGTCCCTGATCGCTAAAAGATTAGAAACTTGATTTTCATAAATATTAAAATTTGATTAGCCCTCAACTGCGAATAACGAGTCTTCGATACCACCTCCGGGCGTCCCACAAGTCATTAGTATTTCAAATGTGCAAAGCTTCTTTGGGAAAAACTCGCCAACTCTGTGTTCTGGTGCTAGGGTTAATAGCTTTCTTGATGAGTTTGAAGTCGGTTAAATAAAAGATTTATTTTGTTTTAGAACGTCGGTGACCAGAGTTTTCCTGCCTTTATCGAAAAATACAATTAATAATTCCATATCTTGAAATATATATCAGGCTTTTTATAAGTTAGCTAGAAGATAAAAATGGAAACTTTTTTGATATTTTTACGACTTTTCTGCTTCACATCGCGAACCGATTTGTTTTCTGCGACTTCAGAAGAGTTTTCTCGTTGCAATATGTGCGAATTGGTTGCGAGGCGGGTTAGAACCCGGTACGAATAAGGGGGAAAAGACGAATTCAGGTAGTGTGTTCCCATGCGTGCCGTTTTATGTAAGAAGGTTTTGTAGAAAGGACTCATTCTCCACGAAAATATTAATGTTGTGAATTTTTTTTGTCGGCTTAAAAATAGCTTTAATTCTTTGATACATATATAATTTTACGATTACTGTGTAAAAATGAAAAATGGCTCGTTGCTGTGCAGATTTCGCCAAAAACAAGATTTACGGAAAAATTTAATACAACAATGATATAAGTTTGCAAAGCACAAAAAGGGTTGCCCAATTGTCTGCAATTATTATACATGATTGATGTTTTATATTATTTGCTGATTACAGTCAGCAGGCGGTGTCCACTGTGGTTTCTCCAGAGTAAATAAAAATAAGAAAAAATCAACCGTAATAAGATTTTTTTTATAAAACATCGATGCTATTTTTCGGATAATCTCTTGGGTCGGATGGTAGCCAATTTCAAAGAAAAAAACTTTTTTTTTCGTTTGACCGAGAATAGAACCTTCCTTCCCAGGGACAGGTTTTTAAACTGCTTTGAACTTTTAAAACATCTTTTGAAAACTTTAAATACCGTTTTTTAACTCAGGATTTAACCTTCTTCCGAATTGAAAAAAAATTATGAGTCTGCGGGAATTTTTTATTAATTATTTTTACATGCAACTCACAAAAAAGTGAGTTGGCGATAACGTTTACAAAATTTTTGGCTAATAAAATATCTGTGTTTTTATTTTTTTTAATTTTTAAAAACTTTTTTTACCTTTGCATCTTAATTTTAATATTTAAAAAAGTTTACTTTTATTTTGAATTATAATTGGAAAGCGTGTTTTATTACCTTTTATAAACAGTTTTTAATTTTCGGGTGCGTTAAAAAATATTCCATTTATTTGGATTTTATTGCAGTGAAAATATTTTGAATAAATTTATGTACGAATGACTATTGTAAAAACAAACTTAAGAGGACGTTAAGGGTTGCGAAAAAATCCCAAATATTCAACAAAGGGATTGTGTTAGGTAGGTACACGAAAGAACCTACATATTATATATTGATTCTTACTACGTGTGCCCAACGATTGCTTGGTGCAGTTGGTAGTTTGAAAGGAATCGTTATTGTCACTGTTGATTGTTGATATTGTTGTTTACCGTAAAACAAAGTATTTGTTGTAACTACGTACTAATTCTGCTTGTAGATATATTTATCTTACATATTTTCCACTTTTACATTTTAGCATGGATTCCATTTTTAAAGTACTTACACAAAACAAACGCAAATCAGTTGGTTTTGACAGGTTGTTGATTGGCGGCCAACATGGCTCAGGAAGTAAAAAGAGCGGGGAACAAAGGAGTTTGATAAATATTTGAGATTATGTAACAAGTTTAATTTGTGTAAAATAAATAGAAGAGGGAGATTATACTTAATAACATTGTTAATCAAGAGAACCGTATATTTAAGGACCAGTGATTCCAATCAAAGTTATCAATTGTATTTAATTAATGATAACTAGATATATTCAATTAAATGGCGATTTTAACATCCAAATTGCGTTGAATGTGCACTGTACCTATTTATTTTGATAACGATTAAATAACCAAAAAAGTTTCAATTGTATCTAATCAATTTAAATCTATGATTTGTGATCTTTTTTGCACAATTTTACTGTATTTATGTACAATTTGAGAGGAACATTAAAATCCGCATAGCGTTAAATGATTTCATACTAAATGACGATGATTCTACCCTCTTAACTTTTCTTAATTAACAAGTTTTAAAGTTATTATATTTTTGTGAATAAACTGGATAAGATCAATGACGTTTAATATAATGTTTAGACGCATGGTAGAAATATCAAAATTGGTAAGCCAAAACCAAGACAATTGTATTTGTCTTCGATTTTGTAGTTTTAATACCCAACTGCCACGCGACGCGTAAGGTTATGTCGTACTTGTAAGTAAACTACAATAAAAGCTCCAAAATGTCCCCGTGTGCGAAGGAAAAGGTTTTCATTACACGGCAAACACTAGTAAAAGCCAAGGAATAATATTTTCCTAAATACACGCAAATCATTTATTATTATAAAAAATACAATAATTTCGATTGCTTCTGGAAGAGGTTTAGTGTCATTAGAGAAAATGTTAACTAATTAACCAACCATTGTGGTAGAAAAGATAATGTGGGATACATTAGAGAAAACGTGAACTAACTAACCAACCATTGTGGTAAGATAAGATAATGTGTAAGATAAGATAAGTTTAATTATACATATTTGTCTCCTTAAATTTATATAATATTTGTACAGGTTTATTTATCTGCTGCTAGTGTTAATCTTTGAGAAATAGTTAGGAGGCAGGTGAATTATCCGGTTAAAGTTATATATTTTTGTTAATTCCAAATTGATAGAATTGTTTATTGATTTATTTTTTAATTTTAATTTTTTTATTTTGTTTTTTTCCTATTTCATGTTCTAAAAAAAAAATCTGTTGTATTAAAATATGTTATAAAATATATTATATAAATATGTACAATTATATGGGACGTGTGGGATTGCACTTTCCTCCCCACATCCTGGAATAAAACTTTTATATATCTCCGATCAGCATCTAACTTCTGCTTCAAGATAACTTCATTTCACCCTTTTTTACCCCATTATCGTATCACATAACTTAGGTAAACCGATAAAAGTAGAACTTGCTCTAATAATAGCGATTTTAGGCGAAAAATTACAAAAAATTGTGATACCTCTAAAAAAGATAAATAATAAAGACAAACTTCAAAAAACGATTGCTTTAATGTTTTCCTCATTCTGGTTATTCTCATTCATTGAGCCCAGAACCTCTGTATATTCCTTGGGCAATATTTATTTAGAAAAAATCTCATTATGTCGCATTTAAAAATTAGAAGAGAAACTTACCAAAACATAAACAGCAAAAGGCATGACCACCACAGCCACCAGGAGATCAGCCAGCGCGAGGCTGACGATGAAGTAGTTGGTGACAGTCTGGAGGGTCCTCTCCCGATACACTGCCAAGATCACTAACACATTACCAAAAAGGGTCAGGAACGGAAACAACATCAGGATCAAAGCCCAGTAGTTGTACTCCAGAAATCCTTTACTCCCCACAACACTGTCACAGGGTACAGATCCGTTGAGCGAAGAACCGTTCAAACTGCAATTAGTATACTCAAAGATATCACTTCTAATGGAAAGCGTGGAGTTTTCCCCAAAAGTCAAATTGCTGTTGAAATTGCTGTAGAAGTAATCACTGAAGTCTTCCACGAGCATCAATAAGCTGTTCTTCGTATCGTTAACGGATCCATTGCCGTACAAACTAGTACTGTTGCTCTGCGCACTTTGATAAAATGATACGTTTTCGTAAGGAGTCTCTCGCTGCACGGCCAGGCCGTCCTCGGTGGTCAGTTGGAAGTAATTCTCATCGTGCAGTCTTTCTTGTGGAAATTTGAGTCTTTCCACGGTTTTGTGGGTTTCCTTGGTAAAGTTGTTGTTATTGATTGTGATGTCCCAGAGGCTGGGTTCGG
The DNA here is from genome assembly GCA_936435175.1 of Glyphotaelius pellucidus. NCBI lineage: Eukaryota > Metazoa > Arthropoda > Insecta > Trichoptera > Limnephilidae > Glyphotaelius > Glyphotaelius pellucidus. The sequence continues at coordinate 18,612,677 of OW386548.1, forward strand.
TGGGGCGAGTGAGGGGTAAGGGCGGGGCGAACTGAGCCGCGGTTTCCGGCTGAATGGTTTCCCTGATTCGATCATGGCCCAGGGTTGATGCCTGCCTTGACCAGTGGACTGAGGAATTGTGTCGCATGGAGGGGTGGGGGGTGCTATGCGGTATCATCGTGACGTCACTAATTAGAGACTTATCCGTGCGTCTGAGCGTTCCTGGGCGCTTGCGCTGTCGCTTCGGTTCCAGAATCTTCCGGACAAACGTTTGCCTTTACCTCTGTCGTCGCTACAGACATCGTTTTCACTTTTTCTTTTACCTCTGCTTTGCACAACTCTGAAACAATAAAAAAATAACAAATTAGAGAAAAAATATAATTGTTTAATAATAGTAATATATAGTACACGATGTATGGGTGACTGGACAACTCAGAATGAACTCAACTCAACAGTGTTGAGTCTTCCTTTGAAAAAATCATTAAAAGTGATGAAAATATATATAAAACATTGGTTAAAAAGATTACGTTAGGTTAAGTTATGAAATATTTAAAAAAAAATCTTATTTTCAAGGAGGTGTTTGGTTGAGTTGTCATGAAACCGATATACATATAAGACCACGTGTCTTACGCCAAAAATTCCAAGTGAAGTCAAATCAAACTCATCCTCCAAGTACCGTTCTACACCGACTCGAGTGAAATTTACAAACCTCTAAACGTCATGACACAATAAAACAACTATATATAGGTGACCCGACAGAACTTATGCTGTACTCTTTCAATTTTTTGTTGGTGTGTCTTATATAATGGAGCCCAAATGGTTGAATTATATTCTAAATTAGATCTCACCAGCCCAGTGTACAGCAATTTAAACGAATTAATTGATTTGAATTCTTTGACCGTCCTCAGAATGAAACCCAGACATTTCATTGCCTTATTAGTTATGACATTAATATGAGGAACAAAAGTTAATTTACTATCAAAAATAATACCGAGATCCTTGATTTGTTCTACCCTTTTTAGGAAAATGTTATCAATGCTGTATTGAAATTTAATGGGACTTTTGATTCGAGTAAAAGTAATTGTTTGGCATTTTTCAATATTGAGGAAAAGTTCATTCATTATCTTGTTTTTCTTAATTTTTTTACATTACATCCGCACAGCGTGCCCTGAAGAAAGCAATTTCTCTCGGGGCCTATGTCATCTTTGGGGATGCCGTGTGGAGAGTCTTTTTGGGAAAGGAATGAAAAAGGTATGTGAGGTGGATAGGAATCTGGGGGCCAGTGAGGTCAGTTCAGGAGTGACGAACGTACAATTTACATTACGCCAAAATTAACAGGCACACGTATTTATGATCTCATGATATTTTTTTTTAAGATTTTTATTTTTTTCAGCAGATTTTCAGAAAGTTCAAGATTTTGCAAGGAAAATGGTCGACGGTATTTAAAAATATGCTTTTGTAATAATTTACATACACTAATATGTATTTTTAAGCAAATTATAAAACTTGGGAAAACGTCTACAAGAAAAATAGGTTAAGTACAATAAATTAAATTGTGGTAACAAAAGTACGTAGCGTATATGAAAGATAAAGCAAGCGCTATCTGTCTATTAAAAAAAAAATTGTATTAATATTTGAAGGTAGATAATGTTTATGGCAATAATGTCCGTTGCGGTAACACTTATATCACTCGCACTCTCACTAATTTTCCGAATTTAATGTGTTCTCAATATAGTTGGGTTAATAATAATAATTAAAATAATAACACATATATATAATAATTAAAATAATAACACATATATATAAAAATGAAAATATGTTTGTTTCTGTCTATGTATGTGTGTTTGTATGCTCCGCGTTGCTAAACCATTCATCCGATTACGATGAAATTTTGGGAACTGATGTGCGCATGCCCGCGATTCTTACTATATTAATTTATGATTGAACCGCCGCACTTTTAATAGGCACAGATGTGATTTGAAAAGTACACTACTTTTAAACTTAGTTAGGTACCACAAAAAAACATCAGTTTCAGTCGAGACAGGTCGAAAAATACTCATTTAAATTTACATTCATTTCACTGCGGTGCAAGGCGATGGGTCGAAAGAGTCAGGATGGCGAGGAAAAAAGGTCTCCCTCAACCAGTCTCTCCCGATCCAAACCACCACGCAGTAGGCGGGCAAACGCATAACACAACATGAACCCGGGCATCCCTGCTAAGCCTCCAAACGTAGCGAACTACTTCAGGTGACCTGTGGCAGGGGTGTTGGTTATCGAATAAGTGGAGCTGCGGTACCCGTACCCTTCACCTTCCAAATTGTTCCAATTGTAAAAACTTCACATCGTTGGCTAAAAAGACGGTGAGGTTAAGAAGATTAAACAAGGCATGATCTCTAATATTGTATCATAAATTATCACAATTTTATTAAATACTCAAACGCCATTAAATTAAGATCACCAAACTTTTCCATTACCAAGTATCTGAAACCAAATATGCGTAAATCTGCTCTAATTTACACACACATGCTCCTGCCTGTACAGGGGTTAGGGGTTAGGGGATAGGGGTGGTTATATTTATATCTCCGATGGTGAAAATTGAAGTACGGGCTTCATAATTTTCCGCTAAAATTTTGATAGGCTCTCACTCGAAGGTTCTAAGAGCAAAAGCCTGTAAGACGTCTGACGTCACGCGTGGAAGACAAGGGTTTCGAAATAGGCATATTTTTATATGAAATAAGATTTACAACTATGAAATAGGTAAGCGTGGCTCACAGTTCCTACGAAGCACGTATTATGTAAATATTTTCAAGCACATAGTAATAATACACGCTCCAATACGTATAGGTGACATTCGTTTCATGTTATTTTCGGCCGGAGTAAAGGTGGGAATTTTCATTTCTTGACATTGTGGTTCTACTTTCAATAAGAAAAAAATATGACTTTCAAAATACATTTTCAAACACATTGAACGGAAAATGCTGACAAATCTGATATTTCCCGATTTTAAAGAAAAGTGATGACATCAATTTGTATACAACTTTTTGACTCCTATAACGGCCTCCGTAGTGGTGTGGTAACAATCTCGACTCACAATCCGGAGGTCGCGGGTTCGAATCCGGCAAATAAATTTTATTTGATTAATTTGTGTTGTTACACAATTTTTTGTTTTTACATGAGTTCCACACAGGCCCTCAGGAAAATAATTTCCTTCAGGGCCTATGTCATCTTTGGGGATGCTGTGTGGAGGGTTTTTTAAGGAAAGGAAGGATAGGAGAGTTCTGGGAAGGAAAAGGGTTTAAGGGGCGAGTAGGAATCTGGGGTTCAGTGTGTCCTGGTCATCTACCTCCAAGGCCTAGACAAACCTCTCCCCTTGAACCCGGGCACCCCTGCTAAATCATCAAACGTAGCGAACCACTTGGGGTATGACCTATGGCAGAGGTGATGGTTATTCAATAAAGGTTCTCGGGACGGCGGTACCCATTCCCACATCCCAAATTGATTAATTTAAAGATTATATGGTAAATTTGCGGCACATCCCAGAGTGGAAGATACTCTCAGTATCGCCTTGGACTAAGACCACCATTCGGAATCAAAACGTTTTCAATCATATTTATAAGCCACTAGTTGAAAATGGCGGTATAGAAATCATCCAAATATTAATATTTTTAACGAACCCGTATAAGAATAGTGTCACCGTTTTCACGGTCCTCCTCACTAGGGTTTCTTGTTTTCTGTTGATTATCTAGATGTCTTTACATTGTCTTCATAATATTTGCAAGTTGACTTTAGCTCAGTTCCCTGAGTTAAAGTCAATTTTTTGTTCAAAGTTCTTAATTTTTTGAGTTTATTTTAAAATATACTTTATTTTATTTATTTTTATTTATTTATTAAAAGAAGTTTATACAATGAACAAAAAATTGTGTTAATTCATCCGCCATGCTAGGGATGTCCCTGTGTTATGGCGGATGAAGTTTACAGATTGTGTAGGTACAGTGTACAGCTATTAACTTATGCAATTCATTTAAGTAGTTTAAGTAACATATTTAGTAACAAATTAAGTTAGTAATTTAATTAACACATTAAATTAATTTATGTTACAAGTTGTATCAATTATATTACAATTCAATTAAAATAGCAAATTTTTACTCATCATCGTTACTGAATGTAAGGATCCATTTTGATAAATTTTTTTTAAAGATATGGGGTTGGGTTTCGGATTTTAGGTTCTCGGGGAGAAGGTTAAACATTTTAGGAGCTAGGTACATGAAATGTCTTTGAGCTGATGTGGTGCGTAGTGTAGGAACATTGTAGTGTCGTTTGGTTATTGTTCTGGTGGTGTAACTGTGATGTAAAAGAGTTTTTTTCTTGTATTTGAACATGAAATGTGTTAGTGTAAATTTTAGATGAAGTTGCCGTATGTTTAAGACATTATATTCTGTGAAGAGTCTATTGGAGTTAGTTACTAGTTTCTGTTTTTTTTATTTGATTTGGTGGTTGGACATTATATAGTTTTGCACCTTGAATGTAATATTTCCATGTCCAAAGGATGTATTAAAATTGGGAAAGACCAGTATATTTTTCATTCTTGCCCTGGTTGATTGTTTATAACAGGTAGTGGGGAACTCAAATGTTTATTTTTTTTAAAGTTTAAATAAAAAATTATATCAAGTAAGAATTTGGACATCGATGTGAAAATGTAATAAGTTTCACAGGGAAAACTTCCATGCCACACTTCCATGGTCGACGTTCAGCTTAATGTCACAATGAGAACCATCAGCGGAAAGTTAAAATCTACTCCTCTCCCTTGGCTCCCCGTACTTGCAAATATAACCCCGTCAAATATCAGGCGAGAGATTGCAACACTAAGGGAGTACAAGAAGGCGCTGCAAAAAAGCGCAATACCTTTGCACGATGATGTCGTCTCTCACCCGGCATGCCGCTCGAAGTCCCGAAAACCCTTCTGGACAGAAGGAGAAAGACTCCTCCAATCATCTCTCACCCCAGAAGATAGGTGGAAGCTTGAATGGCAATCGGCCAAGGTGAAAAATGCCCATCTCGTACAAGACCCCACTGGGAGACAGCCTGGGTTCTGTTTGCCTCGCAAACTTTGGTCCGCCATCAATAGGATATGGTGCTCCCATAGACGTTGTGCCCATATGATGTATAAATGGGGCCTTAAAGAGTCGGAGATGTGTGAATGCGGTGAGGTGCAGACCACCGAACATGTGGTCAACGAATGCCCGCTCCATTGATGAGGTCCACAGGGCAACGCCTGAGGCCCTAGACTGGCTCGCAGACCTAGATGTCCCCCTCTGACCCCCCACCATACGAAAGAAAAAAAAACTGAGAAAACGATAAAAATGAGGTAACGAATACGCTCAAAACACTAATATCGGTTGTAATATCTTTTCAGTTTTTAACTAGAACGACAATCTGTAGATTCTGAAGGTATGGGTTTAATCGTTTAGGAAATCAATTTTCATCAACTCGACATCAATTGGCATCAACCTATTATAGTCTTAGAGAGATGTCGTGCAGGCCTTCATTGTCCTCATATCTTCCATCTTTTTCGATTTCATACAAGACGTGTGAGAAGAAAGAGGACGATCGTCGATGATTTACGTATGACCTCGTTCTGAGACTGCTTTGCACCAATCGGTATGTATCTAAGTGTCGAATATTGCATATTCGACACTTCAGATAAAAAAGAAAAAATTATTTTACAGTTAATTAAATAATTAATTAAATAATTAATTAAACAATAAAAACGTTTTTTAATAAACGCAGGGTTGTTAAAAAATTGATGAGAGTATTTATCATTTTATATACTGAAATACCAACGAATATAATATTTAAAAAGTTTTTATATTTTGAAAACCTTAAGGGGGTATTTTAGTCTAAAACAAATGTTTTATACATTTTTCGATGGTTTAGATATTCAATAATGTCTCCTTAAAGGGATTTTTCGAAATTCGAATTATTTTAAAAGTTGTTGCCATTTTAGTGTCGTGGCAATAGACGGAAACTAACTAGAATCTATTTAGAACGAAACTTTAAACGCCTTTTTCTCGAAACGTTTGTCACGAAATTTCAAGTTCTAATTAACCGATTTTCTTGGAATTTGGCATGTATTTTATTTATGCATCTCATTATGGTAGGAACTAACAAAAAAAAGAAAAAAAAAATTTATGATTTTTTAAAATTTGGAAAAGTTAAAAAAATTACTGAAAAATATCAATCCTTTTTTTGTGTAGCCGCCATTTTGCAAGAATTTTTTTCATTTTTCTTGGTTCCTACCATAATGACATTTGTACTGGTAAAAAATCTACATTTTTTTTATTTTTTATATGACCAGAAGGGAGAAAATCGTGACAAGATTGACACGCTTTTTTTCCCCCCTCTTCTTCAACAGGGTGTAACTGAAAAATATATTATTTAATTTTTTTATTTTTTTTGTTGTGAATTCTTAAAATATAAATATGTAAATTATAAAAAAATGTGCTCTTAAAATATTAATATATTAATGGGCTTCTAGACTAGAATACTTCCTTAAGTCTTAGGTTGACCTTTAATTTTGCATATTGTACTTGCGGTAGAACGTTGACTTTCAGGAAGTCGAGTATCCGGAAGATCGTTTATCTGGATGAATTCACCAGATTCCCGAATTTCCGCTTCCCTTTGACATATTAAAGATGCCTACCTTGGTGAGTCAGTAGTTATCAGAAGGAAGGGAGTGACCTAAATGATACACAGTTTTCCATCTCAGCAAGTGAAGAGATCGATGTCAAGATTCGACGAAAATCGTTCCAACCACTAAACAGAAATTGGCCATTCACTTTTGCAGTGAATGGCAAATTTCTGATTAGATATTACAGTATATGATACCAGATGAAGAGATCAATGATAAGATGCTGTATGTGTACAATTATTTGTGGGTTGCGTAGTGGGTAGTTTACAGGTAGCCAGTAGCAAGGACAGTGATAAGTGGCAATTAAATCACTGTCCTGAAAAAGTAATAAATGCCGTTCACAAGTGCAATTAATTAAGTAAGTGACTTAGTAAACTCTCGTATTTGTAGTAAAACTTGATTGTGTCCATGTCCATACTGTCCATACAGCACAATAATAGTCCCCTCCCCCCTCCCCTAACGTTTATATACAAGGATGCGCGCGCAGCGTATCGAGTAAACTAAATTGCTACTTAACGGTAATTTAATGCTTACCGCTTAACACAATGTTTTAGTTGCCAATTTTTTTTTTTTTTTTGAACTTTATTTATTCTCATTTCTTAGTACATGTAATGTATAATAGTAGTATACATATAATAACATAATATATAATAACAAATAGTATGAACAAGAAATGAAAACCCACTAGGGCACTGCCTGAGTGTGGGTAATATTAAAACAAAATACTATATTTCCAAGTACCCAAAGTATAAAATAGACTTAAAAAACATATAAAATATAAAGTTAGTATAAAAAGTTAGTATTACATTGGTAGAATAAGTGAAAAAGATTTTTTTTTCAGCTATTATAAAAATAAAATAAAAATATGGAAAAATTACACTGATTTTTAATTTTTTTAATTTTTTTTTTAGTTATTTAAAAAAAAAATAAACAGAAAACACTTTGTACTAAAGTTTAGAAAGTTACAGAAAGTGAGTTGTAGAAGGATGGATAAATTTATAGAAAAAGCGTTTCAATATCTACATTATTCAACCATAATTTTACCTCTTTTACATATTTTATCATTTTATTTATCATTTGAGTTTGTAGTGGTAGAAGGTTAAATGAACGAGGACCAATGAAACTGCTGTGTGTCTGCAATAATTTAGTGTTGGTATGTGGGTGTAAAATATATTATTTATTCTTTTGCTCATTCTGTTTTCATTTATTTCGAAATTATTTTTGTTTTTAAATGCATATTTCAAAGTTTGTAATATAAATAATTTACGTATATTAAATATTTTAGTTTCTTTGTATAATAAGTTGGTCGAGAATGTTTTATTTTTGTTATATATGATTTTAATTATGTGTTTTTGAATTATTTGTAGAGGCTTAATAAATGTATCAAGTGCACCACCCCATCCTATAATGCCATAAGTGATTGATGATTGCACCAGGGAAAAGTAGACCATTTTCAATTTTTCAATGTTTAGTACTTCCTTAAGTCTATAAAATATGTAGGTCAGATATCTTAATTTAGAAGTGATTTGATTAATGTGATTTCCAATTAAGATGTATATCTATTGATACTCCTAAATATTTTATATTTTCGACATTAGTGAGTTCGTTGCACATGAAGCACATTTCTTGATTGCAACTAGTATTATGGATTCCTCACTTTGATTGGACAGGGTTCTTGGCTTTACCTTATTCTGGGATGTGAGATGCCAAAGTTTTCAAAGACGATTTCTCATAATCGTTTTACAGATTTCTGATGTTGATTGAGTACTTGATTTTTGATTTTGATCTTGTGTGAAGTTTTTTAGTTTAACATAAAGGAAAATATTTAAATAAGGCGTATTGTAGATGCAAATATACATACCTTTCCTTATGTATGTACCTTTACATTCCTACCTATTTTATCTACCCACCTAAACCTTTCCCGAGCTGACAACAATGCTCGGACTAGTCGTAAATGACAATAATAATTTCTACTGGTCTGAAATCTAAGTCTGTTACGTGTTGTGCAATGGTCCATAGTAACCTCTTGGTGCATTTAACACCACATTAATAAATCTACTGTGTGTTACGTGCTTGCAATGATCTACAATGATCTCTTGGTGCATTCAACACTTGGTGCATTTAACACTGAATTAATAAATGTTAAGGAAGTATATGGTTAATTGCCATGCTTTGACCTTGCTCTCTCCGTTCATAATTATATCGACCATCAGAGGAAGTTTGTGCATGAATTCTCTTGTTTTCTCAATTGCTTGTGTAGTGATAACCACTAGTGGTGTCCCTCAGGACCGCAAGATCGAACAAGACGAAGGATTTATCCTCCCTGCCAAACAACGTTGGGGTAAGTCAGATCCTGCCCAATTCCACATTATTATCCTGTATATTGTGTCAACATCAAGGTCCACAAAATAAATAAGTCCACTCTTTGAATTGCAATAAATCTCGATTTCATTATTTATTTGCGATTACACGTATATTTACCATTTGAAAATAAATCTAAACGTTCAGATAGATCCATACGCAACCAATTAGGGCATAATTATTCATTGCGTGGGTTAATTATATTTCCCTAATACGATTCCAAGCTAGGACATTAAATATTTAATATTTTCCTTTAAAATATGTTAAACTAAATTACATTCAAATTTAAACTAAATTACATTTCTCAAAAGTCGAAATTGTTAAAAAGATGATGAGAATTCATCTTTGCAAACTTTGACACATCTGTCAGAACAGAACAGAAAAGAAATCTTACAGGAAAATCTTTGTTTATTTTCCAAAGAATATTTTTTGGTATTTATAATGTAAACCGATTTTTGGTAAAGATTATTAATCCATGTGGTAATTTCACGTAATTAAACGGAATTTGTGGAAAATATATACAATTTGGGAGGCGGGTATGGGTGCCGTCGCCCCATTTATTGAATAATCAACATCTCTACCATCGGTCACCCAAGTGATTTGGGTGCCAAATGATTCGCTACGATGAAGACTTCGCAGGGGTGCCCGAGTTTATGTGGTGAGGTTTGTCCGGGTCTTGGCGGTGGATGCACCTGCCCACCAGCTGCGTGGCAGGCCGGATCCGGAGAGACTGGTTGAGGGAGACCTTTAAACCTCTCCAGCAAGACTCTCTCAAAACCTCGCCTTGCCCTGTAATGGGAGGAATTGATTCATATGTCCGTCACTCCTGAAGACACTAACCTATCCACCCCTCATTTCTGTTTCTTTCCCAGAACTTCATCTCCTTCCTTTCCTCAAAAAAAGAAACGGGTGGTCCGATTGATAGACTCTCCTAACCTAACAAACGGATTGCAATCTTTAGAGCAAAGGCGTCAGGTCCTGTCCTTGTTCTACTGGTATTACAATGGAAGATGCTCCGAGGAACTAGCGTCATTGATCCCTTCGGCACCGGTGCATAGTCGGGAAACACGCCAAACACGCGCCCAACATTTGTACACGGTTGACATTAGTCACATGAGAACGGGTCGTTTCTACGGCTCGTTCTTGAGTTCAACAGCTCGGCTATGGAACGATTTACCGGCCTCAGTGTTTCCTCCCTCTTACAACATGGGTCTCTTCAAGACCCATGTTCACTCCTTCCTCTCCTCAAAAACACCCTCCACACAGCATCTTCAAATATGACATAGGCCCTGAGGGAAATTATTTTCCTCAGGGCCTCCTGTGTAGGGTTAATGTAAAAAAAACCTTTTATTAGATCTTGGCGGTGGATGCATCTTCCCACCAACTGCGTGGTAGGCCGGATCGGGAGAGGCTCATAGGAGGGAGATTAATATGTCCATCACTGCTGGACATACTGACCCCCAGATTCCTACCCTCTCGCCTCACACCTTTTTCCATCCCAGAACTTCCTCTCATACCTTTCCTAAAAAGACCCCCTACACAGCATCCCCAAAGATGAGGTAGGGCCTGGAGGGAATTTTTTTCCTCAGGGCCTCCCGTGTGAAGCCAACGTAAAAAAGACAACATAATATATGTCGTCCAAACGAGCAAATTTAATGATACTTAGAAAAGTGTCAATTTTTCATAGTTTTATGTTAGTTTCAGCGCACAGATTGTATGTATCTATTATACTTTTTTTGTTTAACAGACTTTCCAGGTTTTCCAATTAAACAGACCACCTACTTTTTATTAGTTAGACTACCTAATCATAGTTATATCGTTCTTGTGTTCTCAAAATATATTCAGAGGGTACCTACTTAAATTTCCAATGACAAAAAAGTTACAACCTTGCATTTATGTCTTCTCAATAAAAAGTCAATTACTTTCGATAATTTTTACGTCGAATGAATTTCGTATTTGCAATAACTATTTTCGGAATGGTCAATAAACTTTTAGTAATCAAAGGTATTGCCGAATACGATTAAATTAAGATTGGTTGTAACTTGTAACATTCGTACATGAAAAACAATGAATTCCAGACAGATTTATGTCTAACAATGTCGGCGGAATCCATTAATGTAAAACAAATAGCAATATCCAGGGAGAACCTATTTCCCTTTCAATATCGCTATCTCATTTAAAATTTATATTGGGAAGTCCCGAATTTAGGCCGTTTTAACTTTCGAATATATATGAAGGTGAGTTTGGCAACATTATCGAATAAATTTGTAGGGGTAGAGCGGGGTGAATTTGGGACACCGTTACAATCTGGAGAAGGGTGTACTGGACACTTATATTACCGGGACATTTGGGCCAGGGCGCGTTCGGGCAAATTTAAACAGTTATTTCCAATTACGCTGGCACACACTGTATGATTATTATTATTTTGAATTAATTTATTCATTTGGAAATTCACCTTACAACGCTATGGCTGTGAACCAATTTGAAACAGAAACACAGTTTTAATAAAAAGTGCACATTTAGAAGACTTCATTTATTAAAAAATTTATGTGATTCCGTTTTATTTTTATATATTCCGATACAGTTTTTTTTTACATAAGCTTCATACGGGAGGACCTGGAAAAAAAACTCAGGGTCTGTCATCATTGGGGTTGCTGTGTGGGGGGTCTTTTTAGGGAAAGAAAGGAAAATAAGTTCTGGGAAGGGAAAAGGTATGAGGGGTGGGTAGAATTCTGGGTCCAGATGAGTGACGGTCGCATGAATCCATCCCTCCCTCTGCCATGCATGGCAATGAGTCGAGAAAATCCGAATCGAGAAGTCAAAAGGTCTCTCTCAACCAGTCTCTCCCGGTCTGGCCCGCCACGTAGTAGGTGCACAAACGCGTCTGCCGCCAAGACTTTAACAAAACTCACTCCATATATCCGAGCACCCCTGCTAAGTCGCTAAACATAGCGCACCACTTGGGTTGCCTACGGCAGAGGTGTTGGTTATCCGTTTAACGGCTTTCGGAACTGCGGTACCCGTAACCGCCTACCAAATTGAGTGTTCCGTCTATTAGAACCAGTGGAACTATGGTAACCCTAAATGATAATGTTATTAAAGTTAAGTTGACGAGCTAATATTTGTCTATCAATTTTACATTTAATTTACCATTTTAATGCAATACCGCTCAAATTTTCCCAAATGGCTGAAGCCGACTCCAGGTACTAATATCTACAGCCTGTATGTCGGACGAATATCTACAGCTCAAATGTTGGAAAAATATCTATGAACTTCAGAGTGAAGACTAATATCTACAGAGCTAAGGTCTGATAAATATTTATGACGGTCCCAGTGACGGTCCCGGTGACGAATATCTATGGAGCGTAGGTGCGACTAATATCTACAGAGCTAAGGTCGGATAAATATCTATGACGGTCCCAGTGACGGTCCCGGTGACGAATATCTATGGAGCGTAGATAATTGTGGGCGTTTTAAACGATGCTTTTTTCATACCGATTCTCATAATAATATTTGGAAACTATAAACTATATATTAACTCATGAATTAATTGTATCTAATATTTTTATATTACTTGTGTGCCAACTTTTCCTTATCCCTCTCCTCCCCTTACCCTTCCCAACCCAAATCCCTATTTTGCAGTCTATTTCAGTTATAATCACACTTATTTTAATGTTGTGTATTAGTTTACCATTTGTTGAATTCACATTTGTACTCTTATTATTTTTTTTTAAATATTCTAGTTTATATTGAGTTAGTCTTGTTTCTAAATACCTATCTGTGAACATTAATAATTGGTCTGTTTTTTTATCATCATCTTATGTTTATTGTATTACTAAGACTGTTAATGTTCCTTAAATAAATAAATAAAATAAAATTAATAAATAAAATATCGGAAATCACGTGACACATCTTTGCTTTACACGACCATTATTTTCATATGTACGTAACCATAGATCACATTTAACAATCTGACATTTGACTTTGCCATTGCTGTCAACAAATCATCAAAATTACACGCGAAATTCACAATAATGAACAGTAATACACGTTCGCAACAGTAATAAACACATAATCTTAATATATAAGACTTAATAAAAAAAAAAAATAAATAAAAAAAAATAAACAAAAAAATAAAAAATAAAGAAATCAATTATAAGCTTTATGTAAGGGTCATTTCATGACGATTCCCTAAAGACTCCTAAATTCTCCAGTCTCTCAAAATAAATACAACTATACTTTTGCCACTAATCTTTTAATGTAAATTCATGCAAAGTCCAGTGTTTTAAATATAATGCCCTCCGCGTGCAAGACCGTATCTTCTGCAACTATCTTAACGTATCTATTAACTTTCTAATTTCTCGGAAGTGACCTGCCAGGTAAGTATGTTTCTGTATCTGTTTGTAAATAGTTAAATTAGATAGAACCTAGGAATTAATAATAAGCTGTACAGCGCCCTTGAGGTGATTTTTCACAAAAACGGCACTCTACAAATTATCCAATTATTATTATTATTATTAATGTTTCTTTGCTTGTCCCTCATGCGTTCCTAAACTATTCAACCGAAACTTTGGTGGTGCGCTGAATAATATTCTAACCAAATCCTAACTAATTTCGAATTAATGTATCTTGAGGGGAACGGCTGTGCGACCCGTTTCAAATCTTAATTTTGGATTTGAGACCAAAATACCCAACAAAACTAAAAAAAAATTGTAATCATAAGGTAGTTGTATTAAATACTAAGTACGGATGTTTACTTTTATAATATATTCGTGTTTTCAATTATAAAATATAGGCCATTAAGTATTACACGATTTTTGTTGTAACTTGGGCAATTATGTATGAGTATGATAAATATTAAAAATATTATTTTACTCTTGGTGAAATATAAAATATGAAACAAAAATTATCAAAGCAAAGCATTTTGAAGGACGTAAATTTAAATTACAAACGACCTATTTACGTGGTAACATAAATTTAAATTGCTTTCTAAAAAAACGCATTTTTAACGATTTTTTTATTTAAGTTTTCATTACAGTAACACAGTATATAAGGCAAAATATTTTTTAAGGTTCAGATCAACTCCCAAAAAAAATCCAAAGTTGCCTCCAAAACGTAGCAAAATCGAATTCTTTCATTTCATATAAATCATCATTTAAAACAAAAATAAATAAAATGGCACATAATCGTTTTAGATATTTAATATAATTTTGTATTAAAAAAATACAAGTGAGTAGTCCACATGCGGTAGAAGCAAAACCTTTAGAAAACTCAAGTAGACAAGAGTGGGTAGGCTACAGATCACCGCACAAAGAGGAGACCGATTATTCTATCTCATTCTCTCGCAGGCTTAATCCTATAGATATATGTCTCTTTTAGTGTTTTTCATTTCAACGAGATTCAAATCACAGTGCTAAAGAAGTTTTCACTTCAAAAAAATTTATTTGGTTGGGTATTTTGGGGTCAAATTCAAAATAAAGTTTTGTATGGTAAAAGTCGCACAGCGTTCCTCTTAAGACGCCGCTTCCCTGCCCAAAAAGAAGAAGATGGAGAGATATGTAATTACGAATGTAGGACAGAGCGCGCTAATATTTAAATGATTAAATTGAAGCGAAAATTGTGAAAATGTTTAATAAAACACGACTCGTTTAAAATAGAAAAAACTCGTGGAAGGCGTCTTAACTAACTAACTAACTAATCATCACGCCGTTTCCCCGCAGGGGTAGGCAGAGAGGACAGACCGGCAAACAACTCGATCTTGGCACACACTCCTTGCTTCGTTCACATTCATACATCGTCTCATACATGCTCTTCTATTATTCTGACTCTTGACATCGCCCGACTCAAGTATCTGATTCACTTGGTCGTGCCATGTCTTCCTCGGGCGTCCCCGACTTCGTCTACCATTCACATTTGCGTCATATATTCTCCTTACACTCCTTTCCTCATTCATTCGCTCTACATGCCCAAACCATCTGAGCGTCCCTTTCTTAATCTTACTCATAACGCTTACATCAGCCTTGCATTCTTTGCGGATCTCCACATTTCTCACACGATCATACATGGTTTTACCACACATACGTCTCAGGGATCTCATTTCTACAGCATTCAGTCTACTTTCATCCTTTCTCTGCCAGTTCCATGCCTCACTGCCATACATCAGGGTAGGTACCAGCACTCCATTATGGACGGCTAGCTTCGCTTCTTTTGACAGATTTTTGTTGGCGCCAACGGCCTTCAGTCCTCCATTAATGGAGTTACCGGTATTTACCCGTCTTTCGATATCCCTATCAGTCTTTCCATCTCTCGTAAACATACTTCCCAAATATACAAACTCATCCACCTGCTCCAAGTATTCGTCTTAAGTATCATTAAAAAAAACATTGTGATTTTTTTCACAACTAAAACTTGTAAAATAATAGAAACAGGCGTATTTTTAATAATTTTCCCAGCATACTTTGCGATTTTTTTCTTTCGAAAGAATTTCATATAATTTGCGTTTCGGCGTGGAACACGTCTAGGTTTTATCTTTAAACATAACATATTTTTTTAAGAGCTTAAAAACTTCAAATGTTTAAGGGAGATATGTTAGAAATCGGTAGAAATTCGGGTAGCGCTGCTTAAAGTCATAAAAAATTACATAAAATGTTTAGACAATATTAATTTGAAACCCTTTTATTTCTGGTTCGACTATATTACATACGTTTTATAAAATTGTTATGTTTGAAATTGTTTTGTTTTCGGCTTTGGACTTTTACGTAAATGGCTACCGTGTCATTATATAAAGTGAGCGGAACGGAAACCCTAATACTTTATTATTTACAAATACAATTTACATAAATTTAGCATAAACGTTAACCAAACGAGATAGTCCCATGTTAATATTAACGTTTTTATGGAATTTTGTAAAGAACCTACTAGTTATGTATCCGTGCTCGGTTTACCTTTAATATGATTGCCAAATACCAAAAACCAAATGTAAAATCGAATATTCTCACATAAACATGCACCTAACGCGTAAAATCGTGTTGAAACCATTTTACGGTTCTTCTCGGAGAGGGTTGTTCTAAAATTTATTTATTTATTTATTTAAACGCCCATAGGGCTTTTACATAAAGTGCAGTACATGTTTTTGGTAAAGTATAGGAAATAACAAAATATAATATAAACATAATATAACTGTAAGAAAAAAAATAAAGATAACATAAGATATAAGAAACAAAACATAGATAACACTAGATATGACACAAAACAGGTAAAATAGAATATATGGTCACGTGAATTAATGAGAGATAGTTATTTTAATTATAAAGAGAAATAAGACAAGATTGTCATTATTTATGTTTATAATTAGCAATCTTTGTTATACATATTTGGTACGTGTTTATCGAAACATAGCTACAAAAATATATCGATAAAGGTGCTACATAGTGCATGATATTTATAGCTTTATTTTAAATGTTCTGATATACTGAGTTTAAATTTAGAAATCGATTGATGTCGATAAACGTCAATTGAAGTATATTTATTTCCGAGTATATGAAGTCTTTGTATTGGAGAGTTTTCAAAATAATTATTAGTAGAATTGGTAACAAAGTAAAGTGCATTAGAACGGGTATCACGCGTGGGTACTCTCAAATTAATTTTACAAGTTAAATCGAGGGCGTCCAGTCTGCCATTCGCAATAAATAAATAAATAAATCGATTTTCCGGGAATCTTAGTGAAAAATATACCGGTTAAACCAAAAAATATATATTTTGAAAGTTACCCTATAATAAATGTAATATTTTGTCGGTTTTGTTTTATTTTATAACTATCTGGAGTTACCAGCTTTGTCCGGGCTGTAGCATTGCTTTTTTTATATGAATACCGCTCAAGAGTCCCAACTGCTCCCGTTTGGAGCCAGTGAGACTATGGCATTCCCAATCGGGGTTTGTTGTGAGGCTAAAGGTGTGGGGAGGGGAAGGATATAGGGAAGAGGAAGGTGGGAAGTACCTGGCTATTCAGATCTGGTCACCAAACACGGCTTAAGCCATTTCAAGCAACGTTTCAATTCTGAATGATGGTCTTACATCAGGGCAATACTGAGAATATCTTCCATTCTGGGACGTGCCGCTAATATACTATACATATATTATTTTAAATGAATAAATTGTAAAATAACACAAATAAATCAAATAAAATTTATTTGCCACTCCGGGATTCGATCCCGCGACCTTCGGAATGCGAGTCAAGAGCCTTACCGCTGGACCACGCCGGTCGTCAATTAGTTTAGGCAGTGAATTTCCTCTTATATGAATGTCAAAAGAGTGCAAAATGCTGCATTATGGGGTGGGAAAATGTAATGGGAGAAAGGGTGGTTTTCGAAATCCCACAAAGTCAGTGATCTTTTTCTTGTTCTGAAGGTCAAGTGTCCAAAATTTCATCAATCTCAGATAAAAACTGTAGATTTTTATAAAAATCAAAATCATGCTGCCGGTCCGCCCCAGACACTCTTATTTACATAAATAGACAAATAAATATATTTCTTCAAAATAGGCATATTTACTTTGGGGTGTCATCATTAATTTTATGAAAAACAAATACCTTTGTATAACACCACTATTTTATTAACAATATCAACATGTTTCAACATTATATAATTGTTTTTTATGATATATTTTAGGTAATTAATCACCTCTCCTTTCTAATATTTTGTCTATGTTCTAATTAGTCTATACTTGTTTGTCTTTTGTTATTTATTATTGACTTATTATCCTGACGAAGAAAACATAGTTTTCGAAACATGTTGATATTGTTAATAAAATAGTGGTGTTATACAAAGGTATTTGTTTTTCATAAAAATAAATATATATTTGTAATTTTTATATTTTAACAAATTTATTCTAAAAAAATGGTTACATGGTTTATTCTAAAGAAATAAGTAAAAAATAAGAGCAATCAGTGGCTTAGTTGGCTAACGTTGGGTTCCCATCCAAGCGTCTTGAGTTCAATTCCTCTGCTGGCAAAGTACCCCATCATTGCACAATGCACAAGCAACGTCTTCTACTTATATTAACGATAGTAGGAGATTTTTATTTATTTTCTTAAAATCACTTTTTAAATTTTACACATATGTTTGTCGTTTGTCATTTTTGTTTTTATTTATTTTATCCTAACCAAGGAACCATTGGTTTCAAAACATATTGAAAATTTTGATAAAGTAAGTAGTGTATACAGAGTGATTTGTTTTCATTTAATTTTGTCACACATACACATCATTGCGTTAAAAATAATTCATATTATAAATTAATTAATAAATAAAAAAAATCTCTTTGTTAAACCGTGTCCCGGTTAAGAAGAGCCCGATAAGTCGAGACACTACTGTAAAACTCATTTTAGTATCTAACTTGATGATTTGTCGCTGAAATTTTGTTTTCTATTTAGAAAGTTTCTTCTTTTATAGCTTACCGTTTTACAGAGATTTTTGTAATATTTTCCAAACATAAATTTCATTCATACAACACGCTGCTAAAATCTGTTGAGATATTAAAAAACTTGACATTTAAATTTAATCCAAGAACTTCTTACATTATTTATAAAGTCCCATACAGCTAGGTGGTAGCATTTTATACATTTAATGTAAGATAAAAATGTTGCTTCAAATTTAAAAACAATTTTTTGAAAAGTTTCTTTTCACCGAGAAGGTCACTTTCAAGACATTATAAATATGTTCCTCCTGTGTGGAGCTAATGTAAAAAAAATACTGGTAAAAATAATTCAGACGACAATTATTGTTAAAGGCAAACATTCCCTCACTACAAAACACCTGACTGTATCTGAATACCTGCTTCGTACTTCCATCGGCGGTAAATGTTTCTTGTGCAATGATGGAGAACTCAGCTAGCAGTGGATTGAACCCGCAGCGCATTGATGGAAACCCGTTGTTTAGAACCACTACTACTACGCTACTAATTCGTCTTTCGGACATCGTGAAATTCTCAACATATTTTTCTTCCAGTAGGCAAAGTGTTTTTTTAAGACGACAATATACCCTAAAATACATTCAGAATCTTAATGACTTAAGTAAAGAAACCGTGTAAACAAATTGCGTCTCGCGACCCGTGTGTTGGACGGACCTGCTGTCGAATTTGCCCTATCAAAGAAAAGAAGAAGAAGACAAATAATGTGGGAATCTTAACGACGTAAGTGAAGAAAGCGTTTGCATAATTGCATAATTCCAAAAAATTGTTCGTAAAATATTTATGGTTTATTTGGGGCGGCCTATGGAATAGGTTTTGGTTATGCAATAAATGTTCCCATACCCGCCTCCCAAATTATATGAAAGGGTTGAAAACTTTACCTAGATAAATGCATTGAACAAAATTATCGAGGAGCTAAAAAATCCTACTTGCTAAAAGCAGACTATGCTACCGTACTCGTTAGGGACTAAAATGGGTTTTTTTGTTTTTTTTCGTGTTTACATTATACCTGCAAAGCTACTGCAAGTAGCTTGTCGGCAGTAACAGTGTGGACAGAAACATGGTACAATTAAGTATAATGCAACACAAGAAAAAAATATTTCAATTTAATAAAATACATAATAAAAACATAAATAAGTAAAAAAAAAAAAATAATAATAAGAATAGGTCTAAAAAAATTGAAAGTGCACTAGGAGTCAGTCAATATAGAAAATCTGTTTCCAATAGCCATTTTTTAACAATAGCGCAAATTTAGGTGTCGAGCAATATTTTTTCAAACCATATGGCAGCATATTAAATATAAGCGGTACAATGTATTCAAGAGTTCGCTGGCCATGTTTATTTGAAAATCTAGGTACAATCATGCCTTCATTTTGTGTGACCCTAGTATTGTACATGTGATCCATCATTGTTTTGTATGGGCTATTTAGTATGTGTTGCATACAGATTTTATGCCAAAAAAGAACTCTTATAGGTAAAACATTTATGGATTTATGCATTAATGAGATATTTTGCCTCTGGTCGTAAACTGTTTTGCTGACGAGTAATTTGACCACGGCGTTTTGAATTGACCGTACAATGTGTACATGTTGGATGTTTGTCTTACATGAGTGCCCCCAAGAAGTTACACCATATCTCATGTTAGATTCAGTCAGCGACAAATCGATTAATTTCATGGCTTTGATAGCACATAATATTTAAGTTTTTACAGTTTGCCTACAATCACTCGAAGGCGCTTACATAGCTTAACAATATAGATATCCCATTTCATATTACAATCAACCGTCACCCCTAAGTAGACATACATAAGTTGAAAGTATTTAGCAAAATAACCGAAATGCTCTATTATAAATACGAAAATCAGATCAGTTGTTCTATCTACGGAAAATCTAACCAAGCTTTTTTATGTTTAATTTCCTTGCATGAAAAATAATACTCGTTGAGAAATTTACGATCAATAGACTTCACACATCATCTATAGACCAGGCATACCCAACCTGAGGCCCGATTGAAGATTTCATGCGGCCCAAAATGAAGTTTTCAGATTTCTATGTCTTGGATTTTGGTATTCATACAAAAACGGAAAATAAAATTGTTGTAAATATAGCACGTATATAATATATTTTGTGAAATCAAAATTTTCTTATTATTAGACCTCGGACTCTCTATGGGGGTTTTGATTAATTACTAGGAATATTAGGAATTCATTTTTGCGATCAATTGCAACCAATATATTTTTTCCGCACGGAAGATCGAATGTAACTTTGACGGCCGGCGTGGTCTTGCGGTAAGGCTCTTGACTCGCAATCCGAAGGTCGCGGGATCGAATCCTGGCGTCGCAAATAAATTTTATTTGATTTATTTGTGTTATTTCAGAATTAACTCAATTAAAATAATATATAATATATTTGCGGCACAGAGTGGAAAGTACTCTCAATATCGCCCTGGTGTAAGACCACCATTCAGAATTGAAATGTTGCTTGCTATGGCTTTAGCCATGTTTGATGACCAGATCTGAATAGCTAGGTACTTCCCCACCTTCCTCTACCCCATCTCCTTCCCCTCCCCATTACCTTCAGCCTCACAACATACCGATTGGAGATGTCATAGACTCTTGTGCGGTATTCATATAAAAATAAATTTAAAAAAAAAAAACTGACGTGATTTTAATAAGTGGAGGGTAACTGCAAATGATACACATAGGCTTGTGTGTACTCAGTTTATGCCTTCTAGCATTGAAGGTGTGGTTTTACAATAATTGCATTTTTGGACACCGAATTACCTGTAAAAGGTTCACCCCCCCCGCCACCCCCCGAGTGGACCACTTAAGTTCAGTTTTTTAGACCACCACACGATTTGGGTTGGGCACTCCTGCTCTAGACATTCTAGTCAGCGTAGGTTTATGTAGTTCCTTTTCCTCCCCCAGCATTCTGCCCCTTCATGGATTTCCGATATTTATGAATTTTTGCATTTATGTAAGGGAAGTTTCAGCAACCATTATTATTAGCTTTTGTGTATTTTCTTTGTTGTGACAAGCTTTCATTTCGTATATTTTCATTAACGTTTCGAAAATATTTCTAAAAAAATAAAGTACTTGTACAATGGCGATTTCTTAAGAATTCGTCGTTCGCTAGTCAAAATTAATTGATTCTACAATGACCATCCCATGCTAGTGGCAAAATCAACTATATATGTACAATATTTTTGCAATACTTATTACGGTTCATTCTAAGCCAGTCAGAGTTCGCAATAAATCTTAATTTTTTTACTCTAGCTACCACTCTAGCATAAACATTATTTTTTCAGTTTATTTCTTTGTCGATTTTAATTTATTTTTGCTAAATAGGTAGCTATAAAAATATATAACGTCTTGGGCTAGAGCTAAATAATTAGAAAAGGTTAATTTTTTATGGTTACTATAAGATATTTAGCGAAAATAAATAAGAAATTTAAACATTAAAATCAATTGAAAAATATTGATTGTTGGTATAACAGTGTTGCATTGTTGCATATCCCATTTCACGGGGTTGTATCTTTTCTTCGATTAAATCTTATCTTAACGGGGAATTCTGTTTTAAATAACGCAACATATGACGGGCGCGAACTCTTTCACTAAGACGTGTCAGTACGTCACGCCCGGTGGACATAATTTCATATTATTATTTTTTATTTATGCGTTAAATAAATGAAAAGGCTATGAAATATATTGTTTCGTTTATTTATATATAAATCACAAAAGAAAATACAAAATTATAATGAAATACATGGTACATTGATTTCGTCATCGCTGATATCGCTTTCATTCATTTTGATGGATTCTAAAATAAAATGAATAATCTAAATAGGTTTTCTAAAATAAAAAAGGTTGGAATTATAAAAAATATAAGTAAATAATATATAAAACGAAAATAGGTTGGTAAGTGTAAGTACGTAACCGTCGCCGCCCACCCAGAACACGTCCACCACTCGCTATGGCGAAATGATACTGATTCTCTCCTTGTCTCAAATTCATGTCGAGACCAGTACGGATAACTAATACTTTTGTTGCTCGAAAATATAAGTCCCGCCCGTTCCAGGGCACAACATATATTTCAAGGACGTATTCATACGTCCTATCCGTACCCGACACTGTTTACGTTTGACGTATTTATACGTCCCGCTCGGTTAACAGGTTAAGCAATGCATTTACAAGAATTTGGTCGCTGGTATAGAGGACCGTTAAAAATTGTATTGTCTAGGAAACCTGGTGTAAATTAGTAATTATGTATTTTTAGAATAGCGTCTATGTTTTTTTTAATTTTCTTTTTTTTTTGAGGATTTTATGAATTGCCAAGAAAAATATTTATTTCTGCTAGTTTATGAGTTCTGAACTGAAGTAAGACGTGGGGGAGAAATATGAAGATTAGGAATTACCTACTTTGCTTTTCCGATCTGATCATTAAACATGACATAAGAAAAATCAAGCAACATTTCACCCCGGATACTAGCGAGCACCCGGAGTGCCTTGCAATTTCATCCGAAGAAAGAAAGTGTTTGTATTTGAATTGTGTTTATTCAAGTGCTTTTGGAAAAAATATATTTTTTTGTTTTTCCATCTGGTGCGTACACGAATAAATCAGGTTTTCCGACACGTGAGCAGGCCACAAATGCTGTCCGTGTGAGATGCATGGATTTTCCAAATTTATGGCCCTTTCCCTTCCTGCGTTCCCCTTCCACATTCCCCGCTTCTCCTCCCCCTCTCTCCACCCCTCCAGCGTTCTCCTTCCATCTTCCTCGCCTACCCTTCTCCCTCCCGTGAATCCTCCCCTCTTTCGTTCCCCTACTTCCTTCCTTATTGCCTTCCCCTTCCTCCTTCCCTTTATACGAAATACACACATTTTTTAAATATGTTCGATTTTTCTACATAATTTTGATTTTAGGCGGCCCGGACCATTTGATCCACGGACCGGTACCGGTACCGGGGGTTGGGGACCACTGGTCTAGACAGCTAGACTAAATGCTATTTATCATTTTCTAAAAATTTAACATCTGCAGCACGTTGCATATAAAGTTGCATTTTTAATGTCTGTGGTCATAGATGTTTCCAGTGAACCTATACTTATAACGGAGTAGCTTCCCTCCACACAGCATCCCCAAAGATGACATAGGCCCTGAGGAAAATTATTTTCCTCAGGGCCTCCTGTGTGGCGCTCATGTAAAAAAAAATATTCAAGCAATCCTTGAATATTGAGCGAGATAATTAACTCGCGCGCCACCTATTGTAATTTTTTATACAATAGCCGACTTATACACGACCCGGAGAATTCACTTATTGCTTGAAATGGGTGCCAGATCTTATAAGCCAGGTCTCACCAACTTTTCTCTTTCAGCCACAAAATATTCCCAAAATTAAGGATACTCCATAGATCTCCAAATTGATAGACTTGCCCCAACATGAAATCTGGACATCATTTCGACGAGCCGGAAGCAAACTAATCGACCATATTTTGGCATCAGGAGGGTTCGAGAACGCATTGAATAAACTTGACCATCGAAGAGCGCCCATTGAAATAATCAGACCCTGTGCAAATAAGTAAAGTTTGTTATAAAGTTAGACAAGGGCTTGCAACGCAGTCGATTTTTGAGATTTTTCTGTGTAGGATCTGAATTTTCGTAAATATGAACCACCTGGCCTAGCATCGCAAAATTGAGAGAGGTGGGTAAATTATAACACATTATTTGAAAACGTGTCTTACTAAATAGTGTGACAAAATAATAAATTTTCAATTTTTTAAACAAGCCCGATTGTTTACCCGATTTGGGTTTGCGGTTAAGTTTTTACCCAGCCAGCATTTAGTGATTGTAAAAATGACTAGTCAGATTTTATTTTCAAGGAATAGTGATATGCGAATTAACTGTACTATTTATTGACAATAACACAAAGCCCGCGCTCGATAGTGCTCTCAGTGATAGTGCCGAACTCTTTCAGTAGCTGGAATCGCGACCTTGCCGCACCGATGTAGTGTAGTGTAGTTGCCGCGTAGTCTCAGTCCGGCGTGAGTTGAGTGGAAATGACTCACTTGGCGGTGTCTTGGCGGTAAAACTCACTTGGCGTTATTGTACGGGTATCACACACCCCACCTCGTACGGCGCGTTGATAAAAAGGTGTATATCTTTCCTATGTTTAATTATTAGAAAATATATTGTAGTTTGTTAAATTAAAACGATTGTGATAATTAAAAGTGCCATTTAAAATTATTAATAAGAAAATGATTGTTTATTTACAAAGATTAGAGAAGTTGTGTTTTTTTGTTCTTTGTCGTTCTACTTAAATCTAATCATTACAATATATTTATAAATACCAAATGTTTAATACCGCCAAAAAAAATAAATATGATAATTTGTTAATTTTTATATTTTGGGGTTTGTCGTATGTCATACCCTACCTATGATGGGACCTAGTATGGGACGAGATTTTTAGTCACCTGGTACACGGAGGATTAAGTTATGATAGTCAAAAGCTTTCTTATTGAAATTGTCTCAAGACGATCGAATATCGTAATGACAAGCATAATAGGTACTACAATAATCATTTTAATTTAATATTATCTTAATTATTTTTAAAGTATTTTAATGATGTCAAAATAAATAAATAACTGAAGGTAGCGAAGTGGGAAATTAGAATTTAAACATTTAAAAGAGGAAGCAATAGGCAATTCGTGAATGGAAATTAGCCCAAATCCCTTTTGAATTCTTTAACTCATTAATTCAAATTAACTTTATCAATTAGGAGGAAATTGGGGGATTTGCATAATACCGCTTTTGCAAAGAGTAAATAAAAATGAATTTTTCAATTCTAATTGGTTTTGTGAAATGTAAATCTTCAGAAAAAATCGAATTTTAATGTAATCTGAAACAATTTCTCAAATTCTTCAGTACATTGTTAACAAAAATAATAATAAATAGTAGACAATTCTCAGATGCAATGTTGCTATAAATAATCGTCAACAACATACTGACTGTCCTGAATTATTAAACAGAATTGATTTGAAAGTACCTACCTGCACCGACACACTTTCATGGAATATTTTTAAAGAAAAACTCTGTAAAACAAATTCATATCAAAATGCTTGCCTTAAAAAACTGTGTTCAACACATAACTTGTACCTATAATCTTTTCATTTTTATAAACTATTTACGTTTGTATACCTTAGGAGAAGGCATAATAGTCTTATTTTTTGTACAACAGGTTTGTACCTACAAATAACTGTTGTATGCATTTACGTATATACTTTGCATCGTCAAATGGTTATGGTTATATTATTGCTGTTACTACCTATTGTGTACTTATAATCTTCACAATATTTGTTTATAAATTATGTATGTAAAAGCCCGATGGTCGTCTAAATAAATAAATAATAAAATTCTCTCTGAAATAATATCTTTGATTGTATTGAAAATAAATATAAAAACTATGTTAAAGATATATTAAATGTACCAAACTGCATAAAATGTAATGAAATATATTGTATAGTATCTTCTGTTATAATAATGTAATATCTTTTATCTGTTATAATTATACTGTTTAATGCCTACATAATAGTTAGTAAAATGAGGATTTCTATAACTGGTTTCTCAGTTAGGTGTATTACACGTGTGTAAATTGGTTCATGACAACCCAGAACCGACTCATTTCAACACCTCACTGAAAAGTCATTAACAAATTTGAAATAATAATTGAAAAATAGCCCATAACCTAACCTAACCTAACCTAACGTAACCTGTCAGTTTTAATGATTTTTCAAAGGAGGTGTTAAGGTGAATTAATTTTCAGTTTTCCGGTCATCGTATAAATTGACCACGTTGTGAACTGTTGATTTCCCTAAAATAAAATAAATAAATGCAGAGTTTAAAACATCTACGTTTAATTTGTAATTAAAACAAAGAACTTTAAATCAACAGATTTTCTGCTTAAGTGGTAGAATAATGAGCTATTAAAAAAATATTTTAATGTATTATTATTGAAGACGATATTACCACTCTTAACCGAACTAAATTATGACATCCTGAAAATCAACCAAATACGAACAAATAATATGTCTCTTTAAACAACAAATACATTTCTTGTATCCTACTTATATTAGATTTACTTTTATAATAATTACTAATATTATTATATTATGTGGAATTATTATAAATCAGCATCAGATTATTAACATCGTATATTTGAGGATATGTATTGAATATTAGAAATGTAAAACTCTGGACCGGCCGCGCCCCCCGAATTATCTGTATAAATTAACATTGTGCGGAGAACCCAACATTTTTTTCTCACCAAGAATGGTTTGATAGGCAGAAATTATTAATTAATATTATCGTGACGATAATATCTATAACATATTTTATCAATGAATGAAGAATTGATAAATCGATCGTCCATTTGAATAGTCTGACTTCTCCGAACTTTTTAAATTTAATTAATTTATTCTTTCTCACGGTCAAATATAGTCGTTCACTAAAAACACATAAATTTGTTTCCACTTTTATTTTATTACACTCTACCGGTTTCGGAAGCGCCCTACCTTCGTCAGGAGAATAATGAACTACGACATAGAATATTGTCAGACAAACAAATTTTAGGTGTGTGAGTGGGAGGTAAGCAATATGTATTTATTATAAAAGCAAAAAATTAGATGATTTAGAAGCACTTGAAATTAAAAAATCCCTAAATAATAATTCTAGTATTTTGAATAATCAAACTAATTTATCTTTTAGTCCCATTTTAAATATATTTCCATTGAACCAGCGAGGAGGTAGGGGTAACCAATTACCCCTACCTCCTTGCTTACCTCCCACTCACACACCTAAAATTTGTATGTCTGACAATATTCTATGTCGTAGTTCAGTTACAATATTCTCCTGACGAAGGAAGGGCGCTTCCGAAACCGGTAGAGTGTAGTAATAAAATAAAAGTGGTCTACAACAAATTTATATGTTTTTATTCTAAATTATGGCGAGCCACAAAGTTAATGCTTTTTACAAATATGAAATATACTCGTATTTTAAATTAATTTATTTTCACTTTCTGATGATTATTTTTTTTTATTTTTTTTTTATTATGTCTAGTATTTTTTGTTAATTTTTAACTGTGACGTGCAATTAATGTTAACGCTGAAATTAAGTAACTAAATTATCATGGAGACATAAGAAGATAACGAGTAACTTGAAACCATGATTGTTTGGAGATGACGTAAGACCCGCGTACTAAAAGCAAATGAAGAATGATAAAGTGATAAGTTAGTGATGCGGTGATTGGTCTCTTCCAGAAGTTAATGTGGTTTCGCCCCCTTTAGGAGGCGTCCCACTAATATGGGATAACTTAAATTAAGCCAGACGGGCATTCGTGCAGCGATGAACCAATCACCAGTCACCAGTCAAATTCAATAAAGATTGCCCATCTGTCTAATTAAGTAGTATTGAACGCAGAGAATAAGGATAGGCGTACGCTGAGACATCAGTCGCGCAGCATGTTCAGCGCAGTTGTGGAATGTATGAGAAACATGCACGTCTCAGCGTATGTCGCTCCATACACTTCCATACAACACAAAAACCAAAACTATCTTGCGCTGAACATGCTGCGCGACCGATGTCTCAGCGTTCCCCCATCCTAAGGCTAGTTTCACATTGAAGACTTCCCAGCGCGATTCAGCCATGTACGCCTAACCTAACCTAACCTATTTCCCGGCAGTCGAGTGGCGGTTGTGGCGTAAACCGCGTGGATTGGCGAACCGCGCGGTCAGGTATGAAGCGAAGAAGCCACACGTAAAAAAGCTCCGCCGCCTGAACGGCCTTTTGACGGCCGGCGTAGTCCAGCGGTAAGGCTCTTGACTAGCATTCCGAAGGTCGCGGGATCGAATCCCGGCGTGGCAAATAAATTTTATTTGATTAAATTGTGTTATTTCACAATTTATTAATTTAAAATAATATAAAGTATATTTGCGGCACGTTCCAGAGTAGAAGATACTCTCAGTATCGCCCTGGTGTAAGACCACCATTCAGGCTTGAAATGGTTTTGGCCGTGTTTGGTGACCAGATCTGAATGGCCAGGCACTTCCCACCTTCCTCTTCCCCATCTCCTTCCCTTCCCCACTACCCTTAGCCTCACAACAAACCCCAATTGGGGATGCCATAGTCTCACTGGTTCCAGACGGGAGCAGTTGGGACTCTTGTACGGTAATCATATAAAAAAATTAAAAAAACTAGCCCTGTAATATTTATTTTTTTGATTTTTTTTCCTTTTGCAAAGTACCTAACCACCATGGCCGCCATGACCGCCATGCTAACATTATTATTATTTTCCTCTCATGTTTTTCACAAGTTGACTAACAAACAGGATAGGTACAAGTTCATGACGTTCTCGCATCAATGGTGCAATGAACTATACAGTGTGTAACAGCACGTACCCGAAAGATTTTAACCAGCGATTTCTGGGCATATTTGGACTAAAAATCTAGATCTCATTTTGCTGTCCGATGATATTTTTTCAATTAAAAATACCCTTTTCTGTCATACACCGCAACTGAGTAGTTAGGTGCGGCCAGCACGTGACATGGGATTCGCATTGCGTCTCGTTCCGGCAGCACGGGAACAGAGGAGAGTGAACTCGTGTCATTTGATCCCGTCGCCACGCATAGCAGTGTGATTAGTGTGACCAAATTATTACAGCGAAGAAAAATCTGTGATGTTTTATTATTGTTTAAAATCATCAACGCATATTTGAATAGCCTGGACTAGTGAATATGTTAAACTATCAAATACCCAAAAATTACAACACTAGACTCCAAGTTCCATTTAAAATGGTTGCTTCTCGCACTAATTTTGTGTTCAACTCTTATTTTATCGTGTGGGAAATTAAACTTACTCTGTTGACATATTTT
The DNA here is from genome assembly GCA_936435175.1 of Glyphotaelius pellucidus. NCBI lineage: Eukaryota > Metazoa > Arthropoda > Insecta > Trichoptera > Limnephilidae > Glyphotaelius > Glyphotaelius pellucidus. The sequence goes on from OW386548.1 coordinate 18,642,083, forward strand.
TTTTATAAAAACATCGTATGCAGATATTATGCAACAATTCTTAAATGTTTCAGATTGATAACAGTAACAAATTCAATACACACTGCTCTGAACTATTTCCATAGTAGGTACATACTTACTTCTTTTTTTTTTTTTTTTTTTAACTATTTATTCTCATTTCTTTGTACATATAATGTATATATATGTAATTGTTGTGTACCTTTTATTTTTATAATAATAATACCAAACTTATGCACACTTATAATAGCAGAAAGAAAACTTTAAATTACAATTACGATTGCAAGAAATTTACTATTTTTATATTTATTCCAAAAAAAGCTTTTACATTATCCGCAATATTTTTTGTGGATAATGTAAAATATTTATGCCAACACTATTCCTAAGCACGTATTATATTTTTGTAAACCTTCCAAATCAGTGTATTTTAATGACTTGTGTGCATTTTTCATCTAATGTAATTTTATTTGTATTTTCTTTCTAAAGTTTCAAAATTATCTCTTATATTAAAATTGTATAACCAGTAATGTAAAGGCCCTCTAAAGCCCTCAGGGCGTTAAATAAATGAATTGGTTTAAACATGTGCATTGTGCAGTGGGTATAGCCAAAATAAAACCAATTATGAATTTCCTCCTTGTGATACATAATCACAAGGAGAAAACCTGCATTACTTATTTGTTCATTTTCGGGAAATCGACAGTTAACATTTTATTAGTTTGAGCATATGTAGTATAACCAAATTAAAAAGCAATTACGGATTTTCTGCTTGTTACTCTACCTTTAATAAGACAACATGAAATATGAGAAATAATGAAATTTAAAACAAAATTATACGAAAAATTGCTCGCATGCTAAAGAAAAACATTTATTTTATCGATCTTACTGAGGTGTAATTAAAGATGTCGTATTGAGAGAAGATATCGTATTATAATAAAAATAAGTTAGGATACATATTAGCATTTCGACCATCAACAACAACAAGGGCATGTGCTTAGCATGGTGATCGAAAAATTCTCAACTTATGTAATTATCAATGCAATAAGGCGGATGCGTCAGGCCAGATTGGGAGAGACTGATTGAGGGAGATCTTTTGACCTCTCCAGCAGAACTCTCTCGGAACATTGCCTCGCACTGCAGTGGAAGGGATAGATTTATATGTCCGTCACTCCTGGACACACTGACCCCCAGATTCTTACCCACCCTTTATACCTTCTTCCATCCAAGAACTTCCTCTCCTTCCTTTCCATAAAAAGATCCCCCACACAGCGTCCCAAAAGATTAACAAAATTAAAATCGTTTAAATAGTAATGTAGGTATCACATTTGTGATGTAGTGCCATTTTGTGCAATCACACACTCTTACCACTTTGTCACGATGAATTGACGATTTTCATCGTGTCTCGTTCCCTCCACGCTTCAATAATATCAGAACAACTGTTAATGCGAAAGTTTTGGCTGTACATATTACAGCAGCGCGGCCGCCAACTAATGGCGAACTCGTGTTTGTGGTAGAACTTTTTTTGATCACTTTAGTTCATCTCTCCTCGGTTGACGGTTCCGGACCTTCTTAGAGCAGTTAATCAAGTCTTTAAAAGACACCCCCGAATAATACGTGGGGTGTGTTCCCCTTGCTCCTCGCCCTTCTCCTTGCTCATCTCTCGGTGACTCAAAGAGAATAGTTGAGAAGTTATGTCGGTTTAATTAAATAAGTATGTGACTGTGACAGTCAGCGCGAGTCTTGCGAGAGTGGCAAGTTATTTAAGACGCCATAATTCATGCCATATTTTTCTTCTACAGGACCAAAAAGATAGTTCAACGAAATATTTTTTTCGTGATGATTTCGTGTCTGATCACACCCCAACGCAGAGAGAGAGAGACGCTAAAGAGAGTGTTATGGGACCTACTTGATTTACTAAGCAGTGATTCCCGATAAATGAAATTTTGGTATCCGGTGACATTTTTGATGTTTTTGGTTTTTTGATATTTTTTGTTTTTGTTTTTCAACAAAAAACTTTAAAAATCAGTAAGAATCGGACAGATGGGCGGAGGGGGTGAGGAGTTGTGAGGTTACTTAGCTGAGTGACTATTAAAAGCATTTTTTTTGCTTGATTTTGAAGAAAACAGATTTGAAAAAAAAACGTCATCAATAGAGTCACCGGAGACCAAACAACGTCAGGAATCACTGGTTAACGTAAGTCAAGTACATCCCTCAACACCCTTATATGCAAAATTAGTAGTTCCGTGAAAAAGGTAGAAAATTATGAAAAAACATACCTAACCTCACCTAACTTAACCTAAATTGGCCCAAACTGACGTAACCCAAAAATTAACCAATTATTTTATCTCGTTTTTCTTGTCATTGTTCTGTATTTTTTATTTATTTTTTTTTATTTATTTATCTATAAAAAGTATGTTTACATTTGGTTTTTCAGCGCCCGCCTTACTAGGATATACCCGTGTTCAGACAGATGTAGGAGGTACATAAATGAATATCGTAGTAACAAGAATATTTTAGGTTAAATACATATTAATGTGAATACAATTAAAACTAAAAGGTGATGCTAAGTTTCTACGTTTACAATTTTTCATTTGCAAGACAACCAAAATACCATTTAAAAAAAATATTATCCTAAAATGTGGTGATAAAACAAGTGTGTGGTTCCACCTCAGCAAAGTAATGTAGTTGAATATATAGGACATCGGAATATGTATTGATATGTACAGGGTAAAGAGACGTACCTAAAAAAAATCAGTACGGATTGGACAATTTGGGTGACGGTCAGGCGGGTACTCAGCTAAGTGACCAATGACGACTTGTAAAAGATTGAAAGAAAAAACAACCAAGAATGTCAACGGAGACAAAATTTTTTTACTCAAAATAATATCAAGAATCACTTCATAAAATTTCATAACATAAAAGAATAAAACATATGAAAAGAATAACACGCAACACACAAAAACAATATAAAACACACCACTCACAAACACACAACACATGATGTATGCCGATTATTTAATTTAAACTAACTAACTAACCATCACGCCGTTTCCCCGCAGGGGTAGGCAGAGAGGACGGACCGCCAAACAACTCGGTCCTGGCACACACTCTTTGCTTCACTCACATTCATACATCGTCTCATACATACTCTTCTATTATTCTGACTTTTGACATGGCCCGACTCAAGTATCTGATTCACTTGATCGTGCCATGTCTTCCTCGGGCGTCCCCGACTTCTTCTACCATTCACATTTGCGTCATATATTCTTCTTACACTACTTTCTTCGTTCATTCGCTCTACATGCCCAAACCATCTGAGGGTCCCTTTCTTAATCTTACTCATTGTTAATTTAATTTAATTACTTATATTAATTTAATATATTTTTAATTTTCACTTTAATATTACTTTTATCTTTAGTTTAAAGTTATCATAATTTAATGTTTTTTATAGCTACCAACATTATTTTTTTTTCTTACCAAAATTTGATATATATAAAACAAAAAAAAATTGTTTTATAAAATGTGGGCCTCAGCACGGGTAAGTCACTCAGTGAGGCCATCATTACTAGTTTATATTAAGAAATGTAAAATATTGCATCAAATAAATAAATAAATCTTAATTTACATACAAAAATGTTAGTATTATTAATTAAATGCCCAAAAAGGGGCTGAAAATGTAATAGACATACATCAACATACATTACATATAGACATACATCAACATACATTACATGTAATAGACATACATCAACGACCTTTTGTCGTGTGCACCGATTCATTGTTACGCGGATGACAGTACAGTCCATGATAGCTTTTTGTTTGACAAACCCCCAAAGGGCACACAAACCCGGATGGCTCGGAAGGCTTTGAAGCAAAGAATGGACGGTTACCTCGAGAGTGTTTTCTCTTGGGGTAAGAATAACCTCATCGAATTTAATGTGTCAAAGACCCAATCATGCCTGATTACGTCTAAAAGAGATCGAAATGAAAATCTAGTCTCCTTCAACGGAAGCCATCTTCCGGCCAGGCCCTCCATTGATATGCTTGGTGTAACTATAAGTGATCAGCTTAGGCGCGGGGGCTCCATAGAAGCCAGAGTTAAGTTAGCCTCTCAGAAACTGGGCACACTGTACAGGGCCCGCAGATACTTTAATAGTACACAACTACTAACCCTGTACAAACCGCAAGTGCGCCCCACGGTTAAATTTGGCAGCCATTTCTGGTCTGGAGCTCCAAAATATCTAAAAAAAAACTCGACGCTGTGCAGAAACGGGCGGTTCGTTGGATAGATTCTCCTAACTTAACAAACGGATTGCAATCTTTAGAGCACAGGCGTCAGGTGGGAATACTGTCCTTGTTCTGCCGGTATTACAATGGAAGATACTCCGAGGAAATAGCGTCCTTGATCCCCTCGGCACCGGTGCACAGTCGGAAAACACGCCAAACACGCGCCCAACATTTGTACACCGTTGATATTCGTCACACGAGAACGGGTCGTTTCCACGACTCGTTCTTGAGTTCAACAGCTCGGCTGTGGAACGATTTGCCGGCCTCTGTGTTTCCTCCGTCCTACAACATGGTTCTCTTCAAGACCCATGTTCACTCCTTCCTCTCCTCAAAAACACCCTCCACACAGCATCTTCAAAGATGAAAGGGAAATTATTTTCTTCAGGGCCTCTTGTGTGGAGTTAATGTAAAAAAAAAAATAGGAAAGTACCGACAAAAAAATAACGTAGGCACTTTAACATTTTATCAAATATTTATGTATTGTGCGATCGGATCTGTGACTCAATATGTACCTACATTATTCTGGTTTTTTTGCTTGTTTAAAAAACTAAATGTTTTAATTGTTTTTTTGGTTTTTTTTGTTTTAAGGTTAAGTCCGCTAAGGACTCTGAAAGTCTGACATATCGAATACAAATCTCATGGCGACTACGGAACCAGCATCATTGTGAAATTTAATATAATTCTGTAAGTTTATGATACCCGAAGCTCATTATTTATAAATAACAGCAAAATGAAAAATAAACATTTTTTTAAATAGGACCATGTTTTGCATTTAACTATTTATGCAAACGATTTGGTAAAAATATGTTTTAGGTACCTAAAATATGTTTACATACCTTTTAAATAACTATTTTTTTAACAAATTATTAAGCAAGACTAAACCATTTTTCACAAGATGATTTGATTTTAAATTTGAATACCTTCTCAAGAGTTCCAACTGCTCCCGTCGGTAGTCAGTGAGTCTAAGGCATCCCCAATTTGAGTATGTTTTGAGACTAAAGGTAGTGGGAGAGGAAGGAGATGGGGAAGAGGAAGTTGAAACCTGGCTATTCAGATCTGACTACCAAAAAATTATTCATGCAATGTTTCAATTCTGAATGATGATCTTACACCAGAACAAACAAATTTTATCTTCTACTCTGGAATGTCCCGCAAATATGCTAAATATTATTTTTAATTTTTTTTTTTTTTTTACATTAACTCCACACAGGAGGCCCTGAGGAAAAAATAATTTCCCTCAGGGCCTATGTCATCTTTGAGGATGCTGTGTGGAGGGTGTTTTTGAGGAGAGGAAGGAGTGAACATGGGTCTTGAAGAGACCCATATTGTAGGAGGGAGGAAACACAGAGGCCGGCAAATCGTTCCACAGCCGAGCTGTTGAACTCAAGAACGAGTCGTAGAAACGACCCGTTCTCATGTGACTAATGTCAACCGTGTACAAATGTTGAGCGCGCGTTTGGCGTGTTTCCCGACTATGCACCGGTGCCGAGGGGATCAATGACGCTAGTTCCTCGGAGCATCTTCCATTGTAATACCGGTAGAACAAGGACAGCATTCCCACCTGGCGCCTGTGCTCTAAAGATTGCAATCCGTTAGTTAAATTAGGAGAATCTATCAAACGGACCGCCCGTTTCTGCACAGAGTCAAGGGTTTTTTTCAGGTATTTTGGGGCTCCAGACCAGAGGTGGCTGCCAAATTCAACCGTGGGGCGCACTTGCGATTTGTACAGGGCTAGCAGTTGTGTACTATTAAAGTATCTGCGTGCCCTGTACAGTATGCCCAGTTTCTGAGAGGCTAACTTAACTCTGGCCTCGATGGAGCCCCCGTACCTGAGCTGGTCACTTAGAGTTACACCAAGCATATCAATGGAAGGCCTGTTCGGGAGAATGCTTCCGTTGAAGGAGACTAGATTATCATTTCGATCCCTTTTAGACGTGATCAGACATGATTGGGTCTTTGAAACATTAAATTCGACGAGGTTATTCTTACCCCAAGAGGAAACACTCTCGAGGTAACCGTCCATTCTTTGTTTCAAAGCCTTCCGAGCCATTGGGGTTTGTGAGCCCTTTGGAGGTTTGTCAAACAAAAAGCTATCATGGACTGTACTGTCATCCGCGTAACAATGAATCGGTGCACACGACAAAAGGTCGTTGATGTATGTCTATTACATGTAATGTATGTTGATGTATGTCTATATGTAATGTATGTTGATGTATGTCTATTACATTTTCAGCCCCTTTTTGGGCATTTAATTAATAATACTAATATGGACTGTACTGTCGTCCGCGTAGCAATGAATCGGTGCACACGTCAAGAGGTCATTGATGTGCAACAAAAACAAAGTCGGAGACAGAACCGATCCCTGTGGGACGCCAGCATTTATCGAATGCGAGGAAGAGGTGAAACCATCAGCAACCGCCTGAATCGACCTCTCCCTCAAAAAGTCGGCAATCCACATACACAAGGATGCGGGAAGTCCGTAAGAAGGCAGTTTGTTGACAAGCCCTCGGTGCCAAACCCGGTCAAAGGCCTTGGAAATATCCAGTGAAACCGTTTGGGTTTCACCAAAACGTTCCAGGCACCGCCCCCAAACATGCGTCACATACGCGAGAAGATCACCGCACGAGCGGTTCCGCCGGAATCCGTATTGACGGTCGTTAATAATTTTGTTCTTCTCGAGGTATGTGAGCAGTTTGTCGTTGATCACACGTTCCATCACTTTTGACAGAACAGATGTGATCGCTATGGGGCGGTAGTTGGCCGGGTTGGCCGGTTAATTGATAAACAAAACAAACTAATAACGCGTCCTCCAGATTGTAAGTTGAAAGCCTTGTACCTCGACCACGGAGGCCGTCTAAGATTGATACCTACTAGGAGTTACTACTTACTAGGATATCTGTAACCTTACCCACCATACCTACAGATCCACAATTTTGTCCAGACCATGAAGGAAAGTCCAGAACATCCTTTCTCCATGGTCCAGACGCATAAACTTATTGTTTCACCCACATTCATAAGTCTTCTCACATAAGCTCCAATGGTTATTATGATATGATTTGCTTGATCGTGCCAACCCATTTATTTTATTTTGTAGAATTATATTTTTACAAGACATCCCAAGGGAGTCACGCCATTTTTCAAAAGAAACAAAGCATTTTTTTTGTAATAGAGGTTGAGTTATCACTTGTTACAGTGCATTTTAAAAATATAATATACAAACGTGTTTTACGAGCTTAGCTTTACGAGCGGGCTTACTATTAAACACCAGACAAACCCTAAAATATTACTACGAAAAATCTGCACATAAAAATAATGATCCTACCGAAAAAAAAATAATTGCCTTCAATTTTGCGAGGATGTTTTACTTAAGTACTATCGACATTTTATTCTAAAAATTTCTCTTTTTCCCCCTCATTTTTATACCTTCAGTGAAATGCCTTATTCATAAATAATAATAAATAAATTTGAAAGGCAAACCTTGACCTGAGATTGTATCACAGTTACGGTCACGCCATAATGGCAAGTTTGACAATGTTTTTAATTAAGTTATTACCCACATTTTCCTCTGATTTATGCCGTGCGATAAAATAGCGGCTAATGTTAAACCTTATTTTGAAAGATTTCGTAATAATTCAAAGGAAACCCTCCATTTAAACATGAATTGAATCACTATTTCCAATTTAGCAATAATTTCCAAGCTAAAATAAATACCTTAAAATAAAATACATTATCAACCAATTGATTTATAGTATTTTATTACTTTTTGATGCTTCATGGTTTTTGGCAATTAGCAATTTAAATTTCAGTTATTTTTAATTAAGTTTTATTAATCATTTCTAATAGATAAACTTTTATGGGAGATATTTGCTTCTCGAGATAGAACATTGTCAAATGCTGAGGCTTCATTTACATTACTTACAAGAAAACACCACCGGTTTCAGCCCAATCATGCCTTCGTTAGAGTATAGTTGTTACTTATGCCGAAATTTACAATGTTTTATTTCAGACACAAATATCTATTTTGTGTGTGTGTTTTTTTTAATATTTCTTGCTCATTCATAACTACCTAAGTAAAATTTGACTTCAATTTCATTTTACAACCCTGTAAAAAAAAGACAATTTGTTGACTTGATATGTTTATACAAAATTATTCATGAAAAGCTTCAAACCACTCATTGTCTGAGCAATATTCATATTAAAGTTCCTAATAGACGTAATTTAAAGTGTCATAAAATATTCCATCTTGAGTTATTTAATAACAATATTGCATACTTCAATCCACTGTCTCGAATGTGTCGTCTGTGTAATAAATACCATTGAATGTGATCATATAGATATCTACGCAAACAATCTCACATATTTCAAAAAACAAATTATCCTGACACTTCGTGGAGAACAGTTATGTAGCTGCTTTATTTTCATACCCTTTCTTTCTTTTTTCAAAAAACAAATTATCAAACTCCAGGACACTTCGTGGAGAACAGTTATGTAGCTGCTTTATTGTCATACCCTTTCTTTCTTTCTTTTTTTCTGGTTATGTATTATATTTGACACTACTATGTTTTATATTTCGTTTTGATTATCATTATTTCTGTTTTCACTACAAGCATTTCCGTCTAGTAAAAACTAAACATTGATTACTCGTGCTGTGAACATTTCTAATTGGAGTGTTAATATCTATGTACATCCCAACGGTAATTCTATTATTGTAATAATTGTTAACACTCTGTAAATGTTTCAAACAATAAATAAATAAAATATGTTCCTAGACATTTTACTATTTTTCTGTAGGTAAGCACTTTGATAAATTCTTCCGATTCTGAAAAATTTTAGAATTTTGATTATTTCCTCACTGGGTCGCCTAAAACCGTAATTATGATTAGAAAAAATACGATTTGGACGAACCAGAGACAACCAGAAAATAAAAATAGAAATTGTTTAAATTCCCGACGATAATCAAATCGAAACTTTTTCCCATTTTTTTTTATATATTAATGAGTCAGCTTTCGGTGAGTCTTTAACATACTTAATATTATGTGATTTGAGATATTTAAGGCCAAAAATATATATTTTTTTTGGTTATCATGCCGTGATACATTTCATTATTTTTTACAGAAAGTTTAGGATAGCTCTAAAGTGCACGGCAAATAATCACATCAAACAAATTTCAAATTAGCTCAATATATTATACATATTATTATTACTTACAATTTTGTAAAGATTTGAAGAAAGTTGTGAGTGGAGAGCGTCCAGTAAGAGGTTACTTTTTCACAAGAACTAAGGTAGACACTTTTATTGTAATACAAATACACCGAGGAGGGCGATTTCAATTCCAATCTAAATAATTCGATCTTTTTACGACCAATGTAAACTGTCGTTTTTATTATTTAAAATTAATGATTTCAATTTTACTCATTGTATTGTACATTAATTAGTATTAAAATCATCAAGTTGATATCTGTTAGTGTTATCCTTTTTTGTAAATGGATGTTCAAATGCGATTTAATTTTGGAAAACTTTTTAATTATTTAAACATTTCTGACAATAAAAATAATTTTTATCATTTTTTTATTATTAATTAATTTTGAAATACATTAAAACTTAATTTTATTTAACTTAGGTTTGAATTTTTCAATTTCTCGTGAGTGAAAAACAAACTTTACGATACACCAGTTCACTTTTAATTTTCGCCACAAAACTTTAACATTCTCCAATAAACTTGCAAATACACCAGTTACGGAGCAACATCAAAATGTATTTTATTCGGGTCTCCGTAAAAAAGGCGTAAAACGCCAACGCGTTCGATAAGATTACAAGATGCGTAACGCAAGGAAAAACGCGGTAAATTATTCTCGGGGAGCAGAAATCGAGAAAACGTCAAATCCGATTTCGCGAGCGGGAAATTCCGACGACTATTCGAAGTGGAATTGGCGCCGCGACGCCGGCGGTTTAAGGGTCGGACCTCGGCGGGCGTCCGTCGAACACTGAGCTACCACGACCCTTCGCGCAACAGCCTCCCGACTGGGGGCGGAGGAGGCTCGCGCACGCGTAAACAGGTGTACGACACACCTGACTTCTCCCTAAGGAGGAATTCAAATAGAGATAGTTCCGTTCGCGAGAGACGAATCGCTCCTCTAGACGCCCTAATGCCCCTAATGCCGGTTACACTTGAGCAGGGAACGGTAGCTAATTTTTTGGGATAATTTTCATTCAGTCGACTGAGGTGGTATTTTTGGTAGTCATTGAGAGAATCTCGCAGTGGTAAATACAACAATGACTTTGATTATGTATCAACATTCGTTACGCAGGTAACAAATTAATTGTATTTGGAGACTTCAATATAAATCTGCTTGACTCAACCAATACATACACATGTAAATATACGAATACAATTAGATTTAATAATTATACTATTTTGAACAAAATAAACAAAAACACGCCACACGCATCACAGAAAATACAAACACAATCATAAATCATACACTCACAGATACAAAACTATTATACTCACTAACGAACTGTGATAATTCCATATCCGATCACAATATACTACTCCTTGACGTAATTAACACGTATGTTAAAAGCACAACTTTAAAATCGTCCCAAAAATATAAACATATTAATCTTGATCATCTAAAGAATGATATCACCAAAAATATAAACATATTAATCTTGATCATCTAAAGAATGATATCACCAAAAATATAAACATATTAATCTTGTTCATCTAAAGAATGATATCACCAAAAATATAAACATATTAATCTTGATCATCTAAAGAATGATATCACCAAAAATATAAACATATTAATCTTGATCATCTAAAGAATGATATCACCAAAAATATAAACATATTAATCTTGATCATCTAAAGAATGATATCACCAAAAATATAAACATATTAATCTTGATCATCTAAAGAATGATATCACCAAAAATATAAACATATTAATCTTGATCATCTAAAGAATGATATCACCAAAAATATAAACATATTAATCTTGATCATCTAAAGAATGATATCACCAAAAATATAAACATATTAATCTTGATCATCTAAAGAATGATATCACCAAAAATATAAACATATTAATCTTGATCATCTAAAGAATGATATCACCAAAAATATAAACATATTAATCTTGATCATCTAAAGAATGATATCACCAAAAATATAAACATATTAATCTTGATCATCTAAAGAATGATATCACCAAAAATATAAACATATTAATCTTGATCATCTAAAGAATGATATCACCAAAAATATAAACATATTAATCTTGATCATCTAAAGAATGATATCACCAAAAATATAAACATATTAATCTTGATCATCTAAAGAATGATATCACCAAAAATATAAACATATTAATCTTGATCATCTAAAGAATGATATCACCAAAAATATAAACATATTAATCTTGATCATCTAAAGAATGATATCACCAAAAATATAAACATATTAATCTTGATCATCTAAAGAATGATATCACCAAAAATATAAACATATTAATCTTGATCATCTAAAGAATGATATCACCAAAAATATAAACATATTAATCTTGATCATCTAAAGAATGATATCACCAAAAATATAAACATATTAATCTTGATCATCTAAAGAATGATATCACCAAAAATATAAACATATTAATCTTGATCATCTAAAGAATGATATCACCAAAAATATAAACATATTAATCTTGATCATCTAAAGAATGATATCACCAAAAATATAAACATATTAATCTTGATCATCTAAAGAATGATATCACCAAAAATCCAATATGAATGTCAACTCGGTATTAAATTATAACAATCTTGTAAACTACCTCAAAAATAAAATTAATTCTAATAGCACCACCAAAATCAAAACAAAAAATACAAATAACCCGGACGGGATAACCAAAGACCTTATAAAATTAATCGATAAAAGAAATAAATTACAATTTTTTACGAGAAAAACTCTCTTTTTATAACTTTTGAAGGTTATTCCCATCAACGTAATATATCATTGAAGAAGAAGATAACACTTTTAAATCTAAATGAAAATATGAAAGAAAACAAGACACAGAAAAACAGAAAAAGACAATGGTCGCAACTGGGACTCGAACCCAGACCTCTCGTCTAACCGGGACGGCGCGTTTTCCAATTTCGCTATTGCCACCTTCTGTCAAACCGTCATATTTGTCAATCTCATATTTCAAATATTTTAGAATCATTAATATTATCTTCAACTAGTTCTTTTTCCATATTATAGGCAACTACTCTTTTTATTGGAAACAATCATTCAAAGAATTGGTTTGTAACCTGAATAGCGTCTCGGATAAATATATTATAATGCGGATGATATATTACGTTGATGGGAATAACCTTCAAAAGTTATAAAAAGAGAGTTTTTCTCGTAAAAAATTGAATATTCATTTAGACTTTCATAAAGTCAATAGTTCCATATGAATAAATTCGGATACATTTATCCGAGACGCTATTCAGGTTACAAACCAATTCTTTGAATGATTGTTTCCAATAAAAAGAGTAGTTGCCTATAATATGGAAAAAGAACTAGTTGAAGATAATATTAATGATTCTAAAATATTTGAAATATGAGATTGACAAATATGACGGTTTGACAGAAGGTGGCAATAGCGAAATTGGAAAACGCGCCGTCCCGGTTAGACGAGAGGTCTGGGTTCGAGTCCCAGTTGCGACCATTGTCTTTTTCTGTTTTTCTGTGTCTTGTTTTCTTTCATATTTTCATTTAGATTTAAAAGTGTTATCTTCTTCTTCAATGAAATAAATTACATCTGAAACTAAAAAAACAACCAAATAACACATTATTAAAAGCAGAATTTAAAAAAAAAAAAAATAATATCACTACAACAAAACGAAACTTAAAACAAACACACTACAATAGTCTTTTTAAAAAATGCGAAAATAACAGTAAAAAAACTTGGAACTTGATTAACAATATTCTTACGAATCAATCTTACACTTCGAGAAGTTTTTGTAATAAATTAATCATTAATGATGAAATAATCACTAACAATGTAGATATACGCGACAAATTTAACAATTTCTTTGCAACATTGGCTCCTCCTTAGCCGATAATATACATGGCAAAGTCAACACAATACAGCCAATGAAATAACGTTAGTGCATGACAGTATAAATCTTTATATCTTCAACCAACTACAGAGTTAGAAATAAGTCAAATATTAAAATCTCTAAAATCAAATGCAAGTGCTGGTTACGATTCACTCAAATGTAAAACAGTGCTAAGTCTCTCCACAGAATTGGTACCTATTTTAACAAAATTAATCAATCAATGTTTCAAATTTTTCCTGATAGCTGTAAAATTGCTAAGGTGATACCAATTCACAAAGGTGGGTCCAAAACAAATACCTCAAACTACAGACCCATCTCAATCTTGCCGATCTGGGTAGCTATTCCCGAGCAACGATCAATCGTTACTCGCCATGCGCCAGCTGCGAGCGAAAAATTCCTCGTCGTCGCGACCAACTTTTTCAAATGTTTCATATTTACGTATTCTTGAACGGCGAGCGGTCGCAAGGATGATTATATTGGTAGCCCTGTAAATGTTGTCTATGTTCCTGATGTTTTTGAGATTTCTATGGTGTAACTTTGAAATGTCAAACGTCAAACAGTGAAACGGTAAGTTTGTTGGGTCGGTTGATAATTTTCGAAATGGCCATATAACTAATAATCAAAAGCAAATGCTCATAGAACTAGTTAGTTCTGATCAACAATAATGAGCGGAAAATTAGCCATTGTAATATGTAACCTTAAAACGACTTTATAACAATATTCGACGTCTTGCGGGTGCGAAAGTTTGCGCGGGAAAACGATAATACTAGATGTTGACAGCCAATTGCATAGACACACAAATAAACAACCACTCGCTTCTCCGTTTCTACTGGTCTACCCCACTCGTTGTTGTGGCGAATGACTTTTGGCGTTTGGCGTCTAAAAATGTTCCGTCGACTGGCTCAAGAATAGCCACGTCAACCAATGTACGTACTTTCGACGGCGATTGCGAGCGACGAGGGCTTGGAGAATAACTACCCTGATCAAAAAATTTTGAGCGTGTAATTTACGAAAGATTAAACAATTTTCTGTTAAAAAAATAATTTTTATTTAAAAAACAATATGGCTTTAGGAAAAAATCGAACATACTAGGAGTAATTAATGACTTAATCAGTAAACTTAGGAGCGTCATTGATGGTGGAAATTATATTTTATCTATATTAGTGGATCTTCAAAAAGCCTTTGATACAGTTAGCCACGACATACTTCTTGAAAAACTCAAGAAAATTGGTGTAGTTGGTCCTGTTCTTAATCTATTCAAATCGTATCTTAGCAATAGAAAGCAATTCGTTAGCATTAACAATCAAAATAGCAACTACCTTCCAATAAACTATGGAGTTCCGCAGGGGTCCATATTAGGTCCACTACTTTTCCAAATTTACATCAATGATATTTCGCAATTAGATTTAAATGGTGAAATCTTTTTATATGCAGATGATACTGCAATTTTCTACTGGGGTAAAGATTTAAACATCTTACTAGAGAATGCACAAATAGACCTAGAAAAAATCAACAGTTGGTTCAAATCAAATATTTTAACAATGAACGTAAAAAAAACAGGATACATGATCTTAAGCTCTACCCGTAAAATAATTCCTCCTCATGTACCCTTAAAAATTGAAAAGAACGACCTGCAAATCCTGTAACGTTTTGAACACCGCTATCTTTGTCTTAATACTGATCTCGGCTTTCCTTATCACTGAGCTGTAGAGAGGACGCAACACACCGCTTGCCGCACTAATCTTCGATCAATTTCTCCGTCTTGCCGTCCATCGCTAGAGAATTCAACCTCGAAGTACCTGAATCTGTCTACCTGTTTCAACTGAGTCCCATTAGCGAGTATGTTGCACTGAGTTTGGTTCCTTCTTATAACCATCACCTCTGTTTTTGAGGGACTCATCTTCTTTC
Source organism: Glyphotaelius pellucidus (assembly GCA_936435175.1). Taxonomy (NCBI): domain Eukaryota; kingdom Metazoa; phylum Arthropoda; class Insecta; order Trichoptera; family Limnephilidae; genus Glyphotaelius; species Glyphotaelius pellucidus. The sequence continues at coordinate 18,657,380 of OW386548.1, forward strand.
CCGTTGGTTAATATTTAATAGGTCGAATTAGCTCAGAGGTCAGAGCACTTCCCGGCAAAGAAGAGATGTTGAGTTCAATTTTTTGATTCTATTGAATCTTTTTCTGTTTTTTTCTGTTTCACATTTTTTATTAGAGAGTCGTTAATACTGACTTCAATGATTAAATATTACAATAAGAGTTTTACTCCCACTATTTATCCCAGATTTTATTTATTGGTATGTGCTAATTTCTTTTTGATTGCTAATTTCCTTCTGAAAATGTTACTGGATAGCAGAGGCGACCCCTTCCTTAGTGCATATGTGCACTGCACTGCCAAAAATCGATATAGGGCAGAAGTATATCTTCTCATGAAGAATTCCCGCCAATTCATGATTCGAATCCGCCATGTTCGAACCCACGACGGATCTTGCTTTATATACCCCTACCAATGGGTAGCACCACCCATACAAAAAAGGTTTCAGATGGTCCACAAAACTCCAGAACATTCCACAACATTCGAGAATGTTCTAGAATGTTTCGCAATGATCTGGGATGTTACGGGATGTTTTCGAACGTTCCAAGCTATTTCCAGACATTTCACAATATTCCAGAATGTTCCGGGATGTTCTGGAATGTTGTGGAATGCTCAAAAATACTCTCGAATGTTCTGGACTGTTCTAGAAATTTCTTATATCTTCAAAAGCACGCCCTTCAGGTAAAACGGGAACCTTCTTCATGGATGGGGGATAGAGGGCTACCACCTACCATACTGTATAACTCCCTTGATCGTACCGGGACTCGTTTCTGAGTTTAAGCGCCACGCACAATGCACACTTCTTTTATAATATACTAACGATTTTCCGGCATGCCTTGCAATGCCACTTAATGAAGAAATTGTTTTTTTCCCCTGCGTGTCTTTTCCCATTCGTCCCGTTCACCTTCCGCCGCCCCTTCCCCACCCGTGTACCCTTCCCCTCACGGGTTCCCCCTCCACCATCACCGCCTTCCCTCTCCCTTATCCCACTCCCCTGTCCCGCCAATCCCCCTCCCGCGTTCCATATATTCAATCCCAGTACATTCAGTTTTCAAACAGCTCGCGTGCCACCTGTTACAATTCTTTTAATCCAATTTTCTTTTTTCATTTTATACAAATATTCATTTTTGTATATTATACAGTCAATCAAATTTGGTACCTAACACAGGTACCTATTTAAAATGCCTGTAATTCTTACTTACTTAGGTACCTCAAGTAAATTCATTAATTTAAAGAGTTATTCGAAAATTGAATTTTGATTAAACAATCGATGGTTTGCGAAATGTCTTTCTCAAATTGACAGTTTCGCAAGAGTTTTTTGTAGTGATTAAAAACTTTTCGGGTGTATTGTCATGTGCCAGAAACCTTTGCGGGGGTGGAAAGAAGATATTTTGAAAGTTTCAAACATTTCCTATGCTTAATTTATTTTTTTATAAGAATACCGCACAAGAAACCCAACTGCTCCTGTCTGGAGCCATTAAGACTATGGCATCCCCAATTGGGGTACGTTGTGAGGCTGAATGTAGTAGGGAGGGGAAGGAGATGGGGAGAGTAGAGGGCCAATTGAAGAATACCATCATCAAGGCCATGGTTGCCTGAACGGAGTCCCTGCTGGTGCCCTTTGGAGACGGGAGACGATCAAATAACTTCCATAAACGACTATTTGCATAGTTTATACAATAAAATTTACTACTTTTCCGTTTTCCTTTTACGCACACATTATCTTATTGTTATTTTATTATTGAGATTTGTTAGTATTATTATAGTAATTTTAATTATTTTGTCCATTTAATCATTTTAAAATAAGGAATACATTACCTCCAGTGGTTTTCAACCTGTGGTACGCGTACCCCTGGGGGTACGCGAAGCAAGATTGGGGGTACGCGGCTAAATCTCTGCAAGCACAGACATACTTACTTAATGTTTTTTTGCGATATATTTGTAAAGAAAATGTAAATGAAAAATTACTCTTTTGTCGTCCATTGCCTGAACAGATGATGGGTCAAGAACTATAAATACATATATTTATGAATTTATGGCATTTGTACCGATGGCGCCAAATCGATAAGCGGCTGTTATTCAGGCCAACGCTCTCTAATAAAAAACGTAACGCCAAACGAATCATGGTCACACTGTTTCATTCACAGGCAAGCACTTGCAACAAAACGCATCTCTAATGATTTGAAATTCGTGCTCTATGAATCGGTAAAAATTGTAAATTTCATCAAAGCAAGGCCCATGAATTTTAGAATTTTTGATTAGCTATGTGAAGACATGTCGAGCTTACATGTCAATGTCCTCCTACACAGGAAAGTTCGATGGCTATCGTGGGGCAAAGTACTTCAGCGTCTATTTGAACTTCGACACGAAGTGCACGTTTTTTTTTAAACCAACTCATTTCACCTCTCATCAAAAATACATGATACCACATGGCTAGAGAATTTGGCAAATATATATACATTCCAACAAATTAAAAAATTAAATTTGTCTTCTCAAGGGAGACACCATCACAGAATTTGCTGTTGGAGGTCGTATTAAGGCAATAATGCTGAAAAACATAGATTTATGGATATCTTCCATTCAAAACAAACGCTTTGAAGTATTTGAATGCCACCATAATTTGCTCAGCAATTGTTACATGAAATTGACGAAAATGTTCAAATAAATACATTAAACATTTGGCATCTCTAAAAATAACATTTCGGGAATATTTCCCAAAAATCAGCAAAGAAATGTACTGGTACGAAACCCTTTTAGAGACGACTTAACAATATCAACAAATCTACAAATAAAAGAAGTGGAAAATGTGCGAGATGTCAACCACTTTTGAGCTCAAAACTTACTTTGAAAAAAGTCTTTGTTAGGTTTCTGCCTCGAAGTTTGAAAAGATTTTTTTTTTTATATGAGCTTCACACAGGAGGCCTTGAGGTAAATAATTTTTCTCAGGGCCTATGTCATCTTTGAAGAGAAGAAAGGAAGGAGAGGAGAGTTCTGGGAAGGAAAAGGGCTAAAGTTTTAATATCCCACAATTACAGCTGTAGCTCTAAAAATATTAATACCGTTCAAAAGCACGTATTTGTGTGAAAAGGCATTTTCTTCCTATGCGTTTATTAAAAATAAATGTCGTAAACGCCTGAATGCTGAACCAGACTTGAGGCTCTACCTATGTGAAATTGAGCCAAATTTTCAAAAACTTTGCTCTGCAAAGCAAGCTCAAGGGTCACATTGTTTGATTTATTATTCGGGGTGAAATATGAGAAACTATCTTTCTATAAAATTTTTTGAGGTTAAAAAAATCATCCTCTCAATACACTTAGTGAGTTTGAACTTGTGCAAAGAGAACATAATTTTTTTTTCGTCGAAATAAAAAGATGCGTAAAAAAGAATTGTTCAATTTCGCATGTAGAATCACTGGTTAAAAATGACCGAAGTCGTGTTACACACAATATCAATTGTATTTGTGCGACATTAATGTAAATTCATGTAAAATTAGAGTATTAAAAAAATACAAATGAAACATGTCTTTCATTACACGTTTACACACGTGTACGTATTACAAGATAGATAGAGCGCAGGGGGTACACAAAATTTGTAGTTAGAGTCAAGGGGTACGCAGACTCAAAAAGGTTGAAGACCGCTGCTCTACTCCTACAAACCTTCTTCAATAAATTATTCTTAACTATACACAACTACAAGGCGATGGCTGTAGCATTCACAATGAGGCTGAGGCGGCACTTTATAATATGACACCATACAATATGTCTCTCTTCCAGATAGTTACAAAAAAGGCAGCATAATAAAAAATCAGTGTGTGCAATTCACACGCGGTAGAAGTGAAACTTCAGAAAACTAAAGTAGACGAGAGTGGAGAGATTACGAGCCACTTTTTTTTTTATCAATGTGGAGGATTATATGCAAGAATTGAAAGAGATGGGATTGGGCGAGAAATTGAGTAATCTGATAGCATGTTGCCTATCGTATGCCGATGATGCTTTGCCGATTTCCAACAAGGATGAACGAAGTATGTATGAAGAAAGAGTTAATTATGACCGTAGGTAAGTCTAAAATCGTGGTGTTTGAAAAATAGAGTACGAAAACAATGTGCACCATAGTTGTGAACGATGAATACATGAAGCAGGTGGATGAATTTCTTCATTTGGGAAGTATGCTTACGGGAGGGAAGACTGATAGAGATATTGTAAAAAGGGTAAATGTAGGTAACTCCACTAACGGAGGATAGAACTCAATTGGCGCCAACAAAAAACTGTCCAAAAAAACGAAGCTTGCCGTTCATAATATAGGGATGGTACCTACCCTGATGTATGGCAGTGAGGCGTGGAACTGGCAGAGGGAGGAAGAGAAAGGAAAGTAGAACGAATGCTGTAGAATTGAGATCCCTGAGGCGTGGGTGTGGTAAAACCATGTACGATCTTGGGAGAAACGTGGAGATCCGCGAAGAATAAATGGCTTTAGCCGTGTTTAGTGAGCAGATCTGAATAGCCAGGTCCTTCCCTGATCTGAATGGCTATTAGCTTCCAATGCGATGGTGGAGAAGTACTCTGAAAGAGTGCACTCATCTCTCTAGGGGTGACCGGACAACTCGGAATGAAACCAACTCAGAACCATCTCACATAAGCCATTTAGAGTAATAAAAAAATAGGTTCAATAGGTTACGTTAGGTTAGGGATATCGGCTAATATAAAATTATTTTTTTCATGGCTTTTAATGACTTTTCAAGAAGGTGTTGAGTTGACTTTATAATCAGTTGCCATGGAACCCCCTCCAGGAATGTACCTCGGTAGGTTGGAGAATAGGTGTTTAATTTTAAAAGATATGTACAATCGATTTTGGTAAAAAAGCTTTATTGTTCATGTTTTGCTCCGCCTCTCGATTAATACGGAATATGTTCTATTTAAGCAGTTAGATTTAGCTTTATTATTACGAAAAGTAAGTATTTATGTCCGGGGAGACGAAAAAAATTGCAAATTTTATTTAAATTTATTCATTTACGCGATAAGCGAATTGTACTACGACATAGTCATATTAAATTACAACTCAAGAACGGGTTTTTTTCGACTCGTTCTTGAGTTCAACAGCTCGGCTATAGAACGATTTGCCGACCTCTGTGTTTCCTCCCTCCTACATCATGGGTCTCTTCAAGACCAATGTTCATTCCTTTTCAATCTTAGTTACTTTGTACCGGTGACTATCACTCGATGACAGTGGATCCGAGGAACAGGCTATTTTTGAAACCAATTCCTATTGGAATAAAATGGTCAAACACAAATACTAACTGGGCGAAGCCGAACCAAAAGCCGCCCGCAGGGCTGCCAGTTATATATTATCCCCGAATCCTTGAAGGGCCTTTCTGCGTCGTTTTTATGTTGGAGTCAAAATGATATTTGCCTCCGTTTTGTATACCGTGTTCTGTTTATATAGGCGATATTCAAATATTATTCCACACCCGATACCGGAAAATGTTACGTTTCGATATTTTGGAGTACTGTTTTCTGCTTTGTTTGTTCACTGGAAAAGGGTTGAGCTTTATTAAAATGTTAGTTTTATGATGAATAAATGTTGAGAAGTTTTCACGTTTTAAAATTAGTGCGATAAAAAATGCAAAAATTAGCTAACTGCCCCCCTAGCACAGTCGATCCACAAGTGGAACGTTCGCGCGGCCCGTTTCGGCCTGTTTCATACAAATCTTAATTTTGGATTTGCGATGAAAATACCCAACCAAACTGAAAAATTGTTACAAGGTATATTAAATATTTAGTACGGATGTGAACTACTTTATTTATAAGGCAAAAATAAAAAAAAAGTATAGTCCTTGTAGATTTCAGTATTTCATGATTTTAGAGGCACGTTTAGCAAATATTTGTGAGTAAATAAAAAATATTAAAAAAAAATTTCAATACATTTAGTTTTGAAATATGATGCAAACTAAAACTTAGTTAATAAAGCATTATTGGGGTAGTAATTTTAATACATAAACGACAAACTTGATTAAAAATGATTTCTTTTATTAATTTTTTATTTTATATTTCACTATAATATTTTAATGATAATTACATTACAATTAATTTTTTCATTTTTTCATTTATTCACAAATAATGGCCCAAGTTGCTCTAAAATCGTGGAACATTAAAATCTTTAATGGAATATATCTTATAATTTAAAGTAAAAATAAATAAAGTAGCTCACATCCGTACGGTATTAAATATACCTTTTAATTGGAAAAATAATTTTTCAGTTTTATTGGGTATTTTGATCTCAAATCCAAAATTAAGATTTGTATGAAACTGGCCGCGCAAACGTTCCACAACTTTCGATAACTTCTCATCGTTCCCTAGAACAACTGCAGATCGATGACGTACACACAACAGTTGACGTCGAATATAATAAGAGTACTTAGTCATTGTGAACTGTTATTTATTCGTAGGCGATCTGAAGTTATGCTAGGAAACGATGAGAAGTTACCGAAAGTTATCTTATCAATATTTGTCGATCGACCATGCTAAGAGGCCTGATGAAGGAACGGTGCTTCCGACGCCAGTCGGAAAAAACACTCTCCTTTATTTTATTTTTTCTTAACTAACTAACTAACTAACTAACCATCACGCCGTTTCCCCGCAGGGGTAGGCAGAGAGGACGGACCGCCAAACAACTCAACTTATTTTTTCTTAGTAAATATTATTAAGTGATTCATGATTCCCGATAACCCGCGTCCATTATATTGTGCTTTCGTAACAGTCAGATAATAATAGCCTTGAACAACAGCTGTCGCAGCTCGCAGCAACAAAAACTAAAATATTTGCAACACTTAAGAGGAACGTATGTGCGGCCCATTTCGGCAAGCTTCATACAAATCTTAAATTTGGATTTGAGATCAAAATACCAAACCAAACTGAAAAATTATTTTTGTAATCACAAGGTGTATTAAATATCTAGCACGGATGTGAGCTACTTTATTTATTTTAGCTTTAAATTATAAGATATAGGCCATTAAATATTTTGGAGGCAACTTGGGCAATTATTTGTGAGTTAATGAAAAACATTAAAAAAATTATTTTACCATGTTTATTTTACGAATACAATGAAAAATAAAATTAAAATAAAACATCGTTAAAAATGCATTTTTTGGGAAGTAATTTTAATGAAAAATAAACGACAAATTTTTGTTCCGCCGTAAATAGGTAATTTGTATTTTAATTTTTATACCTATCAAAATGATTTTTTTTCTTGATTTTTATTTTTCATTTTATGTATCATTATATTTTTATGATAAATAAAGTAAAATTATTTATATTTTATTTTTCATTTACTCACAAATAATTGCCCAATTTGCCTCTGAAATCATGAAACACTAAAAAAATTAATGGCCTGTATCTTATAATTTAAAACAAAAATAAATAAAGTAGCTCACATCCGTACTCTATATATCAAATATTATTTGATATACCTTTTGATAACAAAAATAACTTTTCAGTTTGGTTATGTATTTTGATATCAAAACCAAATTTAAGATTTGTATGAAACGGGCCAAAAGCGGCCGAAAAGGGCCGCGCAAACGTTCCCTTAACAATAAATATTTGATTTCCTTTATTTTGTGAATTGAAAACTTCTTTAGCACCATTGTGATTTGAAGCTCGATGAAACAAAAAATAGCCACACTAAAAAGAGATAAACGCATACATCTATAGGATTTAGCCTGCGAGAGAATGAAATAGTATAATCCCCACTATTGCCTACTTTATTTTTCTGTAGATTTCACTTCTACCGCGCATGAATTGCACACTTTGATTTTTTTGAACCATCTAACACAAATCTCAGTTCTTGCATGTTTGAAACAGATTATTATCTTTGGTATTTTTGTAAAGCTTGTACATACCTATTTAATTCTTCTATTTGATATAATTTTAAAAAGACCCGTTGCTTGTGAAGTGGTGTACTGTGTGACTAAAAAATAACGATTATTTATCTTTTCAACGCTTGACGTTTGCTGCAAATTCAAAATTAAAAAAAAAAGAAACTGAAAAAGTTTAAAAAAAAAATTGTCTTGAGATCATTATGAAATTTCTTTTGACAATTTGTATAATTACTTATTTGAAAAAAAAAATACGTTAAATAATTGAATTTAATTAGGTATGATGTTATACATTTAAGGGGACCCGGTGGTCTAGAATTTTTAAAAAAAATCAATATTTCGAAAGTATAATCCTTAAAAAATATACTGTAAAATTTTTGTAATGGTATTGACTATTTTTAAAGTTCTACAGCCCATTTAGCAGGTCGGCGCAAAAGCAGGTAAAAGAGCCGGGCGAAACTTCAAACCCATTTATTTCAAAACTACTTTTTTCTGCATGGTGTGAAGCAAAAAAGAACTACTCGGCCGATTCGTCTCAAATTTTACTACGTTATTCCGTACACAAGTACCTATCGCAGGAACTAAAACAAAGTTTTTACGTTGAATACTTCTTATTTTTTACATCCAAAATATAATGAAAAAACAGTCTGTTTTCTGTATTTAAATTTCAACAACGCGCCATTTTGTTAATTTTCTATTTATTTTTTATTCTAGTTCCTGCGATAACTACACTCATACTGACCAGTTTTTTTTGTTTTTGTTTACGGATAAGTGAAAGAGCCAAAACTGGACCCACCACCAAGTTCCGTATTTATGAGGAGGGCAACTTCAGCGTTGTTCTTAGAATTTTTATTTTTTTTAATAACAATATTTTTGTATACTATTAAAGACATTTAATATATCTATAAAGTTTTTAAAGGCATTGTTCACTGTTTTTATTTTTTTTTTAAATCCTAAAAACTCGAATTTATGGGGGCTAGACCACCGGGTCCCCTTAAGTACCACTAACGAATCTTATGATTACGGAGGAAATTTTGATTTTGATGAATTAAAGAGAAAATTAGAAACACACTTTTTCACCGACAATCTGCTACTGTTCACAGAACCATTAGTTTTAAAGTAGATTTTAAAAAAGTAAAATAACTGATGGTTATAAAATGTTAATTATCAAATGTTATAAAAATTTAATCTTTAAAGCTTTTAAAATGTTAATTTTTAAATGTTACTTTTTAAATGCTAAATTTTAAATGTTAATTTTTATATCTAAACTAATGAGTTCCCGGCATGCGTTGCTATGCCACTTAAAAACGAAATCGTTTTTCCCTGCGTGTCCTTTCCATTTTTCCCCTTCCACCTCCCCTTCCTCTCCTGCGTCCCCTCCCTCTCACGCGTTCCCACTCCGCCTTATCCGCCTTCCCTCTCCCCCCTCCCGCCAACCCCCTCCCGCGATCCCCTGCCCCCTCCCGCTTTCAATATATTCAGTCCCGGTACATTCAGATTTTCAAACAGCTAGCGTGCCACGTATTGCATTTTTTTTTACAAATTTTCTCTCATATTTGGTACCTAACATAGGTACCTATTTAAAATAAATATAAATTTTGATGAGCTTCAAAGTATTCGATTTTGGTTAGTACCAAAGGTGAGAATAAATTCATTAACTTAAACATTTTCGAAAATTGAATTTAAATTTAACAATCGATGGTTTGCAAATGTCATTCTCAAATTGTGGCAGTTTTCTAAGAGTTTTGGTAATGATTAAAAAAAAATTTCAGAATTTTTTTTTTTTATTATTACAAATTTTTAAATCAATCTTTCTTTCTCATCATAGATGATGTAATGGTTTCTAATTATTAAGAATATATTACCTTTTTCTTGAATGATAGATACAAAATCTGTTAAATATTGTATGCCTCTGTAAATATAAAATGTTGTTGTGGTTTTTTTTTTCATTTATTTATTTACATTAACTGTAAAGTAGGTTGCACCAACCAGTTCATTGGGATTTGGTTGTCTCTATTTGCTTTCTTCTTTACAATTTTAAATATTATAAATATGTTTTTTTATTTCAAATGGTAATGGATGTATATTGAGGTAGAACCTGCAGACAAGCAGCCATGTGGCAGCTTCGCGGGACTACCTATTTTATTGCCAATTCTATTTGTATTTTGTTAAGTATGTTTTTGTTAGAAATAATAAAAAAAAATAAAAACAGCGTATTGTCATGTGGTTGTAATAATCCAGAAACTTTCGCGAGGACCGAAAGAAGGTATTTTGATACTACAAAACATCCACATGTATACATAGATAGAAACAAACATATTTTAATATATGTATGTATAAAACATACTATTTTTAAAAAGCTGTACACAGGTACCCAATGCATTGCGGTCCGCGAACGCTACCTACCGTACGCGGGTGAAGCGGCTTGACTTTGATGTATCTTGACTCAGGCTCCCACATTTATTGCATTATTTTTGTATCCTTATAATTCCTCAGATTCGGTATTGCGTCATCTACCAAATCCTGTTGAAATAAAAACTCTAACAAAATCAAGGATGGGTAGGCAAAAGAAACAAAAACTTCTATGCGCTTATTTTATTTTTTTAAATTGAATACAAATATAAAAACTGGTAAAATTATTATTAATAACATTCAAAAAAAAATTCCAATCACACTACATCGTATATATTATCGTAAATTTATTTTTTACTTAATTAAGTATTAATTTTTTCGTCGTTATTTTTTAGATTAGACTAAAAAGCGTGATGTTTTGCCTTTTTAACACTGTTTAAAATATAATTCTCACTCTGATAGTAATGGGGTTACAGCGATTTATACGAGACGCATGTGAGCTGGGACAAATCTGGTCTCCTGCCATTCAAAGGGTCACTGGTTTAAGAATCATGAGCGAAAAAGGAATAACAATAAAATAAATTATCAACTTCTTTCATTTAACAGAAACAAAAATACCTCACATAAAAAATACTGAATAAAGCAAAATACAAAAGTAAATAAATAAGCCGATGGACGCTTTTAATATGCCATGTCGTCACCGCACAAATCATACGTTCTTTATCACAACAATGTTGCATCTCTTTCTTACACACTAGATAATAGTGAGACGATGTAGGTATGTCTGCTTCCCCCATAGAAAAAATGCAATCATTATCATGCATCTCCCTCACGTGTAGTAAATAAAATGGCCGTCGCCGTGGGAATATTAACCCTTCAAAATTTTGGCGTATTTTTCAGATGATCAAAATATTTCCGCTTTTCAATAAAATGCAAATAAATGGAATATTTCTAAACAAAAAGCGCCCATTCGAATACAAAGAGAAAAAATCAGAAACAAGACAAATTACCTACTTAGGGGCCATCCATAAATTATGTCACACCTTAAGGGGGGGAGGGGTATAGAGAAGTGGGACATAGTGAGACAAGGGGTACGGGGGGGTCATCAGCTCTGTGACGTCACAAGTAAAAATCTAAATTATTAAAACGCAAAACTAAAAAAAAGTCACACTAGGGGGGAGGGGGTCTCACAAATGTGACGATGAGTGACAGGGACGGGGGGGGTCAAAAAATCATGAAATTCGTGTGACGTAATTTATGGATGGCCCCTTATTAGAATTTTTTTTTTAATTTATTGTAATTTTAAAAATATGGCTAACATAAATATATCTATATTTTACAAAATATTATATTAAAGGTAGTATTTAAAACTAAAAAGTTAGTAGGCGGCTGGCGGAGGCAAAAACATTGGGAATGTATGGCGAGCGATGTGCTGAAATAGGCCAAAACCAAATAATCTTTTATAGCTAAATCTGTTGGCCCCATAAAACAAATCAGACCGGTCACGTAACGATAGTTTAATTATTTTGCGTTTAATAATTAGCGGCTGTGGAATTTTCATTTTGCCTCCGCATTCCGCCTCCTACGTAATAAGATAGGTATGTCAAATGGACATAGTTATAATATATTCGTAAGAACTATAACAGCACAGAATCACAAATTATTCAATCAAAAAATAGGGTAACTGTGTAATTTATCATTTCCCAAATGCCAGTAAAGGTGAATTCTTGAATTATTTTGATCACCGGTGTACAAATTATTTAATTTTATTTAATCAAATTATTTATTTAGGCTATTTTTTGCTTTCGGAACAACTCATACAGGTCTCATGGAAATAATTAAAAAGTACACCTTTCTGAATACATTTTGCGATCATAGTTTGAAAATAAAAATAAGAAACTTTTCTTGGTAAAAATAGGAATGTTTTATTAATTATTTATAATCGTTACATAATTGTTTTATAATCGTTAAAGGATAACGACTTTAAAACATTCATCTAATAAAATAAATGAGTTTTTTTTATTTTTATTTCATTATTAGTAATTTTACTTAGAAAAATGTAAGGTGAGGCATTTTCAAAACTAACTTATGTTTAGAATAGAAAATAATTATTTCTAAAATTAGATGATTAATTTAAATTGTGAAATTTCAATGCGTATTTCATCACCTTTCAACAACAGTTTTTTTGGTTTCGGATGTGTTAAGAAACATTCTTTGAATTTTATTGCAAAGCGAAAATTTTTTCACAAAATAGGCTAAAACAAAATATAGTACAGTTTTAGAATTTGTTATATGCGTTAGGTACCTACCCCAGATTTTAATTACGTAGGTAAATTTTTGGGATTGGTGGCCACGGCTATTACGAATAATTTTTAGAAAAAAACTTTAGATTTGCCTTAATCACTATAAAAGGAAACTTATTGCATCACGGCTGGCGGAAAATAATGCATTTTAATTTTCAATATCGTTAAATAAAATTTCACTTCGCGAATCGATCTACAACAGCCCTCCCGTTGCCGGTTGCCGCCCGCCATTTTGTCATTGTTGGTATCCCTGACCTCACAACTAAATACGATTGTAGGCAACTTCGCGTGATACATGGGTTTGTGTAGCGGGCTTGTGTATGTTATCTTTACTTTAAAAAACAGCCTACGTTTTTGAATGGTTTGTTTGGCTACGCAAAGTTTGTGTAGCGGGCTTGTGTATGTTATCTTTACTTTAAAAAACAGCCTACGTTTTTAAATGGTTTATTTGGCTACGCAGGGTTTGTGTAGCGGGCTTGTGTATATTATCTTTATTTTAAAAAACATCCCAGGATTTGAATGGTTTTCCTCCATTCCAGTACCTACGCGCTTCCAGTACCTACGCGCCTTATTATTTATCCCGCGAAGTCGACTACAATCGTTTGTGTGAAGTCAAGGATACCAACAACACAACAGTTGACAGAATGGCGAGCGGCAGCGGGCGGGCTGTCGTAGATCGATTCGCGAAGTGAAATTTTATTTAACGATATTGAAAATTAAAATGCATTATTTTCCGCCAGCCGTGATGCAATAAGTTTCCTTTTATAGTGATTAAGGCAAATCTAAAGTTTTTTTCTAAAAATTATTCGTAATAGCCGTGGCCACCAATCCCAAAAAATTACCAGCACTCACTGCAAAACAAAGCTCATTCTATTTCGTTCAACGCTAAGCGTCCATTTCTTAATTTTATTCACTACACATGTTTCACAGTCAATAATTAATCCCACTGTTTCTCCGGATAGCTTAGTGCAGGGGTAGATCACTGGTCAGCAATTTCGGCTCCAATTTAACTTTCATTCCGCCATCACTGTGAGATGAAGCCGCCGAACGAACTTTGTCTCGAACAGCATGCTCTTTAAAACTCTCTATCATATGATAACATTTATTGTTTCCACAACATCTTGACTCTTTTCACTTGAAAGTTTTCCGACCCCCGGTGTAGGGAGCCGGCGATTCCAAATGTATTTATGAAACCTTGCGCAAATGTTGATCCTTGGAGGGCACTGTATGGTCAAGCAGCCGAGAAGCCAAAGTATGAAAAATAACACGATAACAGCAAGGCAAACAATAGACAGAACAGTCAACAGTGGATCCAATTGTGCTGATGGCCCGGATGGCACCAACGGCTCCAGAGGCCCTCTTGGCACAGATGTCTCGGATGGCCCCAATGGATCCTCGGTGGTCTCTTTAGCAGAACTCTCCTTCACTGTTAAATGTACAATGTCCTCTTCAGGGGGTACAAAGTGTTGTGGAAGACGGCATACGCATTCAGTAGGGTCACGAATTTTAGCTTCAACCGTAGTTTCACTATCATCAGCAGTGTCTTTTAATGTAACAGGGAAGATTTTGTACGTAAATTTTTTAGTAACGCACTGTTCATCGTAATTTAGGCAACCACAGCTTCCATTGCAAACATGTAAATCAAGCGTATTAGGAAAAGGCTTTTGGGAACTGGACATATTAAGAAACTTTTTGGTATCCATCTTGAATTTAATAGAAGGATATGTTTTATCAGCAAATATTGCCCGCGCGGTAATGCCAGCAAAACACACAAACACCGCCACGGCCACAGTCACTATATTTTTATATTTCATGTTGGAAAAATATTAGACCAGAACACCGAAGAATTTGCAAAGTGACTTGCAAGACACGACCCGACGCTAAGGACTCGTCGAACTAACTGAAACTAAAGTTCTAAACTCAACTCCACTACGGGTACGAACGAAGATAGATCTGTAGCGACATCTCTAGATCCAGAATAAAAAAAACGTTTGATGTTTTTCAGATGATTGCAGCGACATCTAGCGAAAAGATCGAATAAGCGATTTCCTAGCTTCTTTAGTATTTCTTCCATACTATCTGAAGTCTGAAGGAACCACACCGGAAAGCTTGGCGAACAGCGGTCTTTTCCGCATTCGTATTCGATCCCTTTCCACTTATTTCCGTTCATTTCGTGAATTGAGTCCATAAGCCATACTTCCAAGTATGTGTGATTGTGACGCACCATAAGTATTGCGTAGACGGCGCTACCAGAAACATACTAAATAATAAATATACTAAATATATAAACCTCGACATTTTTTCATGTGATATCAAGTGATTAGCGACAAAGACTAAAATATTATTCTTTTTTATTCTTGTAAGCAAAAAAACGATACAAAAGAAGATTTTGGTGTCACCCACAAAACGAAATAAATTATAATTGTAGGGCATTCATCACCGTCAAGGAAATACATGAGAATAATGTCAAATGTCAGTTTTTTTTCTAACCTAAATTTATGCCTTCTCCGCTAAATCCTTTCTTACGTGTTCCGGTAAATTATAGTATTAATTAATTAATCCCGGATGTTTTCCGACCTTCGATTTCCGTCAAACGAGTGATGCGAATCTAATTCGCGTAACGCGCGATAATCACTGTGGTCGTCACATTCACGTCAGCAGCGTGCAACTTATGTCCAACCCGTAGTCGACGCGTGGCGTCGTGTAAGGCCCTCCGTTCATGGAGATACTTACAAACTACGTGATTGTGACACAACCACAAGTACCCTGCAGATGTACCACTTTTTAAAGCTGGTTTCCGTACACGGCACTACCCGAATTATACTGAACTTGATCATTTTTCACGTGCAGCCGTGGAGTTAACACGATGTCGAACGATGTCAAATGACTTTTTTTCCAACATTAATCTATGCCTTCTTCACTAAATCCTTTCTTGCGTATTCTGGTAATGTAAAGTTATGTAAACACGCATTTTTATTCACTTCCAGAACAAATCTAACATTACTTTCATGTTCAGACGCCATTTCTGTCAAACGTCAAACGAAAGTAGCAGACACGAATGCTACAACGCGTAGCGCGCTACCAGCACCGTCGTTAGCGCGCTACCGACTTCAACCTGACATCCGTCGCGCAGCGCCGTGTACGAACACCAGCAAAATTGTATGGCGGGTACCCACGAGCGGTGTGCGTGCTACGCGCATCAGGCTCGAATAGTTTGTAAGTAGCTCCATGTACGGAGGCGCTAATAATATTCAGGAGCAACGTGTATGATACGCGCACGAAACTCGGGTCCTTGTAAGTATCTACATTTACGAATTACTTAAGAGGAACGTATGCGCGGCCCAATTCGGCCGGTTTCATACACATCTTAATTCCGGATTTGAGATCAAAATACCAAACCAAGCTGAAAAATTATTTTTGTAGTCATAAGGTTTATCAAATATCTAGTACGGATGTGAGCTACTTTATTTATTTTTGCATTATATAATAAGATATAGGCCATTAAAGATTTTAATGTTTCGTGGTTTTAGAGGCAGTTTGGGCAATTATTTGTGAGTAAATGAAAAACCATAAAAAAAATAATTTTGCTATATTTCTCATAAAAGTATGATGAAAGATAAAATAAAAAAATTAACACTCTTAATAATGCATTCTTTGGGTAGTAATTTACATATATAAACAACAAATTTTTGTTCCGCCGTAAATAGGTAATTTGTATTTTAACTTTACACCCATCAAAATAATTTTATTTTAAATTTTTATTTTTTATTTTATTTTTCATTATATTTTCATGATAAATATACGAAAACTAATTTTTTATTGTTTTTCATTTACTCACAAATAATTGCCCAAGTTGCCTCTAAAATCATGAAACACTAAAATCTTTAATGGCCTGTATCTTATAATTTAAAGCAAAAATAAATAAAGTAGCTCACATCCGTACTAGATATTTGATAGAATTTTTGATTACAAAAATTATTTTTCATTTTGGTAGGGTATTTTGATCTCAAATCCGGAATTAAGATTTGTATGAAACCGGCCGAAATGGGCTCCGCATACGTTCCTCTTAATGTAAGTACCCACGCTCGTTCATACTCGGTGATTTTACGCTCATTCGAATATATCTCAACGTGTGTACCGTCTTGCACGATGCGTTTTTATTGACTGTATCTATGTATTTTACGAATTTAGCGAGAATGTGAATGCCACGAGCATAGTTCCAAGCTAACATGTTCGATCGAGCTAAACCGTCGAGCATGAATATATATGCACATAGAATGTGCATAGAATTATATTATTATTTTTATAAAACATATTTTTATAGAAAGACAAACATCCCGTGTTACGAATAACCTGAAAATATTTAAAAATCTCCTACCACCATATTTATAAGCGCACGATGTTTTTTGTATAATTGTGGTGGACTTACCCAGCCGAATAATAGAACTCAAGCCTGGGTGGGAGCCCGGCGCATTTGGTAACTCAGCTACTGACCAAACAAAGTTTCAAGTAGTTTTGCAAATGTCATCAGAAATATATATACATTCTTTTTTCTCAATAATAAATATATATCAAAATTTTTATTATTAAGTAGAAATCGTGTCGTAGGGGCCTAATAATTCAGTACAAAAACGGAGATTTATGTAGCCAAAAGGTAACGGTACGCTGGAACCGAAAATGGCTCTTATCATTTTTGTCATTTTTGGTTCGGAAAGCACACAACTAGAGAGCAGCTTCAAAATCAGTGAATTCAAGACTCAAAGTGCAAAAGAGTCCCACGAAATCATAACAGACAAATTCTCCGGTATAAAAATACTCCACCAATATACGGTTTTTGAAAGTTTTTAAATTTTTATTTTTTTACGGTGGTGGTTTTTCGAACTTTCAACCACTATGGACTATTAGGCAATTTTAAAAGGACTTTTATTATTATAAATTTGCTTAATAAAATGGGCACGCGACAGCGGTGAGGGGCACCGCGGCAGGTTTTGTGAGTAATTCGGCGTCGAAAGGCTCGCCAGACCGATGGGTACACTCGGAACCCTCAAATTTTTTTTTTTATCATTTTCACTTATTTTTTGAAAATAAAGCATTCTTTGTTTTTAAAACCATAATGAAATAAAAATAATAATTAAGATAATAAAAATAATTTTAAAATGTTAAAAATACTTTAAAAAATCGTACACAAAAACCTGCCAGGCTGCTGGTCGGCAGACCAAGAAATTCTTCAATGGGATGATCTAGACTACAGTTATTCGTTGGTTTCATTCGTGTACTCGATGACGTAAAATTTACTATTTTTTATCCCACTTTGACGCCGGCTGCCTACGAACGTGCCAGGCTGCCGGTTGGCAGATGAGTCGGTCCATTCGGAATGGGCTCTTGAACTCGGGTCCTTTGCAGGAAGCGGTTCCTACTCCCACTCCTTTTTCAAATCGACCTCTCTCAAGGTACTGACACACTTGCTTATTGGTACTGACACACTTGCTTATTAACAAGCCGGCTTATGAGCATGCTCATTAATGAGTATGCTCATGTCAAATAGTCAACTGTACACATTTGCTCATTAATGAGCAGGCTTGGTTTGAGCTTTCTCGTGAATGAGCGTGCTCAAAGCCAACATTTGAACACACATACTCTTTAATGAGCATGCTCATGTCAAATAATAAATGTCATCGTATAGTGTCAGTTCCGTTCGCCCAGAACTAAACAATCATTTGTTAGTAGAAATGCGAGAAGAAGATATCAACGGATATAAAAATCATTTATGAATGCTTCCGCAGAAATTTGACGAGCTACTCTCTAAAATTGAAAGCGTGATATAAAAACGAGATACTCATTCGCGGAATGTTATTCCGCATATGAGTTCCTATATTCTAAAGACGTCAACAAATTCGAAAATGTCTTAATTATCATTATGTCAGCAACAGCTCTGGAGACTCTAGATGGCTGATGGCTATCGGTGTAGTCTTCCTCATCCACTCCACACAGCCGCACACTCCTCAATTGCATTCGGTTTATTTTTATTGGAACTAATAATAACAAGAGATGAAACATACATGAAACACTAATGGTGATGACACACATGCCCATAAATGAGCATGCTCATTATCCCTTCCACCCAACAACAACAATCCATTCCAATCAACAGCCGGTTGATTTGTGAGCATGCCCATCTGGGCGTAACAGCGTTACTGGGTAACATTTGCTCATTAGTTGCAAGAGAGCATGCAACTAATGAGCATGTGTCCGTAGCTTACTAGATTTATTTATAACATTTATTACACAAATTCTGCAACTAAGAACAACCACAATTATGTATTCCTCTTTTTTTTACATGAACTCCACACAGGAGGCCCTTAGGAAAATAATTTCCCTCAGGGCCTATGTCATTTTTGGGGAAGCTGTGTGGAGGGTTTTTTAAGGAAAGGAAGGAGAGGGGAGTTCTGGGAAGGAAGAGGGTTAAAGGGGTGGGTAGGAATCTGGGGTTCAGTGGTCATCCGCCTCCAAGACCTAGACAAACCTCGCCCCATGGAACCCGGGCACCCCTGCTAAATCACCAAACGTAGCGATCACCACTTTGGGTGACCTATGGCAGAGGTGTTGGTTATCCAATAAAGGTTCCTGGGGCGGCGGTACCCATTCCCGCCTCCCAAATGTCCCTCATTGCCCGGAATACTAATGGATGAAAATAATTATGCAGAGTCTTCAATTTATAATCAAGGGGTGGTCCGACACTCTTGCAGGGAACCTGCTTGCACAATGCGAGTGTAGCAACACTGTGCCACCTAAAGTTTAAGTGTAGACTTACTTCGTTTGTGCGAAAGCACTCTGAAACCATACATGATTTTACTTCAAAGGCAAGCCTGAATTTCACTAAGCAAATACAAAATATTGTTACTGAGGCAGTACAGTTGTACATTTTTTACTATTCCTGTGTAAAAGTCCCTATTAGGGCGTTATATATTTAGCAGAGATTATATATTTTATCGTCATCTCTGTGTTGTTCAAGGGAACCAGTCTGATGAGAGCACTCTTTTCTCTCTTCCTCATATTTCGCTTTATGCTTAGTTCACACTGAGCTATATATCTATACAAATAGGTATCTCCACGCTGATTCGCATCATCACCCCGCTCAGAAGAGAGGTCTCATCCATACTTTGGTAACCCGAGCGACCAGAATATGTGAGGAGCCAAAACTCGGATTAGAACTGACCAAACTCACCGATGCACTGGAGCGTAACGGCTACCCAGCAAGGCAGACAAGGCAAATCATAAGAACCAAATCAGCACGAAACGAAGACAGGGGTGAACAAGAGTCAAAGGCTGCGCTTTCCTGCCTTACGTCCATAATGTAACAGACAGAATTGCCAGGCTGTTGAGAAAAGAGAACATCAAGACGGTCTTCGGAACCACAACAAAAATCCAAGACCTACTGAGGTCGGCAAAGACTAAGTTTCCTCTGGAAACAGATGGAGTATATAAACTCAGCTGTTCCGGATGTGACAAGGTCTATGTAGGCCAGACAGAGCTTGTAAACTTGGCCACCCTGACAAATCGGCAATCGCCGAGCACTTAATCGAAACCGGCCATTACTTTGGATTTGTTCCTGAAGTCCTGGGAAGACCCAAAACTTACAGAGCACGCCTAATTACGGAGGCAATTGAAATCCATAAAAACCCCATCAATATTAACAGAGACGACGGAGCTAAGCTCAATAGTTCTTGGTATCCAGTAATTGACGGCTACATCAAAGCTAAACGCAAAAAACCATGCTGAATTTTTTCTAACACCAGCTCGTAGAGAAATGGAGCTGGCAGCACGGTATCGCTTCGACACACATAAGTAAACACTCTCACCAATATCATTTACTCATCTGCCCTGATGATGGACACTGTAACGCTGTCCGAAACGTTGGCTAAAGAAAGAGGTAGCGAAACACGGCATAACACCCCAAAAACAATAACAAAAAAAAAGCCCTGTTTTTTATTGTGTGTAATACCTACTCCGCGTATCTCTTTCGTCCTTCATACATATTTTAAGGTACGTAATGATCTATCTCGTTGTATTAAATACGTATTTTTTTTTAAAGACCGATACTAGTTCGTAAATACCAATACCGATAGGGGGCACCACAGGCATCAAGTAGTCTTAATCCGGCCCTGATGCGGTGTAGTAAGCTAAGGAACAATATTTTTTGGTTGTCCCTCTCTAAATAAATATCCTCTCTTCTATCAAGAGTTATCTAAAATTACTTCCCCTCCATTCAATACTCATCTCTTCTAAGTCTGAACTCGACTCCAATCTTCCATATAATTCTGAAATTTGCACATTTAAATAATATTTATATAAATTCACCTTTCCTTTCTAGTAATTTGAAATGATGGCCTAGAAATAATTGAAAAAAAATACTCTAGCGGTAAACTTCATAACTTACATTCTAGACTCAAACCAAAAATGTAGGTTATTTTATAAAGATATTTCATTTTACTTCCACACGGTGGCAGCACTCACCACATATGCGAGTGTCACGCCCATTAACTCCTGAATTATTTATGTCGAAATATCAACTGAATGACATTCATACACGGTGTTTTAATTTCATTATTTATTTTTAAAATAAATATACTTTATTTCATATCTTGAGCCGCTAGTGAAAGCTGTTTATTTGAAATTGTTATTGTGCGATTATTTTAAGCAGTGGAAATGACATTAGAGTTGTTGCACTTGAAGGCAGCGAGATATGTCTGTTCTACTCGCGCCCATTGTTTGGATATGGGAAAAGAGAGAAAGAAATGGTTCGCAGCTTGGTTTGAATAATTGCCGGCCGTATCAGCTGACAACCAAAGCAAAACACGGTCCGCTACCATCTTGTCAAATCTGCGAAACTCGGTGACCAAATAATTAGTTTAAAGTTGTACAAACCCTGTAAAATGACATAATGTGTTAGTCTTATGTGCCACCAGATTGTCGTGTTTTAGTGATTGTGATATTACTAGTGCCCTTTCTTGTCAGTCTTGCGGATTTGTTTAATATTTTGGGAATGTATTGCGTTAAATAATGACGTCATGTGTATGATTATACACGTCGTAACGCTGTCGACCAGCCTGTGAGTATTTTTCTCCTTTTCTTTAAACTAATTCTGTATAAAAGCATGTAATTATGTCTCCTACAACAGTACTGATAAATCGACATTTTCATTCATGACTTGTTAAACAATCGGTTATGTGTTTTCACAGCGTTCTGTGTACATAAAACTCATACAAGTCAGAACTTCATAGATATGTTTTCCATTTGTGAAATGCCCTTGAAAACAATGCAGCGAAATATCTTTGTTGCGAAGTCAATTATGACTTGTGATCATAACTGAACAGGGTTTATTTTGTCACTCACTCACTGAGGCAACTTTCTAGAATGTTTCCACCAGATTAAAAATGTTCGCAACATAACATTTAACACTTCTTTCAGTCAAAAATGGAATAGACTTCAATCCTAATGTATAGAAAGTGTTTTAAGTAGGCCATCGTTGGTTTTGCAATAAATTATAAGACCAATTTAGCATTTTTTAATGTTTTCAAATAATACTTAATTCATTCGTTTTGGTTTCCGTTTCGTTGATACAATCATTGTGTTCATTTTCAATGACGAACACGGGAAAATATGACTGAATTATATTACTGGCCAACATATTTTTGAGTGAAGATATAGTAGGTAGAGAGGTACCTACTCAGTAGAATTTTGATTATTATGTTTAGTGTTTCGGTGTGAAATAATTTTTGCATGATATCTATATAGAAGCGAATATATAAAAGCGTAAAAGTTTGGGTGTGTTTTTATTCTCGGTAGCAACAAGAAGCTATGTACGGTGCATATTAGAACTGGATTTTACCGTAGTGCAGCGAATGCACTAAGTTATTGTGCATATACCCCGCGAAAAGAGTTGGTGCTCATTTCACATTAGTTATTCGTTGTTCGTCAATTTACGGCATGATTAAATATCAAATAGAGGTCGAATGGCGATGAGTTTTTTTAGTTCAATTTCCCGATGCAAGTGTGCGCCATGTTATGGTGTACGGTGTACCTCTACGGCCGTTTATTGGTCGGGTCTTTTTCTTTTAGTTTTTCCGCTCGTTGAGTGGCGCTAGTAGTACGAATTATTTAATAAATTCTATTTTAGTCTGTGTGAATCGCCTGCATGTTTTTTTTTCATGTTTATCGATTCCTGTGTACTTTTTTGTAAAGAATTCATAATTTTAGTGCCCAAATGACTGCGTTCAAGAAATGATAGAAAAATACAGATCGCTCAATTATTATAGTTGATGCGAACAGCTCGCCAAACGTATGTACCTATCCATCCAAGAGATTTGCCAAACGTCTGTGAGGAACAGTCTTTTGCCTTAGTACGGGTAAAATAGGGTTTGATAAGAAAAAAATCGTGCATTCATTATCTTGGCAGAAACTTTGGACATTCTTTATCTTGGCAGCAAAAATGACGGAGTCTGCCTCTAAACAAAGTGATGTGAAACCCTCCCAAGGGGTTTTCTTTTTTTACGTTTCTTCGCAAAAAATACTCTCTTATCTCACAAAATTTTGATTCGGTCAGGACTCCTTCGATTACTTCGATTCAACACGAATGAATACATAGTGGGTAAACGGTAGGTCCACTCCACCTAGTTTGAAAACACGTATTTTTCAAAAATCCCCCACCCGCGGTGTTGAATTTTGTAATTTTTTGTACGTTTTAATACTATTTCACCTGTTCCCACTTCTTTTGTCTTTTCACCTTTAGCAAGAAAGACAAGTTTAAATATGCTGCATGCAAGCATTGCGTCTGTGCGACTAGGCATAAATATAACAAACTACCCACTAGATCGATAACTTCGGGATTTAACATGAGAAAAATTTCAACACTATCTCACCATGATTATGCAATAATTTGATGTCAGGACTTGTGACGTCACACACATGACGTCACGTCCATAGACAAGGATAGAGTAAACAACAAAAAAGATGCGACCATAGACAATATAATTTTCTTCCGGAACCTACCCTAGCCCACCCAAATCATTAGCCTAAAATACTACGTTAAAAATAAAACTCATTATTTCATGAATAAGCATTTTATTATAAACAGGAAATACACGAATACATAATTAAAATATGATCGTGCGCTCCTACAAAACTATTCAATTTAAAAAATTTTCTATAACAGAAAAATGAAAAATTCAGAATAACATGTATTTTAAACAAGAATACAATGTAAGCAGGTTATATTTCTGTAGCGAATTGCCACATGAAGACGTTGTTTTAAAGATAATTTTTGCTTGAAATAAAACAATAATGTTGTACCCAAGATTTATTTATTTAATTTTTTAATACCGACCAGTTTCGCTTAACACAAACATCTTCAGGGTATAAAATTAAACTGATTATATTTATACCCTGAAGATGCTTATGTTAACATTTCGCTTAAGCGAAACCGGTCGGTATTAAAAAAATTAAATAAATAAATCGTGGTTACAAAGCTATTGTTTTACTTCAATTAATAAGTCAAACCACAATGTGACTGCTTTCTACCAAAATATTTTTTTTTTTCTTTTGAACGTATTATATCTTTCGTCAGGTCTAAAATAAATTTACCATATTGCCAAGATATAACCAAGGTCCATGGAGACTTAAGTTTGCATAAGATGTTTGATGCTTCATACGCGTCTCAAAAATAAATTATATTTCTTCATTTGGAGTTTAGTTTAGCTCAGCTCATCACATTTTTCCTGAAATCATAAAAAATAGAAATTTAGTTATATTTTCTTAAAACTATATCGGTTAAGTTATGGAAATTTGTTAAATTATGCCATTTTTATTATATTTATGTATATGTATTATAGTACATAGGTATGTATGCAGTTACATTTCTTCCCAAGTCTTAACAGAGTGGAAGATACTATCAGTATCGCCCTGGTGTAAGACCACCATTCAGAATTGAAACGTTGCTTGAAATGGCTTTAGCCGTGTTTAGTGACCAGATCTGAATAGCCAGGTACTTTCCCACCTTCCTCTTCCCTATCTACTTCCCCTCCCCACTACCTTCAGCCTCACAACATACCCCGATTGGGGATGCCATAGTCTCACTTGCTCCAGACGGGAGCAGTTGGGACTCTTGTGCGGTATTAACTGTAAAAAAAAAAAAAAAAAACAATTTATGATGACTCTCGTATTAAACCAATTTCTAGGATACCTACTTATATAAAGAAACTTACTCAAACGCATTAAATTTACCTTATTGATAGGTGATTGTAAAACGAAACCGACATCAGTAGATGATTGTAAAATGAAAGTTAAATAAAAAATAATAATTACCTCTGCATCGTGCACCATGATTGATAGTATTTTTCTCAACCTCCTGTAACCATCTCCAGAAACAGAAGAGAATGTATTGGGGTGTGGATAGAGAATGTTATATTGTAAACAAGTAAAGTTTTGTCGGTTCAGATTCCACTGAAAGAAAGGAATACATTTATTAATACATAAAAATATAAAAAATGTTGAAAATACAGAACATAAAATGCCAGCGTACTGACAATGTATTGTTCCTATCATCAAGGTAGATGTGTAACGTTGGCTACAGAAGGAGGAAGCGCAACACGGCACAATACCCCAAAAATAAATCTCTATAATACTTTTGGCCGTGAAAATCTAAAAACATATTGAATAATAGGTATTTTAGCAAACCTAACTCCTATAAGAAGTAACTTGTGAAAAAGGCAAATGAAACGCTAATTAGTAGATTCCGGGTGGAACATGAAAACCTTCTGAAAAGGGAGACATGTACAACATAATTTAAAATGCAATACATTTCTAGAAATACTTAAGGAACACTGAAATAACAACCAAAGGAAGATTCCCACCTGTAATTTTGTTCCAATAACGGGTCTTGTTCTCCCATTTTTCATTCGATCGCGAATTTCTAAAATTCATATTCGTAGTTATGTCGGAAATGTAAATGTCAAACTAAAAGTAAAGCAGAGAAATGCAACAAAAATAAACGATTCCTATTGGTGGATGTAGTAGCCGTGGACCATAAACAAATCGAAGCGGACTTATGAGATCACCAAAGATTCGGTTGAAATTTTGGATCGGAGTTATACCCGCCTGCGACTAGGTATCGTTTTCACGTCAACATTCGCCGCGACAACTGTAGGTACCTACCACCTAAGATGCTTGTTTGATTTATTTGTTATTATTTCACAATTTTATGCAACTTGAGGAAAACGAAAACCTTTAAGGACTGATGTGTGTATATGAGTATAACACTGAAGAGATAAGAAGATAGACGTGTAATATGGGCGTGTCCGTGTGCCCGAAGTTAGCTCGATTTTTCCTTACTTCTGGTGAAATAGGTAACAAAAAATTGGTACGCAGTTAATACGCGTTAAATATTTTTTTTATTTAAATTGAAATTGCTCCCATTATTTAAAATAGGTTCTTAATTTGGGTTTAATTTTTTTTTTAATTAAACTAGCCTAAAAAAACTATTTTTGTGTCAAATAATGGCGTGGAGAAAAGACATCAAATTAGCCGTTTTTTTAACCCCATATTAAGCGTTCAAAACGAAGCAGTTAATGGTTTGAAAGGGAAATATTTAAATATGAATGTTAGAGGGAGCGCCCTAATGTTAAAAAACGATTCTAGTTGAGCGAAAATTGTGAAAATATTTAATAAAACTTGAGCGGTTTAAAATTTCTGTAGCAAAAATCTCTCGACCAATGTCTAAAGTAGAATTAAAAGATACACTGTGAATTTTTTCTTACCTTTGATGTGTTAAATAACAGATCTAAATATGTTATTAATAATTTTCTCAGCATACTTTACGTTTTTTTTCTATCGAGGAACTTCATATAATCACCATTTCGGCTCGGCAAATGTACAAATAATATGTTCAAAAATAACATATGTTTTTTTAAGAACTTAAATTATTAACCGGAAAGGAATTATGTTATAAATCGGTAAAAATCGGAATGCGGCTTAAGGGTCCACTATTCGAATTTCGACCGATTTCTTACATATCTCCCTTAAACATTTGAAGTTTTAAAGCTCTTAAAAAAATATATGTTATTTTTTAAGATAATATCTAGATACGTTCCACGCCGAAACGCAAATTATATGAAATTCCCTCGATAGAAAAAAATCGCAAAGTATGCTCCGAAAATTATTTAAATCAAGTCTATTTCTATTATTTTACAAGTTATATTTGTGAAAAAATTCACAATGTTTCTTTAAATGATACTTAAGATACGTTCCACGAGATTTTTGCTCTATTTTAAACGAGTCATGTTTTATTAAGCTTTTTCGCCATTTTCGCTGCGATTTCATCACTTAAAATATTAGCACGCTCTGTCCAACATTCGTAATTACACATCTCTCCATCTTCTTCTTTTTCCGTCGAATAGCGCCGCCTTAACGAAAAATCTGTTAAAATGAAATAGTTTTCTCATTGTTATCAAACTGATACAAAGTTTTTTTTTATAAAATTTTACTTTAACCTCTCTCTTGCACTGCCGGCCATCGTAATACGCCATCTCTTTTAAAATTCACAATGATGAGCACAGCGGTCTATTTAAAATATAAGCCCCGTTTGGCCAGACTTTTGGATCACGAAACACGCCCACATAGCTATTCTTGTGTACTTTATTCTATGACCACCACTGTTTTTAGTTATTAAATTTTATTATTTTGCCAAACACTATGGTCTTCTCCAAAGCCAAGAAAAGCATTATGAATGAGATTAAGTAACGGGCGCATTGGTATTACGTGCGACAAAGGACGCCCACGGAATTCCAGCCATGACCGAGTTCAACAGGTTTTGAAGTGGGGCAATGTCAAAGCCAAAATAGCCGAGTGTCGTGATGCGGAATGTGCATGACTTTCAAAGAAACGAATTTGATGTGAATTATCACAAAACAGCTCTAAACAAATTTACATCCAGTACGTACTATATATGTATGTACTATATATGTATGTACTATATATGTATGTACTATATATGTATATACCCTTATTCCGTATAATGACCACCCTCTTGCAATTTGTTCGTTTTTCGAAACAACTCCAGGCCTCATAGAAATCGTTGTGTCTCCTTACTATCACGGTCAGAAATATGATCTAAACGGTGTTAGAAAGAGAAAACACACGATTTTTTTACCACAAAATAATCAAAATGTACACCTTTGTAAAACCAAAGTCAGAAATATGATCTAAACGGTGTTAGAAAGAGAAAACACACGATTTTTTTACCACAAAATAATCAAAATGTACACCTTTGTAAAACCAAATTTTTTGACGAAACTTTGAGAATTTTTTATTAATTTTTTTTACATGAAACGATAAAAAATTGAATCGACGATAACGTTTGTAATACTTTTTTTCTAATAAAATGTGTGTGCGTTTTTATTTTTTTCTGTTATCAGTAGTTTTAGTTAGAAAAAACGTATGGTGAGGCATTTTTAAAACTTTTTTATATTTGCATTTAAAAACATAAATTTCAAAAATTATTTATTTATTTTGAATTATGAAATTAGAAATCAAAACAGTTTTTAGTTTTCGGATGCGTTCAGAAATATGGATTGCATTTATTTGGATAATTTGACCTTCCGACAAAATATTCCCGAGGCCTTATGAGTTAATTGTTTTAGGACGAGTTGTTTCAGAGCATTTTAAGCGTTCATCAAATTTCTCAGTTAATTTTCAAGTTTGTTCCACTGGAGCGACATTTATTTTTACACCAGCGCATTTTAAGACATTTTTCTCCGTTTGCTCGAGATTTTCAGAAGATCATTTTTTTTATATTTCGGCAACATTAAAAAAATCATACCTTTGAATTTTAACATGGAGACAGTAAAACTTATTGCAGTGCTATATAGCCAATGAATTAACCTGTATTTTACCGTTTATCTTATTAGTAGGATTTATAAAAAAAATCGTAAAGTTTATAACCGCGCAAATCCTGCGTGGGAGGTACTTATTCGAGTCAACATAGAATATTTTCGATTTCTGTATATTGTCTTTGGTATTCTTGATAATGAAAGGTGCATGCATATCTATGGAAAAGGGACTAAATTTTAACCGTAAATAGCTGATCAGAGAAATTCTGCATGAAAAAAATTTTAAAAAAAATTATTTTTAATATCGTTATTAAATAGTCTACGAAATTCGGATTTGCGACATATGTGGTCATAATAGATAAATCATTTCAATAGCTTCGTTTTAAGTTCAAAATAACAAACGTGGGAGCTACAAAAATATATATATATATTTTTTTTTTTTTTAATTTGTCAAATCAAGAGATAAATTGCCTTTTATCCGAAAAGCAATCTGAGACATTTAAAATGGTATAAAATGGCAAAAATCGCTCCAGTGGTTATCTTTTCAATTGTGTGATTCAACAGGCACATAATGATTTAATATCAGAACTTTCACGGAGATGAATTGTTTAAATTCTGTGGAACAACCCGTCCTAAGAAAAATTGTGCAAATTGTGATTTTTTTTCCCTGAAAATATTAAAATATTAGAGTTTTTAATCGTGATCGTAGTTCCTGACGTCATTAACTGATCATTTTCATAAGACAGCTGTCGAGCATTCCAACATGACCATTATTTAAGCTTGACAGTCAATAGTGATTTGACCAAAAGCCGAAACAGAACGAGAGTTTGCATTAATGGAAACCGTACAAATGTCAAATATTAAGAATGGCGCTGATCGTCAATTTGATGATCAACAAATGTAACGAGAATCAGAAATAATTAACATAATTAAGTTTCGTTGCCTATTTGGTTTATTTTTCCAAAAAAAACTCAAAACAACGCCCATTCTGTTGAAAGACGATCGCGTTGCTTGAAATGGCTTTAACCGTGTTTGATGTCTAAATCTGAATAGGCAGGTACTTCCTAATTGTCACCTCTCCCATATCCTTCCCCTCCCTACTATTCCAGAACTCAAAACATACCCCGAATCGAACCCACAACCTCCGGATTCAAATTTGCAAACCATAACATCGCGGTGCTCGATTAAAAATAGTTGCCCGGATAACAGATTCCGCAGGATGCAGATGATAATGGCTGGCGAAGTCTGATAGCGATGTAATTAATGTTTTTATCTTCCCGTGTTATTCTGTCATTCACATTATTAGACAGGTTAAACATTAACGTGTAGGCAGGGCTGGGCAAAATACATGCTTTTCTGTAATTAAAATACAAATTACAAAATACTTTTTCGCATGTATTTAAAATACGAAATACAAAATACTTTCAAGTCGTGTATTTGAAATACAAAATACAGTATTTTAACCTTTTTTATTTCAAATACAAATTACAAAATACATTTGGTTTTGGTAGAACCTTTGGCTGAAATAAATTGTCGTAAGTGCCCTTATCGAAGGGTGCGCTTCCATAGAAGCAAAGCTGAGCAGAGTGAAACAGAGAAATCCAAAAATTGGCCAATCATATTGCTCAGAAGACACATCTCATCTTCTGTAAAGTTTTGTGGTTTTGACGGAATTTGATCATCCATTATCAATTACCTCGTGTCTTCATGAATAAATACCGCGAAACGATGAAAACGACAATTGACAAGATACTTGTTTTGACGTACAATGTTGCCAACTCTATATATTAACATTTATTGCTCTGGATTCTAGCGTTTTTAGTCTATGTATTATCTATGTCAGTTCATTTTTCATTATCATTATTAAGATCGCTAAATATATTTGAAAATGTATTTTGAAGCTATAAGTATTTGAAATACAAATTACAAAATACCTCAGCATCAGGTAATTGAAATACCAATTACAAAATACATTTTTAGGAAGTAATTTTGTTGAAAAGTACTTTTGCTGAAATCGATCCATTTTTCAATGTTGATATTTTTTCTTACCAACTTTCTTCAAACAGATAAACAATTTTTGATTACGTAAATAATTGAATACAGAAGAACACAAGAAAAACGTTGCGGGCGTTTTTCTTGATCAAAAATTCTGATCATTACTTGCTTAAATTTCATTAACAGAACTGGGTTTCATCATCAGTCATCATTATTATATTTTCACTAAATAATATTATTACATGCTTTCATTTTTTTTTAACCCTCCTCCCATCGCATCTTTCTTATAACGCGAGATGTCGCGTGGGGTCGCCAAGGACCCCAAAAATAAATATGGTTAAATTGTTGTTACAGCATACATTTTATATGTTATTTAACTGATGATATTTGATGGGAAAAAGCCCCTATCACCAGTTTTTAAGTTTCTAAAAAACTACAAGTTATTTTTTAAGATAATATCTAGAAGTGTTCCACACCGAAACGCAAACTATATGAAATTCCCTCGAGAGAAAGAAATCGCAAAGTATGCTCCGAAAATTATTATAAACACGTTCATTTCACTAATTTTAGAAGTTATATATATGAAAAAATTCACGGTGTTTCTTTAAAAGCTATTTTAGATTTACCCCACGAGATTTTTGCTCTATTTTAAACTATTCGTGTTTTATTAAACATTTTCATAATTTTCGTTTCAATTTTATCGGTTTAAATATTAGCGCGCTCTCTTTAACATTCGTAATTACATCTCTCCATCTTTTTATTTTTGAGCGGGGATACGGCGCCTTAAAACATATATATATATATATATATATATATATATATTCTTTTTATTTTTTTATTTTTATTTATTATGAATCATAAATAGATACATGTATTTTAAAATGATTCTATATAGTAATTAGTTACATAATATATATAATTACTTGAATCTTTGCACATCAATCTGTCTCGTTACGAATCACATTTAGGAAGATCAAATCCTTGTACTACTGTACCGCCCACTATAAAATGTTGCTTTTGATTTCCAAAATACACTCATCAAAGAATGTAATTTATACTAATATTAAAATATATTTCAGGATTAAACACATATAACAAGTGTACCCAATAATGTCCCCTGCGTGCGAACTATATCTAAATTTCTTAATAGACAATAAGTGTTAATTTCAAGCGACCTCACAGGTAAGTATGGACCTGTATACATTTTTAAGAAGCATCGCGTTCATTGGTCGAGACATTGTACATATATTTTCTTATGAACCTGTGGATGCAATTTTTAGCCATTAGTTGTTTTGTTTGTCTAGTTTGTAGTTTTTCTAGATTTTATAAATGTATTGTAAGTTTGTGCAGCGCCCTTGAGGTGATTTTTCACAAAAACGGCGCTATATAAATCATCCAATTATTATTATTATTATTTGATGTACCCCCATAAATAAGCAGGGCTTGTGTGTATGGGGGGGGGTGTTATCATAATAGTTTTATTTGGTATAACTCATTTCATATTTTCATATTTTCACTACAATTTTTAAGGTGTGTTTTAAATTCTTTTATGTTAGTGTTCATGTTTCTAATTTTTTCTGGTAGGGAATTAAAAAATTTGACACAGAGATATTTATGATTTTGCTGTCCTATTGTTTTTTTACATTTAAGAATTGGAAGTATTGACGTTTGTCTGAGATTTCTGTTATTTTTAAAGGGTGTTACTTTATTTTGAATATCATCTTTATAAATTTGTAATGTTGCGTGGTCGAAGTATAATGCATTTATTTTTTTTAATATTAATACGTGAAGCCAAAACTTTGTACTCCTTTTTTCGAAAATTGCGCGGACGGAGGAGTATGAAATTTCGCACACTTACAGTTTATATAGAGGAGGAGTGCAGAATGCTAATATTTTTTTAAAATTATGCATAAAAATACATTAAATCAATAATAAAAACATTACACACACTACCATGTATTTGACACACACACGCGTCTTTACTCTATTGTTTATTGTTAAAGTCTATGGTCAAATTGAGAATAGATTAATATTGTTTGTCTTTGATCTATGGTCTTACTGAATGTCAAACATAAAAAAATATTACAATATGGTCGAATTTCGACCATTGGGCGACCACTAGTGCATTTAATTTTCTGACCTTAAATTGTTTGAATAAAAGTTCTGACGAATATGTGTAGGGTTTTTTTAAGATTGTTTTTATTATTAGTTTTTGTGATACGTAAATTGTTTGTGTTAGATTTTTATATGTACCGCCCCATCCTATAATGCCGTATTGTATAATTGATTGACAGAAAGCGAAGTATGTGGTTCTAAGTAATTTTTCTTTTAAAATATCTCTTAAACATCTAAATATGTATGTAAGTTTCCTTACTCTGTCTGTCGTTCAGAATATTTATATGTGGGAACCATTTTAAACGTTGGTCTATTGTTATGCCCAGGTACTTAATATCGTTTTTGCTTTCTATGTTTGTACATGCTATATTGCATTTGTGGTCCTCTGTATTTGCCACTGAGTGGATTGTTATATTTATTTCTTGGGGATTCTTTAGGGGATTCTTGTTTTCTAATGAAAAAAGGTAAATAATAGGTTTTTTAGAATTTAAAGTTAACAGATTTTTATCAAACCATAATTTTAATTAATTCAGACCAAGTGTTCGTTTTTAGTAGTAGGACTGTATCGTCAGCGTAGGAGACAATGTCTCCATATTTGGAAACATGGAATATATCATTGACATGTATAATAAATAACAATGGTCCCAAAACAGTACCTTGGGGTATTGAAAAGTCGCTATATTTTGAATCACTGACTTGACTGAGTAATTTTACTTGTTGAGGTATTTTGTGTAAATAACTACTTATCCATGCTAAGACTTTTCCACTAATTCCTATTGATTTTAATTTATTTATTAATTTTTGATGTGATATGCTGTCGAAAGCTTTTTTAAGGTCTATAAATATTCCGATACATTTTTTATCGGAATCTAGGGCCGTATATAAATAATTGGTTATTTTTGCTATTGCATCATGAGTACTTGTATTTTTTTTTAATCCAAATTGGTTATTAATTATTTTATTTTCTTCTAAGAATGTCCATATTTGTTTTTTTACAATTTTTTCATATATTTTTGATATATTTGATAGAAGGAAAATCGGGCGGTAATTTTGTGGATCTTTACGACAGTCTGTTTTATAAATGGGGGTTATAATTGCTCTTTTATAATTATTGGGAAATTCGCCATTTGCTAGACTTAGGTTTATTATATGCGTTATGGGGAGAATCAAGTATTTTTTCATCGATTTTATTGTCTTAGCATCTACGTTATCAAAGCCTGGGGCAGCATCTCCTTTTAGTTCCGAAATAGTTCTGTCAATATCGGCTTCTGTGACTGGGTGAAATTTATCAATTTGACATTTTGTTATTTGTTGTGGATTAGATATAGTAGTCGTGTCTATGGATTTTGCTAGGTTTTTTCCACGTTATTAAAATAGTTATTTAAAATATTACAACATTTTTTTGTGTCATTTTGTACGTTATATGTTATTTTCCCGTCTGAGATTTCTGATATGTGTTTATATGTTTTTTATTTATTTATTATTTCATTAATTGTTGACCATATTTTTTTATTATTGTCTTTAGCCTCTGTTATAATTTTTGAATAATAATCGTTTTTCTAATTAGAGTAGTTAGTATATTTTTATAATATAATAAAAGTTTATTGTTAACTTGTGGCCTTTGTGTTATCTTATAAAGTTTGTTTTTTTTCTAATGGCTTCTATTAATCCTAGTGAAATCCAAGGTTTAATTTTTCTTGTTTTTGAATTGGGGACGATCTGTGTTGTTTTTGTATATATCACCGTAATACAAAAGGAAATAAAACGACTATTATTATGAGTCTCAGTTTAGTACTGAGTTGACCCTGTTAATACAAAAAGTGAGCTTCTTGGCTCCTTATGACGTCACGGACATTAAAATAAAAATGCTATCTAAATTAAGAATGTCTTTATTAAAAAAATATATATTTATATTAAAAAACATGGACTGTAGTTCCTTGTTGTGAAATACTGATTAATTGTTTTTGTTTGTATTCAATTCAATACAAAACGCTTTGTACGTAAGTTATGCACCTGTGTGATTACTGTGACGAAGTCAAGTAAGATTGTTAGACACCTGCTCCGTATATATAATCTTCATAAAATTAAATAACGTTCTTTTCTATCTCGTAATTATTTTGGGTTTATTGCCAAAGTGATCATTCACAAAACGCTTCTATTGAGATAACAAACGAACTACACGGTACCTACCTTACTAAATGCTGAATCTTAACATTTTTATGGCTGTTCACTTGTGATTTCATATTCATGGCCGTTAAAATGAGTTGCTCGTTTTATTTATTGCAAATAGTACTTACCTAAGTTCTTGGAAAATTTATAGTTTTTTTTAAGAGTGTTATTTTAGGGTTATTTTTTCAACAAATAAAATCTGAACAGATTTCAACAAAAAAAATTAATAAATAATAATTATTAATAAATAATAAAAATAATTATTAATAAATAATAATTATTACACACCCCTTGTAAAATCACGGATTTTATGTTAGTAAATTTACGTAGTAAGTAACGTAATGAGTAAGATAAAGGGGCGCTCAAGTGGTTTGGGCATGTAGAGCGAATGAATGAGGAAAGGAGTGTAAGGAGAATATATGATGTGTGAATATAAATGTGAATGGTAGACGAAGTCGGGGACACCCGAGGAAGACATGGCACGACCAAGTGAATCAGATGAGTGAGTTGGGCGATGTCAAGAGTCAGAATAATAGAAGAGCATGAGAAGAATAATATGAGACGATGTATGAATGTGAACGAGGCAAGGAGTGTGTGCCAAGAACGAGTTGTTTGGCCTCTCTGCCTACCCCTGCGGGGAAACTGCGTGATGGTTAGTTAGTAAATAACTAAGTAAATTTCTTTTTTTAAAAAGAACGGAATAAGCGCCAGACTCTTGGTGAAATAATATTATTTTATAGCTAGGTAGGTATGTTATCGCTTGTCTGATTTTTTTATTTTTTATGACAATTAAAATAATTTTTTTTTTTCAAAATTCGCAAATTCACTTTGTGGCGTCATTATTAATTTAATGAAAACAAATAATTTTGTGTACACCACAGTCTGTTTAATGTAATTTTTTACCCATTCTAAAATAATTTTTATATTTTATT
This sequence comes from Glyphotaelius pellucidus, assembly GCA_936435175.1. Classification (NCBI taxonomy): domain Eukaryota; kingdom Metazoa; phylum Arthropoda; class Insecta; order Trichoptera; family Limnephilidae; genus Glyphotaelius; species Glyphotaelius pellucidus. The sequence goes on from OW386548.1 coordinate 18,693,008, forward strand.
TCATATAATTGTTTTTTATGATAAAAATGCTATCTAAATTAAGAATGTCTTTATTAAAAAATTTAATAAAGACATTATATATTTAACCATGACATAATTTATTTAACCTCTCGATTCGTTTTCGAAACATGTTGATATTGTTAATTAAATAGTGGTGTACACAAAGTTATCTGTTTTCATTAAAATAATTTTCTGTTAAAATATTACATTTGGATGAAATCGAGTTTTATAAACATACTAGTTTTTCCCCGCGGCTCCGCTCGCATGGCATTACGGGAAATTACTGTAGCGGTTGAACTTATCAATTATCCCCCCTCCTTCCCACTCCCGCCCCCCCCGCATTCCATTCATTCATTCTCTTACATTCAGTTTTCGAAAATCTCGCCTGCCATCTAAATTTCATAAAGCTATAGCTCAAAGAAAAAAAGAATTTTCCAATTTCGGATGTTTATTTTTAATTAAATATTTGGAAGTTTGTTAATATAATAAAAAATTACACTATTTATTATTCAGTCTTTATAATCGTTACGAATTATATTTTTAATGTAGCAACTCTCATCTGACATTTATTCCAAAACAGAAGCTTGTCAAAAAAAAAACAAAACATATTCTAATATTTGAATTTTCTGGAACAGTAGCTGCCAGGGGGCTGAGTACCTACAAGCTTAGAGCCCACAAATATATCAACATCGTTTCCATGGAAACGATTTTTTTCTGACGTTAGCAAAAACTCGCTTTTGTTAGCGACAGAAAACGTATAACAAATATAATATATTAATATTTATAATTTCATAACGCCAGAGCTTGCCATCATATACAGACTATAGTCTTCGCATACAATTTAGCTTTCTATTTGTGAATGAATTTTTAAATTCTTTTATTGGTTATTGCGTGAAAGCGTCATAAACAAACTCGAGCAGTTTCGCATTTATAATATTAGTATGGATGTTAACAAATAATAATGAATCGTTTATACACCTACCCGAGTACCACCACTGCCTTCTTCATTGTTCGAACGAATGCCGGAAATAATTATTTTTCTATGGCCTCCAAAGTCTCAATTAATTGTTGGGAATATTATTTCGAAATACCTTTTGCCTACTAGCTTGGTATTTACGGGCGAGCACTACTTCACAGACGGCGTATTTCAAAGCCTATACCGGTTCAAACGGTATAGGTTTTGTTGCGCATCGTCTACAAACCCTAACTCATTTCAGCCGCGACGGAGACTGAAACGGGTTGGGTTTTGTTGTGCAAATCCCTATACTCTTGAGTGACGGTGACGACTAGTTATAGAGTAGCTTTTATTTGTGCATTTACTTTGTTTATATATTTATTTTTAAAACGTATCTTCTTCCTTGCACTGTCCCAACTCATTGTCTAGGTAGGCTGTTGTGGTCGGCTCTTCTCGTTATCGGGCTATATCTTCTACTACTTCACAGACGGCGTATTTCAAAGCCTATACCGGTTCAAACGGTATAGGTTTTGTTGCGCATCATCTACAAACCCTAACTCATTTCAGCCGCGACGGAGACTGAAACGGGTTGGGTTTTGTTGTGCAAATCCCTATACTCTTGAGTGACGGTGACGACTAGTTATAGAGTAGCTTTTGTTTGTGCATTTACTTTGTTTATATATTTATTTTTAAAACGTATCTTCTTCCTTGCACTGTCCCAACTCATTGCCTAGGTAGGCTGTTGTAGTCGGCTCTTCTCGTTATCGGGCTATATCTTCTTCGGTTCTGTGTATCGCTTTCATCCAGGCCGTTTCTCTGTAAAATTTTGGAGCATTGAGTCATCCAACAGTTCTTTGGCCTTCCTCTGGATGACTGTCGATGAAGCTCCATGGACATTGCCTGCTTCACTGTGTGGTCTGGTGGTCTCCGTCTTATGTACCCGTACCATCTCAACTGTCGTTCCTCCAGCTTACTGTTTATGTCCGTGACACCCAGGTTACCACGAAGGCATGCACTTTTAATCCTAAATTTTAGTGATACTCCTGCCGACCATCTAAGCATTCGCATTTCTGCTGTTTCGAGTTGCCTACAGTAGAAGTTATACATAGTCCAGCATTCGCAGCCAAACATTATCACGGGTCTAACAATAGTGTGGCACATATTTCCTTAAAGTTTTGTATATGTACAATACATAGCTTGGCATTATATTCCCAAAAGTTAAGATACTCATTGCAGGATTATAAATATCTAGTACAGTAACAGTACATTTTGATACATAATTAATATAAATACGAATATTTAGCTACACATTTTTTGTCATTTACTGCACACTCCTTGCTTCAATTACTATCATACATCGTCTATATATTAATTATGTATCAAAATGTACTGTTACTGTACGACGTCACGGGCCGAGCGTCGAGCATATCTATATGAAATATCATCCAGAAATGCTCGTCGCTCGGCCCGCAACGTCGTGCTCGCTCGTGAATACAAGGCTTAAATTAAGTGTTTTCATTGAATAATATATTATATCCCACTATCTATTATTTGAACAATATCACATAAATTCATTTGTTAGCTGCTTGATAAAACTTTATAATTTATTATAAAATGTTCCCCCACATAAAAGTAGCACCTTTTTTTAATTATTTCAAAAATATACTCTGCCGATAAATTGTTTATAGAATTGAAGCTAGCGGTCAACAAGGGAGTATTGATACCAATCTTGATAGTTTATTTTTATATTAGCTCGACATGTAAGGCCCCGAGGAAAACAATATCCCTCGGGGCATACGTCATCTTTGGGGATGCTGTGTGAAGAGTATTTTAGCCTTATCAGGAATTTAGAATCATCAGCTTGTTTGGACAAGGTTCTAACTGACATTTTGTTAAAAAATGACCTCTAAATCCAAAACCATTTCTTTTGCTCAATTCTATAACTAAAACAATTTTCAGAACCATTTGTGTTGTACTTCCCGTAGATATGACGAAGTTCTAACATGAAGCTCTTAAAGATTCATTTATTTTACAAGGTTCTAACATCACTTTGGACCTTTTGCAATTGCCTTGTTGTTTGTTGTTACAATAGTAAGTAACATAGGCTGTATATAATGGTAAGCTCTGGCGTTATGAAATTTGTGTAAATGAAAATCTGTGTCTTTCATATATTTTAGCAGCACGGAGGAAAGAAAGGGGGTACGTGGGGTTCGCGGAGAGTGAGTGAGTGAATGGGTGAATTAATGAATGAATGAATGAATGAATGAATGAATCAGTGGCATTTCCACCTAATACCATGCAATTACAAATTCCCAAAGTTTCATATATTTTTTTCAAATTGCAGTCAGATAATTTGGTGTCATAAAGAAATACATTTTAATTATTTTGTGGTTAACTTTTATATTTGAATATAAAGTGTGATGTTTTCCCATCGTTTAGTTCATATTTCTAACTATGATAAAAAGGGAGACAATGCTTTCTATGAGACCTTATGTGAGCTGCTCCGAAAACCGAACCGTGTCTAATATTTTTGTACCATTTGTATTAGTGATTTCTTTTCGTTGATCCGAAAACTCGTGAAAAAATCGCATGTTTTCCCGATCAATAGCTGCGATGACGTTGTTTGCTTGCATCCGCTGTCTTCGGGCGGCAAAATGACGCGTGCCGAAGTAATGAATTTATGTTCCGACGAGGTAAACAGTAAACACCTCGGTACCTACGTGGTTTGGCTCGCAGCTTTATCCGCGTCGGCTAATTATCTCGGCGAAAACGAGAAAAGCTTCAGATAAACGAGTGACCGCTTTGAATGAATGGAATGTTAGCCATTCCTTCAACATTGATTCTCACGGTGACCGGACAACTCGACAATGTGCAACTTCGGCACTCCTTTGAAAAGAATATTTTTGAAGTTAAACTTTTTTAGCACTGTTATTTATTTATATTTAATAACGCCCTAGTGGGCTTTTACATGAACAGACGGAAATTTATATTCACAATATTAATTACATGTATTACATAATCAATAAAACAGAATAAATAAGAATGCAATCAACTCGTTAGGTATAGAATATTACAACATAAATTAAAAGAAATAAAATAGTACGAGTTGTACTTACAAAAAAACTAATACAATTCAGCTTAAAATATTTATTCAAATTATTAAAAATAAGACTTGAAATAAAACAAAGTGTAATGTATAAGAGCTAGTTAGTACTATGGTATAAACAAACAATTATATCTGTTTATTACTGCAAATATTATGATTTGAAACACACTAAAAATGGACAAACACATACATATATAGGATTTAGCCTTCGAGAGAATGAGATAGATAATCGGTGATTGCTGCCTTACACCGCAGAGGGAGGGATAGATTCATGTGTCCTACCCACCCCTTTTCCTTCCCAGAACTTCCTCTCCTTCCTTTTACATAAAGTACCCTCCATAAAATCCTCACCATGCCACGTAACTCACCCACTAAATACAAGAGCAAAAACGCATAATCAACTTCTTGTCCCAAAAATTAAATCAACCTTTGCCAAAAAGCACGAATCCTACCTCGCACCTCTATTTACAACACATTCCTAAAAGAAACCACTTTTTGCTTGAATCAAAAAAACCTAAAAGGATTCTATAAATATTTCAACACTTGTTTACTATACAAAAAAGGGAATGCATCACCAAGTTACTAATAATCCCATCTTAGTCTAATCCTCTCTATTTACATATATGCGATATTTAAATTTTTAGAGATCTATGCTTTTTTATTAATATTGCTTATGTTTTACCCATGTCTAGTTTAATACTTTATATTATTTTGTTGAAATGTTATTGTTTTTAGATGCTAGCTAAACTCTTAAATTTAATAAAACTGAATACTGCATGCATGCGTATACGTTTGTGTATGTATGTTATGTTTGTGTGTATGTGTTTATAGGATTAATATGTTTTAATATGCTAATTGTGTATTAATATGTTCATGCACGCATATTTATGTACCCGTCTCAGAACAGACATCGTCTAGTGAGACGGGTTACAGACTTTTCTTGTATTATATTGTTACTGTAATAAACGCCCGGGTTGCCGGCAATTAAATATACAGCATCCCCAAAGATTACATAATTGAGGGAATATCTTTTCCTCAGTGCCTCCTGTGTGGAGCTAACGTAAAAAAATCAGAGTATGCCGTTCACACGCATAAAGTGAAACCTTCAGAAAACTAAAGTAGACAAGAGTGGGGAGGCAACGAAATACCGCACAAAAAGGACACCGATTATTCTATCTCATTCTCTCACAGGCTAAATCCTAAAGATGAATACGTTTGTCTCTTTTTAGTGCCGCTTTTTCGTTTCATCGTGTTTCAAATCACAACGGTGCTAACTTTTGTGCTTTCACTTCAAAAAAATATTGTTCGTTCCACTAAGGAAAAAGTGTATCGAAATTCGGCGGAACCGGGTAATAATTATTACTGCAGTAATCCGTAATCACAATTCACGTAATCATTTAATTCCGGTTGGTAACCAATATTTATTTCAGATTATCATCGAGCTATTTTACGACGTACTTAAAAAAAATTGAAACATTACAATATTGAAAACTGTTGAATCTTATACCAGAAATTTTATATATTTTTTTAAATATTTAATTAAAATTAAATTTGATAGTTTTATTATCAATTTCTGCAAGTATTTTAGTTTGTATTTTTGTTACAGCTGTTTCGGTTTACAAGACCATTTTCAAACTGTGGGCTAAATCCACTGTTAGGCGACTTATTTATAAGATTTTAAATGCCAATTTTCGAAGGTGTCTATATTGATTTATTACCGGTTAAACCAATTTGCTGATACACTAATTGAGAGTGTATTATGTAGGGTTAAATGTAAATGTTGTAAAACTATCAAATTTAATTTTAATTTAATATTTTTAAAAAATTAAATGGAGTTCTACGAATTAAACACAAAAACAATTAATATACAGAAATGTATTGATTGAGCGTATGGTTTCCTGTTTTAACTGGGACGTTATGAATTTCGTCTATCTGTAAATATGTTTCGTACGTTCCGTTTTCCGTTAATGGGTCAGTAAAGATGATTTCTTCAATTGAATCGCTGTATATTAAAAGATGACTATTTTCTGTCAGAAAATCAAAAAACAATATGTGAAAATAGAAATCAATGCTTGAAAATAAAAAACATTAGATATTTTAGTAATTTTTTTTTTTCAACAATTTAGAGGTGTTTGACTTTAATAATGTTTACGTTGGTGTTTTAATAATAATCAAGCAAAAAAAAAACATTTTTATACTTATTAAATTATTTAAACAAAAACATATATTTCATTAATTTTTTCGCCATCTTTCTTGTTTTCCAGTTGATTACTTTGTAAAAATCGAGAGCCGATGGTTCAATACATTTTAACAAATTTTCGAGATCACTTATCTTTTTTTAATCTCTTGTTACGTATCCTTGTGGATATGTTTTAGAAGCAAGCATTATCGGAATCCTACCATTTCGCAACACAAACGTATTCTCTACAAGACTACCAGAATGGATACAAATACACAGAAAATGAAATTACAATATTGCTTATTAAAAGAAACTTGGTCCAGGTTGTTTTAAAAATCACCCGATTTTTCATTAATTATTTTTCGTACCACAGATGTGTATGGCAGAATTTTTTTAATGTCAAATGGTAGATCTGAGTCTAAAGAAAACTATAAAAAAATAAAACGAAAATTTTCATTTGTGGAATTCGGTATCTTTTAATAACCAGTGATTCAATTCTGTACCTTAAGTATAAACCACGCGTGGCTGTAGACTTAGCTATGGACTAAGGTGGTTTTTCCTTTAGGGTACAGAACTGTGCTCGTGTGTTTATATAGACTTTCTTATTCGCATTTTTTCAATATTGTGGTACCTGCAAGCCAAGAAGGTTTGAAAAAAAAATTTTTTTATACAGTGACGTTTCTTTTCCCAGATTCCTTTTGGAAATTTAAACAAAATTTGAATTAATTATTTATTTGGCTTTAATTATTTATTTGGCATTAAACAAAATTTAATATTAAATACATTTTGATGTATTATTAAGTAGGTAGGTATTTAAGTACACATAGTTACAAATCTAATGATTTTAGAAGAAATTTCGTTTTTTTTTTGTTACATTAAAACAATTTCTCTCAAGCCCTTTGTCATATTTGGAGAGATGTGTGAAGATTCTTTTTAAGGAAAGGAAGGAGACAAAGTTCTATGAGGGGGGTGGCTAGAAATCTAGGGTCAATATGACCAGGGGTGATGGACGTATGAATCCATTCCCGCTGCGGTCAAACACGATAAGTCGAGAGATACCAGCTAGAGAGATCAAAGGGTCTCCGTATCCAGCCCGCCAAGCAGCTGGTGAGCAGGTGCATCCGCCGCCAAGACTTGAACACACCTCACCCGGTAAACCCGGGAACCACTGCACGCAGCGAACCACTTGGGGTGACCTATGGCAGAAATATTGATCACCCACTAAATGTGGCGGCGTTACCCATACCCGCCTCCCAAATTGATATTTATTAAATAAGTATTAGAAACATACTTTTTGGACGCGAGGTCTATAATTCACAAAAGAATCATTGATTGGTCGGGTTCCAAGCTACGCGTGTATAAGCTTTTTCAAATCGTGCTCTTCATTTTAATTTCAGTTTTCAAATAAACTCGTTGGATGAAAATCAAAAATGTTTCCCGAAATAAAGTGCGTACAAGTCAGTTTTTACGGATTTTTGTTTATGTTTCTCTGTCATTAACGCAAACAAATTACAGGGAGGTTCAAATAACTGGAACCAATCAGCGTTACTTCAATGGTGGCCTTAAGGCGAACTCTTTCAAATCAAAGAGATTGGATTAAATTATTGATTAATTCATCAGCTTATTCAAGGCCCATTAACCAGCGGCCGAGAATTCAAATTTCGTCGAAATGATCTTGCGGTCTTACCCCTGCAACTGTAGGTACATACATTTTTTACTTTTTTACTATCACACTATACACTTGTTGAACTCATCTGTATAACTTTTCAAGATATTACAACTCATGTATTTTTTATTTATTTTTTTCTATGTGTAGGTACTATTTATCGCTGCGTTAATTTTGCTGAATTCTTGAAAAACTTGCTTTCGAACAATTTATTCATGATCAAGTTAATAATAAAATCAACATAGTAAATACCTACACGTTCCTCAATAACTACTTCTAAAGTATCTTAAGCACTCTTCTGTTTTACCATTATTACACTATGTAAACTTTTTAACTCCTTTGTACAATTTTAATGATAACGAAACTACATACCTATGTTCATATTAAACCTGTTTGTATCCTTAAATTACAGTTTATAATGTTATATACTTCATGCTTACAATTATACTCCTGAATAACATGTGTAACTTTAATAATGTGATTCTGTAAAAGCCTTCAAGGCGTGTATGAATAAATAAAATAAAAATAAAAATATATAAAATTTCTGATAACGAAAGAAATTAAAAACACATTTATTTTATTAGGCAAATGTATTATAAACGGTCTTGAAGAGACCCATGTTGTAGGAGGGAGGAAACACAGAGGCCGGCAAATCGTTCTACAGCCGAGCTGTTGAACTCAAGAACGAGTCGTATAAACGACTCTGTGTTTCCTCCTTCCTACAACATAGGTATTTTCAAGGTTCATTCCTTCCTATCCTCTAAAAGACCCTCCACACAGCATCCCGGATGACATAGGCTCTGATGGAAATTATTTTCCTGTTTCCTAATATTTTCCTATCTAACTAGCAGATTCTATACTGAAAAAGTTTACTATCGGATAGTGAATTCGCCGGCTAGCATGTAAACTCGCTCAATGTAATCGAGGCTTAAGCCGCCGCTATCCGAATTTCGACCGATTTCTTACATATCTCCCTTAAACATTTGAAGTTTTTAAGCTCTTAAAAAAATATATGTTATTTTTAAAATAATATCTAGATACTTTCCACGCCGAAACGCAAATTATATGAAATTCCCTCGATAGAAAAAAATCGCAAAGTATGCTCCGAAAATTATTTAAAATAAGTCTTTTTCTATTATTTTACAAGTTATATTTGTGAAAAAAATCACAATGTTTCTTTAAATGATACTTAAATAAACCTTCCACGAGATTTTTGCTCTATTTAAACGAGTCATGTTTTATTAAGCATTTTCCCAATTTTCGCATCAATTTTGTCATTGAAAATATTATTGGCGCGCTCTGTCCAACATTCGTAATTACATATCTCTCCATCTTCTTCTTTTTCTCGTAATCGCATGTAAGTTAGTTTTTAGGGCACTCTGCATATTGGATATGTCAATGTTAACCTTTCGTTGCGTATTCAACGTCCAACTATTCGGCTTAATGGCAAGTAAGGGTTAATTAGGGCAGTTTGTGTTGTCGCCGTACATTGTTTCCCTGGGAGTAACCGTAAAATGTAGCGGTAGTCGAAGAAACTTTGGGTTTGAGGTTTCCCTTTAGTAACTTGTTAAAGTGATATTTTGGTTTAATCCTTCAAAATTAGGGCGTATTTTGTCAGTAGTTAAAAATATTTCCTCTTTGCAATAAAATCCAAATAAATGGAATATTTGTGAACACATCCAAAAACTAATACTGTTTTCAAAAAATGGAGAAGTACGCTTTCAAATTTTATAATTAGAAATAATACTGTAATTTTTTAAATATAAAAGTTTTTAGTGCAAAGTTTAAAAAGTTTTAAAAATGGCTCAACTTACGTTTTTTCTAACTAAAATTTCTGATAACGAAATTACGGTAACGAAATTTTCACATTGCGGTCGGAAATTTTGGTTTCATAAAGGTGTACGTTTTAGTTATTTTGTGGATAACTTTTAGATTTAAATATCAAGCGTGGTGTTTTCTCTTCTAAACACCGTTTAGATCATATTCCTAACCATGATAGTAAGGGAGATACAACGACTTCTACGAGACCTGTGTGGGGACAAATATGGTCTCTTATGGTTAAGATAATCGGGTTAGGGTGATTCAGATTTTTAAATTCATTAATATATATTTTAACTGTTTTATTTTTTATTATTTCATATAAATTTCTCATTATAATTATGCATTATAACGACCACCATTCTAGGCTCAGGCCCGTATCATGGCAGTCGTATATAGCCTACACTATAGGGTAGAGTGGTGACGATTGAAACACGTTATGATTGAAACATCTCAATTTATTCGAAAACTATGATACTTAAGAGTGTGACGCAACACTCCGTCAGGTAGGTTGGGACCTTTCTCCAAAAGCGCTCTAGCCGGCCACTGAAATAATCGGACATAGGAGATAATGTAGGATTTTGCGCTCAAAAAGTAAGTATTTACTACATTTTGGTTTATGTTGTAACTCATTTTACTCTCGCTGCTTGACGAATCTTTTTATACTATTCTCTTCTTTATCTATTTTAGAATATTTCTTTGCATTTTTAAGGCATTAATATCTATTTAAAAGGCTTATTATTAAACTTGAAGTAGAAAATGCCACGTTTGAAACAAATTTGTGGGGATGGTTGCAACGTTTCAATCATTACAATGTTTCAACCGTCCACACTGAGAGAGAATTAAAAAATTAAAATGAAAATGGGTCATAAATTCAAATCATTATGTCTTTCCGATAGATTTACTTCTGTGATCTAGCATCATTAACATATTAGAGAGTATTGAATATATATGTTAAAATATACAATGTAATGCATTATTTTAACAATAATAATGTTGGTTTAAGGGTTGGCAACATTTTGTATGTGGCAACCCATTTTAGTTCTTTTGTTCTCTAATGCTCCAAAAGTTCTTCTCTTGTTTTTCATGTAATACGTACATCTTAAAATAAAACCAGTTATTAAAAGTGTTATATTTCTTTTTATTAACTCAGTAGATTACAACAATATATAAAAAAATATTCAATACTACAAACTTTCAAATAAATACAGATACAGAATAATTCGTGATGGATACGTAGGTACCTACCTACTCTTGAAATTTTTTATACTCTGTATTTCTGACACGTTTTTTTTCCTAAATTTTCTGTGATGGTGACGCAGCGGCAACTTAAAGTTCAGAGATTCCATAGTCGTGTTCTATTGCAGAACTTGAATCAACTTTTCAATCTACTTTGACAAGCTCATTGATTTCGTAGCCAATTTCTACTGTAGAAACTGAAACAGTTGTTCCGTCTACTCAGAGAGACTCAGTGACTCCAGAATCAAATTTTAATACAGGGTAAATAACGTTTGCTACGTGTTCGTCGAGAGGTTTGGCGCCTTTACGTACTGCTTTGGTCCGCTTGAGATTAACATGACCGACTCTCTAAAATCAGCGTCACAGAATTATGTACATTAATTATCTGTTGATTTTTTTCCCGATATAAATTTAGTCAGTAAAATTTATTGTCATCAATAAGTAAAACATTTATGCCAGAAAGCAAGCGACTATTCCCGAAAGCGCTACCCATGAAAACAACTGCCAGAGGCTTAAAGAAGAGGAAATCCACTATTTACACAGACACTCCGGAAAATATATAAGAACAAAACCGAAGAAAAATAAAGAAAAAAACGCCAACACGACAAAAAAAAACATTGTGCAATTCACACGCGGTAGAAGTGAAACCTTCAGAAAACTAAAATAGACAAGAATGGAGAGACTACGAAGCACCGCACAAAGAGGAGACCGATTAAACTATCTCATTCTCTCGCAGGCTAAATCCTATGGACATATGTGTTTGTCTCTCTTTAGTATCGCTATTTTTCGTTTCATCAATTTTTAAATCACAACGATGTTAACAAAGTTTTCACTCCAAAAATAACACGAAGATTACAGAGAAGAAGTAAAAAATTGAAAAAACAGAAATATATCGAAATTACTCTTGAAGATCAGATAAAAATACATTGTTTAGCACGTGGTGAAGAACATAATTCCACTATACCAAAGAAATTTGGGTCCAGGATATGATTTATAAATTTTAGGCTCATGAAAAGTGCACCAAATAAGAATCACAATAGTTATAATTGTGAATCTGACTAATTGTTGATGACGTGCCTTGAATCTGCAATTAATGACTGATAATTTTGTAAAGTAGTTTAACTACTAAGTTTAAAGAGTTTATCTAATATTTTATTACTCAAAGTTTCATTATTGTTGATTTTTATAACGTGCCAAAAGAAGTAGGTAGGTATCCCTTTGCTTACATATTTGAGTTTTATTCGTGTCATTTATGTGTACATTTAATTTTTTGGCAGGTGAAAATAGATCACAAATAATTATAATGTTACTTTCAGTACTATTCCTGATTGTTTCCTTGTAAAATATACTATTTTTTTATTTAATAGATTTATTTGCCCCCTTAACCGGTAATTTTAAGTTTTTTTTTTTATTTTGTTTGTGTTTTAGTGCCATTCTTTACACAAAGGTGTTTTATTCATATCATTTAAGTTCTGACTGATTTTTTTGTAGGTGATAAGAGGCTACAAACAATTATGTTACTTCCAATACAAAGTACCTACCCACTGATTTTTTCTTTAAATAGATTCTCTTTAATTGTTTAATAGATCTTGGTATCTTGTAATGGTATATATTCTAACCGATTATTTAAAGTTTTTTTTAATATCGCTATATTTTCTAACATGATGTCACATCACAAACCAAAAATGTAATTTTTTCGTAACATTACCTATTTTATTTATTTATTGTTGAATGTTACACTTTATTTTACATTTTATACCTAATTAATAATTTAATAATTTTACACATTTATTTATTTTAATTTTATTTTACTCTCAGATCAGAGTTTGAAATATTGTCATGATTGAAACAGTGTGATGGTTGAAACAAGCACTTTTGTATGAAAACAAAAAAACCTATTTTTAATACCGTTCTATTCTGTTCCAGAATAATATCGCAGTAAAACTGTATTGATTATGCCAAATACTCATAGTTGGTATAACTAAGAGCACTTAAACACAAATAATAAAAAAAATATTTAAAGTTGTTTCATTTCAAGATATTTACGTGCACAATTTTAAAAATGACTGTGATATGTTTAATCACCATTCATGATCTCATTGAGTACTGTTACACTAATGAAAATTTGTAACATTGATTACAATTACTCCATTTATTCCAAAGATATTTAGAGCGTTTCAATTATCCTCACGTACTGTTTCAATCGTCCAACACTATGGGGATAATTGAAACAGATTTTCCCATTGTCTTTAAGTGGTTATTGTAGCTTACCTATACGAGTTGTGGCCACCCAATAAATTTAATTTGAGAACTAGATAGATTATAATTCATCTAGTATAAACATCTTATCCGTAAATACAAAAGATAAATTACTACACATAGTTAAAGTAAAACTGTTTTCAACCATCCCCACTCTCCCCTACAATGTAATAATAAAAGTAAATATACCTAATTTAAATGTAAATACATAAACCATTGCAAAAATTAAAAACTAACATTAAACTGATAAAATAGACATTTCAAAAAAAAAATATACTCAAATGACATTAAAAAATAAGATTAAAAAACATGCCAAAGTATATTTTAGGTTCTCTCTTTTAAAAGAAGTAAAAATTATTGATTTAGGATAAGTTGTTTCAGTTTTATGAAGGAACTGGCCAATAAAGATATGAAAACAGAACTTGAATAGAACTTACACAGAACGTGAAAATTAACTTCAAATGTTTGATGAATTGTTCAAATCTTTTGAAACTACGCGTATTTATAATCCATGTTTTTTTTTTAACATTAAGTTAAAAGAAGTGTAGTTTCTAGCATCTTATTGAGCCGCCGCTCTCCGAATTTCTACCGATTTCTTACATATCTCCCTTAAACATTTGAAGTTTTTAAGCTCTTAAAAAAATATATGTTATTTTTGAAGATAATATCTAGATGCGTTCCACGCCGAAACGCAAATTATATGAAATTCCCTCAATAGAAAAAAATCGCAAATTATACTCCGAAAATTATTTAAATCAAGTCTATTTCTATTATTTTACAAGTTATATTTGTAGAAAAATTCACAACGAGTCATGTTTTATTAATCATTTTCAATTTTCGCTTCAATTTTATCACGTAAAATATTAGCGCGCTCTGTCCAACATTCGTAATTACTAATTACATATCTCTCCATCTTCTTCTTTTTGGGCCGGGAAGCGTCGTCTTAAATGAAGACAATATTATCGAAACTCAATCGAAAATCTGAAAATAGAAAAATCAGAAAAAATACTGTCACATCTATGAGTTCACGAACATCCTGTACTTTGCTTCCGATTCGGCCGCTCGGCCAATCATGGAAAACTAATACTCACACTTATGGTGTACAGCAAGGACATCGCGGGTAGGTGGGTTAGTAAGAATATCAATACATTTTGGAACGCACTTTTTTCTGAACTTATATTTTATGTTTACACTGTGAAAACATTTTGTTTGCTTAATTGACTTTGAATCTTATATCTTTTTACCAGGATGTGTGTTGTGCATTGTTTGTAATGCAGCAACAATAATAAGAGGAATATATTGTTAAATTTGGTCCCCTTTCTATAAAGTACACTCTAACAAAATAGAACGGGTTCAACACAATTTTCTTAGGTACTTAAATTTCAAGCTCAAAATCCCAATAGAAAACATTAATTATTTAAGTTTGATGAATCGACTTAATTTAATTACGCTATCTGACAGAAGAATCATTTCAGACCTAATTTTATTATACAGAGTCATGAACAACCTAATTGACAGCCCTGCCATTGTTACTACTATTAAACTCCATATACCGACAAGGAATACTAGACAAAATATTACATTCTTTTGCAACACATACACAACCAACTATCAATCACTCTCTTACCAATAGGATGCATGATTTAGGCCAGTGTTCCGCAAAGTGTGTGCCGCGGCACAGTGGTGTGCCGTGGTCGTGAGCTGGTGTGCCGCATCGCAATGCTACATTGTAACAAGGTAACCTTGCGACGCTGCACCAGCTTAGGCGATCCGACTATCGAATCGGTAATAAAATAGGCCTTGCGGACATATTCGCTCATCTAAATGAGTTGAACCAAAAAAGCAAAGCGAGAATTCTAATACTTTAACGTCATCAGATAAGATTGAAAGCTTTCGCGCTAAGTTGATGTTATGGATCAGCCACGCTCAATGGTATGTAGTAACAAAATGTTCCCAAATGTTACGGATGCCGATTCAATAAAAAAGTGCAAGTTTTGATAGTGAAACACTCTAAGTACAGGCTAGCGAAACACAGCAGAAAAAATGAACTCGTATTTTCCTAAGTGTGACCTGCAACCTATGAACTGGGTTCGAAATCCATTCTCAGATAGCATTTTCTTTGGACATTTACCAATAAACGAGCAGGAAAAATTCTGAAGAATTCAAAAACTGGTCAGACGTTAAAGTAAAATTTGTCGATAAAAAGCTAGCACATTTTTGAGTACGCATAAAAATGAGTATCCAGTGCTTTCAAACCGTGCTATTGCAATTATCTAACCGTTTGCCACGACCTATTTATGCGAATTAGGGTTTTCAACTCCCACTACGATATAAAAAAAGAGAACGCCGCAGGACGATCGACCACAGGCGTAGCGTGGGGGGGAAGGGCGACCCGTCCGGGTGGCATTTTAAAGGGGCGGCAAAATTTCGCAATAAATTATAATAATATCTTGTAAAAAAATTTAACCATTTCATATTGTTGTCCCACATACGATTCGGAACGATTAAAATTAGCGTGTAATTTCTTATTCTGTGACGAAACCGGGGAATCCCTTTTCTTTAAAAGGGAGGGGGGGTAAGGTTTTAAAGGCGAAAAAAAGGCATATTTTCATGATTTTTTTTGGGGATGTGAATAATGTTGGTTTATTTATTTTATTTATACACGTTATGACATCTGAAATATATTTGAAATTTTTTTAATTAAAAATATCAATAAATAACTCCGTGAGAGCGAGTCTCCGGAGGCGCCTCGAAAAAACGTTGTTACGCGGTGAACATTATAACTCATTAACGGATCATCTAAAACAAAAAAAAATCTAAATGAATTTAAAAGGTGATATGTTTTCTTAGGTAGTTAGTGATGAAGCGTTCTTTTTCGATTTTTTTGCAGCATGTTGAAGTCAAAAATGTGATTTTTGCTAAAATTTTTGGTGAATTTGTTATTATAAAATGAAAAAAAAATGGTAAAAAAAAACCTCTATGTTTGTTGATTTATGTGTAGAAATAGTGTACAAAATTTCAAAAGGATCAGTCAAGTAGATTTTGAGTTGTGATGTTCACGAACTTAAAATTTTTTTGCGAGAAAATCGATTTAAAGGTTTTTTATACTCAAAATAAACTTGAATCGAGCAAGAGGACCGGTCGCTTGAAAAGCTATATCTTCATTAGTTTTGCTCCGATTTACTTGAAATTTTGACACAATTTTCTCGACTACATATAAAAAAAAAACCTTATCCCCCCCTTCCTTAAATTAATGTATCATAATATCTTCTTGATGACTGTAGCGATTGGCAACACCGTCTGTAGTGACTTGCAAGAATTCCTTGTGTTTTAGTTTGCGCTTGTACTGTTCTTGACTAATATTCAGTGAAAATGATTGAGGGAAATCCGTGGGTGAAGCTTTGATAATTCTAAAAAACTTTCATGGATCATCATGTGTTCCGATGGATCATCAAACCATCCATGTATTCAATATGCAAACATATAAAGAAAACCATTTTCGTGTCCTGAATGTAGTGTCAATAAAAGCTGAGGACTCGCGTGCACTCTTAGGTAAAAACCATTTTCATGTTCCAATAGCGGAATTAATCTGCTGACGCATTTCGAATAAAATTGTTCTAATATTTCGAGTGAAGACAAAAATTTGTTTCAAACCTTTCTTAATAATTCGTAATTCGTAGGAAAACCATACGCATATTGTGAGAAAAAAAAAACGAATTAAAGCTGGGGATTCGCAAGCAGATTCACTCTTAATTTAAAACCAGTTTTGTGTTCAGAATGTAAAATTCCAGTTGTGGATTCATTTGCTGACACATTTTGAAGGAAAACATTATCTTATTCGAAGTGCAGTTATAAAATTCTTTAAAGTTAATTTAAAATTCTCAGACTATTTCTGTGCTGCCAGAATCAAAGAAAAACCATATTCATGTTGAGTTTCTGAGTGTAGTTATAATTCGCCACGTACAGATTTTATTTTAACCAGTTCTCTATTCAAAATGTAAAATTCCAGCTGGATTCATCTGCTGACACATTTCGAAGGAAAACATTCTCTTATTCAAAGTGCAGTGATAAAATTCTAATTGCAGACTAATATGAATGTGCTGCCAAATTCAAAGAAAAACCATTTTCATGTTCTGAGTGAAGTGTTAATTGAACACAGAGATTTAATTTAAACCAGTTTTGTGTTTATAAAAATCGGCATAAAATGAGGTCGTTATAAAACAAAGATTTCTATCCCCCCCCCCCCCCCCGCGGCGCTTTAAAATCTGCGGTTGAAATACCTACATAGGGGGATAGGGGGTCGGCGAAATTTTCCTTCGCCCCGAGCGGCTGAAATCCACGCTACGCCTCTGCGATCGACGAAGAGATGAGAGATATTGATTTTAATAAATAAAAATTTTATAAATATTAAATACACACTGTTTTTTTTTGGCGTACCTCTAAAAAAATTTTGTTTTGGTAGGTGTTTGATCACTAAAAGTTTGCGGAACACTGATTTAGGCAACAAGTTTGGTGATATTGTAGATATATTCGCTGATTCCCTTTATAATCTAAAATGCAATTTAAACCAACACTTTGTGGAATCCTACAAATTATTGTAACGTGGGTATAATATATTTTACGATTTGATGTGTTATTGTAATGTTTTATATTATATTTTATTCTATGTTATTGCCAAATGTTATATTGTTTCAAATATTTCACGGTTTTACGCTATATTCTTCAAAAACTACCTGTATATTTTTTAAATGTTTTCATTTTTATAACTTTTGATATTAATTCTATGTATGTATTATCCTCGATATCTTAAATATTATTTTATAATCTATGTAAAAGACCCTATGGGCGTATAACAACAATAAATAAATATTAAAAGAATACATTGTTAATATCAAAGAAATCAATCACTTTGTGGCTTGACGTTATACTTAAATGAAAAACTTTGTTTTTAACAACTTTATTAGAATTTATACATAGTCAACTATTTTCCTAATCTTTTTCCGAGCAGTTTTATATATAATAATAATACTATAAGGTTAGGATATAACCGGAACTAGTTGAAGATGTATACTCTAATAAATTGGTTAAAAACAAAGTAACTTTTCATTTATGCATGAGGGTGGTGCCATCCTAATGTAGGTTCATAATGTGGAAATATGTGTTCGCTACCAAAAAATGTGCGAAAATGACAAATTCGTATCAACAGTTTTGTTGGTACACCGATATTCAATATAATGCAAGATTGGAAAAGTTTCCAAAAGCATGAAATTGCGTTACACAAGAGTTTTTTTGACTGGATAAGTATTGTCAACGTTCATATTGTTTAGACATAACCTTATGATTAAAAAGAACCCAGTCTGAATACTGTGCCACATTTTTATAACTTATTTAAGCCTCGATTACATAGAGCGAGTTTACAAGCTACTAGCCGGTAAGTTTAAAAGCGGGTGAATTGGCGAGTGAGATTGTCATGATGACACACAAAACTGTCTGCTCAGTCAGTAGCGACAGTAGCGGCTAAAATAACGACTCTCGCGCGAACCAATTCGGTCGACATTTTGTAAAAAGCTTGAGCTCGCTGCTAGCGCCACACGCTAGCTATTAACGGCTCCCACACGAACTAATTCTGACAGACGAAATCAGCTGTTGGTGGACCGCCATCTTTAGGCAAACACCAGCGAGTAGCGAGTAAAGTTGACCACCTTTCAACTTTTTTCGTGGATTGTCCACAATCTGCTAGTTAGCAAGTAATACGATGACACTGAGCGAGTTTACTAACAGATAGTGAATTTCCTTCTTTTCGAAGCTTCGAGCTTGTAAACTCGTTCTATGTCATCGAGGCTTTACTTTTTACTTCTGCCCTTGCGTTAGCTTCAAAGCAATTTGTGTAAAGTACCAACTCAAACAGAACTGTCGTCAGTACAATACCTAAAATGGCATGAAAATTTGCCAATTTTCTTAGTTTTTCGCAGCAGTTGTGTCAAAGTCAATGGGTATACCTAGTGGGTATGATGAGCTCGATGGGAAAAAACCCAAACATTTTTTTTTCTTAACTGTAGGTAATTTACCGATGATTTCAGTGATATTATCTCTCCTGTATTATGTACAGCCCGAATTTCCCTACACGGTACATAAATAATTAAATAGTTTTACCTACTAGCTACATACCAATCCATGCCATTGCCTCGATCCCAGTGTTTGTATTCAACTACGTTATCAACCGGAACTTCGTCACCATGACGCTACATACCAGGGCGAGATAAAGCATTTTCCACAAGTGATCTCTCCGTTCCTGTCCCTAGACATTCTTCTCCAGTTCCGGGAACTTCCCATCCTGCTTTACGGCCGTTGTTTCCAATCCTACTGATCAACTTTTGAGCCGAAATTTGGCTCAACACTCCTCAAATGCGCACATGCACTCTTCCTAACGCAACTCTCCGACCAACAGGTGAATTGAGCGTTACTAAACAAATCACTAAGCTGATCGAATACTCAGATCGATCGAAAAGTTGGGAACAATGACCGTAAGGCTTTTTCCGTGCAGTCAGCTCAACTCTTCTTCGGTCTGCTTCTTCCACTGGACATATCTTTTGATATCCTATCATTTGCAATACTTTCATCAAGCCATTGCAATTTTATTGATTTACAATTTTTCAAAATGTATCCGACCATTTTGGAAACCCATAATCTCGTGTGATACAGGAATGTCTAAAAGTGGCAAAATTTTACCACGGTACACAGTGATTAATTTTTTTCTGGCCGCATATTGTCTCTAACATCTTCTGAAAATTTGGCAGATTTTATTAAATTGACAGCACCTGTAAAGTACACCGCAAATGTACACCGCTTACATATTTATAAGGAAAACAGTATTCATTTACCATTTGTATGTATTCTTGTCATGGAAACTGTTTGTTTTGACTTCTCGTTAACCGATTGGTTTTACGAACCGGAACAACGCTCCGGTTTCTCAAAATGTAATCTGAGCACAGCTCATCCCCAAGTAGGGGCACCGCTCATACTAGTTTACTCTGTTAGTGTGTAATCCCAGTGCTCGTGTCATATGGATATGGATAGACCAAGTCTTGAGTCTCGACTCGAAGTTGACTTAAGTAACTTCCTAAGTAGGTCAGGGTTACCTTTTGGCCGCGAATCGAATGCCAGCGTAATGGCAGCGTTAATCGCAGATTTGGGAAACTGAGCAAATTACGTAACTTTGTGTGTTATTATATTATTGGGTTTATTGTGTCAAAAAGACGATATTATGTTTGGGGAATATAGGTGAGAGACCCTCTAAGAATCTTTGTTAGTATTTCAAATCACTTTCGCGATACACCATTCTAATATATTTACATATATAAAAATCCGAGTTAAGAATTGTCTATGTTTTGGTATATTTTAAGGATAGGAAATGTTTGAAACTTTCAAAATACCTTCTTTCCGTCCTCGCGAAGGTTTCTGGATTATTACAACTATATGAAAATATATCTGAAAAATTGTTTTAATCATTACAAAAACTCTTACAAATGTCACAATTTGAGAATGACATATTTTGCAAATCATCGATTGTTAAATCAAAATTCAATTTTCGAAACCTTTTAAATAATTAATTATTTTTTTAAAGAACTCACCTATGGTACTAACAAAAATCAATGATCTAATCATAAACTATATTTATTTTAAATATTAGCCAAATTTGATTGTTTGTTCTTATTATAATATGCAAAAATGAATGTTTGTAATAGAAAATTTGTAAAAAAAATTGCAACTCGATAACTTAAATTTTTTTTTTTTTTTCGGGGCTTTAACATTTATAGCATAGTTAGAAAAATACATATTTATTGTACATAACTGAACTGCCTCAATAACAATATTTTATATTTGTTTAAAGATAAATTGAAGATGTCCACTGACTTGGTATAATTGTTTCCCTCCATTAGTATTCTGGGCAAAGAGGAATACATATATGGAAGTTAGTCCAAGAATTTCTGCACTGAAATAAATCCTGACTTCTAGTATTACGAAGTGGAATTCGGAAGCTTATCAATTCAAGAAATACCGGACTATCAACTAAATCATTTAGAATTTTATATAGAAATACCAAGCCAGTGAAAATTCTTCTGTCTGAAAGTTTGGGCATATTCATATCGTTTGAAATATGTTGTAGTTCAACATAATTGCTGGAATACCCATTTTAAAATTTAGAAAACGTAATAATTTGTTTTGTATTCTTTCAACAGCTTGTACATGTATATTATAATGTGGATTCCGGACAGGAGAATTGTACTCAAGTTGACTTCTAACATAAGCAAAGTATAACAGTTTAATTCACTTTATATTGTTAAAATTTCTAGGTAGCCTAGTTATAAACCCCAACATTTTAAATCCTTATTACAGATTTCTGTTATGTGCTTAAGAAATGAATGATTTGATTGAAAGGTGATGCATAAGATTTAATTTCTAAGATTTCTGTACATGAGGGAGTATGGCTATTATCCGTGGCTCTATCCTAGCGACTTTCTTTTGGGTATGCTCGGAATGAACCATCTACGGGTCAGAAGGGATGTACACATTGCTACTGATGGTTTGAAAACTCAGCTATCATGGAGAGCATTCATTTATATGAAGATTTAATTTCTAAGATTTCTGTACATGAGGGAGTATGGCTATTATCCGTGGCTCTATCCTAGCGACTTTCTTTTGGGTATGCTCGGAATGAACCATCTACGGGTCAGAAGGGATGTACACATTGCTACTGATGGTTTGAAAACTCAGCTATCATGGAGAGCATTCATTTATATGTTCCCGATGGATTTATATGTATCTTCGCCACCGACAGCATAGATTGTTCTATCTTCCGGCCTGCAGGACTAACTTGCCAATGGTCATGCCGGTCGGGAGAGCAATTTTACTGTTAAACAGAATTAATTCGGATATCGACATATTTAGCGTTAGTGAAGCTGCCTTTAAAAGGCAAGCTCTATTAATTCTTGAATAGTTCGTATGCCTAAATGTTAATTGTAATACACTTACAAATGTATTTTGAAAACGGTTTAAAATGTAATATTTTGTAATGTTTTTGAGATAATAAATAAATTGAATTGAATTGAATAAGTCTTTAATTTGTGTTAATGTCTCAAGAGCATTGTTATCAATCTTGTAATTAAAGATCACTGGACTTTTATATTTATACTTTTAACTATTTGACATTTTGAGATATTTAAATAAAGTTTATTTTCCTTACACCAAATTAACAATTTGTTGATATTATCTTGAAGAATGTTGCCATGATAAATATTTTCAAAATTTTATAAATTTTGAGGTCATCAGCAAACAGTAAATATTTTTATAACGTGAAATATTTTTGTAAGATCATTTATAAACAAGATAAATAAGATTGGGCCAAGGTGTGAACCCCGTGGAACTCCACTTGTTGCATTAATTATTAATATTATTTTATAATCTGTGTAAAAGCCCCTAAGGGCGTTTAACAACAATAAATATCTACGTGGCATACAAGCTTTTTGAAAATCTGAATGTACCGGGACTGAATATATTGAACGCGGGAGAGGGGGGGGATCGCGGAAGGGGTGTTCGCGGGAGTGGGAAGGCGGGGAAGGTGGAGGGGAAACGTGTGAGGGGAAGGGGACATGGTAGGGGAAGGGGAATGGGACGAATGGGAAACGACACGCAGGGAGAAACAATTTCTTTATTAGTGGCATTGCAACGCATGCCGGGAACTCGATAGTATTGAATATAATATCGTGGGATAATTATTGCAACTAGGTAACTCCGAAATCAGCGTTTTTGGGTTGCACACTTACAAGAATAACTCTATTTCCTCGTGTATGAATGCCACAAATAGCAAAGTCGTAACGCCTTGGAATCATCAAGTTATTTGAATAGTTTTTTGTGGGTATCTCCAAAAACGGCATCATTTTATTCAATCATTTGGTAACTCTATTTACCACAAGTGTTTCCGTGTTTCAATTAGGCAACGAGACTAGTTGTAACACTAAAATTCGTGGAATTGCTCAAGTTGATATCGTTGCATTTTGTATGCGATAACTAGGTAATTCATTCCATATTTGTAAATAAATGCAAAAAAATATAAGTGTTCCATCAATCTATGATTTCTTCTTCTTCTCTTCTTCTCTTCTTCAATGGCGCCACAGCCCATTTCGAGCCTTAGCCTCCTTCAAAATAAGCTTCCACCGCCCTCTGTCCTCGGCCTTCCGTCGTCTTCCAATCTGCAACGTGAAGTAGTTCCCTTGCTTCCTTCCCGACATCATCCTCCCATCTCAACCTAGGTCTGCCTAGGTCAATCAACGATTTAACCATCATATTAACATACAACGACAATCAATCCATACTAATATTATAAACGCGAAACTGCTCGAGTTTGTTTGCTACGCTTTCACGCATCAACCAATAAAAAGACTTTCACCAATAGAAAGCTAAATTATTTGCGAAGACTATGGGCCGTATATGATGGTAAGCTCTGGCGTTATGAAATTATAAATATTAATATATTATATTTGTTATACGTTTTCTGTCGCTAACAAAAGCGAGTTTTTGCTAACGTCAGAAAAAAATCTTTTCCATGGAAACAAAGTTGATATATTTTTGGGCTCTATGCTGGTAGGCTCTCAGTCTACTGGTAAGCTACTACTGCAGAAAATTTAAATATTAGAATTCGTTTTTTTTTGGACAAGCTTGAAATAAATGTCAGATTTGAGTTCCTGTATTAAAAATATAATTCGTAACGATTATAAAGACTGACTGATAAATAGAGTATTTTTTTATTATATTAACGAACTTCCAAATATTTAAATAAAAATAAACATCCGAAATGTTTGTAAGCGCATAAATTCCGAACGAATGAACAAAATTGGATAAGTAATTCTTTTTTTCTTTGAGCTTTAGCATTATGAAATGTAGGTGGTAGGCGAGATGTTTGAAAACTGAATGTAAGGGAATGAATATATGGAATGCGGGTGGGGGTGGGGATGGGGGGGGAGGGGGATAATTGATAAGTGCAAGCGCTACAATAATTTCCCGTAATACCATGCGCCAAGCCGCGGGGAAAAGCTAGTAATTAATAATAATCAAGCTGATTTCTGAGTTACCTAGTTGTAGTACCCCAGTACCCCACGTTCTATGGGGTACATTTTTACCTAGTTTGAAGCAAAGGCACATAAAATTATTAGTGCAAAGTCTCAACTGAATAACCCAATTCTTTTCAAATTTTAAATATTTGTAGCATCGGTTATACTTAAGTCTAAAACACAATCATTGCAATATAACTACGCTCCTTATCGTCCAAGTTTAACTGCGATATCAATGTAATAGCTATTGGTCCAATTATTATTATAATTTAATGATTTGCATACTTACCCCGAGTACTTAGAGAATGTATTTTTGATATCTCGTGTCAAACAATTTGTTAGATATCTTTAAATTCCATGAACTTGATAATGGCTTTTGGTTTATTTGTCATGTGACGTCACGTTATCAGTGATAATGAATTACGGCCATCCGTATGTATACCCGTATTATATTTATTTTCAAATTAATACAAACGTAACAAATAGGGCGAATGGCCTTGCGTATTTACCTACCTATATAATCTTAATTTAATATATAAATTAATTTTTCTTTGTTCGTTCTTGCTAGGCTTTTCTGTTAGGCTTGTTCTGACTAAGCAGTAGTTTAGTCGAGTGGCGAGTAACTCGCCACTTGCTCGCCGAAAATCGTTCGCATTTCTTTCAAGTAGAGTACATTTGTCCCCGCCGCCCGTTGCAAGATGACGGCTCTTGGCGGGCTGCTACAAAGCAAAGTAAATACGCTAATTAAGCATATTGTACTGCTAAGAAGAGGGGAAATTTTAGAATAGGCGAAAGAATAAATTAGTAAAATGAAAATAAATTAACTACTTATTTATTTATTTATTTATTTAAGGAACATTAACAGTCTTAGTAATAGAATAAACCTAAGAGGATGATAAAAAACAGATCAATTATTAATGTTCACAGATAGGTATTTAGATACAAGACTAACTGAATATAAACTAGATTATTTAAAAAAAAAAATAAGAGTACAAATGTGAATTCAACAAATGGTAAACTAATACACAACATTAAAATAAGTGTGATTATAACTGAAATAGACTGTAAAATAGGGATTTGGGTTGGGAAGGGTAAGGGGAGGAGAGGGATAAGGGAAAGTTGCCACGCAAGTAATATAAAAATATTAGATACAATTAATTCATGTGATATTCGCACCTAGAATGTTATACAGTGAAGTTCTGTAGCGACAGTAACTAGCAGTAAATACGTCAGCACGTGTGTCTATATTTGCAAATTTGTTGTTATAGTAGTCACATGTCCTTTGTATAAATTCATTTTGATTGGAATTGGTATTATATATACGAAAAGAGATTAATAGCAGCATTACTAAATAATTTTAGTGTTGCATATTCGCTCCAATGCCACAACATTTCAACTACAAATTTCCACTACAAATGAACTCTGCTAAAACGGCGGGTTTGCGCATGTTTTTTTTTTTTTTTTATTAATCTATAAACATAGGGTTTTACATAGGGTTTAATTGATGCCTGTCTCACTAGGATTTACCTGTGTTGAGACAGGCTTATGTTAGTGTGCAGGGACGCGTGGAGGGGTGCGCTACTCGCCGAAAAATTAGAACGAAATGGATTGAATCGACTAAAGAGCTGACTAACCCACTCTACTAAAATTATGGTGTTCGGACGCTTTTAGTTACTACTATACTTTCCACTCGACTAAAATACTTTACCAATGCGAACGGTTTATTATGCGTTCCTAAACCATTCAACCGATTGCGATGAAACTTGGATGATTTGTTGTACGCATGCCCGCGAAGTTTCTTTACATAATGGTGAACTCTGGCGTTATGAAATTATTTCCTATACCATTCATCCGATTACGGTGGAGAGCTGTCGTTATATACTAGTGGTCGCCCAATGGTCGAAATTCGACCATAATTGTAATGTTTTTTTTAATTTTTTTTTTATACATAATTTAAAAAATACATTAGCATTCTACACTCCTTCTTTGGACAAATTGTATAATTCCTTATTAGAAATTTTTTTTAAAAATGCAAGAAATATTTATTACGGTTTATAATTATGTAGGTATTTACTTAAAGTCCTACTTTAAAATCTTATGTTTTCATATGAAATGTTGGTATTGATTTATTAAATTATAAAAAATAAAAATAAATATTTTTGTCCGCTAGGTAGGACTACTAGTATGTAATACAACCGATCAGTGGCTGAGTTGGCATCGCTCTTGCTTCACCTGTCGTGAGTTCAATCAAAACCTCCAAGATCGGAGGTTTTTGTGCAATTTCTCAGCTGGCTAAGTCCTCCATCACGATATAAGCTACGTTTTCCGCTTACTGTGATGGTAGTAAGATATTTTCAAATATTCCCATGTTATTCATAATCCGGGAATGTTTGTCTTTCTTTGTAAAAAAAATCATTTAACTCCATTAAGCTATCATGTGAATTGAATTAAATCGTTTCGTGTCCAAGTGACGAATCGCAAACGCATTTCCGTCAAATGTATCACTCGATTCGTAAATAAACCCGCCCACTTCGCCGCCCAGTGACTTGACGAATCTGCAGAGAAGCTAAACATAAACCAGGCAAAAATAATATTTTGTATTTATCTACAATTTTGAGTGTTAATCACTTTTCTAGTGCCGCCATTAGGCAATCTATTATTACGTGTTTTATTTCTTCGTCGACGATAAAAGATAGTGCTGCTAAATAATTACAACCGGCAATCAGTGGCGGCTCGTGACTTGTGGGTGTGCTAGAGTGCTGATATTTAAAAAAAATGGCTTTATTGATGTTGTTGCAGCCGAAAAAAAATTTTTTTTTTGAAAATCAATTTTTTGTATGAAGAATTTCAGGAAGTTTCAGTTTGGCCGTGTGCCACACGGATTTCCTGAAAAATCTTCATACAAAAAACCGATTTTTGAAAAAAAAAAAAAAAAATTTTCGCATGTGACAACATCCATGATGCCATTTTTTAAATATTAGCACCCACTCACCCAAAAGTCACGAGCCGCCACTGCCGGCAATTATTTACACTAGCTTTACAGACCTATGAAAAATCATGGAATATTCTGATTATAGGATTTGTAAATCTGGTAGTATTTATTGTGAGCCTTCGCCCAGTGGCAGTACACTATAGATGGGGAATTTACCTCAGGCCACAATAAGTTCTTATAATATATTTACCATTTTATTTTATTTATTTTTTATTAGTATCAACATCACGTATTTTATTAAGATGTAAGCTTTTAAATTGCAGACAGAGTATTAAACTCACCGCTCCATTCAGTTGAAATAAACAAACATTATTATTATTATTAAATATTTGCATCAGAATCCATTGCCTTTCAATAACAAATATTGTCTATTTTCTTTGTAGTAAATGTAATTATATTTTTGAAACGATCAAAAATTTACTTTTCGAGTGACCACCATTAGTAAACTTAAAAATCACGTCTTCTGTAAAAAAATTTAAACTTAAATGAGATTTAATGTAAAATATTACAATAAACAGCACTAAGTTAACCGAACCCAAATTCAAATGTTATGACGGTTCCAATGTTGCGCGCACAGATAATGCCAAGCGTTGAGTTTTGGTTTGTACCATGTCCGCAAAATGACGCATTTCTATTGGCCAATGGATATGGAGCACTCCAATCCTCACTTTTTTGTAATTACTATGGAGATAGAATAAAAAGCGATGTTCAAAATTTAAGTTCCCGCTGAAAATGTGTTTTTTTTTGTGAGTGGACATAGTAGATAAAAATATGATTACTGCATTCACAGCTTAAAAAAACCCAAAAATAGACATAGTGCAAAACAATCCTCAGCAAGCGATAAGTAAAGCAAATTTCAAATATTAATACAGTACTTAAAAATAAATAATTTTCTGATTATAGTTATCTATTCGAACTATCCTTCAATCAGTTACAATTTTGAAAATGATGCAAGCATATTTTAGTTCATTGAACCTGAAAACTTTCACGCGGGAATAATTCATGTAAAAATAACATTTCTCACTCAAACAACCGAAATTAGTATTTTTGATATTTGGCCCATTATTTTTTTTTAACTCATTTGATTTCCATGCCTGCAACCCGGGCGCATTTTATCTCGTAGTTTTTCCCATGTCCATTTTCATCCATCCGGTGTACGTTCCTACCCTACTTATTCCTATTCCTACATTTACCTAGTAATGGCGTTGTATTTCGTTAGCCACAGCAATGTGTGGCCGGGTCTGCTAGTAATCAATATTATCAACAATATCAACAGTTTCGAAAGAAGGGTAAATGCCGGTAACTAATGGAGGAATGAATGCCGTTGGCGCTAATAAAAAACTGTCAAAAGGAGCGAAACTAGCAGTCCACAATGGAGTCCTGGTACCTACCCTGATGTATGGCAGTGAGGCATGGAACTGGCAGAGGAAGGATGAAAGTAAACTGAATGCTGTAGAAATGAGATCCCTGAGGCGTATGTGTGGTAAAACCATGTATGATCGTGTGAGAAATGTGGAGATCCGCAAAGAATGTAAGGCTGATGTAAGCATAATGAGTAAGATTAAAAAAGGGACCCTCAGATGGTTTAGGCATGTAGTGCGAATGAACGAAGAAAGTAGTGTAAGAAGAATATATGACGCAAATGTGAATGGTAGAAGTCGGGGACGCCCGAGGAAGACATGGCACGATCAAGTGAATCAGATACTTGAGTCGGGCCATGTCAAAAGCCAGAATAATAGAAGAGTATGTATGAGACGATGTATGAATGTGAGTGAAGCAAAGAGTGTGTGGCAGGACCGAATTGTTTGGCGGTTCGTCCTCTCTGCCTACCCCTGCGGGGAAACGGCGTGATGGTTAGTTAGTTAGTTAGTTTCAACAGTTTCGAAAACTATGTTTTCTTCATCAGGATAATGTTAATTAATATAGTATATTCGTTTTGATTTAATTAAAAATGACACCACAAAGCATATTTGCAAATTTTGAAGAAACAAATATAAGATATTGTTTATTTCGTTCCAGAGTAGAAGATACTCTCAGTACCGCCCTAGTGAACACTAAAGTTACATTTATTTTATTATTTTTGTTTGGCCTACCTATTGGCCTGACTTCCCCTACCAAGTTTATAAAACTGAACGTTCTTACCGCACTATTTACCAAACCACTGAATATTTATAATTTAATGTCTAGAAATAATCTATTTCATTTAGGTGTACATGTTTCTTACTAAATCTAACCCCTAAATCCGGACGCGATGTGAAAATATGAAGTGAATAATCCTAAAGAATCACTATCCGCGGGTGGTCGATATTGACAATATTTTTCGTCTTCTTTTTAGTGTTTATTTATCTTTATAGTGGTAGATACTCGTTATAGTGATAAATGACCACCGCTCCGAAACGCAACATTGCTTGAATTGGCTTTAACCGCGTTTAGCGACCAGATCTAAATAGCCAGGTACTTCCCAACCTTCCTCTTACCCATATTCTAACCCCCCTCCCCTCCGTTCCCTTCAGCCACTCGACGTTCCCCAATTGGTAGTCCCATATTGTAGGAGGAAGGAAAATCGTTCTTCAGCCGAGCTGTTGAACTTAAGAACGAGTCGTAGAAACGACCCGTTCTCG
The DNA here is from genome assembly GCA_936435175.1 of Glyphotaelius pellucidus. Lineage (NCBI taxonomy): Eukaryota > Metazoa > Arthropoda > Insecta > Trichoptera > Limnephilidae > Glyphotaelius > Glyphotaelius pellucidus. Next base: position 18,722,951 of record OW386548.1, read on the forward strand.
TGTGAAAAATGTCAACCGTGTACTTTAGCGTTTATCCCGACTGTGAACCGGTGCCGAAGGAATCGATGACGCTCGTTCCTCGGAGCACTAGTGGAACAAGAGCAGCATTCCCACCCGACGCCTGTGCTCTAAAGATTGCAATCCGTTTGTTAAGATGTGAGAATCTATCAAACGGACCTCCCGATTCTGCGCGGAAGGAATCGAGAAGGCATCCGGACCAGAGGTGGCTGCAAAATTCAACCGTGGGACTCGCTTGTGATTTGTGCATTAAAGTATCATAAAATTGTGTACTCTTAAAGTATCTGCGGGCCTTGTACGGTACGCTCAGCTTCTGAGAGACTAACTTGTTTCGATGGAGCCCACGCTTCTGAGCTGGTCACTTAGAGTTACACCAAGCACAGCAATGGAAGGGCCTGTTGAGAAGAAAGTATTTGTAAAAAATTTGTAAATTGTTGTTTACGGAAATTTTTCGATTCCCGATGTCCTGCAACGTTTCAATGACCTCTGTCCATTGCAGCCCCAACCTCCTCGCACTTCCCGGCTGTTTTCATTTCTAATTTCCACAAAGCGAGTTTTTGCTATTCTAGTACTAGAGAAGTTGTACTAAAACCGCTCAACATTATATGGTACACGCCAAAATTTAATACCGCCCTGACATTGATATAAAAATCGTTGCAATAGGCGAGTTTAAGCCGCCGGTATCCGAATTTCGACCTATTTCTTACATATCTCCCTTAAACATATGAAGTTTTTAAGCTCTTAAAAAAAAAAATTTTATTTTTAAAGATAATATCTAGATACTTTCCACGCCGAAACGCAAATTATATGAAATTCCCTCCATAGAAAAAAATCGCAAAGGTTGCTCCGAAAATTATTTAAAACAAGTCTATTTCTATTATTTTACAAACATAAATGATACTTAAGATACCTTCCACGAGATTTTTGCTCTATTTTAAACGAGTCATGTTTTATTAAGCATTTTCCCAATTTTCGCATCAATTTTGTCATTGAAAATGTTGGCGCGCTCTGTCCAACATTCGTAATTACATATCTCTTCATCTGCTTCTTTTTGGGCCGGGAAGCGTCGCCTTAAGGTCAGAAAATTAGCATGCCTCCCGCCCACGCCTTTCTCTGTCGCACGTATGTTTTTACGCATCTTTCCTTTTCGCTTACGGTAATTGTAAAGTCAGTAACTGTGCAAGAATGGATCGTATCGAGTTCAGGCCGGCATTTAAGTTTGGTGTGTACTATATCATTCTGCACAAAGTATTATTAAACATAATGAAATATGTGTGAATGTGCTTATAATTTTTACTATCTTAATGTAAAAGAAAACCTGCAATCTTTCTGAAACCCAAGGTCAACCTCGTTAAAATGTACTAGTTTTGTAATAAAAAATAAAATCATTCGTCTCGATATGATGCATTATTAGCCCTGTCCACACATTAGCTTTCGAGGCAGTTCCCAACCAACGAAAAAAAAATGCAGGCTAAAAGCCAAACGAAATCAATTGTGACCGTGATAATATTGGACCTTTGTATAAATGTGCACCTATTGCATGACACTGACTTGTTCGCACATATTGAGTTGGTGCACGGAGCCATTGTACAGGGTGGAGCAAAATTGATCACCCTATCGAAAGATGTTATAATTTTAGCAAATGGCGTCGTACGTCGATCATATTTGACATTTGTGAACTAGACAGCTGCAGAATACAAACAGACAAACAATGGAGCGCTATCCTCCGCAAGAGCGTGGAATAATTGTTGATTAATAGCCATCCTCAATCTCAACAACGAAGAGGACGATTTTGTGTCGAAAGTCATCATGAGCGACGAGGCGCATTTCCACTTAAGCGGTTACGCCAATAAGCAAAATCTTCGTTTCTGGGACACTGAAAGTCCACGTGTGATGCACGAAGAGCCATTACAACCACTCAAAGTCACTGTGTGGTGCGGCGTTCACGTTGGAGGAGTGATTGCGCCGTATTTTTTTTGAGGACGCAATTGGCAATATGGTCACTGTTACTGGCGAACGCTACAGGGCCATAATAAACGACTTCTTACTGCCGGAACTGGATGAGCGGGGCTTAATGAACATGTGGCTTCAACAAGACGCTGCAACCGCACCCACAGCACGAGCCATAATGGATATTGTGAAGGAAGCGTTTCCTGGTCGCGTAATCTCCCGTTTTGGCGATTTGGCATGGCCAGCAAGATCGCCCGATTGAACCATCCCAGATTTGTTTCTTTGGGGCTAGTTGAAGTCGCGGGTTTATGCCAACGCGCCTCAGACAATCGCAGCCCTTAAGGAGAATATTCGACAGGAATGCGAACAGTTATCATCGGAAATCTTGCGGAAAGTCATGGAAAACGCGATAAAACGGGCACAAATGTGTATCAACACTGGCGGCATCCACTTGACGGATATCATCTTTTCCACTTAACAGAAAAAGATTGTAAAGGTCGAAATAAACATTTCCATCACTCAAAACCTTTTTTTTATTTAGTAAAAAAGTTATTCAAAAACAAAATTGGATGACTAATTTTGTGCCACTCTGTACATTGGAGTAAGAATATGTTTTGCTTCGTCAAGAGTCGTTCAGTCGTCCACTACTTCACCATCCGTCGTTTGGCCATATTGTTTTTTTCCATGTCTCGGGAAACCGTTTGCCATACATGATGCATGATTTACTTATTTTACGTTTTCAACAAGCCGTCATTTACGACTATATCGACTCGTGATAAAAGAGCTATAGAGATGTGTTACCCTTGTAGTTTTGTGAAGACGTAAAGTTGTTATTCCGATGTGTGAAGTTGATTATTGCGATTTGACAGCTCGTATCGCTCGAGCGAAATCTGGCAAAGTAAAATGGCTACCGTCTTGACCGGATTCAGAACACGCAAACAAATTTGCAAATAGTCGTAATGCAATTCGCTTCAGTCAAAACAGGACTTCACTACGTTAATTCATAAAACAAATAAAAATATTTAATTAAATGAAGACATTATGAGCGAAACTCAATCGAAAATCTGGAAACAGAAAAATCAGAAAAAGATATTTACACCTCTGGGACTCGAACCCAGGACCTCCCTTTCTACTACCTACTTTCCGGGTTGGGCGTTCTTATCCACTGAGCTAAGGTGTCGATATCCAATTCTACTATACCTTTCCAGGCAACAGCAGGGTTGGACGCTTCTTGTTTTGCTAAGGAATCAGCAATATCGTTACCCGCTATGCCAACATGTCCAGGAATCCAAATCAGACTTACGGTTTTTCAAAGTTCTGAATGGAGGTTATCAGCACTCGGATAAGACGTACAAAGTGATCATCAAGAGGACTGGATTTAAGTTTTTGGAGGGAACTGAGAGGGTCAAAGAGAACAAGAGAACGTTCAAAATTATTTTTTATTATATTATTTCGTCTGTTGCAATAATTGATCAAACATTTTCAAACGTCGTAATTCTTTCATGAATAGTTAAACAATTGCTTTGGCCTGCCTGTATGCGGCCTAGGAGTCAAAAGACATTTTGTAAATTGGCGACATCAATTTCTTTCAAATCGGTTTCAGACAGGTCACACATCCTTGGGTTATTATTAAGTGGTCTTTAAAAACGTAAAAAGTATACTTACGTATATATATTTTTTTAATTATGTGTAGGTTTTTGTCCCTTTTGTAATGCTTCATCCTCTGCTTTATAAATCTCCCGTGACAGTTATGTGAAATTATAGCTCGTCTAGCCCTCCGTTCACCATTGTGAAAATAAAACCACACTCATTACGTGAAGCGGCAGAACTGTCGTGAAACGTGAAAGAGTGTTCCGGACATCGAGAACACCCTGTACTATTAGCAGCCACGTTTGTAATAATTATCGCAAATTGTCGTGAATAGTGATGGGAATACTCGAAACATTTTTTATGGTTTATCGTGATATTTAAATCCGAAACATGTGATAATCGAACGGTTCGCTCAAGCGCGAGGAACAAAACTTATGCATAAAGATGGCAGCCAATAAAATATGCGTTAAGAAAATGAAGATAATATGGGTGCAGCTTAATCGAGGTATGGTTCAGTTAAAAGTGACCGAATTGGATATCGACACCTTAGCGCAGTGGTCAGCGCGCTCGCCCGGAAAGAGGCCTGGGTTTGAGTCCCAGAGGTGCCAATATCTTTTTCTGATTTTTCTGTTTCCCGATTTTCGATTGAAGTTTCGCTCATAGTGTCTTCATTTAATTAAAAAATACCGAATGATCTTTTATAGCTAAGTCTGTCGGCCCTATAAAACAAATTAGACTGATTTAATTGTTTTGTCTTAAATAATTAGCGGCTCTGGAATTTTCGTTTTGCATCCGCATTCCGCCTCCTAGTAATAACTTATTTGGTTTGTCTTTGCGAAGAAAGACCACATCCAAGATTTTCCATGACAACAATTCGAAAAATATAACTTTGATAACTTCCTATACTTTTGATAAAAATGTGGCTGTTTGGATAAGATTTGAATTTGGATAGAATTTGAACCTGCCGCCCTCTATCACCCAGCAATGAGTGCCTCGAACGGACACGCACACACTTACACGTGGGTTTAAGACACGGCCTTCGTTTAAGTATTAGTAAAGGATCTATAATGGTGAAACTACTCGACTTTAAATATTGTCAGGTTATATTCGTGACTTTCATATTTTGTTGTGATGATTTAAAATTTGAAATTCGTTATTATTTAAACATCTATCTTATCTTGCTATTTATTTAGTTTTATGAATCGTTAAAATTACATACCCGAAGCATATTTCGGTAGGTTTGGCTTATCTGTCTCTGTCGTGACAATATTATTTTAGTCTCGACCTTTGTTTTGGTTGAATATCGCCGTAATCAGTTCGTTGAACTTTTATTATTATTATTGCAAATGCACCGTGTTTATTATAAGAAATTCCTAATTCAATTTTGTTTTGATACTGTTTATTGTTCGAATATTATAAAGTTAATTAGAAATGTAAGAACACAAATGACTTTGCAATATTATTTTCTTCTTCCTATGTTGGAGAATGGTTGGTGGAGGACAAAGCTGAGGTTATTATTTAGACGGGTGCCACACTTTAAAGCTCGTTCACACAGAGCTATAAATCTGCGAGCAGATATCTGTTGAACCGCGAGCGCTTATCTTTTGTACTTTCACACGACGCTATCAAATATTTCTTCCTGTGGTAGGAGAGGGGGTCGGTTGAATTAGGGAGCGGCAACGGAATGCACATTTTTTGTACTGAAATCTGTCAACTTGACATCTGTCATCCACCGGTCTAGGCAGCTCCGTAATTACAATGACCCCCTCTCCTGTTTTCGTTGGAGAGGGGGAGGCTTATCTTTCGACATATCGCCTCATCTTTCGACATATCGCCTCTGGAGCGGTTCCTATGGAGATGTGTATTGTCTATGATTGATCTGCGCTAAAAACCGCTTAAGTGTGAACGGTATGAAGGGTATGTATGGAGAGCGTTATTTGGCGTGCTATGATCTTTTATATTTGAGAGCTGTGTGTGAACCAGCTCTTATGCGAAAAGTTGTGCGACCCCCTCTCCGCCGTAAACAGAAGACGGGGTCATTTTAATTGCTGAGCTGCCTAAACGGACGGATGACAGCTGTCAAGTTGATAGATTAAGTTCAAAGAAACGGCATTTCGTGGCAGCTCGCTAATTCATCTGACCACCTACCTACCATAAGAAGAAATATTTGATAGCGTCGTGTGACGGTACAACACATAAGCGCTCGCGGTTCAACAGATATCTGCTCGCGCTTTTATCTTTGCGTGTGGCACCTACATTAGATAGTCAACGTCATCAGGAGTCCCTTGACTTAGCAGATGGATAAGTGGTCTTCAAGCTTAAAATTCGGCTTAAGTTATGTTTGTGATGTGTACCGTTTATTATTATTGGAATTAAAATGTTTTATTTGCAAATTACAAATTCCAAAAACCATAGACAATGAATATTTAGATAGTATAATATTTCTTTCTTTTTGTGCACACTAGAAAATCACGTGAAAAAACGAATTTCGCGTAAAAATTTCCCCATATCACAAACGCAAAAATTTCAGTTCTTTGCATTTGTAATGCATTATTTTAGCAATCGTATTTTCATTGATATCAAAGGTATCTTAAGCGGTTTTTATACAGATTACAGTACTGAGTACCATTTTTATCTTTTTTATACACCTACGTGCATGAGTGCAGTAGGTATTTCGTTTATTTCTATACATACATGGTTTATTTCACAACTTTTTCAAATCGTGAGACAGTGGAACCGTGGGATACCCGGCTGATGGATTTTGGGACAAGAATAAGAATAGATAAAGAATTAGATAATGTTGGTATAAAGCATACGTTCTCAACGTGGGCGATAACGCCCCCTTTTGAGACCTTCAGGGGGCGGTTGCCCGTTGTGGTAAATATAATCGTGACAATAGCTGTTTAAGATTTGCGACAGATGGTAAGTAAAACAATTGGGGGGCGCTAGAAAAGAAAATATTCACAAAGTGGGCAGTGGGCAAAATAAGGTTGAGAACCTATGGTATAAAGTGTCTGGCTATTGAAACCTAATCGCTAAACATAGCTAAAACCAATTCAAGCAACAAAATTTCGATACTGATTTTTTCCCAAATCGTGTGTTAAATGACTCACATAATAAATATTAAATTAACTAGTTTTTGCACTGTTAATTCGTGGTGGAATTCCATTGTATTATAATATAATTAAATTAACTATACTAAATATACAATAATAAATATTAAATTAACTAGCGCACCCGTGAAAAATCACGGGATCGTCTGAAATCTTGACAAATCAGTTACAATTTTGAAAATGCCAATTAAAATTATTTTCTGTGGAAATGTTATGTTATAAATGGGTACCCACCTACTTTCACACAATTAACAACCCTACGTTCACACGATTCCATGCCAACTCGGAATCAAGTCAATTCAACACCTCTTTGAAAAGTTATTTTTTTCATAAAAAAATAATTTTAAATTAGCACATAACCCTAACCTAACCTAACCTATTTAACTAAAAAAAACTATCGTCGCTTTTAATGACTTCAAATGAGGTTCTGAGTTGATTTCATTCTGAGTTGTCCGGTTACCCTTTCACACAACTAATTAATTCTTCATACAATCAGTTACAATTTTGAAATAAAAATTTAAAAAATTATGTTCAAAGCATATTTGAGTTCATCGAATCACATTTCACGCAAGAGTAACGCATGCACAGACAACTGAAATTATATGATCATTTGCTCTCGTCGGGTTTCGATTGTTTGCGCTGGGTTCAGAGCAAACCAGCTTATCACTCTACCACTGTGGTCGTCATAATAATATATCTATATAGTCGTACATAATATTAATCCATTTATACTTTGTTTCTTAGCAATTGTTCTTCAGATATACCTTTATCAGCCTATTGCGATAACGTGTACAAACTTAGCAAGCAAGTCATTCAATTTTATCACATTTCTTTATCAAATCGCGATTTAAGAGTTGCTTTAACCAGCCTTCCACTCTGAAGAACTATTGTTGTATTCTTTGTTTATACTCGCCCCTTACTTATAATCGCGGCGTAAATATTATGCGTAAGGTCGGAATTGTGAAAAACTTGACTTATTACTAAGGCGGCGTGGATATTAAGGGGGCGATACATGTAACCGCCTGAATTTTGACCGTTTTTCAGAGGTTTATTTAAAAGGGAAGAAATAAATTAATCGTTTTTAAATTCAGTTTGTTTATTTATTATACATTAAAATACAAGAATCAGATTATTTTTTTCAAAATGTCCGCCTTAATAACTAATCTCCTGAGACCCTCGTGGCAAAAGGCATCAATTTTTTTTACAGCTATTTGAAATCTAAAATTTTGGCTTGATCGTGTTCATAAAACATGTGTATTCTAGTTGAACCGACAAAAAAATAAAAAAGTCAAAAAATCATCAATTGGCAGGCCTCAGAATAAAAAAGTTCGATTTTTCTCCCTTTTTTAAGGTTTTTGGGTCAAAAATTACAATTTTTGTATTTTTTAGCATGTTTGAGGTTCAACTAGAAGCTAAGAGAGCTAGAAGCTAACTATAGAGAAGACTTGTGCTAAATTTCATAAGAATGGGTTGAGAACTTTTTGAGCTATCTTGCCCGCCAATTTTAAAAAAGTAGTTTGGAGAGAAAAACGTGTAAAGTTTTGACACACACTATGATTACAACGACATCCCAACTAGTCAGCTATTCCAGGGCCATACAGAAGTCGTTTGTAGTACTCGTTTTTCTTCTTAAGTTCTTCTCGACATGCTTGACAAGCTTTTTTGGTCGTCAAAGAGCTGTGGCGATTTTCTCGACTCACCCTTTGGTCATCGATTTTATCTTTGAGTTGAGGCGGAGCATTTAAATGAGTTTTTAATCGATAAATATTGCGAATTTCATTCTAAACATTTACAGGCATATTTTTGAGATGTTATTTTAACTATTTATGCAAAAAAAAAATCGTTTTTTTTTTACATGTACCGCCCCCCCTTAACACGACTTCAAGGCGAAGCTATCATTGAGGTCACTATTTCGATAATCTTTACTATGAATCGGTTTTAAATTACGTATACCAATAAATATGGGGAGATTCAGTATGAAATGTGAGACCTATGAACTAATTGCAGCAGCGACCAAATTGGAATGATTTTGCATTTGAGAAAAATGTTGTCATCGGGTCTGTGATCTCGTGCGCAACCGAACTTGCGCCGGTGTGGCCGTTCATTAAATATTGCCAGCTTCAAAAAATATAACTTTGCATAAATTGAAGCTTTTCCTTTTGTTTCGCTTGAGTAGAATTAAAATAAAATTGTTAATTACTTTTTTTTAAATGTAAGCGAAAACTACTAAATAATGTATTTTTTAAGAAGCCTTTTTTTAAATACGATTTATTTATCTGGAATATTTGTGACAGTTTCCGTTGATTGGCTTTTTTTCTTATAAAATTATTAAAAAAAAAAATACTTTTCCGATTAAGGCCCGACTTCCCCCATTTCTACCAATTTACTATATATTTTCCTTAAATTCTTTAAGTTTTAAAGCTCTTAAAAGATTGTGTTTTTCTTGAAGATAAAATCCACACATTCCTCACGCTGAAACAGCAATTTTAAATATGAATTTCCCTCGATATAAAAATCGCAAAGTATGCTCCAAAAATTATTATAAACACATTTTTTTCAGTTATTTTACAAGTTATATATATATGAAAAAATTCACAATGTTTCATTAAATGCTATTTTAGACAATCTCCTTGAGATTTTTGCTCTATTTTAAACGAGTCGTGTTTTATTTAACATTTTCACAATTTTCGCTTAAATTTTATCGTTTTTAATATTGTCGCGCGCTCTCTGACATTCCTATTTACATATCTCTCCGTCTTCTTATTTTTTAGCGGGTATACCGCGCCTTAAATGAACCACTTCTAGACTCCTTTGCCAAGCGATATTTATGCCTATTATCTAGGTTTCGTGGTGTTATAAGACGCTAAGAATAGACATATTTTTTGCTTGTTTTCCTCTTGGTCGGAATAGTGAAAAACTTGACTTATTACCACGACTTACGTACGATTAAAACAGCTTTAAACCGAGCTTACGGCCGGCTCATCAATAGCTTCGCTGAACCGACGCATTAGATTCTAATATTCGTATTTACTAAGGTTAATCTGCATTATCTGCAATGCATTGTTCACTGTTTTTCCAAGATTTTTCCTTATCCTATATATATTGATAACACTGAAAAGTTAAACCGTTAGAAGTGTTCTGTGGGCGTGTCCATACGCCTAGAGTAAGCGCATTACTTTTTTTTGTGAAATTGATCAAATATTTTTGAATATCGAACTTTTTGCTTCAACAGAATAGATCATCAATTTATTGATTCCTTGCCCGGAATAACGTTGTATCCAACAAAACGAATACTGTTGAGTTATTGATGGAATTATGTTGGGCATATTATGCATCTTTAAAGGTAGGGATTGCGGTAATGAAAAAAAAATTGACTTGCGAGATTGTCATGATGACACACAAAACTGTCTACTCGCTCAGTAGCGACAGTAGCAGCTAAAATAATGACTCCCGTGCCAAACAATTCTGTCGACATTTTGTAGAAAACTTGAGTTCGCAGCTAGCGCCACATGCCAGCCAGTAGCGAGAAAAACAACTCCCGTGCGAACTAATTCTGACAGATGAGATCAGCTGTTGGTAGGCCGCCATCTTTAGGTAAACACTAGTGAGTAGCGAGTAAAGTTGACCACCTTTCTACTTTTTCGTAGAGTGTCCACAATCTGCTAGTTAGCTAGTTATACGATTACACTGAGCGAGCTTACTAACAGATAGTGAATTTCCCAGCTAGTAGCTTGTAAACTCGCTCAATGTCATCGAGGCTTAAGACGAGAGGTTCTGGGTTCGAGTTCCAGTTGTGACCGTTATCTTTTTATTTTTCCGTGTCTTGTTCTTTTTCATATTTTCGTTTAGATATTAGTGTTATCTTCTTCATCAATGATATCGTACATTGTTGGAAACAACATTTGAAATTATAAAAGAGAGACCTTCTAATAAAAATCTAATTTAATTGCCTGTCTTCACGACTTTTCATTTATAATTCTTAAAAATTGTGTATTTATTGTATTTTTATTTGAAATATAAAATGTTTTAACTCGTTTCGTTTTTTCCAATTTTTCCGGAACAAGAATGTTGTTAGACTCAACTATTTCAATAACTCCGTCCAGACAAACCGCAATCAGTGCCTAATCCACCCCTGACCAGCAAATGAGTCATCATACTAATTTCAGGTGTCTGTGCGTTCGTAAGTTAGCTCTGCGTGAAATCTGGTTCACAAATTTGCTTTGAATTTGAGTGTAATTTTCAAAATTGGAGTCAGTAAATTTTGTGGAGAATTTTTTTTTTTTTTTTTTTAATCTTTATTTTTTCCCATTATTATAAACATTTCAAAATACACATATAAGAAACAAATAAATCAAAAGTTAGGAATAATTAAATCTACGTAAAGTAAAAAGTAGGTGATGGGAACCCACAAAGGCACTGCCTGTGCGTGGGTAATATAAACAAAAATGCATACATCAGTAAGTAATTCAGACATGCGATGAAGCAACTCGTTCCAATAATTAATTACTTATTTTTATTTCAGCAAATTTGTCATTTATTATCTATTATTGACTATCCCGTGATTTTTCACACGTTAGTTTGTTAATAAATAGGAACTTGTCATTTTTTATCTATTATTGACTATTCCGTGATTTTTCATAGGCTATTTTGTTAATAAATAGGAAGTTATGGAGGCCCCGAGGAAAATAATTTCCCTCTGGGCCTGTGTCATCGTTTGGGATGCTGTTTGGGGGGTCTTTTTAAGGAAAGAAAGGAGAGGTATTCTGGGAAGCAAAAAGGCATGAGGAGTGAGGCATTAGCAATCTAGGGCTCAGTGTGTCCTGGATTGACGGACGTATGAATCCATCCCTCCCACTGCGGTGCAAGACGATGGGTCGTAGGGTTTGGAGAGGTCAAAGGGTCTCCCTGAACCGTCCTCTCCCGATCCGGCCCGCCACGCAACTGTTGGGCAGATGCATCCGCCGGCAAGACCTGAAAACACCTCACCCAATGAAAACGGGCACCCCTGCTAAGTCACCAAACGTAGCGAACCACTTGGGGTGACTTATGGCAGAGGTGTTGGTTATTTCAATTTGGAAGGCGGGAATGGGTACCGCCGCCCCGGGAACCTTTATTGGGTAATCAACACCCCTACCATAGGTCACCCCAAGTGGTTCAATACGTTTGGAGACATAGAACTTAACGGTGAGGTTTGTCTAGGTCTTGGAGGCGGATGACCAGGACACACTGAACCCTAGATTCCTACCCACTCCTTAAAACCTTTTCCTTCCCAGAACTCTCCTCTCCTCCTTTTCTTTAAAAAAAACTCCCCACACAGCATTCCCAAAGATGACATAGACCCTGGGGGGAAATTATTTTTCTCAGGGCCTCCTGTGTGAAGCTCGTAAAAAAAATCCAATAAATGATTCAAGGGGTAGCGGTACCCATACCCGCCTCCAAATTGTTACATTAATATAATAATATGATTTCAAATATGATTTCTCGAAGATTTAACAAGTGTAGCCCAGGTGCAAAAAGGCAACTTTTTAATACGTACTGTACGAGCCTATATACCTCGGAGATGTGGACCAACTTTAAGAAAGCATCACTAAAAAGAATGGAAGTACAGTACAACAATTCATATCGAACGCTTTTTGGATTGTCCTGGTACTGCAGTGCCACCGAGATGTTTGAAGAAGGGTGCGTTCCCGGATTCCGAGCACTAATGAAAAAACGGATCACCAACTACAGAACGCGACTAGCCTCGAGCGAAAATAGTATTGTGATGGCAGCATTCCACTTCTTGCAGGGTCCCATCTACAAGCGATGGATCCACTTCCTGAGGACATATATTAAACAAAAAGTTTTTATTTTTTTTTATTATTATTGTTATTTTCTTTTAAATTTCTTTAACCATGTAAATATTTTTTTATGTAACCTTTTTATATCTTGTTATCATTATTGATTATTATATATGTATAATATGGAACTCGTGGGACTGCACCACCCTCCCCGAAATCTGGAATAAAAGATTAAAAAAAAAAAAAAATAATGTAGTAATTATTATTCATTTCATCCACTTTATTTTGCTCTTTTTAATAATTATTAATTGTGATTCCTTAGATAAAATTTTGTTCTACTACTTATTGAAGTTAATTATATTCTTGTTACATTATTTCAATAATTTAACAATAGAAATAAAGTCAATAGCCAAATACGACAGTTTCAGTAAGGCGCTTGGGGACTTTTTGATGAGTGATTGTGATAATGTTAGTAGCCTGTTTCTCGTACTCAGATGAAAGTGTATATTTTGTTTATGTGTGAGGATGTTGTTATATGGGAGTATGTACGTATGTGTGTATATACATGTATAGATGTGTGCACCAATATATGCATGTGTGCTTGCATGCACCCAGATTAACAAAAAAGGTAAAAAAATCATTACATCACAAGTTATTACATTATTACATTACAAGTACATTTTTATAATCTAATGTTAATTTATTCTCCTTTCTACTTTCTATTTTTTTTATATACATAATTTCTACTTTATTATAATTTCTACTTTTTATTTTAATTTCTACTTTTTATTATAATTTCTACTTTTATTATAATTTCTACTTTTTATTATAATTTATACTTTTTTACTATAATTTTTCCAATTTTTAGCGTCATTTATACTTAAATCCATGTCCACACTAGACTCCATACTTCATACATCGTAACTTTTATCCATTGGTCACCATGAGACAGGCAGCCGCCTAGTATGGTGATCTAATATTCTTTATGTAAATGTCACTAATATGTTACATGTGTTCTATAAATAAATAAATAAATTTCAATCTCTTTGATGTTACATAATGAATAACAACGTTTTTAATAATTTTATTAATAGCGGATATTCAACATTCGCTAATCGCATATTATTGTATCGTCTCCTGTTTATAATAGCATATTATAAAACGACTGAATAACAATAATTTAATATTGAGTCACAACTACTCTAATTCTATTTTAATTATATAATATTGTGTAATTTATTGTATCAACACGCTCGTAAAATTACACAGACATCTTTGTTGTGCGTGATTTGCAACAGTTCGATGTGTTACAATTTTTTTTCATTACTTTTCAAGACTTTGTATCACTTTTCAAAGATGTTTTGAAGTGTCACTGTGTTGGGTTGTCATGGAACCGTTAAAAGTTGACCGGACAACTCAACAAATTTCAATACACTTTTGAAAAGTGATACAAAGTCATGAAAAGTAATGAAAAAACTAGCTTAAATTATGTTAGGTTATGGACTATTTTTTTCACCACTTTTAATGACTATATCACTTATCAAAGGTGTGTTGAAGTACCACTGTATTGAGTTATCATGGAACCATTATAATGAGACCGGTAACTCAACACCGTGGCCACTCAACACACCTTTGAAAAGCGATAAAAGTAATGAAAAAAAAACTTAATTGGGTTAGGTTATGGGCTATTTTTTTTCATCACCTTTAATGACCATATCACTTTTCAAATGTGTGTTGAAGTACCACTATGTTGTGTTGTCATGGAACTGTGTAGTAATGTAATTCTGCGTTTTATAATGGTGCAATAATTTTTAGAGTGATTCTCTGTGGTCATGGTGAGAAACACCTGCTCAATCGTTGCTTGAAATGAATTTAGCCGTGTTTAGTGAATGACCAGATCATAATTAGCCAAGTAGGTACTTCACATATGTACTTCCCAACCCTCATTTTCTTTGCCCAACATCCTCCAACCTCATAACTGGTGCCATTGTCCACCTCAGCGATTTTCAACCTTTTTGAGCCCGCGTACCCCTTGACTCTTCTTAAAAATTTGTTGTACCCCGTACCCTCTATCTATCTTGTTTGTACGTGTAATGAAAGACATGTTTCATTTGTAAATTTTTAATACTCTAATTATTTATTTATTTTTTTACATGAGCTCCACATAGGAGGCCCTGAGGAAAATAATCTCCCTCAAGGCCTATGTCATCTTTGGGGATGCTGTGTGGAGGGTTTTTTTTTAGGAAAGGAAGTGGAGTAGAATTCTGGGAAGGGAAAGGGTTTAAGGTGTGGGTAGGAATCTGGGGTTCAGTGTCCTTGTCATCTGCCTCCAAGACCTAGACAAACCTCACCCTAGATAAACCCAGGCACCCCTGCTAAATCACCAAACGTAGCGAACCACTTGGGGTGACCTATGGCAGAGGTGTTGGTTATCCAATAAACGTTCCCGGGGCGGCGGTACCCATTCCCGCCTCCCAAATTGAATTGAAATTATATGAATTTAACAATAATATCACACAAATACAGTGTGACCTCGGGCATTTTTAACCAGTGATAACACATGCGAAATTGAACAAATGTTGTTCCACGTCTTTTTATTTCGACGATGAAAAAATTCATGTTCTCCATACACAAATTCAAACTCACAAAGCGTACCGAGAAGATGATTTTTTTTTAACCTCGAAAAATTTTGTAGAAAAAAAGTTTCTAATGTAGTTACAATTATAGCCCAAATACCTGTACAATCATATAATGTTAGCATAGAGTCAATGTGACCCTTGAGCTTGCTTTGCAGAGCAAAGTTTTACAATGTTCGGCTCAATTTCACATAGGTGGAGCCTCAAGTCTGGTTCAGCATTCAGGCGATTGCGATATTTATTCTTAATGCTTAGTTCACACTGAGCTATATATCTGCGGGCAGATATCTGTTGATTCGCGAGCGCTTATCTTTTGTCCTTTCACACGAGGCTATCAAATATTTCTTCCTGTGGTAGGAGAGGGGGTCAGTCGAATTAGGGAGCGGCAACGGAACGCATATTTTTTGTACTGAAATCTGTCAACTTGACATCTGTCATCCACGGGTCTAGGCAGCTCCGTAATTACAATGACCCCCTCTCCTGTTTTAGTCGGAGAAGGGGAGAGTTATCTTCTGGGTTATCGCGTCTGGAGCGGTTAAGTCTTAGATGTGTATTGTCTATGATTGATCTGCGCTTAAAAACGCTTAGGTGTGAACGGTCTGAAGGGATTGTATGGAGAGCGTTATTTGGCGTGCTATGATCTTTTATATTTGATAGCTGAGTGTGAACCAGCTTTAATACACGCATAAAATAATTATCTTTTGAAGGTTGAACATGGGTTACAACTTACTACCATCAATGTATGAAGAAGAAGGGAAACTGATTAGTTATATTAGTATAAATACTAATGACAAATTTGTTATTTTATTAGTTGCGATCTTTGCCTTAAATATAAAGGTGCGGCAGCATAACTTCCTTTTTTAAAGTGCACACCATTCAGTCGGTTGATGTCGTAGCGGAGTGCTAGCGATCTCGTTCGAGAGGCGGAACTATAAAGTTTTGTCCTCACGCTCTTCACTGCTCCAACGCGTGATGGCCATGACGACTAAACTATGTTGGGACAAAACTTTATAGTTCCGCCTCTCGAATGAGATCGCTAGCGCTCTGCTACGACATCAACTGACTGAATGGCGCGCATCTTACAAAAAGGAAGTTATGCTGCCGCACCTTGTATATGTTATTGCTGAAGATAATATCTTTACATACCCCACGCCGAAATGGCAATTATATGAAATTCTCTCGATAGAAAACATCGCAAAGCTCCAAAAATTATTATAAACACGTTTTTTTCAGTTATTTTACAAGTTATATGTATGAAAAAATTCACAGTGTTTCTTTAAATGCCATTTTAGACAATCCCCACGAGATTTTTGCTCTATCAAACGTTCACAATTTTGCCTTTATTATCAGTTTAGCGCGCTCTCTCTAACATTCGTAATTACACATGTCTCCATCTTCTTCTTTTTGAGCGGGTATACACTATGGTATATACTACAGGGTGTTAAGGGACATACCTGTCAAACTTTTAACATTGATTGATTCCGGAGTATTTGGAGTAAAAAATGTCTGCCTGTAAATATCAACCCATTAATAGAAAAATAAGTACGCACGCCTTTCATATATACAGGGTGTTAAGGGACATACCTGACAAACTTTTAACAGTGATTGATTCCGGAGTTTATTTGAAGTAAAAAATGAGAATGACATTTTTGTCTCCGGTGACTTTTTTTTCATCTAAAACACACAAAAAAATCAGTAGGTATTTAACGATGAGGGTCGGTGTGGGGTCTTGGGTGGTTACTATGAGTAACTATTGAAGACATGTGAAAGACTTTTTTTTATTATTTGTATATATCTTAATGTAATGTCACCGGTGATAAAAAAAAACATCTACATTTTTACTCCACAGTATATTATATGGAATGCACTTAGTTGCTCGCTATTGAGATATTACTGAATGCAGTAGATTACGTATCATCTTATTTAAATGTTTAGTATACACACCAAGATAGATTATTTATCTTACATACCAGTACAGTAAAATCATTAAGGGGGGAAATAGGTCTGGGACTGCGTATTTTAGTGATTTTCATGATTTTTTTTTAACACAAGAAATATTTTTTTTGTCATTTTACACAAATATTCAAGTTTACACTCTAAAATTTTCAAATATTTTCCTCAGAAAATAACGGAGATATCAGCTGCCGCGTATTGTAAGTTACAATCCGGCTGGGCAATTTGTGTACCTCCTGGAGGTCACAATTTTCATCTTAAATCAATTTTTCAAACAAATTTACTTTTTTTATAAGTGTTTCTTCTATTTGAACCTCACTCCACCCCTCACAAAAAAAAAACTAAAATTAATTTTTTTTTTTGAGGAATGTGAAAATTTTGTATGCTTTTTTCCATTCTTTTGTACGTTTTTTGCCATTAAAAAAAATAGTTGAAATAAAGGTATTGCTTAGGATTGAGGTTCGAATGGAGCATATTTATATAAAGAAAATATGTACTGAGTTTAATAATGATTGATCGAAAACTGTAGGAGCTAGAGGTTACACAAATTTGAAAAGTAGTTTCGAGAAAAACGCGTTTGAAAATAAGAGTAGTAGCAGCAAAGTAGTAGTAGTTCGACTGAGGAACACTCACTCAAACGTTTATAACTTTTAAAGATCGTGGAATTTTGGTTTGAAATTTTCAGAATATATTTTTGAAATATTAAGAAAAAAAAATTTTTTTTGAAGCCTCTATTCCTATTTCCCCCCTTAAGAGATTCTTGCTTGTGTAGTGGTTTACTGAATCGTAGGACTACTGCGGGGTAACAAGAGGACAGCGTACGGACGTTGTGCACATTCTAAGTGTACTCTTGTAACAAGATCAAAGTTTCATTTACATTTTTTACTCCAAATAATGTCAGGAATCACTGATTAATAACTGTGAATGCTCGTTCACACAGACCTATAAATCTGCGAGCAGATATCTGTTGAACCGCGAGCGCTTATCTTTTGTACTTTCACACGACGCTATCAAATATTTCTTCCTGTGGTAGGAGAGGGGGTCGGTTGAATTAGGGAGCGGCAACGGAATGCACATTTTTTGTACTGAAATCTGTCAACTTGACATCTGTCATCCACCGGTCTAAGCAGCTCCGTAATTACAATGACCCCCTCTCCTGTTTTAGTCGGAGAGGGGGAGACTTATCTTCTGGGATATCGCGTCTGGAGCGGTTACGTCTAAGATGTGTATTGTCTATGATTGATCTGCGCTTAAAAACGCTTAGATGTGAACGGTCTGAAGGGATTGTATGGAGAGCGTTATTTGGCGTGCTATGATCTTTTATATTTGATAGCTGTGTGTGAACTAGCTTTTATCCGGCGATTTATACAAAAATGCTCGTCGCTCGTCTGTGACGTCATGCTCGCCGCGGACATGCTCTCCCGTGAATGTGCCGATTTAGCAAAGTTCTTAATAACAGTTTCTTCTTTCAAATCAATTTAAAACACGCCATCTTTTCTCGCAATTTGGTGGGAAAATTTTCGTAACTTGACTCCTCTTCGTTCTACTAATGAGCATATTATTATTAGGCTGAATTTGTTTATGCTTGCAAATTCTTTGTCATCGTTGGGCACGATAGCTACCTTTGAATAATGGTATATCGTTACGGTAGCTACCACTTATCAACTAATAATAATAAATATGAGCATAATTTTCTAGAGTCTACAACGTAAACATCACACTGTTCGAAGTCGACACAGCTTTGTAAAATAATTACCTAGTTCATGTTCCCGCCGCACGTTGGTGCAAGAAAAACAATACGATCGGCAATTCAATAAATCATTATTTATTATGCAGCCTTTTATTTTTCTGCGCATGCAATTTTAGTACTTATGCTTTCTGCATAAGAAGTTTTATCCCATCCATGTATTGACATTATATTATTTTGTGATAATATTATGAGGTCTCGCGTTTTCTTCGATAAAATCGGTTACATAGTTGGCTTTCTTAGTGGTGATGTGATAATCTGATAATCGACACATTCTGATAATCGAATGAGTTTTTTCGGTATTTTTGCTGCAATGATGAATTATACAGTTACAACCGAAAAACAATATGAGTTCACTCACATTTTTATAAAATTCGGTTTCTAACCGTTGGCAGGTGGCATGTATAAATATGTTTTTATAATATCATATTTAGGTACTTACCTACTTACAAAGAAAAACATAAGAATTGCGATGTGGGCGTTTTTCACTTGAAAAGTCTGGCCATTGGTTGCTTTTATATTTCCCGCGGAAACCGCCACCTTATTTATTTAATACGAGTGATGGAGAGGCAAGAATATTAATCATTTTCTTGCCTCCCCCTCGCTTGTATTAAAGAAAATAAATGGTGCGAGTCATTCCCGTCACCGTGCCGTTTCCGCGGGAATACTAAAAGCAAGGGCCTTTATTTTAAAATTTAGATGTTCGGTCTCAGTACAAATTACGCAATGTTGATTGTCTGTCTCGATCAAATGTATTATGTCATTGGCGACATTAGTTTCCATTGAAGTCTACATTTATTTCTATTTGAAGGTATGTATTATCTATTTACTTCATATTACAATAATTGCTTTGATAAAATATACTTATATATATAAAATATAAAATATATGTTATAATAAAACAAATTGTAAAATTTAAAATTAACTAATGACAAAATCGTAATAAATTCACGTCTATTATTAATTAAAATGTCAAATTTCGTCAAAATTAAATTAAATTGGTGTAGGTAGTATGTATGTTAATATTGGTGACCGGACAACTCGGAATTAAACCAACTCAGAACCATCTCAGATAAGTCATTTAGAGTGATAAAAAAATAAATATTAAAAAATGTTTAAATAGGTTACGTTAGGTTAAGGTTATCGGCTAATTTAAAATTATTTTTTTAATAGCTTTTAATGACTTTTCAAGGAGGTGTTGAGTTGACTTAATTCTCAGTTGACATGGAACCGTTAATATTTATGTCACGGGACTGTCGTGTACATTTTTTTGTGTATACAACACACTTCGATGTATTTTTTGTATTCGAATCCCATTTCGAAATTAATATTTTGATTTTCCATCACTAATAGGAACGTTTTGAATTTCGAACATAATAATGTTCTGCGGGCAGATTTCCGCGCGCGAATTTCAAACAATGGTATTGATTCATTTTTTTATCGAACAATGCATTTGATATTTATTTATTCTTGGCAGACGATACACAGCGGTTAGAGTGGTTCGATGTTAGAAGGTTGCCATTTCTTCCGTTACTGTTTTTTTAATCTCAATGTTTTTGTTTGAGACTTTTAATTTACACACAGAAGGCCCTGAGGAAAATAATTTTCCTTAGTTCTGAGAAAGAAAAAGATATGAGCTGTGGGTAGGAGTCTTGGGAGTGAATCATGAATCCATCCATCCCACCACGGTGCAAGGCGATGGGTCGAGAGTCCGGCTGGACAGGTCAAAAGTTCTCCCTCAACCAGTCTCCCGATCCGTCCTGCCACGCAGTAGGTAAGACCTGGGCAAATCTCACTCCATGAATCCGGGCATCCCTGCTAAGTCACCAGACGTAGCGAACCACTTGGCAAAGGTGTTGGATATCCAATAATGGTTCCTGGGGCGGCGGTACCCATACCCACTTCTCAAATTACCTATATTCATAAGTCCCTTATGTACAACGGTGTGAACATGTATATTTGCAAATTATTTCCAAATTCTTCCTTTTCATGAGAGTGATCAATTGAAAATTATCATTTTGCTTAAGCTTTAACGGTTTGCGACCTCTGTGGTCGAGTGGTTAAGATCCTCGACAACAACAAAGAGTTCACGGATTCAAATCTTCGAATCCCGCTCAAGTATAGAAGCCCGAGTAAATCTGACTTCCAAGAAACTGGGCAAATCAGATTGTATTAGCAGATTCTTCAATAGTGAACCAGCTACTAACTCTGTACAAATCTCGAGCATGCCCAAGAATTGAATTTAGGAGCCACCTCTGGGCTAGAGACCTAAAGTACTTGTTAAATCTACTTGATTCTGTGCAAAGGAGCACTTAACAGACCGATTGCCATCTCTAACACACAGCCACAATATAGGCATTCTGAGTCCGTTCTGCAGCTATTTTAATGGAACCTGCTCTAAGGAGCTTAAATAATTCTCTAAAGTTGATGCCCGATGCGCCAGTGCACATGTGTAAAACTTGATGGACATGAGCGAAATACCCATTCACAGTTGATGTTGGCCGAGAACGGTCATTTCTTTGACACGTATTTGTATGCGGAACAAGCTTCTGGCATCTGTTTTTCCTTCACCATATAATCCTGGCCTCTTCAAGACCCGCTTTAAGAGAGAACCAGGCAGCATTTTTTTCCAAGCAAACGTATTCCCCAATTTCCTTTCTGGATTTTGTCGGTATGTTTTGCTTTTTTTTGATAGATTACTTCTTATGGGAGGACTTCTTAGGACTCTCGAAAAATCGTTAAAATTCCCTGGTTTGGACGCCATCAACAGGCGTTCAGTGTACAAACTAGACAACGTATTTTAAAAAAGCAAAACTTATAGACATAGAATATTTACTTATAGTACAGTTATTAAAAAAATCTTTGAAAAAATTCCAGTTTTGGAGGAGAAAAATGGGGAATACATAACCTTGATTTTATCATTTTTAGTTAGATATTTACGAGCCTGAGGTGCAGTTGTCCCTTTCACTCAGTATTCGGGGGGGTAAAGTGACAGTGACAGCAACATTAAAGAGTCGCATTTAAAAAAAATCCATGTTTTATTTCATTACTGTTAAATAATATTCATACTTAACGTGACTGTACCATACAGGATGAGGCACACAAGACTGTAGAATCAGGGCGGTGGTTCGGCGGTGGCGGTGGCGGTGGTCCGATCCACGAAGACGTGTAGATGTCGGGAGAGCGTCTCAGTGTTGCCCGCTTGGAGAGCTAGTCTGACAGTGATCAAAGGCTCGTAGTTCCTTCTGGTAGCCGTACTGGTCCGTAGAGCGTAGAATGTCCGAGGTCCAGGGGTGAGGCGGTGGTCAGAAAAGAAAAGAGGCGGATTGAAGAAAGTCAGAGCGTAGGTCGAGCGGGCGGAGAGAAAGATGTTGTAGCGGCGGGTTGTGCTGGATAACTGACTTGGAAAGAGGGCTGCACCCCTATTTAATACTATGGCCGTGCCGTGTGGCCGGCCGACCGTTCCCTCCGCCCGCTCGCTCATCCCCACTCCAACATTTTATTCATCATATACAAATAATTACAGTGTTTACACATTATTTAAAAGCTCGTTGACAGCACTCAGCGCTGCTTGGGGCTCGCATGTTTCATTCTTAATACGTCCGTCACAGTGACCATTTATATTTTCCCCCAAACCGGGACACCGAAAAAAAGGTAGGTACTTATGATAATAATAAATTTGGACAACTTACACAGGGTGTAACAGGACATACCCGAGGGATTTAAAACAGCGATTCCTGAGCATATTTAGAGTAAAAAATGTACACGTCATTTTGCTGTCCGACGACATTTTTTTTCTATTCAAAATATTAAAAATATTTGTCCATCACATGCCGCAACTGACTAGTTAAAATAGTAAGCGTGTTTATAACCTAGCGGACACTTGATAAGCGTTACGTCTCGTTCCAACAGCATTATTACGGCGCAAAACCGCTGTATCGCTCAAACTCGTCACAACGGGATGTATCCTGCATAGCGATAAGAACAGTGGCGGGGTGTAATTGAAAAACATATTTTTTGTTTTTAATAGAAAAAAATATCATCGGGCACCAAAATGACAATGACATTTTTTACTCCAAATATGCACAGGAATCGCCGTTTAAAATTCCTTGGGTAAGTCCTGTTACACTCTGTATAGTGCTGTTTTTGCGAAAAATTGCCTCAAGAGCGCGAGACTGTCCCGGTGAAAACGGGACATCTGGTCACATTATTCATACTTAAAGTATATTTGCAGCATGTTCCAGAATAGTCGATATTCTTAATATCGTTCTGGTGAAAAACCACCATTCAGAATCGAATAGAGATTTATTTAAAACCAGTTTTGTATTCAGAATATAACAAAAAATTAAATAACAAGTTGCAGATTCATAGTGGACCGAGTCAAGCTTTACATTCGAGTTGCATGCCATATGCTGCACATTTCGATTTGAAAGGGCTTTAGCTGTGTTTGGTGTCCGGATTTGAATTGCCAGGTATTTCCCCACCGATCTTCCTCTTCTCTCTCCCTTCGGGCTCACAACATATCCCAATTTTATTTGGGATGCCATAAACCTTTCGGTTCAGAATAGTTGGGAGAGTCTTGTGCGGTATTCCCATAAAATTAAATTAATCAATTTTCAATCAACTTGTATTTATTGAATGTGTATTGTAATAGGATTACGTTCATCTGTAATGCACAGAAAAAAATAAAAAAATTTCTGTAAGAATGGAAGTAACTAAAAATCATGCCTCCTCCCTGAAAGAAGCTTTCCGTGCAAAAAGTTATTATTCAAGTATAAAAATAAATAATGCTAAGAAAGCAGTATTTTTTTGTTCTAATTATAACGTGCCCATATTAAAAAATTTCTTAGCGTGATCAGCTTTTATCTGTTGACAGAATGCAATGTATATCCAATAGTATTATACAATTAGAAATGTGATCCCTTCCAACAATAAGCTATTGTTTTGAAAATGGTGGCAAGGCACGTTTAAGCCAGTCTGCGCTATCGTCAAATTACTGCCTCAGCATTAATAATAATAATAATATTTCTATATGGAACTTGTCTGTTAGTGTTAGTTCCACATTCCACTCTATGGACTACGTGGGTAAGGACATCAATTTTGCTCTTTGCTGTTTTTCTGGTAATTTGCTTAGTACAATTTTGACAGAATTTGACCAATTCAACATATTTCAAAGTTCTCTGAAGGTTCTATTCAAGTTCTGTTATTGTATCACAGAACTGATATAATAACAAAACCTGAAAATTAACTTTGAAATTTTGATGAGTTGTTCTTGTTGAGTGAAAAATTCTGTAAAACTTAATATTTTTGGGTCAAACTTTCAATCCTGCATTATGTCATATTCCTGACTAACTCACCATCACATTGTTTCCGCGCATTCGCAGGTAGAGATGATATCTGCTCCCTGTTTCATTCACGTTCATACATCATAAAAATACTCTTCTATTATCCACGACTCAAGTATGTGATTCATTTAATCATGCCATTTCTTCTTGTACTGTTCACTTTCTACTATTATGCTCCCTCCACTTCTTTCTTCTTTAATCCGCTCTGTCCAACCCTAAGCGTTCCTTTCTTAATCTTATTCATTGCGCTTATATCAGCCTCTCATTCTTTCCAGATCTCTACATTTGCAACACAATCATACAAGGTTTTACTGCATGTACATTGTACACCTCAGGGATCTCATTTCGGTAGCAATCAGCCTATGTATTTTCATCCTTCCTCCACCGGTTGGTTCCATGCCGCACTGCCGTACATCAGGGTTGGTATCAGAACTCCATCGTGGACTGTTAGCTTCTTTGGATACTAGTTACTAATCTCATTGCGTTCAGTCCTCCATTAATGGAGTTTCTTTCCTTCATAATGGATGATGTTTTATCATTGTACAGTTCCTAGTTATTTCAAAGTCTTTTGTATTCTAAAGCTAAATCATAAAATGTAATGTAACAGTCTCCATTTTGTTTGGTCGTAAAAATCTTGAGTTTTCCATATTTGTTACTGCGTCAAGTGTAAGGGCCCGTTCCCACATCCATTTAAATTACAGACAACAAAAAGTCGGATTTCGGACACCCTCTTAACACCTCCGTTTAAAAACGGAATGTTAAAAATCGGATGTCCGAGACTGATAAATTGAATTAATTATTTTTATTTGCTTCTGTTGTTTTCCACAGCACATCTCTTTCTTTGACCAGTTAAATTAAACTTTCAGGATTTATTTCCTTAACCATTATTATTATTCTTAACAAAATATCCTATAAATACAAGCACAGAGCGTGCCCGCTTCCTTCCTTGCAGCTGGAGACATGCAGTTGCTGCATGCATGCTTCCTTGCGACTGGAAAGGGGGCGAGTAGAGGGGTTGAGTGTAGTTGTAGTGAACAGCTTCACACAAGCACAGAGCTTCACACAATACAAGCACAGAGCGTGCCCACTTCCTTTCTTGCAGCTGGAGACATGCAGTTGCTGCATGCATGCTTCCTTGCGACTGGAAAGGGGGCGAGTAGAGGGGTTGAGTGTAGTTGTAGTGAACAGCTTCACACAAGCACAGAGCTTCACACAATACAAGCACAGAGCGTGCCCGCTTCCTTCCTTGCAGCTGGAGACATGCAGTTGCTGCATGCATGCTTCCTTGCGACTGGAAAGGGGGCGAGTAGAGGGGTTGAGTGTAGTTGTAGTGAACAGCTTCACACAAGCACAGAGCTTCACACAATACAAGCACAGAGCGTGCCCGCTTCCTTCCTTGCAGCTGGAGACATGCAGTTGCTGCATGCATGCTTCCTTGCGACTGGAAAGGGGGCGAGTAGAGGGGTTGAGTGTAGTTGTAGTGAACAGCTTCACACAAGCACAGAGCTTCACACAATACAAGCACAGAGCGTGCCCGCTTCCTTCCTTGCAGCTGGAGACATGCAGTTGCTGCATGCATGCTTCCTTGCGACTGGAAAGGGGGCGAGTAGAGGGGTTGAGTGTAGTTGTAGTGAACAGCTTCACACAAGCACAGAGCTTCACACAATACAAGCACAGAGCGTGCCCGCTTCCTTCCTTGCAGCTGGAGACATGCAGTTGCTGCATGCATGCTTCCTTGCGACTGGAAAGGGGGCGAGTAGAGGGGTTGAGTGTAGTTGTAGTGAACAGCTTCACACAAGCACAGAGCTTCACACAATACAAGCACAGAGCGTGCCCGCTTCCTTCCTTGCAGCTGGAGACATGCAGTTGCTGCATGCATGCTTCCTTGCGACTGGAAAGGGGGCGAGTAGAGGGGTTGAGTGTAGTTGTAGTGAACAGCTTCACACAAGCACAGAGCTTCACACAATACAAGCACAGAGCGTGCCCGCTTCCTTCCTTGCAGCTGGAGACATGCAGTTGCTGCATGCATGCTTCCTTGCGACTGGAAAGGGGGCGAGTAGAGGGGTTGAGTGTAGTTTTAGTGAACAGCTTCACACAAGCACAGAGCTTCACACAATACAAGCACAGAGCGTGCCCGCTTCCTTCCTTGCAGCTGGAGACATGCAGTTGCTGCATGCATGCTTCCTTGCGACTGGAAAGGGGGCGAGCAGAGGGGTTAAGTGTAGTTGTAATGAACAGCTTCACACAAACCTGCACGCGAGCAAGTTCCGTCACAATTTTTAAACGGATGCGATACGGTGGCCATCCATCCAACAAACGTAGTGCCGGATCCGACTTTTAATTGTGTCGGATAAGTGAGAACAGCTCCATATATCCTCTAAGTGGGAACTGGCCCAAACAGTTTCCATTATAATTTTGTTTTATCGTTGTAAACAATCCAAGTCATTGTAATGTTGTTTTATCATTTTAACCTCTCCGCGAGTGAGTTTTGGCGAACAAAACTGTACGTGGGGAGTGAGTTTTTTTTTGGTTCACTATATTTTGAATTAAAACGTCGTCGACATCAATCCACAAAAATAAACCAACGTCGAAAAAAAACATGTCCATACCAAAAACTGCTTCCTTCCTCTGACGACCGCTAAATGACGCAAAAATATTTTTTAAACTAAAACTGTGAAGTTGGTATTGTAGTTATGTCTTCCAAAACTTCAACAAACTACGCGCAGATGTCAATAGAAGTCACTTCAAGTCAAATAGTTTCATTAAATATGACGGTATTTGAATAATAGCCGCCGACGAAACGTTTCGTCCATACTCTTCTGAGCATTTTTTAGCTTCGACGAACCCTTTCGTCCATACTCGTGGAGAGGTTAAAATATTGTGACATTTTCAATATTCTACGTATTTCAGTTTAGTCCCGGCTTCAAATGTAACAATTTCCATTTCATTTGCTCTAAAAAATCATTGAAGCTCTACAACGATTGATTACTTTTCTATATCTGAAAAATTTTGATTTCGCTCCCTTGATCGCACTGTCATTTTGAAAGGGTATTTAGCGCGATTCGATTTTTGCCTTCCTGATTTTGTAAGCTGAAAGGAGTGTACATATTTGAGTTGTACAGACACACTGCTGATAACTTTGTTGTAACCTCTCCCTCTTTCGGACAAACGATGCATGTGACAGAAAGAGACAAATTTCATCTTTGAACGACAGGTAACATTTCAACAAGACTAATGAAATTTGATTTTCTTGGACCCAGCTCTTCTTCTGTTTTAAAAACTCTCAATAAAACATGGGCATTGTGTGACCCAAAGTGTAAATGTTGAGTAATTTCAACAAAGAATGAGCTTATGTGAATGGGCAAGAGGAATCTTCCATACTGCAAAGATCTCGGTTTTTAACATTTTACTACCGTCTGAATTAGACCCAATCACAAATGAGATGTGTTTGATCGTCGATAATAGATCTGATGGGAGATATGACATGGAAACGTGCCGACTGTCGCTAAGCTACAACCAAAATGCATGGACTGGCAAAGTGACGGAGCCAATAAAAGTTTTGCATTTGGTAAGTAGATGAAACAAAGGTGGGGCGCCGCTGTGGCCAGATTCAATATGCAGTAGTATGGAGTACGGGGAACAATATTTAAATGATATTTTTGTGCATGCGGTTTCATACTAACGATAGTTCATGGCCCGTCTTCCTTCTTTCTATTATTTGTGGTTTGAGAGCCCGGTGAGAAGAACGCACAGCTAAGAGTTGAATGGAAATTATGCTTAGTAAGAAAGACTATTGTGAAATATGTTTGATAGTTTATTTTCTTTTCTCCCAACTGGTACTGAAGAACCCTGACATGACTCAGAGACTAGTCTCTTTGTTGAACATTTTCCTCTCGTCTGAATTAGACATAATCACAATCGAGAGGTGTTTGATAGCCCGGTGAATAGAATAACTCAACTGGAAGCTCAACTTGCACAGATTGTTTAATACTACAGCTTATTGAATGAGTTTTTAAATATGACTTTTTCCCCTTGTCCGATTCGGGTCGGGGACCTATCCACTACATTCCGTCTATTGCAGACCCAGCTTCATCTCGCACACCCTCTGAAGTTGTTTCTTCCAACTAAGTCTAGAACGGCCCACTGGAATGGCCGTCAGAATTTTCATTGTAGCTAAGGATTTATTTTCTTTCTTTCAGTGGTACCGAAGAACCCCAACATGACAGAGAGCCAAGAGGCGCAGGCCATCAGGCCGGAGGGGGAGGGGCGGGGGGCTGACACAGCAACCTCAGTGGATGCCGCAGCCGGTGGGAGCATCATGTCCAGGAACGGAGGGGCGGAGCCGGCGCACCACGCCCGACGGCCCATGAACGCCTTCCTCATCTTCTGCAAGAGGCACCGCAGCGTCGTGCGGGACAAGTATCCCAATCTGGAAAACAGGTTCATATATTATAAATTTAATATTCGCTTTTACTCAAACATGGCTGATTGATTTTTTAATAGAAGTAATTTGCGAACCATATTATAAAATTGTGCTATTTATTATCTTAATGTCATTCACTTTTAGCTTTTAAAATATCACAATGTAACTAAAATATTATAACGCCAAGCACAAAAGTCTTTTTTTTTTTTTATTAAGTGAAGACACTATGAGCAAAACTCAATCGAAAATCTGGAAACAGAAAATCAGAAAAAGATATTGGCACCTCTGGGACTCGAACCAAGGACCTCTGCGCGTTCGCTTGGAAAGCAAGAGGTTCTGGGTTCGAGTCCCAGAGGTGCCAATATCTTTTTCTGTTTTCAGATTTTCAATTGAGTTTCGCTCGTAGTGTCTTAATTTCAATATTACAATTTGAGGTTTTACTCATAAAGGTTAAAATAAAAAAATAATAACAAAATTCATTCTCTTTTTTGGTGCGGTACAGGGCAAACCACACAACTTGTTTTATACCCCTATTCCGTTCTATTTTTCTAACATATTTAAATGAAACAAAATAAAAAAATGAGAGTGTATTTATATTGTGGAAGGTAGGAACTTGATAAATATTTATAGTTTTTTTTATAGTGGGGAAATAATTTCTCTCTGGGCATTTGTCATCGTGGGATCTTGTGTCTTTTTGATGAAAGGAAGCCGAACCTGCCTCTTGAAGAGAGGCCCACGTTGTAGGAGGAAGGAAACACAAAGGCCGGCAAATCTTTACACACCCAAGCTATTGATACGGGAATGAGTTGTAAAAGCTACCTGGGCAGCTATTCTAGAGCAACGATCAATCGTTCGTACAAGTGAAAAATTACTCGTCGTCGCGACTCGCGACGAAACTTGCCGAAGGTTTCATTTTTACGTATTCTTGAACCTCGAACGGTCAAAGAAATGATTATATTGGCAGCCCTATAAATATTGTCTGTGTTCCTGATGTTTTTCAGATTTCTATGGTGTAAATTTGAAAAGTCAAACAGTTGAAAATGTTTGAAATGGCTGGGAGTTCAGGATACATTACAAACCTCAAAGCAGCTGCTTCAGCTTGCTTGATATGATGTATTGTAGCCAACACCGCTGGTAAATCAGCCATTGTAATATGGAACCTTAAAACATCTTTATAAAAATATACAATGTCTTTGCGGGTGCGAAAGTGCGCGCCAGAAAACAATAACATTAGATTTTGACAGCCATTGCATATATACGCAAACAACCCACTTGCTACTCGCTATGACTGGTTCGACCCACTCGTTGTTCGTGTGGAATGACTTTTAACGTCTGGCGTCTAAGTATGTACCTTCGAAAAGACTCGAGAATAACCAAATCGACCAATGCACGCACTTTCGACTACATGTTACTAAGGGCGATTGCGAGCGACTACATGTTACTAATAAATGTCAACCGTATACGTTGAGTGCGCGTTTGACATTTTCCTCGACTGACAAAACAAGGACAGCATTTCCACCTGACGTCTGTTCTCTAAAGACTGCAATCCGTTTGTTATGATAGGGAAATCTATCAAACGGGCTGCCCGTTTTTGCACAGAGTCAAGTGTATTAAATCATTTCTTCAAATTAAATATTGAAAACTTCTTCTTTGAGAAAATGTATGATGTCTATAGGCATCTCTTAAATTATTAGTAAAAAAATCATTGAATTAACCTTTGCAAGTCTTCCACTAACGGGTAAATTTTCACTTAACTTGTTTTCTTAGTTTTTATTGGTATCAGCAGCAGTCGGTGTTTAAAATTGAATTCCGTCGACTTATCCACCTCCGTGATTTGTGTCATTCGTTGTGTACCGTATTATATGATGGCCAATAAAAACACTAAATGACGACACCCCAGTTAGACCTACAATACGATGCATTGACTTATTCCCGACACGGGTGATGTATGCAACACAAATGGCATTTAATCGAATAATGCAACACTTGAATTGAATGTAATATTCTTTTGACCCTGTCACTTTAAGCTATGGGTTCAGATATTCTTAACAATGGCAACTTTCTGTTAAATTGTCTCGGGTTTCTTAGGCCAATTTTTGCAGATATTTTCGATAGTATTGCTACTAACTGATGTGTTTTGTTTCAGGTCAATAACGAAGATTCTCGGAGAATGGTGGGCTAACTTAGAAAAAGAAGAGAAAGCATGCTATACTGGTCTTGCTAAACAGGTAAACATCAGTTAATCTATATAATTCTCAAACATACAAACCAGTTGTGTGCGAACTTATGCGGAAAAATAGCATTATTTCGTAACGCTGTTTTTCTGCAATTGTGCATTCAAATTACCCGCCATATATCCAATTATATTCACAGCAAAAATCGTTTTAAAATCTCAACCATAGATGGCAGCACAAGGCTGGCAGGTGTTTTGTACTCAAAAATTCTGAATGAATTTCTACATAAAATGTGTTGTCTATTCATTGAAATAATTCATTGCATATAAATTTATTATACTTTCAATGTGTATGTGCTCACTACAGTCAAATGAATTGTTTAACCACCTGCAGAACTCACTTTTTCACATAACCCTGTTTTTCCACATAAGGGCTCAATTTTTAAATTGAAATAATTAATTACGTGATGGAATCCTATTATATGAATTTACGATTAAAAAACCTTTGTACCACGTTTCCACTTTATTAATTTCAGTATAAAGACGCATTCTTCACTGCCCACCCAAACTTCAAATGGTACAAGTTGCCGGCCCCTCCTCTTCGCCAGTTCGCCACTCGGCCCGGGAACATCGGGTCCGCCACGGAGCTGGACCACGGACCAGCCGGAATGGATGAGGGAGAACTCAGTGAGGCCAAGGTGGAGCAGACCAACAACAACCACCTCACCAAGGTCAACTACAATGCCCATCCCGCTACGGCCACCTCCAAGGAAGTGCTAGAAGGAAAGCGGCAGATGTTCACCCCGGGGAAACTGGCGGACGAAGCTCACATGGGAGGACTCAGCAGCCTGATCATCTCCGACGTCAAACCATCCGAAGACGACTATGTTACCGACAGGAACTACTTTCCTCTCTCTCCCTCCCTTGGAATCCGAACCCCGCTTCTAGAAACGCCTAAACACTCAACAGCCGTGTCTTACTCCACTCCCGGCCCTCCGAAGAAGCGACCATTTTCCGAATTGGAAGACAACCCCGACAGAAACAAGTTGTACAGAAGTGATGAAGTGTCCCCTCCCTGCGGAAACGTACTGAGCTCCAAGGACTCCAAGCTGCAAGAGTTGCAGGATGCTCTTTCTGAAACAACTCGCTTGTTGGAACCGTTATTTGAAACATCAAACAAGACGGAGAAGTTGCATAATAAACTTGTCGCTAACAATAATGGTGCTAAACATTCTAACCAGCACTTCAGCGCTATAGTTTCTGGCTTCATCCCAGTCAAGAAGCCTTCTGCTCCGCAGAAAGTTTATGACGAGTTTGCCACCAGGAAGCAGGGAGCCAGCGAATCTTCGGATGAATCACTAGATAAAGATTGCCAACAGTTTGACGATTCAAATGTGTACGAAAAGAGTAAGATTTCTTGGAATACTTACTTGGAGCAGTCCCAGTCTAAATCATCCGGGAGAGCGTGCAAAGGAAAGCGCTATCAACAGTTCATGCAATTCGGGGGACTCATCGTCAACAAGCGCCAGAAAAAGGAGCACCCGGAGAGGAAGCCCGGGCAGGGGCAGGCGGACGGTCCGAGCAAGCTGTCCTACGAAGTCAACAGTCCCACCTGCAGTTGGAAGATATACGATAGCTATCCCAAGCAATCTCCCACGAGGGCTGCAGAAGGAAACGATGAGTCTGATTTAGCTTACTGCGAACGAATGGATCTTACTGAAAGTGCCTATAAATTAAAATCTGAATCGGATGAAACTAGTCAGATACCCTATCATTATGTTGATATGGCGGATAGTGCGGAGATCGCCGATCAGGGAAACAAGATGTTCACGGCCGATGATTTTGATTTGGATGCCAAGATAATGGCCCTGCCTTCACTCAGCCTTGAACGATTCCAACAGAAGAAGAAAGAGAATAAGAAACGGAAAAAGAACATTTCGCCCACCAAGCATAAAGAGGTGAGACCTCGCTTGCCGAGCCTCGGACAGCACTACCCCCTGGACACCGCATCGGGAGCCTCTCTCAACCGTCCCTCCGGGTCCGCCACCAATCAGCCGAGACTGGCCGATGACCTCCACCAGAATATATCCTATGACGAACGACTGTATCTCGCAGAGCAGAGGAGGAGCGCCATTATCGGCAGTAAGAAGAGGAAACCTAGAAAGATAAGCATTACTCGACTCGATGTCAATTCTTCTACCTGTAGTAATATGATGGAAACTGCCAAAAACAACAATTGTACAAATGTTTACACCCCCGATAATACACCTACCTCAACAAATCATTTATTGCCGACCATTGCAGACCAAAACACTATATACATGTTGCCCGAGCCGGGCGTGGGCCGGATGTTGGCAGAGCCAGGCGTGAACAACTTCCTGCCGGAGCACAGCGGCAATCATCGACTGCACGAGCGGAACATGCACCAGCAGTTGCCCGAGCAAAACCTGATCCATCAGATGCCGACGCAGAACACCAACGAGGATGTGGACTTGTGCGCCCTGGCAACCCTGGCCGAAGTGGCCGCCAACACCTCCAAGATCAAGGAAGGCACGTGAAATATAATATATTACGTCTCTTATAAGTACACCTTTTTATTGAATATATTCTAAACATATGTAGGTAGTTGATTAATCGGAAATCCAAAAATAATTATATTAAGATTCAGCCAGTCCCTTAAATCGTGTGCAAATATATTTATTTAGGAGACATATTTGCAAAATGATTTCACCACCATATTGAGTAAACATATCTGATAGATGGCAAATATTTTATAATGATAACATTTTTACCATCAAATATGTTGTATTGACAAAACTGACTCAATAATTTTTCTTTAAATTTGGGGGGATTGTCTGTGTTAGTAATTATTTAAACTTTGGGCTTGATTACGCTCTACTTAGTCATATAAATATAGTTAATGTACATAATATATAATATACACATTATATATTTACATAGATTTTACATTTGTAAACTATTGTTAGATTTGAATGGTGGTCTTGCAAATATTTTTTACATTCTCTTACGAATAATGTCATATTTTATAACATGATATTATTACATATTTAACAGGGCTTAACTGATAATATATTACATGCTTTTTCTATACAAGGTGTCCAGTGTTTTTAAATTGCAATAGTTTCAAACTTTTAATAAATGTTTCTAAACACTCACTCTCCCCACCTGTCTCTAAAGCCAGCTCCTCAAGCTTGCAAATTTTACGATAAAAACGGATATTTCCAAACATTTTTTAATATTTTTATAAAGAAAATATATATTTTTTTTTAATCATTGATTTTTAGCTTTTTTGTGCAGAATCGCCTCCCATATTTTAATTTCATAATTCAATCTAACACCAGACACCTGATGTATATAATATTATATATAATTTCATCTTTCAACTTTAATTTTTCAATAATGTTCGAAAAAAGCAGCGGAATTGTTATATTAATAGCTAAAAATTTGACTGTCAGATATGATTAAGGTTACAATCTATGCTTTGGGCCAATTTAATTATTTTTGAAAAAAATACTTTTTTAAGTTATGCTTTAAAATATTAAGATGAATTATTCTGAGTTTGCGCCCGAATACGTATACGCAATATGAATATGAATAAAAGTTTGGTCCTTATCAAACTCAATTCTTTCGAGAAAGGCACACAAATACAATATTGGATTGAATCACTGATACAATATTGTATTTGTAGTATGCCTTTCTTGGAAGAATTGAGTTTGTTTACGCACAAAACTATTTATTCATACTTTTCAATGAATCTACAACTCTGTGGTTATCCATTATTAATAAATGAAACAATATTTCGTTTTTAGAACCACTTATATAATTTATTTACGCCAACCTGTTTCAGAAAGACCGTTCCTTCCTCAGGACAAACATATAAACCGAAACCTGAAACCGGTCAGCGTAAATAAAATAAGTATATAGGTGGTTGTAACATAGAAATATTGTTTCATTTATTTCTATTTATTCATTCTCCACATGTACGGGCGCAAAATAATTCATCTTAATGTTTTAGCATATCTTTTAAAAGTATCTTTCCCTATAATAATTAAATAAGCGCCACCTATGAAAGAGCAGATTACGAATTCTTTCAAGTTTAATCTGAACTATCCGAAAATGCTTAAATTAATGATCTGTGCATTTCTCGATATAAAACAAAGTGATGTTTCAAAATAATTAAAATCTTATTTTATTATTTTGATAAACTCAACACAGCCTAGCTTTATCAAAAATAAGAATAAGACACGAGAGCTTTATTATTGAATTTTTCTAAAATTGATTCATTTGTAATTACCGGTTATCATCGTAGTTATGTATTTACATTGTCTTTGACCAATTCTTAGGATGAAAGTGTAGTTTGTACGTTAGCTTATAATGACCAAAAAAAAAAACTTTAGTAAAATATCTCGCACTTAATATTTTTATACTAACAATGCAAAGATAAAATTTAGATAATTTTGTCAACGAAAAATTTGACATGAAATGTCCAAGTATTGCAAAAATTACTTCGACAATACGTATAGATTACGATAATCTCTCACCATTTAGTATGTCGTTTTAATGCAACCTTAACATATGTAGAACTCTATTTTAATACATAAAATTCCTATAGGCCTATTCATATAATATACATATATATTATTGTGTAATTTATGATTAAATTTTCTAAATATTTATACTTGTTGGGTGATCATTCATTGTCTTGTAAAATTATATTATTCTCTATCTATTGCAAAAAAATTGTTTGGTTCAATCGTAGACATCCAAATTGATAGACTTAGCCCTTGGACTTATAGCCCTAACATGAAATCTGGATATCATTTCGACGAGCTGGAGGCAAACCACATAACCATATTTTTGGCACCAGGGAGTTCGAGAATGCTTTGAATAAACTATGACATTGGTCTTACGTTGACCACTAAAGAGGGCACATTGAAATAACCAGACCATGCGCGGAAAAGCAAATTTCGCCAAAAGTAAGGCAAAGGTTGATAGCACTGTCCATTGCGGGAATTTTCTGTGCAGGTTACGAATGTTCGTTCTTAACCTCTCGGCGGTTCCAAAAAAAATCTTTGCTTTTTTTTTATTGCAATTTTTACCCTTATGTATAAAGAAACTGAATGAAGGACAAGGTCAGAATCGCTTGCGCCAATTTCAATCTAGGACCTAGTTACTATTTGATCTGGCATTTTTTCGACCATTTACCAACCAACATCCAACAGGTTAAACGAATCGCCTGGCGTTGCAAAGAGTGAAGTGGATAAATTATAACACATAAAAAAGTGAACGATAAAATATTAATTTTTGGAAACAAGTCATTTTCTACTTTTGTTTACCCGATTTGGGATTTGTAGTTAAGTTTTTTTACGCAGCCAGCAATTTGAGCACTATTGTGAAAAGGACTATTAATTCGTAAGCAGATTTTATTTTCAATGACTGAATGGTGTAAGTACAATTCTAGTTGCCTGTGTACTATCAGATTCATTTATTGACAAGTCACCGAAAGTCACGAGGGGCCAGTTGGTTTGTTCCCCTTTCCCCTATTGGCTTGTCTATTAATTTGAATGTCTATGAATTCAATGAGCAAACACATTATAAAATTTTATTAACCCTGTTATATTATCATCTTCTAGGTACATTTTAATGAATAGATATATTTTTCCACATCTTATGATTGTCTAACCCTATTGTTTGAAAAGTGTGATTAGTTATTTAATTCTAAACGAGTCAATAAGTAAGAAGTTTTAAAAACACGCCTTTCCCAATTAAAATGTTGCCTTGTATCTTATTAAATAAGCAATACTTGGAAGTAATTGTATCCATTACCAATTTAAAGTAATTTTACTTTGTTCCAATGTGACCTTTTTAAGATTCCTGCTGAATATTATTCCTCGGTTCAAGCAGATTTCTAACTTCAGAAAAGATAATATAATGTACACAAACACGTCGACATGATATATTTACAAAGTGCTTGTGCTCCTTTCAGCTTAATTTGAACTGAGGAATTTTTTTAGTGTTGACCTTTTCTCAAAATTTATAATGCATTCTTTAACATTATAAGCCCTATTAAGCACTGCCATACTAAAGCTCTTTCTGTGACAATCCAATCCTCAACTTCTGACATGCAAGTGTAAAGTCCTTAATACATAATATTATGGTTTCATATTTTCACGGCCAATAAATAGTGTTAAATAGTTGACCGTGTTGACAATCTTTCGGTCAGTCTTGCATTCTCTTGATGTGTTGAATAATATGTTAACAATGTTTTGGATTATCTTGATGTGTCGACTAATATGTTAACAAAGTTTTTGACTATCTTGATATGTCTAGTAATATGTTAACAATGTTTTGGAATGTCTTGATGTGTCTAGTAATATGTTAACAATGTTTTGGACTGCCTTGATGTGTCAAGTAATATGTTAACAATGTTTTAGAATGTCTTGATGTGTCTAGTAATATGTTAACATTGTTTTGGACACTCTTGATGTGTCCAGTAATACGTTAACAACGTTTTGGACCATCTTGATGTGTTGAGTAATATGCTAACAGTGTTTTTTGGACTGTCTTGATGTGTCCAGTAATATGTCAACAACATTTCGGACTGTCTTGATGTGTCTAGTAATATGTTAACAATGTTTTGGACTGCCTTGATGTGTCGAGTAATATGTTAACAATGTTTTAGAATTTTTTTTTTTTTTTATATTGACTCCACACAGGAGGCCCTGAGGGAAATAATTTCCCTCAGGGCCTATGTCATCTTTGAAGATGCTGTGTGGAGGGTGCTGTTGAGGAGAGGAAGGAGTGAACATGGGTCTTGAAGAGACCCATATTGTAGGAGGGAGGAAACACAGAAGCCGGCAAATCGTTCCACAGCCGGGCTGTTGAACTCAAGAACGAGTCGTAGAAACGACCCGTTCTCATGTGACTAATGTCAACCGTGTACAAATGTTGAGCGCGTGTTTGGCGTGTTTCCCGACTATGCACCGGTGCCGAGGGGATCAGTGACGCTAGTTCCTCGGAGCATCTTCCATTGTAATACCGGTAGAACAAGGACAGCATTCCCATCTGACGCCTGTGCTCTAAAGATTGCAGTCCATTTGTTAAGTTAGAATGTCTTGATGTGTCTAGTAATATGTTTACAGTGTTTTGGACTGTCTTGATGCGTCGAGTAATATGTTAACAATGTTTTGGACCATCTTGATGTGTCTTGGACCATCTTGAGTAATATGTTAATAATTTTTGGGTCTTTCTTGCGGTGTCTTGATGGGTCGAATAATATGTTAACAATGTTTTGGACCATCTTGTGTGTCGAGTAATATGTTAACAATGTTTTAGAATGTCTTGATGTGTCTAGTAATATGTTTACAGTGTTTTGGACTGTCTTGATGCGTCAAGTAATATGTTAACAATGTTTTGGACCATCTTGATGTGTCTTGGACCATCTTGAGTAATATGTTAATAATTTTTGGGTCTTTCTTGCGGTGTCTTGATGGGTCGAATAATATGTTAACAATGTTTTGGACCATCTTGTGTGTCGAGTAATATGTTAATAATTTTTGGGTCTGTCTTGCGGTGACTTTATGGGTTAAGTAATATGTTAACAATTTTTGGGACTCTCTTGCAGTATCTTGATGTGTCAAGTAATATTATGTTAATAAAGTTTTGGATAGTCTTGCAGTGTCTTGATGTATCGAGTAATGTGTTAACAATGTTTTGGACAGTATCTTGATGTGCTGAGTAATGTGTTGAAATCTTTCGTTTGGTACGACAAATGAAAGTAAAAGTCTTCAATCCAAAGAATCTTATAAGAAATGCGCCATTTCCTTGTACACAATTTTAATATTGATAATAATATATAATATGTTTTATGATCGGGAGGGATTTCATTTAGACCGCACTAATATTATTAAGTGCTACGAATTTGTAAATACATGTATTATAATTGGGTAATTAATAAAGGTGTGTTATCAGCACATATAATATTTTTATATTAATTGGTAATTTTAATAGTGTATCATGAATTCAATTCTTAGTATAAGAAATTGTGAAAATCAAGTGTCACCTGTAAACATGTTATTTTATCTTTTAATAATAATATAATTATTGTAATAATAATGGCAAATATTGGTGTATAGATCAGTATCAATTTATATTTAGATTGTATCAAGATAAAGAATTGATTGAATTAAATGTTTTAAGACCAAACCAACGGGCGCATCTGTCACATACATATTATGTGTCTAGCTGCCACAATTTATCATAAATCTAAATAAAGTAAAAGCAAATGTTATTGGGTTAACAATGAAAATTATATGTATCACTGTTTGACTAACTGAAAATGCTTACTATAATATTGATTTTCATTTCTCATTGTGTAATTATATTGTTAGTATTCAGGCAAAAGTTACCAAATCACACTCGTTTATCTCGTTCAGTGCCAATCACTCCCGTGGGCGAACTAATCCAATTTATTTTTAACGGCAACGAAAGCTCCTGGCAGCGAATGAGTTTAGATATGGAAATTTGAATGTTGGAGAAAAACTTGTATCTGAAAGTTTTTGTTTTTCTATTACAAAGGGGAATAAAACTTTAAAAATGTAATATAAAGCCTAGGGCTGGGCATACGTACATGGATCTATAGCAGTCAGTGTTTGAAATACATGGACTAACATGTTGTTTTATAAAGTTTTTTTCTATGCATTCACTGTTTCAAACCGCCGATATCAACTATTTGTAGCAGTCTATCTGTCATGCTCTTGGTCATGCATGCATCTGATACCTTCATGTCTTGACTTTAAAATTGCGATATCTCAAAAATTGTGCGTTGTCATTTGGTGACTTTTGAGTTTGAAGGGAAGTGGTATGTTATGGGTTGTCATTTTCTTTGAAGTTTATTCTTTTAAAAATCATTAATATAAATGTAGAAAATGAGGCCTGTATTTTGGTGGGTTGTTTGCTAGTATTATAGATAATAGAGTTTTCTTCTACAACAAATGCTTTATGAAAATTAACCAAAAATATTTTGTCATTATATTTTTTTAATTTCCCTTTGTAAAGTACTCGTTTTTAAGCTGCAAGTTGTTTACTGTACAGGATTAAAAATACATTTTAGTGACTTTTTTGAAGTTTTGTTATAAATAAATCTTGATAAATAATATTATGAAATTAACAAATAATAAATTTAGCATCTTGTCTTATTTTCTCAGTTTAATTAACATTTTAAAGGTATATAGCTCAAAAATGATGTGAGTTAAAAATAGTTGCACTGACCAAGAAATTCCAGAGAGAAAAACTATGCAAATTTCATGACGCTAGAGATCACAGTTTGGGAGTTTTTGCTGATTGAGCCTACAGATTTTCTTCCATAGGATTAAAAATGTACTAGAGCTGTGATCAACCTTTTTTTCTTTTGATTTTTATCATTCAGAGATATTAAAGAATATATTTAAAATAATACCTACTTGCAGTTTTGGGCAATGCCGATTTTTATCATTCAGAAAGATAAACAAAATTTTTCCAAGAAAACATAGATCTCAACAACAAAAAAGTGCTGCGTTACGAACCACAATTTTTTTTCCTTTTTAAGAATGTGTAAGAACCACAATTTTTTTCTTTTTAAGAATATGTAAGAAAATTCTTATTATTTTGAGCTTTTCCGATTCAAAACTTTGAAAAAAGACTGAAGTTTTCTGCTAAACCCCTTCGTGCTGTTTTATTTAGGTAGTACGAAAAGACTTGCAGGACACACGAAACGGGATCATGGGCCGTAGGTTTCTCATCACTGCAAAAGAGTTTTCAAATATGAAATTTTCATGTGGATTTATGACAAAACTATGAAAAATACACATTTATGTATTTACTGCCAACTGAAAAGCTTAGGAGTTGCAAATATTGATAAACTTTGCGTAGGAATACCAATTTAATCCATTTTAATTGAACTAAGTACCTACTAACTTGTTTTGTTATATGTATTTAGTAGTCTATTATTTGTTCACCAAACTAATCAATTCAGATGACTATAAATCAGAAATTGTATAATTCAATGACATGAAACATGTGAAATTTGGATCGGTATGTGTATTGGTATCATCTCGTTATTGTATTAATTGGTTGGGTAAATCTATGGACCACTTGTAATGTTTGTTAGAGGTTGTTTTCACTTTGAAAATACATAGTCTATTGTAATATTTTAATGAATCTAATTTTTTTTCTTTACAAAATAATCCATCCATTGTTTTAAAGTAATTTAAAATTCTCGTTGTGTTCTTTTTTTACAATTTTTTTTTCCTTCTGTAATCGTCCAGTTTTAATTTTAGTTGTTCTTGTGTTAAATATACAGGTAATCTTTTTGGATAGCAAGACATGCTTAGTAAAAATATTTTTTTTAAATAACACTTCGATTCAACTTAATTATTGTAAAAGTCAACTATATACATCAGAGGAGATGATAAAAGATGCATAAAGTAACATTTTTGTCAATCAAAGTTTCAAAATTTTATGCGTTTGATATGCTTTTTTGTATTAAGCTTGTCTGGTTACTCTAAAACTTTACCCAAATAAATAATGTTTTTATTTATTGCGCAAATTTAACTATGACAAAATAGAAGGGGTGATGATTTATGAAAAGTTAAAAAATAAAAATAATTATGAAAGTGAAATTAAAAAATAATTGTGTAAACAAAATGATGGAAGCCTGAGATTTTATTTTTTGAAAAATTTTCTTATTCAGCAATTAATTAATATCAATGTTTGTTAAAAATCATATCAAACCATCCACTTTGTGAATAATATTTTCACAATAATTATACTAATCTTTGATTGCCAATTTCTCATTTACGAATTATAGTTCACAAGCCTAAGGCATGAGCTATGTAAGAGTTTTAAATTCCTGCTTGTTAAGGTGATTGTCAAAAGAATTCATATTCTACTCTTTCATGGATGGCGCGCGCATAATTATTTTATGAAAAAACGCTTTTTACAAGTTAAAATATTAAGAATAATTAATTGTTTGCGCCCGTACATACGCAATATGAATATGAATAAATAGTTTTGTCAATAAAAAAACTTAAATCTTTCAAGAAAGGCTGACAAATACAATATTGCATCGGTGATTCAATCCAATATTGTATTTGTCAGCCTTTCTTGAAAGATTTAAGTTTTTTTATTGACAAAACGGTTTATTCATATTTATATTGCGTATGTACGGGCGCAAACAATTAATTATTCTTAATATTTTAAAGATAACTTGTAAAAAGCATTTTTTCGTAAAATAATTATACGCCCGCCATCTATGAAAGAGTAGAATACGAAAGCTTTTGACAATCACCTTAAGCGTTGAATAAATAAAGTTTCAATTTGTTTTGCTGTCAAGAAGGGAACATAATTCAAATTCTTGCTTTACGCACGGAAATTTTGATTTGTCAATGACTAGTACTGCAAATTCATGACGCCTTATAAATGTAAAATTTTAAAAATTAAACAACTTTTTAATATACATAATGTAATGATAAAAAATTTACATGAATATTTTTAGTATTTTGGTGTGAGAGTGTATTGAGAGGATGAGTCCAGGGTATAACTTCCTTAGCTGATTAAAATACCATTGTGTTTTATATTTTTCTACACAACTTTAGGTAGGAGTATACATATAATATATATTTTAATATTATAGGCACAAGTATAGTCCTTGCAATTAGCTGTCGAATTGCCATGAAACATATTGTTTTGAAGTAAGATGATTTGACAGTTGAGATTGTGAGAAAGTTTACGTCCATTAGCGGGTATTTGTTTTTACTATATTTCGATCCCCTTACAATTTTGTATTAACTATGAAAAAACAACTCGTCAATGGTTTGCAAAATGCATTTTTTAACTGTGGCCATCTTGATCAGATCTAAATTCATCATAGCAAAACCACAATTATTAAATATAGGGGGTGGTATTTCAGCATCCTCTTCATAGCTTATCCATAGGATAATGTATATTTTTGATTTATTTGTAAAATACAAGTTTACTATTCAGTACTCGAACCTATGAATAGTGGCTACATATCGGATAAGTTAGCCGAGTTTTCTACCGATTGCGAGTATTAATTTAATGAAAGCTTTCTTGTCAATGAAACCATTTTAAAGTTCTAAATGCAACATTGCACGTTGTTTATTTATAAATATGCAGTTTTAGAATACCTGTTTATCGGTGACGTAAATTCTATCATATCTCAGTTGTAGAAAATGTGATGTTTTGAATAAGGAATTGGTGTTACGCCTGTGATAACATCAAAACAATATGGTATCTGGCCAATATCAGACGCAATATATGTATTTGGTTAAGTCATAAAGATATAATTATTTTATAAGTGTAAGATACTCGTGGAAGTGTTTGAAGTTTGGGAAAAATAGATTTTTAACTGTAACCACAATGTTGTGTATTTATTTATTATTATTTGTTTATTTTATCTTAATAAATGTTACTGCTTTAAATTATCTTGCATTGTTTTAATATTGTAAAGAGCAAGATAGTTTAACAAATGACAACTACTGTCCTAATAAATATATTTGTAAATGTTTTTATATTTGTGTTTTATTCCGTGTTTCCCTTTTAATTTATTCATCTCCTGTTTTTAATTTCAAATTGATCACATACATCACTGGCCCGATCCATATTCCTTTTTGCTCAGTTTAGCCGGCTAAATAATTATTTATTTTTGTAAAGAAACTAACCAAAAAGTAAGTCTTCTACTCAGCAAAATGGTTGAATACGAGCGCTGTCTTTGTGGTACAAATTATTCTTCCAATGTTTTCAAGGCACTTGCTAACTGGTTCCATGCCAACTGAGAATAAAGTCAACTCAACACCTCTTTGAAAAGTTAAAGTTAAACTATGAAAAAAATTATTTTAAAATAGCCCATAACCATAGACATAAGAATATACCTAGACCTGCCCTAAGTGATAAAAAGCGTATACCATACCGCTTCCATTTGGAATTTGGAACCGGCTGGGCTCGCGAATGGCCTCGAGCGAATCTAAAAAATGTGACGTCATCATTCTTCTGCGAACCAGCGTCGAGCTTTCTTCGGAACATTTTGCGAAATAACACGGCAAAAATGGTGGCTTGTCCTATGAAAACGTGTAAAAATGGAAATGAAAAAGAGAATTAACCCAATTGTCGTATTATATTCCATAGGTAAGCATTATTTTACTTTATTTTAAGCTTATTCAGATCATATGACCACTTTTTGAAACATATGCATATGTAGGCATTTCTCAAGTGTGCTCGTCGCTGTTTACTGGGATAAGTAAATTATGAAACATTTGTAAAAGTTTAACTAAATACGGCATCAAAATATTCGACTCTGAAAACAGGGGAAATTTACTTTGCCATATTTGGACTTCGCAAATTTGTTCATAACGTGGCGAGCAATTCGCGCTCCCATGTAAAAAGGTCTATTCATTCAAAAGCAGATTTTACTTTTAAGAACCAAATGGTGATATTGTAATGCGAGATGCCTGATTTATTGACGAATCACATATCTCACAGTCATCTTCCCCCCTTCGCGTCCCGCTGTAGTTGGTTTGTACCCCTCACCTGTCTGTTCTCGTCTAGGTATATTCATATGTCTATGCCCATAAGCCTAACCTAATGTAACCTATTTAACCAATTTTTTATCACTCATGACTTTTCTGAGTTGTTTCCATTCTGAGTTGTCCGGTCACCAATATCACCCCTTCAGATTTCAGCAAGTAATTAT
The DNA here is from genome assembly GCA_936435175.1 of Glyphotaelius pellucidus. Taxonomy (NCBI): domain Eukaryota; kingdom Metazoa; phylum Arthropoda; class Insecta; order Trichoptera; family Limnephilidae; genus Glyphotaelius; species Glyphotaelius pellucidus. The sequence continues at coordinate 18,767,447 of OW386548.1, forward strand.
TTTCAAACCATTTCATAACATACCATGTTTCAGAACAATTAATTAACAAGTAAATTAACTGGATAAGGGGGATCCCCTTTACCCAGTTCAATTTGATTGTAATTTGGCATTGCGTTTTTTGTTTGAAAAATTTTTCGCAACACAGAATATGGTAAATATTCCACTAACCGTCGCACTTGTATTAGGCACGTATTTTGGAAATTACACTACATTTCAATTTAATTACTACAAGTAACTAATTACATTTGGGTGATTGGGTGAATTGTAAAAAATGCTTTGAAATTCCATTTTTATTCAAAGTTCAAAAATTTTCCGTATAAAATGATTCCTTTATCGCCATCTTAATTTATTTCTTTATGGTTTGACATTTGCGTGAGTTTCGTTTCGATATACGATATACGCATTATTAATTATTTAGTTTACCCAAACTAAGAACCTAATAACCTATTGTGTGCAAGTAAATAGTTGTTTCTTCAAGTAATTGTTAAAACAAGGTGTAAATTCAATATGAGCCTGAAAGTCCGGCGGTACGTGGAATAATTACCCAGAATATAATAAATATTTCATGTTTTGAAATCTGAAGCGGAAAATGACAATTTATTTTTTGTAAAAATATTTATTTCGTTAATATCGTGAATGTCGGGAAAAGTTATTAGGCTGGCAACACTATTATTTTGTTCACGTATTTAAATGTCACTTTGATGTCATTTGGACGATTCGTCATCCTTTTTCAACTGATCACATAAGCCACATAAATAAGAAGAGTATAAGTTATTTTTAGTCTGTTAACGTGTTAGTTTATACAATACAGTGCAATTTACCAGAACGCTTTATCTCTGCATTTTCCCGAGTAATAAGTTTTCTTTAGAATATTTTGATTTAATGCCATTGCAATGAAGTACAAATCCGAAGACTACGAGGAAAAGAGGAAAGTGCACCCAATGCTGAAACGCGTTCTTTCCAAAGATGTGCAGTTGACGAGGACTTTTCTGTCAAAGGCAAAGGACATAACAATCTTCCGTTCTTTGAAAGTTCACCAGAAACTTTTAGAGATCTCCTGTCATGGAATAGTGTGGCTCGTGTGTGTCGTCGGTTCCATTTGGCTCTTAGGCAATGAGGATCTGTACCAACTGCAGATGAATCTGCTTATGGCTCTGATTCTAGATATAATTTGTATCGCATTTTTAAAAGCGCTTACAAGAAGAAGAAGGCCGTCTCCCACAAATGACATTGGTCCTGATAAGTTCTCCTTCCCTTCGGGCCACGCCAGCCGCGCTGCGATGCTTGTATACATTTTTATATACGTCAATCCTGTGCCCATAATATGTATCCCGCCATTACTGGCCTGGCTTGTGACCGTGGCAGTGTCTAGAGTTGTTGCAGAAAAACATTTCCTGTTGGATATTTTTGGCGGACTTGGTATAGGATTCTTTGAAGGATTGGTAATGAGCGTTCTGTGGCTGAGTCGAGATTCTTCTAATTATTTAGTTTCATGGCTATCAGATGAAAAAATAGTTGGTGGAGATTATCACGTATAATGTTTGAATTCAAAATAGTATTCTTTTTTTAAAATTCTTTTGTGAAATATTTTTCCCCCTGAGTCTAAATTATTTTTTTTTAAATAATTTTTTAGTGATATAAATGATATTTGTGTGTTTTGTTTGATGGCCTAGCTTTGGCAGTGTTTCAACTATTGTCTAAGATTTTAAAAGCAATGTATGAATCACTTTGATTTAAAAATATTTTATATTAAGTTTTACTAATTATCAAACATATTAAATTGTTGTTTTGCGTGCCAGATTAATTATATTTATAATTACATAACCATTTTCATCGCAAATCTTCACTTTCAACGGTATGATTGCAAATTATAATGTAGGATCTCCCTTCACGCACTTAATTCTGCATTGCTTTATTCATAAATTTATTACCAACAATATTATTTTTACAATTGTCTTTTTTTATTATTTTTTAGCATGCTTGTTTGTTATTCTTTGTACATTAATCATTGTTATAATTGATATTTGCATTTTAATAAATATATTATTGTTAACTAAGAGGTGTTTTCTCATTTTAAAATTGAATTTTCACAACCTTTTAGTACATACTATGTTTGTTAACCAAACAAACGCAGACATTGAATAGATGAGTAACTCCAATAAGATAACATAAATGTTATCAATTTAATGCAAGTCAAAGTTATTTGTTTGTTTCTAGGAGGTAATATTTATCTTTCTAGTTGAGTTCCAACATTACCCCCACCCATGGGCTTAGCCAAGTTTTGATTTAGACTTTAGAGTGGGGCAAAAAATTAAAATTCAGAGTAGGTACTGAAAAAAGTAGGCTTCTACAGCTTATTCACGCTTTAAGCCTCGAGGACATTGAGCGAGTTTACAAGCTATTATCTGGGAAATTCACTTATCTATTAGTAAACTCGCTCAGTGTCATCGTATTACTTGCTACCTTGCAGATTGTGGACAATCTATGAAAAAAGTTGAAAGGTGGTCAACTTTACTTGCTACTCGCTCAAGATGTAACTGTCAGAATACGATTGCGCCGGAGCCGTAATTCTCGCTACTGGCTAGCATGTGGCGCTAGCTGCGAGCTCAAGTTTTTAACAAAATGTCGACCAAATTGGTTCGCGCGTGAGTTGTTATTTTAGCTGCTACTGTTGCTACTGAGCGAGTAGACAGTTTTGTGTGTCATAACAATCTCACTCGCCGATTCGCCTGCTTTTAAACTTACCGGCTAATAGCTTGCAAACTCGCTCTATGTAATCGAGGCTTTAGGCTCTATGAATACAAAGAATATGAACAGAAGAAGGAAAAACCATCCTATAAAGTGCTGTGAATTTGAAGACGTGACTTGGTCGACAATCCCAGAGGTCATGCATCGGCCAGCCATGGTAGGGCAAATGTCCCACCGTGCCTACGACCATGCCCCCACCCTGTTAAGAATATTTAAGAACTTTGCCCTTGTTCAACATAAATAATCAATTAGTTGGGTGTAACGGGACATTTTTTTTTTATTGTAATATAAAAAACATGGGTTACATATATACACATACATTTTACAAAACACTTTAATAGAGGTCGTTTTTGGTTATGTTATACGCCATCAGAAAAGAGGAGCTCTTGTGCCTGATAGGGGAGCCACGATTCTTAATTAGGTTGTAAGTTATAGCATGTTTGTATAAAATATTTACTTTTTATTGTAAGTTTTTTTGAAATATTATTTATTTGCTCTGATTGGTTGATGATACAGCGCAATTCAGAAGGGAGGTTATTGTAGTTTTTTATGGCTTGGTAAATATAATGGTTTTGCATTTGAGTTGTTTTAAAATTAGGTGTAATAAATTGGTTTCCATTTCTCATTATTGTAAAATTCTTGATATTCTTTGTTATTTTTTTCTTTACACATTTTTATAATGGAAGCTTGCTTGAATATGTCATCGACATTTGGTACCGGAAACAATTTAAAAAGTGATTCTGTTGAGAAGGTAGATTTAATCACTGTTTACTTGACTATCTTTAACCAGTGATTCCTGACATTATTTGGAGTAAAAAAAATAAATTAAATTTTGATCTTCAGTGACACTTTTGATGTTTTTGAAGTGAAAACTTCTTTAGCACCATTGTGATTTGAAACTCGATGAAACGAAAAATAGCGACTCTAAAAAGAGACATACATCATACATCTACAGAACTTAGCTTGAGATTCACCCGCTTTTAAACTTACCGGCTAGTAACTTGTAAACTCGCTCGATGTAATCAAGGCTTTCCAAATAATGTCAGGATTCATTAGTTCAAGTATGTCCCTTAACACTGTATATTATGTACTGTGAAAAAGAGTCAAAGTTTTTTTTTAAGAAAGAATTTTTTTTTTACATTAGCTCCACACACGAAAATAATTACCCTCATCTTTGGGGATGCTGTGTGGAGGGTCTTTTTAGGAAAGGAAGGAGAGAAAGTTCTGGGAAGGAAAAGGGTATTAGTGGTGGGTAGAGATCTGGGGATCAGTGTGTCCAGGAGTGACGGATGTATGAATCCATCCCAGGAATATGGTGCAATATGGAATATGGTTCCGAGAGAGTACAGCTGGAGGAGTCAAAGGGACTCCCTCAACCATTCTCTCCTGATCCGCCGCCAAGACCCGGACAAACCTTACCCCATGAACTCGGGCACCCCTGCTAAGTTACCAAACGAACAAGCGTACCGAAGGGTTTTCGAATAACCTGACAATATTTGAAAATCTCCTACCACCACCGCAGGAAGCGGAAAATAAGCGGAGGAGGACCTAGCCAGCTGAGGAATCGAACATGCGGCCCCTGGGTGGGACCCAAACGCGATGCCAACTCAGTCACTGATCGAACATTGTTTGTACATAGTCTAAGGATGATGGTATTTGCTTTGAAAATATTTTGAAGCTGAGTTCCCAACTAAAACTTTCGTTCCACTGAGTCACCATCAGTAAACAATCGATGTAAACCGAAGACCCTGGGCAGAAAATCTCTTCAATGGCTGCGCTGCAAACCGTAGTGAACTTTACTTTACTGCACATTGTCTTCGGTTTAGATCGATTGCTTACCAATACTGAACGGCGGGCTATATCGCCACTAAAAACATTTAATTTATACAAATTCTCAATGCCTTAAGAAATACTTTACATAAATTAAATAGCTTGTCTTCTTTGTCCTCTGTCTATTTTTTCAATTGGTATACTATATTATTGACAGCTTAGAGGGGATGTTGCAAGAGTTGGGATATTGTAAAAGATTCTAACTGAAGATGTTCATGTTTAAGAAAGTATTCTTGATACTTGCCACATCTCTTTAACCCATTGGCCACAAACGCCAGCGTCCTGCAGGGTGTTCAACTGAGATACTTTACCACAAACCCCGGCGAGCCGCCGGCCTAGAGTATGCCCGCCAAAAAACGTAAAAAGGAGCATGATAGTGACATCTTTGAATAAAACTTTAAATGCTGAACGTTTTGTAGATAACAAACCATTCATTTGGTAGAATTGGCAACCATAAGTTTCTTAGGTTTTTCCCCTTATATTTGTATAACAAGTTTTGTAAGTAGCCAGCCGCCATTTAATTTCTTCAAAATTGCGAGTGGTTCTAGGATTTTCGTAGTGACCCTACACGTCCCTGATTGCTTTGAGGACTATCATAAAGAATTATTTTATTAGTTATTAGTATACATGTTTGTAAAAAACAAAAATCATTAATGTTAGATTTATAAATATTAGTTTTTTTTGTAACTGTATGGATAAAAATGGGAAAAAAAAACTAAAGAAAAAAGAGAAGGTTATATTTGTATCCTTATTTACACATATTTTAATATTTTTAATATTTTAATTTTTATGTTTTTCTTTACCATAATCTAATATGTAAACAAATTTAAAGAAATTAATTCATTTGAATTTGTGGTTCAAAAGTTACAAAAGATTAAGTACATCAATGCAGGTTTTCAATTTTTGGTATAAAATTAATTCAGTGGTGAAGACCAATTTTTTAGCTCAATAATTCTGTGGCCAATGGGTTAATGAACACTTTATTGTTATCTGACAATAAATTAGTTTTTATTCTATTATAACTTCAAATTTTGTTTTGTAGATACAACATTTTAACTCTAAGCGCATTCGTACATGGAGCTACTTACAAGCGACTCGAGCTTCATGTGCATAGCACACACACCGCTTGTGAGTACCCGCCTTACTGTTATGCCAGTGTTCATACACAATGCTACGTGTCGACTACGAGTTTGATGTTAGTCAGTCAGCGCGCTACGAGAGTTACATTCATACCTACTACAGCTCGTTTGACGTTTGACAGAAATGGAAATGAACCCAACTTGAATGGTATCGTCGCCTTAGTTCGTTTTTGTCCAATAGACCATTAGAAAATTTTACGTTAAAATTCCATTATTTCAATAAAACGTTATGATAGGTGTTTAAGATAAAGCCATTTCCGTACAGTTAAAGGTCTCATTAGTTTAAATAATTCTTAGTTAAGTGATTAACTATCATTTTTCATACTTTAATTTTAATTTTAAAGAGGAAATTGAACAAAAACTCAAATGGTCTGTTGGACGGTATGTTGAATTTGCTCTGTAAGTGTGAAAAAATGCGGGGTTATATAACTCTACGTTACCAGAATACATAAGAAAGGATTTAGTGGAGAAGGCATGGATTGAAGTTGAAAAAAAGAGCTTTTTTTCTTATTAACATTAGGAGTTAACTAGTGCACCAAATTTAAATAAGAATTTTTAACATTCTGTAGGAAGAATAAAATTTGTTTTCATTATTCTCACGCTGTTCCCTGGCGGCAACGAACACCCAATAGTTAATATTTCTTTCAATGTATGAGTGAACCCAAAATCTTCTATTAAATCGTTTTTTACTCTTATAATAAAGATAGACGAGAACATTGGCTTCATCACTAGTCACCTGACATCGTATTAACTCCACGGCAGCACACGGAAAAATGATCAAGTTCAATACATTTGGAGTAACATTTTGCACGGAAACCAGCATTAAAATGTAGTATATCTGTAGCCTACTTGTGGTTGCATCACAATCACGTAGTTTGTAAGTATCTCCATGTACGAAGGGCCTAAGCGATTGTTACTATAATATCCATAAATATCATAATATTATGAACTTTACAAAGATTTCGAATGGATAACTTAATTTTCCTCATACCCAGCAAATTTTAATATAATTTGAGCCGACAACATTATAAGTTATGTTATATTGTGACGTTGTTGATTTGTGCACAATTTTTTTTTAACTTGCGCAGAAAGTGTATTTGAGTATTCTATCTAAAAAATCTAATTTATAGGCAGAGAGATACACATGGTTGGCAAAAAATGATTCTACAAAATTAATGATATCAATTTTGTTTATTATTATTTTTGGAAAATTATTCTCCACTTTGTAGGTAAAGTTTGATTAAAACGCCCTACTCACCATCCGATTTAAAGGACCGTTTGCTCATGTAATCCTCTGCATGCAGAACCCCCAACTGAATTCTTATTATTCCGACGGCCCGATAAAGGAATAATAATAATTCGGCTGGCGGTTGTACTAACAATCCGATTTGGAGAGACTGCATGCAGTCCTGCCAGCAGTGCTTAACAGCTTAACATCGGAAGGGGAGTAGGGGCCGTACGCCAAACTCGTAAATAGCAAAAAAAATATTTTCATCTATGGCAACTGCTGCAAGTTCCTAGTAGTCCACACGGCGACTGGCAACACAAAACTAACCTCACATTCTTTCACGTCCAAAATGGCGCTTAACTTAGTTGTGAAGGTGCACCCAATAGTTTTGTTTCAAATTGTTGATGCCTATGAGCGTCGAAATGCAGACTCTCACAGAGTTATCGGAACCTTATTAGGTATGTAATTATAATATATCCACTGATATTTGTGAAATACTTTAGAGTAGACTTAAATGACATGTGGCAAAATCGGCTGTCAGATTCACAATCCATAAGGTTGTTGTTAGTCCGTCAGCTAATTATCCATGTAAACGATATCACCGGAGTATGTTCAATTTAGTTACTTATTAATTGTTTGTGTACATTCCCCCAGGTTCTGTGGATAAAGGGGTAGCCGAGGTGACTAATTGTTTCTGCGTGCCCCACAAAGAACATGCCGACCAGGTCGAAGCCGAACTCAACTATGCCATGGATGTGTACGAACTCAATCGTCGGGTTAACTCCACCGAAAATATTATCGGTTAGTGATTATTCCTTTCTTTATTTAACAATACATCATAAAAGATGGATGACTGTCACTTTTGAATGTAGACAACATTGCCCTGTGACCTTTTGACAACTAAAAATGGAAAGTATGTATTTTTTATCAGCAACAATTGTTTGAGATGATTTCACCCCATATTATATATAGTTAATTTGTGAGAGTATTATTATTTCAAGTGGTTCTATTTTCCTTCTTATTATTTGTCTTTATTTGGTCTTAATCTAAAAAAATTGAGCGTAAGTAGTGACGGTCTCTGTATTTTGAAAAATAAATATTTAGATCATAAGAAATTGGCAATTACGCATTTTGAAGTTTTCAGTAATTTATTTAATAAATGTTTCTTTACAATGCTTACTTACACCTGTAATTGAAGGGAAACAGGCATTGAAAAAACATTTGTAATCATATTTTATCAAGATAAATAAAAATATTACCTGTTTGCTTTATTTCAATGCTTGAATTACCCAAAAACATCGATTTCAAAACATTGTTTTTGCTCTTCTGTCAAAAATTTATTTGCCTACTTATTTATGTTATTATCATGGCACTCTCCACTGGATGTGATTCCTCACCATTCGCCTCCAATTCTCAGTCCTTCCTGTCCTGCCCCAATCCTCTTCCATGTAGTCTAGCCATCTCTTCTTCTGGGTTGCTTCCACACAGTCATATAAGTTTTGTCATCCTGTCATCTGGCATTCTTTCTACATGTCCAGTTCTAGCCCACCACAGTCTTTGGAACCTACAGAATTTTATTATGGTCTCTTGTTCTAAGGTCTATTTTCTAGTGCAAGTCTAAAGATTTTTTCTTCTTCAAACACAGCAAACTTATTTTATGGCAACATTTTAATTCAAAATTAATAGAATACTTAGACTGAGTTTATTGTTTAAAAAATCAACAATTTTAATTTAAATCAACAATTTTTTTGGTAATTATTCCACTAATCCCTGCACTTTTGGCATAGATTATGAAAATTACACTTCGTTTTAACAATTAGGTTCTCCAAGAAACAACTATTTATTTGCACAAAATAGTTTATACCTTACGCAGCACAGCTTCTCCAGATAACAAACTGGAAGTCAGCCGCTGAGGACAGGAGGAGTTGGAGGCGAATTTTGCGGGAGGCCAAGGCTCGATATGGGCTGTAGCGCCATCGGAGAGAAGAACCTAACCATACAAAAATTAAAATTAAAATGGCAGCAATGGAATAGTTTTATACAGAAAGTTTTTATTGAATGAAAATGGAATTTTAATGCATCTTTTACCCCATCTGTCGAAGTGTTATTAGTTGTTCTTGTAGTAATTAAGGTAAAATGTTTTGTACGGCGGTTAGTGCAATATTTACCGATTCTTTTGTAAATCTAATTTATGTAGTATCCTAGTTTTACAATAGTAATTTTGTTTATGTTTTTTCAGGATGGTGGGCGACGGGCAACGAGGTGACCAACCACTCGTCGGTGATCCACGAGTACTATGCGCGCGAGTGCAACAACCCCGTGCATCTGACGCTGGACACGGGGCTGCAGGGGGCGCGCATGGGGCTGCGTGCGTACGTCTGCGTGGCGCTCGGCGTGCCCAAGGGCAAACCCGGCTGCATGTTCACGCCCATCAATGTGGAGGTCACTACCTACGAACCTGAGGTTTGTAAGCTTATCTTAACCTGATCTACGTACATTCCATCGGCGGCTATCCTCGTGCGTGTATGTCGCATTATTATCTGGTTTTGTAAACATGCATTGTTTTTCAGGGTGACTATATTTGGCTATACCCAGAAAAGTTTGTTTTATAATGTGATTAATACTTACAGCGGGTACTGACTTACTCCCTTTTTAGAACAAATTATTCTTGTACCATAAATCTATTGGACTGGAAAATCCACAAAGACATCCAGTAGGAAGGTTCTAACCAAAAGACCATTCCAGATTACGCCTTCTTAATTTATTTAATTTATAAATAATTCATTTGGCTTCGCGACTGCCAAAACCATAGAATAAAGAATATAATACTAGCTCATCAAATGCCAAGGGAGAAAATCCATAAATTTCCAAAGTTTTGACGTAATATTTTGCGGGTTTATTTTATGCTATCGTATATTATATTTACCGAAACACATTCCTTGAACAATAAACTATGCATAAAAACAACATTACTTGCATTTATTTGACAAATTGATAGGTTTATCGATCTTTTCATGACCCATGACGCTCACAGGTTGACAGCTCGAATCGCGGGAAAAATTAAGTGCCGAAGTCATGGATAAATTTATTCCGAGTGGCTAGGTGTGTTTATGATATCTGTTACGTCAAGAACAAGAATGCCCCAAGCGATTCTGACCCTGTCCTTCATTCATTTTCTTTATACATAGGATTAAAATCGCATTCTAAAAAAAAAAATTTAAATTTTGTTCCACACGCACCAGCACGTCTGCGGCACAGGATTGGCTAGAAGTGCCTTCCATACAAATTTGAATGGAAACAAACATTTAGCCCAGCATTCCGTTTCCCTTACACTCGCTTGAAATCGTAGATCTCCTTCCAATTTGAATTTCGAAAACACAATGTTGTATGGAAATATAGGCCCCAATTGGTCAAATATTTGGATGACGAAACACGCGCGTAAGGCACTTCATGTTATATTTTATTCAATGGCTAAAACCATACATAATGATAGACTGCATTGTATTGAATAATATTTGTATGTAGTTTCTGATGTTATCATTTATATCCGATTGTTGACATAATAGCCTTAGGCTTTGACGGTATCTAGTTGTTATTTCCAATGGCTATTTATATTTTGATACAGTAATATTGTAACCACGCATTTACCATTCCAGTTGGTAGGTCTGCAGCTGTGCCAGAAGACTATGAGCATGGGCCGCGAGGGGCGCACTCGCCAGGTGCAGCCCATGATGGACCTGACGCAGGTGGCGGAGGCCTCTGCCAAGCTGAGCACACTTCTGGAGACGGTAATTCATTATCTCAATGATTCAAAAAAAAAGTTACAGCATGTATTGAAATGTGTAATCTCCAAACTTGTAGTAAAGAACAATTAAACATTATCTTTATATCTACATGACAGCATAATTTATTTTGGAAAATTTTTGAAATGGAAAATATGAATTCAATTATAATCTTTTGTTTCTGATGTCTTTGTCATAGATTCTATTGAGTTGTGCATTCCCTGTAAATTCCTTTGTAAATTCCCTAATGTTTTAAATCCCATTCAAAAGAAAAAATATTGTATGAATTAATTGTGATCCACATTTATTCTTATTTTCTTTGTAACTTTTATGAACTGCATAATGTAGGGCGAATGAATGAAGAAAGTAGTGTAAGAAGAATATATGACGCAAATGTGAATGATAGAAGAGGTCGGGGACACCCGAGGAAGACATGGCACGATAATGGACCATTCAAATGAAAAATTAGGGGACCTAGCTAATTGGAGAGAAGAACTGAGACCACCTTGGTGGACTCTTCCCTCTTCGGGCCTTCAGGGAACCCAAACAATGAGGTACCTCCAATGGGAAAGCCCTAACCACTGTAGAATCTTTCAGGGGGTCCATAAGCGAGAAAATAGACCCTCACGGGACCTGGAAACGAACTCAAAATAATTAGAAAGGTGAAGTGGGATATTGCGTAATGGGAGTGTTTAAGGGAAGTATTCGCATACTATAATGTAATGTTCTAATAATGTTATTGTTTGCAGGTGCTGTCGTATGTGGAGGACGTGTTAGCCGACAAGCAACCCGCCGACAATGCGGTGGGGCGCTCCCTACTCGACCTCATCAACTCCGTGCCCAACATGTCCAACGAGACCTTCAGCAACATGTTCAACACCAACGTCAAGGACCTTCTCATGGTCATCACCCTCTCCCAGCTCATCAAGATTCAACTGCAACTCAACGAGAAGCTCACCCTGCTCACCTCCGTCTAGATAACTTGTATAATATATTGTATTATTGTATCGAGTGTGGTTGCGCCGGCCGGAAACAAACTGAAAGTTTGAGACATTGTGTTTTTCAATTGACAAATTCAGTGTTTTATCGTTAGTTATTTTTGACACATTTTAAGGTGGTCAGAAGTGGAAATAAAACAATCTTTATTTCAAATATTGGTTTTATTTGGTATTCATTTTGTTTTGTAATCGTTTTGGTACAATGTTATTTTTTATTTAAGTTTTTATTCCAGCAGGACCGGGAGGGTTGTGCAATCCCAGTCTGCCATATTCGATAAACAACTATAATACAAATAATAATATAAGAGAGTAAATTAAAAGATCTAAAAGAAGATAAAATAAATAAAATATGATAACATATTAGGTAGCTACCCAATTAAATGAAGACAAGATTCATCACAAACAAAAAAATAATTAAAGCAATAAAAACCAAGCACAAAATCTAAATTAAATTAAACGATAAAATAAAAAATTGTCCTGTTTTTGGTTAGGTTGGTTTAAGTTATATTGTCCTGTTTTTGGTGTTTACCCAGAGTGTAAAAATGTGTACGCACCGAGAAAAAGGAAGGCATGCTGATAAATCCATGAATGTGTTAATTCTTCATAACTTCATTGATATATATTATCCTGAAGGAATTTTGTACGGGATGGGAGTTTCTTTTTAATGTCTGCATTGACGTATTTAGGCTGATGAGCCTACGACCCTCGTGGCCGTTATATTCCCAATTTAACTATTAGATAATTAAATATAAATTTTACGTTTATTTATTCAATAATTAAATTGGCAATATAGCGGTTACAAACGCAGCATTCTAGTCGAAAGTGTATTTAATCCAATCTCTAGTTATAGAGATACTGCTTGCCAAATGTAATTTTTTTCTAAAAGGTCTTTACTCGTAGGGCTTATAATAAGTACATAATATTAACCCACAATGATTTCACTCAGCACATTTGACAAATAAAACATTATGATTTGAGATTCTCAAGGCGGAAAATTCTATCATGATTTTTTTTTTTTTTTTTTTTTTTTTTATTGAAGAGCGGAGACGGTTTACATATATAAAGTTCCCGTGAGCACTTAGGCCATAGGCCCATTGTGCTATCTCCCATTTTACCTCATTCCTTTGACAGTAACGCAGTCCCTTTTACAAAGTTCACCAGGATTGTCATTGGAAATGGAGCCATATCTTCTGGTTCGACAATGTGCCTTCCCAGGTCTCATTTCTCCTCTTCACTCCTCCTTGGTTCCCTGAAGGCCCCATGAGGAAAGAGGGTTTCATCTCTCCTCTCCACTCCTTAGTTCCGTGAGGGCTCCACAGTAGAGGGTCCCTTCCCTTGGTTCCCTAAAGGCCCCACAAGGGAAGAGTCCACCCCACCTTGGCTCCCCGAGGGCCCCGGGAGGAAAGAGGACTTATCTCTCCCCTTTGGTTCCCTAAAGGCCCCATAAGAGAAGAGTTCACGGAGAAGTTTCTCTTCACTCCTCCTTGGTTCCACAAAGGCCCCATAAGAGTTCACGGAGATGCCTCCTTTCTCCTCTTTACTCCTCCTTGGTTCCACAAAGGCCCCATAAGAGGAGAGTTCACAGAGATGGCCTCCTTTCTCCTCTTCACTTCTCCTTGGTTCCACAAAAGCCCCATAAGAGAAGAGTTCGCGGAGATGGCCTCGTTTCTCCCCTTCACTCCTCCTTGGTTCCACAAAGGCCCCATAAGAGAATAGTTCGCGGAGATGGCCTCCTTTCTCCTCTTCACTCCTCCTTGGTTCCACAAAGGCCCCATAAGAGAACAGTTCACGGAGATGGCCTCCTTTCTCCCCTTCACTCCTCCTTGGTTCCACAAAGGCCCCATAAGAGGAGAGTTCACGGAGATGGCCTCCTTTCTCCTCTTCACTCCTCCTTGGTTCCACAAAGGCCCCATAAGAGGAGAATTCACGGAGATGGCCTCCATTCTCCTCTTCACTCCTCCTTGGTTCCACAAAGGCCCCATAAGAGGAGAGTTCACGGAGATGGCCTCCTTTCTCCTCTTCACTCCTCCTTGGTTCCACAAAGGCCCCATAAGAGAATAGTTCGCGGAGATGGCCTCGTTTCTCCCCTTCACTCCTTCTTGGTTCCACAAAGGCCCCATAAGAGAAGAGTTCACTGAGATGGCCTCCTTTCTCCCCTTCACTCCTCCTTGGTTCCACAAAGGCCCCATAAGAGGAGAGTTCACGGAGATGGCCTCCTTTCTCCTCTTCACTCCTCCTTGGTTCCACAAAGGCCCCATAAGAGAAGATTTCGCGGAGATGGCCTCGTTTCTCCCCTTCACTCCTCCTTGGTTCCACAAAGGCCCCATAAGAGAAGAGTTCACGGAGATGGATTCCTTTCTCCCCTTCACTCCTCCTTGGTTCCACAAAGGCCCCATAAGAGAAGAGTTCGCGGAGATGGCCTCGTTTCTCCCCTTCACTCCTCCTTGGTTCCACAAAGGCCCCATAAGAGGAGAGTTCACAGAGATGGCCTCCTTTCTCCTCTTCACTTCTCCTTGGTTCCACAAAAGCCCCATAAGAGAAGAGTTCGCGGAGATGGCCTCGTTTCTCCCCTTCACTCCTCCTTGGTTCCACAAAGGCCCCATAAGAGAATAGTTCGCGGAGATGGCCTCCTTTCTCCTCTTCACTCCTCCTTGGTTCCACAAAGGCCCCATAAGAGAACAGTTCACGGAGATGGCCTCGTTTCTCCCCTTCACTCCTCCTTGGTTCCACAAAGGCCCCATAAGAGGAGAGTTCACGAAGATGGCCTCCTTTTTCCTCTTCACTCCTCCTTGGTTCCACAAAGGCCCCATAAGAGAAGAGTTCACGGAGATGGTCTCTTTTCTCCCCTTCACTCCTCCTTGGTTCCACAACGGCCCCATAAGAGGAGAGTTCACGGAGATGGCCTCTTTTCTCCTCTTCACTCCTTCTTGGTTCCACAAAGGCCCCATAAGAGAAGAGTTCACCGAGATGGCCTAGTTTCTCCCCACTCCTCCTTGGTTCCACAAAGGCCCCAAACGAGGAGAGTTCACGGAGATGGCCTCGTTTCTCCTCTTCACTCCTACATGGTTCCCTGAAGGCCCCACATGGGAAGAGGACATCATTTCTCCACTTCACTCCTCCTTGGTTCCCCAAAGGCCCCGCGCCGGAAGAGTGCCCTTCCCCTTGGTTCCTTGAAGGCTCCACAAGGGAAGGGTTCATGGAGGTGGCCTCAGCTCTCCTCTCCATGGCTTCTCCTCTTGGTTCCTTTTACGGGCCCCAGGAAGGAAGTCCACAGAAGTGGCCTCAGCACTCCTAGGTTCCCAAAAGGCCCCTGGTTTTCGAATGGTCCAATTTTTTTTGGTCCCACGAGTGACCAGGGAAATAGAAGGTCCACTCCAGCAGAGCCCCGAATGCTGGAGTAAGGTCTAAATGCTCCGAGATGCGACCTTGTTTCTCGGAGGCACCGTTCGTGACACTGTTCCCCAGGACATTCAGCCTGAGCACGGTAGCTAACACTTTGGCTTGGGATGGCTATTGCAGGTTTGTGTTTCCACACCCTGAGCGATGGGTTCGCCACACTCCCTACGCTGTAGGGAGTGTGGCGAATCATGATTGATTTTTGGGATATTATGCCGTGTTGCGCTTCCTCCTCTTTCAGCCGATGCTCCAGACAGCCTTTCAATGTCCATCTTTATTTGTGAAGAAGTGATACGTTGTTAGTTGCCTGCGTAAATTCTTTTAATGTGGTTTTCGGCATTTAGTTTTGAAATAACTGATTAATACCAGATTCCAATAACTATTAAAGCTGTCATCCCTATTAATATTTACCCAGTTTTTTGTGAATTTCGATTTCCTCCGTAATTAGGCCTGCTCAATTCATTTGGGCTTTCCCAACACCAGGCATAAACGGCACTTACCGAAAACTGGTTAAAAACTTTTGACGACCTGCGTGGTCTAGGGGTAAGGCTCTCTCGCAATCCTAAGGTTGCGAAATCGAATCTCGGCATATGTGTTTGGTGGCTAGATCTGAATAGACAGGTACTTCCCCACCTTCCTCTTCCCCATCTCCTTTCCCTCCCCACACCTTCAGCCTCACAACATACCCCAATTGGGGATGCCATAGTCTCACTGGCTCCAGACAGGAGCAGCTGAGACTCTTGTAAGGTATTCACAAAAAAAAAATTATTAATGTTGAATTTTCTGTACAGTGAAATTTAATATTTATGGCTTCAATTGTCATTTGTTGATTAAAATTTTCAAGGGACCGTAAAAACCAAATGTATCTGACTTGAAAACTTTTATAAGGGAATTTTATAAAGTGGTTTGACGTATTATTTATTAATTAAATATTTGTTACAATTTTACCCAAGTAAGTAAATATTAATTATAAATATTTTACAGTACATACTTATCATAAAACAGTGTTAAGCATCTTTTTATAATTCAAGAAAATTTATCATGAAGTAAAATTTTGTATAATGATTTTTAACATTTCATCATAACAAAAAACAGTGTCATTTTTATTACAAATTTTAATTTTCACTTTTTAATAATAGATTTTTTTCATCAAAATTCACAGTTTTCTCCACAAAACCTAGACTAGTAATGCCCATATACAATGTAGTTGATTCTACAATACATTGGATCACATTCTATTGCTAATTTTACATGTTTTATCCTGTTATCTGTACCCGAATGCTTAAATAGACTTATCTGTCTATTTTTGCTTTATTGAACTGGCCAATTAAACATTATCTTTATACACATAGTTATAGATTGGTATTACTAAATATAATAATAGACATTTATTTTCATCTCACATATTGGAGGCCATTCTCTGGAAATGTATATGGCTTAACTGTTGGTGAATAATAGTTGAAATTTTGTTGTCTGCCCGGTAGGGAATATTGATTTCTGTGCAGAGCTAAGGGCAATGCCAAATACCTAGCTACCGGAGCCGTCTGAGCTTTGGCTAATGGAATCTTGTAGCTGTACAACCTTGTCGGTGAAAGCCCTGAATTATACAGCGTGAATCCAGGGCGATAAGGTGTAAATCCATAGTTAGATGTTAATCCTGGTTTATGTAATGCAAAACTTCCTTGATTTTGAGATGTAAGTCCAGCATTATATGTTGCAAATCTGGGATAAGTTGGCGTAAGTCCTGCATTGTTCACCAAACCCGTATTATGTGATACGATTCGTACATTGTTCGACGCAAGCCCTAATGAGTTTGATGTAAGTCCTAAGTTAATCCTTTTAAAGCCCGAGTTTAGCAATGCTAGTTCGGGATTGTAGGAAAAGGTGTTGAACAGTGGTTTGGTATGGTAAACATAATGGTTTTCATGAGGTGCTGTATTGTATTCAATTCCTGGGTTTCCACTTCTGTAAAGGTAGGAATAGTCCACCGCATAATTAGGAGTAACTTCAGTTGAAGTTAGAGTCACCAGGGTAAGTACCAATCCCATCTGTTAAACAGAAAACAAAAATTGTTTTTATACCATTATCATTATTGATTGGTGTTTCTTTTGCAAATAATATGTGCACTGATCAACAACTATTTCTATTACAACACATAAATACTTGTCATACATAAACATAAATAAACACGTAAACACCTCAGCACAGGTTCTCCTAGTGAGGTGTTCACGAAACATACAACAATACCTATCCACAGTTTCACCTTCACAAACCTACCTTACACCCAACATAATAAAATTACAAAATATATTATGTAAAAATGTTTTTCAAAATTGATCTACAGGTAAATACTGTAATGCATAGAAATAAATAAATAAAACTGATCCTGTTTTTACACAATGGATACAATTCACAGAATACCATGTAAAAAAGACAACATTGAGTATAGGAAAATGAGGGATAGATTCCATTGTATAATACGTCGCTGTCAGGCAATAAACGCATTCATTTTCCCGTGTTTGATATGAAAAATCTTTTATCACTAGAAATGATTGGCGGTCTGTAAGTTTTCAGTTAGCTATATAGATTGACAAATGCCACATTACTGATGTTGTAGCTGAAAATGTTTTTTTTTTTCAATTTTACATTTCTTTGTATGAAGATTTTTGTAGGCACAGCAAAATCTTCATACAAAAGTTCATATTTTGATAATTATAAATTTATTTTCAGCTTTAAAACATCGGTAATGTCTCTCTAATGAAAATTCACGGACCACCACTGCTAGAAATTCTATCTCAATTATATCTCAATTCAATTCTAATGAATAGATAATATTCCCATTACGCTCTGTAAACCATGCTATTTCAAAAGTATCTAAAAACAAAATTGACTCAACAACATGTAGGCTAGTGGGAAGGGAAATCATAAGTATGAATTTTTTTATTTTTTGTAATGAATTAAAATTAAATTTAATAATGTTATTATCAAGTTCTGCAAGTATTGTAGTATGTATTTTTGTTACAGCTGTTTCGACTTACAAGATCGTTTTCAAACTTTGAAAATGACCTTGAAAGTCAATACATTATTAAATTTAATTTTAATGAAACTTTTTTTTAGATAAATGGAGCTACAAAATAAACACAAAAACAATTAATGAATTTTGTTAACCAAATGCCTACATTTTTGTGAAAATCAGGGGCGCACAGACTTATTTTCAAAATCTGGCTTCCTTGATTAGGACCAACAAAAACACATTCTCAAATATTAAAACAGCACTACTAGTACCCGTGTGCATCCTTTTAATTATTTACTTCAGCCGATTGAGGGAGACCCTTCAATCGCTCCAACTGGAATCTCTCCAATCATCTCCTTGCACTTCAGCAGTCTCCTGGACACGCTGACCCCAGATCTCTACCCATCCTTCATACCCCTTTCTTTCCCAGAACTTCTCCTTTCTTTCCATAAAAATACCCTGGGATAAATTGTTTTCCTCAGGGCCTCCTGTGTGAAGTTTTTGTAAAAAAAACTAACTTTTAGCAGTTACAGCAGTGTCTCACAGTGTTGCTGACTCGATTCTTAAAATAAAGCAAGCCATCACCCGAAAAGGAATTAAAAAATACCTAAAATCTTGTACGGCCTAGGTTGGGACCGAATATCCGCCATCCTAATTTTCGTGTATCCAGGGAGGGGAGGTGGGGGGGGGGGTGTCGGCTAGAGAAATTCTGAGGAAAAACCTAAAAGAGGTAAAGTTTTCAGTACGAAAATAACCGCTTCCTAAAGAAATAACTCATGAGGAATATAAATGCTAGAAATATTTCGATTCTCATGCCTTTAAAATTTAAAATCCAGCCTCATTTGTACGAGGCCAGTAAGCGAAAAAGTGGTTTTTATTTATTTTTTGCATAATTTTATAACAATGAAAAAAAGTAAGAACATACAAAACCTCAAAAATAGTCTTAGCCATAAAGGGGTATTTTAAAAAAAAAATGTTTCTTACATTATTACTTCATTGTTAAGCCATGCAAAAACATTTTTTTACGCTTATATTTTTTGGTATGTAAATAATAATTTTATTGTTATTCTAATACATAGAAAAGCTAGTAAAAGCTACCATCCATAAATTACGTCACCCAAATTTCATGATTTTTGACCCCCCCCCCCCCCCCCGTCCCTGTCACACATCGTCATATTTGTGAGATCCCCTCCCCCCTGGTGTGACTTCACATATTTTGCAATTTTACATCTAAAAATAATCAAAGCAGTAGTAAATTTTTTTATTTTTATTAAAAATATTTTGATTTTTACATGTGACGTCACAGAGCTGATGACCCCCCCCCCATACCCCTTGTCACACTTCTCTACTCCCCTCCTCCCCCCCTTAATGTGTGACGTAATTTATGAACTGCCCCTTAGGGGATGTTGTGGGGAGGGTCTTTTTGAGGAAGGAAGGACAGGAAGTTCTGGGAAGGAAAAGGTATGAGAGGTGGGTAGGAATCTCGGGGTCAGTGTGTCCGTGAGTGACAGACGTATGAATCCTTCCCTCCAACTGCGGGGCAAGGCGATGGGTCGAGAGGGTCCGGCTTGAAAGGTCCAAAGTCCTCCCTCAACCAGTCCCTCCCGATCCTGCCCACCACGCAGCAGGTGGGCAGATGCATCCGCCGCCAAGACCTGACACCGTGAACCCTGCCGTCACCGCTGCTAAGTCACCAATCATCCAATAAATGGTTCCCGAGATGGCGGTACCCACACCCGCCTCCCAAATTGTATATACTTACCTAATAAATATCTAGTTGCTAAATATAAGATTTAAAAAATATATTTATGTAAATACATATCCAAAAGATCTTTAACCCTATTGAAATAAGAAAGAATTTCTTTTTATTAAGGCGGATATTAGGCGGGATTTTTTTCCAATTCAAATTTTGTCGAAATAAATTGCTTTGAAATCAATTTGGTACACTTTTACGAACTTTTTGTTTATTTATTTATTTATTTTATTTATTTATTTATTAAAAGAAGTTTATACAATGAACAAAAAATTGTGTTAATTCATCCGCCATGCTAGGGATGTCCCTGTGTTATGGCGGATGAAGATTACAGATTGTGTAGGTACAGTGTACAGCTATTAACTTATGCAATTCATTTAAGTAGTTTAAGTAACATATTTAGTAACAAATTAAGTTAGTAATTTAATTAACACATTAAATTAATTTATGTTACAAGTTTTATCAATTATATTACAATTCAATTAAAATAGCAAATTTTTACTCATCATCGTTACTGAATGTAAGGATCCATTTTGATAATTTTTTTTTAAAGATATGGGGTTGGGTTTCGGATTTTAGGTTCTCGGGGAGAAGGTTAAACATTTTAGGAGCTAGGTACATGAAATGTCTTTGAGCTGATGTGGTGCGTAGTGTAGGAACATTGTAGTGTCGTTTGGTTATTGTTCTGGTGGTGTAACTGTGATGTAAAAGAGTTTTTTTCTTGTATTTGAACATGAAATGTGTTAGTGTAAATTTTAGATGAAGTTGCCGTATGTTTAAGACATTATATTCTGTGAAGAGTCTATTGGAGGAATATCTTGTTGGTCGCTTGTTGATAGCACGTAAAATCGTTTTTTGGGCTTTTTGCAGAGGATCAATAAAATTAAGAGCACAGCCGCCCCAAATTATGATGCCATATGCTAACTGGGATTGGCAGAGAGCGTAGTAAACCGTTTTTAGTGTTATAGGAGTAAGTATATTTCTTAGAGTTCGAAAAACATAAGAGAGCTTGCGAATTCGGGGAGTTAGACTGGCTAAGTGCTGATCCCAACGAAGATGGTGATCAATTAGGACCCCCAAGTATTTTATATGAGATACTTTTTCCAAATTTGGGCAAGTACAGGAAGAGTAGGGACTTGGACAGGAGTGAATTGTTATTTTCTGATTGATAGAAGGTTGGGTTGCAGCAGATAGACTGAAGGTTAAGAATTTAGTTTTACCAGCATTGAGGGTGAGGAGATTATCATCTAACCAATTCTTTACCAGACCTATGTCATATTGAGCTATGTCGAATGCTCCTTTCCAATTTTTATGTCGAGCTATAAGCACAGTGTCATCTGCAAAGGATATTATTTTTCCGGTTATGGGTAGGTTACAGAGTTTATTGATGTATATGAGGAACAAAATAGGTGTATGTAAATTGTGTATGGGGAAATGTGCTAATTGCATCTTTCTGACTGAGGTAGAAAGAGATTTATTTCACACTGAACAGATGAGAATGGTAATTGGCTATTTAGTTGGGAATTTTAAACATAATTATATAAATAATAAATACTTGTCACACTTAATCATAAACACGTTAACACCTCAGCACAGGTTTTCCTAGTGAGGTGTTCACGAAACAAACAATATTACCCTCACACAGTTTTACCTTGTCAAACCTACCTTACACCCAACATATTACTATGTTGGGTGTAAGGTAAGGTAGGTTTGTTTTGATTTTGTTTGTTTGTTTTAAGTTTTTTTTTGTCACACACACGTTAACACCTCAGCACAGGTTCTCCTAGTGAGGTGTTCACGAAACAAACAATATTACCCTCACACAGTTTTACCTTGTCAAACCTACCTTACACCCAACATAGTAATATTAACGTTTTTTGTACTACATATAATTTTAATTTGGATCATTATTAAAAATAATTTTTATTTGGGTGAAATACGACACTAAATGCATCGGCGAAATTGAAGGCTATTATGTGCTTCATCTAAAAAAAATACTTATTTTTCTAGTTATTTGACGAACCTAGTAGATGCGTTTATTCTCCTTATCTGATTATTATCTCTTACCTATATTATTAAAATGATATTAGCACCTCGTTTAAGAGTGCAAGATTTAGTGTGACGAGTCACCATGCAGTAACAAAATGTGTCTTAAAATGACTTTAAGGCAGTATTCTAGTCTAGAAAAAAAAAGATTTTTTTTTCTAGATCAATTAGATAAAAATCAATTTTTTTTTCTTCATATTTCCAATTTTTAAATATTCAAAAATATCTCCTTAAAAAGTTTTTTCGAAATTTTCGCATTATTTTTAAAGTTATAACCATTTTAATATCGCGGTTTAGATGAAATCTAACCAAAATCTAAGTAGAACAAAATTTTAAACCCATTTTTCTCCAAACCACTTTTTTCGAGGCGGTTGACACGATATCTCAAGTTCTACTAAACCAATTTATTTGAAAATTGGTGTGAGCCTTTTCTATACATTCCTCTATGGCGGGAACCAGAACTGTAACAAAATTTCAATTTTTACTATTTTTAAAAAATTTGGAAAGTCAAAAAAACTGGTACAAAAACGTAGTTTTATATTACTGGGAGGGTTGCAATCGTGTTAACCAGGGCGTTCCATTTTTTGAGACCCCCCACTTCAACACCCTGCAACTTTCTGATTTTTTAATTTTTTAGTTTGACTCTTTTTCTAATGGATTTTTTAATGTTTAATAAATATTTTACAAAATAGAATTTGGTAAAAATATTATTGTTTTTTTTAGTTGCACCTGAAAAACACCTACAATTCATGCCTCTAGACTAGAATACCCCCTTAAATACATCAATCATCCATAAGACGGTTCTCTTACGACTGTTGTTCCCAATTCTACTGATCTGAAATTTTAGCTCAACACTCATCAAATGCAAACAAATATGCTCTTCCCAACTAACAGGCGAATACAGCGTTACTAAACAAATCACTTAGCTGATCGAAGACTCAGATTGATCGATCGAAAAGTTGGGAACAACGGCCGTAAGACCTCTTAACTTTCTTTCGCCTCACTACATTCTCTAAATTGGGATGCCGTAGCTAATACCCACTCACTCCAAACGGCCAAGCAGTATCACTAAAAAAAAAAATAGAAGTCGCACGCACATATTATAATTAAGTAATTTAGCTAACAACATAGATATTTATTTTAAAATAAGACACAAACAAACTTTAATTACTAATCATATTTGAAAATTACTAAATTAGATTTCGAACTCGGGTAATGCAAATAATCTACCAACCAGAGCCTTCATGTCGGATGCTCGGCTTAACGAAAAGTTCCTCACAAGTTATACGCACTCACTGACATGTGAACATGCAATTTTTACCTTTTATATTCTCAGTTACTACTGAGGTATTTAATTACAAGAAAGAAGTTTATTTATTTACCTAAAATGTGCGTATCTTCACTAGACCAGTGGTTCTTAAAATGTTCGAAATTGTGAATACAAAACTACTTATTAAAGAGGGTTGTTGGATCATAGAATAAATAATGTAACACAAAAACTGCCTTCCATGCAAATTTGATTAGGAACAAATGTACCATTTAACCTAATCCCCAGCCTTCCGCCTCATTTGGCCTGTAATTGTAGATCTCCATGCCGTTTGTATTTCGAAAGCGCAGTTTTGTAAGGAATTATAGGCCCAAATTGGGCTTATAATCGGATCACGACACACGCCCACAAGGCACTCTTTGTGTATTCTTTATTCTATGGTTAGAATATTGCGAAACCACGTCGTAAGTATAGTTAAACCCAGCAGTATAGCATGCCTTGGAGGGGTCCTGTATCAAAATTAGTTGGGGGGCCCAAATGAAGGGTAAAGATTTCTCACAAAAGAAACAAAAGCCCGGGGAGCCCGTATCATTGATATGGCTGATACGGCGGTAGCTACGCCCCTGGTTAATCCACACGTAATGCCGGTTTTTTAAATTGCTGTGGAGCAAAATGCAAAATAAAGGCTAGGGAATCGCTGGTCAAAGTCTGTCTAATTACTTTCCGTCTACTTATTAGATTCTTATTCGCCAGTTTAGCGTAGGTACTGTTAATCCAGGCGAAAGTCCGGTTTACCTATAGACTAGAGAGAGACTTGGACTAGCTCAGACTTGGATTCCACCTATTTTAATTTATTTGGTGTCGCGCTCCACGGTGATAAAAAAAATATAAATTTCTTGCACATTTCGTTTGTTCCGAATGCCACGAAATATTTTGTAAGTTGTGAAAACTGCACCAAACTATTATTAAATTCACCTTCTTCTGGTGTCCTCTCCTAACGGCGGCTGGCTGCCATCAGGAAAATCTTCCCCTGGATTTCAGATAATGTTAGATAATCAAGTACCTAATAAAACATTTTTATTCAAATTCGTCTTCTAAATCATTTTTATTGCGATTTCAGCACTTATCAGGTCTAATATGACGTGATTTAGCGACCTAATAGTTTTAGTTTTAATTGTAAAGAGGTCCTCTCCATCAAGAACATTTCTTTTTTTATATACTTTCCATGTTAATTAAAAAAACTTTTTGAATTTTTACCAAAAAGTCCCGCGTTACGGGTTTTACCAATATTTTCTTTAAAAGCGCAATACTTCGTAATTTTTGGAAATGTCGAAAAACTAATTTTACCGTCGTTGAAAATATAATACATTTTCATATAAAGCTAAATAAAATTGGAGGTGATCTCAAATATTATATTACTTTGCAAGACTTTTACGTTTATTTTTTTTACCTTGGATAATGTTGAGAAACCGTGCTCACTCAATTACACCTAAGTTCGTTGAAGCGTAGTTTCCTAGCTAGTAAGCCAATTCCTAATATCCGGAACACTCGCAATTGGTTCGCGGAACACTGTGTTCCGGTGAATATCAATTTGTGTTCCGGGGAACATCGGTTAAGAACCACTGCCCTAGTCCATTGTTCGCACTTGACACACACGACATGAGATAGAATATATTCATAGGAAATAAGGGATCACCAACAATCATTAAGGAATATTTATGTACTAAATGAACGGGCAATTGAAAAGTCGCTCCCCCGCTAGTATTTTTCTTAGTCGGTGGACGGTGAGGTACTATTGAAGAAGAAAAAAAAAACATAAAATTCAATCATATATGTTAGTGTACCAATGCATAGAAACTCACAAAAACATTTGTCGTGTTTATTTTCATTTGAAAGATGAAGGGAAGCTATGATTTAATTATTTTGTTTCGATGTTTATCTTGCTTTATATACCGCGAATCTCAAGAACGTTGATTCCAAAAGAACAGAGTCTTAGGTTTTCGGTTTTCAAGAAGCACAGCACTGGCTAAAATACGGCCGATGTTCGTAACCTCACTTTAAACAACAAAACTTTCATTATCAATGCACAACAAAGTGTAAACAAAATTCTTGGTTCAACCGAATATGTAGGTAATAATTACAGTAATAAAATATCAAAAGTGGACTTTTCAATTGCGAGCTGAAAAAATATAAAAAGTCCATAGGAGAGTTTTTTTTTTGTAGTTGATTCTATTATGAATAGTAAGGCGATGCGTAAGTTTTTTGTTGTAGATTCTATTATGAATTTATTTGTTTTATATCCCCTCTGTCTTCTTATTACATTATAATATTACAGTTCTTGTTTTATACAATTGCGTTCATTTTTTTATACATTAGCTCCATACAAGAAAATAATATACCTCAGGGTCTGTGTCATCTTAGGAGATGCCATGTGGGGGGTATTTTTATGGAAATAAAGGAAAGGAAGTTCTGAGAAGGAAAAGGGTTCGAGGCGTGGGTAGGAATCTGGGGGACAGACGTATAAATCTTCGAACTGCGATGCAAGGCGATTGGTTGAGAAAACCCGGCTGGAGAGGTCAAAAGGCCTCCCTCAACCGGTCTCACTCGAAGATGGAATGGGATGGATGGATGGGGAAGATGCATCAGCCGCTAAGACCCAGACAAACCTTACCCTATGAACCCGGGCACCCCTGCCAAGTCACCAAACGTATCGAACAATTTGGGGTGACCTATGGCAGAGGTTAGTTATTTAATAAAAGGTTACCGGGACAGTGATACCCACACAAGCCTCCCAGATTGAAAGTAAATAAATAAATAAAATAAAAACTCCCAAATAAACCTTAACGCAAGGAGGAAATCTATAATTGGCTGAATTTTTGGAATAATGTAAAAATGGTACGAAAATTATAAAATTTAACTGTTGATTTACTAAAGATCAATAAATAAATTATTTCGACAAATGATAAAAAGTTTGTTTATAAATTTGTTTTCGTTATTTATCACAAGTTTCGCGTTATGAGCGTGAAACATAATGTGTATTTCACTTTCTAAGTTTAAAGCTTTAAAAAAAAGTTTCTAAAGTTAGTTTCTCAAAGTTCTTCCTTCTATGCACAAAACACCGCATTGTACTTTTGTCATTTTTAAAGAGTAGCAACAATTATGTGGATCGTGATATTCTTTTTCAGTGATTTAATCGTGACAATTACAACAAAACCAGTAGTTGGTTCGGGCGTACCGTGACTGACAAAAAAAAATTGAATCTTAGAACAAAAAGTTTTTCGTTTGGATTTCGAAGATACTTTTTTCATGTTAAAACATTTTGTATAGACAAAATACGAACCTACTTAATATTAAGAAGTCATATTTTCGACCGCCACAATACAAGGAACATACCGAGTCTGGTTGTCATAAATTCTGAATAAATTTTTTTCTTCTATTTATTTTTTTTTTAAATATCTCCCATTTGACGGACCTTTACTTACTTTATTTTGAATTTATTTAAAAAAAAATTGATAGGTAAAATCTGAGAAATCAATAAAAGGGTATTTACACACTAAATGTGTTTGTTGTGTACCTATAACAATGTCGTGTTTACATACTAATAAGCTCATATTTGTAGCGATTAATAAATTATTAATTAAATAATATGTAATTTATATCTAGTCTTGGATAATACATGGCCTTCGTGGTCGAGAGGTAAAGCTCTCGACTCGCAATACGGAGGTCGCGGATTCAAACCCCGGCGTGCACAAGTAAATTTTATTTGATTGTTTCACAATTTATTCATTCAAAATAATATGTGTTTGCGGCAAGTTCCAGAGTGGAAATACTATCAGTATCGCTCTGGTGTAAGACCACCATTCAGAATTGAAACGTTGCTTGACGTGGCTTTAGCCGCGTTTGGTGACTAGATCTGAATAGCCAGATACTTCCCCACTTTCATCTTCCCCATCGCTTTCCCCTCCCCACCACTTTCATCCTCACAACATACCCCGGGACTATTGGGACTCTTGTAAGGCATTCCCATAAAAAATAGCAGTTTCGAGCAATGTTTTGTTTCAGAGTCTGTTTTGTCTATCTTACACTTGTCTGAAATTGTATATCGCCATCCCATTTGAATTTCATAATTATGGTAAAACACAGTTTTGTACGGAAATATAGGTCCAAATTGAGACTATAATCTTCAAGTCTCAAAAAAGACACAGAGGCAAACACCTCACACAATCATAAAACCAGAGCCAAACAAACAGACTTACTAAATATGCTAAAGTTTAATTCTACCTTTCGACAAAGAAGCTATGAATTTTCAGCCGTAAATGTATTTCGGGAACATATAAATGTGATTGTTAACAAATCTCTCAAACTACTTGATTTCATCACTAGAATCACTTCTGACTTCAAAAATACTCGTATAAATACCCTAAGAACTCTTTACTGCTCCTTCATCTTGAATATGCTCGTGTTATATGGTCTCCTTTTTATGCCATCTATATTCGTCATATTGAGTCTGTTCAACATCGGTTCCTAAAAGGAATTGCTAGGAGGCTAGGATTAGAACGAGGCAATTACTCATATAATGAAATCCAACAAACTCTAAACCTTGCTCCTTTAGAAGACCGTCGGGAAAAATTTCTTCAAAATTATCAACTATATTATTGACTCACCTACATTATTACAACTCATCTCATTCAATATACCTTCTCGTAGGCTCAGAAATAAAGAACTGCTCTTCATCAATCAACACCCGACTAATTATGGTTATAATTCACCACTATCCAGAATGTGTAGAATGGTCAACTCACGTCAAGACCTCGATATTTTTGACATAAGCCTAAATGATTTTTGTCGCTCAATTGAAGATATTTTATACTACTCTATTTTTAGCAAAGTCTTGACTTGACTTGACACTTCTATTTCACTTCTATTTTCTTATGTTTTATCTGTTTGTCATTGCTTTCATGTACCATCCTTTATTCTTGTAATGTACATTTTCCAAAATTTCGTGTCACTTGTTTGTAAATTGGAAGTAAGTCCGTTAATAAATGATAAATAAATAAATATATAACGAACTCTCACACAATATCAAACGAATTAAAACAAAAAATAACTACATTAAGGACATTAAATCTTGGCTTAAAGAACTGTCAGAAAAAAATTTACTATTATATTAAAAACATCGTCATAGAAGAGTCTGAAAAAACCTTATCCAAACATGAAGTTGTGATGTAGAAGTCGTTACGAAAACTTACCCTAACATAGTCCCCCTCGGCACAGAATCTCCTGGTGAAGTGGACTACGAAAATAATTTACATCTATTTTTAATTTGTATTTAACATGTTGTATCTTCTATAAATGTAAAAAGTAAAATATAGTAACTAAATAAAAAAAAATTGTATTACGAAACACGCTTACAAGGAGCGTCATTCTTTATTCCATTATCAACATACAATTATTACGTCAAAAAAACTCTCATAATAATTTATATAAGTAAGTCAAAAATCTCGTAAATATCACGCAACAATTAATTTTGCATTAGACGAGGAAAGTTTTTACATGACTCGTGTTCCGTGGTCAGGATAGTCGTCAAACAAAAATAATTTTCCGTTTATAATTTTTGACTTATTTTGCAGCGAGAATTGAATCGGTCCGTAAAGACAATGACAACATTTAAACGGAGAAAAGGTTATAATAAATGTAGGAAACGAATTCTGCGTTCGTTTTAGTTCGTTTTCAAAGTAATTACCTGTTACTCGCTCGGAACGCTGTAAAGATAAATATATTGCAGGGGTCCTGAACATGTAGTCCGCGGGCGCAATTTGCTTGCCTACATGCAAAATTACTATTTACGGAATTTTGATATCCAATCACAAAAAAAAAAAATTCAATTATTTCAGACCGCGGAAAGTCATTTACAAATAATTTAAAAAAAATACCTCACCTCTTGCTAACTGAGTTGAAAAATTACCTGAAACTACTATAAGAGTTTTGTATATATTATTATTATTTCTTTTAAATCTTTAAATCTATTATTGATAAATCTTGAGTTTTTCTTACTTATGTTTTTTGTTATTATTTGCAATATTTTGTTATCTACATTTACATGAATTCATTATAATTGAGCACGAATTCCCTCACCAAACACAAGAGCCTTGTCTCTTTATGGTGAGTAAAGGATATTTTTATTTTCCTTTATAACACTGTATAACCTATAAAATGTATACTTATTGTAAAAAACATACAAATAAACAAAAATAAACAAAATTATATTATTTATTCAATAATAACGCCAATCAATTATATTTTTGTATTAATTCCTACTCTAAATATTTCAAAAAAGAATTGCAATTTTGTTGGTGATTATGCTTTTAAAAATATTCGAGTTATGCCGTATTTAGAGTGGTTCAGGGTTGCTTTAGTTATATCGGGTTTACTGCTTTACACCGCTATAATCCTTCTTTATTAGCAAGGTCAGCATGAATAAATGCCAGTCTTCACGAATGTTTCCGTAATGTAAAAACGTGTGTGTTGATCTGTACATCACGAACACATACATAACCCCAAGTGATTCGCTACGCTTGGTGACTAGGGAGGGGTGCCTGGGTGATGGGTGATGTTTTTGTTCAGCTCTTGACGATGAATACGTTTGCTTAACAGCTGCGAGTCGGATCGGGAGAGATCGGTAGAGGGAGACCTTTGGCCTAGTCGAACTCTCGAACCACCGCCATCTTGCATCGCAGTTGAAGGATGGATTCATACATAGTCCGGCGCTTCTCGACACGCTTACCCCCAGATTCCTACCCACCCTACATTTTTCCTTCACAGAATTTCCTTAAAAAGTCCCTCCTCACAGCGTCCTGATATATGACATTTACCCGATGAATATTATTTGTGTGGGGTTAATGTTAAAATACGCACTCGTATATAGGTACATATTTAATAGTGGCAAATAACAATTTCACAAAACACAAGAATATAAAAAAAAGATATATTAATTTTTTTGGTAGTATTTTGTTCTATTAAAAAAACATAAATAACTTTTTTTTCTTTTTTTTTTAAAGTTTATTGAAAGAATAGTTAGTACATATCAACAAACAAGTCCTGCTAAGCCAATTGCATTGGCTTGTCAACAGGTGCTTATAATTTAGTTACATATACATTTTAAAAGTTATACCTAGCAGGTAAAATTTTGGCACTCTGAAACAGCAACGGTGTATTATGTCTCTGTTTGAAAATATTAGGAACGACTAACAATTTTACAATTGCGTTTTGTACAACTTGGAATTGTTTCAGATTGATTACAGTAGTATTTCCCCTTATTGTTAATCCATATCTTTTAATAGATTCTGCCAGTGACATAATTATTTTAAGTGTTTCAATTGATAGGAAAAAATTTAATGTGTACATTCTGCCAGCAATTGATCTGAGCCTTTTACAAGTTTTTTTTAGTGTGTTTGTCCCATTTAAAAAATACTTACTGTAATTATCACTTACATACTTCACTTAGTCTAAAGTCATAATCACGCACAAACCACGCTTAAATGGAAACTAATAAATAATAATAATAACTACCGCAGCACGGTTGAGAACCCCTGTATACGTAGCAGCAGTGTCGGCATAATAATAAAATCTGCACGATTATACTGTTGACTGCTACGATAATAGTATTGTTGTGTGTTTAGATTACCTGTACAGATCTTTGATTTCCCTATATCATAATCTAGATTTCTTGTGGCCATGTTTTTTTTCAATTCGCGCTCATCACATCAATTCTGAAAATTGAATCTTTCGTGAACTTAAAAATATTGAAAAAAGTTCAAGGTTTCGTTCTTAACCGCCGTTGGTGTTTTTTCTTTAATGAAAGAAATTTTGTTCTAATATTCACAAGAAATGATGATGTTGGCGTTAAAAATAGGGTACTTTTTTGAGAATCGAACCCTGGCCTCCGTCTAGAATTACACCCTTTATCACTCTTAACACTACGCCGCGGCGGACATCGATCTATGTGGTGTATAATATTTGTATAATTTACAGTGAATTGGTTTTCCACAATCACTTCCCCCTGCGGACCTGCCGTGAGGGGAATTGTCCAATCCAATCTGATATAGCGTAAAACCTTGTTAATAACGTTAAGCCTGCAGTTGAACTAGACAGTAGTTGTTGATAAATACATACATTATTTCTGAACTGTAATCACCGAACAACTTTACATATACATCGATGAAACAAAAAAGTGACATCAAAAAGATGCAGACACGTACATCTTTATTTAGCCTGCTAGAGAATGAGATAGACTAATCGGTCTCCTCTTTGTGCGGCGCTTCGTTGCCTCCCCACTCTTGTCCACTTTAAGGCGACGCTTCCCGGCTCAAAAAGAATAAGATGGAGAAATATGTAATTACGAATGTTGGACAGAGCGCGCTAATATTTTCAATGATAAAATTGAAGCGAAAATTATGAAAATGCTTAATAAAACATGACTCGTTTAAAATAGAGCAAAAATCTCGCGGAAAGTGTCTTAAGTATCATTTAATGAAATATTGCTAATTTTTTCACAAATATAACTTGTAAAATAATAGAAATAGACTTGTTCTAAATAATTTTCGGAGCATACTTTGCGATTTTTTTCTATCGAGGGAATTTCATATAATTTGCGTTTCGGCGTGGAATTTATCTAGATATTATCTTCAAAAATAACATATTTTTTTAAGAGCTTATAAACTTCAAATGTTTAAGGGAGATATGTAAAAAATCGGTAGAAATTCGGATAGCGGCGGCTTAATTTTCTGAAGGTTTCACTTCTACCGCGTGTCGACTAATTTAAATAAATTTTTTTTTCAACTAAAAACAAAAAATAAATCAGCGGTATCGGACACTTATTGGCTGGGTGAGGGGTTGGGCGCTGAGTAACCAATGGATACTCCGCTGAGTAACCAGATATGTGGAAGATTTTTCTTTATTTGATTAGAAGAAAAAAACAAAGAAAAAAAGACACTGAAAAAGTCACCGGAAACCAAAATTTCATTTACATTTTTGACTCCAAATATTATAGGGAATCACTGGTTAAAGTAAGTCAACTGAACACCCTGTATAGGTATCCATTTATTTAGTCCCATTTACCAATAGACTAACTTTGCCCTTGGCTCTTTTGCTGGTTTAATGTTATCATTATCATGAACACATCAATAAAATTACAGTAAAAACAAAATGTGGGTTTGTGGGTTAACTTGAATTCATTTTATAATATTATTATCTAGGAAAACTCCGTGCGTCCAAAGCATGGTAAAAATGTTGTAGTTATACTTTTTCTTGTTCTAAAAATCGTAAAGTCGTGTATTCAATACGCATGAGTAGTATTGAATTGCAATTAGACCATGTTTATTAACTATTTTTCATTATCGTAAGGGGGAACAGAAAAGTTAATTAATATGCATGCGATAAAGTGCCGGCACGCTTGAATAAATTATAGCAAATAGTGCAATATTGAAACTAGGCTAAAAAATTAATATCCTCGACATGATTTACATTTCAAAATTTAAAAAAAAAAACGATTTTAAAATTGTTAAAACTAAGAAGCAGTTCTTTGATTAAAAATTTTAAATCACTGGCACGTTTAATGTTACCTTAAATAAATTTCGTTTTAACGTCGGCAAAAACTCAATTGGTAGGTGCCTACGTACGTGGATATGAAGTGAAAATCTTTTTAATATAAGTTAACTAAAGTAAGTTCCGATTTTCTTGTTTACAGCTTCATAATCTATGTAACTGACGCGAGTGCAATTCTGAGTTGTTCCGGACTGCGGGCTGCAGGGTGATAAAGCCTACACTGATGATAGCCAACCTGACAGGAGAGGGTAACAAATGAATAAGAAACGTAATAGTTATGATTAATCTCTTCAATCCCCCTAAAAATCAAAAAAATCGAGTGAGTAGAAATTAAAAAAAAATATATATTTGACACCTCACTGGAGCGTCCCTGTATGTACAATGTACAGTGTAAAGGTATGTCGCCACCAGGTTGAGCAGCGTCGTGCAGCGGGTTAAACTAGGGGCTATGGGAAGGAATTTGAAGAGAAAGATTAGGTATATGAAGGAGGAAAAACAGTCGTTCCATACACGAGCTGCCTTACACACAATCGAATCGAAGAAACGACCCATACTAATGAAGCCCACATCAACTGTGGACGGGTTTTAATTGTTTATTTCAGATATATGGAAGGGTAGTGCAATCCCACGAGATCAATAATATACAAAACATAACGTTAAATTGAAAGGAAAATAAATCTTCATGTGCAAACATGTTTTAAAAAAATGCTTTATTAGGGCGAGATAATAATATCGGTATAAATAGTATTTAGTTAGGTTAATTCGAAGCATCTATTAAAATGGCATAGTTCATACAACTCGGATAAAACAATATCGATCCCATTTCCTCATCTAATGAGAATCACGACTACTAACTGTAAATTATATGCAAGGATATTGTTATCACGGAAACCATGTTGAATAAGACTTACCTCCTGCTCCGTACATTCATAAAATTTATTATCTCTTAGCGAACTTTCAACATACCATTATACCCACAAATCAATGCGAACAAGAATTATGTATTCGGTGGACATAAAAATGAGCATTGTCTTTTTGATTATATTATATTGCAGGATCTGATAAGGATAAGAAGTATCAAAGTGACTATTACTAGTGTAGTTAAAACAAGAGCTGTTATTTAAACACGACTCGATATCTATGTCCTTGTGAAGGCCTAATGTTTGCAGGTATGTTTTTAACAGTTCAAGCAATTAATTGAATTAAAATAATGATTTTGATTAAGAAATGGTGTGGTGGCACGCCTTGATTTATTATAGATTTTTCAATGAAATATCACAATAATTATAACGCATCTATTATATCTGTTAATTACGACTACATGAAATGTGCTGGGAAACTTCTAAATAAGTTCGAGGTTCATTGGGATTACTAGTTGCTTTATATATGTTTTTCGTAAAGTTTACAATGAATATTGGACCAGCAATCCTCACTCCGGGAGGCTCTCAGTTATGCCGCGAGACGTGATGGCGTCTGCCCAACCAATAGATGCCTTCGTATCGTCGTAACCGTTCGTACATTATACACGAACGACGATGGATGATACTCAATTGACTTAACTGACATTAACTTAACTTCATAATTAACTTAACTTCCCACAAAACTTCGGATAACTAACTATACTAACGAAATCTTTTGAAGGATGTTGAAACATAATATACACCGCACATAACATTATTTTATTTTTAAAGGCCTATAAGAAAAAAATCGTAATCGGTCCGTAAAAAAACTTTCACGTCACGGATTTGCAACTTACGAAAAGGTTATTTTTTTAATGGTTTTAATTTTTTTTGTTTATCATAAATAAATTCAAACGGGCTACGAATAATCCAACAATGTTTGAAAATCTTCTACTACCACCACAATAAGCCGAAAATGTTGCTTGAGTCATGATGGAGGACTTAGCCAGCCGAGGAATCGAACACGCGACGCCCAGGTGGGATCCAAATGCGATGCCCACTCAACCACTGACCGGTCAAATATTGTATATCGTATAACTTGGCAAATTTAGTTATTCTATATCTAACCCTAAAATATATTTGGGCCAAGCTTCCCGTTTTTTTAATACTTATGTCTCACTGTCACATTTATATATCAGAACAACTTATCATAATTTGTGGTTATTTATACAAAAACTCGTAAAATTTAATTGAAAGTTTATTTTTGGTATACATTAGAAGTTTTCTAAAAAGTGTTTAAAAGTGACATTATTAATTGCGTGGAGATGGATTCACATCTGTGAAAGTAAAATTGGTTCTTTTCTGATTCCGAAAGACAAAAAATTACGTATAAATCAATGATTAGTGGAACTGAACAGAAATTATTATCTCCAGTACCTAAAGCCTAAGTCCTATTGTTTTCGAAACCTCTGGCTCGGGTAAATCAATGTGCATTGTAATGATTGTATCTAAACCAAAGGAGCTGAACTATGTAACTACGTATAAACTAGAACGTAGGGCGCCGCGCCGCTGCTTTTAACTACAGGGGACAGAAACTTGTCTGCATAAAATACATACAGTTAAACGATTTGGTTTATTAAAATTTATTTATCTTTGACCGGAGGCTTTCTATTCATATTACGATACATTAAAATTACGTATTTGTAAATAATTGGCCCTCGTGAGTGTGAAAACTTTGACATTGGTGTCTTTCGATTGTAAATTTTAAACAGTACTCATTACCAAACTATAATAACTATAGACAATTTAAATTTTATGGAAAATCTAAGTAAAAAGTTTTTTGACGTGATAACGTCTTATAAATCGATGAACGCCGGCTGCATGCATGAAAAATCATGACTCATTGTCACGTTCCGCCTGAACAAGCGTTCGGCCTAAGCGTTCGGCTTATGACGCATCTATATCTCTTCCACTCCATCGTTATTATATGACGTTATCACGTAAAATTATCGTCCGTAAACCGACTTTGCAGACAACCAATTTTTATTTATTTAAACAGCTTTTTTTTATACATAAAAACTAAACGGATTTGGAGAATAATATATTGTCAAGGGGTTGCATGACCTCACTCCTGTAGATCTAGAAAGATCAGATAAATAATATATTTAATTTAAAACAAAATAAAATATCGTACTACAGATTGATAATCCATTTACAGTATAAGATTTCTTATTTAAGATGATACTTAAAAGAATTCATAATCTTCTCTTTCATAGATGGTGCAAGTTTAATTATTTTAGGGACAAATGCTTTTCACAGGTTATGATTTAAAAAAATATTTTTTAGTCTTTCTTGAAAGATTTGAATTTGTTTATGGAATATTCCATCTTACATTTATTTCATCTTACAACTTATACCATACAATTTATCCCATCTTATAACATATTCCATCTTACTACTTATTCCATCTTAAAATTTATCCCAGCTTTTTTTTTTCTTTCAAATATTTTGTGTATGTATGATATGCATATAAACCCTTATGGAATGTGTGGGACTGCACTATCCTCCCCACATACCGGAATGAACATTTATTATTATTTATTATAACTTACTCCATTTTACAACTTATTTCATTTTACGACTTATCTCATCTTACAACTTATCCCATCTTAAAATTTATTTATCCCATCTTATAACTTATTCCATCTTACAACTTATCTTTCTATCCATCTTACAACTTATTCCATCTTACGACTTATCAAACTTTTATTTGAATCTTAATTACAATACAATACCCTTGAATAGATTTTAGAACTTATTCCATCTTCCAATTTATTTATCGAATCTTTTAACTTCTCCAATCTTAAAAGTTATGCCATCTTATAACTTATCCCGCCTTACAAGGTATCCCATCTATAACTTACTCGCCTTACAACTCATCTCATCTTGCAACTTATCTCATCCTACAACTTATCCCGTCTTACAACTTATCCCATCCAACTTATCCCATCTTATAACTTATACCATCTTATGACTTATCCCGCCATACAACTTATCCCATCTTACAACTTTTCAAGCTTTTATTTGAATCTTAATTATAATACAATACCCGTTGAATAGATTTTAGATAACAATAATTCATAGTAAATGCGCAACTTTTCTCCATACATCTATTATTATCTAGGTAAAATGTATTTTAGTGGCAAGGTACACAGCTTTGGGCGTTTTCACGAGCGGTTATTCGGAAAACTTCAATACTTTGTTCGCGAATGAATGAGGTAATAATGATTGTAATATTGAGAGCTAGGGCATGGAGGAACAGGGCCGGATCAGATTTTAGAAATCCATATTATTTATTTTCAATTAGTTATAATAAAAATATAAAATGTCCATAATTCAAAGCGTGACTTCAGTTCCAGTGTGATTCTGTGCGAATCTGATTTGGGGATTTTTTTTAACGTTACTTTTGTTTTAATATAAGAAGTCTTTTAACAATAGATATATTTTTAAAACACATCGTATATAACGGTCTTGCCGAGAAACTGGAGGGGAAAATTTTGGAAAAATGTGTTTATACACGTACGAATATTTTTGAAGTGAAAACTTCTTTAGCACCGTTGTGATTTGATACTCGAGGAGACGAAAAAGCGACACTAATTTAAACTTGGTAACAATATTATTATAAACAAAATTATTTAAATACTATTGGTTTAAAAATATTATTCGGTTTGGTTGGGTATTTTTGCTTCAAATCCAATTTTATGTTTTGCATGAAAAAGCCCGCGCAGCCGCTCCTCTTAATAATAATATATATATTTTATATCATCCATTTTTTAATTGTTCTCTAGACTTTGTGTCCGGGTTTAATCTTCCCCACAGGAAAAATTTAACCCTTCCACACACTTTTCCACAAATGATCATCTAGTCAATCCACGCGATGTAATTGCATTGTATAAGTATAATAGATTCAAAACTATACAAGAACAACACGTCAACCTACCAGAGACCATATGGGAAAATACTTCACCGACTCCACATATTTTCATATCAGAGGGTTCGGCTCAATAGAACTCCTAACTGAACCGATAAATCCTACTGATCCCTCAATATATCCTGTAATATTCAAAAATCTGTTTATGAAAAAAATAGAATTAGGAAATTATTAGATTTAGGAAATGAGATTAAAAGAATTTGGCATTCTCGGACTCTAAAAATATTACCATTTGTTATTTCGGCTACTGGCATTATACCTAGCTCTCTCATTCAAAATTTAGGCTTATTAGATTTGTCAAAAAATTTATGTATGCAAATGCAAAAATCAATCATTTTAAATACATGTAGGATTACGAAAGATTTTAAAAATATTTATATTGAGAAATTAGTAGGATTTATCGGTCCAGTTAGGAGTTCTACCGAGCCGAACCCTCTGATGTGAAAATATCTGGAGTCGATGAATTATTTTCCCATTTGGGCCCTGATAGGTTGACATGTTGTTCTTGTATTGTTTTGTATTTATTATACTTATA
This sequence comes from Glyphotaelius pellucidus, assembly GCA_936435175.1. Taxonomy (NCBI): domain Eukaryota; kingdom Metazoa; phylum Arthropoda; class Insecta; order Trichoptera; family Limnephilidae; genus Glyphotaelius; species Glyphotaelius pellucidus. The sequence continues at coordinate 18,805,675 of OW386548.1, forward strand.
TAGTGCAATTGCATAGCGTGGATTGACTAGATGATCATTTGTGGAAAAGTGTGTGGAAGGGTTTAGTTTTTCCTGTGGGGAAGATTTAACCCGGACATAAAGTCATAATAAAAAAAGATAATTTGTAGAGCGCCGTTTTTGTGAAAAATCACCTCAAGGGCGCTCCTTAAATCGCTCACTCCCCAAAAAATGACCACTTTTACGCGACATATTAATTTGCTTAGTTTTTCTAAAGCCGGATCTGTTCGTATGTACGGAGCATGAGCCAAGTAATAGAGTCGAGTTCAGTTGATAAAACAATAAATATACCTACTGCAGAATCCGTGTAGAAGGGCCCAGCCTCGTGGATTTACAAACAGAGATCAATAACCATTCATAATTACGGCCAAATAACATAAATACATTTAAATAAAATTTGGAGAAGCACTTCAAAGAATTTACCTTGAATTCTATTAAAATGTTTAAAAAAATTTTTTAGACCTGTGTTCTGCAAAAATCATAATAAATTTTATTTAAAAAAATTAAAACGCTGTATAAAAGAATTTAAATATTAGAAAAGAAAAAAAATTTGGAGGAGCTGGGATTTGAACCCAGGACTTTCAGCATGCGAAGCAGACACTCTACCACTGAGTTACACCCCCGATGCTCTGAGCCGCCGTATTTTCTTTGCACAATGAATTTTTGTTAGGGGTTTTTCATTTATCTAAAATATAATAATTTTAATTATAGCCATCACGGTGCGTTGTTTCTTTTTAATCTGTGACAAATTAAAAAAAATATAATATCTTCCGGCACTTATAGAATTTTTTCTTTAAAATCGCTTATTGGACTGGCTAAATATGCAGCGGACTTCCAGATCTTCCCAGAACTCATTTATTTCAAATTTTAATAATAAATGTACACGGTTTACGGAAATTCGTTGTACAAATAATAAATCGGTGAATCTAGATCTGGATCTAACAATCTTTAATTTTTCGATTTATCTAACCTTTTTTACGGCAATTAAAGAGTTAAAAAAAAAACTTTTGAAGCCAAATCTACGCTTCGGCGTCTTTTGAAAGACATTCAATAGCTGATATTAACCCTCTAGAGACCGATTATTTTCATTTGTTATCTAAAAATTTTAATAATATTCGAGCTCGATTTTCTCAAATATGGGAGATTGAATCTAAAAAAGCTATATTACAAAATCTACTCCAAATGTAAAGTAGATTCACTAGTTTTCCGTTATTCCAGTTTTGGTACACCTACCGATACATTTTTTAAAAATTATTTATTATGTATTCATAGGACAAGCCAGGTCCGAAGGACGCCGCCGTAGCTCAGTGATAAGAGCAGGCGCCTGGTGTGTGTTAAAGAATTAAATGGCGGTTGGCCGTTGTGAATGATTTTGATGAGGGATCGTGGTGCTTATCAAAACATCTACTAAATATTTTAAATTAAATAAAATATTAATTAATTTTTTATTTTATTCAGCTCCAAAACCAAGAGGCTGTTTGTCCCTTTGCTGATAGCGTGCAAGAAGGTACCTACTAAGGGAGTGGTCGTATAGATATATTTTCTAGATCTGCTGAATTTTATTAAAGCACCTCCTATATAAAGGCTGATATTTCAACCACAAGGCAAGTCACTCAGTGCAGTTCAGTACTACTCAGTTACTTCCCTAAACAACAAAACCAAAAATCCAAAATGAAGTTCATCGTAAGTTTTGGAAATATATTTTTTAATTGTCTTCGAAATATTAATTATTTTTCACCACCTCATCAATCTCTGTAATGGGGGGGGGGGATGATGAGTGGGAGTACCGTCGCCATCCAGTACAAAAACATTAACGACAGCCGCTTTTACTAATCAAAACTGAGCGAATGCTTAAGTAAATAAAAACGTAGATACTCTTATCTTATCGGAAGACTTGGTGAAGAATAACTCAATTCCATTTCACAGTCGACTTTTGACTGAGCATTCTTGCAATAAATTCCATTAAAATAAATATTCGTTCGAATGTAAAAACTTTAAAAATAATATGAATACTAGCTGACTCTGCCACGTACTGCTGTGGCTAAGAAGCCATCTAATGGATGACGTTGTGATTAACCAACCTTTATAACCACCGCCGTCTGTTAATTTGCACACAAATCAAATCCACACCGCCCGCTTGCCAGCCCGCACGTTTACCACATACAGACATTATTTTTTATATATTATATATTTCAACCAATTTACACAAAACCTTGACAAATTATATTCTTAAACCTTCCTCACGAATCACCCGCTATTGGTGAAAACCGCATGAAAATCCGTTCAGTAGTTTTTGAGTTTATCGCGAACATACAGACAGACGCGGCGGAGGTCTTTAATTTATAATATGTAGATATGGTGCAGCACTAAGCAATGCAAAATTACATTTTGGTTTGAAAATCAGGTCGCTTAGAAATATTTTTGATGCTTTCATAAAATACTCCGAGAGGACACATATTTATTGAAACAGTCGAGTGTTTTTATGATTAGTCTTTTTTTATAGAATTTTATATATCCTAAAAAAAATAATGTACCAAGCCAATAAAAATGGCTTTAAAATTCAAAATCTCCTTCTTAAAAACCCCTTTTTGGTCATGGTTTTATTGAATAGTTTGGAAAATTTAATTTTTTAGAAAATTATCGTAAAATATTAAAAAAAATTTGCCAGCATTGCAAAATAAAATAAAACACGTTTTTGGCGATGTTTTTTCCTAAATTAAACGGGAGTTTAAACCTTATCGCCATCTACATAAAGAGTGTTATTTTTACACGACGTAAAATATAATTAATATTGTTTTGTTTCAAAATTTCTTAAATGTTAAAATACAATAATATTGTAAGTGCTTTCTTAACACATTCTGTAAAAAAAAGTTTTGAATTTGGCCAGCACTTAGATAGTTCAAAGCGTAGCGAAAATTGATCCATTCAAATTGAAGTCTCTTTGTAAATTCCCGAGCGAAAAATACGCTCAGTCGCGTTGGTGACAACAAGATTATGCACTCAGTTTGACTTGGGATAGTGACAGCAAGTTACCATAAAAGCTCGTTCACACACATCTATAAAACTGCGAGTTGAACCGCGAGCGCTTATCTTTTGTTCTTTCACACGACGCTATCAAATATTTCTTCCTGTGGTAGGAGAGGGGGTCAAATTAATTAGAGAGCCGCAACGGAATGCACATTTTTTGTACTGAAATCTGTCAACTTAACTTCTGTCATCCACCGGTCTAGGCAGCTCCGTAATTAAAATGACCCCCTCTCCTGTTTTCGTCGGAGAGGGGGACGCTTAACTTTTGGCATATCGCTTCCGGGGCGGTTCCGTCGTAAGATGTGTATTGTCTATGGTTGATCTGCGCTTAAACCGCTTAGGTGTGAACGGTCTGAAGGGATTGTATGGAGAGCGTTATTTGGCGTGCGATGATCTTTTATATTTTATAGCTGTGTGTGAACGAGCTTTAACCGTTTTCCGGATGTTCTTCTAATCAACTAATACACTTAAATGCATTTTAGTTCATTCGTTCCAATTCCAAAAAAATACTCTAAAAATGTTTTCACTTCCTTGTTCCAGTCTTCCCACGTCAATTGATGTGTTTTTATTTTTCTATTTTTAACTGTTGTTTTTATGTATGTACATTTATAAGTATTTCTAACCCCAGTTGTAAAGACATTTATACAAGTTTTGCAATAATAAAATCTAATTTTTTTTCAAAACTTCCAAATTTTTGTACGCGCTCAGTGGAAAACGATCTCTCATCCTCACAATAAATTACAAATACGATTTTCAAGCCACTCTTTTTATTCATAATTGCTTTCTTTAACAATTTTTCTTATTTTAGTTCCACTGTTTTCTTCATTTATTTCTAATTTCACTGGCTAGTAAATCGATTTATTTAGTCTATCGGCTTATATTTCATATCTCCAATTAATATTCTTTAAATGACGCGGACGACAGTGGCGTGCGATCCAAATGAAAATATTATTTACAGCTAAATAAAACCACAATAATAACAAATCATTTTAAAATAAATTTAACGTCTTTAATATATTTTCACTTGGGTTACCGTGCTTTAATTATTATTTCCCATTTTACGGCTTTGAGACCCAGTTGCGATCCTTACCTTTTTTTTTATTTTCTGTGTTTTCTTTAACATAACATTTCATTGAGGTTTGTTCATATTGAATTCTTCATTGCTTAAATATTACAATGAGGTTTATAAAATTCAATAAGTTAGGAATCTGTTTTTCCTTTTTCATATAAACCTGGCCTTTTCAAGTCCCGCAATAATTAATTCCTTCGTACCTTGCGGGGAGAGGCTGCGTAGCTCTTTTCATACAAAACTTAATTTTGAGGTTTTGAGGCCAAAATACTTAACCAAATTGAAGAATTATTTTTTAACCAAAAGGTATGGTAAATATCTATTACGGATGCGATTATTTATATGTTTTAAATTATAAAATATAGGTAACTAAAGACTTTATTGAAATATCTTATATATTTACAGTTGTAAGTTAAATTATCTAATACTACTATGTGATCTATTCTAATGCTTCCTTAAAACTTTAAATGTATTTACAAATTTATTCTTAGATATTATATTATGAATGTTTAAATTGTTAGAACCTGCAGACCAGCTGCCATATGACAGCTTTTTAGGTATACTCTAATTCTTGTTTTTCTGTTTGTTAATGTTTTTCTGTAATTTAATAAATAAAAAAATAAAAATTTTCATGATTTTAGAGGCAACATTGGTAATTATTTGTAAGTTAATGATAATCAGGAAAAAATAATATTTTTGCTTAATTTACTACATAAATATGAATAAATATAAAATAAAATAAAATAAAAGTGATAAAGCATTTTGACGGGTGTAAATGCAAATTCCAAACGACCGATTTACATTGTAAAGCCAATTTTTTCGTTTATAAATTAAAATTTCTACCTTAAAAAAATCCTTTTTTGTAAGGAACTTTTTTTTCATTGTCAGAAGGTAGAGTAAGATCGTTTTTTTAACCCTTCGAATAATGAGAAAATAATATCTATGAACTTTTGCCTGACAAGATTTGAGCACAAAATTCCTGGTTCTTCCCACGCATTTTTAATGTTACTTTTTATTGGTTATTTTTTAACTTTTTTGCAAAAAAAAAAAAATTTCTAAAATCTAGATAAAATAAACTTTTCGATGTATTTATTAGAAATCAACATTTTTGTTTTAAAATATTAAAATTTTGATATTGAAAATGTAAATTAGCTCAAAAATACTTACCTGGGGATTCCTCAAAAAAGTACATAAAATAAAATAAACCGAAAATTTTAAATACAAATTCGTTTTTTTAATAAAATTTGTAATAAAATTGTCACCTCACTTTTTATGACATTCATACAATTTTATTTTTAAATTAAGTGTTTGTTACGTCACAAATTGGCGCAAAATAAAATCGTCACTTATGATCGGATTTGTAAAATATCTGACCAATATAGCTCGTATATTTCTAAAGCAATAAGAAGCATTATTTCATTCGCTTTCTAACATAAAAGAAATAACAAAAGTTTTCCTGACAATTAAAGAGATATCTAACTTTTAATAATGCACGGTCGCTCTGGGACAATCTGGGTCTCCTGTTATTATAACGGCATACGATGTTTTGGGACAACTTGGGTCTCCTGTGATTAGACGGGTTAATAAATGTATATCAGAATTTACTCTACTACCATTTGTATGGAGACGTATAGTGCGAACCTAGCGATATCTTTCACTTACAGTACATTATCGCAACACGTCTGGAAGGAGGGGATTCTTTTGTCAGAGGCAAAAATAAAACAAATTAGATATATTTTTTTATACCTACTTACTTCTGGAAAAATGTTGTTATTATTTTCGTATGTTAACTGACAGTGTCCTTTTTTTAACAGCTATTTCAGTTTTCTCTCCAGAAATTGTGTTAATTAGTTTACCAGTTTAAAAAGCACGCCCCTGGCAGTTTTCTAAATTAGATTCCGCACAGTGAGTTTGGTAAATTTAATTCGCACCAGCCACAGCCGAGCCGTTACGAGACATTGCAATATAATATGATCTCTCATCAAGCAATACTAAACAACCGCATAATTTGCTTGATGTTCAACGACAACCAATTTCATTCCTGATTTTGAAACAATTCGGCTCGCTTTTTCAATATACCATACAGATTTTATTCCAATATCGAGTGCGGATAAATAAATTGTATTCTGCATCATTCATTATTTTTTTATCACGGACACGAGACGACTGGTAGATAGAAATTCTTTGGTGAAAGACTACCATTCAGAATTTAAACATTGCTTGGAATGGCATCAACCATGTTTGGTGACAATATCTGAATAACCAAGTACTTTCCCACCTTTTTCTATCTGCTTCCCTTCCCCATTTATCTAAGCCTCACAACATTCCCCAACTGAGTAACTTGAGCGGTATTCGCTTAAAGGATTTTAGCATTCGCCCTGCAGCAATGTTCCTTCATTTTGTATTATCGTTTCATCGTTTGTTTTTTTTAGTTTTTAATTGAGACATCATATTTTTAAATTTGATTTTGTTTTTCAGGTGTGCCTATTCGCCCTGGTGGCCATCTGCTCCGCCGAGGAAGAGAAGAAGACCGAGAAGCGTGGAGTCCTCGATCTGGGCTACCCCTACGGAGGCCTGGGACATCTTGGAGCCCCCCTGACCAGCACCTACCACGGGGGATACGGCCTGCCCCTCGGCGCGCCCCTAGGCTACCCTCACGGATTAGGCCTGTCTTACGCCGCCCCCGCCATCATCCCTAAAGTGGCCGCTCCCTTGACCTACCCTGCTCCTCTGGGATTCGCCTCTCCTCTTCATGCTCCCATCGTCCATAAAACCATCGCACCGATTTCACCTTTTGGATATCCTGGGTATTCCTCGCCCTACCTTGGACTTGGAGGAATCGGCCATGGAGTCTCCTTGCTGCATTAGATCACATCACGTTAACAGCGCTGTCAACGGCACTACTGATGATGTTTCTCCATTGACAATTGTATTTATCTCCTCCCTGCATAACCACATCTTCCATAATATTGATGTTACCTTCCATAATATTGATGTTCCGAATCCTCTTCGTCCTATTTTAAAGTTGGAGTATCAGTCAAGGAGTTTCTCTGGTATATCACATTACATTTACAGCGCTTCAATATCATGTTTAAGTTAGTTCACCCCTTTGACAATCCCATCATCAATGTATTTTTAATATTTACATTTAGAAGCAAAACAATCCGTTCGTTAAGAAAATGCTTTCAAGTACAGGAAGGACACTGTCAGCAATTTATTTATTCTTCGCTAAACTGTCTCAAAATTTTAAGTGTAATTGATAAAAATGGTTTAGCGATATCATGCATGTAAATTCAAAATAAATTTTTCATCCAAAAATGCTGTTTTTAATCTGCTAAACCTGAACAAAATCTTTAAGTTTTTTTTTTTAAATCGGGAAGCGAAAGTTAAGAAACAATTTCTCTTTCGATAAATTGATTCTGTTGCAATTATTTGAACGAGGTCGGATCATGTCTTTCTCCGACTTCCTCAGTATTATTCTTGTTTTCTTCCGTAATTTATGATTAACGTGTCAAACACCAGCCAACTTAATACTGAAGTAATCATAGCAGATTAATCCCATAATCGTAATGGCCGTCATAACAATCAACAGCTTGCGACATAAAACCTTACACGGGTGTTTCATTTGCCTAATCATTTAGGCTCAGAAATGTTTTTAAAAAGTTAAGTTAAAAAAGCTGGATTTGCTAATCAAAAGTTGCGTCAAGTTCACCCAAGCGGAAAAGTGCAATACAAAGATAATATCGACTGCTCCAATTAAAACTGCAGTAACTCACTTTTTATCATTTTGCAGGAGAGCGATTTTAAAGTTCAAAAAATTCTGCATAATCTTAGATGAGGGTTTTGAATTTTATTTAAATTGAATAAGTATGGTTTGTTAATACTCTTTATAACTGTTAAATATTTTTTTGTGTTTTCCTCAAATTTGCACTAATTTGACGGGTTTTTGGACTTACTGCTGTTTTCCTCGGAATTTATGTAAAATCAATAGGTAGTATGTTGAAGTACTTCTTTGTTACAGGGAAAAATTAAATAAATTATAGAAGTAGCGATGAACTGCTTAATTTTAACACTAAAAAAACATCATTTATAGACAATAAAATTCCACACAGTTGAGAGCTTTTCAATAGTTATTATGTGTCAGTGTTCAAAAACAGCATAAAAAACATTTTTAGTTCGATCAACTGAAAAAATAATATATTTGTTTAGAAACTGTTACCTACATAAACTATAAGAGATTCTTAAGTAATTAGATAAAATTATAGAAGAAAAAGAGCATTATCAAATTTCATTTGCTTTCGGAATCATCAGACACATCATCGCTGGCATAAGAATGTCCAATGGAAGTTTCTTCAATGGAAAAAATTTGTGAAAGATAGAAACTATGGTAAGTCTTTGGAATTAGTACGCATAATGCTAGCAGATCTTTAATGTTAAAGTTTATCATTGTTTATCATTGTAGTTTATAATTACCATTGTACAGGCAAGTAAAATTTTCCCTTTTCTTGGATTTTATATTGTGACATGCATAAAATCACCCTCATTTATAGTGTGTCCTTTCTCCATAAAATGATGCGTTTCGTCAATTTTGAGGGTTCGTGCGGTATATTCTAAGATGGAAAACACATTTCGGTTTTGGTTTTGTCCACTGCAATTACCCGAATAGAATATAACTTTACGTATACTTTTTTGTTGAAATGAAGTTAAAATTTCTATTATACATGTAACAATTTCAGATTCATGCCAAATAAAGCAGTGGCCCTGTTTCTTTCCGATATCATAAATGATAAAATGTACATTGCGTACTTTCTTTTGTAATAAAAACTACTCACTGACAGAGGTGTCTGTAAAACCTTTTGCAAAAAAAATACTACTTCGCGTAGCTGCAAATCAATTTCAGCGTTCTCTTTATCTGAGTCTTTTAAGATCCTGCCCTGAACTTTATTTTTCTGGTGTGTTTTGTAAGCATCTTTAAACAATATTTTTTCTTTTTCTGTAGGTATTACAAATTTTTCACACACACACTGTCCTTTTTTAGTATAATTTAATGGAAATCAGAAGCATCTGAGTACTGTCTCAGTGTAGCAGATATTTCAATGCTTCTTTCTTTCTGCCAATTTAGATACAACCTGTCCGTTTTGAAAATGTTCAGATCTCTTTCTAGGTAAAGCTTCTTAGATGATTTCCTGGTATAGTGTGACTCCACTACAGGAAAGGCTCGGATGTGTTGGTGTACTGAATCTTTGAATTCAGGGAGAATTTTATTAGATCTTGTGAGATGTATCCCATGCTGATCAAGCATTACTGCACCTCTTTCATCAATTTTTCCACATGTAGTACCTATCATTCTATCAGAGATTCCCAATGTTTACAAAAACATTGTTTGGCAAACACGTTGTTTATTACTCTGATTTATGTTTAAATAATATTCTTGCAAAATTCCATGCCTGGAGTTGTAACGGTTTGTAGCCGCAATTTGCTTCGGCACTAATTTCACGTGTTGACCAATAAAATTCCACTGCATGGCACGACTTTGTAATTTCCAGAATGCTAGGAATATTTTTTTCGCGATTCTTCGTGTAAAGTATTCTTGCATTTAAAGCGGCAGTTTGATTTGCAATCTTATTCCATTTTACATCACCAAATATACCTCGAACAAAAACATTTGTATTAATTTGAAGCATTTGAAAATGTAATCATTTTTATGAAATACGTAAAGTGCTCAGAGTATCCATATTAGCAGTTGTTAGTAGCACGATAGAATAATCCTGTTTCCTCATTAAAAAGCAACATGAAATCAAGGGAGGTTGATCTACAAACACTCAATTCTATAGGTCTTGAATTACTATATTCATCAGGCTTCCAACCATCATCAGAGTTCACTCCACTAAAATCTTGCTGATCTCCATAGGGACCCAATAAGTCGTCAGAAGTAGACTCTGTATTATTATATTACAATATGTACAAACAATATGTAAAAAATAAGAATTCACCAGCCGATTTTCGGGGAACTAGAATTTTGTATTAATAAGTCAGGTATGCCCCATGCGTCATACATATCTCTGGTAATGTTATAATATCGTGAAAATAAGCTTATGGGTCCGAGTACTCGAAAAAATTTTAAGTTATGTCCGAGATATGTTTACACTTACCAGATTGCATTGTAGACAATAATGCTTCTTCACCATTAGCTATTATTTTGGTGGTCCTACTGGAAATTCTCATGTAGCACTTTCACGGTACTATTCTCTTTATATTTTCAATTTTATCATTACAATATGCAAACCGCAATGACTGAACATCAACTGTCAAACGCAATTCAAATGATAATATCGATAAGTCAGTCTGACTTACGACGATAGAAAAATAAAAATTCCTAGGAAAAGCGCAGTAACTCAACTTACTTCTTTAGTACATGGAAAACTAATGACATCGTGACTTACAACTATTTTTAAATGGTTTTTTCTCTCGGTTTATAACTGTTAGAGTAACAAAAGTCTTCTTGGCATGTAGATAAAAAATTACGAAACCCGAAAATATAACTAACTCAAAAACACCAAATTTTGAGTTACTGCAGTCTTAATTGGAGCCGTCGATATGATGTAATTCCACCAGCCCGATATAGGACAAGTTCAAAACAGTAAAAACTAATTGAATTTTTAGTGAATTTACTTTTGCGGCAGGTACTTTACGCGAATAGCACTAATAAAAGTTTTTTGGACATCGTTAACTGGAACGCTGGCTTCGTTTATTTGCAAATTCTATTTGTATTTTTATTGTGTCTGCTGCTGTCTGTGTAGGAATAAAATATCGCTGGAATTTTTCTTAAAAACGTTATTTATTTAAGTAACAGAATAAATTAAATTACTCAATCTCATGGTGATAAACAATTTTAAATTAAATTCAGTTTGCGTTGAAAACAGCACGTATCTATCTCGTTTATTTTTATACATTAAGTTCCTTATTTGACTAACTTTTTGTACTATTCAATAATTATGATTCGGGACTCATTTAGAACTAAAACTATACCATCCAAAGTAGACACATTCATTGCTCACCCTTTTTATAAACGTATATATTTTTTATTTACATATTAATTTTTAAATAATTAGATATCTAATCTTACCTATTTTGTATTTACAGAATAAAATTAATCTATCAAACTTAACAAGACATCCACACTATCAAGGGTAACCTTCTTGGTTTTCAGCTGGCCGCCTCGCTCGCTGCCTCTGACGGTGGTTGACGTGGAAGGCTTGATTTATGGGCCTGCCAGAGAGGGACGGTAAAGCTTGCGGGAACTGGGGGTCATGCTGCGGGTTAGCGGCAGCCTGCTGTTGAGGACTGATGAACTGGAACGAGCTCTGTTGGACATCTTCTTGAGAGTCTTGCTGAACGGAAGCATCCTGCTGAGGTTGATAGTTTTGTTGCTGTCGATTGAAGTTTTGCTGCTGTAAATATTGCTGTTGAGCTTGCTGCTGAGATTCACCTTGATTATTTGATTCTTGTTGCTGTTGTTGCTGCTGCTGCTGTTGCTGTTGCTGTTGCTGTTGTTCTATCTGTTGTTGTTCTTGTGTGAAAAACTTTTGCGCGTTCAAGAATTGTTGTTGAGCTTGCTGTTCCAGCGTAGCTTGAATGTCTTTGCCGTCTTGGAATGCTTGGCTGCCCTCTTGTTGGTATCTATAACCCTGGGTTTGATCTTCAGGTTGTTGAGTAGGATTTATTCCCTGGGGTTGTTCGGCCTGCGGATTGAACTGGGAAGTAAATTGATCGGGATTTTGTCCTTCGGGAAAGATTTGTGAAGGATATTGATCAGGATTCTGTCCTTGGGGATTGAATTGGGATGGATATTGTTCAGGATTCTGCCCTTGGGGAATGAATTGGGATGGATATTGATTGGGATTTTCTCCTTGAGGAGCGAGTTGTGAAGGATATTGGTTGGGGTTTTCACTTTGTGGGTTAAATTGAGAAGGGAAAGAGTTTTCACCTTGGGGAATAAGTTGCGTTGGGTAATTATTAGGCGCTTCACTCTGTGGGTTGAATTGCGAAGGGAAGGATTCGGGAGTCGGGTTTACCATGGGTGTCCAAACATTATTTCCTATAGCATTAGGATTGATAGCAGTACCTTGATCTTGTGGACCAGGAAGGAATTGTGGGAAGCTTGGATTATCCGGTGAGAATGCCTGTTGGGGGTATTGTTCTCCGGGTCTTTGGAAAAAGAAAGGCGGTTGACCAGTCCCTAGAGGAGCTTGGGAGGGAACTACTCCAGTGGCGCCACCAAAAGCCTGATTGAATGGAGGGAAGGCAGAAGGTCCGGGGGTAAATTGCGGTGGAAACTGTTCTCCGGGTCTCTGCAAGAATACAGGAGGCTGTCCTATACCCAGCGGAGCTCGTGTTGGGATTAGTCCAGCACCAGCGGTGTGGAAGTGGTTCAAGGGAAGATTACCAATATTAGGGAAGTTTGCAGCTCCTAATGGAATTTGATTGAAAAGAACCGGAGGCCGCGCAAGTGGAAGTCGACCAACGTTCAATGGAATGTGGCCAACATTTATTGGATAGCGTCCGATGGGTGCAATTGCAGCGGGAGCAAAATGATGTCCCACTATGGGAACTTGTGCGGTAAGGGCGGGGAGAGAGTTCACGAAGGGATATCGGGGATATGTGGCAGAGAAAGAAGTGTGGATAGAATTGCCAGGTCTGATAATAGCAGGAGCTAGGGGAGCAGCAATTGGAGCAGGGTGGAGTACTGGAGCGGGATGATAATGCACAGGAGCTAACGGAGTTGGGAGGAGAGGTGCAGGGAGGAGAGGAGCAGGGAGGACGGGGGCGAATGGGACTGGACCAAATATGGGAGGCTGAATTGGAATCAGAGGTCTAAAGAATGGTGCGGGAGGTCTTGGGAAAGGTAAAACTGGAGTAAGAACAGGAGCTGGGACAATATTAACAGGCAGATTTACAGAAGAAGTTGGAACAATAGCTGTAGTAGGCACGGAGATAGTTGGTCGTTGTGCTGGCTGAGCTTGGTGATTATGCCCGCAGTTTGCTGGCCATCCAGGAACAATGGTAGGCTTTAAATGATTAGGATGTTGAATCGACTGAGGAAACCTCGATCCACTGCCATGATGGGAAGGGACTTTATTCGACGACAGGGGATATTTAAAGTGAATTAATCCTGGGTTCCTGATGGGGATTTTAACTCCGATTGGAACAGATTGCACAGGATAATTCACGACGAAGGGTTTGAGGATAGAATGCCTGACGGTTGAGAAATCGTGTCCGTGTGAGTATGAAGGGATATGACCAAAGACTCCTCTTTTACGTTGAGCTTTTAGGTCTTGATTTCCCGAAAGGGCAATGGGGTCTAGAACATCCCTCTTGCGTTGAGCGTTGTCCTTGTTCTGGACATCTGCCTGAGCTGCAGGATCAATAACATCATCTGGTTTAGTGGGCTTGAGCTCTGTGGATGGTTCAGCAGCAACCATCAGCGCCAAACATGCCGCCGTGGCCTGGGAACAAAATTTAAAAAAATGTTAAATAATGTAACGATGCTGCGATTAACAAATAATTTATTTTTTTCTATTTTCACACATTATTTTGTACAACCTATTTTACACCGCCTTTATACATTCTATTATATTGTATTCTATACAATTGTGAAAAGTTCGCAAAAACATATATTTTTTAGATTAAATTATAGTTATTTTTTTATCGACCTTGCGTCTCTCACGAAAAATAATGATGAAATAGGCTTTATAATTCTAAGGATGGGTTGTTTCAAAAAATTTGAAGAATTCATCAAATATTTTAAGTTAATTTCTGTGAAAGTTCTATTCAAGTTCTGTGATTATTTCAGCTTTATAACAGAAAATAAAAATAACATAACTCGAATAGAACGTGAAAATTAACTTCAAATATTTGATGAATTGTCAAAATGTTTTAAAACAACTATTCTTTAATATACTTTAAACAGTCTGCGTCATATTTTGTTTAAATCATTCTAGTATGCATATAGTTACATCGATTGAAGAGTACTTTTTTTTCAAATTTTTTTTGAAATATTAATACATCGTAATTTTTTTAGTTTCAGTGGTATTTCAAAACTACGGAGTTTACGAGGCCTCGAGCTGAAAGCTGAAACTAATTGCGATATTCGAGACGTCATGTCAGCTTCCTTTGAAATCCACACATTTTGGCGTAACGTATGGGACTGCGATATTACTGATTGAAAATTTTCCGAATTATTCAATTAGCACAAATTCATCTACCGATAGCAAGAGAAAGGTAACAAAAATTTTAAAATAATTATCGTTTCACAAATAACTAGGAACTTTCTTAAAAATGCTTTGAATTTCCGTTTTTTTTTTCACTGCATTGCAATTTAAAATCTAATTGAATTGGGGTCTATCAATTATCCAAAAGCTTGCTTAGTAATAACAACAAATTTCGCAAATTACTCCATTCTATTGTGGATATCACACCATTGCAAAACTATTCTTTTTTTAGCAATGAAAGTAACACAGCACGTTAAAAACTTAATTTATGCACATTCTTGTCACTTTTTTTATCAAACTTATATTACGAAACAAGACGGAAACTATAAATTAAATTTTCACGGAAATCTAGAGAAAAATTGTATTATAAATGATATTAACATTGTGTATGCACTCACAATTAATAATAAACACTTCATTTTATTCCTTTGAACACTAGTTCAATTAGTTTATTAACACGGTGACATCCAATCCGAAGGACTAATCGTATGTGACAGGGTATCATCAAACGGCTTTTATTTATAACAGAGCTGAGCATAATTAAAAGTCGTAAATTTCTCCTTGTCGATTCATTCCTTTGCGAACCGGAGCTATTGACCAATAGTAAAATCAAAAGAGTCCATTTGAAATTCGGACGCGTTTCAAATTTGAATCAGGGATGCGTTCTGCGTCGCCATTACGTCCATAAACGACGGTGAAGTTGAAGAATTCGCGCGGCAATTCGGTGGGCAGGTACCTGGGCGGCCATTTTTTACGTGGAAAAGTTGCCATAACATGGGTGAATACAAATTATATAACCAGTACCTACTTATTGAAAATCTTATCCTCGGAAAACGTTATACTTGGAAATATATTATTATTTCGTTTTCCGTAGTGGAGCAATGGCATACTTGGCACTATGCCAGAGGTCGCGGGTTCAAAACTCAGCTTATCACAGATAATTAAATTAAAGGGAATTTTTAACTTTTTGAAGAAACGTTGATGAAATACTTACAATAACACAGCTTATTGCTATCACACCTGGTTATATTCGCTCCTTAAATTTTGTAAAAAATTGTTGAAAAATAAAATAAATACTAAAATAATATAAAATAAATGAAAGTCAATGAATGAAAACAATTATTAGTGAATCATATATATGATTATTATCACAAGTGAAAAGGTTAATAATTCAGGTGAACTCTCTATACTCAACGGTAATTATTAATTATTGTTAACAATTATTTCTATCTCTAGGTATCCATAAAAACAATAAAACATGTCATAGAAGAATGTCCCCTTCATCAGTTCCCTGGAGGCACATCTGTGCTGAACCAAAAGACTCCCGATGACGTTGACTGGTTGAAAGAACTTAAGACGAATATAAACGCTAGAAATATTTCGATTCTCATACCTTCAAAATTTAAGAGCGTCCTATTTGCACGAGGCAATTAAGCGAAAAATGATTTTTATTTATTTTGTGCATAATTTTTTAAGAATGAAAAAAAGTTAGAACATACAAAACCTCAAAAATAGTCTTGGCCATAAAGGGGTATTTTTTTAAAATTGTTTCTTTTATTACTTCATAGTTAAGTCAGGCAAAAACATTTTTTTAGTGGTTTACGCTTATATTTTTTATTATGTAATTAATAATTTTATTGTAATTCCAAAACATAAAAAACCTAGCAAAAGCGACAATTTATTCGTAGCATATTTTTTGATGTTCATAATGTAAACCAATTCGTCGTAAAGATTAATCTAAATAGGTTCTCACGTACAGCTTCGTCTTAACATCCCAATTTAATCTTCACCAAATTTCCTCCATCGTACGAAGAAGAATAATAAAAACAAATACTTGAGTTAGGTCATGTCAAGAGTCGGAACAACAGAACAGCCGGTTGAGAGTGAGAAGGAACAGAATTGTTTGGCATTCCAGGCTCTCTACCTACTACCTATTCCCGCTATGGAATTTCAAGTCAGATATGAGTTATTTACTTTATGTTGTATCTGTTTTAATTACTTTTTACATTAGCAGGAGGAAAGGAAGGAGAAGAAATTCTGGAAAAGAAAAAGATTTGAGGTATGATGGTGGGTATAAATCTTGGGGTCAGTGTATCCAGGAGTGACGACGTATGAATCTATCCCTCCCACTGCAATGCAAGGCGATGTTCCGAGAGAGTCCTGCTTGAGAGGTCAAAGGTCACCAGTCTCATCAGCCGCCAAGATCTGGATAAACCTCACCCCCAAGAACCCGGGCACCCCTGCCAAGTCACCAAGTGTACCGAATGACTCGACCTATAGCAGAGGACCTGGTAATCCAATAAATTGTTCTCGGGTGGCGGTAACCACACCCGCTTCCTAAATTGAAAGTTAAATAAAAATTATATTAAAAACGAGAAAAGTTTATTTGATTTGTTTGATTGAATTAGCGCCACCGTCCAACGTAAGTCGCGTAATTTATTCTATAGAAAGTAAGATCGAATTGTTGAAGCCAATGACTGCTTCATCGTCTATGCATTAAAACAGAGACTCTAGGTCCAGTGATGAGCAAACCGCGGCCAGCGGACCGCGAGTGACCCGCGAGCCTTTTGATGCTTCTCACCGCTCTTTTTTTTCTTTTTTTCTTTTTTTTTTATTTATTAACAATTTTTTTGGTACAATTGGTAAAATTTTAAATAAAAGTTTGCGGTAAAGAGTATTCAACAGTTCTGTTGTTTAAAATAGAGGGTTGAACGAAAAACTTCAGTCTTTCTTCAAAGTTTTGAATCAGCCGCCCAAAATAATAGGATTTTCTTTATACAAAATTTCAGTAGACGAGTAAAACGAGTAGAAAAAATCACCTTCACAGCGGAGCGTTTTTCTTATTGAGATATATGTTTGATGCGTTTTGAAGGTATCTTTTTTATAAAATTCCAAAGTTTTTTTGAATAAATTTGGTTTAACTTTCCGAACAAAAAAATTGACAATTTCCCAAATTTGCTAGTATGTATTTTTAACATTTTATTTATAATTATAAAAATCGATAAAAATAATGATGATAAAAATCGACTGTATTCACTGGTTTGGCCTTGGATATGTAAAATTTTCGCCTCTGGCCTTTATTTTTTGCGTTCTGTAATTCTTTTATCAAAAAATTACCATTTTAGAAAAGACAAATAGGTTTGCGACACCACCGAATGCCAATTTAATAATGACAAGATGTAAGTACACTCCCCCCTGCGGTCCGCCAACAAATTGAAAAAGGTTGCACATCACTGCCTTAGACTGAATCTGTTTAACTGTCTATCTTCTCATCTAGTATTCAATCAAAGTGCATTTAAATTGGATTATCGAGCAAGGAAGCCCTAATTCATTTCAAATTCTTAATTAATGGACGCTGTTATATTTACTGTTACGATTCACGGAAACGATATCGTGAAGACATAAAAAAGGCAATAAACTTACGTTCCTTATCACAATATTGCTGCAGCTCTTTCAAAAGATGAGATACACAATATACGTAGGTCTGTTCCCCTTTAAGGAAAAATTCATCATTTTCTTGCATCTCTCTCACACACCGCACCGTGACGTCTCCGTAGACCTCTACCAATACTACTTGCAGTGACAAGATAATTTTGAAAGTATGGAATATTGTAACAAGGATAAATTGAAGTGTGAGTGAATTAGAAAAATTCAAAAACGTCAAATGTCAATGCGCTGATGGTTTTGCTTTTTCTCTTAAACATATAATGCTGCCGCTCTTTCTTACACACTAAATGACAACAGTCGAAAATAAGATAATCGGTGAAGTATGTCTGCACCCCCCAAAGGAAACATACAATCATTTTTATACATCTCCCTCACACGTATAAAAAAAATGAAACGCAATTCCCGTCGCAAAAAGTAGTAAACTCAGGGGGAAACAGCCACACGTATTTTGTATGACCGGTCAGTGGTTGAGTGGGCATCGCGTTTGGGTCCCACCCGGGCGTCCCGTGTTCGATTCCTCGACTGGCTAAGTCCTCCATCACAACACAAGCAACATTTCCGGCTTTCTGTGGTGGCTGTAGGAGATTTTCAAACATTGTTGAGTTATTCGTAACCCGGGAATATTTGTCTTTCTTTTTAAAAAATAAATAAATAAATTTAAATAAAAATAAAAAATGTCTCAAAATTTTTAAAAGTTTAAGAAAGAGCTGCAGCATTATACCGTTAAGGAACGTATGTTTATTGTCTTTTTGCCGTTACGGTGCCGTTACCGTGAATTGTCACGGTAACGGTACCGTAAATATAAAAGTGTACAATGAGTCGAATTTTAAAAAATCAATTGTTTCCGTTTTGACGACACTACGTATTTAGGTATCATAATATCTTAAACTAGTGATTATTAAGCTCGCTCATTGCGCATAACCTCAAAAACTTGTTCGGTTTGATTCTCCATAAATGACCGCATCGCGCGGCTCTTGTAAAAATATGAACAAATTTCCCCCCGCCGGCCCCGCCAGCCTTCCCTCTTCGCCCGGGAGATGAATGTTTTCCGTCGCCTCTGGTAAAGCTTGAACACAGGGTTTTTGAACACGAAGTGTTCAAATTTCCAATGTTTAGGGTGCAGTTCAAGCTGGTGTTCATGTGTATTCTGGCGCAGGAGTCGCCGCTTTAGATGCAATCAATTTATTGCGTTCGATCTTCGAGGAACGAAAATTGTTGAAATTTGGTTAAAGACCTCATTAACTAATTAACTCCCGTTTAGTGTCAAGAAGTAATGCGGACTGCCAGTGAATATTTAGGTTAGTAGATATTTCAATTCAACATTGCCAATTTATTAATATTTTTACATAATTGATTGGCGTTTGACGTTTCGGAATGTGAATTCATAGACAGATCCACGAGTATATCGATTTCTTATTTATTCCCTGTCAATATCGATTCGGTTGTCGACAGTGAAACCGCGCTTGGTATACCTATTGATACAAAATCGCCGCAAGTTACCACCTATTGATCCAACATTGTACCTGACAGTACAGTTATAACAATCATTTCACCAAAGCACTTTAAAATTTAAGTCAAATTAAATTAATGCACCGTCTACGTGGTATTTATTTTACTTCGTGGAATCAACTGTAACCAAAGAGGTGTTGCAATATCTCTCCATTCCATTCCTAAGGCTGCTTATTACTGTTCTGCTCCATTACCGCGTCGTTTTTATTCACAATTAGGTAACAAAAATATTTTATTTGCTTAGTAAAACACAAATCGAATTGTCACAAGATTTATTGCTCTCGGAAAAACAGAGGCCAGTGGGTAAAATAATAAGTACATGGCTTTAGGTCCATAACGCAACGAATTAAAAATTATTTCTCTAATCCCAAAGTCAAGTGAAATCTGTCTTATTTAATCGGTTTATACTGTAATAATTCATTGTCGCTTTATTTCTGTACAGGGTTTTTTTTTATAACATATTTATTATCCTCAAAATATGCTGAAAGTAGTTATTTTTGTGATATTCACAGATCAAGAATTCCAACTGACTTAAGACGGTCTTGGCCCATGGATGTGAGGCGGGAACACTGACAGCAAAGTCTGCGGAACAGCTAGACACCTTTGAAAGAAAGGTACTTCGAAGAATCCTAGGAGCGGTGCGAGAGGGAGAGGCATGGAGAATCCGCCACAATAATGAACTCTATGACATCTACCAAGCTCCCAGACTCTGTACCCATTTAAGGCTCCAAAGACTAAGATGGGCTGGACATGTGCACCGAATGCCGAAGAAGGTTCTAACAGGACACCCGGGGGGTAAGCGAAAGGCGGGCAGACCTAGGCTGAGATGGGAGGATGACGTCAGAAAGGATGCAAAGGGACCTCCATGTTGCAGATTGGAAGACGACGGCCGAGGACGGAGGGCGGTGGAGGCTTATCCTGAAGGAGGCCAAGGCTTGAAATGGGCTGTAGCGCCATTGAAGAAGAAGAATGACAACCTCACTGGCTCCAGACGAGAGCAGCTGAGACTCTTGTGAGGTATTCACATAAAAAATGCCATTAGATCTGTGGCATTCCCATTAAGGAAAAGTTGTGAGGCTGAAGGGAATAGGGGAGAAAAAGGAAAAGTGGAAGAGGTTGGTTGGGATGTAGGTGTTCAGATCTGGTAATTTTTTATGTGAATACCGCACAAGAGTCCCAACTCCCAACTGCTCCTAATCGGTCTGGAGCCAATGAGATTATGGTATCCCCAATTGGTGTTGCCAGCTAGGGAAGCAAAATGTGAAGAAGAAGAAGAACATAGCTCTTCAGTTTTGGTCACCAAAAACGGCTAAAGCCATTTCAAGCTATGTTTCAATTCTTAATTGGAGGCCTGAAAATTCAAGATCACAAAAAAAGACCTCTGAGTTTCTCCACTTTACAGTCTTGTCACTGACATTAATTTATTTATATCTCATAAAATAGACACTGACATTAATTTATTTATATCTCATAAAACAGAAATATTTTTGCAAAATAAATTCATGACAGTGACAAGAATTTGAAGTAAATTAAATCCTCGAAAGAAAACTTTTATAGAAAACTAATTTACGAAAATAACTGCAGTCCAAAACGTTTTTGGGAAACCAAATCTAAAATTAATAAATCTTCCGAAATTAATTCTTTATACATCAATAATTCAAACTCTCAAGTCCCCAAAAACATGGCAAACTTTGCCAATAACTATTTTACATCTGTAAGAGACACACTTGCTAAAAAAATTCTCGTTAAATGTAATACAACGGAAACTGATCTCGCCAATTTACCTATCCCTAATCTCGGTCCCAAAATAGCCTTAATCGAAACATCATCAAACGAAGTCATTAAGATAATTGACGACCTCAAGTCATCAAAAGCATGTGGTCCCGATAAGATTTCATCAAATCTGCAAATCTCATCAAAATTATTAAATCATACATAGCCATACCGATTGCGTACATTTCAAATCTAAGCTTTAAAACGGGTAAATTCCCTAATCATTTAAAACACTCGATTGTTATTTTACTGCACAAGAATGGGGACAAATCACAGATAAACAATTACAGACCTATTTCCCTGCTCAATTCTGTCTCAAAAATTATTGAGAAAATTGTAAAGAACCGTCTCAGTCATTATCTTGAAATTAACAACATCCTCTTTAGTAGACAGTACGGCTTTCGCAATGGTTTAGGCACTGAAAACGCTATTGCTAATTTGACAAAAATCATCTCTAGTAATCTAGACAAAGGGATTAAATGCATTGCAGTCTTTTTAGATTTAGCCAAAGCATTTGACACTATTTACCACAAAATTTTGTTAAATCAATCTCCTCACTCTAAACTTGGATAAAACTAAATTCATCTGCTTCAGTCCAACCCTAGCGGGTCAACCAAAAGAAATTCATAACATTATTATACACCATTGCAACGACATAACTACATGTAAATGCAATACCTTGGAATGTGTAGACAGTATTAAATATCTTGGAATTATCATTGATAAATTTCTGAGATGGGATAAACATATAGACTTAACTTCCGCAAAGGTCAGGAAACTTATACATTTTTTCATGGCAATTAGAAATATTCTCTGCGTTAAAGACATGAAACGAATTTACTTTGCCATGTGTAATTCCATATTAAATTATGCATCCTTAGGTTGGGGCGGTTGTACTAAAACAATACTTGATCCCTTAGCAAAATCTCAGAAATCACTTCTAAGAGTCATACTCAAAAAACCGTTCAGATACCCCAGCGATTCATTGTTCGAAGAGTTTCGTGTTCTTGATGTAAGGCAATTATATATTAGGAAAATCATAATACATACCCAAAAACAGCGGCTCCACTACACTTCCATAGACCATTATCATGACACCAGACATGCAAAGAGGAACCCAGTAGTTCCTCCCACCACTTATTCATCCTTAGCTCAAAGACAATTTTCGTACTTAGGCCCTAAATTGCTTAATCTTATACCCGATGCTTGGAAATCAAAAAGTGATAGCATTCTGCGTAATCTGGTAAATGATTGGCTTCTGGTCTTGGGGACAACTGAATGCGAAAAGATGTTAAACAACAGCCATTAAATTTTCTTTTTTGTTGACATTCATATATACTGGTATTAATTATATTGGTATTTCTTACCTTAATTTTAATTTTATACAATTTACGTTTAAAAACTACAAAAAAATTTTCTTTGCATTTTCTTTTCTCTACTTTCTTTTTTCTTTTTTAATCCATTATTATTTTTTTTTTCTTTCCCATTTTTTGATTTTCGAGTTGATTAATTCATCAAAATCAATACTAAAATTTCTTGAATTGGTTGAAGAGCATAAGTGCTAATAAAAAATTAAAAAAACACTTTTTTATTTTTCTTTTGGAATGTTCTTGTTATTTCTCTTCTCTATATTTTATTTTCTATTGATAAATATATAATTTACACTTATAAGTAACTTCTTGTATCTACCATCAAAACCTTAATATTATTTATCAAGTGTTATATTTAAGTTTAAGACAATATTATAGTCAACACACTATTTACATGTAAAATATCTGTTTATTTTATTATTTCTAACAAAAACATACTTAACAAATACAGATAGAATTGGCAATTTAAATAGGTAATCCCGCGAAGCTGCCACATGGCTGCTTGTCTGCAGGTTCTACCTCAATATACATCCATTACCATTTGAAATAAATAAAAAACATATTTATAAAATTTAAAATTGTAAAGAAGAAAGCAAATAGAGACAATCAAATCCTAATGAACTGGTTGGTGCAAACTACTTTACAGTTAATGAAAATAAATAAAGTTAAAAAAAAACAACATTTTATGTTTACAAAGGCATACAATATTTAACAGATTTTGTATCTATCATTCAAGAAAAAGGTAATACATTCTTAATAATTAGAAACCATGACATCATCAATCTTTCTTTTTCATCTTTGAACATTTTGACTGTTCTAAAACGGGCAAATTGCCTAGTTGGACAGCCAAAGCTCATTATAACAATGTAATATGTAATGTCTCTCAAAATAAATAAATAAATATAAAAAATATTTATTTGTGACCAGGCCCCTAGCACGGTCGATTTATGACGATTAATAGGATAACTTTCGGTATCGTCTCATCTTTCCCTAGCATGCCTGGAGATCGCCAACGAATAAGTAATAGATCACAATTACTAAGGAACGATGAGAAGTGTGACGATACACCCTGCCTACGTGCACCAAATCGTGATAAATCTACCCTGGCTACGCTGTATCAAATATGTTGAGATTCTACCCCTATGTACGATCACGGCACCGAATGCGCTGTGTCGCGCCTACCCTCGTAGCTTCAAATTTTCGTAGCTTTCTATCATGATGTACCTAGCCCATCATTTAGGGTATTTCTAGTCTAACTTTAAATCATTCGCACTTTTGCGAAGACCTCTTCTCTCAACCTATTTTTCAAACTTCTACATTTTCCTGAGCTAATCTAAACCCTATTTTTCGCAATCCCTGTGATAATTTCACACAGTAATCAAGATTTTTGAATTTTTGTTTACATTATCTCCGTATCCTGCGTTGTGTAATTTTTTGTTTTAGGATTTACACCCATACGCGTAATAAAACGCATACAAATGTAAAGAGTATAATGTATGGTTTTGTGGTAACTTCGGTTCTTTTAGAGTAAGAGTGAAAGAATTCTATATTGATTGATTTAAATATCTTCTAACGCGTTTGATAAACTAACCCTGTCTTAGATTCTGCCTATACCTGATATTCGTTTTGTTTATTTCCTCCCTAGCACAGCTTTATTTAAAATACAAATAAAAGAGAATAACAGTTAACAATTTATAACATACATTTCATGAAAAAGTATTTACTGTACCTGCGTGATATGACCTAATTCTAGGTCTCAGTTTTTCACCTGAAGTCTGCAAATCTCCACCTAGCATGAGTTTTATTTTCATGGTTAGTAAACACTAGATTGTTTGGGGAAGGGATGTGTGTAGGGATTGAAACAAGGGTAAAAAAAATAGATTTCTGCAAAGGTTGGCTCCTCCACTAACCAAATAGATTCTGGTGACCGACTTCCGAAAAGGCCTCTGTCAATGAACGGCTACACATACCTAAAGACCGGATTTTACCCTCTTCTGCGGGCTTCCTTGCTTCGATAGGAGCTTTACGTACCAGAGATAAGTACCAGGTCTTCCATCGTATCCCAGAACTATCCCAACCTCCTCACCTCCAGGTAGTTTAACTCGACTGATTCTAGAAGGGGTATTTCATTGCATCCCTTATCACGACTCTACTCGCGTTGAATGTGGTGTGCGACTGTTTTTGTCGTATCCATCTCCCACGTGATCCGACAGAATCGCACTCCTGCCACCTCTTAGACCTGCTGCGATTGCGCCAAGGGAGCGTTCCAGTTGGCTCGCATCAAATCGAAGGTCGACAAGACTACGATATGCAAATAACCTAGAGTCTTAAGCGCCGCGCCAGCGTATTCCTCGCATACGTCTCCTTCTACCTCCGCATGCCCTCCCTCTTGGCAATACCGTCACAGGGCTTAAGTTTCCCTCGGAAAAGCTGTGGACTTTTCCAAGCGACCCATAATTGCATACAATAATCCGGAAGTTTACTGCGTGGGTAAAGTTTTTGGATTTGGACTGTATGTCTTCATTCACTACCAGCGCTTTTTAATGTGGTCACTGAGTCCACGTGTTTAGGTATGGAAGGATAGGGGATACCTATCCTATTAGGTAGGTATAAATGGAAAAGTGAGTTTTTGGTTTGGCTTTATTTTTATTGAGGAAGCCCTCCTCATGAAGTAGTAGGTATTCTCCTAGATAACTAGAAGGGCACTGTTATGCACAAAGTTCTAATTTTCAATTTTGATAAATTTAATTTTTAATTTTGATCTTTCAGACCACAATTGATAAACTTGTCCCTGGATTTTTTTTATGCTTGTAGAATATTGCTTTAAAATTGCACATATTAATTTTCACATATCAACTGAAAGTTTTTGTCGCAAACTATAACTAATAAACTTGTCCCAAACACGCTGCCCCCCCAACTCGTTCTAAATAAACAAGATAAAAGAATGTCAATGTTTTGTTTATAATATACCATGTGTTTGCTGGATGTCCTACTGCCCTAGAATATGTGATTTTTCTAAAAGATCCTTAGATACTTCGATTAAGGAACAAATTATTTAAGTTCAAATATGAAAGTTAAATAGTTCTGTGTATATACTCGTCGTAGCAAATTCGAAGGCCGAAGTTATCAAACTAAGTCATGTTATGTCCGATGGGATTGACCCGACTCCTTGGATAGGTATTCATTTCATAACTCCCACGCACAGCTATTAGTAAGTATCATGCTGTTATTAAAACTTAAAACCGTTAGTCACCGACATGCTCTGTTCGCAAATTTTATAAATAAGTGTGACTGCTTGCTCTGCATTATCTCCAAGAACCTGCAAATAGTTTAATGATAAAAGACTTACCAAAGTTCTGCAAATTACCCTTTTGGTGTTTAAAAATTTTAATCGCATTCTTTAATATTAGATCTTTTTTTTATAAAAAGAATCGATACTAAAAAAAACTTTTACTTGGATATTTTCGACTATGTCTAAAACCTTCTCCTACTATTGTTGAATTATAAAAACAATTCTATTTAAAATTTCACTTGAGTATTATTATTAGATTATGTTAAAACCCTTTGATCCTCTCCCTCTTTTAGTTTAAATCATTTTAATCACTCATAATAAATCCGTTATTATTATTTATTTATCTCATTGATGTTATTTTATTTGTTTTAAAACCAAAGTTTTAATTTTTAAAATTTGACCATCTTATTAAATCACTATCGCTTTCGAGCAATTCGTTATTATTATTTATTTATTTCACTGAAGTTATTTTATTCGTTTTAAAACCAAGTTTTAATTGTTTTTAAATTTGACCATCTTATTAAATCACTATCGCTTTGGAGCAATTCGTTATTATTATTTATTTATTTCACTGATGTTATTTTATTCGTTTTAAAACCAAGTTTTAATTGTTTAATATTTTGTTAATACACTTTGTGACACTGAATTTCTATAGTGTTTAAAGACCACTCTCCAATTATCTTTAAGTCGTACGGAAACACCGAATATAAATTCAAATCATCCAAATATTATCATTATTATTATTAAATTCACTGAATTTTACACTTTGATTAAGGTTATAAAAGAATACACCGAATCGTTCACGATTCAACTCTCTCCAGACCGTCTCTGCTGCTAACTCTCACCCAACTGACGACAAGGGCCGGATTATCCCTGTTCAAACTTGTTAAACGCCTTCTTATGTTTAAAATATTTTGAAATAAATCTTCATTAATTGAATTCTGTTTATATTAGGATTTTTACGTACTTGGTTGTAATTCAATTTTAATGGCCGCACTGTCAAATATAATCGGTTTTCTCTAAAGTAAACTTCTATGTCTGATGTGTTAAACCAAACATGTACTTACGCCTTAATTTTTTGTTTTGATTAGACTAACGGTGCCCAAAGAAACTCATGTTTCCAATGTCACTTATATAAACACTCTTCAGGGCCAATAAACATTCATTTCTTTGTCTTTGATTCTGTTTAAAATAAAGTTCGTTCAACTTTAATTCCTGTGGGAACGAAAATGAAGGTCGCCCATCGTGATAAAAGTTCACGTGTCTCTTGTTTTGATTATTAGGCGTTATTGGATGTACCCATAATTTACACGATATTAAGAAAAAAACTTCGCAGGCACTCTTGAACGTGAAAATATTTCTCCCATAGCGCAGGAGTAGGTAGGCATTACGATTCATCACAGAAGTTACTAGGGAACGATGAGAAGTTACTAGGGAACGATGAGAATAACTAGGGAACGATGAGAAGTTACTAAGGAACGATGAGAAGTTACTAGGGAACGATGAGAAGTAACTAGGGAACGATGAGAAGTTACTATGGAACGATGAGAAGTTACTCAGATAATCTACTCCAAATTCTTGTCACCTTCGTTCATTTATTTTTTATCTCTGGTCTACTTCTATTTTCAGGCTTCCAATTGTAGTCTTTTACCGGGCAATTTATTAGGTACTGATAGTATCTTCCATTCAGGAACGTTGCGCTTACGCGCTACATATTATTTTCAATTAATTAATTGTGTAACAATTCAAACTAATTAAATTCGGTTTGGAACCCGCGACCTCCATAATCTCTTCTACTTACAGCTCGACCACGGAGGCCTTAACAGAACTAAAGTCATTTTAAGGAGCGTCATACCTCCAATTCTGAGCTCTCATTAGACATTATTGTTTTAAATCTCATTGTTTATAAAGACATTATTGATTTAATCACATTGTTTATAAATATGCCGAACATCCTTGGAGCGGAGCCCTCTCAGATCATCTGCGCCTCCTCCAGCAACATGTGTGGGCATGAGGTTTGGCCGGGCGACCTCGGCGACCTTCCGCCCTGCCTCCGGCAGTCCTTAAGGTCTTTGGGCATTTTGCCCCTATTATTTCCCAGGTATTTTCTTCAAGGCTTGAACTGGCTAAGGGGCGCGGAAGCCCTGTCTCGTTGAGGTTTGATCGACCACCACAAACATTCTTGCTGGTACTGCCAGACGACAAGAGAGGGAATCCTTTCAGACTGCAGAGCCATTTTTTTATATCTAAACATGTTTGTCTCTTCCCTTTCTTGCAGGTGCTTGCAGCATACGCAAGATACAATCCCCCGCGAGCGTCCTTCATTTTGTTTTTTGTCATCTTTCCATGCCCTTAGATATGTTTTACTAACACCATTGTATTAAGTTTATTATTTAAGCACTTGCATTCTGCTTACTAACACTGTATGCAGGGACGTTGGAGGTGTAGATTCGTTATAAACTAAATGTAGCTTCGTTCTTTCGAAAAAATTAGAGTCCTTGCGAGAGCCATGAAGGAGCAACCATCTGTTACTTATACCAGGGCGGGGAAGTGGTGGATAACCTCCAATGTTTATAAATACGCTGGCTTTGACGTTTGACGTCCAATATTTTCATGCGAATAATAATAATTCTCAAGAAAATACACACGCAACTTAGTTTCAATATATTTTTCAGTTTCTGCATTATAATCGGCCCATTTCAATGTTGTTGATAAACCTATTTAAATGTTGTGTACAATGTACATAATGCATCGGTACCGTCTATCACATATTGCACATTTTACATATAAACAAAACCCTAGACTTTCTAAATCTGCTCAAAGCGAGAAGCACGGAAAGGCGATTGCATTTATTTGTTGAATACCTAGAACTTATTATGCAATACGGTTTGTAGGTTTTACGTGAGTGTAACAACTATATAGGCATGTTCTAAATAAATGTACCTTACTACTTACTATTACGTATTCATCGCGCATTTCTACGATTTGTGTCAATGTTCTAAATTTGTTGAGCCCTTTCTGCAATTACAATAATAATTAATTGGCTTCATGATCCGTTTTGACGTCTCAATTAGCATCATCGTTTTAGCTGGTGACCCGACAGTGATCTCCTATCAATTAGCATCATCGTTTTAGCTGGTGACCCGACAGTGATCTCCTATCAATTAGCATCATCGTTTTAGCTGGTGACCCGACAGTGATCTCCTATCAATTAGCCCCCGAAATTATAATTATCAAAATTTATATGTATATATAGTTTTTGTGCATTATTTTTGAATGTCTAACCTAAAATCGACTTCAAAAATACTTTTAATGATGACTTGGTATGATATCAAAAGAATTTAATTTAATTTAATATACATTTGAATTTAATAGTAGGTAGTAGCTATAAGAAACATATACCATCTACCATGGGATACTCACTGACCCAAATACTTCCTTTTACGATTCTGCCAAAATATAGCATCACCACTGCCATCCTACAAATAATTCAACACTCCTCACACACCAACACTAAACCAGCCTTTAATTCCGATATACACCAGCACAAAACACGATCACAAAATCAAATACACCTATCATCATCTACTCACACGACTTAATTTGGGATTAACTCCTTACAATACGTCGCACACACGCAATACAACGCGCTACCCAATGATTTAAAACTTCCAGCATCAAACAAAAAAACATTGGCAAAGGCTCTAAAAGGGTATTTTCTCAGCAGCTTTATTAACCTGTGACGAATTTAGCTATCTTACTTTGTAATTCCTGTATATTCTCCGTATAAAATATAATTACTTACTATATCAAGTGTGCCTAGTTCATTTTAAAATTATGTACTGTTCATTAAACTCCCATTGAATTTTGTGTTCTTGTGTAAAAATAATTTTGTTTTTGTTTTCTTTAACTTTTTCTTAAATTTTTAAATTTCTTTTCTTTTCTTTTATTTGTGTAATGTTGTCCTTCCCGAAATGAGTTTTATTAAACTCATTGGGAGTAATATATTATAAATGTTACGTAATATATTATCACTAATAAATAATAAAATAATGTTTTTTTAATAAATTTCACCATATTATTACGTACTCGTGAATGTTCTAAAAATAATTTTGTTGAGCCCTTTCAGCAATAACAATAATAGTTTATTGGCTTTGTCGTCCATTTTAATGTCTCAATTAGCATCATCGTTTTACCTATTTCTTTGGCAATCAAAACCATTAATGTCTTTGGAATTTCAAAACTTTCGCCCTTTGCGACCATTTATGACAAACGATTATAAAAACTAATATCCCATGGCTATCACTTATTGAATAACAACATTTTTTAAACTAATGTCCACTGTAACCATATCAAATAAAATAAATATCTAATTAAATTAAGATAATATTAGCGAAACTCAATAGAAAATCTGGAAATAGAAAAATCAGAAAAAGATATTGGCACATCTGAGACTCGAACCCAGGACCTTGGCTTTCCTGGCCGCAACTGTACCAACTGAGCTAATGTGTCCCTATCCGATTCGGTCATTATTAACTGTATCATACCTCGACTAAGAACTACCAACATTATCACCATTTTCTTAACGCATATTTTATTGGCTGATATTTAGTAGGTGACCGGTGAAAAACCGTGAAGGTATATATAATTAAAGAATTGTCCCATTAGCCGGTTACCGATACGGGACGTAAATCTCTGCACAAGAAAAAAAGTACGAAAATATTTTCAGCGCCCCCAAAAATCTTCCGCCCCAAAAATCTTGCCCCCTGTGCAATAGCCTAGTAGGCCTAAGAGTAAAACGAACCCTGATTGTTTTGTTGATTGATACAGATACCTAGGTAGGAAGTGCATGTTATTATATCAACGTACAGGGGCACTGTCAAGTTTATGATGATATCAGCGATGACCATAGCAGGCTCCCAATGCCATAATAAGCTCTGGCATTGGAGACCTTTTTTGGTAGGAAGAAAGCATAACCTTGCCAAAGTAACGTCACGTTCATAGTTAGGCGCCCATATGGTTTGCAGTGCATTGGAAAACGAAAACATTAACAACATCACCACACACAGGCGGTAGGTAAATAGGTACGCCAATAAATATGCTAAAAATGTTATGTTTTCATTTTTCAAATTACTTTTCTGAAACGCTGTTGGTCTTGGGTTTTATACAGTTTCGTACGATTATATTCCTCACCCACCTACAAGGTCATATTAATAAAAGGCCTTCTCCATTTCAACGATGTCACTAGAGTTAAATTGCCAACAAATGTGATAACTGACGATGAAACATACAACATGATGTCCCCATGAACCCCATCTCCCATATCAGAGTGGTAGAAACTCTAGTGATAAAAGACCCATCAGTCAGAATCCGAAGATTTCTAAAAATTATAGTATTAACGGTGTTTAGTGGCTGATCTGAAGATGTGAATAGCCACACATTTCCCATCTCATCTTTCCCATATATTCCTTCAACCTCACAACATATATTTTATATAGTGCGTGCTATTGATAGCCCAGTCCTCTTGGAAAACTGTGACTTATATGTGCCTGAAACCTTCGGCTGTATTCGCCACGACTTGTTCAAAATACCACACGCAGATCAGAAGAGCTATTCTCTAAGAGGTCGTTCTCCCGCGAGATGTCCTGTCAGATTTGTGTGATTTTCTACAGCTGTTAAATGAATAAATAATCATGCATATAATTCGTATTTAAAACGACCCAAACTAAAATATGTGGCAGCTCACAGCTGAAATTTTGACATCGGCCGATAGAAAAAGCAAATAACAGCCGTAGAAAATCACACAAATCTGATAGGACATCTCGCGAGAGAACGATCTCTTATCACAAATTTTAGGGAATAGCCTTTCAGATGCAGTAACACAGCATAGCATGAAAAGAGAAATGGTACTATTTATTGATTCTTAGATGACCTTCATTATTTTTTTTGTATACTTGCCGACTTATCTTCCCAAAAATTAAGAATGTTAAAATAAGACATATTGTAGGTATGTTTTTAGATTTTCACGACCTTCCAGCATTGTGAAGAAGGAGGTAGCGAAACACGGTATAACACCCCAAAAATAAATAACAAAAAAAAGACATATTGTACTCTAAATCGACAATTAAAATCATACACCAAATTGTGAATACCATCATTTCACTGGCTCTAGACCGGTGACTCCCAACCTTTTTCTGACCCAGGACCACAAGGTACAATAGTGATAAACTGAATGTTGTCACGATTAAATTTACCGCAAAGGAGGGGGTGGAGTGGGATATGGTCGGTATCGGGTTTTTTCTTTTCAGACTTTCTTGACCAGGGACCACCCGCGGGCTGAGCTCGCTTATTAACCGGCGCGCGTTATTGAAAGTTTGAAATCTTTCGCGGACCATATTCTAGCTCTTGCGGACCACCGGTTGGGAAAGGTTAAAGAATTAAAGAATAATTAAAGGTATAATTAAAGAATTAAAGAATTTTCCCATTAGCCATTGTCCCATTTTCCAACCACTGGTTGGGAAACCCTGTTCTAGACAGTTAGTAACAGCAATTTAACTGAAATTTAATATTGAAGCTCAACACCGTTTAAATTTTGCTTTCATCCCCCTTTCGATGATACTCGATTTAATTAACGTGTATTCTCTACTAGCGAAACAGATCGCCTAGGCATTATTTATATTTTATCATTTAGAACAGGCATGCCCAATCTGGGGCCCAAAATGAAGTTTTGAAGCTTTATATGTCTTGGATTTTGGTATTCATACAAAAAACAAAAAAAAACGTCCTCAAAAATGTATCACATTTAAATAATATTTTGTGAAATTAGAACTTTCATGTTATTATACCTAGGAC
Organism: Glyphotaelius pellucidus; assembly: GCA_936435175.1. NCBI lineage: Eukaryota > Metazoa > Arthropoda > Insecta > Trichoptera > Limnephilidae > Glyphotaelius > Glyphotaelius pellucidus. Next base: position 18,838,303 of record OW386548.1, read on the forward strand.
TTTTGAAGAGGGTTTTGAATTATTGCTTGAAAGTGCCGGACCGCGTGGAATTTATTTTCGCAATCAAACCAGTATATTTTTTCCGCTCATTTCCCGGAAGATCGAATGCAATCGACCTGATTTTAATAAGTGAGGGGTGAGTGCAAAGGACACACGTAGGCGCTTGTATAGTCAGTTTATGCCTTCCAGCATTGTGAAGGGCATGGTTTCACAAAAATATTTTGAACACTGAATTTGGACATTTACCTGAATTCATTTTTTTTACAAAGGCTCCACACAGGAGGCCCTGAGGAAAATAATTTCCCTCAGGACTTGTCTTATCTTAGGGATGCTGTGTTGTGGGTTTTTTTAAGGAAAGGAAGGAGAAGAGAGTTCTGGGAAGGAAAAAGGTTTGAGGAGTGGGTAGGAATCTGGAGTTCAGTGTGTCCAGGTCATCCGCCGCCAAGATCTAGACGTCACCTCATGAACCCGGACACCCCTGCCAAATCACCAAACTTAGCGAACTTCTTGGGGTGACCTATGGATAAATGGCTCTCGATGCAGCGGTACCCATTCCCGCCTTCCAAATTGGACGGATCTAACGATTTGGGTTGGGCACCCCTGATTTAGAACAAAGCACGAAAAGCTTTATTTATAACTTGTAATTCCATCAAGCGAAGACCACGCGGTAATCGCTGATTAATACCTTATTTATTCTAACTTATATGGCACTTTCCGGTACGTACATACATTATTGATATACCATTAAAGGTTGGTGAAAACTATGATTGATGTTTTTATACAATTAGTGTCTGAACCAAATCTACAGGCATTTCGATAATGTCTATTGTATTGAATTGCATTATACATTTTACTGCTTTTAATTAATATTGTCATATCATTTCTTGAGAACTTTACTGTACTTGGTCACGTCTCACTTGAGTAGAATTCAATTAGAAATGAATTCATAACTGCATGGTTGGCTGGCATATTGCAAATAAGAATTGCAAACAATGCAACTAACATAAATATTGTGCAGAGATTACCTTGAATGACTTATTTCGATGGAGATTAAGTGAAAATATGAAACAATTGAATTTTAGCGAAATTTTAATTTTAACCAAATTTTAATAGGAAGGTAATTTTAGTGGTTAATTCACCCTTTTCATTACGAGTTCCGTTAGCAACTGATTGTAACTAAATGTATATGGCACTTCGAATTTCATGTAAAAAACACAATAATCGATGCTAAAAGTTGAAAAAATTATCTACAGTCCCAACTGCTCCCAACCTTCGGGAGCCTTTCGCATCCCAATTTGGGGTGTGTCGTGGAGACTTTCGCATCACAATTTGGGGTATGTTGGGGAGACTTTTGCATCCCAATTTGGGGTATATTGTGAGGCTGAAAGTAGTAGAAAGTACTAGAGGAAAAGAAGGAGACTGGGAAGAGGAATGGCTATTCAGATCTAGTCACTAATCACGGCTAAAACCATTTCATGAAATGTTTCAAATCTAAATGGTGTTTTTCACTAGGGCGATACTGAAAGAATCTTCCTCTCTGGAATGTGCCGCAAATACACAATATATTATTTTGAATGAATCAATTGTGAAATAACAACAAATTAACCAAATAAAATTTACTTGCGCACGCTGGGATTTGAAACCGCCCGCAACCTCCCGATTCGTAGCCAAGGATCGTAACCACTCTAACGCAGAGGCCGTTATTTTTTTATCAAATTGACTTATTTTGTTGAATTAAAAGTATGTGTTTTCAGATTTTTTTATTAAATGAAAGGCAAAACATCAAAACAACACTATATTTCTTGATGTCAAAAACAGTACAAATGCAGAAACGAAACAGCTCTACTCCAAAACTACAAAATCTTAAATCTGACATTGTTCTTCGGGACCATCGAGATGTCTAGCAAAAATGCTGTGCAGATTTTGCTGATGCTGCAAGAGTCGCAACTGTCCAAGGCCATTGAGACTATGGTATCCCCGTTTGATTTAAGTGTTAAATGGAATAAGATGGGAATAAGTTAAGATGGGGAAAACGAAGATATTTAGGATGGTGAAAACGATATCTTGTCGCTTTTGAAAGGAGCTTTGTTATCATTAAAATCTAAATTTATTGATGCCATGTTGATACGATGTTTCGAGTAATATCCCTTATACTCTGCAAAAACTGTACTATGCAAAATCTGAACTATGCAAAAACTGTATCAAAATACAATCAGCTCTGTCATGATGCGGTAGGTTTAAGAATTGATCAATCAGCCCTATCATGGTGCGGTAAGTTTTAGAACTGATCAATGAGCCCTATCATGGTGCGGTAGGTTTAAGAATTGGTCAATCAGCCTTATCATGATGCGGTAGGTTTAAGAATTGATCAATCAGCCCTATCATGGTGCGGTAAGTTTTAGAACTGATCAATCAGCCCTACCATGGTGCGGTATGTTTTAGAACTGATCAATCAGCCCTATCATGTTGCGGTAGGTTTTAGAATTGAATTTCCCTACAATATCGGAAAAATGTTAGATTTGTGTCACTAAATATGTTATTGTCCTTATTGATAGTGAAATTTTTCAGATCTAGAGTTATTCTTCTAATTATTTGTAATGAATGCATTTCCTGTGCAAGTTGTCTATTTGATACAATTTTTTTTACATTACAAATAAATAAATAAATTACAATAAAGCAGGAGCTTTGTTGTTATTGTCTGAACGTAATGAGTTTCTTGTTAACAATTACAAGAGTCTGAAAGAAATAGTTGCACAAAACACCAGGAATTCTATCAGAAACACTTTGATCTACTTCAGAATTTATCTTGATGTAAGCAATAAGTGCAATAGATACATATTATATAACACAGTGACGTAGTAACTAAGTCCACCATTAGTTTCAAGCAGTTAACAGCAGCAGGAAGAAAAAGTTGGATTAGTTCGGATATGAAATATTTTTCGAAATTTATTAAAGCAAACCAAGCAAAAACCGATTGAACCAATGCATTCATCCAAAAACGTTGTAGAAATAATTAACAATATTTCTAAAAAGCTGAACATCTGTGTTTATTACCCTATTGAAAACTTTCAAACGGTGGTGTCACATTGAAATTTGGGCTGCACTTCCTGTCTGGAAGTTCTTGATGTAAGCGACTCTCTTTTAACCATGAGATTTGAAATTTCAATTTAACACAAAAAATTTAAATTATTTAAAAAGAGATAAAATTCAGTGCTTAAATATCAGGAGCAGATATTAAAATGTCGTGGTGCACACCCAAGGGCGTGTATGAGGGGTAGTTTATAGGGTAAAACTCCCAACCCCCCACCCCCCATTATTGCGTAGGAAAAATGAGAACAACAATAGTATTTTCACCATCTCGTTTATCAATGCGACGCTTGGCGACCCCGCCCCCCCCGGTTGACCCCCTCTCCATGTGAATGCTATAGCTACGCCCTTGTGCATATTCATGTTTTACAAGTCCCCTTTTGTTCCTTGCCTAGTGCTACCTACGACACTGCATGTCTACCTACGTCATTAGATAAATAAGAAATGTTTGCAAATGAACGTTAAATGTTGCAAACAATTAAAACGGATGCAATTATTATCTGGCAAAGAAAAACAGAGCGAATATTTTCCGCATTTACTTGCAGAAATAAAGAAAGCCATAAGTAAATTGATTTTACCACGAACAAAACGCAAATTGTTTGATTTAATAATAGTGAAGTAATCATTTGGAGAAATGTACGTTTTTGCCTTTATTATTTTGCAAAATCTCACGACAAGTGTATTTTTTATTTTTATTATATTTATTTATACTATTTTCTGTTCTGTAGTCTGAGTTTTTTTCTGTAATAATATGTTAACATTATATTATTTCAGTTTTAGAAAGTAATTAGGCTGAATGTAAACTCCTTTCATTTACTGAAAAATAAGCATCAAAACATTAAAAGAGTTCTGGTTGGACTGGGTGTGTTGAGTCTTAGGCCCAGCTGTTTCGCAGAAATGCTTTTGAAAGGTCCTCGTAAAACTCTGATTCTATGTGCTTTCAGCTTTCTATCAAATTGTACGAGGGTTTTCCAAGAATTAAAGACCGTTCCTCGTTTTTGGCGGCACGAACATTATTTCTCAAAATATGGTAGTTCAGACTTTTCCCTGATAAACGAGCGGTGAACCGGCTCGGTAGCTGCTTCAGTGCGATTTTTGTGTCCGTTTGAGATGAACATTCCGCCGTCGAATCCCGCCGCCTGTGAGGTGTGCTCAATTATTCTCTTTCTTAACTTGTAGGGAATACGGCCTATTGAAGTTCGTAAGCTTGGAATTTTGATCCCAGACATCAGTAAGTCATCGAAACAAACAATTTTGAGGGAAAAATGGCATATGCAAAGTGCCTGCTCGTTGGGTTCCCAAAATGCTGAAGAGCAAAATCGTGTGGAAAGCGCTCGGTTCTCTTCGAAATGTTTTTCCAACCAAGGCGAGGCTTTTTTGGGTTAAAACATGGGTTCACCACCTAACCCCGGATTCAAAAGGGCAATTAATGACGTGATCTGCATCTTTTCCTTCGTTTGGCAACGTTTGGCCGGAAAACCTTTGGAGGCTGACTTGGACGTGGAAGGATAGGTGAAAGCATTTTTGGCGGCAGAGTTCTATGATGAGGAAATCAAGGACCTAGTGCCACGGCTAACCAAGTGCGTCGATCGTAACGGGGACCATGTCGGAAAATAGTGGGGATATGTACGTAATATGTCATGATTTTTTTGAAAATATAAATTTTTCCCCTGATTTTTTAAATTAGAATGGTCTTTAGTTCTTGGACAACCATCTTAATAACATTTAACAATTTTTTACCTATCAAATCCAATGTAAATATAAAAACTTATTTTGTAGCATTAAAAAAAATATTTTTTTCTACAAATGACACAGTATATAAAGTTGAAAGTGCGTTTATCTAGCTTACTTTCGCGAGCCATTAAAAGTGGTAGTAACGTTCAATCGCTCCAACGCGGGGCGAACCTGAATCTTTATTAATATTTTTCTTCCAGCTTGTTTATTCATTGAATCTTAGAAATTGCAACCTGAAACCGACAAAAGGCACAATTATGAATAAGATATTTCATTATTTTTCGTTATTTTTTTCTGGAGGTTATGTTTTGCACTACTATGTTTTATATTTCATTTTGATTATTATTATTTCACTACAAGCATCTCCGCCTTGTAACAACTAAACCTTGATTACGCATGCTGTGAACATTTCCAATGGCAATTTTATTACTGTAATAATTGTTAACACTCAGTAAATGTTTCAAACAATAAATGAATTATAATAGAAAATGGCAAATGCTATAGTTTTCACTGTTTTAACATTAGATTGCATGCAGCTAACACCACACAAATTTCGGTACAACTTTCGACAGCAATGATATGAATATTATGATAATAGATAATGCAAAAAATTTATAGATTGACTTTTACATAAAATGTGGTTTAAGGTAAAACATCAAAATATTCTGATTCGATTAATAAATTTGCCGGTGTTAAACGAAACAAGCCTCTCTGAAAATCATTTAGAATAAAATTTTTACATACTAATTTTTTGTTTTCTCAAAAAATGTTTACGATGTGATTCCTGAGATCTCGCTCCGCCTAGACTGGAACCGCTCCTGATGAAAAGAAATTAAATACTCGCGGAAAGTGAAAATTGCAATAAAGCGCACTACAGCAATTATTGATATTGCTATAATAAAGTATTATTCTTCGCGTTTCCGGACAAACAATATGAAAATTAATTCATAAGCTAAAGCAATTATGACTGCAACAGTCACACATGCATAGTTGTTTCACAAAACGTGCACATTGATTCTGCCATTTCGGCAAATACAACATAAATACATCTTCTATCAATGGTTGGATTACACGCGCTGTGAATCCCTAATGAGGATCCTTCCTATTGTATTGTGAAATAAGCCGATGGCCATACGAGTACAGAACAGATACAAAACACAACTAAACTTTCTTCGTTGCGTCGTTTGGTATTCACTTTCGGTCACGCCGAAATCAAACCCAAACCCACGCGATGCGTTGCGCAATACGTAATTTGGTGATTTCACCAGACAATTAGAATTCCTTTCAATCTTTTACTTCCTCCTGGTCAAATATTCGTCTGCATGTTTTGATTAGTTTATTTCACTTTTTTAATTAATTTTTTAAGCTTAAATCTAATTATAATTGTGATGAAAATAAATATAAAAAACTATTAAATGAGTACAAAACTGTATGATATATTATGGAACGACTTATATTATGTACTGCCTCCTGTTGTAATAATGTAATTTCTCTTAGTTATTGTAAGATTATTTACTGTGTATTTTATGGATACCTACATAATATAATAGTATAATGAGGAAATCTATAATTGGTTTTTCAGATAGGTAAATTAAACATGTATAAATTAATTAAGTTGTTAACTGTTGATTTCCCTAAAATAAAATAAATAAATAAATAAAATTGGAATAATTCCTTGTTTTCACATTAAATTTAACCTTCCAGGTTTAACCGTCAGGTGCAATGCAAATCCTAACACGATTGGGCGCAATTCATCTATGGGATTAAATCACAAAAAAGCAGATCAAAATCGAGCTTCGCTCAATTTAATTGTTTTTGGGTTCCGAAAGTCATATAAAAGAAATATAAAAGCATAAAGTTACCTTTATAAAAATCATATAACATAAATAAACTCACCAAAGGTACTTATAAAAAAGTTTCATGGCTTTGTGTGGTAATATATATATTTTTAAATAGGTAGGTAACATAACATAAAACCATAAAATAATATTGTGACTGGTCAAGAACAAAAAAAACAGATATTTTACAATGGAATGCAGTTTTGACACATTTACTTACACAATCGGGCGCAATTCATCTAAAATATTATTGCATACCTAGCAGCGACCCACAATGCGCACGAGACGAACGGAAACTGGCCCTCTGTGAGTGGTGGGGAAGGAGAAAAAGTCAGGAGGTCACGCCCCTAGATCGGCGATATTTACCCTTTGGCACAAAAATAACAGATCACTTCATCTCACAGATTAGTTGCGCCTGACGGAAGGTTAAAATATGTACTGAGTGAAAGCGCCCACATTTATTTGAAAGGGAAAACAAACAATTTTTATTAATAATTCAAAGCTTAAATTATTGTTTTGTGAAAATGATGTATTTTAAAAATGTGTTAATTTATAAGAAATAAAAGGAGAGGAAGAAAATATCTGAAATTTGCATTATATTCCGAAACGAGAAAGGTGTCCGTGCGCTATTATAAAAGTAAGAATTTACGTAGAAAATGCAACGACGGCCGGCGTGGTCGAGCGGTAAGGCTCTTGACTCCCAATCCGAAGGTCACGGGATCGAATCCCGGCGTAGCAAATAAATTTTATTTGATTAATTGTGTTATTTCACATTTAATTCATTAAAAATAATATATAGTGTATTTGCGGCACGTTCCAGAGTGAAAGACTCTCAGTATCGCCCTGGTGTAAGACCACCATTCAGAATTGAAACGTTGCTGGAAATGGCGTTAGCCGTGTTTGGTGACCAGATCTGAATAGCCAGGTACTTCCCCACCTTCCTCTTCCCCATCTCCTACCCCTCACTACCTTCAGCCTCGCAACATACCCCAATTGGGAAAGCCAAAGTCTCACTGGCTCCAGACGGTGCGGTTTTCATATAAAAAATAAAATAAAAATTATATTACAAGCGTCTTATTTTGCAATTCGAGCGACAAGAACACCAACCCACAGTTTCATGTAACATTCATTTGAAAGAGTTTGAACAATTTCTGATTTTCTTCAATAGCAACGATTTCAGTCATCCAAACCTTCCCCCGGGTTCCCTTCGGGGAAACTCAATCGAAAATCTGAAAACAGAAAAATCAGAAAAAGAAAAGTCAAATCTAGGACTCGAACCCAGGATCTACGCCTTGCAGGGGCGGAGCTCTACCATCTGAGCAATGTGTCCGTATCCGATTCGCTCATATTTAACTGGATCACACTTCGACAGAACTACCATTTTAATTAAAATACTCATTAAGTTAAAAATAAAAATAAATTTGTTTTAGTTTGATTGAAGATTTTAAACTGTCTAGTCTAGGGAACAGAGAGAACATTCATACATGTACATTCAGATTTATGTAGGCAGATATGTAAATTGTATGAGTGTATACCTACAGTTAAGTGGGGTACAACGGGCAATGGGTACATATTATTGCAATACAAAGTGTACTGTTGATTGCATAATATATTTTAACTTGGAACCAATCCACAAAACCTAACAATATACGTATTTATTATATGGTCATGACGTAATGCCTGCAGACTGATTTCTTTTTATTTCGGGGCAAAATTTGCAAAGTGCACGTTTTGGATACGACGCACTAATGCGTAACTAGAATTGTCAATTATTGGCGGCAAACTTTTACTTTTTTTCTTTCCATGCTTATTCAAATTTAGAACAACTTTGGCATTTCATTAAAATGTTACCAAATAAAACACGAATTTAGCAACGCATATATAATGGATAATAAATTATATACATTTATGTTTAGCCACCAGAGATTTTTCTTCTTCTTTCGTATCGTGATTTACGTTTGGGTTATTATGCTGCCTTGCGCTACCCCCTTTTTTGGTCGACGTTTCGCACGGCATTACAGTACCCATCATCAGGGCAAGGACCGGATCTAAGGGGGGGAGCGGCAAACCGGGGCGCCAAAATCATAATTTATTTGATTGAAAAATAAAACTTGATTTACAAACCGCCTGGCATTCAGCGCACGTTGCTCTGTGGATTATTCATTTGATTTTAAAACGCTCAGTTGGTTTATGAATCCTAAGTTGATTTATGAACGTATCCTAAGTCGATTTTGAACGCGTGCATAATGTACGTCATAGGATCTCATCGTGGGCGATAACGCTCCCATGGGCGTTTTAGACTTTCAGGGGGGGCAGTAGAAGACCCATAGAATATTACGGGGCATTGAAATGGCACAGTGAGGGCGTGGGCAGGTAAAATAAATATGTCTAAAAAATACAACAAAACACGCTAATCGCGTACTGATAAAGCAAAGTAAACTATAATTTTGGTTATTTTTTGTTAAACAAAATTAAAGTAAGAAATACGTAATTCGTTTAAATGGATTTAAAAAAGATACTTCTTTAAAAAATATTAGAAATAATAATATAAATAATGTTATAATATTGATAATAAGTAGTGTGTAGACATTATAACATTCATTGTTGTAACTTTTAAAATAATACATTTGTTCCTATATTTTGAATTAATTATTCACCTCCGTGAAAAGCTGCAATTGCGTACATGGGAAATGCTATTTTTTATTTATTAAGAAGTTCTTTTATAATTTTTGAAGACAAAAATTGTATAATTTTTATTCTAAATGAACTCAAGAATCCCTGGTTGTCTGCGCCGGGTTACCTAAACCCAGTACGACCTATTACCTACACCCAGTATAATAAGTCATATCACCGTCAAACAAATCAATTTACTCGTGATACTGAATTACATAAATAAATTAATGTTCATAAGTAAGATATTTATTTTGTTACACATTAAAAAATATATGTTTTCGGATTTTTCTTCATTTATTTCCTAATGTATCTAAATGTTTTCTGATATAAAAATATATACTTAGATATTTATATTATTCTTAGGGGGTAGCTTATTCATGCGATAAAGAGTATTAATAAATTAACAAATAAATACTCGCAACAGGTAAAAAAAACTCGCCTAACTTATCCTGTACACAGCCAAGGGCGGATCCACCGTTGTGGGCATACCCACATTAGACTATATATAGACTTGTAATGTCACACTTTCACGGTCTGTTGAGATCGGTAGGCTAAAAAGTGGTCCAGATGTACCTACCGCCTATTCATTCACAATAGTGAATCAACTGTTATAAATGAATATCGACTCTGGATGACCAAATGGAAAAGAAAATATGAAAACAATTCGGCCATACCAGACTCGGTAGCTCATCTCATTGAAGCATGCGACCAAGATTTGTACCCTAACATAAAAATTTTCTTACTAATACTGGCAACTCTCCCGGTCAGCGTAGCTACCGCAGAGCGATCGTTTTCTAATCTTCGCAGAATAAAATCTTGGTTGCGTGCCTCAATGGTACAGGAAAGATTAACCGGGCCAGCTCTCCTAAATATACACAAAGATGTGAACCTGGATACCGATGAAATTATCAACGTTTTCGCGAAAAAGAAACGTAAGCTTGAATTTGTTATTTAAGTAAGCACCTAAATTAAGGTATTTAATGTAAAATGTTTCCTATCGTTTAATTTAATTTCATATCCTTTGAAGATGTAAAAAAATTATCAAAATCGGTTAGTAGTTGTAATGGTATTGGTAGCCTAATTAAGTCTCGCCTGGTGCATCTCACTTGCTGGTCGCACTTACGACTCCTGAGACAGCGTCAAGATACATATTTACCCAGTCTAGTGTCCCTATATTGGCTACTAGAAAAGAAAAAATAATAATTTATTGATTGAAATTGGTTTTTAATTTAATCGAAACTGTTTGACCATTTAATTGGACGAAATCGGGTCTGACTTCTTCCAATGATTATTTCCATTCCTATGGTCAAAGTCCTGATGCGCGGAAAATAGGAAATAATTAAATTCAAAAGTGGTTCATGAGTCATGATTGTTCATAAGCGAGTTCGTACCACAACTCGCACTTGGCCGATTTTCGGGTGGCTGTGCTGTGAACACAACCTTTTTTGAGGGCTGGATCCGCGCCTGTACACAGCCACTATAGTACCGAATAGTAAACCCAGACTTTTTAAATAAATAAATCGTGTTTAATAAATCGAATATGTAAGTTATCATAAATAATATTGAAAGAGGATCGTAAAAAATCCCCTAGAGAAATAACGTCAAGTCTGCTGTGAACTGTGAAAAATATTTTACTGCTAATTCAAATCACTCACCTCCTTTAAACTTAAATACGATAACCATTTTACTATGGATGTTTTTATTTCAATCCCATAAAAACTCTGTTGCAATGCAAATCCGTTAAATCAAGGTCAATATTAGAGCGAGATTAATTAATAAAAATTCTTACAGCTTTCGTAAGAAATCCTTCGATTAAACACGTCCTTCTCATTGGAAATGCCTTTTTATTATTATGACCTTAACCGGTTTCGCGAACTCTCACAAAAACACATCAGACCGAAGGGTTTTTGCTGCGGGTTAACCGCGCCTAACAGGGGCGAACTAATAGGAAAAGGTAATTTCTCAAATTAGATGATGCGAATTACAGTTGCTTCGATGATAGCCAATCCCCGATAGGCGATGGAACTAGAAGAGGAAAAATAACTTATTACCCTAACATGCTGTTTACAACTTTCAGACAAAAGGCAGAACTCTCTATCATCATTTTTACTCAAGCATGACTATTGAATTTCTTCGCGACATGGCGATCAAATCATTGAACCTGAATTACACAACAAACAATTATTATTATTTGAGATCTAGTTCAGTTCCTCTGCCCAGAATTTTATTGTTACGTGGTAAGTAGGTACCGAAATATAGTTGGGTTAGGTTAGGTATGTCTAGTTAGTCTAACAGGTAAACTTAGTATGTCTTTAAAACATAAGTTAGTTCGGTTACAAGAAAGGGCTTAAGGCGGCGCTTCTCGGCTGAAAAAGAAGAAGATGGAGAGATATGTAATTACGAATGTTGGACAGAGCGCGCTAATATTTTAAGTGATAAAATTGCAGCGAAAATTGCGGAAAAGCTTAATAAAACATGACTCTTTAAAATAGAGCAAAAATCTCATGGAACGTATCTTAAGTATCATTTAAAGAATCATTGTGAATTTTTTCACAAATACAACTTGTAAAATAATAGAAATAGATTTGTTTTAAATAATTCTCGGAGCATACTTTGCGATTTTTTTCTATCGAGGGAATTTCATATAATTTGCGTTTCGGCGTGGAACATATGTAGATATTATCTTCAAAAATAACATATATTTTTTTAAGAGCTTAAAAACTTCAAATGTTTAAGGGAGATATGTAAGAAATCGGTCGAATTCGGATAGCGGCGGCTTAAATATAGCATTCATATGGGGGGTTTCGACCCTAAGAAGGGAGGTTAGATCCTGGGGGACAATGAATAAAGGAAAGTGGTTTGGAAAATGAATTAGAAAATTTTTTGGACCTCTCATTACCTCAACCCATTATTATTTACATCGCATTGATAAAAGAGATGGTGCAAATTTTTTTTATTTTTTTTTATTTTTTTTTTTTATTTAGAATACATACATATAACAGATTTAAGGGTAAACAATATGGTTCTTAAAACTAATTACAATATATTAATTTCTTGTTAACAAGCTACCCAACTCAATAGAGAAAGAATTTCTCGTGTTTGAATTTTGGAGTAGTGCCATTGGAAAAAAAAAATAGGTACATAAATTATGTTATTTTAAGTAATTAAATTACAAAGAAAAAAAAAAGTAAACCTTTATACATGATAACCGGTCTATATAATGAACAAGAATAGAATAGGAGTTAAAATTTGACATACAATATAGATAAAACAGGTATAGATATGTAGCAGAAATAAAAGTATTATTTTTGCATTTGATATTATTGTTGTTTCGTGCAGGAATGTAATCCACGATTACTATTCTCCTTTTTTACTTAGGCGGATGGGGAGGATAGAACCCCTTAAACCCTCTCCCCCTTTAAGAACCCTTGGTTACAAGTATTGTTTATTACACACATGGTTTTCTCTCCATTAACGTCTACATATTGTATAATCTTAGTCTGATTACAAAGTTGTGATTATGAAGATTGTAAAGTTAATTTATATTGTAAAGTTATTTTTTTTAAATACCACCGAGTGATTTAGGGTTCTTCAGAAAATGTTAACCCCACAAATACCAAAATATAAAAAGCTATAATTTTGACCTAAAAATCAGATATGTAATTTTATTTAATTATATGTTTCTCGGAACATACACAGAGTAACTTTTTTAGTGTAACTTATAAACCACTGTAAACAAACACTGAATATGTACTTTTTTAGTTATAAATCATGCAAATTTCGTTCAATAAAGAAATATATTATTATTTTTATTTTATTAGGATTAACATGAGCAAGTTAAAAATAAACATTGTAAAGAGCGTAAATGTTAATAATCCACTTAAGAGGGTATTCTAGTCTAGAAAAACAAAAACAAAAAACAAAATTTTCTTCAATTTTCCAAAGTTTATATATTCAAAAATATCTCCTTTAAAAGGATTTTTCAAAATTCGCATTATTTTAAGTTCAAACCATTTTTATTTCGTGGTTTAGGCAGAATCTAACCAAAATCTAAATAGAACAAAATTTTAAACACTTTTTTCGAGACGGTTGACACGATATCTCAAGTTCTACTAAACCAATTTACTTGAAATTTTGTGTGAGCCTTTTCTATGCATTACTTTATTGCATGAATTAGAACTATAACAAAATTTCAATTTTTACTATTCTAAAAAAATTCGGAAAGTCAAAAAAACTGGAAAATATAAAATAAAATAAAAAATTAAGAAAAAAATCATTTTGATAGGTATAAATTTAAAATACAAATTACTTATTTATGACGGAAGAAAAATTTGTCGTTTATACATTAAAATTACTACCCAAAAAGTGCTTTTTTAATTATTTATAATTTTTTTTATTTTATTCTTCATTGTATTTGTAAAATAAACATAGTAAAATTATTTTTTCAATGTTTTTCTTTAATCACAAATAATTGCCCAAGTTGCCTCTAAAATTATGAAACACTAAAATCTTAAATGGCCTATATATTATTAATTAAAGCAAAAATAAATAAAATAGCTCACATCCGTACTAGATATTTAATATAAATTTTGATTACAAAAATAATTTTTCAGTTTGGATGTGTATTTTGATCTCAAATCCAAATTTAAGATTTGTATGAAGCTGGCCGAACGGGCCGCGCATACGTTCCTCTTAAAAAGGTTCACAGATTGCACAGTTTAAGATTTGTTCTTCTCTGTGTAGGGATATTAAGATACTCTAAGATATTAGAAATAACAATTTATAAACAAAAATATAAAGAGAGATAAGAAAAATAATAAAAATAAAACACAAAACTTCTGTAACAAGGGTAGAAGAAAGTGATTGAGAACCGATTGTAAAATTCTAAATACCATCAAAAGTGTGCAAGAACATTCAAATCATTGTAAAATATTACGAAAGAAGTTTCTGAAAGTAGAGCAGGCCGCGCACACGTACGATCGTTTGTTTTGATTATTTAATTGGCTAAATCTCATAAATTGCTTAAATTTGCCAAATAAAGTCACCGCAAAAGTGCGTTAACAATAATTCAATAGACGTCCATTAAGAGATCGGTCGCACAGTACGTCGCTGATACGATTCCAATCATTCGTACAATGTCAAATTAAAATGAAGCTGTACTCAAAGCACTTTCTTTCATCATGGCGGAGTCATTCAACCGAAACCCTTTCAGTCAGAGGTAATGGTAGTTTTTTATGTGCGAAATTGTGATCGTGTCGCCTTATGCAACTTGTCCAGTTTCTCATACATTTCTTCATGGCAAATTATCACCGAGTAAAACTGTCGGGAAACTATACAAGCTGACTTATTGCGTTCCAGCTCTTTGGCCCGCAGACGTGTTCAGTGTTTCTTAGTCAATAACTCTCCGTATCGTGTTCATAATAATGCAGGCACCAGGAAGTGAACCATGAGAGCGTTTTACTTATTGTGTGTTCTGGTGTGTGTCGGCAAGTTGTGCGTGGCCCAAGACTTAGTGAACCCCGAGGACAGTGATGAAGTGAGTGAGGAACAGGAGCAGGTGGACGCTCCTGCCGAAGGTGAATTCGACGGCGATGGGGTGGTTAGGCACAAGAGGAACTTTGGCGAGGTGGTATTCCGGGGGCTGGCTGATGTATTAGGATACCAGGTGTTGAGAAGATCCGGCGGTTTGGTGCAGCTCACTGCTGCGCCCCCTGCCGCCCCTGCCGCTCCACCAGCTGCACCGGCGCCCCCGGCGCCTCCACCGCCACCCCCGCCGCCTCCACCCCCGCCCCCACAGCTCTTCCCGGCTTACCCTCCGCCGATACTGGGCAGAAAGCCACGTCCACCTCCACCCCCGCCACCGCCACCGCCACCACCACCCCCGGCACCACCCGCACCCCCTGGACCACCCCCACCAACGTTACCGAGACAAACCGTCGTCACCAATTTTTCGTTGAATTTTAATTGGAACAAGAATTTACCAGTTCCAGCAGCCCCTGGTCCACCCGCTGCAGCGCCACCCCCACCACCACCTCCTCCACCTCCTCCCCCACCGCCTCCACCACCACCCCCAAAGAGAGGCTGTGGAGGATGTGCTCCACGTCCTCCACCTCCCCCGCCTCCACCGCCGCCACCTCCCCCACCGCCACCGCCACCACCTCCCCCACCACCCCCAAAACTACCACCCAGTGGTTCCGGAAAAAATCCTTTACCGGGAAGCCTTGGTATTGTCAAACCGCAAATATACATCGATGCTTTTTACGACCACGGGGGTGGTGTGACGCAGAGACTGTCAGCTGCTGACGCCGATCATTACTTCCGCGGGGGTCAAGCTCCCAGGGACTACGATTACGAGAGGGAGAGAGCAAACTACGCTAGTCAAACTAGGAGACCGGATTACGACGATGAGGAATATGAAGATGATAGGGGAACCGTTCAACCACAACAACAATACGCAGATGATAGAGGACAACCACCACAACAATATGCAGATGACAGAGGTACAGGACAACCGCCACAACAATATGCGGATGAGAGAGGTGCGAGGCAACAACCACCGCCGCAATATGACGATGATAGAGGCACGAGGCAACCCGATTACCCTAGTTATGATGGAGAAGAAACCATGATTCGTCAGAACCAGGCTGATTCACAGCCAGACAGAAGTAAGGAAATCGCACTAAATGCTCAGTTTGGTGAAGCTATCAACGCCTTTTGGAAAAACTCGCGGGAATCGAGGAAACCCACGCAGTTCACCAGTGTCGTGTCTCACCCTAAGTCAAACGCGGGATACCAACGCGGAAGGTCTGCCAACGTTCAAGCCAGCCCCAGACCTGATGCTGACTACAACGCATACGGAGTTGCAAAACCAGAGTATCTCAAACAATACAATCAGAGAACGCAAAAAGAACAGTTATCCCAAAGCCTATCTCTGAATCACCATCAACCACCATCCGGAAAATCCCAAGACAAAGCTTCGGAAAAATTCTTCTTCAGTAAACGTAGAAATGACGGGCGGAAAGCTTCAGCAGAAAGGACTACTTCAACAGAAGACCCCAACAAAAGTCTCGTTCCTAGAATATTACCACCGACAGAAAACAATCCAGGACATATTGATACCGTCACGGTGAATGTTCCCCCGATATACAGAGTAGCGAAACCTAATAGGATTCACCAACAAGCCGAGGAACAAAGACAGTTTCAGCAATGGCATCCTGCTCCTTTTGACTACTACATGTACGACGAAAGCGAACAACACAGCAAAGGAGTACCGAAACCAACCAGAAGTGTCAATTATCCATCGAACGAGTACGGAGAGAGCAGAGGACAACAACCAGCTCAAAGTCGAAAAGTCGCCAGTAGAGAAGGACAACGTCCAGCACAAAGTCGTAAGATCACCAGCAGAGAAGAACAACAGCCAGCAGAGACTATCGATACAGCAGAAAAACCAGTAGGAGGAGTACCATCGGACGAAAGGAAAATATCTAAATCAAGCGATAAACATTATGACTTTTACTTCGGCAATCCTGAAAATGACGAAACCTACGACTTTTACGGAACTCAAAACAAAAAATCGGAAGAGGAAGAATTTTTCAATCAGGCCACAGTTCCTTCTCCAACCCCCTATCCAGATTTGAAACGCCTGGAGTCAGCTAGCGATTGGAAAACGGATGACGCTATTCCAACCAAAAACGCCAAAGTACGGACGACAGAATACAAGAACAACTCCTCAAATGTAAAATCCTTGCAAGTGGATGATCCAAATTACAAAGGACAAGAAACCAAGCTCGAGGAATCCGCTAATAATCAACACGTAGAAAGCGCAGATGGGAAACAAGTAGGTTATACAAATGAACCAATTCATAGAAAACCCAAGAGGAGAGAAAGAAGGGTTAAACAAAAACAGTATTAGAAAATAATCATTATTGTTGTGTGTGTTTACAGATGAGCACTACTTTTTTTGTATTTGTTAAGTTTTGTTTTGCTCATTGTAATTTATTTTACCCCATATTATTGTACATTGATAAATAAATTATAAAATTTTTCATTGCAGCGTTTCTTTATCGATTTCCTATTTCATCACAATAGCAATAATGTCGTTAGTTTTATGCTGTCTGTAATAAAAATGACAAAAATGATACCTAGTTGATTTTGTAACGATTCAATTATAAATTGCTCAAACCAATTTGAGAAAATGAAATCGATTTTTAGGATCATTGGGAAATGAGGCCTTGTGCCACCATTCATTAATTTATAAAGTTCCTACATAGGTGGGTACTGCAAGCTGACAAAAACCTTTTCGTACAGCTTGACATGGTTAACTTTGTAGCCGGTGGCGTGTGGCGTCACGAATATAGATTTGTGAATACAAAATAATGGGTTTCAAAAATAGTTCCTCATCCTCAGTTACTCATTGGTTGGAAAGTTAAGTGTGTCGATCTATATTTCGTAAATGCATTTTCTTTTAGTGACGACACTCTCGGCTGCATGGATAAGTATGTCGATCTGTAGGTATTTTAAATAAATTAACTGGTAGATAATTTTCCTCATTATTTTGCCTTTAACTTTTTAAAAACTTTTATTAGTAGTATGATTTCATTTAGGTAATGAAATACGTAATAAGGTATTCTGTTTACCCGTTGAAATTAGAAAGATTCTCTGAAAGTCTGAGAAACCAAGAGATAGATAGGTAATGCATAATACATTATTGATTAACGAATATCATAACAAAATAAAGACACAGATTTATTAGTAGGTACCTACCGTAGATTTTTCAGGTGATTTTTCTCTCATCATATTACCTACCTATGCAGATATTATATTTATATGTTTATCTGTCAGAAGTTCACAATATGTTAGGATAAACAACGTAAGTCCACAGCAAAGTCTATAGCTACGTGTGGTTTATCCTTTATGGTACAGTATTGGTATTAATGTGATGCAAGAATTCATAATCTACTCTTTCATAGATAGCGCGTGTTTGATTAGATTAGAGAAAAACGCTTTTTACAAGTTATGCTTTAAAATATTAAGATGAATTCATTGTTTGAGCCCGCACGTACGCAATATGAATTTAAATGAATAGTTTTGTCCATAAATAAACTAAAATCTTTCAAGAAAAGCTAACAAATACAATATTGGATTGAATCACCGATGCAATATTGTATTTCAGCCTTTTTTCTTAAAATACTTGTTAATAGACAAAACTATTTATTCGCATTCGTATTGCGTAGATATATACGGACACAAACAATTAATTCTTCTTTAATTCTTTAAAAAAGCGTTTTCTGTAAAATAATTAAATTCGCGCTATCTATGAAAGAGCAGACTATGAATTCTTTTAAGTATAAAAATATTTTGTTTGTTAATAAATATTTCTATACAATGTAAATATTACGATGGAAAATAAATAACTCTGAATTAACATTATTAGCCATTTATAAAATAGATAACGATTATTATAAAATAGATAAAGACACAAAAATAATTAGCATACTTATCGGGACTGGCGTCTCTACCAATTGAACTATTGCCGCCTAATTATATCCCAGCATTTTTATCAATCTCACACTTATAAAATTTTCTTAAATTATTTTCAACTTTTGGGCTTGTTTGCAAGGTCCAGACCAGTGTTTCTCAACGTGGGCGATAACGCTCCCTTTTGGGCGTTTGAGACCTTCAGGGGGGCGGTAGAAGACCCAGAGAAAATTGGGGGGCGTTGAGATGGCCCAGGGGGGCGTTGGCAGGTAAAAAATATGGTCTAAAAAGATAAACAAAACACGCTAATCACGTACTAATAAAGCAAAGTAAACTTTAATATCGGTTAATTTTTGTTATTGTGTGTATTGTAATCATTTTTATCAAGTGTACGAAACTTTACGTATTTCGATAGTTCGGGAAGTGGATGAAAATTGAACTGAAAGATTCTATTACGTTCAGATCTGCAGTAAAATGGATAATTATGATTTTTAAATTTTTTTATTGGAATTAAAAAAGTTAAAACTTCCGATTTCACGTGAAATGTCTCATATATAAACACAGGTGAAGTTAATAATAGAATTGTTTGTAGCTATTAAATTATAACGTTTTAATTGTTCTCATTGAAACCATCTTCTTCTCAGAAATAGGACAGGAGACACATTTAAATATAATCGCGGCAATAGCTGTTTCAGATTCGCGACAGATAGTATGTAAAAAATGGACTTTCAGGAGACCCAGAGAAACCCATCTCATCTCATTACGAAACCCCCCCACCCCCTCACCCGTAGTGGTAAGTGTAATATCGTGTCTAGACGAATATTTACAATGATGTCTTGAATAAATCTATCCAAATTTATTCATATGGGACATCTTTTGAATTTTCTATAACTCTAGAAATAATATTCAATTTATTACGATCAAATAAAAATAAAAAAAACACTATTGCACCACATATAGAATTTATTGTGCTCTATTATAAGATTTGTGAATAACGAAAATTATTAGAGACAATGATTGTTAATGTGTCTTTTATCAGTACTACCCACTATCAGCACTATTCATTCATACTGGATTGTCTCTTTAATAAATTTAGACATACATTCACTTACAACTATAAAATGTGAAGAGGATCAAGAGGCACCGACTCATCTATGGTGCCAATGTTTCATCTTGACGGAAAAAGGCTCAGATACCCTGAAGAGCCATTTTACAGAACCACAAAACCAAGCACCCAAGCGGTCTAAACTAGCTATGGGAACATTTAAGAGATTGGTAAAATCTCCCAACTAAAAAAGCTCGCTGCAATATTAAAAGGCCGAAGGTACCTAATTAAAAAGACCATAATCAAAAAGTTTTATTTGAGATAACGACAAAATAAATTTGAAACGTAAACAAAGTTTGCTAAGGACAGTTTTTTTTTCGGATTTTGAACAATTCCAAAGTTAAAATTCAAGCTCCGCGAAGTTCTAGTCCAGTTCTGTATCAATTTGGTCAAGGGCCGATTGTTTGACAGTACATAAATAACAACTAAACTTGAATGGAACTTTTTACAGAACTCAAAAACTTTGAAATTCGATGAATTGTTCAAATTCCGTGAAACATTCCATCCTAAATATTTCAAGTCTAGTCAATATTGAAACAGATTTTAAGACATCTTATTCAAGTAGTGGCCGCACAGTTCTCATGGAAAGAAATGAGATGATAGGTGATGAGATGAGTTGAGGCGATACGGGTCGAGTTTAGGCCATTAGGCGGAAGGTCAACTGAGAGATGAACAGGAAAAATGATTTTTATTAACCCTCATAAAAATGTATTGGTATTTTTGAATAGGTGACCAAAAGAGGAACTGGCGTTTTTTGTCAGACAGGATTGATAGACTAATTGGATTAATTTAGTAGAGCGAATTTGCAGATGACGGTCTATTTTGTGATTGCACTTTAAAATTTGTTTTTTAATTGATTGTAAGAATAATTTATTTATTTATTTCTATTCTTGTACATACACTTTACAAATAATTACATAGTTTACATAGATAATAGGTTAGTAATAAGAAAAAAACATGTTAAAGATCCGTAACTGTATGTAAATAGGTTAGTCGTAGTGTTTTGTGAACACCTCACTAGGCGAACCTGTGCTGAGGTGTTCCCATGTTTGGGATTAAGTGCTATTCTGTCGACCTAAGTAGAAACACTGTATCCTCCTTGATATTGTCAAGAAGGGCACTGTGGGTCGACCCATGGCGGCAGTATCCTACACATAAATTAAAAGATTAGTTTCGGTGGGGATCTATATATACAGTTGTTCTTAGAATCTAGATTATGAGTAAGATAAATAATTGATAAACGGTAGATATGATAATAGTTCCATTGTTTTTTTTTTTCTAGGTATATGTAGGTATACATAATACTTACTTTAAAAAAATGTTTGAGCCTCCCCACTCTTCAGCTACTGGTCCGTATGACTTCTGCGGGCAGAGGAGGGCCGTCTTAAACCGTGAAGGGGCCCATGGGCACACTCAGTTTAGGGGCCCTTTTCGAAAGCCGAAAACCTACGGGAATATAAACCAAATATTGTGTCTCTCATTTTATTGGAGGGGTTTGTGCGAGACATTGCTGCGCCACATAATCGTGATTTGGGGACATATGAGCATTTAAAAGTTTTAAATTATTATAAAAATTAAAAATACCGCTTTCTCATTTTGATATATGTTTTACACAATTATTTATTTAGAGATTTTTTTTTACAATTGGAAAGGTCAAATAAATGTTAATTTCATTAATTTATTTTTTAAATGTGTATCTAATTATTTACTTATTTGCAATATAACTAATTAACTTTAATAAATCAGCTCCTCATATGTCATTACATATGTCTGGTAACATTGCAGATAGCTTGAAAACAAGCTTATGGGTCCGAGTGGTTAATGGAAATCTTTTAGTATTGATTAAAACATAAAAAAAACCCTTAAAAAATATCAGCTTAACCGGCTACTCACCCAGTCGTCCATCACTGCACAAAAAACATTTGCCGATTACATAAGAATGTTAAAAAAAAATTCCTGTGACTTCAATATGTACCATTTTGGTATTATAATTTGCAAGTGTGCTTCGTTATGGCTGAACTGAACTGTAATCGTTCTGTATTGTCTACTTCCCCACTTGGGGGTGAGCTAGACCCCGTCCCTGCATAGTCAGGCGCCGAACATCCTTGGAACGGAGCCCTCTCAGATCATCTGTGCCCCCCCAGCAACATGTGTGGGCATGAGGTTTGGCTGGGTGACCTTGGCGACCTTCCGCCCTGCCTCTGGCAAGGAAAATTTAGTCCTTAGGGTCTTTGGGCATTTTGCATCTATTTCCCAGTTACTTTCTTCAAGGCACAACCGAGGAACTGGATAAGGGGCGCGGAAGCCCTACCTCGTTAAGGTTTGACCGACCGCCACAAATATTCTTGCTGATACTGCCAGACAACAAGAGAGAGAACCCTTCAGACTGCAGAGCCATTTTTTTTTATCTAACCATGTTTCTCTCTTCCCTATCTTGTAGATGCTTGCAGCATACGCAAGATACAATCCTCGCGAGCTGCTGTCCTTTGTTTTGCTTTCTATCATCTTTCCATGCCCTTATATATGTTTTACTAACACCATTGTATCAAGTAATTATTATGTAAGCACTTGCATACTGCTTACTAACACTGTATGCAGGGACACTGGAGGTCTAGATTCGTTCTAAACTAAATGTAGCTTCATTCTTCCAAAAACGTTAGTGAGAGCCTTGAAGGAGTAACCATCTGTTACTTATACCAGGGCGGGTAAGTGGTGGATAACCTCCAATGTACCATTTTGGTAACTAGCCGGTGCCTGCCTCCGAAGTGGGGGCCCTAAGAAATTTGTTCTTAGAGCCCCAACTTCGGGGAGTTTTTGGAAATACTTCTTTCCAAGTCATGTGCCTTCAATGTGTACCATTTTGGCAACTAGCCAGGGCCCCCTCCGAATTGGGGGAAAATGTGTTGAAATATTTGTCAAGAAAAAAGTCCCTGGCCGGTGCCACCCCGACATCGGAGCCCAGCGTCCAGGCCCCTCGTCAATCTATCCCTGGGACTAATAATTGTGTGGAAAAAGACTGAAGCTGGTTGTTAAGGCCCAAGAACTTTCGAATAATAGCCAGGGACAGCATTATAGACCATTTTTGATGTAGAAGTCGGAGGAATTCAGTTGCATTTTAAGCTCTACTTGAGACACATGTTTACATTCTTCAAGTTGCTCTCTGGAAGATATGCTGACTGATAACTGAGATTATTGAAATACCGGCTCTGAATGGGTAATCAAGGTTTTACAAATAAAAATTATGTTTGGGTTTGACGATTTGAAGATTTTTGCTAAAGTTTGTTTGAATTTTGAATGCAGACTACAATAAAGTAGGTACTAGGTTTCTTGATAAAAGGGTAATTTGATGTAATGTATAAAATTTACAGGAAAGGTGAGGAAAAATAGATACTTTATTTTTATTTATTTATTTATCTATAAACAGTATTTTTACATTAGGTTTTTGTCGATGCCTGCCTCACTAGGATATATATACCTGTGTCGAGACAGGCATAGAGGTACATAAATTAATATATTTTAGAACATATTTGGTAGTTATAAAGAATATAAATGCTACATATTCATTTGAGTACAATAATAATATAAAGGTGGTTGGAGGTGTGGGTATATATTTGAAAGAGACTTATCATATACTGGAGGAAGAAATGATGTACAGAAAATAGTAAATCCTGTCAAATCTATTTATGGGATTAAATTTGACGTGATTCTATTTTTTTTTTATTTTATATGGTTTAGGTCGTGTGCAAATTGTGTTCTGTCTATGTATGATTTATTTTACAGATATTTGCAGTAGTGTGGCGTCCAATACTTACAACCCATTTCTTTACTTCTTATTTGAATTTTGTCAAGGATTCAGTTAGTCTGATCGTAGCTGGAAGTGTAATGTATAGTTTGCAAGCTATGTATTTGAAGTGTCTTTGTCCAAAGGTAGTTTTGGAAAAAGGAGTTTGGAGAAGTTCTTTATTTTTGGCTCGGGTATTGTGCATTGTTTGTGTTGCTTTGTATGATGTTTTGTTGTTTTTGTGTAAATTAACTAATATGGATCTTGCTCAGAGTTGTTTTATGTCCATAACGTTGAAAGTATTGAAGATTGTATCAGTGCTGGTAGTAAGAGGTAGTTAAAGAATTATTTTTATGATTAGTTTTTGTGCTTTAATGAGGGGGTCGAGGGCACTGGAATAAGCATTACCCCAAGCTAAAATTCCGTATTCGATGTGAGATTGGCACAGTGAGAAGTACACTGTTTTTAAAAAGTATACTGAATGGCACGGTGTAATAAGGAACTCCAGTGAAAAATATTATGGCTTTAAAAAAATATGTTCATATAGACCAATAAACGCTGATTCTGAATATATAAGTTTTATTAAATAATATTAAACGTAGAGTTTTAAAAAAAATATTAAAAAGTCCATTTTAAAACAGTTCATTAAAACACCCTGTCAAGTTGGTATTATTGAATTTGCGAGGTGTGACGTCACCGCTTCCATAAAACGCTCCAATGCTGAAATTCAAAATGGCGGACGTCGAACAGCTGATTCCAGTTCCCTACAAAATTCATGCTTCGGTTTCCTTAATATAATAAACGATTTTGATTCGTAAAGCTAAAAAAATAATAATTTCAAACAATTTTTATACCACTCTCCCGTAATAATATTGAAAAATATAATAATATAATAAATATAATAAAATAAATAATGTTTTACTTATTGAATAGTTTCATTACTTCTTCCATACAAAATGATAACATCTGTTGAAAATAACAAAAACTTTTGGGCAGATGACGTCACGGTGGTTTTCGGGGGATCTTGAAAAATTAAAACTTTGATATTTATTTTAACTATTAAAACTAACTATAAAAATAAAAATGCAGTTATTTAAGTTAGAAGGTCATTATTCATAAAAAGAAATAAAAAAATAGGACTGGAGTTCTCTATTGAAGAATTTGGTAAAATCTATTTAATAATTTTTTTTTTAATAATAATTACAATAAAATAACTTTGAATAGGGGAGAGTCCCCGGTACCTCACCTTGAGGGTTATCAACAAAAAAATCGAAATACCTAAGATTACATGTTCAATACCTCCTGATATGTGTAAAAGATATATTGAACTATCAAAAAAATAATAAACAACCAGTATGTTTAGAAATAATCTACTTTATTAACGCAATTCGAAAACTAGGAAAAATCAGACTCTAAAGAATTGGCCCCCAGTACCGGCCAGTAAATAGGTAACCATTTATACAATACAATAATCGCAAATATACTGATATCGGATAGCTCTGTTAAGTTTATACAAGCCTCATGAACCCAAATCTTGCAGTTTCCACACTGTATCCAATCTTCTTCATGAGATTTAAACTGGATCTCTGAACTTCGAAAATCACCGATGCAATTTTGATTACGTAGCGTAGGTCCATTACGCGCAACAGAAATGCCCAGCGAGGCATATACTTGTGTGAGCGTATCGAACCAACAGCGGTAAAAGTCTTAGCGCCATCTATTGTAGGATTATAGAACTTGCAACTGGCCGGTACTGGGGGACTCTCCCTACCACTTTATTATATATTATGAGGACATAGGATTTGTATTGTATGCACATCAAATAAGCACTTTACTTACAGGTTTAACACCATAATTTACATTTTGAACATATTAGTTATCGGAAAGTGGGCTAACACAAAGCAATTCGCAAGCTGTTAGTTCGTCGGCAATCAGGAACAGAATGAATTTTCTTTTTATTCGACACCGATCGTTGATAAACTCAAGTCCGAATAGCCAATAGGAGGCAATCACGTCGAATTAGCTGCGTTGTTCGCTAGCCATAATATCTTTAATATATTAACCAACCAGTTTCGGTTCAATCTGAACCTTCATCGGTGTTGTATAAAAACATGTATTTTTTTAGCTTCATTAGATTAATTAAAAATAAAAATTTGCATTAGGGGCCATCCATAAATTACGTCACACCTCAAGGGAGGGGGGGGGGAGTAGAAAAGTGTGACAAGGGGTATGGGGGGGTCAAAAAATCATGAAATTCTAGGGGGGAGGGGGTCTCACAAATGTGACAGGGGGGTCAAAAAGTCATGAAATTCGTGTGACGTAATTTATGGATGGCCCCTTATCAACGAGCTTTCAATTTGTATAATAATAATAAAATAAATAACACAAATATTTATATAAGAAAATTCATTTTTATTTTATAAAACCAGCAATCACAAAAAAAAAAACAGTACCTATTCGCCAAAGTAAATTCACAAACCTTTGGATATTGCATAATTTTTACCGGATGATAAACTTTTTAAGAATCATGTAAAATATTTGGTCCCTTAATATCTATTGAACCACATAATTTTATTATGATATTATAAATTCCAATGTACTCATTAAAATTTTAGAAATATAAAAATATATAAACAGTTTTGGTCTTATTGTAAGTAAAGTCCTGAAGAATAAACACCTGTCCAGTGTTAATTTTTCTTTTTCATCTCTGGCTTACGCCATTGAAGCTAAAATCAAGTTTTTTTCATACCATGTAGTGCTTCCACACAAACAAAGTATTGAAATCCGTAAGTCTAAACTTTAACTTTAGGACGCAAACTTACACCCACGATGTGCAAGCGGGCTCCCTGCAGAGCATCGGACCATCCCAATTCAATAGCACATACAATGCTCAAATGGCATAGCGCACAAAGATTTTAAGTGCAATAATATTATATAAATGACCGGTCAGTGGTTGAGTGGGTATCGCGTTTGGGTCCCACCCGGGCGTCCCGTGTTCGATTCCTCAGCTGGCTAAGTCCTCCATCACAAGACAAGCAACATTCTCGGCTTTTTGTGGTGGTAGTAGGAGATTTTTAAACATTGTTGGGTTATTCGTAACCCGGAAATGTTTGTCTTTCTTTTAAAAAAAAAAAAAATTTACTTAATTATCGCAAATCTCTAAATGGTTTCATTAGTGAGTAAATTTACAAGCGAAATTTAAATAACTGAATTCATTTTATCTTAACATTATTATTAATGTTAATTTAGTCATGATATTTAACTTTAATATTATGAATCTTCACATTGCACTTAAATCTTTTATGCACTATGCAATCGACTTATAGATTTAAAAATATATTATATATATTATGTAGGTACATATTTTGGAATGACGAAGGTATACTTAGTATAATAGTAATGCACGATACTACTTTTATCATAATACAGTGAAACTCCTATCTACCGTTTTAGAAAGGTCCTATTGATATAAACTATGAATGTGGAAAAACAATGGATGCGAGAATACAGAAAAAAGCTACAATCATACTAAAATAAATATTAAATAATTTTAAAAAGATACATATCTTAATATATATATTTCTTCTGTCCATGTGTATGTCACTGAACTCCTCCTAAACGGCTGGACCGATTTTGATGAAATTTTTTGTGTGGGTTAAAGGGGATTCGAGAATGGTTTAGATTCATGATTTGGTCCACTGAAAAATGTTATTTTAATTAATTTTTTGTTTCTAAGGAGTTGTTGATTTTGGAATGTTTTACATTGGATCCGGCAGACTGCGCAACCATCACAGTATCGAATATTCAATATGATTCTATTTTAATTTTAGTTTGTCCCGACAGTTGTGTACAGGACAATGTCTGTCGGGTCCGCTATAAATAAATAAAATAAATTGTGGAACATTCCAGAACACTCTCGAATGTTGTCCTGAGCGAAGCCGGGTAACCCAGCTAGTTTCATATATAAATGAATTAATTTAAATAAAAATGGCACGATTCCTAAATGCTTGACTACATCAAGGCGTTTTTAGTTGGGATTTTTTTCCAATACTTCAACGATTTTTAACCTTTCTTGAAGAGGACGTTCATTTTTAAAATTGGAACGCTCAAAATCTAGAAAGTAAAAAGATAATCACACGTGTGCACCGCTGTGTTTAAATGTCTAACAGCGATCAATCGGGTTAAAATAGTACAAAAACTGCAAGCTTTAAAGATTAATACGGTAAAGTGATGCATAGAGGAATGATCAATGTGATCTATTTTTGAGAGTTTTGTACAAAATTAGTTTGGGACCATGCAAGAAAACAATTATTAGAGTAATGATCGAGGGCAATTTCACTTTACATCATATAATACAGTGGTTAATCATTCAATGACAGATAATCTGAAATGCTCATATCAGTCGTTGGCACTGGTGTGGCTGGATATCATGGCAGCCATTATTCCTGTGCAATGGAAAAGTTAAAAAATATTAGTAATTAAAATGTCTCAATGTTGTATTGTGCCTTTATACTCCTCTAGAATGTCTTGATATAGGTTTTCAAGTGTTGAACGGTTAAAAAAAAGGTGGCTCGTGCCTTAAAAATATTTAAATATAAACCAATACAAAATCTTATTTACAATAGATATTTTGTTATAATATGGCCAAAATTTTATATGTAAGAATAATCTAATTTGAACAAAAAGCTATTTTGATAGAGTTAACCTCACTTTTCAACATTTTAGTTGAGAAAATAAACTGAAAATTGTTATTTCTGTCACAAACTGCAAATCTGAAAAGCAGCATTTCTTACCTTATTCTGTTAAAAGTATGTGGAGATACATTCGTTCATATGAAAACAATCTGAAATAGGTTGCGGTTAAAAACTAACCAAGTCCTCATTTTTCCCAATTACTTTTGCATTTATGTTTCTCAATTTATTTTTAAGTAACTCTTTGACACTCAAACTATATTTTTAAATGTCTTTAAATCCTTAAAATAATAACTTTTAAGCCGCACCACATGGCTGTCGTATTGTGCAAATGATATCGAACCACATCAGCGCCATCGCTTCCAGATTATCTGCCATTACATAACTTTATAAGCAAACAAAGATCTTAGCAATAGGTCAATGACAAGTAAATAATTCATTAATCGATTATCTAATAAACGATTTGAAATAATAAGTATCAACAATGCGAGTCGGAAAGATAAAATAGATGAAAACAATAATATCATTGGAATGTAAACAAAAAGCCTATTAGATATGTAGTGTAAGTATGTATGTGGGATTTTTGAGTTTACACATCATTTGTGATAATAAGGGGCCATCCCCTCCCCCCCCCCGTTCCTGTCACACATTGTCACATTTGTGAGACACCCTCCCCCCTAGTGTGACGTTACATATTTTACATCTAAAATAATCAAAATTCAGATTTTTACATGTGACGTCACAGAGCTGATGACCCCCCATACCCCTTGTCACACTTCTCTACACCCCCCCCCCCCCCCCCTCCCTTAAGGTGTGCCGTAATTTATGGATGGCCCCTAAGATGAAATTACAAAAATCCTTTTATATTCATTTTAATCAATCTCAAACTAGATTACGGTGAAAATAAAAATAGAAACTAGATATTATGTAAGATATGTAATTACGTTGATTATATTACATTGGATATGTAATTACAATCCCTTGGATTTGAATTCAATTAAATTATTGCAGAAAATATCAATAAAAAAATCAGGTCTTATGAGCAAATAACTGCAGATTTTGATTTTTTTCAGTAAAAATGAACCTATAACAACAATTCATGGTAAATAAAGAACCGTTACTAATAAGATTATGAAGACATTAGGTTAAGACAGGTTAAAAAAACTCCGTAATGAATAGGTAATATGCACACTAAAGAGTATGTATTTTTATATGAAAATATTGATTTTATAAATTAGTCAAAATAATTCTTTATTTTATTGAGATATTATATTATAACTTTTATATTAATTTAATGTTTTTACCGTAGTCAGTATTGCTCCCGTTTTCATTAATATATTCTCATTGTTACTTAATATTAATACTTTTAATTGTTGTATAATGATATGTATACATAAATGCACATTTGATAATAACTGGAATGACAAAGTAAGTAAAGATACTTATAAAATTCAAAAATCTATACATATAAACATTTGGAACGTATGTGGTATTTTTTTTTTATAAAAGGCACATATTTTCTCAAATTTCATCATAAAAATTTATAAAGTGGTCAAAAGTAAAAACAATAACAAAGTAGTTTTTAAATGATGCCGAATTGAAAAGATTTTTGATATATTACTATATTTTTAAATTTTCAAAGGATGAATAACAAAAATAATAAAATAGAAAAACTTAACATTATGTATAAGGCACTTTTAGAATGAACAACTTTTTTAAAATTGCCAATACTCAACAGCACAACTTAGGCCATCCACTCATGGAGAAACTGAAAAAAAACAGTCGACACAATCGTAATCAACCACCTGAACAAAATCAGTAGGGTGAGTTGGGGTAAGACCGTGTGCTTTTTTGATGAGATGAATTTTTCGAATCATTGGTCCACTTTGGAATTTTTTAATGAAGAATTCATGGTGTTCCCGCAAAGTTTTTAATTTTATTATATTACCTTTAGCTCTTAACTATGTGTGTAAATTTTTATTTATCGAGTTATTCACAGTAAAACACACAAAAACTGCCAATCAAAACTTCCTGTAAATTATTATTCAATGTGGGGTAATATCGGAAATTTTTGGGGTAAGATCGGCATTCATTCTAAAATTGCAATTTAGCATATCTAAAAATAATACACAATGAATTTGAAATCAATTCAACAGCTTACTTGGATCCTTAGATTTTTATGATGGGGGTAAGATCGATTATCTCACAATTTTCCGCGAAATTTCACCTGTTTAAAAAACGCGCTTCACAACCTAACACTTTAGCTTCCTAGAGCTGACCGAAGGGGGTGCGATGCGTAATGAATTAGCGCTCCTCTAGAGGTATTGGTTGCCACAATACCGCGAAAATCGAGTTTTACGAACTTCCCCCAAATCCAGATTTACCCCAACTCACCCTATTTTATACTCGAAAACTTGACAGTTCGTGGCCATGGCAACCTGTCAACAATGCAACAGAAATGGCAAACAGCAGTGCGGCAGTCGCTTTTCAGTTGCATTGTTGACAGATTACCATGGTAGTGGCTCACGAACTGTCAAGTTTTGTCATGTTTTGACATGTCGGATCAGAAAAATATCGATTGCGATTGCGTCGACAACTAGTTTTTTTCAGTTTCTCCATGAGCGAAGGCCCTAACACAGCATAAAATATGAACTACAGTGAAACCCTTATACATGTATGGTTACCATATAAAAAAATTTTCACTTAAGAAGATTTTTTTCCATTCATTTGAAAATTTTATAAGATAGTTTCACTGTATATTGCTTTCAGTGTGCTACATTCTGGTGGTATGATACATGTTTAGGAATGTTAGTTGAATTTTTCCTCCAGGAATTTGTAGGCATATTCGTAGACCACCAGCATGATGGCGCCACCTGGGCCCAGCCTTAGGACCTTGGGCAATAGTCCCTTGTACAAAGCGGCAAACCTGGAACAAATAATCTCAAATGAAAACTAAATTTTGCATAAGTAATATGTATCGACTCAAGTACCATCCGTGTTTGCCCTAAAACACCAATTTAAGAACAAATTATAGTAGATTCAAATACAATGTTTTGGTTGATTCCCAAATCTGACGGGAGGACAATGGACAACAAAATTGGCTAACTCAATTATGTATATACTGCCCCACCTCCCTCTCCCTCTCCCCACTACCTTCAGCCTCACAATATACCCCAAATGGGAGTGCCATAGTCTCACTGGCTCCAAGCGGTTGGGAGCAGTTCTTAGGCGGGGTGTATATAAAAAAAAAGTATCGTTTTATTTCATTTCTTCCACGTAGTTTTGATTTTGATTAACTATCTATAAAAAATTGTTTCTTTGATTATGTACAATTATGTATGATTATATATCTCAAAATTAGAATTGCATATAGGTATATTATACCTTTGTGTTAACATAATGAAGAATAACAATATTGTAATAAAAAATAAAACACACTTTAGAAATTGCTCTCATTTATTTAATATTAGCAAGTACCTAACGGGCTTTAGATCATGTCTCTAATTTTGTGTAAAGTAGTGTAACTAAACTCACCATTAATGATTCTTCCTTTCTACACCTACTGTTAAATTCAAATTTGTGTTAAATTATATGAAAGCAAATCACTTTAATAATTAGTAAAACACAATTTAATCAAATTTATGTCATTAAGTAGGTACCTTAACAACAGAGCTTCTTCGATTAAAATTTTTTTTTATGACCAAAAAAATGTGTTTTTTTTTAATGTGTTTACAGTGTTCTGTAATTTCAGTGTCATTGCACTTTAAAAGAATATTTGACAGGTAAATTGGTGTTGCCAGCATACAAATTTTGTAGTTCTATTTTTTATATTTTCTACTCTTATTTGACAGACAATACATATCAAAAATAAAACAACAAGTTCAACTATAAAATTTTGTTAGAATGTAGAATCGTTGCTTTCAGGAAGTACCACTGATTTCTGAACACCGTTTCAAGTTGATTTGAAAAATATTCACTTGGATCTTGGATCATGGCATTTTTTTTTAAAGTAATATCCTTTTTCTTTTGAACTATTTTGGTGTTGTCTGTACATAATATATAATGACTTACCCTTCCTCCTTGTAAACAATCCCGATGGATTTGATGGTGCCCCGGTACTTGATCTGGCCGGGGACGGGCTGCGGGCCCTGGATGCGACTCTTGGCCACGTCGAAGGGAATGTTGAAGCATGAAGCCAGAGTTCCTGACACAAATCCTATCGTCACCTTACGGAAGAACTCCTTCACGTGATCCTGGAATTATTTTTTTGCTAATAAGTTACACGTTTTCTTAATAGGTACACGCTTAAGTTTTTATAGTTGAGATAAAGAATTGAAAAATATATCAATATGTAAACAAAAGTGCTTGCCATTGTTAGTTTTGTAATTAAGGATCATATTGAAATATAAATCTTAATTAAATACAATCATGTTTGCAATGTAAGCACTTCGGATATTCCTTTTTCTGAAAATCATTTTATAATCAAGGGATTTTAACTATCAATGCGGGCCTCTACTGGCAATATTATAGGTGCCTTGTTCAAATTCATACATTATGATTTCATTTGACATTCTTTATTTTTTACCGTTGCTTGAATTATGATATAATTTGTCTGCTAAGATATTAGAGATAACACCTCGAGTAAGGAAATAAACATCCGCTGTGTAAGAAATTTTGCTTGATCAAAATCAGCTAAATCTTTGAACTGGTAATTTTACATCATTATCACAGTCATTCTCAATACTTTGTTTGATGGAGACGTCTAAGGGCCATTCTCGTTCTTGACATAGCCAAAGGTTTCATTCATCTAGCAACACTAGAATATATTTAATTAATTATCTACGACTTGGTTGGTCAGATTTTGCAATTGTCAAAGTCGAAAATTCTCAATGTTACGTTTTCAAATGCTTATAAATGTCTTTATTTATTTGCAAACTCCTTTGAATTGTGTTTTTTTCATATTCAGGTTTGTGTAGAAATATAAAATCAGTTCATTTTCGTATGAATATATTTTTTTGACGTTTGTTTCCGAATGGGAAATTTTTTTTGTTTGTTAAAGTTAGCCATTCTGGGAAAACTTGAAAGACACATTATTTGGTAAACAGAAAACAATCGCAAAAAAAATTCTTTTGTTTTTATATGGAAATTTGACCAGAAAGCAACAAGGTAAAATCTGCGCGGTTTTTTAGAAAAGTATTTAGATACGCCCGGCATTTGACAGGTTAATGGTGCTGAATGACCATTTGATTACAATATTATATTTGACTTTCTGCGGAACAACTGCGACTAAATTCCCCATTAAACGCCGATCCCAGGTGCGTTTCTGCTTTCTATCAAATTTTAATAGTCTGAAAACCTTAACATGATACTTGTCCTCTTCTGCTGATCACAATTTGTTCAAAAGCTAAAGCGGACTTAGTGGGCATGGACCGTGGCTGAATGGGCATAGCGTTTGGGTCCCACCCGGGCGTCGCATGTTCGATTCCTCGGCTGGCTAAGTCCTCCATCATGACTCAAACAACATTTTCAGCTTACTGTGGTGGTAGTAGGAGATTTTCGAATATTGTTGCGTTATTTGTAACGCGGGAATGTTAGTCTTTCTTTTCAAAATAAAAAACAATTAAAATTTAAAGGGAACCTTTTAACTATAAAAAAAAAAACAAAATGGCGCTGATGGCCATTTGGTGACAACGTTACATTTGAATTTCTGCAAAACAACTGCGCCTGTGTTGTTTTGCAGAAATTCAAATGTAATTAATTGCCCATAAATGCTCAAGCAATATTTTGATGGTACATAGATAATAGGAGGAATTTAAGTATAGTCAGGTTTTTCGTAGTGTGAGAATGTTTTTTTAAAGAAAAAACTAAAGGGAAGTACTCACATCATATTCTGGCAACAGCCCCTTCACACTATGATAGAATCCAAAATAGATCATATTGAATGAGCCGTTTCTGGCTATGGTGGCCGTGACCCCCTTGTTGAGGCCCTGAAATCCAAGGCCCTGGGTCTTGACTATCTCTCTGGTCACCGCCCAGGTGCTGGGCATCTGGGCCGCCAGGGTCTTGTTGGACTGAAGAGTGACTTTCACCACTTCAAACGGATTGACGAAGATGGCTTCCGTTACTCCTGCTCCGAGGCCGGCCAATGAAAATGTCTGGAATTAAAGAAAAAAGATTTATAAATAGGATGCATAGTATCATCTCATTTAAATGCTAATATTCTAGTGGATTTTTTTCAAAAGCTGCTTGCACAAAAAAGTAGCATTGTAAATATTTTTAATAATATACTAAAAATCTTGTCGTTGCTGGGCGCTTGAGCGAAAAACTCATTTTTAAGCAGGTAAATGAAGGAAGACTTGGTTTGGGAGGCGGGTATGGGTACCGCTGCCCCAGGAATTTTGGACCGCTGCCCCATTTATTGGATAACCAACACTTCTATCACAGATTTTTATCTGTTTATTTATTTATTTATTATTTTTTTTCTTTTTTTATTGTTTAATTTATAACATTGTTACAGCATTAAACATAATATTAGGCAAAACAAAATAGTGAAATACATATTTTAATGAATTTTTACGCCAATTAAGAGTGCTAGCTCTTGAGCTTGGCGTAGGAGTTATTTTATAATTATTTCATTATTATAACATTATTTTACATAGTGTACAATAAATATAAACTTAAGTACTAGGATGTTGTTACGTTATTTTTTAATACGGCATGAAATGAAGTTAAAACATTCTTATATCACCCTAAGAGGTTTGCTACGTTTGGTGACTTAGCAGGGGTGCCCGGGTTCATGGAGCTTGTTAAGGTATTGGGACCCACCCTGTCTGCCCGCCTGCTGCGTGACGGGCCAGATCGAGAGAGACGTATTTTGACCTCGCCAGCCAGAATCCCTCGACCCATCGCCTTGTACCGCAGTTAAAGGGATGGATTCATACATCCGTCGCTCCTGGACACACTGATCCCCAGATTCATATCCACTACTCGTACCTATTTCCTTCCCAGAACTTCCTCTTCTTCCTTTCCTTAAAAAAAAAAACCCTCCACACAGCATCCCCTAAGATGACATAGGCCCTGAGGGAAATTATTTTCCTCAGGGCCTCCTCTGTGGAGCTAATGTAAAAAATCTTTTTTTTTTTATTTATTGTGTACATTAATAATAATCATCACAAATAAATAATTTTTGGAGGGCCACCTTCATTTTCCGGCAACAAAATTGGTTTTTTCACTCTCCAGTAAAAAAAATTTTTCGCTTTAGAGGTTTTACGTACCCAGCAACGATGTGCATTCTAAATTTAATGAATTAAAAAAAGTATTGATGAATTATCTTCAGAATGCGTAGTTATGTACGTATTTAGAAATCTATCAAAAATATTGTCAATTCGGTATTATTGAGCGTGTGCAATAATATTTGTATTTTGAAGGTTTGATTAAATTGAAAATTAAAATTATTATTAAAATATTCTCACCCATTTGGGACAATAAATCTTTAAAGGAATCAATTAACCCTTGAAAAAAGTCGATGAATTTATTATTGCGTTTAAATTTCTTTTATGTTTTTAATTATAAATTGTTTTTAGGTCTTCTACTGAATTAATTTACCCTTGATAAATAATATTAAAATTTTATTTTATTGAAATTGTATCACTCTTATATTTTTTTTAATAATATTGATATTTTAAATTGTTTTTATATTATTATCTTAACCCCTCAGGCCACAGGACTATTTTATTTGAAGGTCAAAATATTTCCGCTTTGCAATAAAATTCAAATAAATGGAATATTTCTGAATGGTGATGAACTACGCATTCAAATTTTATAATTCAAAATAAACATATAATTTTTTAAATATAATTTTTTTTTTAATGCTAACAAAAAAATTTAAAAAATGGCTCACCTTACATTTTTTCTAACTAAAATTACTGATAACGAAAAAAAATTTATGTTTTATTAGGCAAATATAAATGTTATCGTCAACTCACTTTTTAGTTTTTTGTTATTGTTTTTGGGGTGTTATGCCGTGTTTCGCTACCTCCTTCTTTAGCCAACGTTTCGGACAGCGTTACAGTGTCCATCATCAGGGCAGATGAGGCTGATGATGGACACTGTAACGCTGTCCGAAACGTTGGCTAAAGAAGGAGGTAGCGAAACACGGCATAACACCCCAAAAACAATAACAAAAATACTTTTTGGCCGTGAAAACCTAAAAACATACCCACTTTTTAGTTGTTTCATGTAAAAATAATTAATAAAAAATACCAAACGTTTCACCATTTTTTTCAAATTGCGGTCGGAATCTTTGGATTCATGAAGGTTTACATTTGAAATATTTTGCGGTTAACTTTTAGATTAAGCGTAGTGCTTTCTCTTTCTAACATCATTTAGATCATATTTCTAACCATGATACTAAGGGAGGCACAACGACTTCTAAGAGAACTATAAGGGTTGTTCCGAAAATCAAACAATGTGGATGACAATATACAATCTTTCTAAATAAATAATATATTATTATAGACAATTATATTATAGACAATCAACTAACTAACCGTCACACCTTTTCTTCGCAAGGGTAGGCAGAGAGGACGGACCGCCAAACAACTCGGTCTTGGCACACACTCCCTGCCACATTCATACATCTACTATTCTATTATTCTGACTCTTGACATGGCCCATTTAAAAATGTTTAGATGAATAATAAAAATAAAACAACATTGTTATTTTACTAGGCAAAGATAAGAAGGCTTCACCAAAAATCTATTCCAAATAAGATAGCCCATCACAGACCAGATCAAGAAAAGATATCTTAGAAAAACATTTTTTTCTATGTGGGATAAACAAATAAAGCAATATTGTTAGCATAGTAAAAGTAAATAAAATAAAAATGTTAATAACATCAGAAAGGCTATTCCCTAAAATTTGTGAAAAGAGATTGTTCTCCCGCGAGAAGTGCTGTCAGATTTGTGTGATTTTCTACGGCTGTTATTTGCTTTTTCTATCAGCCGATGTCAAAAATTCAGCTGTGAGCTGTTACGTATTTTAGTTTGGGTCGTTTTAAACACGAATTCCTGCAAATATGCATGATTATTTATTTACTTAACAGCTGTAGAAAAACACACAAATCTGACAGGACATCTCGCGGGAGAACGATCTCTTAGAGAATAGCTCTTCTGAACATGTTATATCCATAAATAAAAAAAAATTTAAATCAACTCAATTATTTTAATGCTGTGACGGGAATCGAACCTATTGCTTCCCGATTCAAAATCAAATGCATAGACCACTAAGCCATGGAGATCATCAATTATAATGATTAAACAAATAGGCCATGACACAAAAATAACTATTGTAGCACAATGTTAGCCCACATACTAGAAGCCCTCAAATTGATATCACAAAAATGGTGATACACTATACTAATTGGTCAATTATTAACTGCATTCTGCAAATGTGGCATTTGAAAATACATAAATTCGCTTAGGCAAGTCAGTGTCTAATTTTCCCGACAATCTTGATGGCATTTATGAACATCAAATTTTATTGCTCGGCAGTCACCGTGAATGCTAAAATAAGACGGATAAATGAATGTGTGCACAATCTTATTTGCCTACCGTGTTAGCAAACTTGCGTCTGGTAAAATAAGGTTGAGTAACCATTTGATGTGAAACAGAACAAAGGCCCGTTCGGACTAGTCCAGTAGCGAGTAAACGTGTCCGAACACCATAAATTTAGTAGAATAGTTTAGTCAGTGGTTTAGTAGAGTCAAAAATATTGGAATACAATCCAATATTTTTGAGAAGAGTCCGTCTTTTTCGTTCTGTTTGTTCGGGCAAGTAGCGCCCCCCACCATGTTTTTTTTTACTTTTTCATTAGTTCCACACAGGAGGCCCTGAAGAAAACAAATCCCTCAGGGCCCATGTCAACTTTGGGGATGCTGTGTGTGTGTTTTAGGGAAAGGAAGGAAATGAAGTTTTAGGAAGGAAAAAGGTGTGAGGGGTGGGTAGGAACCTGGGGGTTAATGTGTCTAGGAGTGACGGTTATATGAATCCATCCCTCCCACTGCGGTGCAAGCCTACGAGTCGAGAGAGTCCGACTGGAGAGGTCTAGGTTAGGTCTACCTTAATCAGTCTCTCCCGATCCGGCCCATCACACAGTAGGTGGGCAAACGCATTCGCCACTAAGAAAGACCCAGACCAACCCCCACCCATGAACCCGGGGGTTCCATGCCAATTGAGAATAAAGTCAACTCAACACCTCCTTGAAAAGTCATTAAAAGCTATGAAAAAAAATTAAATTAGCCAATAACCCTAACCTAGTTGACCAATTTTTTTATATATTTTTTTTTCACTCTAAATGACTTATCTGAGATGATTCTGGGTTGGTTTCATTCCGAGTTGTCCGGTCACCGAACCCAGGCACCCCTGCTAAATCACCAAACGTAGCAAACCACTTGGGGTGACGGGGTGTTGGTTATTCAATAAATAGTTCCCGGGGCGGGGGTACCCAAACCCACCTCCCAAATTGGAATGCGTCACTGCTCACCGGCTCAACCACTAGACAAGTCCGAACCCGTTGTTTTAGCAGAGGTCATTAGTAGCCGCAGAAATATAATCTCGTTGGAGCGAAGATGCTACTATAAAATTCTTTTATTTTTGAAGTGAAAACTTCTTTAGCATCATTGTGAAACTCGATGAAACGAAAAATAGCGACACCGAAAAGAGACACTAACAAGAGATCTACAGGATTAAGCCTGCGAGAGAATGAAATAGTATAATCGGTCTTCTCTGTTTAAGGCGCTTCGTAGCCTCCCCACTCTTGTCTACTTTAGTTTTCTAAAGGTTTCACTTCTACCGTGAGTGAATTGCACACTCTGTTTTTCTGCTATTAATCCATTTTCGTGTCCATAGTTTCTTTACTTTCATCACACTTATTTCTACTTCCTCTTCTAAAATATCCACTACAATCAGCTTAAGATGAAGCTATACGTGAAATCCTATATAGATTGATCTTTAAGGCAAATCAGTTTACATTATGAACATAAAAAAATATGCTACGGATAAATTGAAGCTTTTACTAGCTTTTCTATGTATTGGAATTACGATAAAATTATTATTTACATAACAAAAAATATAAGCATAAACCCCTAAAAAAAATGTTTTTCCATGACTTAACTATGAAGTGTAAGAAACAATTTTTAAAAAATACCCCTTTATGGCTAAGACTATTTTTGAGGTTTTGTGTGTTCTAACTTTCTTCATTCTTATAAAATTATGCACAAAATAAATTAAAAACCACTTTTTCGCGTACTTGCCTCGTGCAAATGAGACGCTCAATTTAAATTTTGAAGGCATGAGAATCGAAATATTTCTAGCGTTTATAATCCTCTTAATTAGCCTATTTACTTTGTTGGGTTGCAATGCGCCACTCACTAATGTACTCTACTTGACCATAATGTGAAAGCCATTTAACTAAACTACTAGCCTAGTCCGAACAAGCCTCAAGTCAGATAACGTTTTATTTAAAAGACTGAATAGGGATAGACTTGACTTAATGCATCTTTTTTTATCGTGATACATCTTATCTATACTGTCATATTTATATAAATTTTAAGCACATAAACTTTTTTTTAAAGCTACAACATACATAACCTATGTACATTTTGAGGTGATTTAATCACTAAACGCAAATCACTATTATTTAGACCAGAGGTTTTCAACCTGTGTACCCCAAGGGGTTACGCAAAACACAAATTGGGGGTACGCAATATCATTGCACGAATGCAGGTTTTAAAATTCAGCTTGCAATATCTGAATGTTGAACCAGATTTGAGGCTCTACCAATGCGAAATTGAGCCAAACTTTGTAAGACTGTGCTCTTCAAAGCAAGCTCAAGAGTCGCATCGACTGTATGTTAACATCGTATGATTGATTATACGGGTGTAACAAGAAATCGGGCTTTTATTTTGACTACTGGCACATGAGAAAGTTTTTCTACAAATTTTTTGAGGTTAAAAGAATTCATCCTCTCAATACACTTTGTGAGTTTGTAATTGTGTAAGTTTGTGAGTTTGGAGAACATGAATTGTTGAGTTGGTGAGTTTGGAGAACATGATTTTTTTTTCGTCGAAAAGACGTGGACAATAATTTATTCAATTTCGCATTTAGAATCACTGGTTAAAAATGTCCGAAGTCGTGTTACACTCTATATAAAATTGCATTAATTTTATTTGTGTGACTTGATTGTTAAATTCATGTAATAATGAGAATAAACCATAAAATTACTATTCTGTCACTTAATTGTTGAAATTAAGTGACAGAAGAAAAATTTTTGATCTGATATTTTTGTATAAAATCGTTAACTATCAGTTGGATAGCCCTGATATATTAAAGTTGATTCACTTTCATACACCTACAATAAGATCAAGGTTCCCTAGTTTGTTTTATTGTGACAACTACATGTCGGTATCAGGCTCCAATTCAGTTGTAAATAGATTACACACCATTGGAAATTTTTATGCCAATGTGGCTGATATTTTTAATATTTCCATACTGAAATATAAGGTTGTACTGATCGAACATTTCAGCCAATTATACGTTAAAGAGGTCACTACATAATGAGTTTTTGATATTATTGTTTATTTTTAATGCCTGTATAATGTACTACGACTGTAATTAAATATACACAAGCTTGTAAATGGCACTTTGTGCCGTAAATTTTAAATAAATAAATAAAGCCGAAAGTCTAATTGTTTATCTCAGCAAAAAGTTGTTGAGCTCTGACATCATCGAATTGCACAGCTTTTTCTGTATAAAATGTCTAGGTCAGCGCAACTATTTTCATGAGATGTTTGAAAAATATCCAATAACTATCAAAATATAGGATGGGATGAAATATTTTTTTTATACTTATTTGATACTAATTTCGGTTGTGCACAGGTCCTGCGTAACTCTGGTTCAGTGAATTAAAATTTGTTTTGAATTTAAGTATCATTTTCAAAATTGAAACTGATTGTGTGAAAAATTCAGACCAGTGATAAAATACCTATCTATTGCATAATATTTTTACATAAAATTATTTTAATTGTTATTTTCATAATTGGAACGATTTTTCAAGAATTCAGACTATCCAATCATTTTCCATGGATAATGTGCTAGTAATATTATTTTTCAATTATGTATTCATAACTAATCTAAAAGTATAAATTAATTTAGAATTACAATTATTAATGGAAAACCTGATTAAACATGTTGTGACGGTTCGTAAGTAAGAAATATTCAGGCAATCTTATTATTTTTCCTTATAGATATAAAAACATTGTATTCTGTGTAGTCTTACCAATGGAGTTGCTACCGGTGATCCGAACATGAACATCTTTTTATACTGCTCAAAACAGAAGAACTTCACCGCCCTTTTGGGAGTCTCGGCGAGAATAGGCGGCAAAATCCCCTTCCAGAAAGAGAACAATCCCTCGTGTTTGTACATCTTCTTCATACAGTCAACTACCCCGTAGTAATAGTTGGGGTCAGCCCGACTCCCCACTTTACTGGTTTGAAGCTGCAATCGGGTTTTAATCAAGTCTAGCGGGTGCATTATGCACACTTCTACAAATCCAGCGCTGCCACCGGCACCAATCTGCATGGCCGCCTGCTTCAACATCGCTTGCAAGTCACTCATTTTCTGGAAAAATAATCATTTAAGTTTTAATCACTGAATCCATTAGAATGCAAGATATTAGTGACTCTCAATCGAAAATTTGAAACAGAAAAAGATACGGTCACTTCTAGGAATTGAACCCAGGACTTCAGCCTTGCCGAGGAGCTGCTCTTCCACTGAGCTAATGAGACCCTATCCCCTTCGGTCATATTTAACTGTATTATCCTGTGACCAACATTATCTTCATGTTCTTAAAATTGGAAAATAATTTCCCTCAGGGCCTATGTCATCTTTGAAGATGCTTGTGGAGGGTGTTTTTGAGGAGAGGAAGGAGTGAACATGGGTCTTGAAGAGACCCATGTTGTAGGAGGGAGGAAACACAGAAGCTGGCAAATCGTTCCACAGCCAAGCTGTTGAACTCAAGAACGAGTCGTAGAAACGACCTGTTCTCATGTGACTAATGTTGACCGCGTTCTCATGTGACTAATGTTAACCGTGTACAAATGTTGAGCGCGTGTTTGGCGTGTTTCCCAACTATGCACCAGTGCCGAGGGGATCAATGACGCTAGTTCCTCGGAGCATCTTCCATTGTAATACTGGTAGAACAAGGACAGCATTCCCACCTGACGCTTGTGCTCTAAATATTGCAATCCGTTTGTTAAATTAGGAGAATCTATCTAACGGATCGCCCGTTTCTGAAAAGAGTCGAGGGTTTTATTCAGGTATTTTGGGGCTCCAGACCAGAGGTGTCTGCCAAATTCAACCGTGGGGCGCACTTGCGATTTGTACAGGGTTAGCAGTTGTGTACTATTAAAGTATCTGTGGGCCCTGTACAGTACGCCCAGTTTCTGAGAGGCTAACTTAACTCTGGCCTTCTAAATAGTGTCTTCGATAAATTTATCTATTTTTATTTAATGTGCGACACCTATTGACTTTTCTGGAAGTCTAGTATAAATATTTATTTTTATTTTAACTTAATGAGTAAAACCTCAAATTGAAATATTTAATCACTGTGATTAAATATTATTTGCGCCCCGGCAAGGCTCTGTCCAATATCTTGGGTTCAATTCCTACATGTGACCTTATCTTTTTCAAATTTTCGATTGAGAGTCGCTAATATTGTTTTCAGTACATTATTAAATACAGTCAAACTTGGTTATAACGAGGACCGACTAAATTTGCTCCTTATAGCCATTACTCGTTATATCCAAAATAGGTTTTTTGAAAGTCGTATGTACCTACCTACCTGCCTCTACTACCAATATATTCGCAAATGTATAGTATATTTCAAAATACCTAAAGGTATTATATATTAGAAAAATACACTTTTTAATAAATGATGTTTTAATCAATGATTGTTTTAAAGATTTTATGCTTCTCAATTTCATCCACAAAAAAAAAGCAATGCATTATAACTAACTTCATCTGCTTCGAGGCTTCCAAGAAAAACTTCACTAAAAATTGTCTGTCTTGTTATCGATAGCTTGTGAGTATTGGGCCCTGTACAGTACGCCCAGTTTCTGAGAGGCTAACTTAACTCTGGCCTTCTAAATAGTGTCTTCGATAAATTTATCTATTTTTATTTAATGTGCGACACCTATTGACTTTTCTGGAAGTCTAGTATAAATATTTATTTTTATTTTAACTTAATGAGTAAAACCTCAAATTGAAATATTTAATCACTGTGATTAAATATTATTTGCGCCCCGGCAAGGCTCTGTCCAATATCTTGGGTTCAATTCCTACATGTGACCTTATCTTTTTCAAATTTTCGATTGAGAGTCGCTAATATTGTTTTCAGTACATTATTAAATACAGTCAAACTTGGTTATAACGAGGACCGACTAAATTTGCTCCTTATAGCCATTACTCGTTATATCCAAAATAGGTTTTTTGAAAGTCGTATGTACCTACCTACCTGCCTCTACTACCAATATATTCGCAAATGTATAGTATATTTCAAAATACCTAAAGGTATTATATATTAGAAAAATACACTTTTTAATAAATGATGTTTTAATCAATGATTGTTTTAAAGATTTTATGCTTCTCAATTTCATCCACAAAAAAAAGCAATGCATTATAACTAACTTCATCTGCTTCGAGGCTTCCAAGAAAAACTTCACTAAAAATTGTCTGTCTTGTTATCGATAGCTTGTGAGTATTGAATCGCATGTAAAATCTCACTTGTTATAAATCACTAGCTTGCGGGATTGTTATTGATTTTCAATAAAATTATACTTGTCACAACCCAGTGATGCACAACCCGCAACCCAATACGTGCGGCCTGCATGCCAATTTTGGAAAAACAAACCTGGTCCCTGGCTGAGAACAATTTTTATAGTGTTTTGGTCAAATTACACTTTCGCATGTCGTAAACTGAACTAAATTTGAAGAACTGCTATGCAGAACACGAAATTAAAAAATCTCCAGAAATGCGAAATCTTGAATTTCAATTGTTGTCAATCCCCTCCCCTCCAGAAAAACAAAAAATCGGGCCATTTGATAAAGAGGCAGAGCGGCCCCTAAGCTAAAAATGTTGTGCATCACTATCACA
Source organism: Glyphotaelius pellucidus (assembly GCA_936435175.1). NCBI lineage: Eukaryota > Metazoa > Arthropoda > Insecta > Trichoptera > Limnephilidae > Glyphotaelius > Glyphotaelius pellucidus. Next base: position 18,882,899 of record OW386548.1, read on the forward strand.
AATTTACCCCATGTAGCTTACCTTCGTAAACAATTTTATTGATTCCAAAATTATTGATTTTTAAAACCAAATTGACGTTGAGCAATGCAAAAGAAGATGTAAAAAGGGAACAAATTTGCAAACTTAATTCAAATGACTTTAGCAGATTTTATGACAATTTTACATAGTGCCCGATGGGTAACAATGTTTTACATAGCCGACAATCTTATACAGGTAGTGCGATAAAAATATGAATCTGTCTATTTTCTATCCCTATAGCCAGCCACCGCTGTTGCACACCGGGCATTTGTCCCTCCGTGGTCGCCACCTTTGATTGTTATTACTGCTTCGAGAATGATTCCCAATAATTGTTTTTTTTAATCCCATTTAACCATTTAGAAATTGTGTTGACATCCATTTATGTATTTAGAAATTGTGTTGACAAAATTATTTGCGCGTTTTCAGTGAATCGTCCTCTTTATAACGGTCAACAATATAAGAAAATAAGTCTGAACTAAAGTTTCATTTGGTGATTGCTCATTATAGCCGTGACCTCACTATTGCCGTGATCGTTATAATCAAGTTCAACTGTATTACAATTTGAGATTTTACTCATTGTTAAAATTAAAATAAATAAAATAATTTAAGTGCTTATAAGTTAGTATAAAAATGCAGGTGCTAAAAGTGAGCTTAATTTACCGAATGACCGAATTGGTTAAAACCATCAGAGGCGGCTTGTGACTGAAATTTTCAGCAGTGCATATCACTTTTAAAATTTACCTAGTATCTAATATAGGTGCAGCAAATTAATTAATGGGGGTACTGTAATTCATTCCCTCCACTAAATTACATTTGTAAACTAATTGGATGAATAATGTCAATTATATGACACATATTATATGTTTTATTGCAAATTTTGATTTGTAAAAAATAACTTAGTTTTGTACGAATACAATATTTTAAAAATATCAAAGTTATAGTCCTGCCCCTGAGAGTTCGTTTTCTGTTATATTATACTTATATTAGCCCTTTTTAAAAATAATAATTTGTAAGTACACCCATTAGTAGGTAGATACTAGATACCCTCCTTGCACGTTAGCCTTTTTTTTTACACGCACCAGTAAGTAATTCTAAAGTTTGTACCTTGTACTTTTCAAATCCCAACATTCTCTAGTCAAATACTGTTTTATGAACAAGAAAACTTTTATGAACATGCTTTAACAAAAATTTAATTTATATTAAAGAAGTACCTAATCAAAATACATAATATGGTCGTAATTAAGTCTCCAGCAAATAATTCTTCAGACTCAACAGATTAGGCAAACCCAATTATCTGATAAATTAATCCAAGAGAGCCAGACATTATTATTATCAAAACTTATGCTATTTTTAGCTAGAGGTCAATGATTTTGATTTTTTTTTAACATCGTTTAAATAGATAAAGAAACTAAACAAGCATTAGTATTCCAAAGTTAGAAGTTAATATTTCAAAATAATAATGATCTCCATATGCCTTTAGTACCTGTATACAAGGATAGGTTAAAAAACCGCAAAAAAATTTTTTTATAACAATGTTGACATGTCATCATTTAATTTTGTGGAATTATAATAATAATTTTAAAAAAGGCAAATAGCAACCAAATATTGATTTTTCTACCAAATAATATTGAAGCTCAACAAGTAGGTGCCATAAATACCTGCCTATAAGAAGACAAAAACAACAGGTTTATACGTACCAATATATTTTTTATTTGTCTGCTGAAGCACCGTACAATTTCAACATGAAATGAGATTATAACACCGAAACCAAACGAGGATACCTACTACACCTTATTAATCTGATAAGAACTTTATCATCAGTCTAAAAACCCGTACAACAGTGAACATTCAATAGCACCTACTACAACGAGCGGCAAATTGAAATGAAAATATCACAAGATTTGATAGCCTTGACATCGCAAAAAAAGGTTAATATATTGAGGAAATATTATCAACTGCACGAATACGTAGCTGCGTAGGCAATATATAATATAGATAGGCATATACGACTTCGGTGTTTAGTGGTATTTAGCACGGAGGACATATTCATTAAATGGAAACTATAATTTATTTTGGTTACAAATGGTTTTGGTTTGCAATAATATATTGTGTGTGAAATAAACGTGACATTTCGCCTTCGCTGTCAAAATAAAACCGTTTGATAATATCCGTAAAACCATTTACTGCAATATAAAGGTGACTACAAATAAATAATGAATGATAAACAACATTTGAATAGTGTAGGAAAGTGTGGGAAATTGGGAAAGCAGAAAGGAAAGTTGTCTGAGAAAATTCGCCCCGTCGATAATGGAGATTTAGTTAGTTCGCGCTTTTACCGCAATAATCGTCGCAGTGAAAGCAGGAAAAGTCAGAAAATAATGCCAGGATCTTTCCAAATTGGATGACAATTGTTTACCATCTCGCGAAATAGAACAACATGTCATAACAAATATAGAATAATTGCAAACTGTCGTGTTATTCAATGTAATTAAAATGTATTACCGTCAAGCGATTGAAGTGACGACAGGGCGGGACGTTTTACTATCCGGAGTGTAGTTTGTTTCAACAGTGTGGCGTGTAGTAATGAATCGTCGTACGCCAGCTGTGTTGTGAATTATCTGTTTCCAAAATGGCAGAAAAGGCACAGTTTGCGGAGTGCTGGAGCCAGGAACGGTTATTTTAAAACGCTCCAAGTTATAGTTTGGGAATGTGCGATCACGGGAGTTGCCGTAGAATTCTTTGGATGAATATTTAACCATCGGAATGGGTTCGCAGACCTTAGAGATCCTGAGGCAGGGAGTTTGGGCCTCTGTCACGGGAGGTTGGTTTTTTGATCCTCACCAGAACGTATTCTGCAATACGGTCCATCTCTACCTTTGGCTGTTTCTCTTGTGTTTGCCGTTCACAGTTTACTTGGTAAGTTTGCGCAATTTTCTGTTTTTTTTTTGCAATAATGTGTCAAAAAGTTAGGTTATGGATTATGGTGATGTCATGACACTTCTGCACAATCCAGGTCAAAGTGCCTCTATTTCGATATTAACAATTATCCGTCATACATTAATTAATTTAATTCTTGAATGTAACTTATTTTACATAATCATTAACAATTCTACAAACCAGAAATCATTTAGGCATGTTATCAATGCAAATTAAATGTAAACAACTTGTCTGTTTTTATCTAATCTCTTATCAATCGATGAAAATATTAAGTTCCCTGGCGTTTTCTTCAATAAAGTGATATTTTGTTGTTTACAGTATTTTCCGCCATCAATAGCAGGATGGTGCGTCTACTGCAGCCTGGTTTCTATTCTGTTCGGTTTTATAAAGCTCTTGAATTACGCCCTTCATCACATGTACGACACCACGGAATGCATCATTGTCCCCCCAGATAATACAGCACCACCGGAAAAACGCCGAATGCAAAAGAGGCACAAGTAATAACATTTCCAATTTTTATGTGACAAGTTAATAACCGCATGAATTAGTATTCAGTTAGTCTTACTTTATTTAAAATATAAAGTACCTACATATTTAAAGTGCAAAATAAAAGTGACAATTATTATTTATGAATAATTTTTTAAATATTTTCTTTAGGGATGATGAAGATTTCGAGCTCCAAGTATTGAGTGGTACCCGCACAGCCACAACACAACAAAGTGACAATGAGTCGATTACCTCACGTGAGTTTCGCAAGCCAACCACTAGCACCATAGGTATATTCTGTTTGAATACCTGCTAAAACTATTGAATTACCTAAATTCAATATCACTAAATGCACACATTTACTTTTTAAATCATGTTTTTTCCATAATTTACTATAATTTTCTTTTTACAGATCTGAAAGTAGATGTCCATCGCAAAAACAGCTCTGAATCCAGCACGGAAGAGGGGACAGGAGCAGGTGCTAGGGCGGGCAGTGGTGGTACCGGGAGGGGGAGGGGAGCCCGTCCGCACGCCCGGCGGCGCTGGGCCAAACACCGCACCACACACCCCCAAGAAGCCTTGCGCATGGAGATATGCTCAAAGACAGAGGATTCTGTAGCCATCAATATCGACCAGGATACGGAAGACCCCCCTCCACCTCACTCTGCCCCTGCCAAAACAGACTTCCCCAGTGCAGAACCGTACCTGTCTAAGTTTGCCCGCCAACTCAGCTCTGACTCCAGAGATAACTCTGAAATAAACATCTCCGGATACCAAGTTCAAGGCGCTCGGCGATACTTCAATGTTTACCCTGTGGAGAGCTGCACCAAGTCGGCTATTGCACTTACCCAACCGTCACAGAGCGGACATTCCTCGGGTATGCGCAGGAATTCCAACTCCACCATGTCTACTATCCAGTTGCCTCTGGTGAGCTCTACGGCTCAGCTGGTGGCACACGTCCGAAGGCATTCCAACGCAGACAACACCACCCTGGGGTTCCTACCCACCGGGAGCGTGGAGCTGGGTGCATACATGATGGAGAAAGGAAACAGTGAGATGGCTGGAGGGAAAGGAGTGTCTGCGGACTCTAGAGCAGCGGGAGTGAGGAGAATAAAAAGTGCAGCTCTGGAAATCGGCTGCCCCCCTCCTAGTGTTTCCAATCTGTCTCCTCACCCCAACAGCGTGGAGACCATTGGCGGGCAAGTCCTCAAGAACCCTAAAAGTGCCATCATCCCCCCTCCTAGTAAGAGCCTGATAAGGAATCCTCATCTCAATCTCTGGCCGAAGAACTCATCCAATTCTATTGATGGAAACAGTTTGCCCTACATGAACTATGGCTCGGAGATTGTGTATCCCATTGCTGAGATTTCAGATGAAATGCAAACATCTCAGTGCCAGGAGAGCGACCTGGAATCCTTGAGTAGTCAGTGTGATACGGACTATGAGGATGATAATGGAGTCAGTATCAAGCATCAACTTCGAGGATTCGATTCCGACTTCAACAGACCGGCCGAGATGAATTCTTCGGATACGGAGTATGAAAACAATGGTTCGAGGTCACCTCTACTCGATAGAAATGACTGCCTTAATGATGTTAAAATCGTGAAAACTAAATCGGATAAGTCTGAGTTAGAGCATAAAAAGCAATCCAACAGTAGTGCGAAAGGACTCCTTAAAAACAATTCCTTTTCTGTTGATACAAAACATAGTGATAAGCTCAAATGTGATAGAAATAATAGACTATTGAAAAATAATTCCTTTAATGCCACTTCATCGGCTGTGACCGAGGAGGAAGACAGTGCGCCGAGGAGTGTGTGTGACGATGTAAATAATAAACAATATGACTGTAGAATCGTAGACAGTAGTGAAAAATCTCCCGCCAAGATTTGTAAACAAAAGAGTAATAAATCTAAAACTTTCGACCCCGGTGACTATTTCGATAAAAGTAGTGCTAGTTCTAAAGACTTTCTACTAGAGAAATCGAGTGTAGATTCAAATGAGTGCTTATTAGATAATTTCGAAAGACATAAACAAAAATTAGAACTGGAAGTGGAAGAAGTGAAAAAACCTCCCGATCGAGAAACTTCCAATTCTAGCGGCAGCTTGGAAATGCAAGATGCTCGCCAGGAAATAGCTACGGAGACAAGTGACATCAGTGATCATAAAACATTATCCGATACACAATCCAAGGACATCTCTCCTCCTCTCGTTAAGGAGGAAAATGAACTCAAACTGCAAAGTGATGAAAATAGTTTATACGGTATTACCTGGTTATTTGATGAATCTAATCATTGTCAGGAAGAAGCCCAACATAGCTTGGAAGGAGAAGATATTGCCATTGCTTTGGAGAAATCTTCCAAACCTTCCTGCTCCAGTGCAGATTCCAACACCAGCAGCCAGCGCAATCTCGGAGCTATCCCCAAACAGATTAAAAACTTAACCAGAACTCGAGCCTCTTCCTTAAAAGAAAATAAGAAAAAGGAGAAACATAAAGAGAAGGAGCGAGAACCCGAACCTACTCAAGAAGAAATAGATACAGTGGAAGCGCACTCCGCTCTGGTTCAAGGACTGGAATGTCTATTTGCTGCCACCAATGCCAATACTGTTGTGATGCCTCCCCTTAACAGGGAAGAGAGACCTCGCAGTCATCGACAACAAGTAGATCAACACCGCAGGGACAGTCAGAAACAGAGGAAGAGGTCAATCGAAGAAATGGCGCAAACATCCACCAACACCATTCTTCCTACCTCCATGCCACTATTAGCTGCATTTCTGAATTCAAGGGTTGATTATCCTCACGTGCCAATTTATTTGCCTGGAGAAACAGATCCCTGTTGTTCTGAAAATCAAAGAAATCCTCCTGCTGATGGAACGTACTATGAACTCCAAAGGACACGTCCACTCATGGATCGTAACCATCGGAACAGAATGAGAAAAATCAAAAGGTCTACTAGACAACGAAATAATCCGGCGGCCGGAGATAAAGCCAAAGAAGAAAACAAAAGTGAACCTGCCAACCTAGCTAGCACCTCCTCGAGCAATGTCCATTTTGCTACTTCTTTTGAAGACACTACAGATGGAGCGATCCACTGTTTCATGGATGAATATGGAAACTGGATGTCCTATACATTTGATAAAAACAGCTCTGGTCACGCTAAAGAGGCAGCTGCCAAAGCCAGTCAAGCCAAAGCTCAAGAAGTAGCCGAAAACCCAGCCGATACTTCGGCACTGGAGGGAAGCTGCGTTTCCATAACATCAGATGTTACGGGAGACTTGGATATGTCTAGTAAGTTGAAGCAGGGTGACAGCATGGACCAAGGAGCGGCCAACGAAAGCATCTACAATTCTTCTTCTAACCAAGGCAGCAACAATCCACTCTTGTCCAGTAATAATAACTCCACGTCCATGTTGCCTGTTTCCCTATCTGCCAATAGCAATAGAAATAAAACAATCTATGTAATGGAGCCAGCCGTCCAACCATCTCAGCGCAGATCTCCTGTTGCTATACTTACCGAATCGCTTTTGGAAAGGGTGGAATTGCAGAGAATGCTTTCTCCCAATATGCAGCTCAATTTCCTGCTCAATTCGTCCATCCCTAGTGACAATAATACGACCAACGTGCTGCACTTGTCCATGCCCACTTCCAATTCAATCGGAGACAACAGCATGGATATGGACGTTGGAAAGAAACGATTTAGATTAATAGACTCGATAGAAAATTCCTACGCCAATCAGCGCACGGCTTATTACAAATTTAAGATATTCAGTTGTTGGAAGCTCAAAGTAACAATGGACCGATTGAAATTAATGGCGCTGTTTGACAGAAATCTCACGCTAAAGGAAGCGATCCTATCAATTTTTCTCGGGATAATGGTGTCCATATTGGGGGCCTTCATACTTCACACTGGGTTCTATAAAGATATCTATGCTTTTTGGTTTTGTTTTGTAATTGCTGGCAGTCAGTATTCACTATTCAAGAGTGTGCAACCAGACGCAGCGTCTCCTGTCCACGGTTTCAACAGAATGGTGGCATTTTCAAGACCTGTATACTTCTGTTTATGTGCCTCCATTTTATGTCTGGTGCACTATGGTTTAGAACAATATGATTTACCAAACGAGAGTCACCATGAAAAGAGGAGTATGATCGAAGATGCTAGTGAAAAGTTAACTCTGTACGGGTTTCAAGTGAAAACTAAAGAGGTGTTACAACTAACAGAAGAAGTGATATCGAAGCTGCTGTTGTTTTTTCCTCTGGCTTTCAGTTTGGGCCTGTTTCCTCAAGTCAACACATTCGCTATGTATTTGTTTGAGCAAATAGACATGCACGTGTTCGGGGGCAATGCCACTGCAAGCTTGAGTGCTTCCATCTACTGTGTATTTCGTTCTCTATTAGCCATCGGTGTTATGTATGGATTTGCTTTCGGCGGTCTAACCGAAGCAAAAGGTTCTCAGCACATACTCTTTTCCATCTTTTGCGGGTTATTCATACCCATATCGTACCATCTGAGCAGATGTGCAAGTGATTACACCATGGTTTGGAATCTGATCAAGAACCATCTTATTCCTGCAGATCTTTATAATGTTCACAATGTTGAAAACTCGCATGCAGACGCTCGGTCGTCTCACACAGATACTGAAAAACAAATACCTGTAGACGCACAGAGCGCTCCAAAGAATCGTTCAGAAAGTAACATCTCAAAGCAGCAATCAATGGATAGTTCCGCATCAAAGATCAATTTCAGTTCCGAAACAAACATCTCTAAGACTCAAAAGAGATCACAAACTAGCGTAAACTCCAGTGTGAATTCTTTGAAGGTAGATTCTAATTTGGGCGCTACTGTTAATTCAAGTGGATCTATAAAAACGGAGCACATCGGTGAGGAGAGTAAAGACGGGAAGCTGAAGTCTCTGGCTGAGGAGGACCCTGCGGGCGAAGGAGAAATGGAAGACCCCTTGCCGAGGAAGCTGCAGGAGACTGTTAACTCGAGATTCAAGAACGATGTCATCATTTGTGGGTTCATGGCACTCTTCATATTGGGTATTCACAGTACAACCGTCTTCACAACTTTACAGCCAGAATTGAACCCTGTAAGTTTTATTTTATGCACTAAATTTACATAGTTAATACATACATGCCTACACAGTTTTTATCTTTATCAGCAATTTTCTCTTCACTTTCTACCCCTTCCAATAGCTTCAATGATAATAATGATAATAACAATGATGGTACACCAATACAGCTAGTTACACTGATTCATATTTGTACAGGATACTCCTTAATACTGTGGTTACTCTCAGTATCACTCTGGTGGAAGACCACCTTTCAAAATCGAAAAGTTGCTCGAAATGGCTTAAGTAGTGATGTGGACTCGGGAGTTTTCCCGGACCTTGTATAAATTCCCCAAAGTCAGGAATAATTTTTTTTATTAAGGGGGGAGTCTGGTCCAGCCGAATTTTATTTTCAACGAAAAAATTTATTTTCATTCACAAAACTTTTGTTACTTGTCTAAAGGCACTTTTGAACAAGAAAAATAAGTGAGGTTCATCTGCGTACAAATTCAATTTTCTTAACTTTAAATTTTGAATGAAGTGAATTGGATGAAAATTCGTTTAGATTATGATTCCAGCCAGCTTGAAAAACCTTGTTTTGAGAAAGACGCATTTAAATTTTTCGCATATAATTAGAGTAAAATAACTAGAAAGATCAATAATTTTCCAGGTGGTCTGGTCCATATCCGCCCTGCTGGGCTGGGTGCTCCACTACCTGACGCCCCAGCTCCGCAAGCAGCTCCCTTGGCTCTGGCTATCAGGGCCGGCGCTCAAGGCCCGCGAGCACGCCCAGTTCGAAGTTCGTGAGCCTGCCCGAGTTATGTGGTTCGAGAAGGCGTACGTCTACCTCTGCTTCTTCGAACGGAACATTCTGTATCCTGTTGTGTTCATTTCTGCCGTTACTCAGGACTCGCCTGGGATCATTGTGAAGTTCGGACCAGGCGTCGGATCTTTGATTGTCTGCGTTTGTGCTCTTAAAGGTAATTTTTTTTATTTAATGTTTTAAGTTACTGCTTTATTTATTATTATTATGATAAAGCTGACGACAAGCGAGTAGATACGCCCACGCTACTGGGAAAACAGCTCACGACGACTCAATCGTTTCTTGCTGTACCTATTCATTTCATTCTTGATAATTCAAAATAATCCCTGTTCATTATTTTGTATATTTATTTAGTTCATACCTATAACAAGAATAATATATGTATTTATTAACATTGCAGGTATGAGAAATGCTTATTCGGATCCAACCAGTCAGTACTTGATCCTGGTGTTTGCTGTTCTTCTGTTCCGACTAGACTATAACTGGGCCAGCGAAAGTTTCCTGGTGGATTATTTCATAATGGCAATCATATTCAACAAGATGTATGAGTTTTTGTTAAAGGTAAGATTAACAATTTTTTCTTCAAAATAGGCATATTTACTTTGGGGTGTCATCATTAATTTAATGAAAAACAAATACCTTTGTATAACACCACTATTTTATTAACTATATCAACATGTTTCGAAAACTATGTTTTCTTCGTCAGTGTACGGGACGTTTGTACATATACTGTATAAAAATAGGGAGCTGGACACAAATAGCACGCCAATGGAATCTTTATGCGCCAAGGGATTTTGGCGTACGCCAATGGACTTTCGCGAATTTAATACTTTTGAATGATTCTAAGTAAAATTGGCAAAACTGAATCTATTATAACTGATTAAACACTTGTAAAGGCTTGAAGACTTTGGAGACTTTTGGAGACTGGGATTACTGGGATACTGGGAAGAAGGTAGAACTGAAGCTATTACTTTTAAATAAAACACTTGAAAAGAGTTTGAACTTGGAGACTTTGGTTTCTTCGAGATTGTTTCTTCTTGGCTGGTAATTTTTTTAACTGATTTGTGACCGATGTGTGGTCTGTATTTATAGGGCAAAACTGGGTTGGATTGTGAGGGTATAGCACTTCCTATTCTTTGTGTAGGTTGGTCCTTTTATCCTTTTTCCCTGTTTGCTACGATTTTTGAGAAGATTTGTAAAATTTGTATATTATAGCCAGTACCAAGAGAGTCCCGATCCCCGAAACCAAAATCTCACATGATTTTTATTGTTTTTACAAAAAAAGATACAATGTTACATTTGTGGTACAAAGTAGAATTTCAAGGATTAAACATTTTTATTAAAGTGCAAGAATCAATGGTAGGCGTCAGTTTTCAAGTGATTGTACTTGCTTGTGCCCATTTTTCTGCGAGGATATTTATTTTTAGCTCGTAATTATCACCAATTTCTCAAAATTTAGCTCCAAATTTTTGAGAACATGAATTCATTGACGTAAATATTCCCGATTTAGATTTTCCTTTGTTCATCATTAGCCAATCACAGCTCCCGTGGTTGTATGGTGGGGGTGACGTAAATAGGCAGCTATTCTCGTGGCAGGGTTCATTGCTGTCTGTAGTCTTTTGTAGAGGTGTGAGATGTATTTTTGAGTTTGATTTTCATGCTGCGTGTGTTCATTATCAATTGTGTTTGTATTTTTAAGTGCTAAATTAATTTTGAAGAATAAAATAGCAATTAGACATCGTTTTGGAGGATGCGTGAAACGCCCCTCGTCTCGTTAGCCAATAGCAGCTCTCTAATTGCTTGGGGGTTGTGGTGTGAGGCGAAATGGTGCTGGCGGCATGGTACTGTGTAATTGTGGGTGCTGGCGGTACGGTACTGTGTGGGAGCGTAAATTCCAATATTGTCTTTTTTAGTTATCTCATTTGCTTTTGCGGACTCGTTCGATACACTCCCCCCGTGCAGTCTCGTCTGTACTCAGCTACTTCGTCGGGCGAGTCCTTTCCCGATGTTTGTGTTCTGAATCGGGGGCCTTTGCCAGGGTTGTAGTTTCATCAGGGGTTGGTGGAGTAGGCAGGATGATTTTGACTGCCGGCCTTATGTATATTCCTGTGCTGGTTTGAATTCGGGCAGTTCTGACTTGTCCATCAGCTGCAGGTGTGGCTTCTAAGATTCGACCGCGCGGCCAACTGTTCCGGGGCAGTGCTGGGTCCATAATGATTACCAGATCATCTTTTTTAATTGGTGTCGATGGGTAGGTAGGTATTCGCGCAGCCATCGTCTCCAGAAGGTGTCTGCAAGTTGTTGCCCGATGCGCCACTGGCGGCGGAGGCATACTTTCTCTTCTTTCTTTTCGTAGAAGGATAGTTGGGGGCGTTTCCCAGCCGACCCTAGTAAAAGGTGGTTGGGTGTTAGATTAGATTAATTCTTCATCACGTGGGTCCACCGAAATGTGAGTGAGTGGTCGATTATTAACCGTAAACTCGGCTTCTGCAAGGGCGGTGCGCAGCGTTTCTTCTTTTGGTGCTCTTTCCTTAAGTGTGGCGCTTAGGGCTTTCTTAACTGATTGTACTAATCTTTCCCAAGCTCCCCCCGTGTGAGGAGATATTGGATCTGGCTGACTCACGTTGGCTGCACTGATGAGGAGCACCACTGTGCTGGCGGGGGCACTGCTGGTGCAAGGCTGGCTCGCCTTGGCTGCGCTGATGAGGAGCACCTTTGTTCTGGGCAGGGGCGCTGCTGGGGCAAGGCTGGCTCGCCTTGGCTGCGCTGATGAGGAGCACCAATGTTCTGGGCAGGGGCACTGGTAGGGCAAGGCCGGCTCGCCTTGGCTGCACTGATGAGGAGCACCACTGTTTGGCAGGGGTACTGCTGGGGCATGGCTGGCGCACCTTAGCTGCGCTGACGAGCAGCACCACTGTTCTGGCAGGGGTATGGCTGGCTCGCCTTGGCTGCGCTGATGAGGAGCACCACAGTTCTTATATTGACACTGCTGGGGCAGGGCTTGCAAAGCCGGGCTGGAATTTAAAATTATAATGTATAATTAGAACTAGGCTTGCTTGCCTTCGGTCGAGTCGCGTATCTTGTCGCAACTCGTTCGAAGGTGAGTCAGCTGGCACCGGTACTTGAGTTGCGTATCTTGTCGCAAACAAGTTGGTATGCGGGCCAGCTGGTGTCAGTAGTTGAGTTGCGTATCTCGTCGCAAACAAGTTGGGAGGTGGCCCAGCTGGTGCCGGCACTTGAGTTGCGTATCTCGTCGCAAACAAGTTGGGATGCGGGTCAGCTGGTGCCAGCGCTTGAGTTGGGGCACTGCTGGAGCAGGGCTGGCTCGCCTTGGCTGCACTGCAGAGGATCACCACAGTTCTGGCAGTTCCACTGCTGGGACAGGGCTCGCTGAACTTGGCTGCACCGCTGAGGAGCACCACAGTTCTGGCAGTTGCACTGCTGGGGCAGGGCTCGCTGACCTTGGCTGCACTGCTGAGGATCACCGCAGTTCTGGCAGTGGCAATGCTGGGGCAGGGCTCGCTGACCTTGGCTGCGTCGCTGAGGCTCACCACAGTTCTGGCAGTTGCACTGCCGGGGCAGGGCTCGCTGACCTTGGCTGCGCCGCTGAGGCTCACCACAGTTCTGGCACTCGCACTGCTGGGGCAGGGCTCGCTGACCTTGGCTGCACCGCTGTGGATCACCACAGTTCTGGCAGTGGCACTGCTGGGGCAAGGTTCGCTGACCTTGGCTGCACTGCTGAGGATCACCACAGTTCTGGCAGTTCCACTGCTGGGACAGGGCTCGCTGACCTTGGCTGCACCGCTGAGGATCACCACAGTTCTGGCAGTTGCACTGCTGGGGCAGGGCTCGCTGACCTTGGCTGCACTGCTGAGGATCACCGCAGTTCTGGCAGTGGCAATGCTGGGGCAGGGCTCGCTGACCTTGGCTGCACCGCTGAGGATCACCGCAGTTCTGGCAGTAGCAATGCTGGGGCAGGGCTCGCTGACCTTGGCTGCGCCGCTGAGGATCACCACAGTTCTGGCACTCGCACTGCTGGGGCAGGGCTCGCTGACCTTGGCTGCACCGCTGTGGATCACCACAGTTCTGGCAGTGGCACTGCTGGGGCAAGGTTCGCTGACCTTGGCTGCACTGCTGAGGATCACCACAGTTCTGGCAGTTCCACTGCTGGGACAGGGCTCGCTGACCTTGGCTGCACCGCTGAGGATCACCACAGTTCTGGCAGTTGCACTGCTGGGGCAGGGCTCGCTGACCTTGGCTGCACTGCTGAGGATCACCGCAGTTCTGGCAGTGGCAATGCTGGGGCAGGGCTCGCTGACCTTGGCTGCACCGCTGAGGATCACCGCAGTTCTGGCAGTAGCAATGCTGGGGCAGGGCTCGCTGACCTTGGCTGCGCCGCTGAGGATCACCACAGTTCTGGCACTCGCACTGCTGGGGCAGGGCTCGCTGACCTTGGCTGCACCGCTGAGGATCACCACAGTTCTGGCAGTTCCACTGCTAGGACGGGGCTCGCTGACCTTGGCTGCACCGCTGAGGATCACCACAGTTCTGGCAGTTGCACTGCTGGGGCAGGGCTAGCTGACCTTGGCTGCACTGCTGAGGATCACCACAGTTCTGGCACTCGCACTGCTGGGGCAGGGCTCGCTGACCTTGGCTGCACCGCACAGTTCTGGCAGTGGCACTGCTGGGACAGGGCTCGCTGACCTTGGCTGCGCCGCTGAGGATCACCACAGTTCTGGCACTCGCACTGCTGGGGCAGGGCACGCTGACCTTGGCTGCACCGCTGAGGATCACCGCAGTTCTGGCAGTGGCAATGCTGGGACCGGGCTCGCTGACCTTGGCTGCACCGCTGAGGATCACCACAGTTCTGGCAGTTGCACTGCTGGGGCAGGGCTAGCTGACCTTGGCTGCACTGCTGAGGATCACCGCAGTTCTGGCAGTTGCTTTGGTGATAAGTTGACTTAATTTGTCATCGCAGGCCACTGCTAGATTTGTGTCTTTTGCTAGCTTTTTCTCCAGGCCCAGAAGCTGTTTTAGTGCACACTGCCGATTGCCAGGTAGCGTGGCTTCTGGATTGCGCCATAGTAGACCCGTTTCCCATCTTCCTATATGAAGAGGACGGGTAGTTGCATTCATAAGTGTGATTGCTTGTTGTTCGCTTGCATTGACTCTGGTAGCTGATATTACTCCAAGGGAGTCAATGGCGAAGTTTGTTTTTACCAGTTCCCTCAACTGCTTGTCTGCGGTCGTTTCTGGTTGTAGTGCCAAAGTGGGGGTCGTGTTTTTATCTCCGGGGTTGATTCCCCCATGAGCGATCCATCCTAGTGCGGTGCGTGATACTATTCGCGTAGTAACATTGCATTCTCGCACTTCTCTTGACACACTCAGGTGAGCGTTGTCTTGGCCTATTAGCAGCTTCGGAACGACAGACCTTCCTTGGATCTGTTGTTCTGGCAGGTTGAGGTTGCTTATTGTGCTGGCAGAGATGTGGAATGTATTACTGTTGCCTGCACCTCTTAATCTTAGTTTTACTCGTTGCGAGAGATTGTCGGAGGTGCACATTCCTTTGGCGCCGTGGATTCGCAGTCCGTGAACTGGTCCCTCTGCTCCGACTTGTGTTGCGGTGTTAGTGTCGACAAGTGTTATTGTGGATCCTTCGTCCAGAAGAGCGAACACTGACACTTCTTTTTTATTTGGAGCACTTAATATGACTGGTGCAATTTTCAACAGTACTCTCTGTCCGGAGTTCTGGCGTCATAAATTGACATTTTCCACAGTGCTTTTTTGTACGAACTCGGGATTGTGCAGCAGTGGGTGGTGTGGGGCTTCGCAATCCCCTATTTCGCACCATTGGTTCATTTTGCAGCTTCGCGAGTGGTGTTTTTCTAAGCACTTGCGGCATAATTTTCCCACGCGCACAGTTTCCCATCGGAGTTCAACATCTTTGGCTGCGAATTCTTTGCATTCGCAGGTTCTATGATTGCCGCCGCATTGGGCGCAGCTTTCATTGGCTGATTTTCTTTTTTGGCTTGGTCCAGGGTAGGTATGTGATTCGTACATTTGGCGTTTTTATCGGGGCGATATTTTCTTTTGGGCCGTCCCTGATTTTCTCCTGATGTCCGGCATGTATTTGCTCATGGCTCGGTAGGAGTTGCATGCGATCACTCCCTTCTTCCTCTTGGTACCCGGCATGTTCACGGCGTGGTCGAGATCGTACGCGGTCCACCATCCCGCTATTTGGAATTGCGTTTAACACCTCTTCCAGAAAGGCAGCGAGCTGGGTTATGGTGGCCGGAGCATGTTGTTTGTGAATCTCGATTAGCCATGCCAGCCGCAGGGAACTTGGCATTTTGTCAGTGACGTCATTTAGTAGCGCAGGATTGGTGAGATAGCCTTCGGTTTTCAGAATCCGGAGGGATGCCACTAGGTTTTGTACCGTCCCGGAGAAATCTGCTAGCTCCTCGAGTGACACCTCGGTCGTGAGGTAAGGTAGTTTTTTAACCTTGTCTAGCATAAATTTTGCTATGGAGTTAGCGCTGCCGTATCGCTGCTTGAGGACGCTGATGATCTCTGGGACTTGCACTTGCGCAGGATCCATTAGTAGGGGACCCACAGTATCTCGTGCCTTGCCTTTGAGGGCCCGTTGCAGCCGGATGAGATTTTCGCTTGGAGTCATCTGGCAGGTGGCGGTGGATTGAGTGTACTGTGCCTTCCAGGTGGGCCACTCGAGTGGGTCTCCAGCGAAGGTAGGCAAATCTTTTGCTGCGGATTGCCTGGCGATGAGGGCTGCCATTCTCGAGTCATCTTCTAATGTACGAGGACTATCTTGGGTTTGGGAAGTGCGGAGCGCTTCTGCCATTACAGAGGCAATCTGGGCCAGTGGGTCGTTACCATGCTGCAACCATTCTCGAGTGTACCGTGTCGTCTCGTCAGCCGTATGCGGCGGTGTAAATAATGGGAAATCCTGGCTGGAGGAAGCTGGTTGTTGCTGGTACCCCATTGTATTATAGAGTGGGCGCTCGGGTCCAAGATGGCTATATTTGGCTGCGGGAATGTTGTCCACAGGACTCGTCAGAAGTGGGTGGCCTTGGGTAGAGGTATATCCCGTTGAATTGGTTACAGCAAATTCATTAGTAGGCTGACCGGCTGGCACGTGCACTTGAGCTGTTGCATATCTCGTTGCAAACTCTCCGGCTTGCTTGTGTACTTGTGTGGCATATCTCGTTGCAAACTCGTTCGTAGACGGGCCGGTTGGAGTGTGCACTTGAGTGTTTGCATATCTCGTTGCAAACTCTCCGGCTGGCTTGTATACTCGAGTAGCATATCTCGTTGCAAACTCGTTCGTAGACGGGCCGGTTAGTGCGTGGACTTGAGTTGCAGCCTGACCCTACGGGTTGGTTGGTGCAGGCTCCTGAGCCGGCTGATTGGATGCTTGGCGTGTCGCAGCGTTCAGGGCTGCGAGTAGATCGGCTGTTTGCTTGGCGTGTTGTCTGTCTCGACTGCGCATCTCCCGGCGCCGCATTCGCAGGGAGTCTTCAGTTGATTCTGAAGATGCCTCGCTGCTATTAGTATTGGATTCGTGGGGGCTCTTGGCGACATGTTCCGAAGCAAGTTGGCCAAGAGTGATGAGGTCAGAGTTCCTGGCTGGGCTCGTAACAGGTAGATCGTGGATCTGACGGGGTCCACTGGATGGCGTCTCTATGCTGTGGGCCCGGGGTCCGACGGGGTGGCACGGACGTGTTTCGGCTTGTCCCTGGGGCGTCAGGTTTAGACAGTGACGTCTCGGATGATGTTGGGGTCTTACGGCCACTGCGAAGAAACGGCATTTCCACTGGGTAAGACTGAAGGCGTGTTATTTGCAGATCCGGCTCGAAGGACCAAATGTACGGGACGTTTGTACATATACTGTATAAAAATAGGGAGCTGGACACAAATAGCACGCCAATGGAATCTTTATGCGCCAAGGGATTTTGGCGTACGCCAATGGACTTTCGCGAATTTAATACTTTTGAATGATTCTAAGTAAAATTGGCAAAACTGAATCTATTATAACTGATTAAACACTTGTAAAGGCTTGAAGACTTTGGAGACTTTTGGAGACTGGGATTACTGGGATACTGGGAAGAAGGTAGAACTGAAGCTATTACTTTTAAATAAAACACTTGAAAAGAGTTTGAACTTGGAGACTTTGGTTTCTTCGAGATTGTTTCTTCTTGGCTGGTAATTTTTTTAACTGATTTGTGACCGATGTGTGGTCTGTATTTATAGGGCAAAACTGGGTTGGATTGTGAGGGTATAGCACTTCCTATTCTTTGTGTAGGTTGGTCCTTTTATCCTTTTTCCCTGTTTGCTACGATTTTTGAGAAGATTTGTAAAATTTGTATATTATAGCCAGTACCAAGAGAGTCCCGATCCCCGAAACCAAAATCTCACATGATTTTTATTGTTTTTACAAAAAAAGATACAATGTTACATTTGTGGTACAAAGTAGAATTTCAAGGATTAAACATTTTTATTAAAGTGCAAGAATCAATGGTAGGCGTCAGTTTTCAAGTGATTGTACTTGCTTGTGCCCATTTTTCTGCGAGGATATTTATTTTTAGCTCGTAATTATCACCAATTTCTCAAAATTTAGCTCCAAATTTTTGAGAACATGAATTCATTGACGTAAATATTCCCGATTTAGATTTTCCTTTGTTCATCATTAGCCAATCACAGCTCCCGTGGTTGTATGGTGGGGGTGACGTAAATAGGCAGCTATTCTCGTGGCAGGGTTCATTGCTGTCTGTAGTCTTTTGTAGAGGTGTGAGATGTATTTTTGAGTTTGATTTTCATGCTGCGTGTGTTCATTATCAATTGTGTTTGTATTTTTAAGTGCTAAATTAATTTTGAAGAATAAAATAGCAATTAGACATCGTTTTGGAGGATGCGTGAAACGCCCCTCGTCTCGTTAGCCAATAGCAGCTCTCTAATTGCTTGGGGGTTGTGGTGTGAGGCGAAATGGTGCTGGCGGCATGGTACTGTGTAATTGTGGGTGCTGGCGGTACGGTACTGTGTGGGAGCGTAAATTCCAATATTGTCTTTTTTAGTTATCTCATTTGCTTTTGCGGACTCGTTCGATACAGTCAGGATAATAAGTCAATAATAAATAACAAAAGACAAACAAGTATAGACTAATTAGAACATAGACAAAATATTAGAAAGGAGAGGTGATTAATTACCTAAAATATATCATAAAAAACAATTATATAAAATAAAATATAAAAATTATTTTAGAATGGGTAAAAAATTACATTAACATAATAAAAAATCTTTTAAAAGGAAAACAAGAAGTCTAAATAACAAAATAAATTATTATAAATATAAGTATTAATACGAAAATAAATTTAAAAGATGGCTATTTTTAAAAAACGTTTGGTTATTTATAATATTTAATTTACTATTAACACTTTTCCTAATTTCTAAAATTTCTAAATTATCTAATTGTATACCCGTTGTGTTAGTGTGTAAAATTTTTAAACCTTTATTAATATCAAAAGAATGACCTGTTTCCAAAATGTGGTTTGCAAATTCTGAATAATTATTATTATTTAAACATCTTAGATGTTCCTTAACTCTAATGTTAAAATTTCTAGAAGTCTTCCCAATATAAAAAAAGTTACAATCATTACAAATTAATTTATAAACCCCAGATTTGTTCAAAAACACACCTTTGTCCTTGTTATTTAATATATAATTTTTTAATTTGTTATTGGCGTAAAAAGCTGGTTGGATATTATAATTATATTATATATTGTTGGATATTATATTATAATTTAGAAATTTTAGAAATTAGAAAAAGTGTTAATAGTAAATTAAATATTATAAATAACCAAACGTTTTTTAAAAATAGCCATCTTTTAAATTTATTTTCGTATTAATACTTATATTTATAATAATTTATTTTGTTATTTAGACTTCTTGTTTTCCTTTTAAAAGATTTTTTATTATGTTAATGTAATTTTTTACCCATTCTAAAATAATTTTTATATTTTATTTTATATAATTGTTTTTTATGATATATTTTAGGTAATTAATCACCTCTCCTTTCTAATATTTTGTCTATGTTCTAATTAGTCTATACTTGTTTGTCTTTTGTTATTTATTATTGACTTATTATCCTGACGAAGAAAACATAGTTTTCGAAACATGTTGATATAGTTAATAAAATAGTGGTGTTATACAAAGGTATTTGTTTTTCATTAAATTAACAATTTTATTTTACCCTGAGTAATCTATGTTTTTTAAATTCATTGTTGATTATTCTTGGCTATTATAAAATACCTTCTTCGTTCACCCTTTTGACAACTTCACGACTGAAACATTTCATTTTCAGATTCAATTTGTTGTGACGTACATAGCGCCATGGCAAATTACTTGGGGCAGTGCGTTTCATGCATTTGCTCAACCATTTAGTGTCCCCCACTCTGCGATGTTATTCCTACAGGCTGCTATTTCAGCATTGTTGTCTACTCCCCTCAATCCTATTCTAGGTAAGAACTAAATTATTATTATGACACCTACCTACATAATATTATCTTCATTAGCAAACCTTTTAAAACACATATTTTATCATCATTCTTTATTTGAAAAATGTTCAAGGTAGGAACCTCTATAATACATATATCGTTTTAAAAATTGCAGTCCATATTTTATTATTTATCTAAGCCCAACAACATTATATTGTGCAATATTGATTTGTATGTGGTGAGCCTTGAAGTTTTTCCTTGTTCTATAAATAATGTTTCAACCACATGCCACATCATTATGTTAAATTATACAAAATATAAAATTGAACAGCCGTACATTGTTTTATGTGTATCTTGCATCATTTTTTAGAATGGCAACATTTTTTTCATGTTTTAAATTGTTTTTTTTCAACCCAGGTAGTGCAATATTCATGAGTTCCTATGTAAGGCCTGTGAAGTTTTGGGAAAGGGACTATAACACTAAAAGGGTTGATCAAAGCAACACAAGACTGTCTTCACAACTAGAAAGGAATCTTGGCTCAGGTAACTATGCAAAACATATATATTTTTACAGCATTGTTACTTATCTATCATTTACATCAGAGGTTCCCAAACTTTTTTTTCTCGTGGACCACTTTCAAAATTTTACTGATTTCGGTGGACCCCTTGCTGCAAAATTTCTACCATATTCCCAAAACTCGACACGTGTTGTATTGAATATTTAATATAAAGCTGGAGTTGTGGTTTGTCACAACAGGGGGGAGGGGGGTGTAATGTGATATGAGATGGGGGGCGGGATGACTTATGGGCACGGGATGGGTCTCAAAATGACCGTTTTTCACCGAGATACTAGTGTACTATCTGCCTACATTTACAGGTAAAGCCAAAACAACATTTTTGTTCTTAACTATCGAAACCAGCAGGCTTATTCTCTATCTTTTGTGGGATCGTTATCGAGATAACGGACGTGATCTCCTGACAGATTTGTGTGATTTATTTGCTTTTTCTATGTACAACGTACATTAAATGAATAAATAATCATGCATTCTTGTAGGAATTCATGTTTAAAACGATCTAAACTAAAATATGTTACAGTTAATATGTAAAAATCCCACAAATCTGACAGGAGATCACGTCCGTTATCTCGATAACAATCCCACAAAAGATAGAGAATAAGCCTGCAGATAAATTTTCGTGGACCCCCGTTTTTTTTTATCACGTCTATGTGGACCCCCGTCGAGTCTCCTGTGGACCCCTGGGGGTCCACCTGGACGACTTTGGGAATCACTGATTTACATTGTCAATAGTATTTCTAAGGTATAAATATCTGGATCCATGCACAATTTTATATTAGCGCATTTAGTAATGAGATCATGTCAACGGCACCACCTGACTTGCCATCGGTTATGGTTGATTTAGCAAAATAGATATAAACGCTATGCAGGCCAAATGTATAAAGATACAAAATTGTATAAAGATTACCGATAACCATAATGTATTACAAAACATCTTTGTTACGTTCACGTCCAAGGAGTACCAACATTAATATTTACATATAGATCGCCCAGTTAATTAGTCAGACATCTCCAAATACTAAGTTTGAGAAAATGAGGAAAGCAATTTTCGAATGCTCGCCATAAATCAACACGTGTCTGTTTCATATTAAATAGCTATAAAATAACACATACGGTTCGGTACATTAATATATTTTGAAATATCCTACCATTGACCCAGATAACTTCAACATTTGGTTTAATTCGCTATTAGATTTTCTGCATTATAAATGATTTGGTTGCTTTTATGAGTAATAGACCAGATAGAGGGTTCACTTTTACATATAATTGCACGCTTTCATATTTCGATTTTTTTGGAGATGTCTGACTAATCAACTGCACAAACGATATATCAGTCTTGATTTTACCACTATTATTGGTAAGTTTATGTAGATTTTTTTTAATGTGGGAAAGCTAAACCCATTTGAGTATGTATTTCTGCTTGCCTATTAAATTTCTTTTCTTTCCACAGACGACAACAATTTGAACTCAATCTTCTACGAACATCTCACCCGCTCCCTTCAACACTACCTGTGTGGAGATCTCCTTTTGGGAAGATGGGGGCAAGTCCAACAAGGAGATTGTTTTGGTAAAAACTTTTCTTACAATAATAAAAATCATTAACTAACGCATTCGCACATCAAAACAAAGCAAGCGTTAAATCTAAATTTACTTTTACGATGGACTTAGCGAAGAATTTCTCAATTCCGTTTCACTATCATTCTTTGCACACAATTGCAATGGACGTCAATAATTTAATCAAAGTGAAGCTTTTAATTGCTTATTTTAAATACTCTTATTCTGAAATGTGTTTTATTTTGAAAGCAGCTATAATATACGGCATACCCCATTTATAAGTCTCGTATGATATGAAATATAATTTTTTTAACATTAATTCCACTAGTCACCTTTGGGTATGCTGTGTGAAGGGTCTTTAAAAAAGGTTAGGAGAGGAAGTTTTGGGAAGGAAAAGATATAAGGGGTGGTTGGGAATCTGAGAGTCAGTGGGTCCAGGAGTGATGGACGTATTTATTTTTTATTTGCTTTATAAAAAGTCTCTGTACACACTTAATTAACAGTGTTAAGAAGGTTATATCATTGACCAATGAAAATAATAATATTTTAAATTGAAGACCAAAAAAAAGGCAAAGCAATAAATATATATATGTATGTACTAAAAAATGTTCTAATTAAGAATATACAAAAAGTGTAATTATGACTGTAGACCTATGTTCACATTAAAGGAAAGATTACGAAAAAATACTACGAAATAAAACTTTTCTATGATATGTATTTGATTGAACGTTATTTTCCCTGTATTTATATGAGAATTAATTAATCAATTATGTAATTTCCCACTGCGGTGCAAGGCGATGTGCGGCCCGAGCAACCCTGCCAAGTCACCAAAAGAAGCTTTATTTAACGCAATTTAATGTTCATTTTAGTTTTGGCCTCGGATTACCTAAACTGCTTGGTGCACATAGTGGAGATGGGCAACGGTCTCGTATCCTTCCAACTCAGAGGTTTGGAGTTCAGAGGAACCTACTGTCAGCAACGAGAGGTGGAGGCCATTTCAGAAGGCCCGGAGGATAATGACGGTATGTTATTTAATATTCACGAGTTTTACTCAAACCTTGAGATTTTTATTAAAAGATCATTTTGATGAAGTAATCCTAAAGTAGAGATTCTATTATTTATTTTAAATTTCATGCCCAACTGGGCTTTTACGTGTTAATTTTTTTTTTTTTCGTGAAGATTATCTAAATGAGCACAACATCACAAAAACAAAATACTCCGCCATGCAAGAAAACAGTAGACTGGGTAGTACAATAAACAAGTCAAAGCAGAGCTAGGCTGTCAGCCGGCGTGTTCGTGCTGTAAGGCTCTTGACTCGCAATCCGAAGGTCGTGGGATTGAATCCCAGCGTGAAAAATAAATTTTATTTGATTAATTTGTTTTATTTCACAATTAATTGATTAAAAATAATATATAGTATATTTGCGGCACGTTCCAGAATGGAAGATACTCTCAGTATTGCCCTGGTGTAAGACCACCATTCAGAATTGAAAAGTTGCTTGAAATGGCTACAGCTGTGTTTGGTGACCAGATCTGAATAGCCAGGTACTTCCCCACCTTCCTCTTCCCCTCCCCACTACCTTCAGCCTCACAACATACCCCAATTGGGGATGCCACATCCTCATTGGCTCGAAACAGGAGCAGCTGGGACTTTTGTGCGGTATTCATATTTAAAAAAAAAAAAAACAGTTAAATTAGATTTGTTGTTGTGTTTTCCAATGTAAATTCTACTATGACCAGTTTATATTTAGTGATTGATGTGTTAAATATGTCAACAACATCCATATAATCATTACCAAAATTTTGTATATGGCAAACATAAACGATTGTGTAGATAATCAATGTTGGTTTGCGAGGTAAATGGAAAGAAATCAAGTACAATGGATCAGGACTGTCAAATATCGAATATATGATTTTATGTAAACATTAAATCCACGTTCAGATAATTTTAATAAATCAAGTTGACGTAATAGGTAATCATAATTGACTCATTCCCTTGTAAAGTTAATAAATGAAGTTAATACTCTGAAGTTAATAAATCTTAAGAATTTATTTTGAATTGTTCCTATCGCGAGTGAATGAATAGCATAACTTGGTGCTCACACTCTTGAGTTGTACTCGATTTGACTCCTAACTAATAACATATTACAAAATAATTGTATGTTATTTTTAATTTTAAAACTACTATTATGTAATGATATTATTTTTCTTACTTTTGTACTCTATTATATGTTTATTTATAAAAGGCAGTATAGCCGTTTATGTATTTAAAATAAAATAAAATATACAATTTTCTTATAGTTTGAATATTTTTTTATTGGCTGCATATTAGGGTGGGTCACAACTGTATGGGGATTTTTTTTCTTCTTATTTTGATTTGTTTAATAGTGATAAAAGGGTGTTAAATGGAGATATAAAATCACGTAATTTTTAAAAAAATATTTGGATATCATCTTCTTCCTCCGGATCGACTTTGAAATTTCACATAATAGAGAAAAACTCACCCTTGTTAAAGCTTAAAAAAATGTTAGATTAACTATTAAAAATGAACTATTTTTAATAAAACACGAACTAGAAATATTTTCATTTATTTATTAAAAAATATATTTGAATATAATTCAAATTATCTCAAGGCAGTGTATTCAAATACCAGCAAAATCCTTCTTACTCTCGAATTTCGGCATTATTTTGCGAGACTCAATTTTGGGACTTTTTGTAAATGATTTCGTCAAATTATACTACATTTGCTATGGAAGATTACAAAAAATATGGTTTGGTAAAAAAAAAAAAAAAGTTTTTTCAAAAACATTAAAACTTTCAAAACTTTGAAGTGAATTCCGAGGAAGAAGATCGTATCAGAAATTTGAAAAATTTTAAACACGTTGTTTTGAACCCATTTGGCACCCTTTTATCGCTCTTAGAATTTAAAAGTAACATTTTTTGTTAAATGACCCACCTTACTGCATATTCTTATTACATAATCCAACATTTTCAGGCCTGTATTCGATTTCATTAATATGATTAATAAAATTCAGTTTTTGATCAAAGTATATCTTCACCTAAATCATTTATCTCGGTTACAGTTGTTAGCACTACATCATTGATGGATACAATCATGAATTAAGGGATTTTTTATTTTATGAAATCTCATAATTGACATTCACTTTAATTTTGTTGTAGATCGTTCTCTTGGCACCAAACAAAAAGTTTAAATGTGGCAACTCCAACATTAATATTTGACAATGTTTGACGGTCATTAATATTTCTTATAGCTTTGTATATTTTCATATCATCCGGAAACATTAAAACTTGGACATCATTGAAAATAATAAAAACTTCACAAATATCAAAAATAAAATTTGTCCTAAATGTGACCCTTGGGGAACACCGCTGGTAGCAATAAATTTATGTGAAGTAAAGTCATCTGTTTAATATTGAAACGGTTCCATATTTCCCAAGGTCCTGTTTAAAATAATGTCATCTCCTTTCCTTATCTGAGAAGCAGAAAAAGAAGAAGATGACTTATCTCTACCCACCGATGCCAGATATAAAAAATTATTGTTCATTCATGTGAAAAGGTAACCCGCGTGATTACTTGAATCCGAATAAAATCTGTCATATTTTTGTTGACCACTATTATATTCCATGAATAATGTGTGACTTGCGTTGACCCCCAGGCTGCTGCTGTTGCGCTGTAGGTCACCTGCCGCGCATGCTGTCCGTCAATGCCATGTTCTCCCTGCGCTGGCTGGCATGGCAGGTCACCACAGCACGCTACGTCCTTGAGGGCTACTCTATCTCAGACAACAGCGCCGTGTCCATGCTGCAGGTGTTCGACTTCCGCAAGGTGCTGATCACCTACTACGTCAAGGTATGGATCATTTAAATATCACAGAACAAACAACTAACCTAACGATTCTTTTATTGTACTCTGTTTCGTATTATCTGGCTACCATGATATGACTACATTAAAAATGTGAAGATCTGGAAAGATTGCAAGACTTATGTAAGCGTAATGGATAAGATGAAGAAAGGGATGCTTAGAATTTAGGCATGGAGGGCGGATGAATGAAGAGAGGTGTAAGGAGAATATATGACGCAGAAGTGAATGGTAGAAGATTTCGGCGACGTCAAAGAAAGATGTGGCACGATAAAATAAATCAAAAATGTTCTTGAATCAGATAATATCAAGAGTCTGTATTACAAAAGAGTATGCGAGAGACGGCGTATATATTTGAATGAAGCAAAGAGTGTGTGCTGAGACAGAGTTGTGGTCTATCCTCTCTGTCTACTGTAACGAAACAGCCTGATGGTTCTTTTTATTTATGTAAACCACTAATCAAAGTAATCCAATATTTAACTCGTGACGTGTCACGGAGGAAACTCTAAAATTTTGCGATGTTTTGACTTTGACGTAATATTTTATGGATTTATTTTATGCTGTCATATATAATATTTACCGAAACACGTTCCTTGAACAATAAACTACGCCTAAAAACAACATTACTTGTGTTTATTTGACAAATTGATAGGTTTATCGATCTTTTCATGACCCGCGACGCTCACAGTTTGACAGTTCAAATCACGGAAGAAATGATCATTAATGACATTTGGGAAGTCATAGAAATATTCATAAATAATTATTCGAGTGGCTAGGTGTGTATCTTATATCTGTTGCGTCAAGAACAAGAATGCCCCAAGCGATTCTGACCTTGTCCTTCATACGTTTTGTTAATACATAAGGTTTAAAATCACATTTCAAAAAGTTTTTTTTTTAATTTTATTCGGCTATTCGGCGCGTAATCGGCAAGCCACCGGTTAAAATCTCTTTTTTGCACGAGAGAAAGGCTGAATGCCATCGCATGGTATCCTGAAATTGAAGCTAAAACAGAAATGATATCAAAAATGTAAATATTTTCCCCAAGTTGTGGAATATTGGAAAAGAAAACAAATAGTTCCAAGCCTGAATAAAGGAGTTCAAAGTTTAAAAAAATTGTTTACAAACATGAAAAAAAAATCTTGAGCAATTGATCAAAAGAAAGAAGTAAAGAAAAGTTGTTTCTTGAAGGCACTTGTTCAAGTATCATGCCATTTATAATGTATAACAATGACAATTATGTATTCTTATGGTATACAATGCAGTCATTATTTTTTACAATATGAACCCTATGAGACACTAGCTTGTTTGCCAGCAACCCTTCGTCTAATTGCATGAATATATTTCTTTAGTTCCTGTAGGTATTTGACGGCCTTCGTGGTTGAGTGGTTATGATCCTCGACTACGAATTCAGTGGTCGCAGATTCAAATTCCGATGTGCCCAATTAAATTTTATTTGATTATTTTGTGTTTTTTCACAATTTAAAATAATATGCAGTGTATTTGCAGCACCTTCCAGAGTAGAAGATATTAGTATTGCCCTGATGAAACATACACGTGGTAATCACATTTAAAATAAAGTTTGTTATTTTGTGTGTTGGGTTTTCCCGTTGCTAGCTCTCGAATTATAAATCTATCAAACAAGAAGCCAAAGCTATCAAGAAATGCCAAGGTGTGAAAATAGTGTTTTTCTTTTCTTTTCCAGAGTATAATATTCTACACAATTCAGTCACCCAAGCTGGAAGAGTGGCTATCATCAGCCAGTATTCTGGAAGCACTGAAGCCAACTCTGGACAGGAATTTCATCGACTTGGATCCCATCTTCAATCTAAACTTGGATGAGGATTATGACTTCAGAGCTTCAGGAATCACAAGGTGAGTCAGAAATTTTATTTCATCATCTCAATTTTTCCTTCGGCAACATTTGATTTGGCTAAAATTTACAAGGTAAAGTCAGAAAATGAGACTCGTGCAGTATATGACAATATAAAATTGATAATGTTTATTTGTAAAACATTTAATCGAGATCTCAATCAATTTGCTTTTCTTTCCCAGGGCTTCCTTCTGTTCCGTTTACCACGAATGGGTGTCGTTCTGCGGCATGCGACGAGACGACCTCTACAAGTTAAAGGGGGACAAGCTGATAGCCAGGGACTCTGCCCTGGTGTCCCTGTGCTTTGGCCTGAGCCTCGTGGGCCGGAGGAGCCTCGGGGCGGCCAGCCACAACACGGTCTCCAGGTAGGAAGGAACAATATTACTCATTTAGTTCTTTTGATACTTCATCAGCGTTCTGGTGTCCAACTTTAGAAGAGATCCTCCTTCAGATGTCTCCAGCTTCACCCATTCCACTCTTCGTAAGATGAAGGAGGTTTAAACTAATGTGGCTGCACAATGTGGTAGCAAAAATCGCATCCTGAATTATAAGAAATTAAAGGGCGCCTTCAGAATTCCTAGAGGCGGGCAAAACTCCCAGGAGTCATAGCTCTTATAAGAAGTAATAAAGAATTGTTGTTGATATTGAATTTTGTTGTGTATTTTCCAGCGTGGAATTCTTCCTGTACGGTCTTCATGCCCTCTTCAAAGGGGACTTTAGAATAACATGCGTGAGGGACGAGTGGGTATTCTCCGACATGTCTCTCTTGCACTCTGTTCTGGCCCCCGCTGTGAGGATGGCACTCAAATTACATCAAGTGAGTTGACTTCTTTTCTTGCGCAATACAAATATCTAATATTTATTACACGAAGGACTGGTCCACTCTGGTTTTACTCTTGAAATTTTTAGCCATAACCGTAAAATGATAGAATTGTTTTTTTTTTAATTAAACATATTAGTCATTATATTATTATATGTACGTGTGTTAAAACATTATGGAAAATGTGAAAACCGCACAAGAGTCCTAACTGCTCCCACTATGCATCCCTAATTGGGGTGTTTTGTGAGACTGTAGGTAAGTGGGGAGGGGAAGGATATGGGGAAGAGAAAGGTTGGAAAGTACCTGTCTATTCAGATCTAGTCATCAAACACGGCTAAAGCTATTTCAAGCAAAGTTTCAATTCTGAATGGTGGTCTTACACCAGGGGGATATTGAGGGTATCTTCCACTCGGAAAGTGCCACAAATATACCATATAATATTTTGAATGATTAAATGGTGAAAACACAAATCAATCAAATAAAAATTACTTGCGCACGCCGGGATTTGAACCCGTGGCCTTTGGATCGCTAGTGGAGAGTCTTGCCCCTCGGCCATGGCGGCCGTCATATTAGATTTCTCCCATTTTTTAATGCATATGTATAATGTACTGAAATTTTTTAGCACGGTTTTTTCTCACAGTATTCTGTAGATCGTGTAAGTTTGTGTATTTATAAATTATATGTTTCAGGATCACTTCATGTCTCCCGAGGAATACTGCAGCTGCCCGGCTCTGTACTCCGCCATCTGCTGCCACACGGCCTGCCTGGTCATCTGCCACGAGGCTTCACCCACTTGGAGGAACAACGTCCTGAGGGGAGCGCCTCATCTGCTGGCTCTCAGGTAAGAGTCTGTCAATCCAATAATGTGGCCCGTTAAATATATGTAATATGTTGAATGCTCTCTCACCAAATTTCGCAATTCATTTGAGAAGAATGAATTGATCAGTGACGCATTAGCTTGGTATTTACACTTTGATTAGTATATGAGTGATTAGTTTTAACTCGTCTGTATAGTTGGATAAGTGTTAAGAGTTTAGTTGAAGTTCCTTATCTGTTTTACAGTGCTAAAGTATGTTTGTTGTTAATTTCATAGTTGCCTTGGTGTTTGTGTCGCTGATTTCTAAAATAGCATTATTATGAGAAACAATAAAACGATATTGTTTACCTCATCATATCAGAAATAAAAAATTAATGTAATGTTAATAAACTTTCCATTTCATTTTCGTCCGCACTATGCATTTGACAGGCTACTAAACACAAAAAGTGAACTATGGTTTTGATCACTTGCATTAATCGTTACTAAACATCAACTTGACATGTCTGCTTACACTTTGTTGCACTAATCGCTTGCACTTGCTACTAATCAAAGTGTAATTGTAGATTGCCTCTGGGTAGGAGTCTCCCTCAGAGAACATCCAATGCCACCGTTGCCTAATCAATCTCAAATCATATTTTTTGGAATGTTTTCTAATTGTTGCTTTCATAACATACATACACAGTTTATGTTGGTTTCGATTCTTACATATATACTTCATCAGCGGAACAACCCTACGTCTGCCTCTAGGAATTGTCTAAACTCCTGCCGATGGTCACCCGTTGACTCCCTCCAGTTCCTTATGCATTATATTCCATTTTTTCCAGGCACGTAATGGATGACGGCAGTGACGAGTACAAGATAATAATGCTGAACAAGCGCCAACTGAGTTTTCGTGTCATCAAGCTGAACAGGGAGTGCGTGCGCGGTCTGTGGGCGGGCCAGCAACAGGAGCTGGTGTATCTACGCAACAGGAATCCTGAGAGGGGGAGCATACAGAACGCTAAACAGGTTGGTACACTGCTAATATTCACAAAACAAAAGCAAAAGACCTTTCTCTAGCATTATCTGGATTGAAGTGTGGTGCGGGAGGTGAATACGGTGTGATAAGCCACCAATGAACACTAGTGAATAACTAATAAATCACATCCGTTTTGCGCACAGCAAAGACGTGTGTCTGTGCATGCTGCTTTTGCTGGAGACATAGCATTGTCATCAACCTTAAAACCCTTGGGATAGTCCTGGAAGCCTTTCCCTCACATGCCCTAAGGTGCAGTTTTCATTTCCACATTCAGCCACCAACTACCAACAATTTAGGTCTACCAACACTCAACCTGAAATGAGTACCTACACACAATATTTTGACATTTATTTATGAGGATCAGAATGATGAAAATAATATTTACCATGAGAGAATGTTTGAATAATATTTTGATACCAGTATTTGTAAAAATTATTGAATCTAGTGAAAATGTACAATATCAGCAGTAAAAATCGTTTTCTTTCGTAGAGTTTTTTTTTTTAAATTTTCAGTAATTTACCCTTGTACTAACTACTAGTTATACATGGCCCTTCACGTGATTTTTCACAAAAAAAGCTATACAAATCATAAAAATATTATTATTGTTTATAATATTTTCTTCGCGCTGTGATACGGTGAACTCAACATTAAATTTAAATAGCATGAAACCATTAATAACTTCTCATTAAAAATCTTTAATGCCAATATCAATGAATTATTTTCAGGCCCTGCGCAACATTATAAACTCGTCGTGTGACCAACCCATCGGATACCCCATCTATGTGTCCCCACTGACCACCTCTTACGTGGAGACTAACCAGCAAGTCACTTCGCTGGTGGGGGGCGCTCTCACTCTCAGCACCATCAAGAGGCACGCCATGGGACTCTGGAGAAGGTAAGCCAGAAAATAATGCCAACTGTCTTGTACACCATAAGACAAATTTAACTGTTTTGTTGAACATCACTTGCAGTACGTTCAAACGTACATTAGGCAGACCAGCACACAAACTATTGCAACAATCTGGGACTACAAGCGATTCACCAGAGTCCTAGAAAAATATTTTGGTACTGTTAACCTTTTACATGTCAAGATGCAAAACAAAACTTGTGTTATATATATATATTTATTTATATATTTTTTATATTCCTCTAATATATTTAAATACTTTTTTTTGCTCTTCTAAATAACCAATGTACAATAAATATTAAAATTTGAAAAAAAAATACATGTAAAACTTTCTATTACAACACATAAATACTTGTCATACATAAACATAAATAAACTCGTAAACACTTCAGCACAGGTTCTCCTAGTGAGGTGTTCACGAAACATACAACAATACCTATCCACAGTTTCACCTTCACAAACCTACCTTACACCCAACATAATAAAATTACAAAATATATTATGTAGAAATGTTTTCGAAATTGATCTATAGGTAAATACTGTAATATATAGAAATAAATAAATAAAAAAAATAAAAGTTATCAAAAGGGGTTACTGAGATACCCCATACATTTCATCGTTATAACCCCCCGGGCCTCAACCATCTGTCGGTAGGTCAGAATATTTCCGCTTTCCAAAATCCAATTAAATGCAATATTTTTAAACATATTCATAAACTAAAAACTGTTTTTAAAAGGTGATGAAATACCCTTTCAAATTTTATTATTAGAAATGACTGTAATTTTTTAAATATAAAATTTTTAATGCAAAACTTTAAAAAGTTTTAAAAATAGCTCACCTTACGTGTTTTCTAACCAAATTTACTGTTTACCAAAAAAATAAAAACAATTAGACAAATTGCTTGCCGAGGATTAGTTTGTAACTATGTCCACAAAAACTCGTATTGAAAAATAAATGTTTTTGAGTTTCAAAAAATTATATTTTTGTTTCCTTTACTTCAAACTAATTGATATAAATATTTTAAAAAAATACAAGGTTTAATCTACCTGTAAGTAAAAGAACAACTTATTTGGTTGAATTTTGAAGGAACTAACATATACTTCAATTCACAGCTTAAAAAAAACCTAAAAATACAGGAGTACAAACCAATCCTCAGCATGCGAAATGTGTTATAAACGTTATCTTCACCCCACTTTTTTGTAGTTTCATTCATGTAAAAATAAAAAATTCACAAAATTTCATAAAAAAATTTCAAATTGCGGTCGGAGAACCTTGGTTTCATAAAGGTGTACATTTTAATTTTTTTGTGGTTAAATTTTGGATTTGAATATAAAGTGTGGTGTTTCCTCTTTCCATTACTGATTAGATCATATTTCTCACTTTGATAGTAAGGTAGACACAACGTTTTCTATGAGACTTGTATGAGTTGTTCCAAACAGCAAACAAATTAGCCTGAGGGGATAAGTATGGGTTTTGTAGAAATACATAAAATACCAATAAAATAATTTCACTATCTGCTGATGCGTAGGATTGTATTTT
Source organism: Glyphotaelius pellucidus (assembly GCA_936435175.1). Taxonomy (NCBI): domain Eukaryota; kingdom Metazoa; phylum Arthropoda; class Insecta; order Trichoptera; family Limnephilidae; genus Glyphotaelius; species Glyphotaelius pellucidus. Next base: position 18,915,700 of record OW386548.1, read on the forward strand.
CAGAGTTACCCCTGTTGGTAACGGGAAGGTTAATTAAATGTAAAATTTTGTTTTCTAGGGATTATGCTGTCTTATTTCAAGCTTGTAATTTAAGTTTATTTATTTCAGGATGAGGCGACGCTGCGGTGAAGGCTGCTCCAGCGGCAGTGGCAGTAATGGGCTGGAGTGTGGTATCAGCAGCAGCAACACGCATCCCAACCAAACCCCGCACCACACTCTGGAGCTGTCCCGCACCTCGCTGGGAAACAGTCTCATATGTGAGTCACCACATTGAATTACTACACACAGTTTAAACTGATCCACGTGACTGTCGCATATGTGATTCATTCAAACACATTCATTGTGTGATGGGATAGATTGTGTTGAAAAGGTTAACAATAGTAAGACTAAAAATATGCAATATAGCACATAGCAACATATAGTAATGCCAATATTGGAAAAAAATTCTAGAACAAGCTTTTACATGCAATTATCCCTCTACCAAGCGTTAAAAAATAAAAAGTTCAAATGTTAACCGTTTGAGTGCCAAAAAATACATACAGTTTCTTGTAAAATGCCACCAAAAAAACATCATTTTTTATGAAACTATATATTTTTTTAAAACCCCATAAATTCTTTAAAAAAAATAATAAATGAATCTGAAATAACGGTTTACTACGATCTTACAACTATTAAGATAATATTAGAATAATATTTACCAACGCCGCAGCACCACACCCGACGTACGCGCGAATCAGAGCACGACTGACGCAATCGACGGAAATCGACGATCGGCAATCTTCGTTAAAACACGAATCGACAAAAGTCGACGATCGGCAATCAAACGGTTAAATTACCTTAGGATATGATGTAGAATCATCTCTTTTCGAAAAATACCACTGTGAGATGTTCCCAACAAATGAAATGCTACCCATACACCAACTGCAGAGTCATATTGGTACTTACGGCTGGTGATCTTGCCAGGATGTTTATTTTTTGGGCTTCACACTTAATTTTGGCACGTGGATTTGCACACAAGCAGTTGGGGTTGGGGTTTTATCACAGGCACTTATATAATTTTTATGATTCCTGAACTCTATGGCCATATTTGACTCATACAAAGCAATAGTTAACTATAACTTTATGGTCCACTGGTTGTTCATGGAGGACATCACGAATTAAACAACCATAGACTAATTCACAACAGATATGTAATGTATTTTGTAACTTCGTTCAGGAGACAGATTCTTGAACTCTATGGCCATGTTTGACTCATTCAAAAGTGATAGTTAACTATAACTTTATATTCCACTGGTTGTTCATGGCAAACATCACAAATTAAACAACCATAGACTAATTCACAGCAGATATATATAGTGTTTTATAATTCGTTTTGTCGGCAATTAACATACGTCATAGTGTTACGTAGCAATATTTACTTACTTTAGATTTGTCGAACACTCACAACCTTGATATTATGACAGGGCTGTTGATAACTGGCCGTGTGGCGACCAATTGCAAGCATCATGCAAATTCAACTTTATTAGTTAAATCTTGGCTCTGCAATTGGCAGAAAGCAGAACAAACCAATGGCATTACGAAACAATCACTAATTTTTTAATACTTAATATGGTCGTTGCGCTTACAAGACCGGCTATGTGAGTTTTATCAAATTTTACAGCGGTAACAAAAACTTCCCGGTTTTGTATTCAGATGCATCAACAAACAATGGTAGAATGAGTTTCATGCGATAGCAGTTAAACTTTGCATATAGCTGAGATTGGGTGCGATTCTTTGATTTTTTTTTTTTGATTTTTTGGTGTTAAAAATGTTTTGCTGAAATCTGGCACATAGCCATTTTTGCAAGCGCAACGACAATAAATTATATGCATGGAAAATATGCACCTAGATGTTAGTTCTTAATAAGTTACAATCTTTTTTCACAGAAGGACCTTGGCATTGACATTTAAATGTTCATTATTGTCAAACTCTAACCTCATCTGTATGTCAAACTCTAGCCCCGTCTTTAATCCTATGCCATGAATACTAATATGTTATTTGTATGTAATATTCCAGCGGGCACCCGAGGCAGCCTTGCAAGTGTAGGAAAGCCCGGCAGTTCGACCCTAGCCTCTCTGGCCGGCCTCCTGGGCTCCCGAGAGCAGCCACCGGCTGCTGGTCCCACGGATCTTCCCATCACCAGCGCTGCCAGGCTGTTCTTTGAAAGGCAAGAGTCGGAAACAGGTAAAGAATCATTTTTGTTATCGACTTTGGTTAGAAAAAATTCTTCTTATTAGAGGATCCCATCTTTAGATGTAGCGCAGTGTTGGTAGTCTTATACATATTACCCAAAATAACTGAGCTTTCTGGCTTTTGCAGACAGTCTTTTTTAAAAAAGGTTTTTCTTTTACGTAATACATATGTCCGTTACATGTAGAGTTAACACTAAAAGTTATTGTAAGAACTTTGGTTCAATTGATTCTATTTCCTTTTACCTAAGAATTTTCCCATTGGGGAGGGGATATCATAGACCCCTTGCTTTGGCCATTTGAATCTTTTTGACATTAGAATTTGGTTAGCAATGTGCTCCGCTTGAAGCTGTCGCCTTAAAACATTGAATAGAAAACTGCTCTTCCTCCAGCCTATACGACCATCAGAGAATTCGCCGAGACAAAGGCAGCTCCCGGAGCAGAGAGGGAAGCCCCACAGTACGAGCCTTCCCGCCCCCCTGTGACCGTGGTCCGAGGGCCCTCTTGGAGACAGGCGGGGCCCCCGCACCCTGCCAGGGACTCCAGACAGGTAACAACAGCAGTAATCAACATCCAAAACGTTATATCTAAGCAATGTAATTCAATGCAATTAAAGCCTTTATGCTTATATTTGCTCTGATTCATAATATCATGATTTAATTAAACATTTTTTGTTTGTTTTAGTGTCTGTCAATTCGTGACCGTGCCAGAGATGGTGCTCGGCGATCTAAACGGGACCGCGAGAGGGATAGAATACGACCTTCGAGCTTCCGGCTGCTGAGTGCGACTGAGAGAGAAGGTGTCCGTGAACCCCAGTCCCAGGAGAGAGCGGGACACTCCAAAGATCGGGAGAGCAAAGCCTTGAGGAGAGGGGATTCCAGAGCTAGCAGTGCTAAGGTACAAACGTTCCAATATGTCTGCACATGTGGCAATCACTTGCTTTTCTTTTAATCCATCGCATTCTTCTAACACTGTCGCGCTATCATTCATTGTATGGCGGTAGCATTCTTTACTAAAGATCTCTTTTTGTCAGCTTTTTTATCGACTCCAATTTATTCATCAATTACTTAATTAATTCTTTTATTGTGCAGATGTCAACAGCAGCCAGCTTTCCTACTCCTGACAGTTCCACCGAAGACCTCTCTTTCAACCCAGGAGGAGACAACTGCCAAATAATCGCCAACAGGAATGCCAACCTCAAACTCTCGGGGCATTTTGACCACCCCAAAGAATCCCACAAGAGGCGAAGCAGCGACTTCGCCGGCTCCAGCGGGCGAGAATTCATGGCTAAACAACACACTTCGGAAAAAGCCATAGACAACCTCGCTTCCAAAGACCTGACGTTGCGAAACGTAGAATCAAGCTCGGAGCACAGTGTTCTAAAACGCTCGAGCGAGAGTCCGAGAGAGTTGGCAAAAGCGACGAAAGACCTGCGACACGACCGTGAGAGCTATCGCGACCTCGCCGGGAAGTACAGCGAACTCTCTATGAAAGAAACAGGATTGAGGATAGCGGGAGATCCAAAAGATTCGACGCGGAAACCGATAGTGAAAAGATCCGAGTCTCTGAAGACGGAGTTGAAGAACCATATCAGCATAGGGTGTAAGGTTGTGATTGTTGACCCGGCCGGGGTGTACGACTGCATCAACCTGGGGAGGAGGATCGACGTGACCTGGCCGTCGGCTTACCAGAGGCAGAGGGGGGGCAGGAACCACTGGGGCACCTGGGTCCCCCAACAAGGAATGGACGGACAGGTAAAAAATATGTAACCATCTCTCACCTAGCTTCATTCAACACATCAGATATTACATCTTCCAGTAAGTTCAATACTGCATGTGAGCCAATCATTTCAGTTAAACGACACAAGCAGCACTGATTGGTGCTTTCGAATTGTGAAATTGACCAATAGACTGCTTACAGGTTAAAGTGCATGTGAGCCAATCATTTCAGTTAAATGGCACAAGCAGCACTGATTGGTGCTTTCGAATTGTGAAATTGACCAATAGACTGCTTACAGGTTAAAGTGCATGTGAGCCAATCATTTCAGTTAAATGGCACAAACAGTACTGATTGGTGCTTTCGAATTGTGAAATTGACCAATAGACTGCTTACAGGTTAAAGTCTGAATGAACCGTATCATAAGCAAGAGTGTGTGTATCCCTAAATGGCTTTTGTCCCTGCTGAACATTTTTACAAATGGTTCTTCTGCATTATTGAACTTACACCGATGATATTATGATTTTTAATAAGCACTCTGACGAACTATTGCTTCAGTATCTAATGGCACAAAATAAATAGGTATCAATTTACTCACATTTTTGATTTTGTAACATAACGCCTTCATCCACACGTGTCTTCAATTCATTGGGGATGTTGTGTGGGAGAGGAAACACAAAAGTTGAAAGTTGATAGGAGATCTTATTTTAACAATAATTTTCCTTTTACCAGTGTTTATTGACCAATTCAATGTTGCTGTTCCCTTTGCAGGTAGTGCACAGATGGACTCCAAACCACCGAGACCCAAACCTGCGATCTCACGTGGACAAGACCATCCTCCTGGTTCAGATAGGCGACAGGTTTGTTCCCATCGCCGAGAACTGCGTACAAGACTTGGGGGACGAGGTTTAACTCCCCGTCCTTCACTCTCACTAGCCGACACATCCCGCCATTGATTTTTATTATGTGATATTATTCTATATGTATTCTGTTATCTGACTTGTTCAATTTCATTAATTACTTCTTTTGGTGTGTTTTATTTCAAAAATGATTATTTTCTTTTTAAGTACTTTTTTTATATCACCAATGTCAAATTTTGATTTTTAAATTGGTTGTATGTAGTATAAATCACAATCAACAGTGACAAGTAATTACTTACTTTGTGATTACTAAGGACAGTATGTTTCACAGATTTTGAACAATTCATCAAAGTCATCATGTTCTGTGAAAGTCCTATTCAAGTTCTGTGAATTAGCGTCATTGATCCCCTCGGCACCCGTGCATAGTCGGGAAACACGCCCCCAACATTTGTACAAGGTTGACATTAGTCACTTGAGAATGGGTCGTTTCTACGACTCGTTCTTGGGTTCAACAGCTCGGCTGTAGAATGATTTGCCGACCTCTGTGTTTCCTCCCTCCTACAACATGGTCTCTTCAAGACCCAAGTTCACTCCTTCCTCTCCTCAAAAACACCTTCCACACAGCATCTTCAAAGATGACACAGGTCCTGAGGGAAATTATTTTCCTCAGGGCCTCCTGTGGAGTTAAAGTAAAAAAAAAAAAAAAATTACTGTAAATCAACTAACTGGCCCATGATGAAATAATAACAGAACTTGAATTTTCACTTCCAATTTCATGAATTGTTTGTTCAAATTCTGTGAAACAATCCGTCCATTAGTAATGAATCAAAAATAAGTTGAAATGCCATAATTTTATCTTAGTACATAATACATTTCAAGGCAGTAATTTTTTACAGTTTATTTTATTTATTTTGCATTCAACATAGGACGCTTGCACACAAATCAATAATACTGCCAGTATCTTGAAAGTTATCACTATTCACTATTGAGCATCTAATATTGGTGGATTGGTATTACAGACTATTGTCCAATGCAGTCATTTATTGAGTGTGTTCAGGCAGCCTTAGAAAGCGGCATATTTTCATGTTTGAAAAGTTGTTAATTTTCTTTTGTTTATTTGTTTTTCATGTGGGAATGGTGTGGTAACTTATACTATAATTTGTGATCTGCATAATCAGTGTTTATAATGAAATCATTGACAGGTGTTTAACTTTAATAGCATTAACTAATATTCCTGTATCACTGCCAATACTTCAACAAATTGTACCTACAAATGAAGATAGACCTTTGGACTAGGAGAAAAACTAGCAAATTACTCCTACAAAATATCACAATGTGCAGCTTTATCTGAAGCACTTTTGGGTTAATATTCAATCCATCTATAAAAATATGTTTGAAATTTGATTTGAGGTTTACTGCTGAAATCTTAATAATATTATGCATATTTGCTAACATTAACAATAGAATTACAATAAAACAATAATATTCTAATGTGTTGTTTATGTTATGAATATAAAAGTCTATATTATATTTAAATAAAAACAGGTTGTTCAGTGTATACATATTTTTTCTCTTTAAATATTAATACATACATACCTGTAAGGATACAGTTTTTGATAGTTTAAATATATCTATAATAATGTGGCAGTAATCACACATAATTTTACACCTTAAAATTAATTTTAATTTCTCCTTTAGCGACTGCAAAACCAGCCTCATATTTTATAAATATGTTGTGCTTCAAACCTCTTAAATTTGTGAACATACAAGTTGTGCAAAGTGAAATGATCGCTTACTGATTTATTTGTTATAAATGGTTTATAATCTTTGGTTGTCAAAACTACCATGTTTTTCTATATTTTTGAAAGTTGCTTTCAAAACTTGTTCAGTATTACCTTTTTTGAAATTGTCCGAATTATTCAGTTATGTATATTTTTCTTTTGAAATCCGTTTATAAAAAATTAAAACCATAAATTTTTTTGAGTTATTTACCAAAATATAATTGATATAATGTAAATCAAAACAAACGGCTCTTTTTATTTAGTTATAACGAAGTGTTACTGTACCTACATAAGTTTGTTAGTAAACCTGCGTATTTTTGCAATCGTAGCCCATATTCATATTATGTATGTTATCTATTAGAAATTTACATAATTTGATTGGTTGGTTTTGTCCTAGGACAATCATTGTAAAAAGTAAACCCTCCTAATGTAAAAACTTTGTTAAATATCCCACTATGTAAAGGTGTAACATAATCGGTGTGTTTGTAATATTTCATGTAAATTTATGTAAAATAATACTCTCTTGCATTTAGATACAAATACGAATTTAAAATTTGTAAATAAGGTAGGTTAGGCAATTTTTGTATTTATGTATATTTAATGTACTGTTGATTTAGTCGTTGATTGAATTTGGATTTTTGCATAAAGCTGACTGTCGTGTCACTTCTACTTCCGATATTGCCTTGGTATGGATTTATACTTGTAAAAAGCACTTTATTGTAGGCTGACTAAATGTTGGTGGATTCAGTCTCACCTTAGGTACTCTAGGACTTAGCACCTCTATTATTCATTATCTATTTACTCACCTTTTGTGCTTTGTTTGGATGTCTTAACTTAGAGTAACGGTTGAGTTCAGTCGATCCACGCAAATTATAACTTATCACCTTTCGTCTTTTATGCAAGAAAGATGCACAACCAATAAATAATTTATATCTAGAAATATGGAAAACATGAATACATAATCGCATTACTGTTGCAAATCTTTCTTCCCTTTCCAATTTTGGATTTTTCTAACTCATCAACTAGCGTTGCAGCGATTGACATTCTGATGATAAGCATTCTTTATCTGTAATGTTTTTGTAATAGTCAATCTTTAAGATTATCCTAAAAAAACATGTTTATTTTGTCTAAGTCATCTGATTTGATTCCGTGATCAATATTAAATTGAAGTGAATTTAGAAGTTGTTTTGAAAAGTGATATTTGGAAGCAAGGATGCAACAAAACTAAGACCTTGTCCAGAAGGAGCGAATACATACGCTCGTTGGTGAAGTAGTGGGTGCCAATACATCGTGTCCACAAGCATAGCGCGAACTTAAAATATGCGCGAGTCGAATACTACCGACTCCTTGGTTGCGTCTAGTTTATGCGCAAACTGCAGAACTAGTGCATGTATCAAAGGAAATTTTAATCCCAGTTCCCAAATGCTCGCACGTTCCACGCTCCTTCTGGAAGCAATGTATGTGTGAAACGATTCGCTCCTTCTGGACAAGGTCTCACCAATAAACATATTATAAGAATTTGCTAATCTGTGTGAAAGTGTTTACAACTGCTGAAATATGGATTTGCGAATCAGTTGCATTTTTCATTGCAATATCCATTTCAGATTTAAAATCGTTGCTTCACTAAACCTAATTTGTATCTTTTGAACTAGAAGATTGCATTCAATATTTCTCATGTTAATGAGAAGTCTAGTCTAGTCAGACTGTTGCTAATTTCCTATTAAAGTATACTATGCACTCAAAATTAATGTAAAAATTCTGAGGATACCTGATTTGCCAATTAATTTTCCTTTAGAACCTTATTCTAATAATTCAATGGACCACGTTTTCTTACAAAAAATGACACAATAATACTAAAGTTAGTAGTCTTTTGGTCTTGTTCTCTTCTATTTTGAAGAGAGAAACTTGTGAGAAGGATGTTAGAAGATCAAATTAATGAGGGTAAAATGTAGACTAATTTTTAAATTTACGAAAGAGAATTAGATGAAAAATCATTTTGGATGTTTAAAATTTATGAACTTTATTTGATTAACCTTTTTTATGACTAAAAACTTTGCATTTTTTCCGCCGCTATAAATTAATCTGAAGTTTCTCAAGAATCCAAGTCCTTTTTTAATTTTTGCCAAAGATTTGAAAAAAAAATGAAACCAATCAAACTTTGTCAGATTTTAGTGAATATTCTAATTTATTTGTTGATTTTAAAACCGCCTATAGAGGGTAATTTTTGCATTCAGCTATAAATCCATACAATTTTCGATTTTTAACTTTGTAAAAAATTTCTTTTCATGTGCTCTCGAATGTGTTAACAATTAATACTGCGAATTTAAATTTATCTCTTTTTGTTATGTTATGTGTCAAGTTTAAATCCTCTTCTCTTGTATACTGAAGGGCTGAACAAGTGTGAATTCACAAGAATTGGATTTTAGAGCCAAAGTGCTACAAAGTTAGTCTTTCTAACATGATGGCATTTAATCAAAATAAACGCTTTGAACTGGCTCTGGCTTTTTTAATAAAATGAACATACAACGCCAAAGAGCAAGAGCCAACCTATTCTGGCGACTGAGTCCCGAAGATTGCCACTTGTCACTATTTGCGCTTTCAGGTAACAAATCTCTTTAACCGTGCTAACTCGGGAGCAGCACCACTCACTTCTGCAAGAAGCGTGAAATTTAAGCCCGCCGTCCCATTGAGACGGTAACAGTAAGGAATTGACAAAAACCCAAGACCCTGCACAGAAAAGTAATGTTGGCTACGGCTTACAGCACAGTCATTGTGGATCTTTTCTGCACAGAATCTTGGTTTATGTAGTTTCTGTTACTGACCCAACGGGGCGACGAGCTAAGTTCAACTAGCAGGTTATAGAGTTGAATCACAAATTATGTTCCCTTTATATCACAGTATGTAGTCATAATTAAGTGTAAATATTCTTGAAATTCTGTGAATTTTGTACATATTCATAGCTGTTTACTCTTGTTACTTGTTTTATTCTACTCTAAGTCTATTTTAAAAGTTATATAACTATATTTTCTATATTAAAAGTGTAAAAATATATATTAACACCTCCGTGGGAATAACTACCACCATTATGAATAAGAGTACTGAATGGTGTGCGCATGATTATTGTCCATTATTCTAATTACGTCATCCTGTTTTGAAATGTCCATTCAAAACTGACATCCAAGTTTTTTTTCTGAATGTTGTTTGATTTTTTGTACCCTGTAAACCCTCATACTGCTGATTTATTTTTATATAAAGAAAATAATTTTGTAAAAAAGATATAATCTCAATAATTCCCTAAACGACGATTTTTTTGATCGTGGTCGATATTTAGATCCCTTGTTATTAAAGTTTTTTTTTTTGTAAACAATTGTAATGTTAATATGTTTCAAAAGTGATGTATTTGTGGCCAGATGTTAAACTGCCAAACTATCTATGATAACAATAAAACTATTATATTTCAATAAAAAGAACTCCTAGAACCAATCCATCATTGGGTTTGACCAAGTGCCCAAATAATCCGCAACTGATCATACTAGAGCTAACTTATTCAAATCAAAGTTTTCAATGGACTTTCAAAATGGGAATATAAACTCAACTTCGAAGTAAAATATTGTTTCACGGCTATTACTGTAAATGATTCATTAAGAAATGGTTGTGTCAATGTGTGCAAGATCATTCATTTTGTTTTTCCTTTGACCTTTTTCACAACCCAATGTTGTTTTAGATCATTTGCGTGCTATATGACCAGCAAAACACCGCAGTTGTCGCAAACTGACAAAAGGGTATAAATATCACGCGGGCCAATGTCTTCAAGGGAAAGGAGTACCAATATTACAAAATTACGTTGCTAATTTCCATGCATACTTGCCTATATATTGTCAGTTGTTCCTAAAACAACAATATTGATTTTTATTTGTCAGGTTTCCCACCATGCTTATCTTCAGATTGGGTTACGCTGCTGCACAATTCTGTTTCTCTGTGGGGTGTAAATCACATGAAGACAAAAATCCGTTTTATTGTCCAGTCTCTTTTTTCAAACATTCCATTCTCTACTGTATAAATGTTAATTTAGTGAAGCTTGAACAAAGTATTGAAGGTTACAATGTGAAAATAAAAGCCTAGTATAAAATACTGGAGCTTAGTTTAGAATGAAAACTATATTGATTATTATCTATAGCCAATCGAACAACTAGTCACAAGTAACCAAATTCGTATGCAACAAACATTTGGAGAAAAAAAATGTGTATTTAGGAAGAAATGTTTTTGAATATGTAACAAGTTTTGGTTAGTTTTTCATAAGTATTGTATATTCAGTAGTTTGTTTGATCGAGCATCATATTGACCGATCTATACTTAAAACAAAATGTAAAGTAAACAACAATAAAAAGAATTGAGTTAATATTTACGCTCTCGAGTTGCCTTAATATGCATTAGACTGATTTTATATTGTAATGAATCATTTGATATTAAGACAGTTTCATTATTATTGTCATATTTGATAATTTAATCCAAAGAATATGTACTTATATGCACTTCGGTGCCATTTTATCCTGGTCCTGGTCACTGTACTCTCTTCAACATCTCATATTTTCTATATCGGAGAATCTTCATACTTCGGGAATAATCTCTTCCAATTAACTGACGGGGATTAGTTTTATTCAATTTCTTCAAAATCTACAGGAGATACTAAAATAAGTGCATTTTAAATTATGTTTAATAAAAAAATTATATACTAAAAGTTAAATTAATAATCTTAATTTAGCAGTAAGTATAAAATAATAAAGTGAATTGCCCCTTTAAATTGACACAAAGATAACCTTGGATAAAATGGCCTCCGAATTCCACTAAGGAATGTTGAAATTACGCTCTTTTCTTCTTCTACCTTACGTTATTATAATTCATTGTAAAAGGAGATGAAAGGAACAATAAAATAAATAAAGCGTTGTTTTATATTAAACAATTGATCCATATTTATTGCTACAAACCTTAAAATGTCACTCTCCCTCCACATCCCTTTACCCATACCCATCCTGTTGTACACCTTTCAATAAATATTCCCCATTCAACAAATTGCAATAAATTGAAAACTCACTACGCAATAACAAAATAAATATAATAACAGAATGCCACATCACAATTAGATATTTGTTCAACTAGTTTACAACAACACACATCTACCTTATTACTTTAGTTTATTACCAAGCGAGACAAAGGATTTAGGCAGTCTTGCTATGGACTCTATTAGTTGTGCATTATATCTGTTTAGTTAGTTACATTTTCTGTTAGTCGGATGGAAGAAAAATCACCTAACGATAATAATTATAATCTTGCTATTATTTCTTTACACTTTTGCAACTAATTTATAATATTAATTTAACTACTAGACTATATAAGGTAAGACATCTTTAGATTTAATCTCAACCTGTAAGAAATGCAACAATATTGTTCTTTCAATATCTGTATAATTTTGTGTTATTTTGTTAATTGTAGAATTGTTAACCTCAACACAGGCTTGTCCTAGTGAGGTTGCAAATTGTTTTGTAAACATTTTTACCTGCAATGTAAAGATACAATAAATAAATAAATAAATCTTATAAAATACATGATAACAACCTGCATTTGTAGAAAGATAAAACTGCGAGGATTTTCATAAGAGTTTCTAAGATGTCAATACAAGTTTTGAAATTAATTATGGCACCCAATACGATACTTATTTATTTTAATGACATCCAATTTTTTGTTGATCTGCGTATTGGGTTATACTAACATAATTGTATTTTTGCAGCAGCATTGAAGAGGTACCCGTGTCAAATAAACAAGTATCCCAAAACACCCGATATAACAAAATGTAAGTTTGAATATATCCAGCTTTACATTTACGTCTAAAAAGCTCTTAAAAATTACACATCAATTTTTCATAAATTATATTGGATTTTAGTATACAAAAGCAAAACTAAACACTGTGCTTCAACTTTTAACATTTACAAAATTTTAGGCTGTATTCGGCTTGGTCTTGGAATTTGTTTTATCACTATCCAGTATAATTTTAACACCAATAAGATTATCAGAGTGATTCATCACTCTGTTTTTTTTAATTACTAATCGAAATTCATTAAGAGACGCCTATCCAAATTTACTAAAATCAGGGAATGAGTGTTGGTCAAGTTTAACCTAAGAAAACTAAGTGAAACATTACTTTAAAGGCAAGAGGACTCGTTTTATTATCGTTTGATATTATTCTTAATACCCTGATCTATCGAAAAATCGAAATTCTGCAATTTTACTACTTGTCAGGTCACAGGATGGAAGATTTTTTATTTATTAATTTACATTTAAAAGCATCTTCATACAATCTTTAACTAAAGTATTATCTTTGACAAAGAAAACGTTATACATTTGAAACAAAAACTGAAATTATAATTTTTTTGTTGAGATGTGACAACTTTTTTGTATTTTAAATGACCCCGATAAGCACCAACAATGAATAGAAATGTTTTACATAAATATCCACATTTTCTTGCTGTTTCATTCAATATTATGAGATTTACACTTTACAGACACAAAAATATTCAAAAAGCTTTTACAGACTTCCAGCGTCATAATTTAAGATTTTCACAAGCTTTTTAAAATATATGTGAGCTTTCGCTTTCGAAAAAGTGTTGGAAGCTTTGGCAATATGCATGGACGAATTTGTTTTCAACGCAAATTTAGAAACAATGAACACCACTTGGCAATTTTATACACAAATTGGACTCGGGAAGAAAAGGTGTGCTAAAATTGAACAATTTATCATGTGTTCCAATTTGCATCAGCGGTGTCCACGTTTATAAGTCTCGGTAAGTCTCAACACTAAAATTTTCATTGGACCCTGAATAAAGAAGACAACTTAAAGTTTTTTTTTTTTAAATCTCGTATTATCTAATAGTGAAATTTTATGCAGGATTTATAACACTGCTTCTTTAAGAGTACAGTAATGGGAAAAAGGGGAAATTTTCTACTGTGAAGAATGACATCAATTATTAGTGCATGAATTTTATTGAAAATATTATTTTTTTTATTATTTATAGATAGATCTTTACATCTATTGCACAAAATATGCAGTATGGATTTATTTCCCAAATTTAAACTACCAAATTAAGCTATAAGCTATCCACCTTAAAAATAATCTCTAATCTTTTAATATTCAAGTTCCAATCATATTCGTACGCTAAATACATAGTTTTATTTTTATTATGTATTAAGTTTGCCAAATATTATTTATTAATTTATAGGTGCATTAAGACAAAATGTGTAGCAGAAGGTACAAATGAATATTTGCGGCTATGTAAATTAGCATGATTAGTTATTCAGTGCTCTTTTAAAAGATTTTATTCTCTTGCCGTCTTTCAGGCATATTTAAAAGATTTGTTTTTAACAGGCCGACTACACTATTTGGTTGTTGTTGCGAAGATAATAAATATTCCCTTTAATTCTATAAAAATAACATACACCATTTACTTTATGTTTGTTCCAGCCAAACATAGTCATTCTACAAATTAGGGAATAGAAGTTATCTCACTTTATAGTTTAGCTATATACACATCATAAAGATTAGCGTACACTAATTGACATTTAAAGTTGTTACTCCTACCTTTATCGCTACATACCTACCCCGAGATGATGAAATGTAAACTGCGAAAATCATTTTGTGCGGAACATTTCAAATCACAAATTAATGGCAGCATGTAAAAAAGCTCCCTATAAACACTTGACTGTCGGCGATCTCAAACTATTCGTCGATTGAAAATCAACGCTTGGAGAAAGCGATAAAACCCAACAAATGGGCAAAACAAATCAGACTTTTCAATATGTAAAGCAAATTTTATCCTAAAAACAGTGATATTGTTGAAAATAACATCTACATAAACAAGTTTTATCATATACAAGAGAGTTTTGCAAAATATCAAAAAAAGTTCCCAGTAAATAGTTTATTTCTTTCAAGATAATAATATTATACACTTCTCCTTGATTAGAATTAACAAGTTCAATGGCAATAACAGTTGTTTACAAATGTAAATATATTCCTTATTCAGGTTACGATAGACATCCAAAGATTTAATATAATACAACCCAAGTAAGGCACCCACAAAAAACTCTTCAAATAGCTAATTTATTCATTATTACATAAAAAAAATTAAGATCATGAAATATTAAGATGAAAAATGTTAAAACATCTTGCCTATTATCATACAGGGTTCAAATTTGACACAAATTGCAAAAATAATCACCACTTAAATTGTAAAAGAAAAATATTGTTACTTGTTGGGAATGAAATTTTACATTCTGTTACAAGTAAGGCTGCCTTTACACCCGTAAGTTTTTCCCATAGGTTGCTCACGTAGGTGATTTATGGCCAAATTACCAATGTAAACGATGATAAAACTCACTTAACGTAATTTATAACAAGTTACAAAAGTTGTTCTTTCGCAAGTTTTTTGACAGGTCTAATCGCGTCCGCGCAAACTTCCAGCCTTCTCATAGCTTATCAAATCAGTTTCATAAGTTGAGAGACTTGCAGTAAGAACGGTACCAAAATGCGCCGTTGCAAGATGTCAAATATTAAAAGACAATTGTTGTTTTCGTAGAATTTTTTCCTTTATCCGAAGAGACGTAATTTATTTTTCAGGTGGAAAAAGTTTTCTGAAAAAGCACCCCTCTATTTAATTATCGGTCCAATGCTTTCTAATCTCAATGTTTCTGTTTATAACATTACATATTTGAATTCGAAGTCGGTTGCTGTCAGGTAGCTGTCATTCGGATAAAATGAAAGAAGTCCATTAATTCCGTCTTTAAGGGCACAAAAGCGCGTGGAGAATTGTTTAATTCAAGCAAAATTCTAATTCATCACTTTATTTGGGCCTTTTCATCTTAGTTGACAAAATCACGTAAATTCGACGGCAGCAGACCGGAAGCCATCTAACGCAAATAAATTTGCAGATGTAAACGGTCACTATCGTCGCTATGAGCACTTTCACAAGTTGAACTTCCGAACAACTTCTGTAAGCATTAATTACCACAAGTCGGATGCAAATGTAAATGCTCCTGTGAATAACGTGTCAAAAACTTACGTTAAGTCGTAAATTTTACTTACGAGTGTAAAGCTAGCCTAATATAAACTCTAGATAGTTTTTTTGTATGATTTTCCCTTCACTGAAGCAAATAAGGAAGTCTATAAAGCTAATTATATAATGAGAAATATTGCTTTTTTACATTAACGCTACCTTAGGCCATTGACAAAGCAAACATTTTTTTTAATATACATACTAAAAATTGAGTTAGAAATTTAAAAAAATTACAGTTTAACGAATAATTTACAAACCTTAGAAAGATTTTAGAAGGTATAGATATAAGAATTTAAGATAGAGGAAATACATTATACTTAGAGATTTATCTTTTCCATGATTTCTTTATATTTTCGGAAAATAAACACAGGAGCTAGGCCTCCATTATATTTTTTCTAAAATTAAAATTTTTTGGACTCAAAATAATGGCTGCAGGTGAGAATATTAAAAAAACTCAACCGCGACCAGCAATATGCAGGTACCAATACAAAATTGAACATTGACATGAATAAATAAATGAAATTCAAGATTTCAAATAAAACTCACATCAGTTCACATAAATTTTCGGCGCACTCTCACCTGATCTATTTTTTGAGAATCTGTAGTCAATTTTTAGAATAAAAGTTGAATTTGGTTCAACATTGGGATTCTCTTCCAAACATTCTATGGAATAGATCAGGTGTGATCCCGGCTTAATAACCCTTTTGGTGGTGCAATATATCTCTTTGGTCAAAAGTAAAACATGAACAATTAATAATTACATGTTTAGTGAAAACAACAATTCCCAGCTGCGAAAAGCAACTTGTTTGATGCGAATCTAACTGCCTTATAATATTTATAGCTCAGTGCAGTAGAATATCTGAAAATATTTCTACTTGAAAATCACAAAATTATAGGTAGGTTTGTGGGTATAATTACAAAAATATATTTCTAACTCAAAAACATCAACCCATAAAAACAAAGTTTTTTTTTAATATAATACACCTATTTTCAATTTGGGCTCCATCTCTTGGGCTGGCTAGTAGCCAACTTCAGAGAAATGCATGTATGTGCGCCCTTGTGTGCGTGAGTGCCACCAAAAATTGATAGAATGCATTGTCATCAATAACGAGTCAGTCTGCCAAGTTTCAGCTCAATCAGATGTCAGGAAGTGGATTAATTTCCACTTCCAAGATTTGCTTTCATTCATTCACGAAAACAAAATCGGAATTCAAATACATAGATGTATTTAAAAACTCTACGAACGTGGTAAAAGACAGCCCATCAATATTGTCAAGCTGCAAAAGAATCTAACTAAATGAATTAATAACTAAGTTCTTTCATCATGCTGAAAAGGGAAAATATATCATCATGATACTATGGTAAAAACCTACTGTAAAACTGTCACTGTGAAATATAGTCAACTATAATTAAAATTTTAAGAGACTGTTTGTTTGAAAAGAAATTAAGAATGAAATAAAACCACCAAAAGGGTTCAGAAGAAGAACTAAAAACTAGACTTAAAAGTATATTCCGATTATGAGGCTTTCTTATTCTTTTTCTTGGTATTGTCATTGCCATCTCCCGCCATCTTGCTGATGAGATTTTCAATCTCTGAAGCTTCAACAAGTCCTATGAACTTATCCACCACCAATCCGTCCCTAATGGCCAGGACGGCCGGGACAGCCTTGACCTCGAAGGTGTGCACCAGCTCTATGTGGTCTTCCACATCCACGATGGCGAGATCGAGGTTCTCCAGCGGTTCAATTAGCTCCTTCAGTTTGGGAGTGAGGATCTTGCATGGGTCACACCAGTCGGCGTGGAAATTGACTATCACAGGTCGATCACTGTTCATCACCTGGAAAAAACAATGTATTCAATAAGTCCAAAATTTACTTCTCATTCATTTCGATGGCCTACAAAATTCTATAATAAACCATAGCAGTAATTAAATTTGACCTTGCGTATTCATGTCTATTGAAAAAATCGCAATTATGATAATTTTGGGAAATATTTATAATTCAAAATTTTGTATGACAATTCTCGGCAATCTTGTGTGATTCTCTAAACATAACTTTTAATTTTAGCATTAAAAATTCAATGCTGATTATAATATGACAATAATTCACTACCTGCAGAATTTATTTTCAATTTGTGTTATTTAATAGTTTAGGCACTCGAGCGATAGCTACCTAAATTTAAGTATGTGATTTTTATTAATTAAATCTAATAATAAATTTAAAGATTTAATTTTTTTTTATAAAACGTAAAAATGTGGGAAAAATTTTGAAATATCGGGGGATTCATTGGCAGTAAGCAGTTCAATGTTTCCATATTAATTAAAATTTGGATACTAATTTAATGGAATGGCAAAATGGAAAAATTCATCATTTTTACAGGCGTTTTGTAGAACTCATCTACAAATTTTTGATTGTTTTTCTTAACCTCCTTTGAAACGGACGAAAAAGTATAGCATCGGGCTGTGCAAATAAAAAAAAATTTTTTTAAAAATCTTCCAAAAGAAAAAGTTCGCAAGCAGTTTTGCTTTTTTTATGAACGATAAGTTTTCAAGAAATATCTAAAAACGATAAAATGAAAGAAAATAAACGATATATGACGAGGCATACAAATAAATTTTTGGAAAAATTAAGGCAGTTCGCAAGCAGTTTTGTGTTTTTTTTATGAATGATAGTTTTTAAAAAATATCATAAAAAACACGAATTTTTGAAAAAAAAAAAAAAATATCAATTGATAATCTTTGGAAAATTACACATTTTTGGTATAATGATCAGAGTCGGAAAAACAAACTTAAAATCTTCCACACATTTTAATGGTATTCATATTTGTGAAAACACCCCATTATTAGATGTGACATGTCAACATCAAAAAAATCGGTTCTCATGATCATGGCTAACTTATTAGGAATAGGTATATGGA
Organism: Glyphotaelius pellucidus; assembly: GCA_936435175.1. Taxonomy (NCBI): domain Eukaryota; kingdom Metazoa; phylum Arthropoda; class Insecta; order Trichoptera; family Limnephilidae; genus Glyphotaelius; species Glyphotaelius pellucidus. Next base: position 18,934,302 of record OW386548.1, read on the forward strand.
GCAGTCTCATTTATTGTCGATGCATGAAAATTGTACATCGTTGTTTTGGCATGCTAACAAAAATGAAGAAATTCTACCACATGTTTGGCTCCAATACCAAACAGTAAAATAAACTTAAACTATTTATACTTCGGTCAAGGTCAAAAGATCTCTGCACTATTCCAGTAACAAGTATAACGAGATTTGTTCAAATAGAATAAGACAAAAAAAACTCTTATTATTCAGTATTTGGTTATGTATTATTTCTATCGTAAGAATTTGTAGTACATCTACCCATTCAGAGCACTTGATGATTTTTATTTTTGAACTGAAGATTTTTTTAAATTTTAATGGATATCTCATCTATGCATAAACCGTCATAAACAAACGCAGCGGTTTTTAAGGTCATTATTTATGTTTAAAATAATGAATAGCTTATAAATATGATAGTTATTTGTAATCCAATGTATAAGATCTTAATTATTGATTGCGGTTGTTAGGTTTATTTACTCTTGGTAATTTCTCTCTTAATTTTCACCATCCACCATGCGCCATATTCTATTTTCGTAATAACTTATTTGTTTTTTGCAAAATGTTATTTTTGTACATTTTGCCGTCATATGTGTTTATATAATTATAAAAATATTATCTAATCTACCACAAGTAGTTGTTTTCAGTAGAATAAATGATTTTTTTTATTATGCCTTTTGGATACAGCGGCACACGAGAGGTTAAGTTTGGATTCAGAATGCAGAGTACACCTAATATCGTCCTGGTGAAACACACGAGAGGTTAAGTTTGGATTCAGAATGCAGAGTACACCTAATATCGTCCTGGTGAAACACACGAGAGGTTAAGTTTGGATTCAGAATGCAGAGTACACCTAATATCGTCCTGGTGAAACACACGAGAGGTTAAGTTTGGATTCAGAATGCAGAGTACACCTAATATCGTCCTGGTGAAACACAACCATTCAACTTTGCTTGAAATGACTTTAGCCATGTTTGGTTACCCCAATTGAATAGCCAAGCACTTCCCAATCTTCCTATTTCCCATCTACTTCCCCTTTCCCGAAATATATCACAAAATACCCTGAATTGGTAATTCCACAGTCCCACTAACTTCAGGCAGTTGCGATCTTTGTGCAGTATTCACATAATTAAAAATACTAGTGGTCATCCAGTGGTTGAAATTCGACCATAATTGTAATGTATTTTTTATTGATTTAATGTATTTTTTATGCATAATTTAAAAAAATATTAGCATTCTGCACTCCTTCTCTATACAAACTATAAGTGTGCAAAATTTCATACTTCTCCGTCCGCCCAATTTTCGTAAAAAGGGGAAAGTTTTTGCTTCACGTATTAATATACTGACTGATGATGATATATTCTAAGGGGCAGCTGTTTCATAGAATTTAAACAATTTATAAAATTTCAATATTAATTCTTAAATCTAATAACTTAGTACTATTGTAGAAAGCAATCACTTTGTGGTTTGACATATTTAATAAAATAAAATACTTTTTTGTTTAAAACCACGAGATTTATTAATTTTTGAACCGACCGGTTTCGCTTAACTTAAGCATCATCAGGGTACAAATTAATACATACAGTATTAATTTGTACCCTGATGATGCTTAAGTTAAGCGAAACCGGTCGGTTCAAAAATTAATAAATCTCGTGGTTTTAAACAAAAAAGTATTTTATTTTACTAATAACTTAGTTCCATGACACCACTTGCCTGTAATGAAATAATAACAAAACTATAAAATTTACTTTGAAATTTGATAAATTGTTTAAATTATGTGAAACAACTGGACCTAAGTTTCTTTAGGTAATTTGACTAATTTTAATAGTCCAATTTTCCACAAAAAGGCAAAAATTATTACCAATTTATTTACATTATTACATACCTACTCATCCAACGGACGATATTATTTTGAGCAAACAGGTTAAATTTAAAAAAATATAAAAGTCAGTGTGAATATTCATAACAGAACCACGGTAGAGTAAATTTTCAGTTGTTGGCCTCAATAGCAATCGATAATGACCTTAATTCCTACTGATGTACCAAAAGGAAAAATAAGCATGTCCCACTTATGCAATCAAGGTTCCCTCTAGTAGACTTCACCCATTTCAGAGGAAATATCATTTTATTTGGAAAACCAACAGTTACAATAATTTATAATGTTTGATAAAATATGTGCAAGTTATTTAACCAATAATAGGTTTTCACTGATGTATGCATATTAACTACTTATTTTACTTCAAAGTTAGCTTTCGAACTTCTCTCAAATTACATGCAAACAATATCATTTTATTTAGAATTTAGAATTCACTCAATTTATAATCCATATCATTTTATTTCGAATTTAGAATTCATTCAATTTATAAACCACTAGCTGGTACCCGGCATGCGTTGCAATGCAAAGAAGTAAATTGTTTCTCCCGGCATTTCCTTTCTCATGTGTCCCCATTCCCCTCCCACGTCCCCTTCCCTTCGCGTTCCCCTTCCCCCCCGCGTTCCCCTTCCGCCCTTCACATCTTCCCCTCCCTCATCATCCCTCCCGCTAGCACCACCTCCTTCATCACCCTTCGCCTCGCGCCTGCCGCTAAAATATATAAAACACACTCATTTTAATTTATACGAATTTCACAACGCCAGAGCTTACCATTATATATAGTCTATAACCTTCGCGGGCGTGCGCACAACAAATCACTAAAGTTTCATCGCAATCGGATGAACGGTATGGCAGCGCATAACATACAAACAAACAAACAAAAATTGATTTTTATATAAAGAAGATATCGCTTTATTTCGAATTTAGATTAACTCAATTTATCTATTCTAATATTATAAAGAGGAAAGATTTGATTGTTTGATTGTTTGTTTGTTTGTTTGTTTGCTTTGAATAGGCTCCGAAACTACTGAACCGATTTTAAAAATTCTTTCACCAATAGAAAGCTACATTATCAGCGAGTAACATAGGCTGTATATGATGGTAAGCTCTGGCGTTATGAAATTTGTATAAACGGATGTCGTAGTTTATTCAAAGCATACTCGAACCCTCCTGGTGCCAAAAAGATGGTCACATGGTTTGCCTCCAGCAAAGTCAAAATGCTACTCAGATTTTGTGTTACGGCAAGACTACCTCATTTGAATTCTATGAGATTACCACAACAAAATTATTCACAAAAGGCATTATTAGTGAGTTTTGATTGACATCAGATCAGCACAAAATGATTTAAAATATTATTTTATATTTTCAAGTTGAAATATATTTTCAAGTTAAAAATGTATGCTAATTTCATAACATCATAGCTCACCACTGGAGAGTTATTTAACTGCTTCATGAAATAAGGTTTCCATTGTATCGAAAGATGTGTTACCAATTTGCAATAAAATGTATTAAAAAATCTTGGGAGACAAATTAAACTTTTTAAATTATGCAGCAGTTAAACAATTTTATTATCAATATATTATTATATGTATAAAAGTTTAAGTATATTGCTATGTCATTGTTGTGTTATGATTCTCAGCCCGAAAATAAATAAGACAATCTGTTAGTTTTATGATAACATTGTTGTGATTTTGCTGTAAAATTTATATTACCATCAAAATGTGGCAACATGTAAAAAAATGTTGTTGTTATTAATAAACCAACTACTGTTGTAATTAAATTGTTTAACCCCCCAGGCCTCGGACCTTTTTGCCGAAAGGTCGAAATATTTCCGCTTCCCAATAAAATCCAAATACCTACATGGAATATTTCTGAACGCATTCGAAAATTAAAACCTTTTTTTAAAAGGTGATGAAATACGCTTTCAAATTTTATAATTCAAAATAAATATTTAACTTTTGAATAACCAAAATTTTAAATGAGAGGTTATAAAAATGGCTCAAATTATGTTTTATTTAATCTAATTAATAATGAAAAAAATTAAAAACACACACATATTTTATTATGCAAATGATTTATAAACTTTATCATCAACTCACTTTTTTGTCGTTTCATGAAAAACTAAAATAAAAAATTCCCAAATATACAAATTTTTTTTCAAATTGCAGTCGGAAACTTTGGTTTCATAAAGTTGGATATTTTAATTATTTTGTGGTTAACTTTTAGATTTCAATATAAAGCTTGGTGTTTTCTCTTTCTAACACCGTTTAAATCATATTTCTAATTACGATAGTATGGGAGTCACAATGATTTCCACGATACATCTATATTGAGAGTTGTTCCGAAAAGCGAACAAGTTAGCCTGAGGGGTTAAATTGCATTAAAATAAAATATATTTAGGTAAATCTATACAATGCTGGAAGAAATTTCATTCAATTTCTACGTCTAATTACAAATATCATGCTAACTTTTGAACTGGTTTGGATAACTGAAAAACTGATAGATGTTGTGGGTGTGTCCGTGTGCCCAAAGTAAGCTTAATTTTTCCTTTTTATTTCACATTAACACAGGAGGCCCTGAGGAAAATAATTTCCCTCAGGGCCTATGTCATCTGAGATGCTGTGGAGGGTCTTTTTGAGGAAAGGAAGGAATGAACATTGGTCTTGAAGAGACCCATGTTGTAGGAAGGAGGAAACGCAGAGGCCGGCAAATCGTACCACAGCTGAGCTGTTGAACACAAGAATGAGTCGAAGAAGCGACCCGTTCTCACATGACAAATGTCAACCGTGTACACATGTTGGGCACGCGTTTGGCATGTTTCCCAACTATGCAACAGACCGCCCGTTTCTGCAGAGTCGAGGGTTTTTTCCAGGTATTTTGAGGCTCCAGACCAGAGGTGGCTGCCAAATTCAATCTGGGGCGCACCTTACTTTTGAATCAAACATTTTCAAATATCTAATTTCTTTCTCAAACAGATAATCAATTTCACATGCCCATCTGGGGCCAAGGAATCGAAAGGTTTTTTTTTTAATTGGCGACATCTGTTTTCTTTCCAATCGGTATAGATCACACTTCTAGGGAATCTAATATCTGTTCAGTGATTTTATTATAGAGCAGAAAATACATTTTATGAAACTCTGGCATTATGAAATTTGCACAGGTTCAATATATAATATTGGAAAGCTGATCAAATAATGGACGAATCTTGTCACTCAGTGGCGCCTGAGAGGAACCACAAAGGCTCTCAAGGTCATCTGAAAACTAGTTTGATTATTGAATAAAGCAATGAACCGAAAATAGTGGAATGCCTTCATGCAACAGTTAGACAGATAGACGCTGGTTGATGAAAATAAGTTTTGATACAAGACTCAGATATAAATATTATTCTAGAAATAATAATAAATTGTGATAAAATGAGTCATATTATCGTGTAAAAACCCACCAAGATTATGATGTCATCCATTAATTAAAAGGATGCAATGTGCAATGTTTGCAAAGTAACCTATAAAATCCGTTTGCATACGAATAAATTACAACTTTATGCATAATATATATAAGAAGCTCGTCGCCTTTCAGGAAAAAGTCGCCAACTCAAATTTTTAGTTTCGAGAAAACTAAATTTTAATGTTAGAAATAATTTTTATTTGAATGCTTTTAATTTTTTTCTATGATATGCAAGTAGATAAAACTTTGAATATTCCATTACATAAACTTTAAAACATTATTTAAGTTTATGAAACATATTTTAGCTTTCAAATTTGCGTCGGGGTTTGGTGACTTTGTGTTGGGGTTTGGTGACTTTGGCCTGAGCGGAGACCATATTCTCATGACTGAATAATATCAGTCATTTTTTTATAATTTTATGAGTGTTCTCCCTCTAACTTAAATAGCTACCAGTATTTTTTTTTTTTTTTTAACAGATGTCGATTTGATAGTTAAAATAATTTTCAAGTTTGCATTTTTCGAAGCCCACCAAAACGATCGACATCTAGCGGGGTATGTGTGAAGTCATACGCACCTCAATTTTGTCGGTTAACAGTAAGGTCAATCTACTGGGGTCGGAATGAAACCAACAAATCTCAATGTAAATATTTAGAAAAATTTCCAAAAAACATGAATTCTTTTAAAATAATTAGTTTACTGCAGTGGTGATTTCAGAATCGACATTTGTTGATCGATATGAATATTTTTTTATATTTAAAAAAAATTATGTATGACTTATGTACAGTGAGAAGCAATAAATAAGAAAAATTAAATGTTTTTTAAGCCATAATATTTTTTCACTCGAGTTCCTCATTGTTAAAAGTTCGGTTTTCTTACTCACTATATTTTTTTCTATAATTTTCTATAATAGCCTATTCAAAAACATAGTTATTGGTAAAAAATTTTAAAAGACGTTTCAAAAGTTCACAGCAGTTTAACAGCCAGTCCCTGGGGAGGCAATGCTTCAAAAAAAAAATCTTTGAAATTGGCTACTAGCCGGCCCAAAAGATGGCGCAACTAGAAAATAGATGAAAATGTAATAGTAAAAAAAGTTTGTTTTTTACAGGTTGAATTTTTTTTGTAATATTTTGTTCTTATTATACGTATAATAATGGAAAACCATCCTTCTAACACCGACTGACCCCAATACAGGCGAACCCTAGTGGGGTTAATAATTACATGCTAAAAATGAATATAAATTGTGAAGAAGCAATAAATAAGTAAATTTATTTATGCTGCTAAAAAAAAAAACACAAACTTTCCCAAGTACCAAAAGAACCAACGTAAATATATGTACTTATTATACTATCATTATTTTATTATAAAAACACCAATTCTCTGAAGACACAAACGGACAGAGGGTGGTATGTGCAAAACCGTCTCGAAAATTTAATTCAATTGATTGTCAGTTGCCTTAAATCTTTCCGTAATCGACTTCCGCATCCTTTCCGCCTCGCCAATTATCAAACAGAGTTTATTGCTTCCATTTTGAAATGACTAATTACCATGACCATCAACATACTAAAGTCCCTTAATATATCATGAGATGATAGATCATAGATGGCCACAACATGTTATTTTGACCTGCTGTGGTCAACCGGCTTGTAATTTTTTTAAATGTTTGTGTTGTAAATTGACAGACATAATAAAAGTCATGTGCTCGAAAAATCAATGTTTACAATACTACTTGTTAATATTCGCAAACAAAATAATCATGTTAACAACTGCTTCACACTGTACAGTGGCACTTATTAAATAAATAAACTGTCTTCGTTGTATGTTTAAGATATTAGCTGATTCATTTTGAAGTTAAGTCTGCACAATTGTGACTTTGCAACAGTGTTAATTCGCAAAAGTTAAGTACCATTGAAAGAAGTCCACATGGATGGGTGGCCGCTTTTTTTTACAAATAAGTTTCAATTGCATTTAACCCCCCCGCACCGGATGGGGGTAATACACATCCCCCAAACAAGAGTTCATGTAATACCTAAGTTTGTTTTTACAGCACATACTCTATAATTTGGATAATCCTAAAAAAAGTGTTTGGAAATCTATTTGCATTTAAAAAAAAATTACCTTGTTATTATTTTCTTAAATATTAAATAATATCTATCAAAACCTGAGGACATCACTCAATCCCCCCTCGGTTCCCTATTACATAAAAAAATTTGTCCTCGCCATGTGTACAGGTGTAAAAATTTTTACAAATTATACTAGAAAGGGCTACAATATCATATTCTTGAGTAAATGCTTGATTTTGTGCTTATCTCTTTCTGTTTGGACGTTGTCCGGTTAAAACAGTAGGTACTAAAAAAGTTATGAATGTCTGAATGTCACTGGAAAGGACAAAAAGAGTTTTAAGAGACACAATCGCTCCACGACGTGGGGGACCCTAGTGACCCCCCTTCGGATGACATGGGAAGGTTAATAGTTGCAAAATATCAAGATTGAAGGGGCTTTAGTAGTAACTGACCAGATCTGAATAGCCAGGTTTTCTATCCATTTTCATTCTCCGCAATGTCATCTCCCAATATTGGGGGTGCCTTAGAATGGCACCATTGGCTCTGAGCTCTTACAACTCTAGTGTGATTATCACAAAAAGACCTCTCGACTCCTAGAACCTAGACAGGACAATAACGTTGATTGTCCGTTGAAGAAAATTTTTTGGTATTTGATCAATTTCGCCAGAAGTGAAAATAGACCTAACTCAGGCACACAGAGACATGCTAACAACACACTTCAGTGTAATTTCTTCAAATAACATTGTTTACCAAATTAATAACTATAATTATGTGCATTAAAAACTGATAACAATTAAACATTTGGATAGAAATGCATCACTTTCAGTTAAACATATGTGTAGCGCCATTATCAGTTACCTATTATTATCTTAAACCAACATTAGAGATAATTATTATTTTGTTTTAACTGTTGTGTGAAATATCCCAAACATGTTTGACATTATTTCCTGTAAATAGAGATTGTATTTATTTGGTGAGTGCACTTTGATTGGATGAATGAATGACTGTGAACTGTAAATATTACGAAGAAGGTCGCACAACATGTAACCAAGCTAAGTAAAATGTTTACGATGGGAAGCACTGAAGAGATAAACCAAGTGGTAGGTGTGTCTGTGTCCAATGTATTAGGCTAAATTTTATCTTACTTCTTTGGAAATTAATCAAACATTTTCAAATATTGACATTCTAGCAAATAAACAATTTCATTGGCCTGTCTAGGAGACAAAATATATTATGCGAATTGGTGAAATCAGTTTTCTCTCAAATGGGTATTGATCACGCTTCCAGGAATTATCTGTTCAGTGGTTTTACTACCAGTAGTTAGGCTTCTTTGAGATTTTTATTGAAAAATGTGTAACAAACAATATTCTACTACAGCATAATCTGCTCTTAATAGATGGCGTGAGTTAAATTTTTTAGGAAAAAATATTTTTTGCAAGTGCTTTAAAATATTAAGATGAATTAATTGTTTGCACCCGTACAAACACAACTTGAATATGAATAAATAATCATGAATAATAATCTTTTCCATAGAGACTTCACATAACACAAAATTTTGTTCCTCTCATGGCAGCCATCTCTGGTCTAGAGCCCCAAAATACCTAAAAAAAAAACTCTCAACTCTGTGCTGAAACGGGCGGACCGTTTGGTTGATATCTTAATGAACAGATCGCTATCTTTAGAGCAGAGACGTCGGACGGGAATGCTGTCCTTGTTCTACCAGTATTTAAATAAAAGATGCTCCGAGGAACTAGCGTCGGAAACATGCCAAATGGGCGCCTAACATATGTACACGGGCAATGAATGAATGCAAAATTATATGGTATCAAATTGTAATTTTTTTATTTATGTTAATAAACATTAATATGGGGGGTGGGGGGGGGGGGGCAGTCAGCATTTACTGTAATCCAGTCCATGAATACAGGTAAATGAGGGAGGGATATTACCATTAATTTACCAGTAATTCGGTGCCCAAAAATGCTATTATTGTGAAACCGCAACCTTTAATACAAGAAGGCATAAACTGCGCCTTTGTGTGTCCTTTGCACTCACCCTCCACTTATTAAAATCAGGTCTGATGCATTCGATCTTCTGAGAAATGTGTGAAAAAAATAAACTGGTTAGAATTGATTGCGAAAATTCCCATCAAGAGTCCTATTAATGTAATAAATTTACGAGAATAATTTTTTTCTTTTTTTGTACGAATACCAAAATCCACAACATAGAAAGTTGCAAACTTCATTTTGGGCAAAAAATCTTCAATTGGGCTGCATGTTGGGCGTGCCTGGGTTAGCCAAACACCAAACAGCCAAAAACCAAATTGTTCAATTGTTGATTTTGAGGTGTGTACATCAGTTAAAAAAACGTACAAAATGGCTAGTTTTTCCAACGTCGTACAATTCTTATCATTGTAGAGTAACGGAATCCAGATAGATCGACGCAGAAAAAAAACTCTGCTAAATGGTGTATAAAAAGTATTTTCATAGGTAGTGGCGGTTACAGCAGTATTGCTTTTCTGCAACGATATTATACTATAAACAAAAATTTTCACAAGCAATAATGTCTTTGGCCATTTGACAAATCATAATATGTTTCTTCATGGCACTTGTTTCAGAAAATACATGTTCCAGTACTTGTAAAATAATTGACAATCAGATAAACATTTCGCAATCAATCATCAAGGTGGTATTATCAATCAAAACAATCATTGATTTGTGGTGTTAAATGCTTCACAACTTCCTTATCATGATTGAAAAGAAAAATCAATTGATCGTAATAATGTACGTGATGTATACTATCTCTACACTATCCAATCCGTACGGTTCAAGGAATGGTATGTGTGTTAAATAATGTCACTTTCATGACGCCAATCTTCTTTTCAATCTTCAAACTAATTAGGCTAACATCTATTCTATGATCCATTTCACAGAATCTGTTATATAGATCAGCGAGAACAGGCTTACTTTGCGATAGAATGCCCAACAGAAATAGAAAAAGAATCGACTTCAACTTTCGTTCTATGAAAAATATTGTAGATAGATGGAGGTGGGAACCCGGCATAACTGCAAAGATTGTGGCACTTTTCCAAAACACAAGAAAACTTCTTATCTTTGTCACAATCTCTTGTGATGATGAATGGAAATCATTTTAAAAGATAGGTAGCTAAAACATTGTATTCTACTAGAATTTATGGCTGATAAGAAACCGTTATGTGATTTTGATTACCATAGAACCAAGAACATACATTGACATTGTAGTAATTTTCACAAGGTTTTTCAATGAGTTTTTATCATTATTTTCCGCAATGCAGTACCTACTCAAAGGCGAGTATGGAATATTGATTTCATTATTCCATTGTAAAGTTGCTCTTTTGAATGCCTACTGTTGACGAGGTAGAAAAGGATAGATAACAATATTATCTAGTTTGGTAACTCATAGGAACAATAGAAAAAAAACATTTATTTTCTACATTATCTCCACCCAGGAGGCCTTGAGGAAAATAATTTCACCCGGGGGCTATGGCCTTTGGGGATGCTGTGTGGTGGGTCTTTTTAAGGAAAGGAAGGAGGGGAAGTTCTGGGAAGAAAAAAAGCACGAGGGATGGGTAAGAACCTGTGTCCGGGTCATCCACCGCCAAGACCTAGACAAACCTAACCCCGTGAACCCAGGCACCCCTGCTAAGTCTCCAAGCATAGCGAACCACTTGGGGTGACCTATTGCAGAGGTGTTGGTTATCCAATAAATGATTCCTGGAGCGGCAGTACCTATTCTCGACCATAAACAAATCAGAGTCCCATTTTGTCCAGAGCCAGAGGAGCTACAAAACCCCCTATATTGGAAAAATGTTGTTAGGCAGAAGAAAATGGGAGTGAAGGAGAGAGGAAGAAAAGTTTAACATATTAGATATGCATCCTTGGAATGTATACTAAATTTTTTTTTATTGGAGTGAGAAGTCACATCATGGTCACGCTGTTATAATATATACTCGTACATAAGTCATTTGGGTTAGTAAAATAAATATAAAAATAATTACCCTATCCACAAAGTCATCATTATTTTTTATTACGATTATCTCGTTGTGCGTGAGGGATGTGGTAATCCCTCTGGCTTGCCTTTGCAAGTTCACAAACTGCCGCAAGGGTGAACGAATTCCCCTTGATAACGCACCAGACATGTTGATTCTGCAAAACAAAATAAAAACAAACATTAGTAGGTACTTATTCAATTCCTTTTTTGCAACTGCATCTTTTTTAAACAAATCATTTCTCGTACTGGCAATGCAACACCTAATTGGCTGATAACGTGGAATGGAGTGACATTAGATGTTTGTGAAAGATTATTGAAATTAGAGTAATGCTGGGTTCTCATCTTTTCTATTCCATGGTCTATTTAGAACGAAAGTTCAAGTCAATTCAACTTTGGGTTTCTATCGCGTAGAAAGCCTGTTCTCATCGATTTATTACATAGATTCTATGAAATAGATCAAGTGGGATCCCAGCATAACCTTAGTAGCAAACCTTAAACCCATACTTAAGTTAATAGATATGTTACAGTGTAAAGATTGACAAATGAAATACTATGAATGGATATTCAGAAATGTGAATGTAAGTTAATATTTAGTTGTCATCTATCAATTCAGAAATGACAACGAGTATGAAACATGAAATTAATAACAGATAAAACAAGAAATGTGAACAGAACAATTAAGCAACAAAACCTACCTCAACAAAAGAGATTAACCTATTGAATCCAATGGCGAAGTTTTTTCGTTTGTACCGGAGGCATGCAGTGATAGACTATAAATGCTCCCACACCACCAGATAGACAGACAACCAGAAATGCTAACAGACAATATCTTAACACAAACAATGGGTCGTAAACCTTCTCAGAAGTGACTGAATGGGTCTCGGACACTCGAGGAATCAATATTAGTACAATGGTGATTAATAATGATATAATAAACGCTATAGCACCAACTAATTGCCCTGTACGGACAGATATAATGCACAAAACAAGAGTCAAAAGCCAAATTGTGGACAATATGTATACCCCCAAACCAACTGTTTGAACTTCGGGAGACATTACTACAAGATCTTAGTTAAAGTTAGCTCGAATGTTCGTAATATTATAATAGTATTGCCTTGATAATGTTAGATGTTACAAACTAATCACAGACCATCACATGATGGATGTCAGTTGTGTTTTTCCTTGCACTTTATTTATTGATAGAATCCAACGCATCAAGTCACCATCAAAACAGAACGCATGCACTCGTGAAAAATCCTTGACTAGAAGTTTGACGCAATATAATCAAATGATTCACGGTAAATTATTATTCCAATGAAATTGATGAAACTCAGTTGTCAATATACTAACCTAACCTAAAAGATGCACTGATTGTCGGTCTACCGATCACAAATGTAAGTAAACATTAATTTTAACGTTTATAATGTACGGCGAAAATTTTTGTATAAAATTGATTTTAATTTTATCACTTCGTTCACAAGCAACACTTCACAAAATGATTCAAATCGCGGATCGCTAGAGACCTTCAATCACCGCGGATAGATATTTTTTATCACTACCAACATAAAGAAATAGCTCTAATGACGTCACGATGTTGAGGTGAAAATCTTGTTTTAGCCATGTTGACTTGCACTACCGAACAAGATAATAAAATATATATAAAAAAAATTATTATTCGGTATATACATTTTTGAAAAAACAGTGACATACAAATCAGTTTTTTATTCAATGGTGAGCTTTACAGATACTGTTAGAATGAGTTTTCCCTTAATTAGAATTAATTAATCAACTTCCTTAATCTCATACCTTATATATCAATTGTACTGTAATAGCAGACAAAATACGAAGTTACAGAAAAGTCTCATATATTTTCCGTTATAATAGAACCTAATAAAACTTTATGAAACAGAAAAATTGCATTTTTATCCGAGCTATTTGGTTTAAATAAAAATTTAACTGATTTCCTGCTTTTTTATAAATCCATAAATCTACAGCTTTTCTGTATATAAAATGTAGGTCGTAGTTTGACTCTGCAAAATACTCATTTAAAAATTAGTGTTTCTGCTTTGTTAAGGGAAAAAAATAATGTTTCAACAGTTGTAAAAGGAACTGTTTTTAACCTTTCTTGGTTCCTCAAATACTATGTACACCTAAGGCCTTCGGGTCATGTTGACCCGATTTAAAAAAATGAAGTAACGGTTTTAAATTAAATTATTTGTGATACATATTTCTTAAATAAAAATAAGGACACCTGTAAGGTAAAAGTATTAGTCTGTAAGTATATTCTTATAAACCTTATCGTTGTAACAAAGCATTTTTATTTACAAAACACGGGCATTTCTGACCCGAGGACCTTTTTCATACTCGGGTATTATTGACCCGAGGAACCCAAGAAAGAAAAAAAAATTATATGAGATATTTATCCATAATTTTAGAATACTGATAATAAGTGAATGGATAATAAATAGTTGTCATGAAGTAATTATAAATTATATTTATAATTACGACTTTTATGATCAGTTAAATTTCAGTTTCGGGTCGTAATGACCCGAGGAACTCGAAGAAAAAGCTAATTTTCTTAAATAAGAGACTTAACCGTAATTTTACAATACTGATGATAAGTGAATGGATAATTAATAATAGTCAGGAAGTCGTTACAAATTATATTAATAATTACGACTTACATGATCAGTTAAATTTCAGTTTCGAGTCAAAATGACCCGAAGAACCAAGCAAGGTTAATCAACTTATGAACAAAACAATATCAATGTGATATCGTGGAGGCACGAGTATGACGAGAATATTCCAAAAATTAATGACGTGTTTTCTGTTAGTGATTAAATTATATTATAACTAATAATCTGACTAAAAAAATTGCCAATTATATTTTATTTTTATGAAATTTGTTTATGTTTAAATCGCTGACGTATTTAGAGCATTCTGCAAATTTATTTCTGAAACCGATGTAATTCAGATTTTCAAAAACTACAAACTCTTTTTAAATGCTTTGGTGAGAGATAAAAGTATTATTTAAAACAATGGAATAATGCACTTACAAAAACATTTCGATATCCGTGTTTCCTCAAAGATGAATAAAATGAAAACAGATAGAGAACCGCTTTTCTTACCGTTTACTTCAAACTGAAACGACAAATACTAACTTGATACGTGTTGCGTGGATCAGTGCCAAAATGAGACTGAGAGAGAAATAGTGAGAACTAAGAAGCTGAAGCAATGAACAATGGGAGAGTCACAATATAAAAACAACAAATAGAGGGTATGTAATGTATAATATGTATTTGTGTGTCCAGCTTAAATTTATGATGGTTTACTAAATCAGTCGAATAGTTGACTGATGATTGATTCTACCTAGTAATGAAAAGAAATAAATTTAAAAATATATATTTACAAGAATCAGCGTATGTGTATAAGGCCTACGATTTTATTTTTATTATTATCTATATTCTGTCGAACCTATAGTGTCTTGCATTGGTCAGCGTATCGTAAATTGTATGTATGCGTATGCGTTTTAATTATTGGTGAAATAATTAATAATAAAATCTTTATAAATCAAACTTAGCAATCAATACGAAGAGATCACCGACATCAGAGAAGGAGAACGGAGCAATAAGTTCCGGGGAGAAAGGAGCAATAAGTTGGTCTAATCGAAATCAATTCACAGTCTAAGGATGAGTAAAGTCCTGTCTCCTCCGAACGAAACCATGAATATGAACAATCGCTTAAACAACACTATAAACATTGAAAACTTTGAACAATTCGTGTTCAAAAACCCTGTGTTCAAGCTTTACCACAACAGGCGATGAAAAACATTCATCTCTCGGGTGAAGGCAGGCGGGGCCGGCGGGAGGGGAATTAGTTCATTTTTTTACAGGAGCTGCACCGAGCGGTTGATAACGGAGATACATCGAATGAGATTTATGGTTATGTCAACCGTGCGAACCTAATACCTATTTATGGCTTTAAATTGTAAATAAAAACTGTGTAATGGATGATTATTTATTTCGTGAACTCACTTGTAAATAAAGTCTATTAATTTATAAATCGGTTTCAAAGACATGGAAGAAATTGACCAATTAAAATCAGTATTCTATTCTTAATCCTTGATAAATAAATACTTAATAAAAATCGAGGTAGGTAAGTAGTTAGGTCTAACTTTAAATCTGTGTGTTCTCCTTTATAGGTACAATCCTATCGCTAAATTTCTTATCAGAACTCGACTTTTGACATCTACGTAATTAATTACGCATTTGAAATTCTTAAATAGTAACTTTAGGTCATAATAATCGAAAACTAATCATAATAATCGAAAACTAATAAGTTGGAAATCTTTTCTGATAAATAAACATCTATTAAAATATTTATGTTTTCTCCCTGATATAGCACCTCTTCTTCATTGGAACGCATTTTAATATTTATGTAAACGCTAAACGTCAAACGTCAAGTGTTTAGTGCGTACGCGTGGACAGGTCCTTACCCAGACCAGACCATCCACAGACCACTAGCAAAATTAAGTGTGAACGCGCGAGCCTCGCACCAATCTTTCAAACTATGATTCAACATACGGTTAAGACGGAAGAGACGGAAAACAAAAAATGTTTGTAGTGACGTTCAAGCGAACGTTCACGTTTATGTGCGTGGTTTCGCTCGGAGGAGACCTATCTTAACCTATTCCGAGTAAGTTAATGTTTAGGGCCGTTTTTTTCAGTATACCCGGGAATTTTATCAATCAGCTTGAGCTTATCTTGTCAGGGTTCTTACCAGAAAATGACTTGACGAACGTAAAAATAAATCTCTTAAAAAGCAACTGGAATACCATTTGGTGAAATGCCTCTACAAGCTTTCCGCTGAAAGCTCCACGGTAATCCACTCCTCTTTCTCATTAACTATACATGTTACAGACAGAGAGCTACAGAAGATCTCAGCCGCAGAACTATTATCGGTATGATTAAATTACAAAAACAGGATCACCTGGAATAGAAACATTTTTCTCGTTGCGTAACAAAGCAAATGCGCATACCGTGGATCTTCACTCAGAATGCCGTTAGTTACAAATTTAAATGCTTGCCAACACAAACGTATTATACTTGCACAGAGCTGGGAAGAATCACGTAGTATTGTAGGATTTGTGAAGCTGAAAGTATTTTTTTTTAATATTTGCCTCATCAAATATCAAAAACAAATTTTGTCAATTTAGAATATATTGCATTGTACTACCCCTGCATTCATTCTGGAATAAACTATTATTATTATTATCAGCGACGATCAGAAATATTCTTTTCGAATGAACACCCTTGAATACCGATTTTTAAAAATTACGACGTGTGTCAAAAGTTTTAACAAAATAAAAACCCATTATTTCTAATATAGAGATGTTAATTATTTTTTTAATATAAAAATAATTTGGATACCTATATACTTTATCCTTGTCTTTTTTATTTTTTTATGTGAATACCTCACAAGAGTCCCAGCTGCTCCCGTCTGGAGTCAGTGAGACCATTGCAACCCCAATTGGGGTATGTTGTGAGGCTGAAGGTAGTGCGAAGGGGACGGAGAAAAGGAAGAAAAAGGTGGGGAAGTGCCTGGCTATTCAGATCTGGTCACCAAACACGGCAAAACCATTTCAAGCAACGTTTCAATTCTGAATAGTGTTCTTACACCACGGCGATGCTGAGAGTATCTTTCACCGCATTGCTCCAACTTTTTCTAGTTTAGTTCTTATTTTGAAAATCAATCAAAGCAAATCTCAGTTCTATAGTTTATTGAACTGGAGTTAGAGATAGACACAGAGACACACCGCCAACATTTGCATAGTTATATTTCGCATAAGGGTACCTACACAATTATTTCAGCTATCAGATTTGACATTTTTTACATGATACTAAAAAAATTCATGCAACTCGTAATTTTTTTCCAATACCTATTGGAAGTGAGTTTGGATGGATAGTGCCATTTTGACCGTGAGTTTTAAGTATGTTTTGTATTTTGTTTTTAGATTTTTATTTCCCATTTTTGAAGGGGCATTGTCAATAATGATAAATACATAATTGCTCGGGCAAACCATAATTTTAGCTGAACGTTTGTTAGTCGTAATGGTTTTTAAACGGTCAATACTACTTTGTATGCACTGTAAAGGTCCCCTAATCTCATTTCTGCAAAAATATCTGTAAAAAAGGAGATTTCTCCATGTAAACTAATTCTCTACCTGCGCAGGTATCAGCGGAGACCCTCTTGTTATAACACATGTATTTTTCTTTATGGAGATCTTTGAACAACGAAAACTGAGAATACAATAATCTTAACACTGACCAAAAATACTAAATACATATCGATAGAAATCCAAAAATTTTTAACCGTTCTCGTCGTCAAAATAATTCTAGGTAAATAAGTGCATCTTTTATGATGTGCATCTTAAAAGTTTTTTTTTATTTTAAATTAAAAATAATTTAAATGCTGTTATTAAAGACATAAAAAATTAAGTATTCTGAAAGATCTATACACTGTTATTTTACTCTAAAAATCATAATTAGAAAAACAACAGATATAATTTTTGAAAAAAAAAAATCCTATCGGTCTCCTGAACAATGAACATTTTGTCCTTTATAGCATTTCAAATTTCCGTGATCGATTTAATATTTGCTGAAATTTTTATTTTTTATATGAGGTTTTTTAAATCGGTACATAATTACTTATATATCCTAATACAATCCTTGTATGTATATTATTAAAAAAAACCTGTTTTCGTATTAATCACTCACATATTTTCGTAATTTAGGATTACTTTTTTTGTTTTTTCTTCTATTTTATTTTATTTGTCAATTAGGTATACGGTAGCTTTAATTTAAATTCATTTGTGAGGCGGGTATGGGTACCGCCGCCCCGGGAACTATTTATTGTATAACCAACACTCCTACCATAAGTCACCCAAGTGGTTCGCTAGGTTTGGTAACTTAGCAGGGATGTCCGAGTTCATGGGGTGTTGTTTGCCTAGGTCTTGAAGGCGGATGCTTTAGCTCACCTACCACGTGGCAGGTCGGATCAGGAGAGACTGTTTGAGGGAGACTTTTTGGCCTCTCCAGCTGGACTCCCTCGACCCATCG
This sequence comes from Glyphotaelius pellucidus, assembly GCA_936435175.1. Classification (NCBI taxonomy): domain Eukaryota; kingdom Metazoa; phylum Arthropoda; class Insecta; order Trichoptera; family Limnephilidae; genus Glyphotaelius; species Glyphotaelius pellucidus. The sequence continues at coordinate 18,952,832 of OW386548.1, forward strand.
TCTTGCAACGCTGTGGGAGGGACGTTTTCATACGCTCGTCACTCTTGAACACATTAACCCCCGATTCCTACCCACCTCGAGTACTTTCACACCTTTTTCTTCCCAGAACTTCCTCTCTTTCTTTTCCCTAGAAACGCTCCACACAGCGTCCCCAAAGATTTCACAGGCCCTGAGGGAATTTTTTTCCTCAGAGCCTCTAGTGTGGAGATAATGCTAAAAAAATTATGTATCATTCAAAAATATTTTGTGTTTTAAACTCTTGAGCACATTGGTTTTTAATTATTAAAAATTTAAGGAATAAAATTTTGTTTTTTCGTGTAACAAAAATGCATATAGCAAAGCATGAGAAAAGAAGAAACAAATCAAGTTGTACACCATACTTTCCACAAACTTATTTGACAATATGACTTCGATCGATATTGGCCCGATATTTCAGTTACTCCGCTCGTTAAGAGAGATGTCTACAAGAGTCAAGTTGCTCTCTGGTAGGAGCTGATCTCTTATGACAAAAATTAGGGAATAAGAATTCTGACAAGATTAGCCATCTGATACCATTACCAAAAATTACTGATATATTGGTCCAATAAGGGGTTAAGGCGGCGCTATTCGGCTGAAAAAGAAGAAGATGGAGAGATGTGTAATTACGAATGTTGAACAGAGCGTGCTAATATTTTAAGTGATGAAATCGCAGCGAAAATGGCGAAAAGGCTTAATAAAACATGACTCGTTTAAAATAGAGCAAAAACCTCGGTTGGAACGTATCTTAAGTATCATTTATTTAAAGAAACATTGTGAATTTTTTTACAAATACAACTTGTAAAATAATAGAAATAGACTTGTTTTAAATAATTTTCGGAGCATACTTTGCGATTTTTTTCTATCGAGGGAATTTCATGTAATTTGCGTTTCGGCGTGGGACGTATCTAGATATTATCTTCAAAAATAACATTCATTTTTTTAAGAGCTTAAAAACTTCAAATGTTTAAGGGAGATATGTAAGAAATCGGTCGAAATTAGAATAGTGAACCCAAGGTTTACATTGTTTTGTTACGGCTACATTAATTTTATTCAAACAGGAATCATTCTCCTCAATCTCCTCATAGTACCTCATCTACGACCGGAGTATTCAACATATTTTTCGTGACTCCAAAAGCGTATTCGGAAATTGCACAAAACTTATTTAATTCTGGGAATTCGCCCTACTCTTTGTCCGGCGGTAGGTACCGGATATGTATTTTTTTGTACCATCGCGTTCTTCGGTTGGTTAAACTGATTCCTGAACAAAGTGGTGAGTTGATGTAGTGGTGTAGCTGTCAATATCGAATTGGTGAGTGGATTTTCTAATAAATAACCGAAAATACTCGTCAATTTCACTTCACTTCCTTCTAACATCAACAAGCTTTGTACCGTTTCTTCATTTTTTCGAAAAAAATCGCAACTGCTTCAATTTTGCAGACCGTCGTTGACATCGCCATTTTATCCGCCTCTGACGACTTATATGTTAACATTATTTAGTTTAACTCAATTATGTCCAAGTCTTTGATAAGCCTACGCAAAATGAACTGACGGCTGTCAATTTTTCCATCACAGATAGGTGGTTATGCTGCTCTAATGACATTACCTTATGGTGACTGTTATTCCTAAAGTTATGGATGAACGCGCTCCGTAAGTGAAATATCATGCACCTGTTTCTAGTACAAATATTTTATCTATGTCCAATGTTTCCCCACCGGACTGTAGTTGAAATGCTTCTAGATTTGTGTACGTCCAAGTATCTAGCGAAAATCTAATTATTCTGAAGACAGCCTTTTTTTTCAGATAGAGTAGGTATCATAGATTATGCATGCATTGACATTGTTTTGGTTTCGTCTGTTTCAATTTACAGTATCTAGACATGTATATTGCCCCGTAGTATTTGTTCACGGAATAGAAATAGTGATAGTTTATCCGTTTTAGTTGTGTACTCCAGGAGAAAAAGTATATTATTCCAGTCGAACATTCGATAATGTCTCGTACAATGTACATACCTAACCTAACATTTATGTATATTTAGTGAATCCATGTGTCACCCAAATCCATATAAATATGCATGTGACATACATAGATACAAGTAGGTGTATCTTAGTTTATGTGAAGTAAATAATCAGCAAATGTATGTCACTCTCCAGAGCAGTACCTACGTATTGAATATCGCTGGAATGACTCACTCACTCGCCATTTCATGTCAAATGTTCTCAAACTTGTGGTACATTTCAGTTTCGATCATTTCATGTCAAATGATCGAAACTGTCGTAGCAAAATGCATTTCGGTTAATTATTAATTATTCTTTACTGTTTGTTCTCTTGCAAGAGAATCAATAAAGTGTAAAACATATAATATTTTTTCTGTCCAAATTGTGACGTTTAAACAGAGGCGTAGGTAGTGTTGCGCATTTTATATACGATATGGCCCACATCACAAAAACGTGAATTTTCATGGAGTTTGATGAAATTACTAAAATAGGACATTGATTTAATTTATGTCATAAGAAATATACGCCCTAAGATCAATTTTATAAAAATGGTTCGATGCATTCGTTTTTAATGTGTTTCCAAATCGCAATTTTACCGGAAAGATTTTTTTAAATATGTCTATTTGCATTTCTGATTGTATGAATGAATGTATGAATGAAGTGAAATCTTGCAAGTGGAAATTAATCCACTTCCCGACAGCCTTTCGAGCTGAAACTCGGCAATGAGACTCGTTGATCACGTGTTTTACGGGTGTTTTCTTTATTTCGGAAACGAAAATTGTTGTTTTACCATGGAGTTAAGGCATCTAAGACCTCTAGAATCTGTACTCCATCTCACTTTATCAGATTTTATCTTTTCCGTTCTCTATCCAGCATCCGAGGAAAGATTCTCTCCAAATTTTTTTTGAAGAGTTATTTATCTCCAAACCATTGAATTCAATCAACAGTTACGAAGACGTGTTATTAGTTTATATTTAACTAGCTGAAGCACCTGGCGTTGCCCGAGCTTTATTCTTTTTCGAGGGGTTCTTCAAAAATCTTACATTCCTCACGTTTTGAAGGCAAATTGTGCAAAATTTCATTAATCTCGATAAAACTGTAGATTTGTATAAAAATCAAATCCACGTCGGACGCCCAGTGACACTCTTCTTTATATCAATACTAGCTGACCTCCCCAGCGTTGCTCGGGCTTTAGTTTTTCAAAATCAGACGTGGAGTGACGTTCCTCTATTTTTATTTTTTTACATTAGCTCCCCTGCTTAGTTACCAAACGTAGCGAACCACTCGGGATGACCCACGGCACAGGAGTTGGTTATCTAATAACTGGTTCAGACGGCGGCGGTAGCTACTGTTTTGCCCGCCTCTCAAATTATTTTGAAGATCATGTGAGCAAAATTTCATCAACCTTGGACTAAAATTGTAGATTCTTATACAAAACAAATGCACGCCGCCCGCCACAAACAAACAATCAGCTTTATACAGGGTGTTAAGGGACGTACTTGACACCTTAACCAGTGATTCCTGACATTATTTGGAGTAAAAAATGTTAATAAAATTTTGGTCTCCGGTGACATTTTTGACGTTTTTTTTTTTTTTCTACAAAAAACACAAAAAATGGTAGGTGTTGGACAGTTGGAGGCGGGGTAAAGGGTGGATCGTCTACTCGGCGGAGTGAGTGACCAGTGACGACATGCGGAAGAATTTTTTTTTGTTTGATTTTGAAGAAAAAAAAAAGTCACCGGAGACCAAAATTTCATTCACATTTTTTACTCCAAATAATGTCAGGAATCACTGGTTAAAGTAAGTCAAGTACGTCCCTTAACATCCTGTATATTAGATTGAAACGCTACAAACTTATGAAAAATCCGGATGCTCTATCCATTGCTTTGCAGCAACTGTCTTTAAAAATGATTTAAATTAAATTTATTTATTTATTTAACCCTTAAAAAAATAATGAAACCAACAAAATAAACAATAGAACAGAAGAGAAAATCGCGATAAACTACTTTTTGGTAGTTTGTATAATATATTTATACATATTTCAACTGTAAATTCGACGCTGTTAAATTCGATAGTAGTTTGGATTGCGATTACATAAATAGATTTTAATGAAGTGTGATTTATCCATATCAGTATTTGAACGATATAAAATGAAATGCCCTCACAATTAATAATTTATGTATTTTGTTTAATATTTGCTTTTACAATTATTTATCAATTCCGATTTCGATCCTCTGCTAGGCTCCATTTGCGAAGCAACATTTTTCGCCTTTTTTTCGTTATTTATTTTTGGGGTGCCAAGCCGTGCAGATATGTGATGCCACTTCCCTGATCATGGATACTGTAATGCTGTCCGAAGCGTTGACTAAAGAAAGAGGTAGCGCAACATGGCGTAACACCCCAAAAATAAATTACGAAAATACTTTTAGCCGTGAAAATCTAAAAACATTTCTGGCGAACATTTTTCGCATTTATTAGATGGCATGAGATTTTCAAATATTTTTAGGTTATACATAACCGTGGTGTGTTTTTTTTTTAGAAAAGAAATACATATTTTTTTATTGCTGATTTCTCCATGTTGGAGAACCATTGGGTAACTATCTCTCAAACTATTCGATTGTAGCTACAGTTTTTGTTATCGATTTTTTTTACTAAGTCCAGTGTCTGCCTTTGTAAGTTTCCCAATTTGCAAATCGCCGAACGTATCATTAATATTATACCACAGTTTCAAATATTTCTAAAACGATTTCGTAAGTAAACGACAGAGAGGGTGAGATTTTTGTTGATAAATTGCCATTGAGAGTGCCGGGTCAATTAGGCCACCTGTTCTTTCAAATCGGTATTAGTCGGCGTTCTGTGGTTGAATTCTTCAATGCAGAAGTTGAAACGCCTATTCTCATTCATGAAAGTCTGAAAAATGTGTACGTTGATGCAACTGCACAAAAATTGTGACCGTAGTCGAATCATGGGTTTCATATCTACAACCTGAATCATAGAGGCATTATGGGTAGTTGATTTTGGAAATTAATGTTTTAAAGAATGATAAGAAATTAATATCTAAACTTTTGCCTGTCAAGGTCTGGACGCAAAATTCCCGGTTCTTCCCGTGCATTTTAAATGTTCCTTTTTATTGGTTATTTTTTAACCCAAAAAACAAAAAAAACAAAAATTGTTCTAGATAAAATAATCTTTCTTTTATTAGAAATCAACATTTTTGTTTCTAAATATTAAAATTTTGATTTTGGAAATGTAAATTGACAAATACATACCTGCGAATATTCTAATTGAAGTACTTAAAATAGAATAAACTTAAAATTGTAAATACAGATTCTTTTTCTCAAGAAAATTTGTAATAAAACTGCCCTTTTATTTTTTTAATACATTCGTACAGTTTTATTTTAAAATTAAATGTTTGTTATGTCACAAATTGGCGCGAAGTAAATCGGGATGATCGGGTTTGTAAAATATCTGAACAACATAGCTCGTATGTTCTTAAGGCAATGAGAAGCATTATTTCTTTCGCTTATTAATATGAAAGAAATCACAAATGTTCGCATGACAGGAAGAAAGATATCTAACTTTTAATAATGCCCTGTCGCTCTGGGACAATTCGGGTCTTCTGTTATTATAACGGCAATGATGTTTTGGGACAATTTGGGTCTCCTGTGATTAGACGGGTTAAAAAGAAAGACAAACGGGTTATGAATATTCTAAAGATATTTGAAAATGTCCTACTACCACCACAGAAAGACGACGCCTGTAGTAACCAAACGCGACGCCAACACAGCCACTAATCGGTCTCCGATGATACTTACTGTTACGGGCAAATCATTAGTTCTTTGTAGTCATAGTAATATTTATCCTAATATTATGTAGAAGCCCATTTGCGCTTAGTTATGCAAATAAATAATTTAGTTTTCTATTACAATTTGTACAAAATTGTTACTTTATAAAACTGAATTTACCTATATAAACAAAACTGGATTACCTAGGGATTACCAAAATTTTCATGTAAATGCCCTTTAGGGCATAAATATAAATAAATCAATGATTATCTTTACATGGTATAAAATGAAGTCGCTCCCGCTGTCTGTACGCTTAGATCTTTTTAGCTACGCAACGGATTTTCATGCGGTTTTCAACAATAGATAGAGTGATTCAAGGGGAAGGTTTATATGTATAATACATGCATATTATAGCAGAGAAAAGCCGAGAAATTCAAAGATTCAATTCAGGCAGCGGGCAGCGGGCTGGCAAGCGAGCGGTGTGGATTTGATACGTATGCAAATTAACAGATGGCGTTGGTTATAAAGGTTGTGTTACGGCGTTGTGTTTTGTTAGTCACAGCAACGTGTGGCCGGGTCTGCTAGTACTCTATAAAGCAGAAAACTAGGCGCTACGAAATGCATACGGATTTTCTATCTGGAATTTCTAGGTCTAACTATTTTCATTTGATTTACCTAACTATTTTCATTTGATTTACCTAACTATTTTCATTTTATTGACGACAATAATTGTCAACGAATGCGCCGAATTTTTGCTTTCTGGGCAGTTGATTTTACCGCTGAGCTATTAATTAATTATTGCCCTACGGCTTATGACCCTACGCCATGTCTTAAGCACGTGCCAGTAGTTTCTAATGGATTTTTAATGGCAGATACTTACAATTAGCTAATTACACCAAATCAATGTTGATTGACAGAAATTGCCGGCGGTTAATAGTGCCCATAACTTGAATATTTTTTATTGTTATTGCTATTGATAAAATAGGGAGGTACCATCACTGATTACACCTGAGCTTATTTTTATCATCTGTTGTCAAAATAATTTTAAAGGTCTTATGTTAGGAAATCGGTCACTGTTCTAACAGGTATTTTGCTTTACCTTATTGACACTATTGGCGATTACTGATACCAATTGAATTGGTAATTTTGTTGTACAATAATGATGTATTTCTCGTTTGCTGATCCGGTTTGCCTTGTTTTCTTGAAGGTTGCGCATTTTGTCGCCTATTTTGGTATCGTCTTCGGGTTTCAGAACCGCATTGCAATCTTTACAGTGCACTAGAATCTGGTATGATCCGAAACAGGTAAAAACCTAACACCAATTTTTCTCCGCGTAAAACTAAAGAAATCTAGTTTTTTTTTAAAAACTTTTTATTATTTTTTTTTAACTAGCAGACCCTGCCACACGTTGCTGTGGCTAACGAAACACAACGCCATTACCCAAACTTTATAACCAACACCATCTGTTAATTTGCATACATATCAAATTCACACCGCCCGCTTGCCAGCCGCTGCCTGCTTGCCAGCCCGCTCCTTTATTTGTATATTTCAACCAATTTACACAAAACCTTGACAAATTATGTACCTAAAAACCTTCCTCATGAACACTCTATCTTTTGGCGAAAACCGCATGAAAACCCGTTGCGTAGTTTTAAAGATCTAAGCGTACACACAGCGGGAGCGACTTCATTTTATCATTAGTACATCAATACGTGAAGCAAAAACTTTGTACCCCTTTTTAGGAAAATTGCGCGGACGGAGGAGTATGAAATTTCGCACACTTATAGTTTATATAGAGAAGGATTGCAGAATGCTAATATTTTTTAAAAATTATGCATAAATACATTAAATCAATAAAAAAAACACTACACATTAAATTAATTTTGGTCGAATTTCGACCATTGTGCGACCAACTAGTTCGTGGAATTACGTTTCCGTCGATTCTTGTGCTAAAGAAATACGTACATACATATTTTCCAGGAAATATCGTCAATTTATATACAAAACACTTTCTTTTCATTTTCTGTCTTTAATTTTCATTGTTTAGTTGCAATCATACGATTATAATCTTGGGGATAAACGACTATCACGATTTACAATTTGGGGAGCGGGTATGGGTACCGCCCCGGCAACCATTTATTGGATGACCAACACCCCTGCCATGAGTCACCCCAAGTGGTTTGCTACGTTTGGTGACTTAGCAGAGAAGTGCCCGGGTTCATCTCAGATAAGTCATTCATATGATAAGTCATAAGTGATAAAAAAAATATAAAAAATGGTTAAATAGGTTACGTTAGGTTAAGGTTATCGGCTAATTTAAAATTATTTTTTTCATAGCTTTTAATGACTTTTCAAGGAGGTGTTGAGTTGACTTTATTCTCAGTTGGCGTGGAACCGGTTTGTCTAGGTCTTGACGGCGGATGCGTTTGCCCTACTGCGTGGCCTTTTGACCTCTCCAGCCAGACTCTCTCGACCCATCGCCTTGCACCGCGGTAGGATTAATGAATTCATACTCCGTGCCTCCTGGACAGACCTCCGTTCCTCCTGGACTGAGCCCTAGATTCCCACCTACCCCTCACAACTTTTTTCCCAGAACTTCCTCTCCTTCCTTTTCCTTAAAAATACCCTCCGCACAGCAAACACCAAAGATGGCACAGGCCCCGAGGGAAATAGTTTTCCTCAGGGCCGCCTGTGTGGTGCTAACGTAAAAACAATCGTAAGTAAGAATTGTTGCAACGTCAATACAGCAATAGATTAACATTTTATTACTCCTTGTGTTCCTTGTGTCTCCATTGATTATTTTTTGGTATTAGTTGTGTTCCAGTTATTCCATTGAATTGGTTGAGTTGAAAATGCCATCTTTGTATTTGAACCAGGCATTATACCGTGCTCATGGTAAGGCATACAAATGCATCTCAGCGCATGCGCCAATCTGTCGATAGCGAAAGAATCCAGAACTTGCAAGTCATCCTTATCTCTGTCCCCCTCCGTCTGCAGCTATTTTATTTGAACTCTATGATTTCCGGCTAAAATTCGTGTAACTTAAAAAATTGTATAGTCGACATTTCGTCAACTACTACAATCGAATCATGTACGCAGCGTCAATATGAACATCAGGTATTTAAAAGATAGCATTGGAAATATAAATCAAAATTGCCCTAAATTCTCAGGCTAATTTGTTTGCTTTTGGGAATACCTCGTATAGTTCTCATAGAAATCGTTGTTTTCCCCTTATTATCATTGTGATAAATGGTTCCATGCCAACTCAGAATCAAGTCAACTAAACACCTCTTTGAAAAGTCATAAAGAGCTATGAAAAAATAATTTTAAAATAGCCAATAACCCTAATCTAACGTAACCTATTTAACCAATTTTTTTTTTTTTTTTTTTCATCACTTTTAATTACTTTTAAAATGAGATTTTGAGTTGTCCGGTGAGAAATATGATCTAAACGATATTAGAAGAAGAAAACACCCCCCTTATGTTCAAATCTAAAAGTTAAAATGTAAATAAAATGTACACCTTTAAGAAACCAAAGTTTCCGACCGCAATTTGAAAAAATATTATGAAACCTTGAGAATTTTTTTATTAATTATTTTTACATGAAACGACAAAAAAATATAGTGACGATTACGTTTATAATACATTTGACTAATAAAATATGTATGCTTTTTTTTTAGTTATCATTAAGTTTACTTAGGGGAAATGTAAGGTTAGCCCTAAAATTTGAAAGCCATCATCACCTTACAAAAACAGTTTTTGGTTTTCAGTTATGCTAAGAAATGTTCCATTTATTTGGATTTTATTGCAAAGCGGAAATATTTTGACCTGCTGACAAAATATGCCCGAATTGTTAAATTTAACTATTTTTTCTCTATTTGCTTTCTTCTTTACAATTTTAAATATTATGAATATGTTTTTTTTTTTTTACTTCAAATGTTAATGGATGTATATTGAGGTAGAACGTGCAGACAAGCAGCCATGCGGCAGCTTCGCGGGACTACCTATTTAATTGTCAATTCTATTGTATTATGTTAAGTATGTTTTTGTTGGAAATAATAAAAAAAACCTCATTCTTTAAGAGGAACGTATGCGCGTCCCATTTCGGTCAGTTTCACACAAATCTTAAATTTGGATTTAAGATCAAAATACCCAACCAAACCGAAAAACTACTTTTGTAATCAAAAGTTTATCAAATATCTAGTACAGATGTGAGCTACTTTATTTATTTTTTTCTTTAAATTATAAGATATGGACTATTAGAGATTTTAATGTTTTATGGTTTTAGAGGAAATTTGGGCAATTATTTGTGAGTAAATGAAAAACAATAAAAAAGTAATTTTACTTTATTTATCATAGAAATATAATGAAATATAAAATAAAAATTTCCAAAAAAAATCATTTTGATGGGTGTAAATTTAAAATACAAGTTACTCATTTACGGCGGAACAAAATCTTGTCGTTTATATTTTAAAATTACTACCCAACAAATTCATTTTAACAATGTTTTATTTTTTATCTTATTTTTCATTGTATTTTTAAAATAAATATAATAATTTTTTTTTAAATTTCTTTCATTCACTCACAAATAATTGTCAAAATTGACTCTAAAATCATGAAACACCAAAATCGTTAATGGGCTATATCTTATATAAAGCAAATAATATATATATAAAGCAAAAATAAGTAAAGTAGCTCACATCCGTACTAGATATTTGATGTATCTTTTGATTACAAAAATAATTTTTCAGTTTGGTTGGGTATTTTCTTTCAAATTTAAGATTTGTATGAAACTGGCTGAAATGGGCCGCGCATACGTTCCTCAGAAACGCCACTATTGTACAACACCAATACCATCGCAATAAATACGTCGGAATTCCACTCGTTTTAGAATCGAACAAAGATGATAAGTCGTTCCGATGACTCAGACACCTTTTACCATGACGTATTTATTAGTACTAGTGGTCGCCCAATGGTCGAAATTCGACCATAATTTTAACGTTTTTTTATGTATTTTTTATTCATAATTTGATTTAATATTATATTGAGTGAGCGGTGTTTTTATGGTTATGTTTGACATTTGACATTCAGTAAGACCATAGACAAATCGACCATAGACTTTAACAATAAGCAATAGAGTAAAGATGCGTGTGTGTGTGTCAAATACATGGTAGTGTGTGTAATGTTTTTTTTTATTGATTTAATGTATTTTTATGCATAGTTTAAAAAATATATTAGCATTCTGCACTCCTCCTCTATATAAACTATAAGTGTGCGAAATTTCATACTCCTCCGTCCGCGCAATTTTCGTAAAAAGGGGTACAAAGTTTTGGCTTCACGTATTAATATATTGATGATGATGATTTTAGATTGTGACGACATACTCAACGGTTAAATCGCGTGACGTAACTCAGGTTATTTAAATTTGCACCATGAATTGATGATGTCCTATAGATTCAGTAGTGCGTCCGAAACCGGCTTGAAGATGATGATCGTAGATTACATTGCATAAAATCATCACTCCTGAAAGTCTACGCTTTGTACTCGAAGCATTGTCGAGATGTCTTGACGAATCGAGGGGCTGAAGTCATTTAAATGGCGTTATAAACTTAGTAAGATAAATTAATGCGGTCATTGATGACGCGTACTTATCAAGTTTATTGTATAGACGTTAAAAGGATCCATAAAGCATAACCCATACATAACAATATAAAGAGCGTACAAAAGTACTCATTACAACCAAAAGACAAATACAATCTTCAACGTTTTTGACTTTCCAAAAAAAATCTGTTGTATATTATTGCTTGAAATTTTCACAGTTTTTTCTGTGCGTAATTTGTAGGTTCATGTTATGTTATTCTCATTATAAATCCTACAACTTTGAAATATCAATTAGGGGCCATTCATAAATTACGTCACACCTTAAGGGGGGGGGTAGAGAAGTGCGACATTGTGTGATAAGAGGTATGGGGGGGTCATTAGCTCTGTGATGTCACATAAAAATTTTAAATTTTGATTATTTTTAGACGTAAAATTGCAAAATATGTGACGTCACATATTTGTGGTCATATTACATGGTTTCCACGGCAACGATTTGTTTTCTGACGTCAGCAATAACTCCCTTTTGTTAGCGACAGAAAATGTACTGTAAAAGGAATATATTAATATTTATAATTTCATAACGCCAGAGCTTACCATTCATTATATGAAGCCTATGTTACTCGCATAATATAAGCTTTCTATTGATGAAAGAATTTTTAAAATCGTTTTATTGATTTATGCGTGAAAGCGTAACAAACAAACACACGCAGTTTTGCACAGATTAGCTATTAATTGTTTTTGAAATAACTCTTAGAACTTAATTTAATTAAAAAATTAAATTTAAATTAATAATGTTATTGAGTATTTTATTTTTTATTATTGTGACCGCTATTTCGGCTTACAGGGCCATTTTCAAACTGTTTGAAAATGGCTAAAGAAAAACTAAAATAGTTGCAAAAGTTAATAAAAAACATTATTAAATTAAATTTAAAAAAAAAAATCAATTTAGATGTAAAAAAAATAAGTCTCAATGCGTCTGTTCCATACTTTTCAACCCTCATGAAAATTAACTGGAACACGGTTTGAAGTCGCGCCTGGTGGCCCTGATAACTTCGTCTACGGGTATGAATTCAACATGAAAAAATATGTCCAGAAGATTTTTGAAATTCGAGGATATTCTGAACCGGATAGTAAAATCAGTGCCCTGTATATTATAATGTAATTATTTATACCTAGTATTTTTTATTGTTCGTGAGGGGTCAAAAATCCATAACTTATTGCCCATGGTAAGATGAAATCCATATTTCCTAGGAATGCTGTATGATTTATTTTTATCATTTTCAGTTTTGACTTATATTTTTAAAGCTCGGGTCATCTCTTCTGGTCAGTAGTAACGCCGGATGTCTGCGGTCTGGTCCGCAGCAGTTTAATGTGCATTAGCCCTGATTGCGGTCATTGGGATCTCCGCAGGGAATCCATTAACACTTGTTTCTTAAATTAACTCAATCTTCTTTCGGAGAGATGCAGACAATTTTAATAGAACGCGCACTCAGACAGAAGTTATTTGTTACATTATTTAGAAGAGAGTTTTCTGGTGTTGCTGAATCAACGCCCTCTTCTCAAAGAGATATTTCTCGTAGCGCCTGCCCCCTGCAGAAAAAACTATCGCCTTTTTACCAAAAATAAAATTAGTAATGGCGTAAATACTTTGAAAAATTTGAAGCATTTTTTGAAACGAAGACAACATGCATTGTCTTAATTTTATCAAGTATTTTTCTGCTATTTCGTTTGGTATGACTATGATAACTTAATCTTATTCACAAGTGGTCCGTCAAACCAAGTTTCAGTTCACTGAAACTCATTATTTTTCGGTTTTCTGGAACGTTTGAAACTTTTACACTGTTCTCACGAAAAACGTACATTTTCTTTAATTTTTACTACAAATCTAGTGAAAAAAGTTTAAGCTTAAGGCGGCGCCACTCGAATTTCTACCGATTTCTTGCATGTCTCCCTTGAACATTTGACGTTTTTAAGCTCAGCTCTTAAAAAAATATATGTTATTTTTGAAGATAATATCTATACAGTCCCCACGCCGAAACGCAAATTATATGAAATTCCCTCGATAGAAAAAAATCGCAAAGTATGCTCCGAAAATTTTTATTTTCAAGCCTGTCTCTATTATTTAACAAGTTATATGTATGAAAAAATTCACACTGTTTCTTTGAACGTTGTTTTAGACAACCCCCACGAGATTTTTGATTTATTCTAAACGAGTCGTGTTTTATTAAACATTTTCACAATTTTCGCTTCAATTTTATCGTCTGAAGTATTAGCGCGCTCTCTCCAACATTCGTAATTTCATATCTCTCCATCTTCTTCTTTTCGTGCTCGGGTACGGGGCCTTAAAGTTAACGCTTTCTTTTCGCCCTCGCCGCCCCCTCTATCCTTCAATGCTCCCCTGTTACCCCTGAGGCGACAATGTCAATAATCCTGTCACTCTGGACATATCCGATCTAGAACGGTTTACTTTTGCAATTTCGTCAACTTTTTCGGCAAATAATTTGTAAAATGTCCTGTCTTGCGGACCCCATTACCCTTTGTTTACTAGCGCTCCCTGTGATATCTTTCCTTTGCAAGTCCTTGTAAAGCTGATAGCGGTAATCAATCAAACCTCCCCTTCCTTCTCATATTACTTGCTTATGAATTTGTTATCGCGTGAAAGTACCTACGTTTCGCTCGACGTTGCTCGACTACGGTTGCTTGTTAGTGATTTGAAATTGGAGCACAGTTTCCTGACCAGTGTTGCCATTTTGAAAAATAAAGGTGCAAGGGTCAAATTCTTGAAAACTAAAACGATACCCCACGATACCCCGAGAATAAAAAAAAAACATTTTAGCTAGCATCTGTAAATAACTTGCTAAAAGGCATAAAACCATATTCTCAAATTGGTTTGAAACTTAAAAATTGGGTAGGATAGATACTTTTTTGTTAACTATTTAAATTGGGTTATAATGCGTTTTTTCTCATTTTTTATTACATTTGTGCTTTAGTTTTTCAGAATTCTTTCGATTTTTTATATTTAGACTTTCAGGATTTTGGCTTTCGCGATTTTGGTATGTGAGGTTTCTGGAAATTGTCTTCTTGACCTGAAATCGGCATAAAATATTAATAATATTAATACAAGATACATAATAGTTTAATAACCTATTTGGAAAATTAGTAAAACGTGTCTCGGTTTGTTGTGAATTCTCTCTTTTTCATAAAGAAAGCACGCAATAAAACGATTGACTCCAACGGGGCTCTCAACAGCAGACCTTTTGACGGCCTCAGTGGTCGAGGTGTAGGGCTCTCGACCACGAATCCGAATGAATGAATTCGAATTATAAATTAATTAACTTGTTGTTTCATAATTAATTAGTTAAATAGTATAATAGTACCTATATTTGCGAAACGTTCTATACTCTTTGTATCGCCCTGGTAAAAGACCACCGTTCAAAATTGAAACGTTGCTGTAGCCGTGTTTGGTGACCAGATTTGAATATCTAGATACTTCCCCACGTTTCTCTTCCCATCTCTTCCCCCTCCCCACTATCTTCAGCCTTACAACTTACCCCAATCGGGGATGCCATATCCTCTCTGGCGCCAGACGGATGGGACCATCAGTTGGTAGGCAAAAAGCACTGCAGTTGCATAGTCTAAAATGTAAACCCAGTAGAAATGAAACATATTTTTGGCCGTAAGCCACACGGACATGATAACTCGACTACAAGTTGTAATGTTATTGAAATTCTTTCCTAACTCGTAAAATCCAGAAAGACTAAATAAAAACTGACTAGTGTGCAAACACAGGGACCTCTCATGACAGGCGAGAAATTCACCAATTGAACAACCTTTGTTTCATTTAATAAAAAATAAATAAAAATTAATAAAACAGTTGACCAACCCTATCCCGCTTTGTTATAAGTAATAAATGGTTACTCCTTCAAGGTGCACTGCAAGGACTCAAATTTAATAAAACGAATCTACATTTATGTAAAAACTACTATAGATCCTCGACTGTCCTTTTACAGCAGGAATTAGTAATATGTATAGTGTGTATATGGCTGATGAATTAGTATTTATATACTAGTAAATAGAAATGAAATTTCCGTAGAAAACAAACGATAACTTGTTAACTGTAGAACAAAGTCACATTAATAGTTGCAATAATATGTTAAAAAAACAAAAGTATCAATCTTAGTATATAAAAATAAATGTTTCTTTGTTTGTCCCTTATGCGTAAATCATTCCTCCGATGAAACTTTGGTGAGTTGTTGTGTGCACTCCCGCGAAGGTTTCTATGTATGATGGTGAGCTCTGGCGTTATGAAATTTGATAAAAAAAATTGTAAAAGGTGCCGCCCGAGTTGTTTCAAAAATGAGTGTATTTCATATAGTTTGGCGGAAGGGAGGGAAGAAGGGATGGAGGGAGGGAGAGGGGAATCCGGGAGGGGGGAGGGGAACGAAGGAGGGGGGACGAGAGTGGGGGGAAGGCAGGGAAGGTGGAAGAGGTACGCGGGAGGCGGAAGGCGCAGAAAGTGGAAGGGGAACGCACAAGGGAGAAAGTTGGCTGACGGGTAGAAGCGGAAGCGGAAGAGGGCAGCGGCAAGGCACCGAAAGGGAAGGGGCCGCGGGATGGGAACGGGAGGCGGAAGTGGAAGTGAATTTGAAAGGACAAGCAGGGAGAAACAAATCATTTATTTAAGTGGCATTGATCAAAAGTCGCCATCCCCTGAAGGGGGCGGTTATTGACAAAAAATAGTTCAAGAATATCAAAAGTATCAAACACCTATTGGTAACTAATTGAGTTAGCAATACATAAAGCATTATAACTTTATCCTAATAAGATAATGTAATATCTCCTTTGTTCTCTCCAGAGACATCCATTATTTTTAAGTACTGGGATCAGTATTCTCCTGTACTACAGGATGCTTTTTGAAAGGCTAGAGTTCTTTAAATCACAGTGACTTTATTGACGTATCGTAATTTATAATTATACTTCGAAAGACAAACCGAGCATTGCCTGAATTATAACGACTCCGCACTTCTACCTTCGGTAACCTTCGGCACATTCGGCAACGAAACCAACGCGAAGAGTCCGTAGACAACTAATGTTATGTGGGAACTAAATCAAAGACTAATACGATACATTACAGAAAAAAAAAACATAAATTCAAACTTAAAAGCAAATTTTTCGCTATGTAGTCCAAGTTCAAGAAAAGTTGAGCAAAAAATGAGCTGATATAACAGGTTGAACAGGTATCTTACGAATCTAATTGTATTTATCTGGTTGCGCAATCGGACAAGCCAAGTCCCAGCGGACACAGGACGCGCCGCCCCTGGAGCGTGACCTCCGACCAAGCGAAACCTCGAATCGATAACGCCACATCGCTGGTGATGCAGCTGGGTGCAAGCGGCAGGAGCAGCTTCTACCTCCGACTATTACTGACTGTGGTGAGCGGCGATGGGTTGTCTAAAGCGCGGAGACGGGTGCTCCTGTACTGCTCATTGTTGTGGTTAGTTTTGGTGCAGCGGATGCTATGATCATATCGGAAATTAACTTAGGACGGGTTGTTTCAAAAAGTTTGATGGATTCATCAAATATTTGAAGTTAATTTTCACTTTCTGCGTAAGTTCTATTCAAGTTCTGTGATGATTTCAGTTTTGTGAATCAACTGGTCTATAATGATGTAATAATAGAACTTGAATAGAACTTACGCAGAACGTGAAAATTAACTTAAAATATTTGATGAATCCATCAAATTTTTTGAAACAACTTGTCCTTAGCTTCCACTGAAGGTAGAATGACCGATATAATGTTGCGTGCCCATATGCCTGGAGTTTTGAAAGTTCTCCGTTTTGTGATTTGAATGGTTTATTTGACGGATCTTACATACGATTGTGTTTAAGCCACAGTTTTTGAGAATGTCACTTTTCAGTGCTTTCATATAGTCATATTGCTATATAGATATATCGTTGATTAAGGCATTTTAATACTAAAAACTAAATTTACGAGCAATAAAAAGTTGGATTATTTGGAGAAAACCGTAGATGAAATTGGTCAACCCTCAAATTTATCATAACTCATCAACTCATTTAATCACAGAAGACCCTATTTATCCCAGCTCACACAGATCTTATATAAATCGCTGTAACTCCTTTACTATCATAGTGACAAATATGTTCTAAACGTTCTTAGAAAGGCAAAACACCGCGCTTTATATTCAAATCTAAAAAATTACCACTTAAAAAGTAAAATATACACCTCTATGAAACCAAAGTTTTAAATTCCAATTTGATTTTTTATTTTTAATTTTAGGAATTTTTTTATTATTATTTTTATACGTAAAGACAAAAAAGTGATGTAACAGTAACGTTAATGATACATTTATCTAATAAAATAAGTATGTGTTTTATCTTTTTCGTTATCAGTAATTTTAGTTAGAAAAAATATAAAGTGAGCCATTTTTTATGTTTGCATGCAAAATTTTTATATTTAAAAAATTATATGTTTATTACGAATCATAAAACTTGAAAACACATTTTATCATAGTTTTTATTTTTCGGATACGTTCTTACGTTTTCTAAATTTTAAAATGGGTATTCCAGCAATTATGTTAAACTACAACACTATTTTGAACGATATGAATATGCTTAAATTGCCAGACAGAAGAATTTTCACTGACTTAGTATTTTTATATAAAATTCTTAATGATGTATTTGATAGTCCGGTATAACTTGAATTGATAAGCTTCCGAATTCCACTTCGTAATACTAGAAGTCAGGATTTATTTCAGTGCAAAAATTCTGGGACTAACAACCATATCTATTCCTCTTTGCCCAGAATACTAATGGAGGGAAACAATAATACCAAGTCAGTGGACATCTTCAATTTATCTTTGAATAAATATAAAATATTGTTATTGAGGCAGTTCAGTTATGTACAATAAATATGTATTTTTCTTACTATGCTATATGTAAAAGCCCCGAAAAAGGGCGTTTATTAATAAATAAATTTTTCATTTAATTATATGTAAGCGGAAATATTTTGACCATATTATAAAATACTCCAAAATTCTGAAGTTAATATTAAAAATGCGAAAGTGTGTTTGTTTGTCCTTCTTTCACGTCGCAACGGAGCGATTTATCGACGTGATTTTTTTGCATAGGGATAGTTGGAGAACTGGGAAGTGACATAGGCCACTTTTCATCCCGGAAAAACATTTCATACCCGTGGGAAAATTCTTTGTACATTAATTTCATCCTAATACCACGCGAGGAAGCCGCGGGTAAAATCAAGTATCTCATAATTAATTATAAATAAAATAGAAGCAAATACACTTTCACAAGAACTTTAAAATTTTTAATTAGTTTTAAGAATCCGCAAATATTCGTTTTTGTCGTATCCTATTTCATTTTCCAAACTACGGTGAATTCGTAAATAAACAGCAATCGATTCCCGCCTCCCAAATCAATTTGGTAGGCGGGAATGGGTACCGCCCCCCCGGGAACCTTTATTGGTTAACCAACATCTCAGCCAAGTGGTTCGCTACGTTTGGTGATTTAGCAGGGGTGCCCGGGTTCATGGGATGAGGTTGGTCCAGGTCTTAGAAGCGGATGACCAGGACACTGAATCCCAGATTCCTACCCACCCTTAAACCCTTTTCCTTCCCAGAACTCTCCTTCCCTTCTTTTCTAAAAAAAACCCTCCACACAGTATCCCCAAAGATGACATAGGCCCTGAGGGAAATTATTTTCCTCACTGCCTCCTGTGTGGAGTTCATGTAAAAAAAAGTTATTAAGGACATTGATTGATTGACAGATATTTTGATTTTAATTGTTCTTTTGACTTTATGTCCGGGTTAAATCTTCCCCACAGGAAAAACTTAACCCTTCCACACACTTTTCCACAAATGATCATCTAGTCAATCCACGCAATGCAATTGCACTTTATAAGTATATAACTAGCTTTTCCCCGCGGCTTCGCTCGCATGGTATTACGGGAAATTACTGTAGCGGTTGAACTTATCAATTATCCCCCCTTCTCCTCACCCCCACCCCCTCCCGCATTCCATACATTCATTCCCTTACATTCAGTTTTCAAACATCTCGCCTGCCACCTAAATTTCATAAAGCTATAGCTCAAAGAAAAAAAGAATTATCCAATTTTGTTAATTCGTTCGGAATTTATGCGCTTACAAACATTTCGGATGTTTATTTTTAATTAAATATTTGGAAGTTTGTTAATATAATTAAAAAATGACACTATTTATTATTCAGTCTTTATAATCGTTACGAATTATATTTTTAATGTAGGAACTCTTATCTGACATTTATTGCAAAACAGAAGCTTGTCCGAAAAAAAAACGAATTCTGATATTTGAATTTTCTGCAGTAGTAGCTGACCAGTAGACTGAGTATCTACCAGCATAGAGCCCAAAAATATATCAACATTGTTTCCATAGAAAAGATTTTTTTCTGACGTTAGCAAAAACTCGCTTTTGTTAGCGACAGAAAACGTATAACAAATATAATATATTAATATTTATAATTTCATAACGCCAGAGCTTACCATCATATACAACCTGTAGTCTGCGCATATAATTTAGCTTTATATTGGTGAAAGAATTATTAAAGTCTTTATATTGTGTTATGCGTGAAAAGGTCATAAACGAACTCGAGCAGTTTCGCATTTATAATATTAGTATGGATAAATATAAAACAATACAAGAACAACATGTCAACCTACCAGAGACCAAATGGGAAAATAATTCACCGACTCCAGATATTTTCATATCAGAGGGTTCGGCAGATATTATTTTTATTATTATTATTACTATTATCATTCATAAGCTTGAGTTTCCATTTGATATCAACCATTTTGTTGTTAGAACTTCTTATCAATAATCAACGTTTTTCTCATTGCAATGACATCTTAAAAAATGTAACCTATTTTAATCTGCTATAAAATAAGCGAATTCTCGATTATGGTGCAATGTGATGACGATGGGTTAAAATAACGAATTAAAGTACAGGTGCTTACGATAAATAAAATTAAAATTTCTAAATCTACACATCCACAGACGACGCCAATTTAAGTGTTTTAACGCCAATTTCATTATTTTAATTATTTAATGTCATAATACTAATAAAATGTTACAAACAATTTTATAAATGGCCTCAAAGAAAATCTTTTTTTTTGTAATGTGATTAATTCTTTATTAAGTCCTTGGTAGCGTTTTGCTAAAGTTTGTTCAATAGGCTTGTACCCGTGTTCAATATTAATTTGAAAGGCTCATTTTAATCTCCTTATCTGAAATAATAACAGCAGCTGAGGTTCAGATAATCCATATAAAACTCGAAGTCAGCTTAATTATAAAAAAAAATATTTTCAATATGGTGGGATTAAAATTAATTCTAACCTTTATTTAAATTTCGCTTACGGCCTCCCTACTGACCAGTTCCTTTATTTGAATATTGATAATTAATTGTGCCTCATCTGAAAAGTCTTTCTCATCTCCTTCCCCTCCCCACTACCTCACAACATACCCCAATTGGGGATGCCATAGTCTCACTGACTCCAGACGGGAGCAGTTGGGACTCTTGTGGGGTATTCATATGTAAAAAAAATATATATATATATAAACCCAACTTTTTCAGAGCTATCAATAAAAAAAAAATATATATATATAACCCAACTTTTTCAGAGCTATCAATTGATTTAATAATATTTTTTATGACCTCGGACAGGCATGGCATTGCATTGCGTTAAACTCCTAAGCCTTAAACTCGAAGATTATGCCAAGCAATTATTATTTGATTTATTTAAGTTTTTTACGTACAGAATTTTAATACAGTAAATAAAACATCTCCAAATTGGGATGCAAAAGTTCCGTTGTCTTCGACAGGTAAAAATAGGTATAAACATAATGTTCACTTCTCATTCACTGTAACATTGCAATCCATTGACCCGTCCGACCGTTTGCCGATAAAAGGTATCCTTTTATTGAAGACGTTTGAATAATTCATGGTACAGTGGTAGCCTCTAGCGGCGACGCCTGTAAGTTCTGATTTTCGCCGTCGTAGGGCATCGCGGCGCCGCCAGAGGACGGAACTCGCACCCGGCGAGCTATGACTAACCCAGCTTAAACTGAACACTTTTCCAAGCTGTATTGAGCGCCATTCTCGCAACGGGAACTTTTAATAATCAATCTCACTCCATGCAAAATTTAGGTCTTGGAAATTTTCGAATAAACATGTTGCTTTGAAATGGTGTATAATATATTATTTTTCTTTTTTTAATAAATAAATAAATGGAGTTAAATTATTTGTAGAGGGTCTTATGATAATTTACAGTGTTGCGTAAAAGAGGTATGGAATATAATTCATCGCGCCTTTTCTTACCAGCTGTTTTTATTTTACTTTGTAATTTGATCTGATTTGGGAATTCTTGTATAATTTAAGTTCACGTTTCCGACAATTTCTCTGAACGCAAATTGCACAAAATCATGTCAGTACGGTCTCAAATTATTTGTACACAAAACAAATTAACTAACAAGACATCTAGTCTAGATTTCAAAGCTCCGTAGTTCATAATGAATAGAAAAAGCTGTGCAAATATTAGTAATGTCTTTATGAGAGTCTCACCGTTACAACGTGTAAAAGCTGCTTCAGACGAATGAACTTTATTCTTACATGCAACATAATCATTGTATTTGTTTTAGGCAAAATATTTGAAAATTTACTAAGTTAATTCTAGCTGTTAGGTTGTGCATGTTTGTTATGATTAATAAATAAAAATTGTAATATTTTTTTCTACTTTATATAGATACTATTCATATGTGTTGTATTCGCACTGTTCTATATACTGTGATTACTCACGTTTTCAGAAAATTTTACGTTGACTGAATAATCTTGTTTGTCGGTAATAATTGCATTATTTTATTTTTAATTCTAATCTGACAGATGCGTCATTCTGACAATCTGGGAAAACCGTTCGCCGCCGACTTGGGGTAGTCGAGTAGTGAGTAGCGTCGCGCCAGTTGCCGCGTACACTTCGCAGGGGGAGGACGTCACCCACCCTCGTGAAATCCCCAGCATATTACACCGAGGCCACGCGTCGCCCACCGCCTTTGTTAAAATAACCCCCACACTCTTTATTGTGAATTAAAAAATACTGCCCTAAACCTGTTACCGACCACAAAGCAGTTAAAATAAATTCTTTATTTAGTTTTAAAGTTTTTTTTACTTGGTTTTGCTTGTCCGCGACGACATAACCTCAATTTTGTCCGACGTCGTATGTTGTGTATGTAAAGCAGGGTTTCGTTCCAATGAACTTACCTATGTGACAGTCAAAAAATTTTCACTTAAACCTATTTTAATTGCAATGGTTTTATCTCTTCATTATTTGAATGACAGTAGTTAGTGATTTTTGTAAATATTTGACGAAGATACCATTGAATAAAAAATATTTTTACCTTTTTTTTTACGATATTCCCATTTTGTCATAATTAATTACTTTTCACATTAATCATTCGCTTTTGTTATTGTCAGACAATAATAAATTATTATACATAAATATGTACTTATTGAATATACGTTAGCTGTTTAAACACTGTGTTTGATGAACACATTAATATTAAATCCATTGCAATTGTGTGTTGATTTTATCGCAATTTGATTGCTTTATGCACAATATTATGCATGATAAGATAAAACCGTGTACCTGTATATTTATAATACCTTCATGATTAATTGATCAAATAATATCGGTTACGTCCGTAATCATTTCGTTACAAAAAAAAACTTCTTCCTGTCTGTGTACCTACCTAGGTTCTGTTCGTTTTATCATAGATGCAATACACGCAAAGAAAAATAATTGGCTTCAGTGTTCTTGTTTTAACACTTCTATTGATTTTTGTAGTTTCGTTCGCAAACAATATTGTTCGTGATGGTGTGTGCTTAGCTTGTTTTAAATCATGGTTATTTTTTTCAGTGAAATTGTTATAGAAATATTTATAGTTTGTGTGTGATTCTATTCGAGGGAAACCCTTCCCGGCAGTTAATTTGTGACAAACCATGAGTTTACGAGTGATGAAATCAACAAGTTAATCTGAAGCAAGTCTTATAATGTCAAAAACTCTCAACGCCTATAGAATGTAAGTAAATATGTTTAAACTAGTGTTAAACTTTATTGCTAATTTGTACCCACGCAAAAACACTCGTACACAATTTACTTATATCGTTAGAAGGAAAAAAGGTTCCCGAGAAATTTGAATAATAGGTAAATTGTTGCTGTTTTCTCCCCGAATACTGAGCGAAAGGAACAACTACACCTCATGCAACTACCTAAATAAATTGTCGAAATCGATTTTTAAGATTTTTTACCAGCTGTGTTAGAGGCCATCCATAAATTACGTCACACGAATTTCATGATTTTTTACCCCCCCCCCGCCCCTGTCACACGCTGTCACATTTGTGAGACCCCCCCCCTAGCGTGACATCACACGTTTTGCAACATTACGTGTAAAAGTAATAGCTGGTAATATTTTGAAGTTTATCGTCGCGGTCATATTTACCACAACGGAGGGGGCGAGATGGGATGTTTTTGTGTCGAATGCGATCTCTATGGGGAGGGGGGGGGGGGGGGGCGAATCGGGATACGGAGATATTTTTGTGAATTCACTGCAATGTGCGAGGAGGGGCGAAATGGGATACTGCGAGGTGTCGGCCTGGTTTTTTTTATAAACTCGCGGGAATATGTGTGTGAGAACACGGGGTTTCATTAATGTTTTCTTTCGTTTTGAAAATTCGTACAATTAGACGGACATGTCAGGAAAATTCCTGTCATCTGGTAAGCCTAACTGCATATGACGTCACAAAGCTGATGACGCCCCCGTACGCCTTGTCACACAATGTCACAATTCTCTACACCCCTAGCCCCCCTTAAGGTGTGACGTAATTTATGGATGGCCCTTAGAAGAAAATGTTCTATGTCTACGTTTTGCTTTTTTTTTTAAATACGTTTGTCTAGTTTGTATACTGAGAGCCTGTTGGTGGCGTTCAGACCAGGCAATTTTTTCGATTTTTGGAGGTCCCAACTCCTGTAAGAAGTAACTTTTCCAAAAATGCAAAATCTGCCTACAGCGGGTGGACTACCGGAGTGGTTGGTATCTATATTATATAAAAAAAATATTTGCATTGAATTAGGCCAAACCACGATAATATAACGCGCGTACATCGTGGTATGACAGATATTACTTAAAAAATATAATTCCCTGAAACAATTTATATTTCTTTTGAATTCTCTGAAAGAAATTATTTAGTTTCCAGTTTGACATTCCGTTTCCTGATCATTATTCCTTATCTCGATTGTCCGCTAGTCTGTGATGTAACATTTTCTTGGAAAATTAAAATGGCAAAATGAGATATTGTCTTTCTGTAAAATAAACCTGTAAAATTCGATGCTTTTTCTAAATTTTTAAATATATTTAATTTAATCCTTGGGCGAATGTAAGTTTTTCGTGTTTTTTTTTTCAAGTTCAATCTCAGTACTCGATTAGATCTTGTTATGTGAAAATAATATGCAATTAATTAAGTACCGTAAACCAGGTCTATTTTTCATCTTACGGGAGAACTTTACATAAAGAAGAATTAATAATAACTCTAAGGAGTGCCTAAATTTTATTTATCGCATTAAATTGCATCAGTATGCGGTATCCAATGAGATAATGGGGAAATTAAGAAAGTGATGCAAAGTGACCCCCATAGAAGTTACTTAAAAAAAAAAAAAAACCTTTAGATATTAGTTTACCATTATTTCTACCTACTCGTAGAGTGTGCAATTCATACGCGGTAGAAGTGAAACCTTCAGAAAAAGTAGACAAGAGTGGGCAGGCTAGAAGCACCGCACAAAGAGGATTATAATATCTCATTCTCTCGCAGGCTAAATCCGATAGATACGTGTGTTTGTCTCTTTTTAGTGTGTCTATTTTTCGTTTCACCGAGCTTCAAATCACAACGGTGGTAAAGAAGTTTTCACTTCAAAAAATTTGTTTGCGATAAATTACAAAAAATTAACCCAGATTTACGGTAAAATTAATTAAAAAAAAATAGCAGGAACTCTGCTCGCCAGCACTTGAATATAATGGGGCTAACAGAATGGTTTTTACGACCAACTGAAAGTGCTTTTGAACGTTTTCGATTGTTTTAGTTTTGAATTGTGACATTGTTGTGCTCACCCTCCGGTATGATCCCATCCCAAATCATATGATTTCTTTTGTCTGTTTGTTTGTCCCACACAATGACTCGCTAACGTTAGCTGTAATACGCTGTACACACTTCTAATAAAGTTATTCGTCTGGCAAAATTTTGATTTACCACTCGATTTGGTCGTTCAATTTATGTTTAATTTTATCGAGCTTCTCTGGCCGTATACGCTCCCACTTGATGTTATTCGGATAATACTGAAGAGTATGTATGAGACGACACATGAATGTGGATGGAGTTGCAGCGTGTAGGTACTAAGACAGAGTTGTTGAGCAGTCTATACTTTGCCTACCTCACGGGGAAACGGTTAGTTATTTGGTATAACTAATGAATTAACTCCTCAGATCTCGGACCTATTTTGTCAGAAAGTCAATATTATATTTTCGCTTTGCAATAAAATTCAAATAAATGGATTATTACTGCGAACGCATCCGAAAACTAAAAACTATTTTTGAAAGATGATGAAATTTGAAAAATATAATTTTTGAAACATAAAAAATTTGATAAATAAAAATTTTGAATGCCAACTTAAAAACGTTTAAAAAATGGCTCACGGTAAGTTTTTTCAAAGTAAAATTACTGATAGCGAACACAAATAAAAACACATACTTATTTATAAACGCTGTCGTTAAACTCACCTTTAATGTAAAATTAATTTATTAAAAATCCCTAAGTTTAACTTTTTTTTCAAATTGCGGTCGAAGACTTTGGTTTCATAAAGGTGTACATTTGGATTATTTTGTGGTTAAATTTTAGATTTGAATATAAAGCATGATGTTTTTTCTTTCTTACACCGTTTATACCATATTTCTAACCTTGATAGTGAGGGAGACAACGATTTCTATGAGACCATATGAGTTGTTCCAAAAAGCGTATAAATTAGCCTGAGGGGTTAATTGTGTTTGGAATTTGGTTTCAACTACAAAATAATGATGATTTGCGATGTTTTGTGACATCAACTTCTGTAATTCAAGTAATTTATAATATCAGCTTGTCGGAGATATGTATTCAACTGTGGTTTAAGTATGTATGCAAATATATCTATGTTAATTTATATCTTTTTTGTAGGGTTTTCTGGTTTTCCCCATTTGGTTCTTTTGCGAAATGAGGCCAATGTACTTTTCCGTACATTGGCCTCATTTCGCAAATTTATGCCGGTTTAGGTATTTTAATTTCCCGTAAAAGGGTTGTCGTGTACTCTGTAAGAAATGGCATTTAATGTTTTCCGTGTGAAAATCCAGGAATTAATGGTAAAATGTGTCCTCTAATTCAACGTACGAAATTCGTAATTGCTTTAGTACGAAAGTGCCCCTTATTTGCTGTTAACGGTCCACTTGAGTGGAATAAATTTACGTTGTAAACGTAAACACACGTATTATAACAAAATAACAGTTAAAAACCCACTCCGCAGGATATTGCTGCTAGGCCCTGTGGGCGGCTTTTGGTTCGGCTTCGCCCAGTTAGTGTTTGATCATTTTATAAATCCATTAGGAACTGGTTTCAAAAAAGCCTGTTCCTCGGATCCACTGTCATCGAGTGATAGTCACCGGTACAAAGTTATAAGCGAGAGACAATGACGTCATATGTAATGACGCCGCTTGATACAACTATGTATTATTGTCAATCTTTCCATATCCGGAGAGATAAAAAAAATCGTGGCAGTTATACCTAGGGGGGGACACGTTCCCATCCGACCTGCTGACGAAAGTGGCGACATCTTGTGACGAACTTTTGAATTCGAAACCGAATTACAACTATAGCTTTGTTTAAAATTCCACGTACACAGATGTTATTTGTGGCACGACGCGTACGGCGTGCTACAACATGCTCTCGAAACTGGGTTCTGAAATTCAACCACGCGGACGTTACCGTATTAATACTGTTCGATTGTAATGTATTTTGACCTTCCTGCGAAACAGTTCTAACTGCCAATGGTAGAATTAAAATATATGTTTTTTTCGAATCAAAAACTCGGTTGTAAATAAAATATGATTTCTTTAGCATGAAATTTAGTGGCACTTTGATCTGTAAATACTGGATTGTCGCATAACAAATTTTAATCCTCCAAGACAAGCTATTAAAGCAACATAATTTTCTATAATCCATTTCTATTCTTTTACTATATGAAATAAAAAAATACCTTAGAGTGTTTTATGTAATTTTTATTTTGTACGATTTTTTTACCTTCTACAAAATAATATATCAGAGTAGGAAATTTCTATCTCAAGCCGATTTAACGTGGTTTTACAAATCTGTGCCTTAATGGATAAACCACGCATAGCTATAGACTTAACTATGGACTTACGTGGTTTATCCTCTAGGACACAGAAATAAAAGTAGGTCATTTACGTAACATGCTTTTTGTATTTTTCTTTAGATAAATCTCTATGTTATGTCATAAACAGTGTTCCGAGATCATAATCCAATAATATTTATGCTTATTTTGTTCTCCGTTTTAATGGGTAAGCACTTTAAAGCTTAAAACAGCAGTTTGGTTCTTAAAGGGTTATGTGTGCACGAATAGATACCAAGATTCATAGATTTACGTTCTATATCTCAGAACTAACCTTTTGCTTACTTTTACTACTAGAGCCCTGCCATAATAGCTCCGCATATTTTCGAGAAAATTCTCCTTCGGTATATTTCACAAGTACTTTCCCAAGAGAGTAGTCATTTACCGCTAATTGGTCCTCTGAAACTTGAGAAGTTACCTGTTCCCAGGCAGAGTGCGATACCTGAGGAGATATAACAATCAAAATCATTATCAAAAGAGTGGTTTCGTACATGTCTTTGGGGAATAATTCCTTACAGTATTATGCAGACCACCAGAGTTTTATTAAGGTTTACAAAAGAGCCTAAAAGGTTTTTACTAATGAAAAAAATATTTTTATGAATTACCTGTTTTTTTTGCTAGTGTCTCTATTTTCTTTTTATTTCAATTCAATTTTTTTTTCAATTCAATTTAAATACAGTACAAAATTAAAATTTCAAATCGTTTTTAAAATAGAGAAAATATTAAGATTAAATCATATTAAAGCAATTTAAATAATATAAACAATTCAAACAAATTATACAGTATAAACATCAATGAAGCACAATTAGACTAACAGCAAAAAAGCTTGCTGTCTAAATTGTGCTTCATTGATGCTAAACATGTCGGTATTCAAAGTGATTCTATTTAACAACAAGACTGCTCTCCCGACTGGCATAACCATTGGCAAGTTAGTTCTGCAAGCCGGGAGATAAAACAGTCCATGCTGTATTATTATATTTCGATTGTATCAAGATAATTATATCCTTATATTATAAGGTACAATGGTTTTTCCTATGCGTGTCTCACTGTGGGGTGTTCTCGTGTCGAGATAGACGAACTTGCAGAGTTGTACATATTCTAAGAGAGAATTCAGAATAAAATATTGCTTTAAATTGCATTACCCGTATTTAGTGACCAGTTCTGTATAATGTGGTGCTTAGTCTTGTCCTTTCCTTCCTTACTCCATTCAGCCTTACAATATAAACCAAATGTGGATGGATGTGGAGGTCAGATTCGCTTGGGGCATTCTTGTTCTTGACGTAACAGATATTCTAAACACACCTAGCCCACTCGGAATAAATTTTATTAAATTTTTCCATGACTTCGACGCTTCATTTTTCCCGCGATTCGAGCTGTCAAACTGTGAGCGTCGTAGGTCATGAAAATATCGATAAACCTATCAGTTTGTCAAATAAACGCAAGTAATGTTGTTTTTGTGCATAGTTTATTGTTCAAGGAATGTGTTTCGGTAAATATAATATAGCATAAAATAAACCCACAAAATATTACGTCAAAGTCAAAACTTTGAGAAATTTACGGGTTACCTCCCTTGGCATTTAACATGAATTTAATTCAAATAAAGATATTTTTTAAGTATTCTCCAAAATGTGTCTATTTGTGACTCATTCAAGGTTTAATTTTGTTTAAACAAAGTAAAGAAAAAATGATTGCCTGCCTATTTAAACCAGAGTAATATTATTAAGAAACAAGCAAATTGCAAGGTTTTTGGTCGTTAATTTAGTTTTATTTACTTCGATTTAATCTTTTTCCGATCGTCATACAAATAATAATTGCACATTTGTCAATAAAAGTAGATTGAAATCGGTTTTAACCTCTTTTAGTTGGTTCTTCTTATCTTATCTGTAATGAATTGCTTACACACTTAACTTATCGAACTCCTAGTCTCAAATAAAACATATAACTACCTATATAAAACATATACATATTTAAAAAATACCATGAAACTTTAAGGGATTATATATACATAACTTCATCTTATTAATGATATTGCAGTAAATATAATTCGGTATCTGAACTATCTTGAATGTATTATGAGTTTGCTGAATTTTAATCACAAGTGCCAATAAAGAGTGTTCGGTAAATTGTATTATTATCTGTATATTCTGTACAGTGATTATTCTACTTTTTGCTTCATTGCAGTGTTATCTACTGGTATAAATATGCCTGGAAACAGTGCATTATGATGGAAAATCACACTTCTGGTATTATCTGTACAATGGTTATTCTACTTCTTGCTACATTGCAGTGTTGTCTACTGGTGTAAATATGCCTGGATACAGTGCAATATGATGGTTAACCAACTTCTGGGGATTATTTGTACATTCTGTACAGTGATTATTCTACTTCTTGCTACATTGCGGTGTTGTCTACTGGTGTAAATATGCCTGGAAACAGTGCAATGTGATGGTAAATCACACCTCTGGGAATTATTTGATCATTTTGAACAGTGATTATTCTACTTCTTGCTACATTGCAGTGTTACCTATTGGAATAAATATACCTGCAAACAGTGCAATACAATGTTGAATCACACTTCCGGGGATTATCTGAACATTTTGGACAGTGATTATTCTACTTCTTGCTACATTGCAGTGTCACCTACCGGTTTAAATATGCCTGGAAAAAGTGCACTACGTTGTTAAAATATTTTGACCAAAAAATAATATGATAGTTAGACGGACAGGACGTATTTTATATATAATGGACGTAGATACTTTGTAAATTCCATACATCGCGGTTGAAATTAGAATCAATGGAACTAAAACCTAGTTTCTGGTTTTTTCTGATTCTACAATCTTATTACCCAATTTTAGCTATTTTTATATTTACACAAAGGGTATAGGTTCCTTCAATTCATCTGTTATGTTCAACGTTTTGCTTGGTGTAACTCTAAGTGACCAGCTCAGGTACGGGGGCTCCATCGAGGCCAGAGTTAAGTTAGCCTCTCAGAAACTGAGCGTACTGTACAGGGCCCGCAGATACTTTAATAGTACACAACTGCTAACCCTGTACAAATCGCAAGTGCGCCCCACGGTTGAATTTGGCAGCCACCTCTGGTCTGGAGTCCCAAAATACCTGAAAAAAACCCTCGACTCTGTGCAGAAACGGGCGGTCCGTTTGATAGATTCTCCTAACTTAACAAATGGACTGCAATCTTTAGAGCACAGGCGTCAGGTGGGAATGCTGTCCTTGTTCTACCGGTATTACAATGGAAGATGCTCCGAGGAACTAGCGTCACTGATCCCCCCGGCACCGGTGCATAGTCGGGAAACACGCCAAACACGCGCTCAACATTTGTACACGGTTGACATTAGTCACATGAGAACGGGTCGTTTCTACGACTCGTTCTTGAGTTCAACAGCCCGGCTGTGGAACGATTTGCCGGCTTCCGTGTTTCCTCCCTCCTACAATATGGGTCTCTTCAAGACCCATGTTCACTCCTTCCTCTCCTCAACAGCACCCTCCACACAGCATCTCCAAAGATGACATAGGCCCTGAGGGAAATTATTTCCCTCAGGGCCTCCTGTGTGGAGTTAATATAAAAAAAAAAAAAAAACGTAAATTAGTACATAACATTTCCTAACAGCCGCAGGTGAAAGTGATTAGCGTCGCGTGACGTTGTAAATTTGTAAATAGATTTGGCCATTATGGGAATGCGTGGATCAATTTTGTACGTTACATTATTAAAACTGATAAAATGTATGAAAGTGACGACGTAGTTTGTTGTAAATTTTTTTTCTTCTAAAATTGCAAAAACGTAGGTATGGTGATAAGTACAAATTTTATCGATGTAAGTCATAGACATCTGGTTGAAGTGAACAAATATAACACACTCGTACCATATATTAAATTTTATTTGTTATATGGTACGAGTAAATGGTAATGGTAATTAAGCGTACTAAGAGTGTGTGTAAATAGTAAATATTTACTTTAAAAATTGTTTCCCCCCATCACTTCCCCCCAGGCGGAAAACCTCCCCCGTGTGACTGCTGTAGCTACGCCCTTGCTTGATTACAAATCAATATTACACTCGATGAACATTAAAAATATCGCGGTAAATTTTCGAAATTACTGGACACGCTGAATACGAATATTTTTATAGAAAAAAATCTTTAGATTCACCTTACTTACTATAAAAGATAACTTTTTACATTTGGGATGGAAAATATTGCATTCAAAATTTCAATTGCGTAAAATAAATAATTATTCTGTCATTTTGTTATATTGGTATTCCTGATACTGTACGAAGGGCTAGATGCTAGTTCGTAGCCAATAGTAATGATAAAAATACAACATCTTTTGAGGGGTTCTTTAGATATACATCCCACGTTTTGAATGGTTTATATGGCAAGCAGGATTTGTCTAACGGGTAGGTAATGCCTTTTATTTTTGCCTAAAAGCCTTTTTTCATTTTATTTCCAGAATTTCTCCAAACTAGTGCTTACCTAAAATACGCATAGATTGTGGTTAGTTACGTAACTTCGTAACGTAACCAAAGTGACAGAAATTGTAAATTTTCATTTTACGCAATTGAAATTTTGAATGCAGCATTTTCCATCGCCCCAAATGCAAAAAGTTGTCTTTCATAGTAATTAAGGTGAATCTAAAGATTTATTCTAAAAAATATTCGTATTAAGCGTGTCCAGTGATTTCGAAAAATTACCAACATCTCTAATAGTGATGGGCATAATGAAAATGTAGTATTTGAATAATGATACAAAAACATAATTATTACCACCTGTTCTACCTCATCCCTATTTGGTTATTGTTACTTGATTGCAAAATCAATATATTATACTTGGCAAACATTCAACATCTCTGACGGGCAAAATCGAAACATTTTGAATTATTTTAACGATATTCCAACTTATGTGCACCGTCCAAAAATATGATTTCAAATATAAACACCAGCAAACCATTCATCATACAAAAATATGATGAATGGTTTGCTGGTGTACGTTTCCACCCTCTTACATGCGTCTCTTCAAGACCCAGCTTCGAACCTTTATTTCATTTAAAAGACATTCCACATAGCATCTCCAATAATTTGAGGGAAGTAGATTTTCCCTTCCCTTGGTTAAAAAATAAAATATTGAAACTCGATTGGCAAAGCCGGGTAGTAACTAAGTGTATATACGAGTATACGGCTTAGCCTCGGCTCTTTTAACGATGGGTACATACGCGTACGTAGACAGACTCTTCTCGTAAACTTATCTTATTAGCTGGTATATTTTCTGTCACAAACAATGTAATAAAACGTTACGTAAACTGGCAGTTTGGGGGCAACCTTGGCCCAAACGTTCCAGTTTTGGCAATTTTATTGTGATAAATATGGGACGGGTAGGCGAACGGCTGTATTTCAAAACCAGATTTTCTGTAGTAACTTGTGTAGTTTTCCCATCAGTATAAGTGTAAAATCATTTGCAAGTAAAAATAAGCGTGGTAGATAACCCTATTGCGCCTCAGTTCCCTTCAAAAAGCATGTTTTATAAAGTTTATATATTATTTATTGCTAAAGTATATTTTTTATTGGAATGGTCAATTATTTATTTTTCATAATACAAATTTTTTCATCGAACTGGAATAGCGCTCAAGGTAACAACTATCTGATTGACGAATTAAATGTGACAAAATTTTACTATTACTCTTACTTTTAGTCCCTTGGAATTAACTGTGACAAAATTTTACTATTACTTTTACTTTTAGTCCCTTGGAATTAACTGTGACAAAATTTTACTATTATTCTTACTTTTAGTGAATTAGTTTTACTGAAAATTTTTTCGGAATCGTAAACAGTAATTTTTGTCTTATTTTGAATGTCAAGTGTAAATTCTGCTTTAAGGTATGAGAAAAGTGGGTGTTTTTAGAAAACTCGCGTAGACAGCCACCTTCCTCTTGTCTTGAAAATCAAGTGTGCAAAATCTCATCAATCTCTAAGTATTGTATTTTATTATGAATAATAATAATAATAATAATAACATTACATTTGTATAGCGCAGTTTTGTGTCACTTCACTTCAAGTGCGCTTGAAATATGGCAGACTGGGATTGCACACCCCTCCCAGTCCTGCTGGAATAAAACCTTAAATAAAAAAAAAATAAGTAAAACTGTAGCTTTGTATAAAAAAATAAAGCCACACAAACTCTTCGTTATAAATAGATTTAGATAGAACATTTTTCTAAAATATTTACATTATACTGTCGCTGTAAACGTGTATAAGACCGCTGGGCAAGATAAAAATGACTAAACGCATCGAATTCAGTGTGCAAAAAGTTAAATAATTATTTTTCTATTGCAATGAGCGTTTCGCATGAAGTTTTAAGCAAAATGTCATTAATTTAATGCTCTTGACATTTCTTAATTTTTGCAGATTTAAAAAATCAAAATGTCGGAAAATTGTTTTAAACACTGTCGCGCGGTGCGAGACATATAACCTTTGCAACGTAATTCGCTTGTTTCGCAGTGCGCGCTGTGGGACCGCCATGGGTTAAATAAGTCTCGAGACTCGTTGTGTAACGTCCGCCCCCTTACGAGGTCCGTGCCACGTGAGGGAGGGGTTGGGGTGCTGATGGCTTTTGGAGAATCTGCTTTATGATTTCCTCGCATTCCCGTCCATAACGAGCCAGGGTCGAAGCTGGTGTGACGCAATGCGAATGCGGAAAAAACATCTTGTTGAGCGCCGCATTGTATTAGGTACCCATCGCGATTCTTGTTTTCGGTTTTGCAATAATGCTTACTTTACTCACCTGCATTGTCATGTATTTGTACCGTAATTTTCACATTTTGACTGATTGACAATTTTTTATTGATTGTTTTAATTGATTGTTTCAATTGATTGTTTTAATTTAGTGTTTTCGCTTATCAGGGTTACCACAGACCAGGACAATCGAGAAATATTAGGGAATTAAGTTTATCTAAGAATTTTCATGATCTTGAAATGTTAGATTCAAAGTTGAGTTTTATTCAGAAACCGTTCCCCTATCTTCTATAGTATTATTATTAATACGGTTGAAATTAGACTACGTGTAAAACTTCCACGCCGTGCCTTAGCAAAACCGTTTTCGTACGTGGAGTTTGTTACAAATCTACTTTCGTAATTAAAGCAATGCCAAAAGATCACGCCACTTAAACGTTAAGGGAAGTCTGTGAGGAACATCGGCTGTCAGGCATAAGTACTATTGGATTTTCGATGTATTTTCGTGAATCTCGGTACGATTATTATTGTAACTGACAGTTTTGAATAACAATACATAAAAAAATATAAATAACGATTGTTCTATTCTATTTTAATGTATTTAAAAAATGCTTGGCGGGTGATTTCTGAACGTGTACCATAAATCTTCTATTTATATAAAGTAAATGGGTGGAATAAAAAATTGCACACTTGATCTTTAAAACAAGAGGCAGGTCACTGTCTACATGAGATTTCGAAAAACCACCCTTCCCCTTTTCCCACACCTTATAGCAGAATTTTGATACTTATTGATGAAATTTTGACATTAAAAATAAGATGAAAATTACTGTCTACCTCTTATTTTGAAAACTGTTGTAAAACCCGGACAACGCCGGGGACTTCAGCTTGTATGTTATAAATAAGACTGAACATTGCTTTATGAGAAAATCGCCCAACAAAAACCGTTTTCCTACCTAACAATATGTATATTAATTTCCCCAAAAACCTATTGTATTCGCAATTACCCTCTATTCCCCCTCCTTCTGACTGTTGAATGGTTTGCATTCCACCGAGGGTTCTAGTGCCAGTGTGTTCGATAATCGATATTCCACCACTCCATACATTCCATAACACTGCCGTACCACTTCAGTTCTCCACTTAACCATTCTACGGGGTTAATAGCGAAAGCCTTATTCTTTTCCAAGGGTTTATTGAAGGACATCGGATCAAGTAAATTGCTTTTTTTCATGCCAAAAAAGGCAAAATTTTTGTTAACCTTTTCCACTCTGACCATTTTTAACCAGATCTAATTTTGTACAATTCTAAGGGGGTGTGTCACCACCGCCGAAAAAACTGTTTGATTAAAAATACTTGTGAAATTATCTCAAAAAATTACATAGCT
The DNA here is from genome assembly GCA_936435175.1 of Glyphotaelius pellucidus. Lineage (NCBI taxonomy): Eukaryota > Metazoa > Arthropoda > Insecta > Trichoptera > Limnephilidae > Glyphotaelius > Glyphotaelius pellucidus. The sequence continues at coordinate 18,988,886 of OW386548.1, forward strand.
GTTAAAAGAGTCATTTACTTTACGGGTAGCATTACTCACCGGTGGTTAATTATATTATAATGTGCGCTACTCGACGACTATCGTTAATCGGCAGTTTAATTAAAGATGGTTATATACCACTTTAGGGGATCAAATATTATAAACCGTTGAATAACCAGCGGCGAACCGGTTAAGTGGTGAGCCTAAGGCGAACCCTACACATTCAATTTTTATTTGATCCGCAGATATGTATCAAATACCGTGATATTTTTTGAACGTGTAGACTAGCATATTGACGAATCACAATATGGATCACGGGATGTTTAGATTTCTGAATTCCGTATCGTGACCCAGGCGGTAGGCTACACGATCAATGTTTTTCACGATCCGGAATTCAAAATCTAGAAATCCTGTGATCCGTATTATGATCCTGTCCATATGCTAGTCTACACGTTCAATAAATATCTCGATATTTCATAAATATCTGTGGATCGAAATAAATATTGAACGTCCAGGAGAGCAATCCGATCCGTATTGATGGATCACGAATCACGATCCATCCATCAATATGGATCGTTATAAATATTGAACTTGTAGCCTAGGCCTAAGACGTTTTTTTTTTAATCTTATTTTCAAATGTGTAGAAACTGTTGTTTATTATTAATATAAATTTGTTCTTTTTTGTGAAATATCATTTCACAAGCAATAAAATAACTTGCATATTAATTTATTTGCATTGTAGGTATACAGATTTAAGCTTAATGGACTAGACGAAACATTGTATTTACAGATACTTACTACATGCTTACTACATGCTGTAAAAATGTTCACCCTTCACCTGTTGTCTAAAATAAAATTAAACAGTAACAGATTATAATTCACAAAAGAGTGCCAAAAGTTAATTTTTTGTGGAAATTTCAGTGTAACGTGTCATTCTATTTCAAATATGTATGTCAACAAAATTTGTATTAGATTCAAAGTTGAGCTTTTGTTATATTAACTAAAGCAAACCCGAGAAAAATCATGAGGTGGTCGTAGTGGCGCTATTGCGAACTAATATCTCGTCAAAACGTGTTCTACTATTTTCATGCGAGTATCAGTGTGCGGGGACCGGATTCGGTGGTTTCCGGTCGTTCGGCGTTAGAGCATTGGGAGCATCTAAGTGGGATAGTCAGAATTCTCGACAAATCAGTTCAATTTTGAAAATGGCAGCATTCTAGAGTTCATTGAACCGGGGTCCAAAAGGCAAAACCGAAATACATTAATAATGAAATTATTTTTATATATTAAAGCTTTTTTAATATGAATACCGCACAAGAGTCCCAACTGCTCCCGTCTGGAGCCAGTGAGACTATGACATCCTCAATTGGGGTATGTTGTGAGGTTGAAGGTAGGGGGGAGGGGAAGGAGATGGGGAAGATGAAGGTGGAGAAATACCTGGCTATTCAGACCTGGTCACCAAACACAGCTAAATCCATTCCAAGCAACGTTTCAATTCTGAATGGTAGTCTTACACCAGGGCGATACTGAGAGTATCTTCCACTCTGGAACTTGCCGCAAATATGCTTTATATTATTTTAAATGAATTAATTTTGAAATACCACAAATTAATCAAATTAAATTTATTTGCGCACGCCGGGATTCGATCCCGCGACCTTCGGATTGCGATTCAAGAGCCTCGCCGCTAAACCACGCCGGCCGTAAACCTAGCAAACACATTATCACAGACAACGTATAGTGTTTTGTTTTGGAGGAAGGAACTTTGTAAATAATAACGCATCTTCAGGAAACTTTAAAGGACTCGTGACTTTTATTTGCTCTATTCCCAATTACATTGTGAATGTTCAGGAGCTCCAAACTACCCAACCCAAACCAAGGAGTTTACTTTTTACTTGTTAAGAAGGTATGATGATGAGACGAGAAGAGAGTGAAAAAACCTAAACATAGGCTTTTTATAATGCTTCCTAGGTAGAGGGGATTTTGCATCTCCTGACATCTATGGATAATTTCTTCTATTAATTAATCAACTTTACATAAACCAAAAAATCGAATTATCTGGAGAGGTGTGAGTCCTAGCTAATTAGGTTAAATTTTATACATATAGTATATGAGCAAATCTGATAACTTTGCCAATGGTTCAATCAGACACAGGTAGATTACTCGAGCAGGGAGCAGGGTTGGGGTAGAAGCTGCGCAATTTAACGTCTTGTTTATGTAAGAAGCCTCATTTCCCTATTCCTTTAACTTTATTTTCTTCTTTGTTATTTATTAGGACAGGGCGGCGTATTGCTGCCCTCTTTGAAGCTTTTTCACGTAAACCAATTATAATCTTCTGGGAGTTGACGAAGACACGTATTTTATTATCACGTAATAAATAGCCTTAATATATTCATTATTTTTTCATGAACGATGTCTACCTACTGCTAGATTTATGTGCGAAGTTTTTTATTCTAAATTTGTACTTGTAATTTTTTTTCTTAACAATTGATTAAAACTTGTACCTTGATTGCACGCCGTAGGTAATACATATGCGGATACTAATCTAATGAATTTAACTGCTCGGAACGTATTTACAATATCACGCCTCTTCAATAAAAATATAAATATATTACTTTACGAATATCCTAAAGATATTTGAAAATGTCCTTCTACCACCACAGTAAGACGACGTCTGTAGTGACCAGACGCGACTCAGCCACTGACTGGTCTCCGATGATACTTACTGTTTGTATGATCATCATTCAGTCCTTTTGTCGTCATAGTAATATTTATCCTAATATTATGTAGAAACCCACTTGTGCTTAGGTATGCAAATAAACGTATAACTCTGCTTTAGTTTTCTATTATAAATTGTACAAAGTTCTCACTTTATAAAACTTAATTTACCTATATAAACAAAACCGGATTACCTATGGGTTCCCCATCGTTTTGTTTATTTCCAATGTTATTTACCCTTGTTTTTATGTTCTCACGGTGTGGTATATTTTCTTGCTCTTGTTTTTTTTTGGTAAGCGATCGAATTAAAAATTAATCAGTTGTAAGACTTTTGTTATTTTTACGCAAATCAGCACTTCTGGTATTTTGTATATCTTCAAACATATCGCGTTTCAGTTCTGCAAAAATAAAGCTTTGTCGCCGAACGTTTATTTTTAAATATTGCCACGCTTCTTTGAAAGGAAGAAAAAACTGTATTATTTTGACAAAATACGTTTGTTAAATTTTTTTTTTCTTTTCGGCTGTTTAAAAATAAAAATGTTGCGACCAAATCAGTGGGATTTGTTAGCAGTGCTTTTTGCAATCAAATGAGTTGCTAGTATCCTAGTAAAATATTGAATTTTTGTGCGCGATTGCTGATGTGCAGAGTAGCGTTTTCATCTGAAGCCATTTTTCTGCTAGGATTTGAAAATTTCTGTTCAAATATCCAATGATAGAAATTCGAGTCGATATCCTCCAAGTTTTCTGTTTTACGTACACTATTTGGTTTAATTCACCCCAGAGAAAACTTATGTAATATCCTCTGAATTAACTAATACTATTCGCGCTTGGGTTTTATCTTTCCCTGGAAATTAAACGATGATTAGTATCGGCTCTTACATTAACACTTTTACAATATTTCTTACAGGAACTTACGAAATGATTTAATTGTTGAAATTTTTTGGCTCTTCGTTGAAGAAGTCAAAAGATTGCTAGAGAAAACAATTTTCTTTGCCAGCTCGTTTATAACTCGAGGACAGGGTTGATTTTTAGCGAATTACCTATCCAGTGGCTTGCATTGCTCTAACAAAGGGTAAACTGTCGCTTTTTGGAGACTTCCGATAGAATACAGACTGTAATTTAATGAGGACTATACACAATATATTATATGGCCAGTTTTTTGTGTACAATGAAAGGTTTAAGAAAGATAGGGATAGTTTATATACATATAGACTTTTAAGAATTTTTTTTGTAATCTTAGGTTTAACGATGACGACTTTATTTTTTCTTTAGTTTTTCTTAGGATATCCGATGCGAATGCGCACACCTCCGAATATATTTTAATTCTTTAATATATCGCTAGCTGAGGATTGGTTTGTACCTTGTATTTTTTTTTTAAAGCTGTAAATGCAGTATGTGCTAGTTCCTTCAAAATTCAACCAAATATGTTGTTATTTTACTTATAGATAGATTAAGCCTTGTATTTTAAAAAAACATTTATAACAATTAGTTTGAAATAATGGAAACAATGATATAATTTTTTTAAACTTCAATTTTTTTATTTTTTCATACGAGTTTTTGTGGACATAGTACAAACCAATCCTGAGCAAGCGACATTGTAAGACTTGCTAAATGATAAGATTTTTGTAGCGCTTATTTGTACATCTGAGGTGATTTTTCACAAAAATGGCGCTATACAAGTCATCCAAATATTATCTAACTCCGTATTGTCAAAACCTGGTGAATTATTAGTTGTTCATAATTAGTGTTCAGAAAATAATTATTTTCAAAATACCAAACAAAAGTGTTTATAAAACGCCTTTTGGAATTAATTTAAAAAGCTTTAATATGCGTTTTTTGTCGTTGTTTATTTTTAGAAGGGGAATTTCGACTCGTCAGTATTTTTATTTTCTCTGTTCCTCGTCGTTAACTGTCTCCACCCTTATTCAACGAGGAAGAGTAAATATCTAAAGAAGCAAATTAAACCATCCGCGTTCTTCCGGTCATCTGAACAAGGACAGTCCACGATGAGTGTGTGAACAAAGCCTTCGAGAGCAATCCGGATGGAAAAACAGATATAAATAAATCCCCTCAATTAGGCGCCTCATTGTCGCCAAGCCGGAAACTCGGGGAAAGTTTGTTGATGGATGAAAATTCTTATTAAAATGCGTTAAAGTTTGGTAAATATGTTTTTTTACTTCCCCAACGCGTGATACACAATTTCCAAATCGTCAAGGGGTATTTACGATGTTTTCGCCGTATTTGCTGACTTGTGCTTTTTGTAACATTTTCGTAACTTAATCTTCAAGGCGGTTTATTTTTTTATCCCTCAAAGCCTTTTGGCGCCAGCTCTTGACACGGAGTCATAAATTCTCGTTTTTAACTTTTCGAAGTTCGAGAAGCTTCGTTAACGAACCGCGCGATGTAATTTAATTTTATCAAGGGTTAAGTTGGTATTGCAGAAAGTTGCTGCAAACGAAAGTTCCGCTATACTTCAGAAAATCTGTTTGATTGTCTCGGTAAAAACTATCGAACGGTGTGCTATGGTGTTTTGAAAGTTGCACAGCTTTTTCTGTTTCATTACGTTCACCATTCGGGAGTGTTTGATGTATAAAACTAAAACGTAGGTAAAGTACCAGGTGGGTACCAGTTTTCTAGGCTTATCCGTTAAGATTTTTAGCTCAACATATTCGCTAGCTTTTCTTTAGCCTGAAAGCTTTCCGCCTTTGTATGACATTAAATATTAAAATTTTCACCGAGTTTAACCTTTTCAAAATTGACGAGGATTTTATTCTTCCCGCGTATATCTCAGATTTGAATCGTAGCACTTACTCGTATTCGCCAATGTAGCCCAAAGTACTAGCTCATGAATTCATTATTTTTAGACCGAAATTACCTATACATCAACCCGAACTTGCGCCTTTCTCAGCCTATTTCTGGACAAATTTTCTGGAAATTCCCTGGAAAAAGGGAAAATTGCTAACTGTGAATTCGGCTGAGTGCCAGTTTATTCAAGTCAAGTGTCCCTTGACATTTCTTGCGCTGTAAAATAAATCACTTCCTGATTTACAGTAATAGAGGTTTTTTTCTTTTTTATTTAAAATTTTGCCTCTAAATACCTGCAGCTCAGGTCGAGTAGTAGTATTTCGAACGTTTCTTTGCCTACTTTGCCTACCTGCGTTTTGGTTGTATTCTCTTCTTGTATTCCCTCCTTTTTGCTTGTATTCTCTTCTGCTATTTTCTTGTATTCTCTTCTGCTATTTTCTTCTGTTTGCTTGTTTTCTCTTCTGCTGTTTTCTTGAATTCTCTTCTGTTTGCTTGTATTTTCTTCTGCTATGTTCTTGCATTATTTTGTTTGCTTGTTTTCTCTTCTGATGTATACTTGTATTCTCTTATGTTTGCTTGTATTTTCTTTTGCCATGTTCTTGCATTCTCTTTTGTTATTTTCTTGCGTTATCTCTTCTACTTGCTTGTATTAACTTCTGCCACTTCTTTAATGCCTTTTTTCTTTGCTACGATTATTCATCGATTTAATGCCTTATTTGTATTATGTAGTTTTTATCAACGTTTGAATACGCTAAAACATACAAAAATATAGTACGATGAATAAATAAATACAAACTGCTCTAATTTTTACGAGGCGCGGAAAATATGTCAACTGTTGATATATTCGATATTTATACCAAACCCAATCGCACTTTAAAACCTCCAATATTCATACCCGCGTAGGACGTAGATATTTTCGACAAGACATTAACAAAATCGATTGAGATACAGAGGGATTGAGGAAAGACAAAACCCACTATTTTTTAATATAATTTTGTGTAAGTAATATTCCGAGTTAGTTATACTAAAGGTAGATTCTCTTCGTAAATCTTTCACTACTTTTCGGATAATATAAATATGTTATTGTGTTCAGAAACGATACATCCATTGTACATAATGCTTGAAAGTATATTGTTATTGAGGTTGAATAGCGTTTGAGGAATATTGATTTGAATTTGTTTTGTAATGCATTTTGTATGGAAAAATATTAACACGTCAATCTTATTCAATTTAGAATGAAAAAAGAATGAAAAACAATTCCTTTCAAATTTGTCTGCAAAGAAAGCGTTAGTTCTCGTCCACGTGGTAAGAAAGAATAATTATTTTATTATTACATTCTAACATTGACTTGCCCGAGATTTGTATTGAAATTGTGGAACAAAAGCATGGCTTCTTGCCTTATTTTTTTACGGTTAAATTTAAGGTGTTATTTCAAAGCTCCAATGTTCGTGACTCTGGGGTGAATATAGTTTATTTGACCCAGATTAATTCCATCCAGAAAAATGGTGTGCAAATTCCTCGATTCCAGAGTTTACCGTTGGAGGGTATCTTAAGCTGCATGTAATCAGATTTCTGCTTTGTTGTTGAAATTGTTAGTATAAATAAGCAAGACACGTGCCCGCCTTTAGTATGCTCCCGATTTCTACTTCATTCTCATTCATATCTGTATCGCCACTTGTGTCTTGTCCTACGAATGTATTGACTGCACTGTACCACACGCTTGCCGGCCTTTCCGTCTGATGTTTTTTCTGAGGGGTAGAAGCACCCCCCGTCGTCAAGACAACCAAACTTTATATTCTAGAGGGGCGGTCTCGCTCCCTACCGGTGGGTAATTCGGCAGGGAAGGAGGGCGAGGGTTGGGGATGTTGGTAAAGGTACTGGGAGGGGAGGGTATCAAAAACGAGGGGGCGGGTTTTGGGGCTGACGCAGCGAATTTTCTTCATATTCAAATGTCTGATTGCGATATGGCTTTCTGAGAGCGTGTTATTAGCACACTCAAGCGTTTGATTTTAGTGCTGAATATTGTGATTTTAAATGGTACTTATATTTTCTTTAAATTTTCAATTAAACTACTTGCGGTTCAGTCGGTATTATGAAAATGTATCTAGTTTTAAGAGCGAAGTGTGTTTTTAATATGTTAGTTTCTGTAGTAATGCTACAATAATACCGATTAAAATTGACGATGATTTAATTAAAATCTGACTATTAATGTCATCGTCATCGAACCAACAACCCTTGGAGAGTACGGTGCCGATTTCCCGTTTTATTCCTTCAGCCATTAATCATGTATATTCCCATATTTCTGTATTTGGAGGCAGTTAGGGTACCGCCGCCCCGGGAACCATTTATTGGATAACCAACACTCCTGCCATAGGTCACCCCAAGTGGTAACTGTTTGGTGACTTAACAGGGGCGCTCGTGTTCACGGGGTGAGGTTTCACCTACTGCGTGGCAGGCCACATCGGTAAAGACTGGCTGAGGGAGACTTTTATCTCTCCAGCCGGACTCTCTCGAACCATCGCCTTGTACCGCTGTGGGAGGGATGGATTCATGTCTACTCCTGGACACATTGGCCGTCAGATTCCTATCCACCCGTCATATCCCTTTCCTTCCCGGAACTTCCTCTCGATTTTTTCTCTAAAAAGACTCTCCACACAGCATTCCCAAAGATGACATAGGCCCTGAGGTAAATTGTTTTCCTCAGGGCCTCCTGTGTGGAGCTGATGTAAAAATATCCGTTATTAATAGAGAAGTCTATTGGAGGTCAACTATCTTCCACCCTTGCTACATGTCCTGACCGGTGGAGCCGTCCAGTCTTATAAATCTTGACTCTAATAAGAGCTTTCCATGAGAATATTTTTTCACATTTCAAATGAAAAGCTGATCGAAGATTACTCATTCAGGAGTAACAAATTATTTATCTGTTATAAAAATACAGGTACAAGCTCTTTGTACTGAAAAACAGCAAAAATCGTTTAAATAATAACCTCACAGCCCTGTCACACAAATGTTTCAGTGCCACTTTAATGCGAGGTCTAACTTTACATTACTTTCCACTTCAGCGTGCGATGTATTCATATTTATTCATTTGTTTTATTCGCATAGCAACAAACTGTTTATTGTATTTAGGTTAACCCTCAGGCCTATTTTGTCGGAAGCGCAAAATATTTCCGCTTGCAATAAAATCCAAACAAAAGGAATATTTCTGAACGCATCGGAAAACTAAAAAGTGTTTCTGAAAGGTGGTGAATTCAAATTTTATAATTCGAAATAAACATACAATTTTTTAAACAAAAAAGCAAATTAACTTTATCGTCAACTCACTTTTTTGTCGTTTCATGTAAAAATAATTGATAAAAATTCCCAAAGTAATTTTTTTTCAAATGGCGGTCTGAAACTTTGAATTCGTAAGGGTGTACATTTTAATTATTTTTTGCTTAACTTTTAAATTTGAATATAAAGCGTGGTGTTCTCTCTTTCTAAAACCGTTTAGATCTTAATTCTAACCATGAAATAAGGGAGAAACAATAATTTCTGTGTGACCTGTATGAGTTGTTCCGAAAACCGAACAAATTAGCCCGAGGGGTTAACTCGCCTGAAAACCTAACCTAACATTGGTTTTTTCATCACTTTTCATAGATTCTGATTTTTCACCTTTCTGTATAAATTTAAAAGTAGACCTCACTCTAAGGCCCTTCGTTCATGGAGATACTTACAAACTACGTGATTGTGACGCAACCACAAGTACCTTGCAGATATACTACTCTTTAATGCTGGATTCCGTACACGGCGCTACCCGTAATATACTGAACTTGATCATTTTTCAGCCGTGGAGTGTACACGATGTCAAGCGATGTCAAATGACTTTTTTTCCAACATCAATCCATGCCTTCTTCACTAAATCCTTCCTTCGTATTCTGGTAAAGTAAAGATATATAAACATGCATTTTTCCACATCCAGAACAAATCTAACACTACTTTCATATTCCGACGCCATTTTTGTCAAACGAATAGTAGCAGACACGAATGACGCAACGCGTAGCGTGCGATCAGCACCGTCAGTAGCGTGAAACTGACTTCAAACCGATAGCTGCCGCGTAGCGCCGTGTACGAACTCTAGCAAAATCGTACGGTGGATACTCACGAGCGGCGCGCATGTTATGCGCATGAGCATAGCATGCGCGGCACTAACTAAAACCGTCCAAAGTTTACATGACAGTAATATTCTAATTTCAGTTGTCAAGTTATTCTAGATTATTGTTTAAGTATTCTAGATGATGTTGAAACAGCTAAGACATCTCGACGTATTTCTTGGAAAAATAATATTATGATAGAATATTCCTTCGCCAAAATTATCCTTGCTTAAATTTAAATGGTCTTAACCCTTCAGAAATTAGACATTTTTCAGGTCAAAATATTTCCGCTTTTTTATAAAATGCAAACAAATGGAATATTTTTGAACATACCCGAAAACTAAAAACTTTTTTAGAAAGGTGATGACATACGAAATACGCCCTCAAATTTTATAATTCGAAACATGATTATTGAAATTTAAAAATTTTGCATGCAAACCAAAATAAAAGAGTTTTAAAAATGGCTCACCTTACGTTTCTTCTAACTAAAATAACTGATAACGAAAAAATATAAAACATGCATATTTTATTAGACAAATGTATAACAAACGTTATTGTCACCTCACTTTTTTGTCGGTCCGTGTAAATATAAAAAATTCCCGAAGTTTCAATTTTTTTTCAAATAGCGGTTCAAAACTTTGTATTCATAAAGGTGTATTTACATTTTTGGTGGTAATTTTTTAAAATTTGAATATAAGGCGTATTTGCCTTTCTAACCTACGTGAGATGCAACAACTATGGTCTCCTGTGATTAAACGGGTTAAAACATCAGTCAACCGAATGATTTTAACTCGAGTTAAAATAAATTGGCTGAGATAATTCTTTATAGAGGGAAAGATTCAAGATTTCATAGCGGTGTAAAAATATATAATGTAAAGAAAATTGTCAGCAAGTCTGACGTCACTGTGAGCTTTTCCATGTCGACAACAGGGAATGAGAAACAATTTTCTTTCTCCAGTAATCCGATTTCTCCTTTGATACTTGATAAAAGCAATCTTTTCGTGTCTTCGTGATCTGACGCCGAGTTAGAATTTTGATTGGAAAATTGATTTCCATTTCTCTTGAAGTTTTTTTTTTTTTAATAAATCCAAGAATTGAATACAATTACTCTGATTCAAAATTTAGGAATGATTGTATGTTGGAATTCGTATTTTATGTTGATTTTGGAAAATTAACGTCATATTCTTTCGAAGTTACTATATAGTATATTTTTATTTCTTATAGAACAAATTACAATAATTTTCTGCCTTATAGTTAACAGAAAACAGTCGGAGTCATTTGGTCGATTTCAGCAATGTAGCTAACCAACATTCGAACAATGACATTTACCTAATCAGCAGAAAATGTTCACGGCGCTTCTATTCACTTATGTTTTGTATTTTTGACATCTCTGGCTGTTTTCTGCAGAATGCATATTTCACATGGTAAGGTCAGACAGTAGATTGCAGAGCTTACATTCACTAATGTGTATTCTGCAGAAAACAGCCAGACCTGAAAAAACACACGTACATCTATAAAAATCTACAATTAAATCCATTTTAAAGTTATAAGAAATTGGTATCTTTATATTATTTATAACTTTTTATAGTAAAAAAATCTGGCGTTGAGATTTGATTTGTTTATTCAAACTTTAAACAAAAGTGCTTTTATCTCGGTTACAGTTTTTTGTGGCTGGCTGCTTTCTGCACAACTAAGTTCAAATATACCAGTGTTATGTTTGGTGTTTCCGCCGTACGAACCCTTATTATCCATGCACTCTGTGGCTCAGGTGTGTCGTTACAAGCTGAGAGTTGGGCGTGCTTCTTAATTTGTTTAACTTGGTAATGCCAGTTTCCGAAATTGAGCTTCATCATCTTCTCCCTGTTCCTACATTGCTAGGAGTAAGCCCGGAACGAAAATGTTTACCCAAAGTATGTCGGTTTATTTCGTCATGCAAAGGATATTAATACTCTCACTTCTTTATCTTTTTTCTCACTATTTAAGACAAGGGTATCTTTTTCCTTTCTTCAGTCTAGTTTTTATAAATTTCGTCAGAAAATTTTAAAACAAAATGTCCCAGTTGCAAATTCCGTATCGTTTTTCTTGGCATTATTTGTCTTCCTTACGATTTTTTTCTGCGTGACAGGTATAATTTTTTATTCAAAGGTATGATTTTAAGACAGACAGGAGACGGACCGACATTTTTCAAAGGTAAATCGCTCACAAAAAGCTTATGATCATAGAATAAAGAATATAATACTAGAAGTGCCTTCCGTACAACTTTTATAGAAAACGAATGCCACTGACTTGTATTTTTTGGTTCTAGACCAATTAGCATGCGGTCTGTCGCTCTTATACTTGGCTGAAATTGTGTATCGCCATTCCATTTGAATTTCGTTATCATGGTGAAACACAATTTTGTTTGGTAATATATGCCGCTTTTAAAGCTACAATCGGATCATGAAATACACCCACAAGGCACTTCTTGTATTATTGTTTATTCTATGCTTAAGACACATCGCCCACGCACAAAAACAGGTTATCTCTCGTCTTTGCCTACTTAAAGGATATTTTCTTGTCCAAGTAAGCCTTGGAAAATATAATGCTTTTTCATCATCGGACAACAGCCTCTTAAGGGGTTATATACAAGAATTTTTAAGAAATCGAATTTTTTTAAAATTTCATAATGTATTTGTATACAAACAGAAAATTTCAAGGCAATCCGGCGATTATTTTTTAAGTTACACGCATATTTGTAAAGACGTGTCAGAACATTTAAAAGTAGGAGGCAAACTTTAAACGCGTTTTTCTCAAAACTATGTTTTTAAAGTCGTTGTCCAAGATGTCTCGGAAACGGCTTAACCGATCAGTTTCAAATTATAACACAAGCTTCTTTAGTATATTTTTTAGATATTAATCGAAGGTTAATATCTTTTTTTTAATAAACAATTTAAGGCCAAAATTTTGGTCAAAATCGATATTTTTTGAGAAGCCGCCATTTTGTCAAAAAAGTTTGTTTTCTTTGTCCTTTGATTAATTAGAAGATTATACATTACTTTAAAGAAATCCATTTGGTTTTTTTCATTTTAAATGATCCAGTCTAGAGATATGATGGTCATCGCAAGATGCCTTTTTTGAGAGGAGCTTCTGGAGATTAGCTATAGCAGCTTTCAAAATTATTATTTTTACAAATACAAAAATATTAAAATACAGTTAAAAGTTACCATAATATGTGTGCAAATTTTTACATTAATAAATATAAAGGTTTTCTCAGAAAAAAATCTTGAAAATTCGCTTTTTTGGACCTCCTAACTGTATTGTAAATTCTTGTGCTTTCCTCTGTATTGTATATTCCTTGAGCTAGATTATTCAAGTGAATCCTTCGGGAACAATAGCTTCACTTGTCTTAACTATTTAACAATAGTTGGTTCTCAAACCTTACTCGAAACTGACTATTCCCGTCACCTGTGGAACGTATTGATCCTCTTTACTTTGCCATGATTCCCACGCAATTCGATGAATTTCTAATAAAGGTAGCATTAAGGCAGTGTTAGGCACGCTACGTCTTTTGAATATAATGAAAGATCTATGCCAACTTGCCGCCCTCTGTTAATAGTATTATTCAAATTCGAAGGCCGAAAGATCCCCTTTTATCGACTTCTGACGTTTCTCAGTCAACATATTTTTCATCTGTGAAAATTTTCACAGATCTACCTTTTGACTTTGACCCGTCAAGCCTACGTCAACATTTTTGACAGCCATCGGTTTTCCGAGTTGATTTTAAATCAGACTAGTAAAACACTTATGGATGTTTCCTTAGCACTCTTAGCAGGCATACCGTATTTAACGTTTATAGTAACATGTCTAAGTGAATATGTAGCTGCCCTAAAAGCGGCACCTCTACCGCCTGGTTATCGGTTTGGTACTGAAAATGTAAATGATTTAATTTATTTTTGTTTTTATGATAATTTAAATAGAAACGTTTATTTTATTTTTTAAATCGCCTCTAAGGCGCTTAACAATAACACCTAAACTAGCCACATCTTCGAAGTTTTAGTTCAACGAGTTTCTATATTAATCGTGATTTATTTTTGGGGTATTCTGCCGTGTTGAGCTGTTTCCTTCTTTAGCCTACATTTTGGACTACAGTGCCCATTGTTGATTGCGGCAGATTACACATCTGCTCTGATGATGGACACTTTCATGCTGCTCGAAACGTTGGCTAAAGAAGGAGGTAGCGCAACACGGCGTAACACACCACAAATAAATAATACTTTTGGCTGTGAAAGTCTCAAATCGTATCTGAGTTTCTACACTGTTTTTTGCTCTTAATTTTAAGACGGCTTTGTGATTTCTCTATGAATTATTTTGGGCCTTTAGATCGTCTTACTTCGGGAGCTTCTTTAAGCCTACTACCCTAAAAGCTCGATTTCTTAACAAATTATTATCTAATATCTTAACTCTCTTTGGCCGCATATACACATGTGAGCCGAACCACGAATTGTGGGAAAGGAACGAAGCAACGAAGCAAGCAAATAGCGCGAAACGCCCTTCGCGGTTGCTTCATTCCTTTCCCGTATTCGTGCTTATGTTCACGAACGTGTACGCAGCATTTGAATCTCACAACTTTTTGATTGCTGATCTGAGTGTTGATTGTCGGAAATTGGTATTTTCGAGAATGAAAAGTTTAGATACCTATGAAGCGGGACTGTTCAACCAATGGCTTTATACCACCCGGCAACTTTTGAATTGGATGCTTTCAGAACGCAAGCCAATAAAGATTTCGAAAATGTTCGAATATTCATATACCCAACGATGAAGCCTCTTCTTTATGATTTTCGCATGGCGACATTAAAAAGTCGTGGGAATGTAATAATTACATTTTATTACATTCGACGGTTTATAAATTACCGCCCTTACCATTATTTTTTATTGGTCTATCAGTCTTCGTAATATGACAAGCTTAATTCGTTTTGTGAGTTTCTTTTTATAGAATAAATTCTCGGCTATTTCATAAACCCTTCTTCGGTCTGGTGAAAATTCGTAACGGAAAACTACCCCAAGCATCCGCCGTGTTAACGCAATTTTCTCCCCACTCCTGTCACGTAGTTTTCTTTGTTCCTCCTTCCCTTTGGCTGAAACCCATCAACCCCATGTGTTTCAGAGCTAACAGGTTAATGTTTGTACATGTAAGGCACTCTACCGACATGAGAAGCTACAAAGTATTTCGTTTCACTCACGACTAAAAAACACGAAAAATAATTTAAATTTACAACAAAAAACACTCGTTCCTTTTTCATTTACCGTCTTCTTTGTAGCTGGTATTAATACGTAGGACTATGACCAAAAACCTCTACTTACTTTGGGTGTAAACTGCGTCCTAATGTTTAAGGTTAGACTTACAGAATTCAATACTTCGTTTGTGTGAAAGCACTATGAAACAATACTTATATTAGAGTAGTGTTTTTCTTTTATCGATTCTTGTGAAAGGTTTACATAATATATTTCCAATAATCAAATTTTATCAATCCAATGTAACCGCCGCACACAGGGACGGCCAAGGGGAATTACGGCGCCAAAAATAGGAAAAAGCAATTTCTTCAAACTATCAAAAAATAAATCTTATTAAAATGTTCCCCATAAACCAATTCAAAATGAACTGCAAGCATTTATTTTGCGAGCGCAACCCGATAGCCTGGGCATGCGCGCAAAGTTGAGATATATATCGCGCTGCCAAAATTTTTCATTTGCGCCTGATTCGTTGACGGGGTAGCTATGCTTGTCCTGTTTTCCCTATTCAAAAATCAGATAGTTTTCAACAAGGATATTAAAGCTTCAGGTGAGTACTTTAATCTACAATTATTTTTAACATAACATAATTGACGTAATATAGAAATGTTTACTCCAACTAGAGTTTAGAAAAAAGTTCCACCGAGTTCCACGACATTATTTTACTAGTTCAAACGTTAAAATGTATGTCCCACTTTTCCCTTCTTTCTTAAATCGAGCGCTTTCTTTTCAGGCACTCTTGGCGACCCCGCTCTAAAAGAAATGAGGATTAAGAGAAACGAACTTTTATCTATAACGTTAAAAAATGAATAATTTTACAAGTTTTCGTCATTTTACAGTTTAATCATATTTATATGCTTTATCTACCTTTATCACTAATTTAAAAACAGAAATAATTCAGTACGAAGACATTTTTTTTTCAATAAAATTAGAATACTACGACCCCCTGAACCCCAACTAACCCTAATAAGGTATTTTTTGAAAGATTTTCTTACATAATCTTCTCATATGCATTTCTATTCAGAATTTCAAATAAAAATATTTTTGGCGTCGTAAATTGGTAATTCGGACTTACGGGCGTCTTTTGGCTATAAATAAACCAAATGTTTTATTAAATACCTCGTAAAACTACAGTCTTCCGCTATTTTTCAACATCGAGGTCATTTAAATTTAAGCACTGGTCGTAGCGTTTCACCGCTCTGCAAATTCGCTCTGCATGCAATTCGACCTGGGAATCCTGGAATCCTCCAACCCGCCCGCTTTGAAAATCTTCATTTTCTTTGAAGTGTTGGACTTTAAGCCACTTCTTATGTGAGTGAACAGATGAAAACCATATTATGTTTACTCCCGCGAAGAAGTGGCTTGGGACCCAATATAATGACTAATAGAAACAATTCGTTCAAATATCTGTAAATATATATATTTATATATTTATAGTTGTAAGTTAAATTATCTCATACTACTATGTGATCTATTCTAATGTTTTCTTAAAACTTTAAATGTATTTACAAATATTTTCTTAGATATTATATTAAGAATGTTTAAATTGTTAGAACCTGCTGCTGCCATATGACAGCTTTGTGGGTCTACTCTAATTCTTGTACAAAATGTTTTCTGTAATTTAATAAATAAAAAATAAAAATTTATTTATCACATAACTCTACTATTTTGATTTAGTTGTGTTTTGCAGAATAAGACCGTGTGGCGTTTCCTCGTTAACTAACTTTTTGAATAGTCTGGCAGTGTTGGGAAATAAAGCAGGGCATGTGTATCACTGTCTTGTTTGTGTAGACATTGAAAAAGCTTCCGGCGTCTTTTTCTAGCCAATGAAAACTGTCTTGGCAAAAGGAGACAGTTTTTGAGGGTGTCACTGACAAAGAAAATACGCAGAGAGTTTTTATGTTCAGAGCAAGTAAAGTAGTCTAAATCACAATTACCCTCGAATTTGGATTGGACTGATCGCTTCTTAGAAACACCCTTCAAAGCCGAGTACCAAGAAATTTTCAGTATTAACCCGTCCTTTGTTTAATCGGGTGCGTATTAATTTCAATCAGCCGTGTGTAATTAAGCGATACCGATGGGTTTTCGGCGGTTCCAGTACTTTGGCTTGTGTGAACACAAGAAAAAATAATAAAAAATCTACAATCATAATCACAAGCCATTAAATAATATGGTATAAAAATAAACACACGCCCGTGAAAAGTGCACACAATGGTGTCTTTTATAAAAACGATAGAAATCTCGTTTTCCACAAAATTAATTCGTCCCCAACTTCCATCAAATGAAATACCTAGTTTTATATCAAAAATACCCAATTTTATATCAAACGGAAAATGGTACTTATTATCACGGTCCAAATGTGCTAGGCGTGATACATTTGGTCATGAACAAAATGTTATTGCATTATTCTGTTGAGGATAAGTACCTACATGCTTTCCTCTGCTAGTTTTAGTTGTTATTTTCTTAGATAACATAAAACCTTTCATTTTAAATGTAACTTCTTTTTTATCCCTCACCTCCTTGACTGTAATGCATATTTCTGGTAAGCTATAACAGTAGTAAGTAATGCTTTGTCCTCGCACTCGCGTGACCTGTTATCTATCAAATATCAAGTGGCTTACCTGAATAAATAACCGTCTGAAATGTGCACGTTATCCTTAGGCCCGAACCTAACCTAACCTGACCAGATCCACCGAACAGAATCCTAAAAAGTGTGATTATACCGGTTTGAAAGAAAACGTGTGTCGCCAATTCACATAACACCTTTCGATTCCTAGGACTTTGATAGGTCTATGAGCACATTTGTATTTGTTTTTTTTTAAACTTTAGTAGCCCACTAGGATGTTATATGCCTGTTCCAAAGTGAACACACAAGATGCGATGGTAGCTTGATAAATGATTGTTTAAGCGGTTCCATGACTATTTTCAACACTGCTGATTTGTCCGGTCGCTTTTATGTAACTATTTATTGACCGAAAGTTATCTGGTGCTAAATGTCGTCTTTGAAAAAATGAAGGGTGGAAAATTTGCGTCTTTTTCTAAATTATCCGCTTTATATTCTTTGTGTAACTATATTCATCCTGTTACGTTTTTTGATTTTCACGGCCAGAAGTATTTTCGTTATTTGTTTTTGGGGTGTTATGCCGTGTTGCCCTACCTCCTTCTTTAGCCAACGTTTCGGACACTGTAACGCTGTTCGAAACGTTGGCTAATAAAGAAGGAGGTAGCGCAACACGGCATAGCACCCCAAAAACAAATAACGAAAATATTCATCCTGAATTTCTTTTCTAAACTTGAATTATATAATATAGTTTTTATTGTTAATCTAAGAAGACCCAGTGTATAACTCATCTGAAAAACCTGGTTTTGTTTTCCGTGGTCACTTACCGACTCTGATTTACTTACTAACGAACATTGATAAAGCTACTTGATATTATGGTTGTTATCGTGAATAAATAATTCGTGATAACAGCCATATATTTGTATACTACGTTCATTAGGCGTAAGAGTATTGCTCCACGCTTTATTTACTCTACAAATAAAACATTTAATTCTCAAGCTCTGTGTACATGCAGCTTAGGGCGCCATCACACTGAGGTTGTACATACGTTCAACGTACAGCCTATACGGTATACCACCGTATGTTGTACATACTACGGATAGGGATGTAACGTAAAGAAGATATCCGTTTGGAAATAATCGATTAAATTTCATTCGATTAATTTATAAATCGAAATGATGTTTCGAATTTTATTGCTATTTTCGAAATTTGTTCAAAAGAATTTGTTTAATTATTTGTGGAAATCTGAACATTTTCATAAATATTTCAATGGAATCCCTTGAATGCGATTTTTCTTCTTCCTCGCTAGTTTTCTGGCGTTCAGTTTTGGACGCAGGCTTCCCTCAAATATTTCCAGCCACAAAATCTCCTTGGCGGTTCTCATCCATCCAAACCCGACAGTTTTCAAAAGTTATGCTAGGTTTGAATAGAGTATTGGGTTTTCCAACGAGATTCGGTTCGATTATAAACATGATTCGTTTTTCAACACGATTCGATTATCAACGGGACACGATTATTAAAATGGTTCCGATTTCAAGATATGGCAAAGCAAATCACTATTTTCGACTAGCTTTTACTTCGAATCGGTTTACATTTTAACTGTCAAAAAATAAGTTTTTTATAAATTGAAGCTTTTCATATCGTTTTGCTTGAGTAGAAAATTAAAAATAATTTATTTAATTACTTTATAAAAAAATTCTGTTAAACTACGAAATAATATTTGTTTATTTATTTTTTTATTTAGAGTATTACGAAAGCATTTAAGAAATAACTTAAATATACTATTTTATAGCTAATATTATTTGTGGCGGTTTTCCTTAATCAAAATTTTTTCTTTCATGTAAAATTATTAATAAATAAATAATAACCGCTTTTTCGCTTCAGTCGCACATTTCCAGACTCACTTTGCCAAGCGATTTTTTTGCCAATTACCTATTTTCGTTGTGGTATACAACATAAAAATATTCATATTTTTGGCTTGTGTATTCCTCTAAAAAAAGAACTTCACATTCCCTGGTTACGAATAACCCGACAATATTTGAATTCTTCTTACTACCATAATTATAAGCGGAAAATGTTTAGATCGATGAAGTCGCTTAATCGAATGAAAATGATTCGATTACGCGTACCGCTACTAGGCGTACTAGGTAGCTGGGCTGTTCGGTACTGGACCAGCCGCGGGCGGTTCATTGCCTCGTTCGCCGCCGACCAGTATTGATTTCGCCCTGCGATGCCCGAGCCGCCACAATACGACTAGACGCTTTATTGCGGTGGTCATTAAAGGGGGGATATTCAGATATATTCAGTCATTCAGCCAGTCAGCCAGGCCCACTGAGTGAAGCGGAATTTCAAATTAAAATTCTGTGAAAATAGTAAAAAAAAATCCCCTCATTTCTACTTTAAAAAAGCATTCGTTTTATCACACGGACACTAACTTTACTACTCCGACTTCCCCCTGGATTTAAATTCTCGAATATTTAAATTTCGTATTCCATTTTGTGTATTGTATAAACGATCTAACATTCAAACAATATTTATTTTGTGTAAGTGCAGGTTGCAGGTAGATTTCACTATATTTAAGATTCAATTCAATTTATTCTTTTTAAAAACATTACAAAATTAATATTTCAAAGCATTTTTAAAAGAGAAAATATTTTACATGAGAACAATTTAGATGAGAAAAGGAGATTTAAACTTGAATTGAATTGTTCTTCATTGATGTTAAACATATCGATATTCGAAGTGATTCTATTTAACAATAAGGCAGCTCTCCCGACTGGCATGACCATTGGGAAGTAACAACTATATTTAGATAAGAAATATAGCATCTTTTCTTATTTATTGATAGTTGATTATATGTTTCAACGTTACCTAACTCATGATGGAATCGACGTAGTGACCGACGTAGTGGCCGACGTTGTGAGTTGCGTCGATTTAAAAATTCCAGAAACATAAGGATGTGGATACTTCATGACTCCAGAGCTCAACGTTTGAGAGTTTGATGCTTTATAGTTAGGATGAACTGATAGTGTTATAATTCTTGATGGTAGAAATGATCATAAATTGAAATTTTGAAAAATACGTTTCGCTAATATGACTTTTTCGCTTTCTGAACATACATAGAAGGACGATGTTTTATATAGAAACAAATCTCTGGGGAAGATACGATTTGATAAAAAATAATCCCATTAAATGATAATATAATATTATATTTACAGAAGGGCCTTATTTGCGTTTCCAAATTGTTTATGTTTACCCAAAAAATAAAGCCTTTGATGTCGGTATTATCAAATATTATCAAAATATTGACTGAATTCGCGTGGTTCATTAGTGAACCTTATTTAATTAATTCTACCAGCTTGCCAAGAGGAATATAATACTTCCCACGTATATTTGTTAACCCCACAAACCTCGTGCCTGTTTTGTCGGAAAGTCAAAATATTTCCGCTTTACAATAAAATCCAAATAAATGTAATATTTCTGAACGCATCCGAAAACTAAAAACTGTCTTTGAAAGGTGATGAAATACGCGTTCAAATTTTATAATTCGAAATAAACAAATAATTTTTTTTAAATAAAATTTTAAAATTGCTCACCTTTCGTTTTTTCTAACTAAAATTACTGAAAATGAAAAAAAAATACACACATTTTATTAGGCGAATATGTTACAAACGTTATCGTCAACTTTTGTATCGTTTCATGCAAAAATTATTATTAACTTACCAAAGTTTCATAATTTTATTTCAAAATTCCGATCGGTAACTTTGGATTCGTAAATTTCTAGATTTGAAAATAAAACGTGGTAATTTCTCTTTCCAAAATCGTTTAGATCGTATTTCTAAACATGACAGTAAGGGAAACAACGATTTCTATGAGGCCTATATAAGTTGTTTCGAAAACCGAAAAAATTCAAACAAACCGAACAAACGGGTTAAGTGAATATCTAACGGGATCTACCAAAAACCCGCCCACCGAATGACTGAGAGAAACAAAAGAAATTGTGAAATTTCATCATTCCGACATGTCAGACCCTTCAAGATAGAGATAACCCTAAAATATAAAACCCTAAAACTTCCAACAATTCCATTTTATCCTTCATGTCTCGAGGCTGATAGTGAGTTTTTTTTGTTAAGTGAGATAATAAATGACATCTAGCGAAATAAGCTGGAAGCTATTACAAGCGGCTCGCTACAAGAATTCTTATTCCGTTTTCCGTTTCGTATTACGAAGTTTTATATTCTCCGGAATGTCACTTTTTATTAACTCTTTTTTGCGTGGCAAAAAAACTTTTTAATAACTTTACTCATCCCCGGTTCCAAGTATGAGCCGGTATGAACTCCAGAGATATAGATATCACCCTCGCTTTCATCTCAGTTTCTCATTCAGGTGGCTTACCGCACCTGTAAATCGTACCCAGAGAATCGTTACTTCAGAGCAAGAATATCATGAACAAATTTATTGATCTAGGGATCAAATTAACATTTTCGTATAGTTGGTATTTCAGTTCTTACTTAAATTACTTTGTTTTACAATTTCAGTCGATTAAATTCTTAAACTCTTTAAGCCGCCGCTACCCGAATTTCTACCGATTTACATATCTCCCTTAAACATTTTAAGTATTTAAGCTCTTAAAAAAAATGTTATTTTTGAAGATAATACCTAAACGCGTTCCACGCCGAAACGCAAATTATATGAAATTCCCTCGATAGAAAAAAATCGCAAAGTATGCTCCGAAACTTATTAAAAACACGTCTGTTTCTATTATTTTACAAGTTATACTTGTGAAAAAATTCACAATGTTTATTTAAATGATACTTAAGACGCCTTCCACGAGACTTTTGCTGTATTTTAAATGAATCACGTTTTATTAAACATTTTCACAATTTTAGCTTCAATTTTATCATTTAAAATATTAACGCGCTCTCTCCAACACTCGTAGTTACATATCTTTCCATCTTATTCTTTTTGAGCGGGGTAGCGCCGCTTAAAAAAAATAAGTTTTATACTAATCTCAGAGAAACTCGTATACACGTTGTCGACTGTCATCCTTTTCCTTCTCCCGCGCTTTGTATCTAAATGAAAGAGACAGTAGATACTAGAACGATGACGTAACCCAACACCCCTGCCATAGGTCACTCCTAACTAGTGGTTCTCTACGTTTGGTGACTTAGCAGTGGTACCCGGCTTCATTGGTGAAGTTTTTTCTAGGTCTTGACGGCCAATGCGTTTGCCCACCTACTGCACCGTGTCGGATCGGGAGAGATTGGTTGAGGGAGACCTAATCTAAACCTCTCCAGCCAGACTCTCGATCCATCGCCTTGTAGCGCAGTAGGAGGCATGAATTCATATGTCCATCACTCCTAGACACATTGATAGACCCCTAGATACCCACCCTTCGTACCGTTTTCTTTCCCAGAACTTTCTATTCTTCCTTTCCGTAAAACCTCCACAAAGCAACCCCAAAGGTGACATAGACCCCGAGGGAAATTTTTTTCCTCCTGTGTGGAGCTAATGTAAAAAAAGATTTTGTTATACAGAACTAAGCATAACGTTTTCTGAAAATGGAGTAAGTCGCACTCTAAATTATTCTAACATCATCAGCGATTCTCATTGCCCTATACGCCAACGAGGCTTATTATTTTATTTAAAAGGAGTTTTCACCGTGCCTTGCCTTCGCTACTGATTTTTCTTGTAAATAGATGAATATTTTAAGCCTAAGTATCATTAATTTTCAACCAACTCTTCCTCTTTGAGTAGTTTTTAATAATAAACATGAAATTAAATGTTCCGTTTCTTACGGTTCTCGTAGTTTTGAATTTAGTTCTTGAAAGCCTTACTAATCCGTTCCGTTAAGACATATTTTCTTTACCCTGTTTCGTTTTATTTTAATTTTGCGTGTTTTCTTTGTACAAATCCAGCTTTCCAATTTCTCGAGGATGAGAAGTAGTGCTTTTGGAATAATATTAAAATTATCACATTTAATTAAATACTGGCTTAGGAGTGTTATTCCGTCTGACTGCTGGAATGTTTCTTATATACGAGTATTGTAATATAAAGTCTGGTTGAATTAAAAAGTTCCGTCGTAAAATGTTCCTTTGTATCGGATCGTTAAAACGTAAAGTTCTCGAAGTCTGTGACTTGAGTTAGGCTGAGCCGTCTCGAGACTATGACATATTTAATGCTCGACTCGTTAGTGAAGTAGTAAATATGTCATTACTCCGAAACTTGGCAAACATTTTCTCGAGCCCTTCTTCTCTCAACCCCTTTAAAAAGTCACCCCACTCTTATAACTTCCCCTCCAACAAAAGAGACTTCCTTAAATACTTGTATATTTTTAAGGCACGTACATCACCCGATTTTCACTATTTAGGTATATCACGATATGCAGTGTTGTCACGCGACTTCAACAACGGATTTCCAACAAAAACATCTTTCAGTATTCACTATTGAAATATGAGATTGACCTAAATAACTTAAAAATAAGGTTAAGGAGCTTATCCCTGAAAAACAAGAGATTCTGGATTTGAGTCCTAGTTGCGACCGTTACCTTTTTGTTTTTTTGTGTCTTGTTTTTTTTCATATTTTCGTTTAGATTTATCAGTATTATCTTCTCCAATGATATGTTCACAGTTCCAATATCCAATTACAAGCTAACGAAGACATGAAATTAGATTACTAAGACACAATTATGTCTAAATATCGCTAGAAATTTGATTTTTTGTTGCGAAATGGGTTCTAATCTTGTTTATAGAATATTAATGGCGTACTTCACTTACTTACCAGTGATTCCTGACATTATTTAGAGTAAAAAATGGAAATGAAATTTTGGTTTCCGGTGACTTTTTTAATGTCGCCTTTTATCAAAATTTAAAAAAAAATTCCACATCGTCACTGGTCACTCAGCCGAGCAACCGCCTGACCCCTCAACCCGCCCGTACCTGTCAAATATCTAGCTTTTTTTAATGATTTTAGTTGGAAAATAAACATTAAAAATGAGACCAAAATTTCATATACAGGTTTTATTTTTATTTTTTTTTATTTCTATTCTTGTACATACACTTTACAAATTATTACATAGATAATAGGTTTAGTAAAAAGAAAAAAAAAATGTTAATGATCCGTAACTGTATGTAAATAGGTTAGTCGTAGTATTTTGTGAACACCTCACTAGGCGAACCTGTGCTGAGGTGTTCCCATGTTTGGGATTAAGTGCTATTCTGTCGACCTAAGTAGAAACACCGTATCCTCCTTGATATATTGTCAAGAAGGTCACTGTGGGGCGACCCATGGCGGCAGCATCATACACATAAATTGAAAGATTAGTTTCGGTGGGGATCTATATATACAGTTGTTCTTAGAATCTTGATTATGAGTAAGATAAATAATTGTCTTGATAAACGGTAGATATATTTTTTCTATGGACCACGCGCCAATGGTATAATCACGGATATTGTGGTAATATTTTCTGTCTCGAAACAAAGTTTATTTAATTATATTTTTTTTATATTTGAGATGGGTTATGTTTGGTTAGGTGTTATAATTTTTTGAGTAAATTGAATACCTTGTTGTTTGATCCAGTCTTTTATGTGTTTTTTGAGAACTATGGTAGATGAATTTGTAGTTAGTAGTTGTTTCAGTGTGGTGGGGATGCAGTTATATAGTTTGGTTGCGTAGTACTTAAAATTTCTTTGCCCGTGTGAGGTATGAGTTATCGGTATATTTAGTGTTTTATTTGTAGAGGCCCTGGTTTTAATTGATAATTGGGTTTGCATTGGAACGTGGAGTTTATGTTGGAAGAAGTAAAGTATAACAGATTTGGCATAGAGTTGTCTTATTGTCATGACGTCTAGTGTTTCGTAAATTACATTTGAGCTTGTGTAGCGAGGAACTTGGAGGATAAGTTTGATTGTTGCCTTTTGAATTTTTTCTATTGGGTCAATTGTTGTATTCGTTGCACTTCCCCAATATTATAAATTAATTATTACGTAAGTACCTACTTCCAATTAATTAATTAATTTAAAGAGTTTTGAAAATTGAATTTTGACTTAACAATCATTGTTTTGCAAAATGTCAATGTCAAATTTTTGACGGTTTCGCAAGAATGTTTGTGATGATCAAAAAACTTTTCAGATGTATTGTCATGTGGTTGTAACAATCTAGAAACCTTTGCGGGGGTTTAAAGAAGGTATTTTGAAAGTTTCAAATATTTCTTTTGCTTAATGTAGCAATATAAAGACATCTCACTAATCCCAAGACACATTTTGATTTTTGTATATAAAGATATAAACAGGTTTCCGGAAATTTTTAATAAAGGGTGCTTAAAATCCTCGGAAACATTGTGTTTGACTTTATGCTTGAAGTCCTCAGAAAAATGTTAACAAACAATCTGTCATCATCATCAATAAAGTTACCGCACAGTATAGAAAGTGAAGAATTCTCCCCCCTCTTATTTTCAAATGTTTTCTTCTGTTGCTAGCCAACTGAATTCCACTTGAATATGTAGTGCGGATATCCGATTTCGCGTAAATATATCACGTTGTTATCCCTTTACAGAACTAAGCCAGTAAACAGTAGCGTAAATACACCGTAATGAAGGTTCAATTTATTTATTTTCTACATTTTCCACTGTAAGGTTTCGCGGATCGATTTGATCTGACTTAACGCTGTACGGTAGGTAGAGCCTCCTTGAGACTTATGTATTCCTGGCATGAAAGACTCCCAGAGTTACATTTGCAGAAAAGGCATATTTTTATTACGTTGAAACTTATTTGCCTTCAGCCGTGGATACTTTCAGGGGCTACGTAATTCCGTAATAAATAAACTTATTCCAGTTTTACGATTCGGCAAAAGAGTGCGAAAACTTGGAATATTATTTTTTATAAACATACAACTATAACTTCATGTATATTTATAAGAAGACGTGCTTTTGGATATTTTTTATTAATATATTATCGACGATATTCGGAAAAAGATGAGCCCCAAAACCATAAAATATTTTTTTACAAACCTCTTCCGTTTTTTAGAACACGTAATAACGTAGTATAGGTAAATGTGAATCTTGGTTAATCGATTATTGTCGACAATGAAATTGAAAGAATTGTTAAATAGAACATAGACAACTGAATCCCCAAGGCGTATGTGTGTTAAACCGTATTACGAATAAGGAGGCTCCGGAAGGAATAAAGGGCCAGATGAAGCACAAGTGGGTAAAATAGGGGACGCAACAGAGAGATGGCACAAATGTGCATGAATCTAGTATGCGTATCATCCTCTCGACCCACTGCCTCTCTGGACACACTAATCCCCTGTTTCCTACCCACCGCTTATACCCTTTTCCTTCCCAGAATTTCCTCTCCATCCTTTCCTTAAGACGCCGTATACCCGCTCGAAAAGAAGAAGATGGAGAGATATGTAATTACGAACGTTGGAGAGAGCGCGCTAATATTTAAAATGATAAAATTGAAGCGAAAATTGTGAAAATGTTTAATAAAACACGAATCATTTAAAATAGGGCAAAAATCTCTTGGGGAACATCTAAAATAGCATTTAAAGAAACACTGCGAATTTTTTCGTACATATAACTTCTAAAATAAGTGAAATGAACGTGTTTATAATAATTTTCGGAGCATTTGAACGTGTTTATAATAATTTGCGATTTTTTTTATCGAGGGAATTTCATACATTTTGCGTTTCGGCTTGGGGATCATCTAGATATTTTCTTCAAAAATAACACCTTTTTTAAGAGTTTAAAAACTCCAAATGTTTAAGGGAGATATCTAAGAAATGGGTAGAAATTCGGGTAGCGGCGGCTTAAAAACACCCTCCACACTGCATCCCCAGAGAAGACATAGGCCCGAAGGAAAATTATCTTCCTCTGGGCTTAAAAAATATTCCTGAGAAATAAGAACGTGACACTGTGACCTACACCGACTCCTGCCAAATTCAATTCCTTATTTAAGATGAAGCTATACGTGAAATCCTATTTAGATACTATTTAGATTCATCTTTGCGACGAATCGGCTTACATTATCAACATCAAAAAATATGCTACGGATAAATTGAAGCGTTTACTAGCTTTTCTATGTATTAGAGTTACAATAAAATTATTATTTACATAACAAAACATATAAGCGTAAACCACTAAAAAAAGTTTTTTCATGACTTAACTATGAAGTATAAGAAACAATTTTTTTTAAATACCCCTTTATGGCTAAGACTTTTTTGAGGTTTTGTATGTTCTAACTTTTTTTTCATTCTTTTAAAATTATGCACAAAATAAATAAAAAAAAACACCTTTTCGCTTAATTGCCTCGTGTAAATACGACGCGCGATTTTAAATTTTGTAGGCATGAGAATCGAAATATTTCTAGCGTTAATATTCCTCTTAATTAGAGATCGCGTGTTCAAGTTCTGACTTAATAGTGATAAAAAGCTTGGCCAATATGTTCGAAGCTTTTTTGTTGATGGTGAGTGGTAAAATTTCACTCTTAATGTAGTGATTTAAATTTCCCTACGTAATTTATTCCTCTTCCGGTTAACATTTTTATTTGAATGTTGCCGGTAAATCTAACTTTGGCCATTCATTTTTAAAATGGAGGATTGGAGGCGAATAATCGGACCGTGTCACAAAAGAATTTACGGCTTTCGGAAAAAGAATAAAATAAATTGCGACTTCGCTCCGTCGGCGTCGCTTGGCATAAAGAAACGTATAGCCTACCAAAGAGGTTTCGTATTCAAATGAAAGCAGTGCAAGTTCGATTATTCTTTGATCTTATTTTTTATCTTGCGCTTAATGGAAGCTTTTAATGCTTTTATTTTTGCAAACAATCGATAAATGCATGTTCTTTGAATTTGTATCTTTAGGTTGGCGACAGAATATAGATTATAGACTATCGCAGATCCATTAGTTATAAAGGAGTTGTCTTGGAGGAAGGGCAAAAAAAGGAGACGTAATGCAGTAGAAATGAGATCTCTATGGCATAGGTGTGGTAAAATTACGTATAGACTGTTGTGGAGCCAATTTAAAGGAGTTTTCTTGGAGGAAGGGCTAAAGAAGACGTAATGCAATAGAAATGAGATCTCTAAGGCATATGTGTGTTAAAATTACGTATAGACTGTTGTAGAGCCAATTTAAAGGAGTTTTCTTGGAGGAAGGGCGAAAGAAGACGTAATGCAGTAGAAATGAGATCTCTTAGGCAGGTGTGTGGTAAAATTACGTATAGGCTTTTGTAGAGCCAATTTAAAGGAGTTTTCTTGGAGGAAGGGCGAAAGAAGACGTAATGCAGTGGAAATGAGATCTCTAAAGCATATGTGTGGTAAAATTACGTATAGGCTTTTGTAGAGCCAATTTAAAGGAGTTTTCTTGGAGGAAGGGCGAAAGAAGACGTAATGCAGTGGAAATGAGATCTCTAAAGCATATGTGTGGTAAAATTACGTATAGGCTTTTGTAGAGCCAATTTAAAAGAGTTTTTATTGGAGGAAAGGCGAAAGAAGAAGTAATGCAGTAGAAATGAGATCTCTAAGGCATATGTGGTAAAATTACGTATATTCGACCGGTTCCATGCCAACTGAGAATAAAGTCAAATCAACACCTCTTTGAAAAGTCATTAAAAGTTGTGAAAAAAATAATTTTAAAATAGTCCATAACCCTAACCTAACCTATTTAACCAATTTTTTTAATATATTTTTTTCATCACTCTTAATGACTTTTCTGAGGTGGTTCTGAGTTGGTTTCATTCTGAGTTGTCCGGTCACCTATTCGATCAAATGAATGAGGAGTTAGTTATAAGTGTAATTAGGAAGAAATCGGAGTCGTCCCATGAAGAGATAGTACGATCAAGTAAATCGAATATGAGTTGGATGGCATCATCATCAAGAGTCCTAATAACAAAATATTAATGTCAATGAGCGAAATAAATACAATGTATTAATGTCAATGAGCGAAACTCCTTGGCACTCGCCCAATATTGCGTTGCATCTTTTATACAGAAAAATGGCATAATCGTAAATTAGTTTTACAAGCCCTGTCTGTGCCTATTTTCTAAATGCAAATTTCTTATTTATTTATTTATTTAAGGAACATTAACAGTCTTAGTAAAACAATAAACATAAGAGGATGATAAAAAAACAGACCAATTATTAATGTACACAGATAGGTATTTAGAAACAAGACTAACTGAATATAAACTAGAATATTTAAAAAAATAATAAGAGTACAAATGTGAATTCAACAAATGGTAAACTAATACACAACATTAAAATAAGTGTGATTATAACTGAAATAGACTGCAAAATAGGGATTTGGGTTGGGAAGGGTAAGGGGAGGAGAGGGATAAGGGAAAGTTGCCACGCAAGTAATGTAAAAATATTAGATACAATTAATTCATGTGTTATTCGCACCTAGAATGTTATACAGTGAAGTTCTGTAGCGACAGTAACTAGCAGTAAATACGTCAGCACGTGTGTCTATATTTGCAAATTTGTTGTTATAGTAGTTACATGTCCTTTGTATAAATTCATTTTGATTGGAATTGGTGTTGCATCTATCAATATAGAAAAGGGTATTTTGTCTACTATATCGAATGGACGTGTGGAAATTTATTTTGTTTAGCAAATCCGGGCGGTCAACTTTTGAGTTAATAATTTTGTACAGGAGCATCTGATCAGCGACAAGCCTCCTGTTGAGTAGTTTTTATAAGAAATATTGCAGCACTGTCCGGGAATTGAACCCGCAAACATAATGGTACGAAGTCAAATATATTGACGACTACGCTTGATCGAAGCGGGTTTTTTCGAAAATGTATTTTCTTCAGAAAATTTTCCTTGATTCCGATTTTCCCCACATTTCATTATATCTTTTCCGAAAAGCAGTAACCCAATTTATAAAGCCATCGGAAAATGTAAAAATATTAAACGGCTGAAATTGATCTTGGTAGGTAATTTGAGCCGAGGATCAATTTTTAAATATCAGGCAAGAAGGTAAAACTTTTCCATAATATAATTGTTTCACTTCTGGAGAATTTAAAATAACTACTAATTTTATATTTTCTCTCACAACTCCTTTGCTTTGTTTCTCTATATTTATCGTTTGATCGATTAAACTACCTACAATAATAAATCCTGTTTTATTAATGGCTTTTCTCTATTTTAATTCAGCATCGCTTGTAAAGGCCAACGTCGTTACACCCCCAACAATTTAATTAGCTATTTTAACTGTTCTAAGGGACCCTTCGTTTTTCCGAAACTTTCATTTAGCGGCCCTTCGTTCATTGTCAATATTGCTAATTAAAATTTCGTTTACTACTCGCGTTCAGAATGGCGTAATTAATAATTCAATTTCCTTAATGTTGGTCGGAAAATTCGTCTGTGTTTGGCATGCGTTCGGCACGCGATAAAATAAATCCAATATTAAAGAAAATTAAAAAATCATCATATTAAAAATCTCATTTGTGTGTAGTGCATGAATCACTCTTAACCATTTGTATTTATTCATCAAATATCTATTACATGCATTACTTTTCAATTTATCAAGAAATAATAGGGATTAAAAAGAAATATATACTTGTATTCCTTAGCCGGACTATATTTTTATCGATGGATAAAATATAACCCTCTTTTATTTTTTATGTGGTACAAGCTATGCACAAGAGTTCCGATTTATTGAAGCCACTGGAAATTTTTCGATTTGAGGAATGTTGTGAGATTAACGAAGGTGTTGTGGGGAAAGGACAAGCGAAAGTTTTGGAAGTTTCTGGTAATCCTTGTAAAGTCGCTTAATAGCTAAGGCCATTGATTTTGTATTTCCATTCTAAAGTGTTGTTAATTTTATGGTTCTAGTGTTAGTGAAGTTACCGCTCGACAGGTCGTCATAATTATTTATCTGGGGCGGATGTGGGTACTACCGCTCCCACTATAGGTCACCCGAATTGGTTCGCTACGTTTGGTTACTTAGTAGGCGTGTCCGGGTTCATGGGGTAAGGTTTATCCGGGTCTTGGATCGCTAGAAACTGGTTGAGGGAGATCTTTAACCTCTCCGGCAGGACTGTCGGAAAATCGCCTTGCACCCCAGTGGTATGGTTGGAATTATAAGTCCGTCATTTCTAGACACAATGACTCCCAGATTCATACTCACTACTCATACCTTTTTCCTTCTCCGAACTTCCTCTCCTTCCTTTCCTACAATGATCCTCCACACAGCATCCCTAAAGATGACAGGCCCCAAAGGGGAATGATTTTCTTCAAGGCCTCCAATGTGGAGATAAAAAAAACTATTCACAGTATTAATTGTTTTTGTGTTCAATTCGTAGAACTCCATTTAATTTTTTTATATTTAATTAAAATTAAATTGAATAGTTTTATTATCAAGTTCTTCAAGTATTTTAGTATGTATTTTTGTTACAGCTGTTTCGGTTTACAAGACCATTTTCAAACAGTTTGAAAAAGGTCTTGTAAACCGAAACAGCTGTAACAAAAACACATACTAATCTATTCACATTGTTTATGTTATTCCCCATACAAATTGAGTCACACAGTAATAGAATTTGGTTACTTTATCAAAAAAAAGCATTCAAAGAGATTGTAAAAATTTTATGAGGCGTGAAAATTGTCAACGAAAAATTACATACATACATTCACATTCTCATGTTACAAATGTCTTTATATTACAAAAAACAGATTCTGCACTGAGAGAAAAAGCTTTGTCACTTGGCACCAGCCTCGAGAATTCTCACACACCAACAGATAATAGGCGATGACGGATTCAGAGTCTTTGACCTGAAGATAGCACGTTCGGACTCATTGTCTTGTCCAATACACATTCCCACTTTCAAAGGCATTCCGAGAAGATATATTTATCTAAACATCACCACCGCTGAGTCTTGGTTATGCCTTTATACGATTTTACTGGTGTTTTCTATTGATTTTAAGCACTTACTAAAAACAAATCTATTGTCCGTTTCCTGAAAAAATATTTTTTCAAATAAGGTTTTAAAAACTCTTTCCTCGTTTTTGTGTTTATTTATGTGGACAATATTGAAAATTTCTAAATTCTGTGACTTACTTATAAAGTTGCCAAAGTCAGTTTTTGACTACAATTTTTTTTTCAATTTACCTCAGAATTGGGTTATCTTCCGAATTCTAAAAGCACCTTACGATTTTGAGACCGGATTTTTCGATTTTCGGTAACCAATGTTAGCAATATCGATCGTCCAGTTGATTAGTCAGACATCCCCAAATACGAAGTTTTGAGATAATGAGGAAAGCTTTATTCGAATGCTTACCATAAATCAAATATTATTTACACGTGTCAGTGATTTACGTATTAAACATGCTACAAAATGACATCGAAATGCATAACGCTCCGGTACCATCATTTGACATTTTGAAATATCTTGCTAACGACCCAGAAAACATCAACATTTTGTTCAATTCACGACAAGTTTTTCTGCTAATATATTATAATTGATTTGGTGACGTTTACTAAGTATTGTACCAGATAGAGGATACATTTTTACATACAACTATAAACTCAACCCAAATTTAAATTTTTTGGAGATGTGAAATTTTGAGAAATTTGAAAAACTAACATTCGCCCTTTTTAGAAAGAAGCAAGCAACAGGAATACAACTTCAGCCACTTTTAGCAATAATTCGTAAAGCCACGACAATTATTGGTATTTTTTCTGTCGACGCGAATTTATTCGAATTCCTCGCGATAATAATAAACGGTTTTCAATATGTACACATTGTCAGCTCAAACTGCTGCTGATTTTTGGCGCTGGGGACCGCAGACCGTTTTTACGTTTCGTCCATTTTTCCCAAGACGCTGTCATTCGGTTATTGTTGACTATATTTGATGAACACCTAAAAAGGATTTGCAGCTGTTGTAACGAATACTCACGAATTAAAGCTGTGTTTTTATTGTTATCCACAAGTATTTAACATTATGGATTACAACACCTCTCAAAATTTGCATACGCGAATAAACGAAAAAGTAAGCTGGTACTGTTTTGGGTACAAGAAAGCAAGAAATCCCTGAGGATTCATATATTATTTCCGAACAATTTCTTGTTGTTTTTATTTATTATCGTTTCACTCGGTGGGGAGTGATGTTGCGACTATAGTCCGGTATATCAGTTGCTTTTTGTGCTTGTTATAAGAGAAATTTACGTAAGTTGCTCTCTGGTACGAGCCCTGACAAGATCAGCCTAGGCCTAGGATATAATCACTAAAAATACTGATATACCGACGCAATGTAATGTAGCACCCCCGTTTAAACACTATAAAATATCCACTTACCGACTCTCTTACCACTATTTAACAAAAATAATTAATAAACGAAATCTTCGTCAAACCGACATTTTGTTGTTCAACACCAATGATCAACCTAATGCAACATATACAGGGTGTTAAGGAACGTACTTGACTTACTTTAACCAGTGATTCCTGACATTGAAGTAAAAAATGTAAATTAAATTTTGATCTCCGGTGACTTTTTCGATGACCTTTTTTGAAGTGAAAACTTATTTAGCACCATTGATTTGAAACTCGAAGAAACGAAAAATTGTTATACTAAAAAAGAGACCAACACATACAGGATTTAGTCTGCGAGAGAATGAGATAGTACAATCGGTCTCCTCTTTGTGCGGTGCTTCGTAGCCTCCCCACTCTAGTCTACTTTAGTTATCTGAAGGTTTCACTTCTACCGTGTGTGAATTGCACTTTTTTTTTTCAATTTTTTTTTCTTCAAAATCAAACAAAAACAATATTCTTCCCCGTGTCGTCACTGGTCACTCAGCCTAGTAACCGCCCAACCTCTTACCCCACCCCAACTATCGAACAACTACTTTATATGTTTTTGTAAAAAAAAAATGTCACCGGAGACCAAAATTCCATTTATAGTTTTTACTCCAAATAATGTCAGGAATCACTGATTAAAGTAAGTCAAGTACGTCCCTTAACACCCTGTATATTTGCGAACCGAAGCGCGAGCCGAACCTCAAATTATGGGAAACCAAACTCCGCTTGCGGTTGCTTCGTTCCTTTCCCACAATTTGTGGTTCGGCATGTGCATCGGTTCAC
This sequence comes from Glyphotaelius pellucidus, assembly GCA_936435175.1. NCBI lineage: Eukaryota > Metazoa > Arthropoda > Insecta > Trichoptera > Limnephilidae > Glyphotaelius > Glyphotaelius pellucidus. The sequence continues at coordinate 19,023,424 of OW386548.1, forward strand.
AAATGTATACGCAGCATAAATCCCGAAATGCGTTTAATCTAAAATAGGACAAAGTGGTTTATGCATTTCGAAAATGAACACCATGAAATAATGAGCTACTGTTTTGCGCGCGGACGTTCAGAGTTCAGATGAAAAGAGAATATTGCGTATATATTTTTTTAAAATATTTTAGTGTCTTAAACACCAGAATTTTCTTTTAATTTACATAATTTTCTCTCTGCTCTCATTCATTGCTCAGGAGATATAATCATTTGTATTATTTACGAATGCAGCGGTTATTTTTAATTTACGAGAAAGTTTCTACCATAATAATAATAATTTCTTGTGGTCGTTCACAATGCCGCGATTGTTCAGTAACTAGGTTAGCCGAACATTTTGCAAGGTCGGAGGAAACTGTGTCACACAAAATACATCACCGCACATAAACTCGGCGCTCACAGTAGGCAAACCAACTCTGACCACCATGTCTTACTTCTCAAGCATGGTGTTGTAATTCTGACTTTACTATTAGTCAAAACTACGTAATCATAATTTTACTTATCCAGTGTACGTGAAAAATATTTTTGTATGTATTATTGGTAAAAGAACATAGAGTTCATTTGGTGGAAGCGTTTTGAATTGAACATCCCATGAAAGATTGTGTTTGGAGGTTGCATTTTAGAGGACGATTTGCTCTATTTGGATCTTCAAGATAAAGGTATATTAAGTTATCAATGAAACCAATTTACCATTGAACATTTCTTGGACATGCTATGATATAATTTGTTCGTCGCTTTGAGTAAAATACCGTTGAATTTATTTTAAATGTATTATGTTATAATGGTGTAGATTTACAACAAACTCTCGTATCGAATTCGCTGGTCTTTGTGGCTTAAACAGAACACTCATTAAAATAATATCGTATACTAACTCCGTTATAATGATTATGAAGGCTTTCACATGGAAAAGTCATTAGGCGTACAAGCAAATATAACTAGTGATGGTACGATTCTTAACTGTTACGATTACGATTATTCAAGCAATAATCGAACTATCACGATTATTGATTGTGATTTTAGTCAGGAGAGAAAAATTTCAAAAAGTCTAAATCAACTTAAATGTTAACTTTCACTTCAACTAGTGGGTAATATTCTTATTTTTACCTTTAAGATATTTCTATCAATAATTTTAGATTAGCTGTAAAAAAAAGCTCCGCAGGCGGCCTTTGGTTCGGCTTCGTCTAGTTTAAGTGTTGGTAAACATTTTATAAATCCGATAGGAACTAGTTCCTCGGAAAAATAATCTCAAGCGATTCAGTGACAGCTAGTCACCGGGACAAAATAACCGTGATAGGCAATGACGTCATACATAATATATATATGCGTGTTAGAAATCACAATGGGGTATTATTATTCACAGCTCAGTTACAATAATAATCATATTATTATCATCCGTTCACGAAAATACAATCTTTAAGTACGAAGATGGTTTTGCATAAGGCGCGGCGTCAGAGATGTATTCGAATTCGGGTTCTTAAATTTCAGCGTTACAGACGCTGGCGTAATAATACCAAAGAATAGAAAATAAAACTTTTTGTTTTTTAATTGACAAAAATGATACAAATACATCAGTTAGGTACCTAATATTAGAAAAAAGTATTATTTTTATTTAGGTCGTTATCATCGCTAATACAAGTTTCCAAAGCGTGTTTAAATTTAGTTTTATAACTTTTAACTGAACTGATACGCGAATTTGCTCAGATAATCATTCGCATTACAATAATTAATCGACAGTTCCTATAAATGTTAATAGTCGATCATTACATGTAACGTACACTATACGAAAGTAATGACTAAGTTAATATTGTTTCTATCTAGGGCAGCAGGGTTGGCAAAAGTTCGAAATCATTAAATTTGCATCGCATTTTTCGTATCTCATTCTTCGTCGTGAAACTATCCACGTGTTACGTCATCAGGATTACGTTCGGTATTTTCCCTGCTAATTTATTCATCTGTACCACTTTGCGGTTCCCTCTTATGAAAACCACTTACTTTGTGAAGCTAATGCATTTTGAGTGTGGTATTTTTTTTTAACTGGGTTGCTTTTTGCTTTCTAAAATCAGCAATTCTATGCTGTCTGTACTGTGTCACTGAAGAGGGATCGCTGAAAAAACACGAATGAAGTTCTTTAAAGCTTGAAGCGCTTGGAATCATTAATATAAAGCAGAACATACATTTTTGTTGTTTTGAATGGTGAACTCTAGCGTCATCTAATTTGCACATTCTTCATGACTGGAATTTCTAGATAAACGCAACTAGCAGCTCGCATTGTCATTTCTATCATGAGCTATTATGGAGCTTCAAAATATATTGTTTTAAGTCGTCAAAAGACATGATGCCATTCTGTCTAATTTCATATTTTTCAACTGTTGAGAGTAAAAACTTAAAGCCGGGTAACAGTAACTATTAGGTTATACATAAAATAAGGTGACCTATAACTACCTTATAATACCTACGGCTGTGTGTGGATAACTGTGCAGTCATTGGAGGTCTTCCACCACTTACCCGCCCTGGCACAAATAACAGATGGTTACTCCTTCAAGGCTCTCGCAAGATTCTAATTTTTTTGTTAAAAGGAAGCTACATTTATTTTTAAAGCTGTGCAGTCAGTGTTAGGGCTAGCGCATACATACAACTTTTGCATCGACTAAACTGTTTTTTCGAGTTTTGTACTTCTCGTACTTTCCACACAACTTAACCGTTTAGTTGATGGAGGTGTGCATACAATTGATGCAGTCAATCGTCGATTTTTACAATCTCCTTTGAATCGACCACTCTACATTCAGCAACGCTCAAGTCAAGGTGTTACAAATAATGTCAATTAACAAGAAAGTTCTAGTTTGTAATTTGCGGATATGGATTGCTTTAGTTGCGGATCGACTGTTGAGTCGATGGTATGTGCACAGCACATCAATACAATACAAATTGATCGTTTGATCGATAGTTGTCCAACTTTTTAATCAAAAGCAGATCGATACAGCTTTTTGACTTTTTTGTCTAATATATGATACACAACAAAATAGTTGTTCAACGAAAAGTGGTATGTATGCGCTTATGATGAGTTTTCAATGAGATGATAATTGTAATATTTTGTTAACAAAAATGCCACGAGAGGTTCCGCTACTTTTCATCCCGCGACAAAATATCGCCGACGTAATATCCTCCGACAAAATATTCTACGGACAAAACATCCCCCAACAAATATCTACTAAAACCTAACCTAACCTAAAATAAAAAATGGGTCAAAAATAATACAGACATCCTGTAAAGGCAATTAATTATAATTAACAATAATTATTGTTATCTGTATTCTTTTTGTCCCATTTTACTATTTTTGAACAATAATTTATTGTCTTTACAGGATGTCTCTATTATTTTTATCCCATTTTTTTTGATAGGTTATGTTAGGTAAAGTTTTAGTAAATATTTTGCTGGGGGGATGTTTTGTCCGTAGGACATTTTGTCGGAGGATATTTTGTCGACGATATTTTGTCGCGGGATGAAAACGCGCATTATCGCACGATCGGGGTAAAATAATACAGATAATAATTTTTTATCTCGACAAACGTTAAAATTTAAATTCCACTGCCATAAAATTACCATTTCGCAAAACGACTTTTAAATTGTTAATTTACGCCAATTATAACTATTTCCTCTTTGGTATTTCTAATTTTTAATTAAGTTTCGATCGTCGGCCAGCCCTGTTTTCGCTAAGCTTTATTGGATTGAAGCCGCGCTCATCTGTTAATTCGTTTTCTCCATTCGCAAGCCGCACTAATTAAGTTGAGTCGTTCCGAGCCCACCACAGCGAGCTGAATTTCGTCTTCTACGTTTCGAATCATTTCATTCATAATTGGTATTAATATTGGCAACCCTGAAATTAGGGATCGCTTCATTCATATTTAGGGAACTACCCACCAAGTTCGATTCTTGTTTCACTAGTTCGCCGTTGAGTTTGCGTTATGAATTAATTTTGTGGTTTTTGGTCAAAATACAAAGTGATATTGTAATGTGAATCATAATAGGTACCATTTTATGAAGTGATGCGTGGTGCATAATTAAAAGTGACAATGAAGAAATAATCCGATGAGAGTTTGTTGTGGGCTTGTTGTTGTAAGTAAGCTCATTTTTTCTTTACCTCGGCGACATTGATCAAATATTTTCAAATTTCGTAATTATTTCTCGAGCAGATAAACAATTTGTTTCATTTGCTTGTCCGGGAGCTAGGAATCGAACGGTTTTATGTAATGACGTAATTTTTTTATTATTTCAAATCGGTACAGAAGACATTTCTAGGTTCTGTTCAGTGAAAAGTGACTACCTGTGTAGGACGTAATAATGATTCTGTGGTCCTCTTGCGTGCGAAAATAAGATAACTTACAAATACGGCTTTTTTGGTTTTTTATTTATCCAAGCATAAGTATAAAAACTGTTTTCCTGCTACATCGTTTAACGAAGTCGAGCCTTCTTAGGTAGAATATATTCTCACAATATTAAGGGTCTACTATTCGTATTTCGACCGATTTCTTACATTTCTCCCTTAAACATTTGAAGTTTTTAAGCTCTTAAAAAAATATGTTATTTTTGAAGATAATATCTAGATATGTTCCACGCCGAAACGCAAATTATATGAAATTCCCTCGATAGAAAAAAATCGCTAAGTATGCTCCGAAAATTATTTTAAACAAGTCTATTTCTTTTATTTTACAAGTTATATTTGTGAAAAAATTCACAATGTTTCTTTAAATGATACTTAAGATACGTTCCACGAGATTTTTGCTCTATTTTAAACGAGTCATGTTTTATTAAGCTTTTTCGCAATTTTCGCTGCTATTCTACGGCTTAAAATATTAGCGCGCTCTGTCCAACATTCGTAATTACATATCTCTCCATCTTCTTCTTTTTCAGCGCCGTGCGTTTCAAGAGTGCCGCCTTAAAACATCAAAGTTCAATCCAACGTTATTCTATGTATGTAGAGTCAAAGTTCTAGTCACGGCAAAGAGTAAAGTAATGGGCAAAGATTAAAGTAAATAAAGTTTATTCGATATTTTTTTCGTCCTCTTTCATTATACAGGGTGCAGCAGGACGTACCGTATGAGGGATTTTAACCAGTGATTCCTGGGCATATTTGGAGTAAAAAATGTATGTCATTTTGACATATAAAAAAAGTATGTTTCAATCACATCACTGTTCCCATCGCTATGGAAAACATACCGTCGCGATGGGTGTCAGCGACGCTGTTAGAACGAGACGCAACGCTCATCAAATGACCGCTAGGTTATAAACGCGCCTTTTTCATCAGGCTGCGGTGTGATGGAAAAATATTTTTAACGTTTCTAATTGAAAAAAATGTTATCGGACAGCAAAATGACACCTACATTTTTTACTCCAAATATGCTCAGGAATCGCTGGTTAAAATCCCCCGGGTACGTCCTGTTACTCCCTACATATGGGTCATCGTTTCACATAGATTCGGGATTTTTTTATTTTTTTTTTTATGTTAACTCCACACAGGAGGCCCTGAGGGAAATAATTTCCCTCAGGGCCTATGTCATCTTTGAAGATGCTGTGTGGAGGGTGCTGTTGAGGAGAGGAAGGAGTGAACATGGGTCTTGAAGAGACCCATATTGTAGGAGGGAGGAAACACAGAAGCCGGCAAATCGTTCCACAGCCGGGCTGTTGAACTCAAGAACGAGTCGTAGAAACGACCCGTTCTCATGTGACTAATGTCAACCGTGTACAAATGTTGAGCGCGTGTTTGGCGTGTTTCCCGACTATGCACCGGTGCCGAGGGGATCAGTGACGCTAGTTCCTCGGAGCATCTTCCATTGTAATACCGGTAGAACAAGGACAGCATTCCCACCTGACGCCTGTGCTCTAAAGATTGCAGTGATGTAATTCGTCTTCCATTTTAGTGCCTACCGATTTTCGTACAGTTTAAGATGGCGGAAATTATTTGACACCTGCCTGTCATTGTTTTACATAACTATATTACGTCAAAATGTTAAGTGTTTTATTTCGTTTTATATTTAGAATATTCATAAAAATACTATTTTTATTAATGATGGTGAACGTGTTTTATTATTACTACTTGGTATTGTGAATTTGGCGTGCATTTTTGATGATTTGAAGAAGGCAAAGGCAGATATTCTTTCATGTGATGTATCGAGCTATAATTATGTTCTAGATGTCGCCGTTTTTGAACGATTTAGTGCGCTCCCAAAATATTATTTCTTCTCTAATCTCTGCCTGTACGAAATCATAAGAAAATAAAGACCGCCCATAAGATGTCAGTGGAGCTAGTCATTGTAAAGAGCAAAGATTCATAATTGATTTCTTCCAACTTCCATACCGACGTATCCTTCCAGTGATGATGCGTGACTCATAACAACGTCGTCTCCGTTGTCTGCTATTATTAGGTATTCTTGCTGATTCTCGTACAAGGTATACATGCTGTGTACCAGTCTCTTACTAATGGCAACAGAATTATAGAATCGTTTTGCCATTTAGACAATTACATCAGTGGATGCCATCATCTTTCATGGCTAAACTTGTTACTCCCACTCGTTCCTAGCATGAATTGTACTCTAAACGACAAATAATCATTCAGATGCGTAGTAAATGACACATAATCGTCGGAAAATTATGAATTCTGTGATTATTTTAAATATTTGTTGTCATAAACTTCAAAAAGTAATTTTTGAAGTGAAAACTTCTTATGCACCGTTGTGATACGAAACTCGATGAAACGAAAAAGCGACACTTAAAAGAGACAAACATACATTTATAGGATTTAGCCTGCGAGAGAATTAAATAGAATAATCGGTCTCCTCTTTGTGCGGTGCTTCGTAGCCTCCCCACTCTTGTCTACTTTAGTTTTCTGAAGGTTTCACTTCTACTGCGTGTGAACTTGTAATTTTTTTGAAGTAAAAACTTCTTTAGCACCGTTGTGATTTGAAACTCGATGAAACGAAAAAGCGACACTAAAAAGAGACAAACATATACATATACAGGATGTAGCCTGCGAGAGAATGAGATAAATCGGTCTCCTCTTTGGACGGTGCTTCGTAGCCTACGCATTCTTGTCTACTTTATTTTTCTGAAGGTTTCACTTCTACTGCGTGTGAACTGCACACTTGTAATTTTTTGTTTCGTTTTATCAATCCTTTAAGTAACTTCAAATTTAAAACGTTCTCATGAAGTGAAGATTTGAAAAACATAATATGTTTGTTTATTTTATGTACTGTGTAGTTTGAATACATCTTTTGAACAAAGAACTATTAAATGCCAAACAACGAAACCAAATACTGCTCTACTAAACCAAACAAAAAATAACTGATATAAATACATTTAAAATTTATAACTATAGTAAAAACATGTGCGATAGAATAGTGAGAATCAACTTGCAAGCATTATGAAGACAATGTTAAGACAACTAGATACTAAATACATGATGTAAAAAAAGCTACATGCCGTCTCTGAACGGGAAACCCTAGTGAGGAGGGCTGTGAAAACTTTGGATTTATACTACTTATATTATGCTTTATACTTGAACTGTATACTGTGTATACTTGTACTCTATACTTTGCCAAACTAACAATAAAAAAGAAAATATAACGTCTTATAGTAAATAATAAAAATAAAATTATAATGCATTAATAAAAAAAATACAAAAAACAATATTCTGTGAAATGGGTTCAATGAAAAACAAATGCCTGCATAATATTTCCGATTTCCCTTCGTTCTGTACCGATTACTCACCTTCAAAATGTTCATAATCAGTGATAGATAGAATCGTAAACTTGTGAGGTTAGGTTCACTTAATTTCTACGCTCTAATATTTTCCTACTAGTTTTCATATCGACGGCTCCAATTAAGACTGCAGTAACTCAAAATTTGGTGTTTTTGAGTTAGTTATATTTTCGGGTTTCGTAATTTTTTATCTACATGCCAAGAAGACTTTTGTTACTCTAACAGTTATAAACCGAGAGAAAAAACCATTTAAAAATAGTTGTAAGTCACGATGTCATTAGTTTTCCATGTACTAAAGAAGTAAGTTGAGTTACTGCGCTTTTCCTAGGAATTTTTATTTTTCTATCGTCGTAAGTCAGACTGACTTATCGATATTATCATTTGAATTGCGTTTGACAGTTGATGTTCAGTCATTGCGGTTTGCATATTGTAATGATAAAATTGAAAATATAAAGAGAATAGTACCGTGAAAGTGCTACATGAGAATTTCCAGTAGGACCACCAAAATAATAGCTAATGGTGAAGAAGCATTATTGTCTACAATGCAATCTGGTAAGTGTAAACATATCTCGGACATAACTTAAAATTTTTTCGAGTACTCGGACCCATAAGCTTATTTTCACGATATTATAACATTACCAGAGATATGTATGACGCATGGGGCATACCTGACTTATTAATACAAAATTCTAGTTCCCCGAAAATCGGCTGGTGAATTCTTATTTTTTACATATTGTTTGTACATATTGTAATATAATAATACAGAGTCTACTTCTGACGACTTATTGGGTCCCTATGGAGATCAGCAAGATTTTAGTGGAGTGAACTCTGATGATGGTTGGAAGCCTGATGAATATAGTAATTCAAGACCTATAGAATTGAGTGTTTGTAGATCAACCTCCCTTGATTTCATGTTGCTTTTTAATGAGGAAACAGGATTATTCTATCGTGCTACTAACAACTGCTAATATGGATACTCTGAGCACTTTACGTATTTCATAAAAATGATTACATTTTCAAATGCTTCAAATTAATACAAATGTTTTTGTTCGAGGTATATTTGGTGATGTAAAATGGAATAAGATTGCAAATCAAACTGCCGCTTTAAATGCAAGAATACTTTACACGAAGAATCGCGAAAAAAATATTCCTAGCATTCTGGAAATTACAAAGTCGTGCCATGCAGTGGAATTTTATTGGTCAACACGTGAAATTAGTGCCGAAGCAAATTGCGGCTACAAACCGTTACAACTCCAGGCATGGAATTTTGCAAGAATATTATTTAAACATAAATCAGAGTAATAAACAACGTGTTTGCCAAACAATGTTTTTGTAAACATTGGGAATCTCTTATAGAATGATAGGTACTACATGTGGAAAAATTGATGAAAGAGGTGCAGTAATGCTTGATCAGCATGGGATACATCTCACAAGATCTAATAAAATTCTCCCTGAATTCAAAGATTCAGTACACCAACACATCCGAGCCTTTCCTGTAGTGGAGTCACACTATACCAGGAAATCATCTAAGAAGCTTTACCTAGAAAGAGATCTGAACATTTTCAAAACGGACAGGTTGTATCTAAATTGGCAGAAAGAAAGAAGCATTGAAATATCTGCTACACTGAGACAGTACTCAGATGCTTCTGATTTCCATTAAATTATACTAAAAAAGGACAGTGTGTGTGTGAAAAATTTGTAATACCTACAGAAAAAGAAAAAATATTGTTTAAAGATGCTTACAAAACACACCAGAAAAATAAAGTTCAGGGCAGGATCTTAAAAGACTCAGATAAAGAGAACGCTGAAATTGATTTGCAGCTACGCGAAGTAGTATTTTTTTTGCAAAAGGTTTTACAGACACCTCTGTCAGTGAGTAGTTTTTATTACAAAAGAAAGTACGCAATGTACATTTTATCATTTATGATATCGGAAAGAAACAGGGCCACTGCTTTATTTGGCATGAATCTGAAATTGTTACATGTATAATAGAAATTTTAACTTCATTTCAACAAAAAAGTATACGTAAAGTTATATTCTATTCGGGTAATTGCAGTGGACAAAACCAAAACCGAAATGTGTTTTCCATCTTAGAATATACCGCACGAACCCTCAAAATTGACGAAACGCATCATTTTATGGAGAAAGGACACACTATAAATGAGGGTGATTTTATGCATGTCACAATATAAAATCCAAGAAAAGGGAAAATTTTACTTGCCTGTACAATGGTAATTATAAACTACAATGATAAACAATGATAAACTTTAACATTAAAGATCTGCTAGCATTATGCGTACTAATTCCAAAGACTTACCATAGTTTCTATCTTTCACAAATTTTTTCCATTGAAGAAACTTCCATTGGACATTCTTATGCCAGCGATGATGTGTCTGATGATTCCGAAAGCAAATGAAATTTGATAATGCTCTTTTTCTTCTATAATTTTATCTAATTACTTAAGAATCTCTTATAGTTTATGTAGGTAACAGTTTCTAAACAAATATATTATTTTTTCAGTTGATCGAACTAAAAATGTTTTTTATGCTGTTTTTGAACACTGACACATAATAACTATTGAAAAGCTCTCAACTGTGTGGAATTTTATTGTCTATAAATGATGTTTTTTTAGTGTTAAAATAAAGCAGTTCATCGCTACTTCTATAATTTATTTAATTTTTCCCTGTAACAAAGAAGTACTTCAACATACTACCTATTGATTTTACATAAATTCCGAGGAAAACAGCAGTAAGTCCAAAAACCCGTCAAATTAGTGCAAATTTGAGGAAAACACAAAAAAATATTAAACAGTTATAAAGAGTATTAACAAACCATACTTATTCAATTTAAATAAAATTCAAAACCCTCATCTAAGATTATGCAGAATTTTTTGAACTTTAAAATCGCTCTCCTGCAAAATGATAAAAAGTGAGTTACTGCAGTTTTAATTGGAGCAGTCGATATGCGCATACATTTCGCAATCAGCTGTTGGAGTGACCGCCATGTGTTTTTATAACACGCACCGCCATCTGGCGGTTGTTTTGTGAATAAATCGCGGGTTAAATTTGACAGATGATGTCAGCCGTCAGCTGCTCAGTTGTCGACTGTTCAATACTGTTAGAATCGTACTATTTCTCGTACGATTTGGAGCTGTTTTTTATAGGATATTGCTTGTCCTAATTGATGGGATAAATTACTTAGGCCTCTTTAGGTCAATTCAAAGCGCATATACCCACTGACCAATGGAATGAATAATGGATGCTGATATTTTCTTCTCTTTCTTTTTTCTTTCCTTCTTTTAATATTTTTATTGCTCTCTTTATTTGTTTCCTATCTTTTTTATAAGAAGGGCAAATGTTGTCAGATTATGGAATCACCTGACAATATTAGAATTCGTTCCACTACTATCCTATTTTTTTTTTATATTAACTTCACACAGGAGGCCCTGAGGAAAATAATTTCCCTCAGGACCTACGTCATCTGGGATGCAGTGTGGAGGGTTTTTTTGAGGAGGAAGGAATGAACATTGGTCTTGAAAAGACCCATGTTGTAGGAAGGAAGAAACACAAAGGCCGGCAAATCGTTCCACAACCGAGCTGTTGAACACAAGAACGAGGCGAAGTAGCGACCCGTTCTCATGTGACAAATGTCAACCGTGTACATATGTTGGGCACGCGTTTGACGCTAGTTCCTCAGAGCATCTTCCATTGAAATACCGGTAGAACAACGATAGCATTCCCTCCCGACGCCTGTGCTCTAAAGATTGCAATCCGTTTGTTATGTTAGAAGAATCTGTCAAACGGACCGCCCGTTTCTGCACAGAGTCGAGGGTATTTTTCAGGTATTTTGGGGCTCCAGACCAGAGGTGGCTGCCAAATTCAACCGTGGGGCGCACTTGCGATTTGTACAGGGTTAGCAGTTAGTAGTTAATTAAGCGGAAAATGTTGCTTGTGCAATGATGGAGGACCTGGCTAGCAAAGGTTTGGAACTCGACGCTTTCAGGCAACGTTTCGAATCTGAATATATGCCAGTATATTTTCCACTTTGCTTTAAACGACACTTTCGTGACCAGATATAAATAGACGTGTACTTACCAACCTTTCTCTTCCCCACATCCTTCATCCCCACAATACGTATACCCTAAATTAAAAATACCATAGACCCACAGAGTCCGGAAAGTCGGATCGATGTACGGTACGTAATTACATTTTTTTTTATCGCTGGCTATCAAAACATTTATTTTCCCCACGACTCTTGTATGGCCTCGCGTGACTTGAGAATGCTTCACTATTATTAGCGGCGTTGAAACTACTATGCAAAGTTAGCCGGGTTAACAAGCAATACTGTAATAGCCAAGGTAGTTCTTGAACTATGCTAATCTACTATCTCTTACTGATCCCTTAACGCAGCGGAACTAAAAATACCTCCTTTCAATTAACTAACTAACTAACCATCACGCTGTTTCCGCGCAGAGGTAGGCAGAGAGGACGGACCGCCAAACAACTCGGTCTTGGCACGCACTATTTGCCTAATTCACATTCATACATCGTCTCATACTCTTCTATTATTCTGACTCTTGACAAGGCCCGAATCAAGTATCTGATTCACTTAATCGTGACATGTCTTCCTCCGGCGTCCCCGACTTCTTCGACCATTCACATTTGCGTCATATATTCTTCTTACACTACTTTCTTCGTTCATTCGCTGCTCTACATGCCCAAACCATCCGAGGGTCCCTTTCTTAATCTTACTCGACCATGCCTTCCGCCATATAAAATTGCCGCCGTCCAATATATTGTATTCTATTCAGAATGGTCGATGATTCAGAATCGAAATGTTTCTTGAACTGCCATTTTGGTGACCAGATCTGAACAACCGATACTTCCCAACCTTCCTCTATCTCTCATTTCCTTGCACTTTTCCCTCCCCTAAGTCACACAGCATACCTAATTAGTCCAACTGGCTTCGTATGGTGTTCACATATATTTTCCAAAGAAATCCATTTAGAAATTGCGTAGCTAAGTATTTAAAAAATAATTTTAACTATGGTTTACTTACATTATAGCTTTGTAAAGCACCCTTTGAGATTCAACATTTATATAATGTATGTATTTACTATTTTCATTTCTGGTAACTTTACCATTTTTTCTTTGAAATTTCTGCCTCTTATAGTTTCAGTTCCTGGTCATCCTTACATTTTCAATACTATTCACCATGTACAATTTAATTTTATAAGTTAATTTTGTTATAAATTATAAGTAATTTTGTAAGTTCTTCACCAGTGTGCTGACCCGTACAAGTAATACCAAAATTTATAGTACAAAGACTCTACCGTGGACTTCTTTCTCAGCTCTTTTTGCACACCCGACTTCTTTGTCCTTTTTGTTCCAAATACCCCAGACTCTCAGAAAACAAACGACTTTTCTTTCAGTTTTCTAGGCTGGTTTATTTATAACTTTTTGTTGAAGTTGGAGGATGCACGTATTGATTTAAAAGCCCCCGAGGTTTTCTACAAATTACTACCTACTTCACCCGACTTCACCAGAGATTCTTACTGAAAAGTAAAAAATATAACAATATATTTTTTTTCTTATTAATTTAACGAAATTTTTGAAAGCTCACTATGGAAGTGACGGAAAAACCCTGTGATAATTTTTTGACGCCGGAGCCCACCGTTCGAGAATTTTTCGTGCTTCTGACAGTATCGCCCTGGTGTAAGATCACCGTACAGAATTGAAACGTTGCTTGAAATGGCTCTTGCCGTGTTTGGTGACTAGATCTGAATAGCCTGGTACTTCCCCACCTTCTTTCCCATCTCTTTACCTACCCCATTTACCTTCAGCCTCCCTAACATACCCTAATTGGGGAGGCCACAGTTTCACTGGCTCCAGATGGGGAAAAAACTGGGCTCCATGAAAAAAAAAATTAGAAATCAGCGTGTGCAATTCACACACGGTAGAATTAAAACCTTCAGAAAACTAAAGTAGACAAGAGTGGGGAGGCTACGAAGCATCGCACAAAGAGGAGACCGATTATACTAGCTCATTCTCGCAGGCTAAATCTTATAGATATACGTGTTTGTCTCTTTTCAAATCACAACGGTGCTAAAGAAGTTTTCACTTCAACAACAGATTTCTGCTTTATTTAAGATAACGATGCAAATAAAGATGTCTTTAATTCTGGTGAAAATAATAATGAATTCATTTAGCGGAATTACGGTGACTTTCCGTTTTTGCGATTGCGATCTAATTATTTTAATTCGGTAGAATTAAAAATCCATTGCTTCCGTTTCTGTTGGCGTGCTAGAATAATTTTATCAAAATATCTCCGCAATTATTTATTTAGGTACTGTAGTTTTGCTGGCAATTATTAAATATGAATATATTTTTATGGTGGTAACTTTGATTTGATGGAAAATATGTGGTTGTGGCATACAAAATGAAGTAAACATTAATGACCCAATTAGACACTTTAAAAAACTTGTACCTTTAATTAGTGATGGTGTGATGAAGCCCTTTACTTTAAAGATAGCTAAGTACCAAATCAGTGAACAGGTGATAGGTTTGTTATATAGGTGTTCAGGTTTTTGTACGGTGGATCCTTCTTTAGAGTTCAAACACTTTGATTTTTATGTCGAGTCATTTATTTTTACAAGAACTTTTTTAGACAATTGACAATTGAATCACAACAACATTTGTAGTGTGTTTAATTTAATTTACAGCTCGGCCCCACAGCCCCGAATTTACTAGGAAACTATATGTGATTTAAGTCGTCGCTACCCGAATTTCTACCGATTTCTTACATATCTCCCTTAAACATTTGAAGTTTTTAAGCTCTTAAAAAAATTAATGTTATTTTTGAAGATAATATCTAGATACGTTCCACGCCAAACGCAAATTATATGAAATTCCCTCGATAGAAAAAAATTGCAAAGTATGCTTCGAAAATTATTAAAAACAAGTGTATTTCTATTATTTTACAAGTTATATTTGTGAAAAAATTCACAATGTTTCTTTAAATGATACTTAAGATACGTTCCACGAGATTTTTGCTCTATTTTAAACGAGTCATGTTTTATTAAGCTTTTTCGCAATTTTCGCTTCAATTTAATCATTTAAAATATTAGCGCGCTCTGTCCAACATTCGTAATTACATATCTCTCCATCTTCTTCTTTTTGAGCGGGGAAGCGCCGCCTTAACACGATCGTTTACAGTAAGTAAAGAAAGGAGGATTGCAACAAAGACCGCCTTTTTTATAGTAAAAAACGACTGTGATAAACTTTCCAGTAACAACGATTGTCGATATAGGTAACAGGAAATATTGCTACCGGAGGCCCCTGACGGCAGAGTCGGAAACTGAGATCTCTGATGGATAATTTAACTTATTGAGTATGATAAACAAACAATAGATGTCACTCATTGTCTGATTTATAGAAGTTTTAACAATAGGTACTTGTATAATATTAAATATGTGCCTTTTACCCATCTTATTTGTCATCTACGTTGTTGTTTATTGAATCATATAAAATAAATTATTATTTCTTCTTACATTCACATTTGTATGTTTTTTAAACCTTAATAAAGATATAAAGAAAAAATAAGTAATTAGACAAGAGATTCTGGGTTCGAGTTCCAGTTGCGACCGTTACCTTTTATTTTTCCTGTGTCTTGTTCTGTTTCATGTTTCGTTTAGATTTATTAGTATTATCTTCTTCTTTAATGATATTGTATATTTCTTCAAACACAGCAAATTTATGTTGTGGCACCATTTTAACTCAAAATTATTAAATTACTTAGTTTTAACCACGTTTATTGTTTATAAAAAACCGACATTAAAAACACACGACGTGAGCAATGCCCACTCCCTCAGGGTTTATTTTAAATCTTTTTAAAGGAAAGTTAGGAGGAAAAGTTTTTAAGTAAAAACCTTTTTAAGTAAACCCCGAGGAAAAGTTTTTAAATAAAAACCTTTTTAAGTAAACCCTGAGGAAAACATGTCGGTTTTTTTATAAACAACAAACGTGGTTGAATTTAAGTAATCTATTAAGCCGCCGCAAACCGAATTTCTACCGATTTCTTACATATCTCCCTTAAAAATTTGATGTTTTTAAGCTCTTAAAAAAATATATGTTATTTTTGAAGATAATATCTAGACGTATCTAGAATTATATGAAATTCCCTCGATAGAAAAAAATCGCTAAGTATGCTCCGAAAATTAATATAAACATGTTCATTTCACTTATTTTAGAAGTTATATCTATGAAAACATTCACAGTGTTTCTTTAAATGCTAATTCAAATGTAAAAAACTCTTTTATGCTAAAAAAAATAAAAATTTACTCCCTTTTAGGCCACAAGAATATAAAGAATATAATATAAAGAACGTAATAATTAGATAATGTTATTACGACTCACAAACGAACAATGTGAAACAGAAAAGATAGAAAAAAATTTAGTCACATCTACAAGTTGAACCCAGGATCTCTTTCTTGCCGAGGAAGTGTTCCGACTACAAGCTAATTTTAGATTAATGTTGCGTTGTGGCATACGTGGGCGAGGAAATAAAGGTATGGTTTTATATCTAACTCGAAAAGCTTCTTTCGGAGCTTCTATTTTGTAGTAATTATCCCACGAAAAATACTGGCATCATTATTAACCCAACAGCCCCTAAGTTTGTTTACTTACAACAGTGCCTAATAGATGTCCGCGTTTCACTTATCATATCAACGTATCAGCAAGTCACGGACGAAACTTTTAATTTCCGTTCGTCTGTCGCTCCCAAGTATATTCGTATTATTTTCTTTGTTATACGTGGCAAATATAATTTTCCCTCTCAGCCCTGTGGCGCTGAGCTTGCGTGCTAGTAAAAGCTTCGTGAGTTCCATTTTCAAAATGAATGAATGCAATGCCGTGTTGGCGGGCAGGCAAGCTGGCGCCATCTTTTGATGCGATATGAAACTATATCGTGTTTAACAACGTTGCTAATGTCTCTGGTACTGTGCCTTTAGCTGGTCGATGCTGGGACCTACCGAGGGGCATGTATTTATGGTTAAATTCTTGTAGTCACTTCAAAACTTTGTATGAGTATGAACGCCATCTTGCTGTGTATACACAAGCGAGCCGAATCGCGAATTATGGGAAAGGAGCGAAGCAACCGCAAGCGGCGCGAAACGCCGCTTTTGGTATGCAGAATTACTTATTGCACAATTGGAAAGAACGAACAAGATGGCGTCTTGCTTTTTGTTGATTGTGCGGTTATAAAAATCGGAATTGCTCATGGTGAAAATGACCTCTGGAGATGAAAATAGTAGCCTTGGTCTTTAAGTTTTGCAAATCTCACGTCGCCAGGGCTAGTTTAGAATATACAACTTCGTTATTTCTCGCTGTAACCATGAACATTGATTTCTCATTCATTGAAAAAGGTTAAACCGCCGCTGTTCGAATTTCGACCGATTTCTTACATATCTCCCTTAAACATTTGAAGTTTTTAAGCTATTAAAAAAATATATGTTATTTTTGAAGATATTATCTAGATACGTTCCACGCCGAAACGCAAATTATATGAAATTCCCTCGATAGAAAAAAATCGCAAAGTATGCGCAGAAAATTATTTAAAACAAGTCTATTTCTATTATTTTACAAGTTATATTTGTGAAAAAAATCACAATGTTTCTTTAAATGATACTTGAGATACGTTCCACGAGATTTTTGCTCTATTTTAAACGAGTCATGTTTTATTAAGCATTTTCGCATCAATTTTGTCATTGAAAATATTGGCGCGCTCTGTCCAACATTCGTAATTACATATCTCTCCATCTTCTTCTTTTTGGGCCTGGAAGCATTGCCTTAAGAGCACTGTCGTGAGTCATGCGCCATAAGACCAACGAGCAGATTATGAATTAAAACAAACCATCGCACATTAGTGCGTCATTGTTGGCATTTCTCTCGAACCACGATTTTTCGTTTCGTGTTGGGGTTAAGCGCTGTCACGGGACCGACTAACACATTTAAAGCACACAACCGTGTTTAATAAACGACAATCGGGCAATTCATTTCCCTTAATTTGTTGAATGTTTTACGCTTTGTGCTACAGTTGATCGGTTTAACCGTGCCCTGGGGACGGCCTTTTTAGCCGTGAAGCCTCCCATTGCAGTGGACTGAAGCTTTTCCCAGCCGCAGTCAATCTGCAATGAAAAGTACACATTTGCCCAGCTCCTGCCGATGAGATCGACATGCCCCACATAGCTACTATCTACTTTTTGTGTAGGTACTAGAGTCGTTTTGGATTTATTTTCCCATAGTTTTATCAAAATCTGGGTGTTCAGTATTTCAAATTTAGGTGGCAGGGTGGTGAAAAATATTTCAATCAAGTAAATCAGATCGGAAAATAAATTGGTTGGTAAAGAAAAGAAAGGCGGTTTAATCAATTTATCCACTTGAAATGGTAGAACCATTCCGATTGGCTCAGTGGCGGCCATACAATTACGTACATTTAAAAAAAAATTATAATATGCTCTAGCATTACGCGGAATCGATTTTGCAGGTATGTTGTATTACTACGTTAAAAGTTTAGAATTGAAAAAAATATATATGATTACTGACATCCACAAATTGCAATGCAGTGATACCTCGAGATACGAGTTTAATTCGTTCCGTAACATTGCTCGTATTGTCAACTTGTTGTATCTCAAAGCAATTTTCCCCATTGAAATTAATTGAAATGCCATTAATCCGTTCTAGCCCTCAAAATGCCACCCCACTTGTTCTTGTTACGTGTTTTTAAATAAGAAAATGTATTTATTAATGACAAATATTGAATAAAAACATAATAAAAGGGAATGTTAAGAAATAAACTGGTTTTATAAAGTGTATTCGTATTTTGATCACTTAAGAGGAATATAAACGCTAGAAATATTTCGATTCTCATGCCTTCAAATTTAAAATCGAGCGCCTTATTTGCCCGAGGCAAGTAGCGAAATAGTGATTTTTATTTATATTGTGCATAGCTTTATAAGAATGAAAAAAGTTAGAACATACAAAACCTCAAAAATAGTCATAGCCATAAAGGGGTATTTAAAAAAAATAGTTTCTCGTGTAGCTTCATAGTTTAGTCATGCAAAAACTTTTTTTTAATGGTTGACGCTTATATTTTTTGTTATGTAGATAATCATTTTAAACTCCAATACATAGAAAAGCTAGTAAAAGCTTCAATTTATACGTAGCATATTTTTTGATGTTCATAATGTAAACCGATTCGTCGTAAAGATTAAACTAAATAGTATCTAAATAGTATTTCACGTATAGCTTCGTCTTAAATGCAACTTAAACACAACTTAAATGCTACTGCATGCTTAATTTTAGTCACTGCTTTTCTCTTCACTGGTCTTCGCCTTTTTCGCCGGATTAAAAAAAAATGTCCAAGGAGGTTTGTTTCTTCCTCCCTTTCGGAATATTGCGGAAATGAGTTAGGCAAGTTATTAAATAGCTCCGATGCACGACCAGTTGCAACTTTTTCGGGTTTCTTTTTCACGAAAAAGAAATGTGATAAAGTATGTAAATGTACACAAAGCACCTAGAAAAACTTATCAAAGATTCTTCGACAGCGAGGTAAACAATCACACTGGGGGGATGCGTGGTAACGCGAGATGCACGAGGCGCAGTAAACCGGTGGGTCGTGTGCAGCCGGACGTTACGTTAAAGCAAAACTTCGCTCGTTCGACGGCTCGTATCTCAAATATCTCGTATGTTAGGGCAATCGTATCTCGAGGTACCACTGTACTTTACTCAAATTGATTTCTTTGCCTTTCAAAACTCATGATACTGATGATAAAAATTGTTTCGCTTTTAAGTTACGTTTTTGCAAAATTTCAGACTTTTTAAATGCGAAAAATCGTTTTAAATATTACAAAGTATTGTAAAAAATTCTATAAAATCGTCGAATTTTTAAACGGAGGTAACTAGCATCATACACCTGCATTTTCCTTTTGGATCCGATCTTTTAAAGTAAAAGTTCAAAGGTTCTTTGGAGCGCGTTTCCGTCCGCCCTAGATTCTGGAGGAAGAGGTGAATTCCACCGTCAGCTACGCTTCAAAATATCTGACATTTCACAAATGCTTCTTCCGACTTACTTGAAAACGAAGTCTCATTTTTATTTAGAGTTTGTAAAATGAGATTAAAGCTCCTTTCTTTGTGGAATCTAAAATTAAATCAACAGAGAAAAATCGAGATCTTAAATTTTTTGGCGATTTAAGGCGATACTTTACGGGAAATCACTATTTAGTCTTTACTACGAAACGGTTTACATTATCAATATGCCAAAAATATTCTTTGGATAAATTAAAACTTTTTCTATTGTTTCGCTTGAGTAGAATCGAAATAAAATTGTTGAGTATTTTATTATCATTAGAAACGTTTGTGCGCACATAAGAAAAAAGAACTAAAAAAAGCATTATGGCTAGGATTATATGCGATAGTTTCCCTTTATTAACTTTTTTACTTTCTTATAAAATTATTCACAAAATAAATAAAAAACCACATTTGCGCTTGAAAATGAGTGTTCCTGAACTCCGTTTTCCAAGCGATTTGTATGCCTGTTACCTATATTCATGGCACACTATGTAAGGCACACTAAAGCATAATCACATGATTCACTAATGATAGATTCACCAACATAGTTGGAATCTTTCATTCGGAACTGTCTCTCAACACTTTCGTTTCATTGCATGTTCAGACGGGTCATTTCGCGGGAAAGAGGCGGAATGACTGACTCATCATTAGTGAATCATGTGATTCATGCTTAGGACTAAAATTTTGACATGTGGCTCTTGAGAGGAAACACGATCGCTGAGAAATTAGCATTATAGGTATTTTACCAAACTGTTGCTGTTACACCCCCCCCCCCCCAATACTGAGCGAAAGGAACAACTGCACCCCATTTTTCTCCTCCAAATTAGAATATCTATTTATAGATCTCACCTCTGGGAATTTGAGTATGAATTAATGTTGTTATTGTTGTTTATTGTTGTTTAGCAAGAAGATCGAGCACATCGGCAGGATGACGCAGATGACGCAGGAGGAGATGGTGGCCGGCGCGCGCACCGTGGCGCAGGGGCTCGAGGCGCTGCGGGCCGAGCACGCGCAGCTGCTGCAGGGGCTGGCCGGGGCGCTCGCGCAGGACCCGCCGCCCGCCACCGAGGAGAAGGCACACATCGTGCGCCACACCATCGAGATGATCGAGCTGGGGCTGGGGGAGGCGCAGGTCAGTACCTTCTTACTGCTTTACACCCTTATTGTGAATAACACTCGATGTTGGCTGCACGAGACGGTTCGTTTCTTCGACTCGTTTTTTTGTAAGTCGGCTCGTAGAGCTGCCAGCATCTGTTGTTCCCCCTTCCTATAAGCCTCCTCAAGACCGGCATTAATAAATCCTTTCCTACAGCCCTTTCTTTAATCCTCCCCGTGCTCATCTCTGCTCATCCGGGTGGCGATATAGTTTACTTGTCTTTATACACTATAAAGATAGGGGCGCTCTTGTGAGATGCCACATAAAAAAATATAAAATCCTCAATTTTCAGTAAATAACGCGAATTTTGCGTTTTTGGTATATGTATAACATAAGAAATTATTTAATGCATATAACTTCACCTCGAAAACACCGCGTAGGTACTAACATTAATTTTTCGATTTTGTAAAAAAAATCCTTTTTTTGCAAATTACATTAAAGTTTATATTACATCACCGTTTATGCAAAATGCCTCCGTTTTTGCCGAAATATTCCGCTTTTCCCAAAAATACCACAAAAAATCGCGAAATTCGCGGTAAAATAATGCTAATTTTGCAGGTCTCTGTTAAACACGCTGAATTTGAAAAAACTTGTGCGCGCTGTGAAAAAGTTATATCTCCTTAAATATTGTATTGAAAATGTAGCTCGCGAAGCGATTCATTCCTGGGGTGTTGAAGAAAGATGATGTCAAAACATACATACTAGCACTTAGTGGTCTCTCTCTACCTTTACACATTTTTATTTATTGCCAACCCCCTACTTCTATTTATCAAAAGTTAGACAGCCCTGGCGTATAAGATAGTGGGTACTGTTAATATAATGTTGATAGAAAAGGTCACCCACCAAATATAATGTCCGATAAGGTTAACACCCCCCCCCCCCCGCCAAAGGTTGGGATCACCCCCGCCCTTACGCTTTTCCCACTCGGGCTATCGATTATATTAACTACATTTCACTGGTAAAATATTACCCTCATTTCTTGTTGATTCTGCTCCCAAATTAAATTGTTATTTTTACTTTCCCAGAAATGGCTAGTACCTACCAAAAAAGCTATCGCGGTATAATCTGCCTTAATGAAAAAGCTCTCACAAAATTTGTTTTTTACAATAATTTACGGTTAGTACCTTATTCTTATAATGTACCTTGTTTTAACATTCAACAATTTTAAATTCAAGTATTATTCGAAATTAAAATCGTATCATTCATTGTTCCGGAGATATGTATTTTATATGAATACCACACGAGAGTCCCAACTATCAGTTGGGCTACGACATCCCCAATCGGGGTGTGTTGTGAGGCTGAAGGGAGTGGGGAGGGAAAAGAGATGGGAAGTGGAGGTTGGTAAGTACCTGTCAATTCAGATCTGGTCAACAACTGCTACATCAACAGCTATTACTTAGCTACAACTTAGTTTCAATGGTAGCTACTTCAATTATATTTAGGAAATAAATTAATAAATGTTTGAGGAGAGAATGGGACTGCCATGGACGGAGGCCGAACAGTCAGCACAAGACAGGGACGTATGGAGGAGCCCTGTCGATGCAATGGGTCCCCGACCCGAATAGGATAAGGGAATGAAGATGATGATGAAATTAACCAAGAATTAAAGACCGTTCTAATTTAAAAAATAGAAAGAATTTATGTATATAAAAAAAAAATCGTATGACATTTTAGGTTCATATCCCCACTATTTTTCGACATAGTCCCCGTTACGATCGGTACACTTTGTGAACCGTGGCTCTAGGTCCTTGATTCCCTTATCGTAAAACTCCGCTGCCAAATATCTCACCTCTCCCTACACGTCCTAGTCGGTCTCCAAAGTTTTTCCGGCCAAATGTTGCTTCAGGTGAAGAAAAAGATGCAAATCATGTCATCGATTGCCTTTTTGATTCCGGGGTTCGGTGGTGAACCCATGTTTCAAAGCCTCGCCTTGGCTGGGAAAACGGCTCGAAAATACCCGAGCGCTTTCCCCACGGTTTTGCTCTTCAGAATTTTGGGAACCTACCGAGCACGCAATTTGCGCACGCCATTTTTCCCTCAACATCGTTTGTGTGGTAGACTTACTGACGTCTGGGATCAAAATTGCCAACTTACCAACTTCAACAGGGCGGACTCCCTCTTAGTTGAGAAAGTGAATAATTGAGCGGGATTTGACAACGTAGCGTCTGTCTCAAACGGACGCAAAGATCGCACTGAAGCAGCTACCAAGCCGGATCACCGCTCGTTTTTTAGGGGAAAGTCTGAGCTATGCACTAGTGCCGTTATATTTTGAGAAATGATGTCCGCGTCGCCGAAAATGAGAAAATTTCTTTAATTCTTGGACAACCCTTTATAAAACATTATCGTTAATTCTTTGTCCTAAAATAATGTGACATCGAAAAATCGAATACAATTTTTCTTGATTTCAACTACCTCGCAACTCGTGCGTCCCTACGTTACTTACGGTAATTTCCATGTATCGCAAAAATTGGTACCATTTTAAAACCATCGTGAAGGCACTCCGGATTTAAATTGAAAGAGAAAAAACGCTAGGCTTTCAGTAGCCGGGGCTTATAATAATAATTGGATATTTTTTTTGTGGAGATATAACCACGGAAGCTTTTCACAAAGAAAGTCCTCTGAAATAAATTATAACTTTTTCCTGAATTGGGAAAGTTATAACTTATACATAAAATTTAGTGGCTAGAGTCTAATAACCGAGAGCTTGAGTTCTACGTAGGGCTTTTGTATAAGAGCCTCGGCTCAGAGATTATGCATTAAAACCTAGCGAAGTGCAAAAATTTATTTGCATAGATAATTATTAAAATAGCTGTAATCAACGACCAACGCTGTAATAAATCATTTGCACATTGTGAAGTTTACATGACGAAATTACACGGGCGCTAATTTCACTTACCAATAATTTCACTTACCAATAATTTCACTTACCAATAATTTCACTTACCAATAATTTCACTCCCTGTGTAGTTCTGGCAGTGTAGTATTGGTACCTACGTGAAATTCACACTAATGTAGTTCATCCTGACACCGTTGGCGTTGTGAGGGATTGGAAGATACTCTCAGTATCGCCCCTGCTAGAGATCAACTTTCTGATCAGGAACATTGATTAGAACAATCTTTAGAGCACAGGCGTCAGGTGGGAATGCTGTCCTTGTTCTACCGGTATTACAATGGAAGATGCTCCGAGGAACTAGCGTCACTGATCCCCTCGGCACCGGTGCATAGTCGGGAAACACGCCAAACACGCGCTCAACATTTGTACACGGTTGACATTAGTCACATGAGAACGGGTCGTTTCTACGACTCGTTCTTGAGTTCAACAGCCCGGCTGTGGAACGATTTGCCGACTTCTGTGTTTCCTCCCTCCTACAATATGGGTCTCTTCAAGACCCATGTTCACTCCTTCCTCTCCTCAACAGCACCCTCCACACAGCATCTTCAAAGATGACATAGGCCCTGAGGGAAATTATTTCCCTCAGGGCCTCCTGTGTGGAGTTAACATAAAAAAAAAAAAAAAAAAAAATTGATTGAAAAGATACGTTTTTAGATTTTCACGGCCAAAAGTATTTTCGTTATTTGTTTTGGGGGTGTTATGCCGTGTTGCGCTACCTCCTACGCAGATATGTGATGATGGTCACTGTAACGCTGTCCAGAACGTTGGCTAAAGAAGGAGGTAGCGCAACACGTCATAACACCCCAAAAACATATAACGAAAATTGCTTGAAAAGTCATTTGTTCTTCTATCTTATTCCCGTTCCCTGCGAATGTACTTTACGAATATGAATTAGAAATGAAAGGTGACATTGATAGAAAAATATGTTTGTTTTAGGATAGCAGAGCTACAGCAGAGTTTGTTCCATATTATGGTAGATCCGTAGATCTTCGATTGAATTTCAGATTTCGTATTACTTTTACTAGAATTTTCTCGCTAGTGCGGACATCTCAAACGGACGCAAAGATCGCACTGAAGCAGCTACCAAGCCGGATCAACGCTTGTTTTTTAGGGGAAAGTCAGAGCTATACGTTAGTGCCGCCATATTTTGAGAAATAATGTCTGCGTCGCCGAAAATGAGGAAAGTTCTTTAATTCTTGGACAACCCCCGTATAAAACATTATCGTTAATCCTTTGTTCTAAAATAATGTGACATCGTTAAATCGAAAACAATTATTCTTGATTTTAACTACTATTAGTTAGGTGATATTTCTGCAGGAACTGTGGATCGCTGCCAATCTATTCCTCGCTCTATCCACGTTCATACCTCATAAGCTATCTAACAAGGTTATATCATCGTGTGCTTCGGCCCCGGTGCCTACAACCCTTCAAGGGCCGTGACCTTTGGGCCACCCTATAAAGTCAACCATTTCACCCTTGGGTTGTAGCGCATGTTTAGATTTTATGATTATTTCCATTTCTGAACGTCCGTCACGTAGTGGCCTACGGGTTAATACCGTATATTGTGGAAATGAGAAGGAGCAGAACAAGACGATGATTCTTCATTTTCGGAATATCTGTCATATCTTTTTATTTATTTATTTATTACCACGTTTGTTTTTGAAGCATAAAAAGCTCTCGAAAAGTATATTCTTTCTAACTTTGTTAATTTTGCATAGCTCGCCTGTTTAGAATTTCTGGGCCAACGGATATTTTATTTTCAACGCATGTTATTTCAAACATGAGCTATGGTGCTTTAAAATATCCCTATATTTTTATTAGACTCGACGCGACATCAACTTTTTTGCTCCGTTCTCATTTTTCGAAAATTTCAATTCAACGCGCGGAACAAATTTAACTAACTGTTTTCAAAATCTTAAAAAAAATATTTTGAAATCAGTTAGTTGCAAATTAATCAAAGCTTGGTAATAAAGCTATTTAATTATTTAGGTTTTAAATACCTAAATCAACTTTCATATTATATTATAAAACAACAACAGAAAAAGGGACATTATTTAGCAATTCCTTAATAATAATATTTCAATTTGGGTGGCGGGAATGGGTACCGCCGCCCCGGGAACTTTTATTAGATAACCAACACCTCTATCATAGGTCAACCCAAGTGGTTCGCTACGTTTGGTGATTTAGCAGGGGTGCCCGGGTTCATGGGGTGAGGTTTATCCAAGTCTTGGGGGGCGATTGACTAGGACACACTGAACCCCGGATTCCTACCCACCCCTTAAACCCCCTTACTTCCCAGAACTCTCATCTCCTTCTTTCCTTAAAAAAAAACCTCCACACAGCATCCCTAAGGATGACATAGGCCCTGAGGGAAATTATTTTCCTCAGGGTTATGGGAAATTATTTTCCTCATTTAAAAAAAAATGGTCTTTGGATTATTTCTATAGCGCTATTTTCGTTAGAAAATCATCTCAAGGGAGTTTTGCAACTTAATTTATACATTTAACCCGTACCCTGTCACTTAGACTTCGATTTATTACTAGTTGCTTATAACTAAGATTGATAACTTGTGACTTACAACTAGACTTATGAGTAGTGACTTAAAACTAAGCGTATTTTTATGACCGAGTGATGCTATATTTACCACTATCTTAAAATTTGAGGCAGTCGCCTTTAAACGAATAAAGCTTTAAACGTTACGAGATTTATTTTTATTAATAATAAACGTATCGTAACACAACCTGTGGAACTCTTTCACCGTGTCCCTGTGGCAATATAAAAATGTTTCATTGACGGTGGACACGCGAAGCTTCTATTAAACCTTTTGGCTGCTCATAATTCATATTATATAATAAGTGAACCCTCGTTACCATCACAAGGACTTCTCTCTACAAAGCGTTTCACATTTTCCTAATAAATTTTGTCATATTTTATATCTACGTGATGGATTTCTTGTACTTACACTACGCGATTTTTAATAAAAAATTATTAAGGTTTTATGAAGAGAATTATTTTATTAGAGCGTTTTACTTGACCACACAATCACATGTTTGTTATTTTCTTCTCTATATGATAACAGAATTTCCACAGTTACATGTTTGCCGCGTTAAGCGTTTATCTTTTCACAGTTAATTTTCCACAATCACACATTATCCAACTATTTGTCGCATTATCCAACTGTACACTTTCCACGATCTATATTTTAACTTCCTTGGACTCATTCCACAATTTTATGTTCTATACACAAACATAAACATTTCACAAACAGACATTACATTTGTCGCTTTAAGCAACTACACACTTTCCCACAATCGCTGTCTTAACTACCCCTGATGGACGTTTTACACGATACTTCATTCATACCGTATGGAAACTATAAAACAAGCTAAAATATTCTACCTATATGATTTTTTTTGCTGGGGCCAGTGATACAATGGCATCCCCAATTGGGTTATGTTGTGAGGCTGCAGGTAGTGAGGAGGGGAAGGAGATGGGGAAGAGGAAGGTGGGAAAGTACCTGGCTATTCAGATCTGATCACCAAACACGGCTAAAGCCATTTCAAGTGACGTAAGCCATTTCACAGTTTTCAAAAATAAAATCGCTAAAATAGACGAAATACGAAAAATTTCGGTAGTTTTGAACAAAACACTTTTTTATTTTAAATTATAGTAAATTTTAGTCGGCTTTAAAAAGTAGCGAACATTCTTGGCTGAAAAATTAGACCTTCGGGGTAAAAATTGGCAAAAACAGAAAAAAATTGGTTTTTTGATAAAAGATCTGGAGATCGGCCGAAGTCTAAATTTTTTTGTACATTCATACCAAAAAAATCATAACTACACCCCCATTTGATGCAAGATACACCCCCCTTAAGCGATAAATTTACTCTATAATATAAAACGCCCATATCTCATGTCACAATTGTGATCTACCAAACAACTTATCTATACACTTTCCAAAATCATCTGATTCCATAATTTAACCCCAATGATCTACACAAGGAAAAATCAAAAGTCTCAATTAAAAACACAAATGTGATTCCCTTTAGATTTTATATATTGTCATGATAATACATTTTCAATATTTTCATGATAATACATTTTCAATATTTTCATGATAATACATTTTCAATATTTTCATGACAATACATTTTCAATATTTTCATGATAATACATTTTCAATATTTTCATGATAATACATTTTCAATATTTTCATGATAATACATTTTCAATATTTTCATGATAATACATTTTCACGGAACCGTACAGTGGGCAGATGTGACTAACTGTGAGGAAGATAGATTATTGGTATCACTCGATGTGTTCGATAAGACAAAAGTTTCAAATCAATAGACGGACAGAGAGAGGTAAGACAGTAGGAGTGGGAGTGGGAAATCCACAACGGAGTCCTGTCTTCAGAGCCTTTCAGGTAAATTTTTAATTTTTAGAGTGGCTTTTAATCAACCCAGGTGGAAGCTAAGATAATTTCGCTTTTGTTTTTCACTTTTTCTTTCGGTTTTACGTTTATCTTGTAAACATGCTAAAATAATCATTATTATCGGGTTCATGGGGGGGAGGGTTTGTCTAGGCGGATGACCAGGACACACTGAACCCCAGATTCCTACCCACCCTTTAAACCCTTTTCCTTCCCAGAACTCTCCCCTTTCTTTCCTAAAAATCTCTCCACACAGCATCCCCAATGATGACATAGGCCCTGAGGGAAATTATTTTTCTCAGGGTCTCCTGTGTGGAGCTCACGTAAAAAAAGGCGGAATGCGGAGGCAAAACGAAAATTCCAGAGCCGCTAATTTTTAAAGGCAAAACAATTACACTGTCGTTATTTGACCGGTTTAATTTGTTTTATGGGGCCAACAGACTTAGCTATAAAAGATCATTTGGTTTTGGCCTATTTCAGCATATCGCTAGCCATACATTCCCA
Source organism: Glyphotaelius pellucidus (assembly GCA_936435175.1). Lineage (NCBI taxonomy): Eukaryota > Metazoa > Arthropoda > Insecta > Trichoptera > Limnephilidae > Glyphotaelius > Glyphotaelius pellucidus. Next base: position 19,052,324 of record OW386548.1, read on the forward strand.
ATGTTTTTGCCTCCGCATTCCTCCTTCTAATTATTTATTATACTTCTATAGCGTTATTCCCCCCAAGTTACTTAGAATTTAGATAAATCTTTTCAAGGCTCATCTTACTTAAAATTATTCCCGCAGTTACGTAATATAATGTTTACGTAGTAATATTGATATTTTCACTCCCTTATAATGTACTAGCGCAGACCCGTGAAAAATCACGGGATATTATAATTGTGGGATTTGTGAAACTTATGTATTAATAAATAAATTTTGTTGACAAATTATGTACTTAAAGAAAAGTTGAAAGCTTTCGAATGAACACGGCTAGTAAACTTGTGAAAATAACTATATCAATAAAAAAAATGCACATTTCAAAAAATCAAATAATATTGGTACCCACCTTATGGCTTGTTATATGATTTATACCTATCAGTTCCAATTTTGAAAAATTAAAAGTTCATTGGACGTGAATAATTTTACGCATTTCGCGGGAATATTTCACATCACTTTTTGCTTGCACCGATGCACCGACAAACAAAATTAGTTTGTTTGATTATTATTATTATTCGATTATGGACTATTTGGAAGGCGAAATATCTGTCCCGCGTAAAAATAAATATTCCTTCCAGAGTGGAAGCTACTCCCAGTATGTCGAGAGGTCACTATTCAGAAAACGATGAAACGTTAACTTGAATTGGCTTTAGCTATGCTGTGTAACCAAATATAAACAAGGATGTACTTTCCTAGCTTTCTTTTTCCTTACAGCATTGCCATAGTCCCTGGTAGTTAATTTTTTTGCGGTGCGATGTAAAAAAAGTCCTTTAAAAGAAAGAATAATAAATAAGTGCTTGCTTACCTTGGTTTACTTTTTACTGCAACTAGTGCAGATAATATGGCACCGTGAGTACTTCAGTGTATTGTAAAAAAAAAGTATGGTTTTGAAATATCAGCGTTTGAAGTTACTTTTAAATACTTTAGATTTCTAAATCTAATAATCATTTTTTATTATTTTTTATTATTTAAATTATAACATTGTTACAATAATAAACATAATACTATGGCAAAAACTAAATAATGAAATGCACATTTTCAAGGATTTCTACGTCAATTAAGAGAGCTAGCTCTTGAGCATGGTGTAGGAGTTATTTCATAAATTATACAATAGAGTGTATCCATATCCATACCAGTATTATTACTTTACTTTACTAGTTACTAGTAGTATTATAAATGCGAAACTGCTCGAGTTTGTTTATGACCTTTTCACGCATAACACAATATAAAGACTTTAATAATTCTTTCACCAATATAAAGCTAAATTATATGCGCAGACTACAGGTTGTATATGATGGTAAGCTCTGGCGTTATGAAATTATGAATATTAATATATTATATTTGTTATACGTTTTCTGTCGCTAACAAAAGCGAGTGTTTGCTAACGTCAGAAAAAAATCTTTTCCATGGAAACAATGTTGATATATTTTTGGGCTCTATGCTGGTAGGCACTCAGTCTACTGGTCAGCTACTACTGCAGAAAATTCAAATATTAGAATTAGTTTTTTTTTTTTGGACAAGCTTGGAATAAATGTCAAATGAGAGTTCCTATATTAAAAATATGATTCGTAACGATTATAAAGACTGAATGATAAATAGAGTAGTTTTTTTATTATATTAACGAACTTCCAAATATTTAAATTAAAATAAACATCCGAAATGTTTGTAAGCGCATAAATTCCGAACGAATGAATAAAATTGGATAAGTAATTCTTTTTTTCTTTGAGCTATAGCATTATGAAATTTAGGTGGTAGGCGAGATGTTTGAAAACTGAATGTAAGGGAATGAATATATGGAATGCGGGAGGGGATGGGGGTGGGGTGGGGGGGGGGGGGAGATAATTGATAAGTGCAAGCGCTACAGTAATTTCCCGTGATACCATGCGAGCGAAGCCGCGGGGAAAAGCTAGTAATAAATAAATCTTAAGTACTAGGATGTTGTAACGTTAAAAATTATAATATGGCATGAAATGAAGTTTTAGCATTTTGATTGGTGATGTTATGGTTGCTATTTTTTTTTTAAATAATTTGAACTTTTTCTTGAATGATACCAAATCTGTTATTTTTGACTTCTTCGGGAAAACTATTAAAATGTTTTATGCCTCTGTAAATATAATTGTTGTGCATTTGTTGTGTTGAAAATATAGGAATTTTGATGTTATGTTTATGCCTTGATGAGTTTAATTTAATTTTTTTGATATTTTCGTCTACAATTCCACCGAGGTACTTTATTTCAGTTGTATGGTTTAATATGGTACATGAGTTATTACAGACGTCTTTGTTATATTTTTTGTTATGTGTAATTATAATAATGTAAGGATAAGTTCTGAATTTATTTATTGAGAAAATAAAATAAACTGTTTTTTTTTTGAAAAAATTGTAAGTAGGTTTGTATCGAACCAGTTTTTTAGGATTTAGATGTCGTTATTTACATTTTCCAGTCATTACCCTTAACTATGATAATCGTGTCATCCGCGTAAGAAGTAACTTTTCCACTGAGGTTTTGTTTAAAATTTATATCGTTTACAAAAGCATATTTTGTTTTTTATGTATCTAGATGTAGTAAAGCAGTCAACTTTTAAAAATGTTTTGAAAATACTTTACTATATATACTTTAGTGAATTACAACGCATTTCATGTATTATTTGAGTTACTACGTTAAAGCAGTAAATAAAACATGAAAGCTGCATAAAATTGCATTATTAACTGAAAAAAATAATTTTTTTGACTTAATATACTAAAGTGTACTAAACTTTATTGCTGCCCGTCGCTTGTGTGTAGTGCAGATAATATTATATTCTTGCTACGCGATTGTAGTCCAGATTCTCAGCTAAAGGTCTTGTTCCGAGACTTCATTAATATGACGTCACCACAAAGTGGCGGTGCAGTCATTAGGGACGTCCGTCCATCGGTAAGATGTTGTCTCAAACCACAACCACTGAACTATTCAACCGAGAACCCTTTATGCTTTTCGCCCTAATGATGGGTGCCATTCTATAAAGCGAAAACAATCGACGCCAAAAAAGAATAAAGTCATCAACATGGAAAACCGAGATACGGGTTGATGTCTTCGCGCAAATGATAAGTAATGACTTATCATTTGCACTATTAGTTTGGAATTGATTTTTATGATTTTGCACCAGATTAGATCCGTGAAAAATCAAGGGATATTAAGGTTGTGGAATTTACGAAGCTGTAAGTATTTAAAAGTATATTTGCCTCATTGCCTTTCAAAAGATGTTACGACATATCGAGTGTCAATAAACTTGAAAAATTACGATATCCACCCAACGACGTTATAAAAATACAAGACATGTTATATACATACTAATTGAACAAAAAATGTAGCACCGCTTATGAAGAGAAGAGCAATTCAAAGAATTTGTATGTGGATTTTGGAAATTTGAAACGATTCCGCGCGTTTTCATCCCACGACAAAACATCTCCTAACAAAATTTCCTAACCTAACCCAACAAAATCTTTCGGCGCCAAATTTAAAATTTAAATCGAACTGTAAGTTCCTTGCTCTGACTCCTTCCTTCCTTGTCGGGGGATGTTTTGTCCGTATGATATTTTGTCCTTGGGATATTAGGGATTGGGATATTTTGTCGGGGGTGAAAACGCGCATTACCATTTGGAACGCTGTAAAGGACAATAGATAGAAAAATGAGTTAAATATGCCATTTTAGTCCGTTATTTTTCACTTTCGATCTGCGTCGAAATATTTCTAGGAAAATAAGTGCGTCTATGACGACATGCATCCCAAGAGGAATATTTCTGAAAAATTAAAAATAAATTATGTACTGTTTTTAAAGAAGTTACAAAAAATTTTATTCCGAAAGATCTATTAGACGTTTTTTTTAAATAAAAAAATCATAATTACAAGTCTACAAACACGGGAAAAAAAATCTTTTTCGCTCTCCTGAACAACACTTACAGCATTTCAAATTTCTGTAATGGATATGTATGGGTCGCTTAAGATGACGCTATACGTGATATCCTAATTAGATACTATTTAGCTTAATCTTTACGACGAATCGGTTTACATTATGAACATCAAAAAATATGCTACGGATAAATTGAAGCTTTTCTATGTATTGGAATTACAATAAAATTATTATTTACATAACAAAAAATATAAGCGTAAAACACTAAAAAAAAATTGTTTTTTCATGACTTTACTATGAAGAAACAATTTAAAAAATATATTCCTTTATGGCTATGACCATTTTTGAGGTTTTGTATGTCTAACTTTTTTTCATTCTTCTAAAATTATACACAAAATAAATATAAAACACTTTCTCGCTTACTTGCCTCGTGCAAATAAGACGCTCCATTTTGAAATTTTGAATGCGTGAGGATCGAAATATTTCTAGCGTTTTAATATGTTGTCAACCAGGTCGAAAAAGTAGTTTCGAGAAAAATGCGTTCAAAGTTTTGCTGAAGGATAATTCAACATACAAACTGTTTCAAACGGTTTCATATAAAATGCTGTATTTCCGTCAATTCTATGAATTTCTTTAAAATATTTAGTGAAAGCATTTTAAACAAATGTATCTTTCAGAAAATGAAGAAAATAGACCGGTGCCTTAAGATCAATCTTTCCAAAATCTGAATGGTCCAATTATGACAAAAAATGTAATTTAATTCACTGAAATTTCAGAAGCGAACCTTCAATCGCGTGACCTATGTTAATGCTCTAGCGACACTTAATACGTTGCAACACGATGAAACTGCGGTGTCCCTTATGCCCTATGGTGCTAGTGCTAGATGTACACTTTGTACACCCGACCTAGTTGCCAGCCACCTGCCTTATTACCTTCCACCTGAAGGTGAATGGGTCGTGTTTGCCCCGGGCATCTCTGCTCGGTCCAAACTAACCCCATCCCACCATTTTTAAACTGAGCAGGTCGCTCCTTTCATTCCTTATTGCAAAAATATTCATGCTGAAGTTCGCTTTAAACATTCCAGTCCAGATTCTTAGCGGAATTCCAGTGAATCCTTTTCAATTTAACCCTTTTCTTTTGGCACATGTTTTCATTAGTTTTTATTTCAATAGTAATAAAAATAATACATGTACAATTTTTAACATAATACGATACGTTATTAATAAGTTGTATTCACTGAACAAGTAATCTTAGAAATATTATAATATACCTTTTATTATAATTCATATTTCTAATTTATGTCTCTAATATCTAAAATATGCTGTCTATCTATTTATTTAAATAAAAATAAAAACAAAAATTAAAAATAAAAATCTGTGGGATTTTTGTTACTGTCTTATATTTTATGTTTATATTCTATGTGTGTAAAATGTATATAACTTTGCCAATAAAAAAAATGTACTCGTTTTCATCGATTTGAAAGAAAACTGATGCTTAACACAGTGGCTGGCAACCTTTTTGTGCCTGCCTACCCCTCGAATCTTACTACAAATTTGTTGTACCCCGTACCCTCCATCTATCTCGCGTACACGTGTAATGAAAGACATGTTTCATTTGTAATTTTTTAATACTCTGATCTTAAACGATCGAATTAAGTCTTAATATAATGCAGAGCCCTAATTACAGAATTTTATTCTTAAGAATCTTGACATCTATTTTCACCCTAAGTGTAAATTATTGGGCTTACACCGAACACAGACACGCCCACAAAACATTTCAATTTGATTTTCTCTACATTGGTTGGATTACATAATATATTTGAAGTTTTCTTGCTTCATGTGTCTCAAATCTTCTTCTCTTCTGCAGATATCAACTGATACATCAGTCTGTTGCATCCTTTCATCACTTCAGCTGTGTTCAGCCATGTCATTTATTTTATTTGCCAATTCCATTTATTTGGGGGAAAATACCAACGCCGGCGCACGTATGCGTAAATACGTGCGCCGGCGCACGAGCCAAAATGTTCAAAAAATTTACATTTTGGAATGCGATTTTAACCCTTATGTATAAAGAAAACGTATGAAGAACAAGAACGCTTGGGGCATTCTTGTTCTTAAGGTATAAAATAACGTGAACACACCTAGGGAAACGGAAAATTTTCTATGGAATTCTTAATGGTCTCCGGACAGATGTTTCGCGCCATTTGAGCTGTCAGATTTGGTGGCGTCGCATTCTCGTGAAAAAGATCGTAAAACATATAAATTCATCAAATAAACGCAAGTAATGTTGTTTTAGGCATAGTTTATTGTTCAAGGAATGTGTTTCGGTAAATACGATAGCATAAAATAAACCCACAAAATATTACGTCAAAGTCAAACTTACGAGTTTCCTCCCGTGGCATTTGACGGGTTAGCGTTACAGTTTAAAATTTTGTAAGGTACTGAAGCATTTTTCAAGATAGACATTATAGCGCAGCGCCCTTGAGATAATTTTTCAAGAAAATGGCGCTAAACAAATCATCCAAATATTATTGTTATTATAGGGTTATGTACAACTTTGACAATATTTCAATTTATTTATTTCTGTGCATTACAGTATTTACCTATAGATCAATTTTGAAAAACATTTTTACATAATATATATTGTAATTTTATTATGTTGGGTGTAAGGTAGGTTTGTGAAGGTGAAACTGTGGATAGGTATTGTTGTATGTTTCGTGAACACCTCACTAGGAGAACCTGTGCTGAGGTGTTTACGTGTTTATTTATGTTTATGTATGACAAGTATTTATGTGTTGTAATAGAAAGTTTTATATGTATTTTTTTTTTCAAATTTTAATAGTTATTGTACATTGGTTATTTAGAAGAGAAAAAAAAATATTTAAATATATTAGAGGAATATAAAAAAAAAATATATATATATATAAACGTACACATACATACACATCCATATAAATACATGTACCTGCAGACATGCATATAAATATACATATACATACGTATACATACGCATACACACATTGTAACTACTCTTATAAAAGTATGGCTTGGCTTGTACGATGGACGAGTATTTTTAGAATCCGATAGCATCGTACATCCAAGTGTGTTCGTGGGTCAGAAAAAAATTACACTGTGACAAGGGTCAACGTGAAATAAACTTTGCTGTCAAGTTATCCTATTCGGTCCTTGCATTTACGATATCTCTTGAAGTAAATAGTTTGCTAACTTTAACCATACATAAATAATATTTATATTGAACAACTTTCTTAGGGTGAAATTGATCGAAAATTTTCAAATATAGAATTTTTTTCATTGGGCCGTTTTGGTCCTCAGAGTCAAAAGGTCTTTACGTAAATTGGTTTATTTAGATCAGTTTTTTTTTCAAATTGGTATAGAATAAATCACACTTCTAGTCTTGTATGGATTGTGTTTGTTCACTGTTTAGTGGCGGGGACGATGAAATAATGCGGGGAATTAGGGGCATATAAATCAAGGCGGCCTAAAGCAATCGCCTGGTAGTTAAGGTTCCGTGACATTGCAAAATTTCCCTTCGACCTTCAGAAGGTAGTTGGCTTTTATTTTATACAAAATTATACCATTTTATTTTTATTAATTTTTTTAGGTCGCTTTTCCGCTATTTTGACTAATTTTAAATTACCAATGCGGAGGCAGATATTAAAATTTCTAATTTGTCTTCTTTTTTGTGTTTATTTTATGCAGAACTCCATTTATCTTGTATAATTATATTATCTCCACTGTACTTAAAGCAGAAAATCTGTCTGTCTGTGTGATGTATGAAACAGCGAAAAAATAAATCTTTAATGGTGAGCTCTGGCGTTATGAAATTTTTGCACATTTTCTGTCCCGATTTCCATGTCAAGGAAAAATTTGTCTATCATGAGCTAAGGGGATTTGAAATAGCTTCCATTCTGTCGGAAAAGTAAGAAAATATGCCTCAAGGTTTCGATCTCCGGCGAAGACGTGAAGAAACATTTTTTATTTATTAATCTTTTTTTAAATAATTCTTTAATTTTATTATTTCATATAAATTTCACATTAGCATTATCACGACCACCGCAGGTACTGGTATCATGGCATATGTATCTAGCAGTGGACGTCCGTGACTATTCAATAAGCTACAGTGGTAAGAATGAAAAATACAATATTGTACCTGTAAAACGATTTTTTTTTCTAAAATTCATTCATTTAGAAGTGCTGCGCATCCACAAATTGAATCCTGAAAATCTTCATGGAAAAATTTAATAAAATAAAAAAAAAAAATCATTTTCAGCAACGACTACATCAATAATTTCGTATTTTTTAATCTAAGCACTCTAGCTTATTGAATAGTCATTGACCGCCACTAGGCTATATTACAATGTAATAATAAGATTTGTAAATTTAGACACAAAAATAAAAACAATATATATAAAAACTAAACAAAAAAACACGTAAACAATAAAAAGTCAAAACTAAAATTAAACTGAATCATAAAATAAATTCAAATAAAAATACTCAAATAATATTAAAAACCACGACAAAATGACAATAAAAATTGAGCCCTTGCCCGGAAGAATATTTTATCCAACAATTTTCTTGTTCCGAGAAAAAAAATGAAAAAAACGAAACCAGTTATGTTTCATAACATTTTGTGTTTAAAATACATAAAACATTCAATTCTTAAGAGTTTTAATTGAAAAGTCTTCTAGAAAGGCAATTAAAATATGGTTTATTACTAGAATTTTCGCTGAATTGTGGAATAATGTTGTATAATAAAAAAAATTCACATGCAACGTTATTCCACAAAACGTTTTTTTTTTTACTCTTCGTACCTTACAGAAAGCAACATGCTCTTCTAACATAAATGTACACATATCATTGATGTATTTGAGCTTATAAAGCAAAAAAAAAAAAACAATATGAATAAATGAAACCATTTACGTTCTAGATATTGTCTTGAGATCATCGTACAGCATTATTCCACAAAATTGTTTCAACGGCTAAAAAGCAGACTTAATAATAATTTTTCTTGACAAATTCTACTTCCCTGCATTCTTCAACTTCTTGGCTTTGAAGACTTTCTTGTTGAAGCGATAAGACGTTCGTTTTCTCCATTTATTGCCATAAATTAAACCATGCGCCGTGATTTTGATAAATGGCGTTATATAACATTCTTCCACAAACCAAACTTTAAAAGGCTGCCTTAAAAGATGCATATTAATATGCCCAACGTTATTCCATCAATAACTCAACTTTGATAGTTTTGTTGGATACAACATTATTCCGGGCAAAGGCTCAATTAATGGCTAGAACTACAAAATGAAAAATGAGCTTGTGTTTGATGAAATATGTAGGTACCTACTAATTAATCTTTTGTTTCAAAATATATTGCATTGCATGACATCTACCCAAAATCTTGTTTAATTAAATTATCGAATGCGTATAAGCTTCCACATCCTTGCGCTTTTAAGCACACTTCACCGGTTAGGGGCCATCCATAAATTACGTCAGACGAATTTCATGACTTTTTGACCCCCCCCCCTGTCACATTCGTGAGACCCCCTCCCCCCTTGAATTTCATGATTTTTTGACCCCCCCCATACCCCCTGTCACACTTCTCTACTCCCCCCCCCTTAAGGTGTGACGTAATTTATGGATGGCCCCTTAGATTGTATGTTCTCAATCTTATTTTGCCCACCGCCCACTTTGAGAATGTTTTTTTTCTAGCGCCCCCCAATTGTTTTTACTTCCCATCTGTCGCGAATCTGAAACAGCATACGTTGTCACGATTATATTTACAACTACCTCCTTTCTTCTTGTATTCACGATGTAGTGTCAATTCTTAATAATAATAAAACACGTAAGATTATTAGTGAGAAGCGTGTTTTTTTTTTTTTTTTTAAATGTTTTTAGACCATATTTTTTTTACCTGCTCACGCCCTCACTATCCCATCTCAACGCCCCCTAGTCTTCCTCAACGCCCCTTAGTTTTCTCTGGGTCTTCTACCGCCCCTCTGAAAGTCTCAAACGCCTACAAGGGGGCGTTATCGCCCACGTTGAGAACCTATGGGTTAGATCGACTATTCTCACATCGGGATGTATGAGAATGTTTTATCATGTATAAGTATTAATTCGCTAGACCGAATGCTTATCATCTGATGAATTAAATTAAATCTCGTTTCTCGTTGAGTGGCGAGGACTGTGAGGTGTTCAGGAAATAACAACAAGTAATACACATTTATAGTATTTCATTCACACGCTTACATCATACACCATTACAATTTACACCAATGCGTGACGCAATGTCATTTTCTTTTATTTTTGTATTATCATTGTTAGCACCTCAGGCCTCGGGCCCATTTTGTCGGAAAGTCAAAATATTTCCGCTTTGCGATAAAATACAATAAACGGAATATTTCTGAAAACGATGAATGCTTAAAAAATTTATAATTCGATGTAAATGTATAATTTTCGACTTGTAAAAATTTTGAATGCAAAAATAAAAAGAACAATATCTACATTTTACATATCACACTGAATGAAAATAAAATATTTTCATGAACCGCGTCTTTGTGGTCAAGTTTTTATATTTTGTTTTAGATATTTCCACCGTTTCGCTTATCGCTTAATAAAGTTAATACAACGCTAATTGCCAAAGTTTTCCAAAATTGCCAAGCGGCTGTCGTTGCCTCGTACTTCGCTTTCTGGTTTCGGAAACAGGAAAGGGGTTGAATCAGCTCATCCCCACGATGAGCTTTTCAACGTATTTTCATACAATATTTAACATTCTGTCGAAGGTGGCTGTAACGCTGAACTCTAATACAACTCATAAGGGTCAAGTCGAATCATAACTGACACGGAGTCAATACGTTTATAATCAATTGGCGTATTTTAAGTAGTGTCCGACCGACACAGGACTTTCTACCGAATCCGAATCTGAATCTTCGGTATCTGTCTCAGTTTCGGCTGAAACCGAAACTTTTTTAGACATGCTGAAAATCTATTGTTTACTGAAATTTGGCTTATTTTTTACACTTATACAGACACGTGTTAAATGAAATAAAAAATATCATTGAAATGTGTGTAAAAGTTATCTTTTTAATCACTATGCGCGAGAAATAAATCATAAACTCACAACACAATCACGCCGGACCGGCCGGCGAACTCAGCTGATAATGGCGGGTGACACACGAGCCACGAACTCACCCGAAGTAAGCCGAACGAATAATTCACGAATGCAGAGTTTCGGTGCGGCTGATTCAAATTTTCTGCTGAAACCGAAAGATGCCGAAACTTGCCGAAACTGAAACCGAACTTTCGGTCGGTCACTAATTTTAAGGGGAAATAATGCAGTATTTTTCCTAGGATTTATAGCTTCTAGCTTAAATAATTTTTAATTTGGTTCTATTTATATTTTACGCTTGTAGTATGAATTTTTGTATCCGATGAACACATACAATTTATTAACTTTTATCTTATTACTCAGTTGTTATTTTTGAAATATCGTAATAAATTAAATACTCCGACCGTAAATCATATTGTGTATTATCTATGGTAGGTACATTTATTTCATTTATCACATTGATTTGTTAGGAGCTACATTATTTCCCTTAATTTATTCGTAATATTAATGCGTAGGAGCTCTGGATATGTTTTATTGTATCGCATAAGACATAATATTTGTTCGTTTAATATCTATACCGTATGAGCTACGATAATTCTTCCATTTGTCGTAATGAATGAGAACTTTAATAATCTTATTTTCGTTTATCTTATTGGCCTTATTGCAAACATGTTAATATTCATTTAATGAAGCACATCATTATCGCTGCGACGTTGTATCATGAACACGCCAAGATTTGAAAGGATCGCGGAGAGTAAACAGTGGAACAATGAAAAGAGATCTGTTACGTAGATAGAGTTTTCGATTCGTGAACGTCAAACTTTGGGTTAACTTGTGTATTTAGGGTATTCATTCATTCAAAAACATTGGAATGGAAGTCCAAGTTCGATGGTTCATTTTCAATAGAGATTGTCGGAATAACTCTCCGTCATAGAAATTCTCGAGAAGTTAATTAATTATGCTCATACAGTTTACCTAAACATTTTACAAGTTCTGCGAAGGTCGGGTTTTCTCTTCGATGGTATTGATTTTTTAAGTGCGGCTTTTATAATCGTTTAGGTCATTAGAATAGTCAATGATTTATTATACCTGCTACACATCGAGGTATTGTACTTCAATTCTGCTACACTACTTCTCAGAGACTTTTCGCGACACGAGGAAGCCCGATACTCTACCCTATCAGCAGTTGCAGCTTGGATTATGATTGGTTGTTTATAGACTGCTATCGCTTTCAAAGCAGTCATCATAATCGACAAGTCAAAATCATGAAGAGTGACATTACGGAGAGTTCCGCTGTAACCTTTCTTTCTTTCCTTTTTTTTAATTCATAATCTTAATATGTACGTTGTTATTCGATTTATCGAGTTGTATCCTAGTGATCCAAAGCGCCAGGTTAGCCTTGTTCGCATCCAGATGTCGCGTATTCAATTCCATGCAAATTAACATTACACAAGCAATAATTAAGTACAGCTTTTTGGGAGCGCAGATATTTAATAAAAAAAATATTGCTTAATTATTCGTAACTCGGAAATGTTATTTTTCTTCATTCGTTACTCGATTCGAGCGTGCAACGGCGGTGCACCATGTCGTGTAACATTTGGAATTGGGCCGCTAACAATAACACTTCTTATGTAGATGGCATAAGGTTTAAATTCCCGCTTAACACCAGTCGCCTGTTTTGATTTATGCAAGAAAAAAACATCGGCGAAAAGTGTGTTTTACTTGCAAAGTTTAGCGAACATTTAAATGTTTTACGATCATTTTCTAAAGAACGTAATTTGTCACATTATACAATAAAACCTTAACCGAAAAGAGGTTCGCAAGTAGAAGATTTTGCACATTACAAAATTACTCGATTGTAGTAAAGGCCGAGATGTGTTTTACTCGCAGTATTTAATTAAAGCATCTAAAAAATATTTCCAATTAATCGAATTTTCAAACCAAAAACACGTGATTTTGTATTACTTACCAGTAGTACACTAGTCTGTTGTGCTTCGCCTTAACCGCTGTATTTGCAGATTTATGCCACATATTTCTACACTGCAATTTTAATTTTCTGGTTTCTTTTGTTCCTGTTTTTTCTTAAGAAATTCATTAGTCAGTGCAGTCGGCCAAATTCTAACGCGGCGCTATTTTCACCATTGTAATCTGCAGTGGGCGATGTGTTCTGTTTTCATCTTTGCTCACCGCGTCTTAGTTCTGAATGGCTTTCTTTTTGTGTTTTTTTTTAACCTTTTGTTAGAGGAATTGTAAAACACTTTTGAGTGTTGAAAGAACCCAGAAAACAATCTATTTGACGGCATTGAAAAGTTATAAACTTCGTCCAGGTTTTGACTTGACTACTTATTTATTTAATTTTTTGTTTTTTGTTCTATACGTCACTGCTGTGATTCATTTAAGTAATAATATGTATGCAGGTACTAACCTCTATTCTTATTTTTTCTACCATTTCTCTTGTGATATTATAATATGTTGTAATTATTGGACCATCAAAGTTTTGCTATATTTTAGGGAATGTTGTAAGGCTGAACGAAGTGTGGATATAAATTAAATCGGAAGAGGAAGGTTTTTGTAGTAGGTACCTGGCCAGTCAGGCGCGGTAAACCCGCTCAAAAATAAGAAGATGGAGAGATATGCAAATGCGAAAGTTAGAGAGAGCGCGTTAATATTAAAAACGATAATATTTAAGTGAAAATTGTGAAAATGTATAATAAAACACGACTCGTTTAAAATGGAGCAAAAATCTCGCGTAGATTGTCTAACATTTTAAAGAAACACTGTAAATTTTTTCATATATATAACTTGTAAAATAACTTGAAAACGTGTTTATACCTTGCGATTTTTTTCTATCGAGGGAATTTCATTGCCGTTTCGGCGTGGGAAATGTGTAGATAGTATCTTCAAGAATAACTTATATTTTTGAGCTTTAAAACAGTATTTAAGGAAAATTGTAATAAATCGGTAGAAATGAGGGAAGCCGGGCCTTTAGGTCTTGCCGATAAACAGTCTAAAACTATTTTCTGAATGGTTCTTTCACCACGGCAATACTAACTCAAAAGTTTCCGTGATAAAATGGCAACATAAAATATCTACGATTTTACATTACATTTCTCCTTAAAATCTTTTATTTTTTAATGTTTTTTTTCGTTGGTTTGAAAATTATTTATTATATATTTTATTGTTATCTTTCTGAGAACGCCATTGGGTTTGCGAACCATTTTTTAAATTCTTTTTTTCTCTTCTAAATAAACGCCGACGGGTCTTTACCAGATTTCACTTACGCCAACAGTTATTTGTGTAAATATAATATTATGTTTTTGGGACTGTTTTGTTTAGCTGTAGGCATTTGGGGATTTGTAGAAAAAGCTCGGACTTACCGAAAGCTTTTGGAAATTTAGTTCTTAGCTTTTCCTCAACCAAACCTTCCTCTACCTTGTCGGAACCAAACGAAATTACAAAGTAAAAAATATCACAAGAAATCAACACTACACTGTAAAAGCGAGAATAATTTTGCAAAGGAAAATCTAAAAATCGTAATTTATACATTGATATAATTTATACTGCTGGTAATGGAATAACTGTAGCCTTTTGCCGATTTGAGAGGCGGGTGTGGGTACCGTCGCCCCGGGAACCATTTATTGAACAACCAACACCCCTGCCATAGGTCACCTCAAGTGGTTCGCTAAGTTTGGTGACTTAACAGTGGTACCCGAGTTCATGGGGGTCAGGTTTGTCTAGGTCTTGGCGGCGGATGCATTTGCCCACCTACTGCGTGTCGGGCCGGATCGGATAAGACTGGTTGAGGGAGACCTTTTGATTTCTCCGCCGGACTCTCTTGACCCATCGCCTTGCACCAGAGTGGGAGCAGTGGGAGAAATGGATCCATACGTTCGTCACTCTTGGACACATCAACCCCCAGATTCCTACCCACCTCTCACACCTTTTTCCTTCCCAGAACTTCCTCTCCTTCCTTTCCATAAAAACACCCACACATGTGCTAAAAAGACCCTCCACACAGCATCCCCAAAGAGACATAAGCCCCGAGGGAAATTGTTTTCCTCAGGGAAACTTCTGTGTGGAACTATTGTAAAAAAAACCTTGTAGCAAGAGAGAGCAAATAAAAAAAATGTACCTACATAATATTATAAAGTAGATTTTCTGTTCTAAAAAGTAGTAAAAACTTCAAAACGGTGAGCCCTGGCATCATGAAATTTGCGCGTTTTACTCGATTGTTTTTTTTTTAAATGTCATTTACACCGTGAGCTTATGGAACTATAAATTGCAATTTGTGAAAAATAAGATAAGCCATATTTTTTATTTTATTTTTTTTGAATGGGTAAAAATAATAATTGCGAATTTTTGTTTTAATCCGCCACCCTGTCCAATTATGCCTACTGAATTTTTTGTTTTAAAATGAAAAAAAGGCATCTATAACCAAAATGCCATATGTACATATTTTTTACTCCAAACTAGCTCGCCAGCTGGTTAAAGTTCGTCGGGTACGTCTTGTCACTACTTGTTACACGGTGTCTGGAACCTCGTTGTACATTAAGAAACTAGTGAATCCACATAACATCAAGGACGGGTGTCACAGAATTTGAACAATTTATGGAAATGTGGTTAAGCACCAGATTAATGAGATGAATTATTACTTTTTCCAATGGCCACATTGTAGTGCGGGCAATACTGGTCACGGCGACCGCTTAAAGGAACCTACGACCTACGTCATTCCGGTCCCGACGCTGTCCTCATTAACACGTTGCTAGATTCTAGATTTTACATTTTACATTTCCACTGCGTTCCTTCCGCTGCCGCGTTATTAATCAGTAAATTTGTCTAAATAAATAAAACATAAAAACGTGGCGAAATCTCTAATTTCTTTGAACACCAAGACCCTTCCGCGGAGCCTAAGGTAAGCATCTTCCACAGCATCAGAAGGAAGTCCAGAAAGACAAGATTCTCGCCACCACTGGTGACCCCAGACATTTTTAAAATTGCACGTGTTCTTGAGTGACAGTGTCGGGGCCGGTTTCCTGCGAAATCCGGCATCGAACATCGTCAGCAACGCGTGATGCTACAACAAGAACATCAACCTCTGGGCCTCTCTTCCTGCAGCATTGCCAGCATCTGCTGCAGACACCTCAGATACCACGTAAATCACGTAATTTTTTAAACCAACATCAATTCATACAACAATACCTTGCATTCCCGCAAAAAATTTTGCAAAATAATATGTCACCATTCACAACAATGTTACATGTATTATGACAAATTGAAAATTTCTTTTTGATCGTTAACTAAATGAAAAATTGCAAAAAGGTTTGCGTCTTGGATATTGCCTAAGTAACTTCTGTAGAATTTACATAGATGCCAACATCTCTAATCTTTAAACGCTTAAAATAATCTCTGCTAAATTTTGAAAAATAATATCTTGAAACATTTGTTCAATCACTGTCTTTGCGTGCTTATTACCGTATAAATGTTGAAATGACCTCGGATGAAGAATCTTCAGCGACCACAAATTCGAGATCTATCATCATCAAATTCGAGATCTATGAAAATTCTATTCGTTCTGTTATTATTATTTAAATTTTTATTTTTTTTATTATTTCACCATGGGCAGGTTTTTTTACATTACTTGGACAAAAACAGAACTTGAATAAGACTTTCTCATATTAACTTGAGTTAATGGATTTCACAGAATTTGAACAATTCATCAAATTCGAGATCTATGAAAATTCTATTCAAGTTCTGTTATTATTATTTAATTATTTATTTTTTTATTATTTCATCAACATGGGCAGGTTTTTTCACATTACTTGGAAAAAAACAGAACTTGAATAGGACTTTCTAATATTAACTTGAGTTAACGGGTTTCACAGAATTTGAACAATCCATCAAATTCGAGATTTGTGAAAGTTCTAGCTGTTTTAGTTTTCTTATAAATTTTTATAAGAAAATAAAAAATAAAGTTCTAGCTGTTTCTAGTTTTCTTATAATTTTTTTTTTCTGTTATTATTATTATTTCAACATGGCAGGTTGTTTCACATTACTTGGACAGTAACAGAACTTGAATAGGACTTTCTCATATTAACTGAATATTAAATTCTATGTCACAACCCGTCCTTAGTGTCGGTTTTGTGATAAAACTTTTTTTGATTTGAGCTATCTTTTTCGAGTAAATCGATTTCGAAGTTTAAAATTTAAAAAAAAAATCGGTCCCGGGGCTTGATATCAATTGTTTAATGTCTTTTTAAGTGCGTCTTGAGATCAAAAAAAAGAAGTTTTTTTGGTTTCTTTATGTGATATAGTTTCAGCCGTTTCCCTCTTGTACGAAGAGTTCCGTGCAACGTGTATATTGTTTGTACATGTCCCTGCTTCCCGTTTTCTCTTTTCTTTGCCGGGTTGTGTGAGACGTAATGTCTCTCTTCAGTCAATCATTTAACATACTTGTTCCATCATCGTCTTAAGTAAGAGAAATTAACATAGTTTGTGTTGGTTGTTTGTCCAGGTGATGATGGCGCTGGCGACTCACCTGCAGACCGTGGAAGCGGAGAAGCAGAAGCTGCGCACGCAGGTGAGGCGCCTGTGCCAGGAGAACGCCTGGCTGCGAGACGAACTGGCCGCCGCGCAGCAGCGTCTGCAGGCCGCTGAGCAGAGAGTCGCCCAGCTCGAGGAGGAGAACAGCCACCTGTCCTTCATGGCATCCATCAAGTGAGTCAAATCTCACTACTTGATAGCGATGGGGCACAATTTATGCTTCTTATGGTTTCATTACAAAAAAGAATTTTTAAGAAAATTTAAGTAAAAAGCTAAAAAACTACAAATCCAACCTAACCTATCCTGACCTAACCTAACCTAACCGATAATAAAAACAAGGGAGATGGGCCACAAACCATTATTGGTTTGAAACCTCGCTCATAAAAGTGTGGCCAACATTGTTTACCCATACTTCTCCAAATCGGGTCAACCCAAAGCGCATTGCCCCGCCTTTGTTTCTACCTACAGACCAATTGCATAACTTTCATTGGATCTATCGCTTTGATAGTTCATGCAGTTTGGTGACAGCGTCGTGCTTCCTTGGCATATTTTGCTTTGTTTTTATGATCTATGAAACCAACACTTATTCTTTTATCATGTTCTGTGGTGTCACAGTTCCGTTTTAACTGGCTATCGTTTGTTAAGTCACTGGTATTTCTCCTTCTTGAGTTGTTGCCTCGCGGCTGAGAATTGTGACCCCCACTCCAACTCTTGCCCTGTCATTCTTATAACATTGTGCTGTAATTTCAGGAAATATGATAGTGACATTAATGAAGAAGACAGTAACAGAACCGGCAGTGAACGGCCGGGAACCGGAAAGCAGGACGACCCCATGGTAGACCTGTTCCCTGATGATGAACAGGAGGAGAGAAACAGTATGACCTTACCTAATTTAAATTATATCAATTTACATAACCATTTTTTAACAACTTGAAAAATGAAAAATATATTCCGGTTAAAATTTGTATGTATGTATGTACATATATATGAAGCTGAGTTTGGTAGGTGATAGAGATGAACTCTCTTTGTATGTTCCGTTCTCCTGGTAAATGCTATCAGCCCTCTCTACCTTGGAGGATGAGCAAAGATAACAGGTTGTTTTCATTTTGCAGCCATGTCGCCCACTCCCCCATCCCAGTTTGCCCAGCAGGTGAACACAGGCTTTGAGATCCCGGCACGCCTGCGCACCCTGCACAACCTCGTGATCCAATATGCCTCGCAGGGCCGCTATGAGGTGGCCGTGCCGCTGTGCAAGCAGGCGCTCGAAGACTTGGAGAAGACATCGGGACACGACCATCCTGACGTGGCCACCATGCTCAACATTCTGGCTTTGGTCTACAGGTGAGATTTCCCTTGTCTTTGTCCTTGTTTAGTACTCCGTAATCTGCAGATTCCGTACACCTCGTAGGACTAGTGTGGGCAGGCTATTTATTACCACCTCCGACTCTCCCTAGTTTTCCATACTTAAATTTCAATTAAACTTCTCACTTGTTATTATTGTTACCCCATTCATATTTTCACCCAATTTCCACTTAAATATTTCCCAGGGATCAGAACAAATACAGGGAAGCAGCCAACTTGCTGAACGATGCCCTTAGCATCCGGGAGACCACTCTTGGAGAGAACCATCCCGCTGTGGCGGCCACCCTAAACAACCTCGCTGTACTCTATGGAAAACGAGGTAAGCTACGTAATGCATTACATTGTTATTAAAGAGTAGAAACCTTATACTATTGAATAGTATTAATAGGCTTGCGTCTGCGTGGTATCTCTGTATGTGGAATTTCAAACAAAGCTACCGTTGTAATTCGGTTTTTAATTCAAAATTTCTTCACAAGATGTCGCCATGGTCAGGTCGGATGGGGACGTCCCCCCTAGGTTTAACTGCTACAAATTTGTGAATATGTAGTATCTCTCTGGATATGGAAAGATTGACAGTAATACATAGTTGTATCAAGCGACTGCCAGTAATACATAGTTGTATCAAGCGACTGCCAGTAATACATAGTTGTATCAAGCGACTGAAGCGGCGAAGCCGAACTAAAAGCTGCTCGCAGGGCCCAGCAGCAAAACCTGCAGAGCAGGTTTTTAACTGCTAGTAATATATTGATTGCTTAACGCTTAACCTGTTTAAGATAATATCTGTCCACGTTTAAGTTTGAATAATCTGCACACTCTATGTCCCAAAGAACTCTCTGTTCTTCTAGCTGTCGAGATCAATCTATTCACAAATAATATCTGTCCACGTTTAAGTTTGAATAATCTGCACACTCTATGTCCCAAAGAACTCTCTGTTCTTCTAGCTGTCGAGATCAATCTATTCACAAAATTATGCTCATTTTCTCTTCTTGAACCAACGTAAAATACATGAAACCATATTTTCTAAGAATATATTTTTGTTAATGTTTGTTTATGCTGTGTTACATTGAAATAATTTTTTAAATTTTTCTATTCCTATGAATTTAATTTATTTTGTCCTGTTTATCTGAAAATGCATATTGCTGATAAATGATAGAAAGAGTGGTTACATTGGCGCTCTCGACAGCGAATGATACGTTATTCTTAGAGTTGTTTGTTTGATTAGCTACAAATGCTTCCAGGTAAATACAGGGAAGCTGAACCTCTGTGCAAACGCGCCCTGGCGATACGAGAGGCTGTGCTCGGCAACCAACATCCCGACGTGGCCAAGCAGCTCAATAACCTAGCCTTGCTCTGCCAAAACCAGGTAATAAACTCTTCTTCGTTATCTCTTCTTCTGTATTTCCCAGCACATATCTAAATCACTATCATTAGAGTTGTAAATAATCCCAGTAGAGCCCTTAGAGAGTTAAAAGACCACCATTCTGAATCGAAACCCTTCCCTCTCTCTTCAGATAATTTATCTAATCACTGGATAACTCAGAAACACATAACAACAACACCTTCTTTGAAAAGTCATTTTTGCTTTTTTTTAAATCGATTTTCCCTTATGTATAAAGAAACTGTATGAAGGACAAGGTCAGAATCGCTTGCGCCAATATCATTCTTGACGTAGCCGGTGGTTTCATTAATCTAGCAACACAAATATTTTTAAATGAATTTTCTAAGACTTGGCGCGTTGTTTTTTGTAACTGTCAAAGGCGAAATTTCCAAGTTTTACGTTCTCAAATGCTTATAAAGGTCTTTATTTATTTGCAAACTTCTTTGAATTGTGTTTTTCCATGCTGGGTGTGTATTCAGATATGTGTAGAAATAATAAAATCAGTTTATATTTGTGTGATTATATTTTTTGACAAATATTTCCAAAATGGGAGATTTTTAAAAATGAATGGTTAAACAACGTTAGGTTAAGTAATGGGCTATTTTTCTTTTTATTCATAATTTTTAATGGCTTTTCAAAGGAGTGTTGAAGTTGTATGTTTCTGAATTGTCGTGGAACCAGATGCTCTGTAGCAGGAGTATATAATTATGTAATGAAGAAAAACGGGTACATCACATTTTTGCCCCTGAAATTACACAACTTGTCCAAATTTAGAAAATGATTGCAAATTTAGAATTTTAAAATGCTGCTTTAAATTTCCTTATTAATGTGTTATTCCTTTTTTTGTTCAAGGTTAGTAAATTCTCTTTTGACTTTCAGGGCAAGTATGACGAAGTGGAGCGATATTACCAGCGAGCTTTGGAGATCTATGAACTGAAGCTAGGCCCAGATGACCCCAACGTGGCCAAGACAAAGAACAACCTGGCTTCTTCTTATCTTAAACAGGTAAATACTTGGATCTTTGCAGCATGCTTGCGTATTAAGGCGGTGCACCGAGGTGGGTAACATTTGGAATCGGGAGAAATCTAGCACTCCTTCCACGGATGGCGATAAGGTTGAAATTTCCGCTGAACATCAGCTGCTGTTTTTATGTATGCAAAAAAAAAAACAGCCTCGATTCTGGTAATGGCCAAGATGTGTTCTATTCGCAGTATTTAACCAAGCTAATTCGTCCCGGAAAGGCTGAGATCCTGGGTTCAATTCCTAGATGCAACCGAATCTTTTTCTGTTTCAAATTTTTGTTTGAGGGTCGCTAATATTGTCTTATTGATTAAAACCGGTGGCGTGCCGATTACACGCCGGCGCGCCGAATAAAATAAATTTTTTTTTTTTTTTTAAATGCGATTTTAAACCTTATGTATACAGAAAATGTATGAAGGACAAGGTCAGAATTGCTTGGGGCGTTCTTGTTCTTGATGTAACAGATATAAGAAACACACCTAGCCACCCGAATAATTATTTTTGAATTTATCTATGACTTTGTAAATGTCATTTCTCCCGCGATTCTAACTGTCAAACTGTGAGCGTCGTCGGTGGTAAAATAAACCCACAAAATATTACGTCAAAGTCAAAACATTGCGAAATTTTCGAGTTTCCTCCAGTGGCACATCACGAGTTAACCTGCCAAGGGAGGAAACCATGTAAATTTCGCAAAGTTTTGACTTTGACGTGATATTTTGTGGGTTTATTTTGTGCTACCGTATATTGTATTCCTTCTCCATTCCTTGAACAATAAACTATGCATAAAAACAACATTGCTTGCATTTATTTAATAAATAGGATTGGTTTTTTGATCTTTTTCCCTACCTACCACGCTCCGTGTTTGACAGTTAAAATCATGGCAAAAAATGATGCGTGGATCCCATAGAGAAATTAATATAAATTATTCTGAGTGACTAGGCGTATTTCGGGTACCTGTAATGTCAAGAACGAGAATAGCCCAAGCGATTCTGCCTTGTCCTTCATACAGTTTCTTTATACATAAGGGTTAAAATCGCATTCTAAAAAAAAATTCGAAAATTTTATTCCGACTGCACCGGCGCGCGTGACACATAAGGCGTTAAATATTACAATTTGAGATTTTACTCATTGACTTATTCCAAAAATAATTATGTAATAAAGATATTGATTTTGATTGTGGCGAAGAAGGATATTCTACATGGTGATTTATAATTTTGAAAAGAAATTTGGTGTAATTTTTGTCATTTAATGTTTCTAATTTTTAAAATTCTGTATGTTTTTGGTGTGGTTCTGTAGGATAATGCCTGAGTTAGTCTCTTTCAAACTGTCGATTTGAACTGTACATATTATTTTTATAATGATGTTTAATGTCTTTAATTGCAGGGTAAATACAAGGAAGCCGAAATCCTCTACAAGCAAGTACTGACCCGGGCGCACGAACGTGAATTTGGAACAATCGACGGTAAGGAAATCCCACCTCTGCCTCTAGCAAAACTGGATATTAGCTCCTATAATAAGAAATAAATAATTATCATTATTATTACAGTACTTACGCAGTTATTTTTCTATTATTGTTGGTATGCCATGACAGTAGATGATATTTTATATTATTTGAGGTCCACTTGCTTTGTGCTAACTTTTAAAGTTTTTGTTTTTAGCTTACAATTTAAACGTCAACATTTTTAGCACTCAATTATTTTTTGCACTTGGTTTTATGGGAACGTTATGATTTCATTTACAAGTAGGTAAATAAATGTTTAAGTAAAACAGATTAGTGTGAATTTGATAGTGAATTTTCAAATCTCAAAGGACATTTTTATAAGATGTTTACTTTTTTATTTCATAATTTTTAATCACATTTGATTCAATTTTGTATAAGTTGAAAAATATAATATCACAATAATTTACACATAATAAGCTACTTATTTGATATTTTGAACAATGTTCCTGTATATTTTTGCAATTCTTTTCTGCAGCATTTATTAGATAAGCCTTCATGTCCTTAAATTTATGCAATTTGTGTGTATAATATTTTTGAAGACTGAAAAATGTTTTTAATACGGAAACTACAAAAAGTAGTTTTTATTTTTTTATTATATCATTTTAGAAGTTTTTAACCTTTTTACATGACACATTGTATTTTGAATCAATTTATGTTTGTAATACTTTCAGCCTTGGTTTTAAACAGAAGATTTATTCAATTTATTAGAGTTAAATTATTAAAGCTTATATCCACTCGAACGATTTTTGATATATTACGGCAAGTTTGCAAAACGACTTGAGTGATCGCTTGCCATAATGTGGCAAATTTATTTACCTTTCGTAGAACGTTTTAATTTTTTTTTGTAAATCTTCCTGCGACTGTTAGTAGAAAGCTGATATAATAATTTCCCATTTTATCAATATGTGTATCAAATTGACTCCCTGCGGCCGATTTTATATGCTTCTAAAATCCAATATAGTTTATTCTGATGTTAACAAAAGTTTGTTCTTTAATGCCCGCTTGTTGAAATGGCGTTTCTTTTAATCGATTTTTATTACGAATTCATATACTAGTGTATTCATAATTGAATTATCTTTGTATTTAATATGTTTTCAACTCACGCAAATTAAAAATATTCTAAATGAAGTGTAAATTCTCCGCCTCATGTCTTTTGCATTGTGAAGCAGACTGTCATTGAAAAACGATTAATTGAACTAAATAAAGCAAGAAAAGAGATTATTCTTATTGCTAATTGTAGACAGTAAATGTACCTTTTTAATGTATTACTATTTTTTGAGGTAAATGTTTTAAATACCCTAATTTAGTGCATTCAATTTTGACAGTCCGCGAACCCAAATTCTATAAAATATTTTTTTATACAAAATTTTCAAACAGCTTAAACATGATTAAAAATTGAGTCTTCTCGTACATACTTATGTACGTGATTATCAAGTAGGCCATAGACAACATACAGAAATAGAATAAATAATATTCAATGTTACCGCGCACTGCAATTTCAAAGGAACTAACAGAATTTGCATGTTTATGAAGTTAAAGTTTTTTTTATAATTTTTTTATAAACTCTAAAAATATGAGATAAATTGTAAAATATAGGCGAATTCATTGGCTATATTGCACTATAATCAGTTTATATGTCTCCGTATTAAAATTCAGAGATATGATTTTTTTAATGAGGACGGGAAATTTCCAAATTGAACACTCGGAAATCGCTGTCGCTCAACTTGTATTTTAATTTTATTAACGCAATCGCTCGAGTGGTTATAAACCCCTAAAAATCTAAATATTGAAGAAGATAATATTCAACAACTCTCAATGAACATTTGAAATAGACAAAGACACAGAAAATAAAAAGGTAACGGTTGCAACTTGTCCTGAACCCAGATTTAATAAGGTCTCAACAGCTCAATTGGTACACACACACGCTGGTGTCCCGGTAAGACTAGAGGGTTTGGGTTTGAGTTGCGATTATTCCCTTTTTATTTTCTATTTTTGTCTGTTTCATTGAAGATTGTTCATATTATCTTCTTCAATGACAAAATTAACTGTTGAAATTTGTCAATTTTATTCTAGATGCAGTAATATGTATGATTGTTGAATTGATTGATAACATTATTCCAAAAATAATGACTAAATTTAAGTTCCTGAATAAAAATCTTTCCTCCATATTCTTTAGGGTAGATAGGAAATATACTACATAATTATTATGAATTATAAACCATTTGCTCAGAATGAACATATCAACCAAAAAATAAGTGGAAATTATTTCTGAAAGTTGAGAATGTCATCATTTTGTGAACTTTACCAATAATTTGAAGAAAATTATATTTTGACTAATGGTCTGCGAATACTTAGTATGAGTTGTTTCAAAAATTTTAACAATTCATTGAAACAACCCATCCTTAATTTATTGTTCTAACTGTACTTTTCCTAACTTGAAAAAAATCGGTATCTTGTATCTTTGGAAGGAATTATTAAAATTTTATCAATTAACTTCCTAAGAATGTCCATTTTATACGATTTAGTCAAATGATTCCCAACTAAATATCACTCACCAGTGGGTGATTTAATAACTCCTATATGCCTCACACGTGGTTAAGTAGCTTGTGGAGGGATCAAGTGTTAAAAAATGCTTTTGGAGCGATTTTATATGACGTTGTGAACGATAAGTATAATTTGTGCACTTACTTTATTATTAACATCTTTGATAATTCATAGTTTTTTTTATTGGTATCTACGTGCTATGCAATTTAAAAGTTTCTGTTCTGTTCCACAAAATTCCAAATTGATTTTATTTATTTTTATTTTTTTATTAACTGATCCTGTTCCGCAGACGCGCCGGCGCGCGCTGAACAAAATTTAAAAAAAAAATTTTAGAATGCGATTTTAATCCTTATGTATAAAGAAAATGTATGAAGGGCAAGGTCAGAATCGCTTGGGGCATTCTTGTTCTTGACATAACAAATATCCTAAACACATCTAGCCACTCGGAATAAATTTTATTAAATTTATCCATGACTTTGATCTTAATTTTTTCCCGCGATTCGAGCTTTCAAACTGTGAGCGTCGTGGGTTATGAAAAGATCGATAAATATATCAATTTGTCAAATAAACGCAATTAATGTTGTTTTTATGCATAGTTTATTGTTCAAGGAATGTGTTTCGGTAAATATAATATACGATAGCATAAAATAAACCCACAAAATATTACATCAAAATCAAAACTTTGCGAAATTTACGGTTTCCTCCCTTGGCGTATCACGAGTTAATGACTACCTATTTTGATGATTTACCTATATTATTTAAGTAAAATCTACTGTTAGAACACTAAATTAAGTACTCGGCTGATGTAATGTTAATGTTTCATAGATTTTATAATTATGGTGTAATAATTAATTTGTTACTTGGTTGCCAATAACCAAGATTGGTGTTTTTAGGCATGTGTTTTTATAGTAATTAATTGGTTTTGGTTGTGTAAGGTAAAAAATTGTGAAAATCACTTGTCTTTTCGGCGTTTCCGTTTGTGTTCCAAAAGCAGTGAAATTATTTTGTCAATTTATTGTACTCAGCGCCAGTAAGGAATTGACGTGTTTAATGTGATTTTTTAATATTTTATTTGATGCATGGAAGAGATGTTTTGAATTACATACCTTCATACTACGACAGGGTGGCTACAGACCACGAAATCATCTGAGAATTTGACCGAATAGGGAAATCAGAGAATATTTGTATCCTTAGGCTAGGTTTACACTCGTAAGTTTTTTCCCGTAATTCGCTCATGTAAGCGATTTATGGCTAAATTACCAATGTAAACGACACCAAAAGTCACTTAACGTAATTTAAAGCATGTTACAGAACTTCTTCTTTCGCAAGTTTATTGACAGGTCTAATCGCGTCTGCCCGAAATTCCAGCCTTCTTACAGCTTATAAAATCAGTTTGATAAGCTGAGGGACTTTCTGTAAGAAATAGTACCAAAATGCGCCGTTGCGAAATGTCAAAAATCAAAAGACAATTGTTTTTATTGGATTTTTTTCCTAAAAAATTAGTATTTATTTCCACTTATTTGAGTTTTCTGAAAATGAGCATCCTTCTATTCAATGGTCCAAACCTTTCTAATTTTAATGTTTCTGTTTTTAAAATTACGTATTTGAATACGAAATCGGTTGCCGTCGGCAGCCGTCAGGTAGCTGTCATTTGGATAAAATGAAAGAAATCCATTAATTTTTGCCTTTGACGGCACAAAAGTGCATGAAGAATTGTTTAATTAAAGCCAAATTCTATTTCAGCACTTTATTTGATCCTTTTCTTCTTTATTGACAAAATTGCGTAAATTTGACAGTAGCAGGTCGTTGTTGAAAGGAAGCCATCTTACCATCTTATCAAACGGTCGCATGAGCAGTTACACAGGTCGAACTTCCGAAAAACTTCCGTGATCATTAATTACACAAGTCAGATGTATATGTAAACGCTCCTGTGAGTAACCTGTCAAAATCTTACGTAATCCGTAAATTTTAATTACGAGTGTAAACCTAGCCTTAGGAGTATCACGGGTTTCTTATTTTGATTAGAAGTCCTGTGTTTAGAACAAAGATATTTTTTACGATTTCTAGAGTCATGAAATTCCATGATTTTTCTTCAAAGTTTCCAGCTGTTCCAAACTAGTTTGAAAAACGTTTTTGAATCTTTAGATACTATTGGTGTGCACAAATATCGACCGCCCAGTTGATTAGCAGAAATCTCCGAAAAATCTAAATTTGAGTTGAGTATGCAGTTATATGTAAAAGTATAGCCTCTATCTGGTACGAGTAGGATATTTCAAAATGGCATACCAATGTACTGGACCGTTATGACTCCCGGTTTTATTTTATAGCATATTTAATATGTAAAACACAGACAGATGTAAATAATTTTTGATTTATGGTGAGCATTCTAATATTGCTTTTCTCATTATCTCAAAACTTAGTATTCGGAGATGTCTGACTAATTAACTGGACGATCGATATGTACATTCAAACTTGTCCCCTTTAAAATGATTTGCCTCTAAATCAATGTACCAACAGATATTCTGGGATACTTGAAATCAACAGATAATTATTTGTAGGTTTTTCTATTGCCACTCTGATTAAAATATTCCTATTAGATTTTTTATGAATATTATTACGTCTTCCATACACATACATAGTTATTATTGTTCTTTGTTGTTATTCTTTGGAGACAAGTTGGAGTTTTAAAATTAATTGCAGCTTTACCTTTTAGATTAGCATCTTAATATTAATTTTGAACACCAACATGGCTTCATGGATGATGAAATATTCCTCATGTTTTAAGATGTAACCTAACCCTAATTAGTATTTAGTGCCACTCTCCAATAAACGGCATGCTTTCTATTGCAAATTCTGAGTTTTATTTGTTTTTATTTTGTGTCGTAATTTATAATTTCTAGATTGAAACATCATTCTTACTTATTTGTTTTTTGTTCTATTTGAGTTTCCTCGAAGTCTTTATTATTATTTGAAGAAGGTGTCAAGTGTATTGGGATGGGATCTTTGTGATAATGTGACAAGTTGAAGAATTTACCAACAAAATGATGGGTGAGTGTGACATTATTGGGAAAGTGTGACACAGATAGGGCTTGTTTTTTTTTTTACCGCGCTTATTGCTTCATTATTTTGTTTTTAAACAATATTTAGCTTATTTTTGGTCACACTTGTCCCAACTGTGTCACATTTATCCATATTTTATTATTTATTTAATTTTATTAACAATAAAACTTTAAATGATTAGAGTCTTTTCTTCTGTGACAAAAATATTGAAATGTGTATGTACCTAGTTGTCAATTTTTAACTCTTTCACTTGAAGTTTTGTTATATTGTTTTACTAACACAGTTTTACTCTTATTGTTATATGTTTTCTATTGCAAAGCACATTGTTTTTTCAAGGTTAACCTTTTGCTGCGTGAAGTACCTAACCATAATAACCTATGCGGAGTTTATTTTAGAAATATTTGTGTTATTTTATTAAATCAAGAATACAAAACCACCGGTGCGCTTTTTGCCATAATATGGCACTATTTAAAATATCTTCGATTGCTTTGCTGCCAATTTTGGCAAATTTTCCCTTATTTTTAAGTAATTAAGTAGAATTTTACGATTTTATAATATTTTTTTTCTATGATTATGTTATAATCAACAAAAGATAGGTGAATTCATTGGCTATATGGAACTAGAAGTGGGCGGAAAATATTCAAAATGATCACCAAAAAAATCTCAAGCAATGGAAGAAAAAAGTTTTAAATTGTGCTGTCGCTCCAGTGGTTTAGAATACTTCAAAATTATTATAATCGTCAATATAGGGTGTACCTGACAGACATTAACCAGTTTTAACTGGGCTGATTTGGAGTAAAGATGTATATGTCATTTTGCTGTCTGGTGACAGTCACACGCTGCCACTGGTTACATTTTAACACATCATCATCATCAGCTCACAAGAGAGCTCTCCGCCTCGTTCAAGCAGTATTGAACAGACGAGACGGAGCGCACACCACGTGTTGCCTTAAGTTGGAAGTAGTGGCAGCATGTGTTAAAATTTTTTTTTTTTTTGTTTAAAAACTATCACTAGACAGCAAAATGACATCTGCATTTTTACCTCAAATAAGCTCAGGAATCTCTGGTTAAAGTTTGTCGGGTGCGTCCTGAAACGCCTGTAAAAAATTTCCTAATAAAAAAAAATCCAACTCTAATTAATACCGAATTTTCAAAACCCCTGTGCTCGGAAATCGCATTCAAAGGGTTAACAAATTGTACCATGTATATAAATATTTCTGCTGTAATCTCTTCGAATATCTAATCTGTGTGGAAGAAATTTACTCACCACTGTGCTTCTAAATTGTTAACATGTCATAATTTTTTAATGATAATTCACAAAATAATTGTGGCAATTTTGAAGTCAGTTAGCCACTGTTTTTTTTTGATGCCACAAAATTGTACTTCCTAGTCACTGAACAGAAAATCAAAAGAAGTGTGATCTATACTGATTTGAAAGCAAACTGATGTCGCAAATAAGACCTTTCGACTTCTAGACCCTAGAAAGGCCAATGAAATTGATAACCTGCTCAAGAAAGAATTTCGATATTTGAAAATGTTTTGATCAATTTCATCCAAAGCAAGATAAAATCGCCTTACTTTGGGTATTTGGACACGATCAGTACTCACTTCTATCGGTTAATATCTTTAGCGATTATATTTGAGTTTATTGATAATTTAATTGTACATACAACTTAAACATATTCCCCCTTATTTATAAGCGCGGTGTAAATAATATGCGGCGCATAAGTTTGGTGTAGTGAAAACTTGACTCGTTCACTCTTGACTCACCAATCCAATAAGTAAAGGCTGGGTGACATGCCAGAACTTTTTGTACGTTTCATCGGTCATGCATAATGGAAGACAAAACGTGGGTTTTGGGAAGCATTCCTTGGATATCATTCCGATAAGATTGTGGTGGTGCTTTGGTAAATTCACGCTCTTGATAGGATTTGTCGAATCCGATAAAACATATGTTAAAACCTAGCGTGTAGGCCGGAGGTTAAGATGGATGAAAACAGCATTATGAAATTGTAATGTATGTGATGAATGCAGGTGACAACAAGCCAATCTGGCAAGTGGCGGAGGAGCGCGAGGAGAACAAGCACCTGCAGCGAGAGAACGCCCCCTACGGAGAGTACGGCGGCTGGCACAAAGCTGCCAAGGTGGACAGCCCCACCGTCACCACCACCCTCAAGAATCTGGGCGCCCTCTACCGCCGCCAGGGCAAGTACGAGGCGGCCGAGACCCTCGAGGACTGCGCCATGCGGAGCCGCAAAGAGGTGACGCACCAATACACTATATAGGTTTTTACTACTATTTTACATCACCTAAGAAACTCTGCTTCTCTCGGATGACTCTTGTTTCCAACTTTTTGTGTGTCTTTCAATGTGAAACTGCCTGTTTTGTAAATAGGGGGATCTCCAAACTATAAGATCGTTAATAACACGCATTATTAATAAGGAGTTTTTACAGAATGAAACAAGTTCTTTGTATAAAACCGCTTTATTTAAATTTATATTCGTCGACCGGTTTCGGTCGAACTTGACCTTCTTCAGGACAATAAACATATAAACTTATACTTAAAGGAGTTTTTAATTTTTTTATTATTAAAGACTACTAATACATATTATAGAAGATTCACAGCCCTCCTCACTAGAGATTCCTGTTCCGAGGCAGACTGTAGGTTGTTGTGTTAATGTTATCATTAGTTAAAAGAAAACTTCTTTTCATCGGCATCAAAAATACTTTTTTTACCTCAGATGCGATTTAAGATTTTATCAAATGTTTTACATTATTTTGACTTTAAATAGCACACTTTTAAAGTGACCTATATAAATTTATACAAAACTCCACTACATATATAAATTTATAACATGTAACAAACTGTGTTGCGCTTCTTCTTTCTTGAGTCATCATTTGCTCTGATGATGAACACTGAAGGTTGCCCGAAACAATCAGATAATATAATCATCTTACTTAATTATTTTTGCATCACATTTCTACAACACTTACAAGGGTGGTTTTTTTAAAAATAATTCATGATATTATTTAAAACCAATATGTAAACTAGATAAACAACACGTTTCATTTTAAAAACGAACCTGGGAAAATTCCTCCCGTTACTTACTCATAATGCATGTAAAAAATCATCTTATAGTTTACCATTGTTCATGTAGTTTTGTGTTGAGGGACGCACATCATAATTTGAAACAAAATACAAAAGTTTATCCCTGTGGTTTTTTGCTAAAGCATAAATCTTGAAAATATTTGTCATTATAAAAATAATGTACCTCCATAAGTATTAAATTTTAAAAAATTTAACTGTTACTTTGATGTTTTAGAATAAACCCACAGTTTTAATGCCAAGAGATTGCAGATATCTTGCACAAACCAGCAAACTAGTTATCATTCATATGAAAGCCTTTTAAAATAAAAACATTTACTCTTCATGTTGGCTTCCTTTTCCGACATGAAATTATAATTTTACTATCCCTAAGATAAATTGTAAGAAATTAAAATTTTCTTGCGATAATTTTTATTCAAGATCATTTTCTGATTTTTGTTGTTATAACCTGTCAATATTTTTGTGAATTATTATCTTTTATATGTGTGGGTTTGAAATGGCACAGTATATTTTTGCATGCAAGGGTTTTTTGGTGCAAGTAATCATATGTATTTTTTTAGTTAAGTAGATATAATTACACTGTTTTTTTATTATTTATATACACTGTAATAATACTTTTCTCTTGTTTTATTTACTAAAACAAGTGTTTTTGGGTGGTTTTATGCATTTGATTCAATAAAATTGTATTCAAGATTACCAAAAAGCGATAAATTCCGTGACTCCTTTTCTGTGACAACTTGTGTTATAAATATCTTAATAATAAGACAATTTAATTAAAAGCAAAAAAAAAATACATAATTTGAACTAAAGTTTTTGGTGCATATTTATTATATTGAATCTAATGTTTTGCTAAGTATTTAAAATGATTGCATTGAAAGAAGTGAGAATATGACCAATTAGTTAATAACTTGATTTTAAATATATTGGTATTTCAGATCAAAAGGTTTTTGGCTATATCTTTATACCTGAAAATTATGTCTTCTTAGAGGGAAAAATACTCTGACCTGAACTCTTAAAAAATTACTTAGAGGGCTTGTAATTTTTTTTTAAATTTTGTCAAAGTTACAAAATTGTGCAAAAGTCATGGCAAAGGCAAATCCCTAGTGTCATTTCGTCTCGCAAAATGAAATAAATATATTTTTTCCCTTTCCGTTTGGAAAATATATATTTTTTGAATTTGTTATTATTGTTCCTTTTCAGAGTTTAAAAAAAAAAAAACAAGTAATTTGTGGTTGATTTGTATACAATTCCTACAAAATTTACACCAACAAGGGCAATCAATTTAACTTCTTCTAATACAGTGGAACCTTGCTCAACAAGCACTTTCCATAACCCATTTTCTGAATGTGCATTCATAACATGGGAATGGTTTCTCTTCAGAAGTTTACAAGAATGTTATTCTTTAAGTAATTTCTGAGGACATGAAATTATTTTATTCAGAGCACAAACGATTTCTCTCCAGGACTCGCAGGAATGTAATTCTAATCTAATAATTACGTTCAGAAAATAGAAATAGTTTATTTCTAAAGTTGATAAGGAATGAAATTATTTAACAATAAGTTTTGAGAACATTAATACGAATATTTATATTCGGAAAAAAGTAATGGTTGCTTTCCAGAGCTTGTAAGAATGTGATTCTTTCAAGGTAATTTTTGATAACATTCATAATTGCATTCGAAACAAAGGAATGGTTTATCTACTACAGAGCTTTTTACGGCATGGATCGCATTATCGTATTTTACATTGAATCATGGGAAAAACAAGTGTTAATCACAAACAAGATTCTAGAATGTATTATGATCGTTAAGTAAGATTCCATTGTATTTATATAATGTCGATAGAAATCCTCATCGCAAAAGCAAAAGGGCACTAGTATTATGCATTTAAAATATATTTTAAATCAAAAGTTGCTCTACTGTTTATAATTTTTTCACCCTGATACACTGAAGTGTGGTTGTAAAATTAAATTAAAAATATATAATGTCTTAGCTCTTGCTTCTATTCTCACTTCTGGCAATACCGTAGTACCAATACATACTAACATTGTGTCACCACTAACTAAGAAGCTTTTCTCTTGCACGCGGCCCACAGCACGTTCAACAAGTAAGTGTATTCCCACACGTGTGGATTTTTACACAAACATAACCTATAAATGCTGTACTACTAGTCGACTAGTCTACTAGTTAACTGGTCTACTAGCCTACTAGTCATACCGTTAGCTTACATACATAGACTTGCAATACATTGTCGCACACTGCAAACATTTCAGACAGATGGCTCCTGAGCGGGTAAGGCACAGTGTGCTAAACAATTTAATACATTCATATTATAGTGCTTACTGGTAATGATATTTAAAAGTGTTAATTTCTTTTTGTTTTATTTACCAATGTCACTCAATTTGTTGTACAATATGTCAAGTTTACTGAAGACCTGATAATTATTTTTCAATCACCACTGCTTCCCAGTCTTGAGTGTTTTCTGAAAGGTTGTCAGGTGTTTTAAGCATTTAACTGAAAATGCAATTTAGATTTTAATTTTGCTGTTATAAAAGGGGTTCGCATCTCGGAAAAAAGGTTGGGAGCCCGTATTTTATATAACAATAACTTTTACTTTAATAATTAAGGATTCAAAAAACAAATTAATGTATAGGACTAGTCCTTTTTAAGTTGTAAGTTCATTTCTCCTACCAAGTGGTTCTGTGTTTAAGAATAATACATTTCATAAGATTATTTTATTAACTAGTCATAATATTAATACAATAGGGTGTTATTTAACGCAGAACATTACACAAGTCACGTAACCTAATAATGGCAGTTAACCCACCATCAATCTACTAGCGGGAGAAGACTGGTAAAGAGGGAGATCAGTGCCACCACATGTTCACCCATGAATAAAGTTGTGTTCCCACCTGTTTGTAACCCGACTTGCTAGATGGCGCCACTTTCCCACTGAAGTTTGTCCCGTTGCAGGCTTTGGACATAGTGAAACAGGCCAAACTGAGAGCGACTCGTAGGGGCAGTCGGGAGTCCATTGACTCTGTTCACATCGACCAGCCAGAGGAGGTTAGCACCAGGCCTCTTACCTAACTAATGTCAGCTCACATCAGCCACCTGAAAATATCCAGAGTTTTAACCAATCCTTTCTTACAAAGCCAAATGAACAACAAGACAAACAAATACAAAACTTACAATATGTCTGTTCCTCTCATTGAGATCTAGTAATAATAACTTCTTTGGGGTCTTTTTGGATGAACTCTGGATCTTTTCTGCGGCTTTTTATGATTCTCATTCCCTGGTAAGTTCAGACCTAGAGGACATAAGTCTTTAAAAAAGATTGTCTTTTCTCTAACTTAGCAGATTGTCACATCAGCTTGATTCTATATGTCAATTGCCAAACACTACAAATTAAAATAAACAGGTATGTGAAGATAACTGACAGAAAACAAATAATAGTGTTTGGTTTGCCCTTCTAGTTTGAACTGGGAAATTAATTTTGCAAAGCATTAAAGGGGTGTGTTTTTGTGTGTTGTGTGTATTTTAGTTTAGTTTTGGTGCTGCAGTTATTAAAGTTATTTGATTATATTATATTTGCACAAATTTGTGTATTTATTGCTACATATTTTGATTAGTTATCGTAGGTTTGTTATTCCTCTTACAGTATTATATCAGTTAATTAACTATTATTTTATATTATAATTTTGTTTGTACATTTGGAGAATCTACTACCGATAACGAAATTTCCTGAAATTCTTAATTAAATATCCAAACAATTTTAATTACGAAATTGTACTCATTACGAGAAAAAATATGTTTTCCGCAGCTGAAATTTGAATGCCGACATTTCACAAAGTTAACTTCTCTAACTAACGAGTTGTCGCGACAACCTTCAGACCTGCCGTGTTCTTTCGATACATAAAGGGTTTTGAACATGTCGTGATCTAACTATTTTAATATTTTTATACGTTGCTCTCGTGTTTTAGGAGTTCAACTTTCTTAGTGTATGTAATACTTGTAATTTATTATCAAGCGTAAAACTACACGAAAGCTTGTTCCTATAAATAAAAATTAAATAATTTATTAATTGAAATTTTTAAAAAATAATCATAATCTATGTTAATTATTATGGACTAAAAGTATGATCTTTGTGGATGCAAAATTATTTTGTATTAGTGATACTGATTGTTTGTAAAATTGTAAATTGTCAACTCAAAACTCATCAGTAGTTTTGATTCTCCAAATGTAATAATAATTGCCACTGTTTATGCTTTCATGACGTTTTATTTGATTTCTTTATTTGTTTGCATTTATCAGACGGGCGGAGGCACAAATGCGGAACCTAGGTCCAATCTGAAGTCCAAATTGTTCAATGCCCTGGGAATTCACACCGGCACTCATCAATAACAATACCTTAGTCTAGTTCAAGTCACAACAACTAACTCTTTTGTACTCATCTTACATTTCTCATCCATATAATTATTTATGATTTAGGACTCCACAATTTTCTCACTAATCTAGAAATGAAATTTTTAAGATCCACTCATTGTTTGGATTTTTACGTGTTTGACAATTTTTAATGATCATGTTAAATGGTGCTATATTATTAAATCAGTGCGATTTCTGAAATGTCCACCGTATTTTGCGCGATCATTCTGCCAAGCTTCAGGTATTGGTTATTTACAAAGATCTTGGCAAAAAAAAAAAATTTCACCAATAAAAAGATTACTTGCTCGTTGCAGATAAGAGTTTAGTATAAACATACCTTTATTAAGCTGTTTTTTCTGAGAATAACAGTTTAATTATTATTTTGTTGATAGCTACACAAATGCAAATATGGTTGACTTGCATTAAGTAAAAGTAAAACTAGGCCATACTGTATTTTTTCATTAAATTTATTCAGCAAATCTTACAATTTTTTTTATTACTTTGTTAAATAATCATTTCCTGAAGTTTGAAGGTCGAAAATGTCGTGTATTATTCAAAAGCAACTATTCCCCATTCTTGCTAAGCAATTTGATCTTCAATCAGTATTCAATTGAACTTTTCATTCTCATTCATTTATCTTATTAACTCCCTACTTAAATAATTATAAGAAAACTTCTTAATGTGAGAAAGTCATTGAAAATATATATTTCTCAAATTGTTGTCAAACATGGTTGAATTCATAAAAAAATATCTATAAAAAATTTGACAAATTGATTAGAGGTAAACCCTGTTTTAAGGAAAAATGTTAATTTATTGATTCTTGAATAAATGGGTTTCAATGAGAATACACATAGAGTATGCTTTAAGAATTTTAACTTAGTATATTTAAACAATAATAATTCTAATTAGGTTATAAAATATTGCAAGTCGTCAACAATCTAAAGCGCCAAAATAAATCCATTTTTTAATGTGCATCCATTTCATTTTGTTCTGTTTTTTTTTTTATTATTATTTTCGCTTCATTATCATTTCGAATTAGTTTTTAAATATAATAATGTTTGCCACTTATTGAGTAAATGAAGCAGGTGAGTAAACCCCTCATTCCATGTTGTTTGTGCAATCTGACAATTTTTCATATAATATTTTATTTTTATAATTTTTTCACAGCTTTTAAAATTTATCCCACTCCTTTTAGAATAAACTTTTTAAGTGTTTTGTTTTGTAAATTTTTTTTTCCGCAGTATTTCTATTTAAATGTTTTATTCTAACGGTTTCCATGCATAATCTCAACAGAAATCTCAAATAAATGCAACCTTTTCATTGAAAGGACATTGTTACAAAGAATGTTATAATTTTACCGAAATATTATTTTTTTATATATATTTTTACAGTTACATTAGCTTTAAAATATCCAAGTTGAGGTGAATTAACTGACAGGAGAACTCTTTTTGTTAGCAAAGAAATCGTCGATACACTTAATATATTTTTGTATAATTTTATAATAAAGACAAATTTTGTAGCCACTTTTGCTACTAAACGCATTTATTTTTGCATTTTACATTTTCATTAAATTTCTTGCAAAGGCACTTAAGGCACTGCTTATTGGTTTATCAAAATGTCCGTAGAATGAAATTATGTAAGTGATATTAAATCTTTTTATACCATTTTTATTATCAGTAGATTGAAACTCTTGGAAACAATGTAAAGAATAAATTATTTTATGTTGTACGGAACTTTCATCTATACAAATTTAATATCATTGTTTGATTTCATCTAGAATTAAAGTTTTATCATATTTTTTTTCGAATTAATTTGTTTATATATATTGTGACAATTGATTTGTTTTCATCACAGAACCAAACTAGGTACTGAGACATTATTTCTCACATAAAGTAAGGCGGGGTAAGTGTAAATCTATGCTAACTAAACCGTATTTTGGTTTAAGTTTAAAAAACTTGTGAACTTGTGTTGCCCCCAACTGCCTATTTTATGTAATATTTATTGACAATTTATTACAAAAACTGTCAATGGAATTTAGCTATTGGGATGTCGTTTGTAAATCAACTTGTATAAATTAATATTTCACCTTTTTGACATTTCGCACTTATTTTGATTATTTCTTTTATTATTTTGCTATGACATAATTCACTTTCTATGCACGCACTGTAAAAATATTTTGTATTATAATTTAATTGAATAAAAATGTTCTATATTTATTTTAAATATGTTTTTTATTTAATTTTCGCGCACAGCTTTTTGCATGCCCAGTTATTGTATTGTGGATCTAATAAAACACACTTGGAAGCGGATTTATACACTTGGTGAATAGTTTCTACATAGTATTAAATTGATGTACAGTCGGTCCTTATTTGGTTTAGGGCAATATGTACCTTAGAAATTTTCACTGGATAGAAAACACTCCACAACGGGGTCTGCAGCTGAAGAAGACAAGAAGAATTATTAGCATTTAATAAAATACGCAATATTGTTATACATATATTTGAAAATGATCAAGAGAATTTAAATAAATCTGACTGATGATTGAATATTTAACTTTCAACCAGGAGGAGAGATCAATTAACATTGTTGAACTTTTTTGTTCTGGAAGGACCAGAAATATGTAATTTAATTTCAAGTCCATAATAATTTTATGTTTGCTGATAAGACTCAGGTAGGATAGATTAAAGGGGGAATATAATGTTGAAAAGCTACTTTTGTCAAGTACAGAAATAATTATTATAATTATGTATATTAAAAGAAAGTGACTTTCAAAAAGTGATGTTTCAAAAAGAGTACTCTGCCCATCATCGAACAGTATTAATAGACTGTACGGTTGAAATTTAAGAATCCGGCTAAGAATGCGACTCTGATGCCGCACCTTACGCAAAACCGTTTTCGTAGGTGGAGTTTGTATACAAATTTACTTTTGTAAAAGAACCGAATTAAAGCAATGCCAAAAGATGGCGCCACTTACGTTAACAATTTGCGTGATTAGCATCACCTGGGGTAAGTACTACAGGTTTGTAATTTTGTGTATCTCTCCAGATATGGAGATTATTAATACGATTATTATTGTAACTGGCAGTCATGAATAATAGTACCTCGCAGCTATATATTAAATATGACGTCATTGCCTGTCGCGGTTACTACGTCCCGGTGACTAGCTGTCGCTGGATCACAGTGGATCCGAGGAAACGGCTATTTTTGGAACCAGTTCTTATCGGATTTACAAAATAATCACCAACACTCAAACTGAGCGAAGCTGAACCAAAAGCCGCCCGCAGGTCTTAGCAACAAAAACCTGCGGAACAGGTTTTTAACTGCTAGTTATTTATTATTGTGCATCTGGAATATGAGTAGTAATGTTGTTTCAACACCACCATAGCATTCGTTTGTTTCTGAATATGTGGTAATGTAAATTCTCAATGACGTGAGTGGCAATAACCTTGCCCGGCTGGTTGCGGGGGAGACTGGCGTCACCGATAAAATGTAGACATGTGCCTGTGTACGAACCTCTGCGCAGATGTATGGCGGTAGTCATGAAGATACTTGAAGATATCTGCAAGCTCATCGGCGATTAGCTGCTAAAATGACAGATTTCTAACGGTTTGAATTGAAATGCAAATGCCAAATGTTATGGATCTGTATTAGGTTTGTTATTACTGTTAAATCACTGGGGGTAAAAATAAAGACCAGCTTTGATCATACAGTATACGCTGTGTAGTTAAACTAAGTTGATCGTTGTGTAGTTAACACATTCATTGCGACGTATTTTTAAAACTGATACATAAGTATCAATTTTTATTTGTATGACCGTTACAGACTGAAGCCAGAGGAATATGGAGCTCAGTAATAACACTGAGGCAGTAGTATATGTTTAGCTAGCGATGCTCATGGAGAAATAATCTGTATGTGCTGGGCGCGTATTATGAAATTTCATTTGGTGGTGAGTACGCGCCTAGCACGTATTCAGCACCAAATGTGTTAAGCTAAGTTGATCAAAATCTGGGCATTATTGTTAGTGACAGCGGAAAGTTTATATAAGTTTTGTAAAGTGTCGAGTGGTAAGAAAGTCTGGAATTGAATTTCTGTTTCTAAGATAATTGAATATAGGTGGACGCAGGATCTAATTTGTAAATCTCCCGGCGATAATGTGGTAAGTAAAAACAAGTTCCTCTTCCCTCGTAAGCACAGATAGATTAACTGCACATTTAATACAATATACAACACATTGAGAATCTTGCAGTTTGTTTTTACGATTATATTTCTCATATAACAATATGAGAAATCCATCTACAATACACACAAGTGAATTTATAAAAAAGTGAAATTTTGTACTAAAAGCACTATGTATTTCCAATATAAATAGCAGAAATTCAGAGACCCTTCTGTGCTTAAGAGGGCAGTATTGTTGTAAGTGTAAAGCGATGCTTTCACTGAGTTTAGCTCAGTTGCACTTTAGTAGGGAATGGGGATAATAGATGTCGCTGTTATGCAATTTAACAATCCATCTTGGTGTCATCGCATATTTTTTTGGTTAATTTTGCTTTATTCCAAAATCGAGATGGCCAACAGTCTCCAGCAAGTATCTGATAATTTGTCATTTGCTAAGTTTTCATCGTAAGACCACAACAACTTCATTAACTATTTTTGATACTATCCTCGCTTGCTGGCATTTTTTATAAATGTTTATTATTATTTTCCCATCTTTGATGTTTCACCCATCGCAAATTAGTTCGTTAAAGAGCAAAAAAACACACACAAAACTACTCACAAATGTCTGATAAAAAAGATAGCAAGTATTTTTGAAACTTAAAAGCACACGAAAAGTACAACTTACCTACAAGTAGTATTGCATAAACAACACTGAACAAAAATGAATATGAATCCTTTTCAAATCTTTAAGTTGGATAACTAGCAACCATTCTTTTGATAGTTTGTTTGTTGAAGCATTCATTTAGGAAGGTTGTGGGTCGTGTAAATAAATGAGTTAGTTGATTGTTAAATTGCATAACGACAGTCGGGGGAGGTGAAACGGAGTGCTTCCTTCTCAATGCTGAAAGCTTCCCTGAGGAGATCCTCCGCTAAGCTCATCAGTCGCTTCACTGGTAACCGCCACTCTGCCAATCTGCCCGCAAGCGCTGTAGACTTCACAGACCTAAGGTAAACACCAACAAACCAACCCATCTTGGATATATTAACATGGTACACACTTATGCCCAAGTCATAATACACTGAAACTCTCTTATTTCGATTAACAAAGGACTTGAAAAAAACTTCTTTTCTAGGAAAATCTTACATGTGGGTTCCAAATTAGGCCAGTGTGTCAACGGACCAAAAAACTGAAC
Source organism: Glyphotaelius pellucidus (assembly GCA_936435175.1). Lineage (NCBI taxonomy): Eukaryota > Metazoa > Arthropoda > Insecta > Trichoptera > Limnephilidae > Glyphotaelius > Glyphotaelius pellucidus. Next base: position 19,093,652 of record OW386548.1, read on the forward strand.
CTTATAATTGTGCTGTAATCATTCTCACAGCGCATTTTGTTAAATTTAGGTTGGTTTTTAATAGCCAAAAAGATTTTTGAACTCAATATTTTGATTAATGCATATTTTCAAAGCCTTTTTGTGACAAAATGCAATGCTCGTCAATAGACTTTTAATAGAGACCTGCAGTCTTTGTCACATCACAAGAAGTCAAATAAATATACTGAAGCAAAGCGTATTACAGAAGAGGAGTTGTCGAAGTAAAGAGCTATGCCATTTTTTTGTCAGTATGTTAATGTATCCATGCTTTGATATTGAATTTCTTAGTTATTTTGGTCCAGTCCTCATGAGGCTGATCAACTATTATTCTTTTGATCTTTAATCAAATTGTAACCTGAATTTCGGAGAACACCAATTTATCTTATCTGCGTGGATGCCGCATATATGATCTACAAAGTTTTACTGTAACGTATTGTGACAAAACATGCTGCTGTATGATGGGATATATTGCGTTGAAAAGGCCAGCACTGTAAAGGTTAAGTTTCAACTCAATTTTTTTCTTTTTAGAAATCTGTAACAATAATTGATTAAAAACATTTTGATTTAATAATCGCAAAACAAAAAAAAAACAATATCCTAACATTCCCGCACTCAGGTGACAAAATGATTGGACTCTTTCTAAAACGTTTTCTGCTTTCTAGCGCCAATTTTTTGACCCAAAATAATGCTGTAAAATGAATATGAGAACACATAAAACTAAATATTCAACTTCTTAAATAACTGTTTAACCCTTGGGATTTGAAAATACAATATAAAATTCTCCAATTTTTCATTGCGTAAGCCTCAACGACATTGAGCGAGTTTACAAGCTACTATCTGGGAAATTCACTATCTGTTATTAAACTTCCTCGGTGTCATCTTATAACTTGATAACTAGCAGATTGTGGACAATCTACGAAAAAAGTTGAAAGGTGGTCAACTTACTCGCTACTTGCTCAAGATGGCGGCCTACCAACAGCTGATTTCGTAACTGTCAAAATTAGTTCGCGCGGAAGCAGTAATTCTTGCTACTGGCTAGCGTGTGGCGCTAGCTGCGAGCTCAAGTTTTTTACAAAATGTCGACCGAATTGGTTCACGTGAGAGTCGTTATTTTAGCTGCTACTGAGCGAGTAGACAGTTTGTGTGTCATCGTGGCAATTTCACTCGCCGATTCACCCGCTTTTAAACTTGCCGGCTAGTAGCTTGTAAACTCGCTCTGTGTAATTGAGGCTGTACCAATTTAAAAACGCTTTCGTATTGTGGGGATGTTTTACGTTCCACAGTATTGTTTCTTACAGACCATACATAGACTATGTTCGATGTATGAGTCGAAAGGGGTAATAGAATCGGGAGTCAATACACACTTCCAAAGGGTTAACAAATTTGTTTTTGACATTGAAAATGATTTTATTTTGTGTTTCAAATGAAGAGTTTTATATTTTCTTCCTTCATACATGTTCACCTACGCATATTTTTTATATGTAAATGGTGAAGGTCTAAGATTCTTTGAATTATGTCTATCAGTGAATATTTTATGAATAATATAAAGGGTTGGTAGTTCTATTTGTTCGAGTTTCAACATTCGTTTTTATTATCCAAAAATTATTACTGTAAAATATTGAATAAACAAAAAAAAATGATGATAAACTTTTTCAAAGCTTAAGCCATAACTGATGAAGAAAATGGCATTGTGTTCTGAAAATAGTTAAAATTCCAGGCAAAAAAATCTGTGCAAATTTCATGTTCCCATTTATTAGTGAGAAATACAAAGAGTTTTCTGATTTGTTCTAAAGATTAAACAAAAGTACCCTGAAAATATGAAAGTCTGCTATGCTTCGTAGGTAGACGATGCAAAAGATTTTTTCAAAATCATAGAATTTTTCACCATTTTTTTTTTTTGTGTATGATTGGTTTTTGTTTGCCTTCCCTTAACATAATCAGCACATTGTTTCTTTTAGCATGAAGCGCGCAAACTCCCTGTCCGTGCTCAGTAGCGGAGTGAGCCCCGCCTCGCCCCCTCCGGCGCGGGCCCTCACCCCCTCCCCGCTAGTTGACTAATCAACACATTGATGCGACCACCCCCAACTATCTGCCACGGATCAACACAACCACCTGCGCCTGAGTTTGCGTCTGCGCCTAGGCAACACGTCTTATTGCCAATAACCTGAACACTCCAACACTCATACCATTGGCAGTTTACAGAAATAGAGGCCACTGGAAAGGGTGCTTCTACTTTGTTTATGGCTTTTAAATGAGTAGAAGCAACTGAAATGGTTGCTTCTACTTTTTTTATGGCTTTTAAATGAATGGAGGCAACTAAAAAGGGTACTTCTAATTTATCTATAGCTTTTAGACGAATGCAGGCAACTGGAAAGGGTGCTTTTATTTTGTAAATGGCTTTACAATGAATAAAATCAGTTGAAAAGAGTGTTTCTAATTTATGTATTGCTTTTAAATCAATAGAGGGTGATTCTGCATTAACCATGGCTTTTTTCAACAAAAATAGAGGTTTTTACTTACTGCTAATAACCTGGAACATTTGAAAGCTAGCTATCAATTTACATGTACAAATGCAACTTGAAATGTGGCTTCTACGGCTCTCTGCCAACAAATAGAGGTATTGTCATAATCCATCATGGACACCTTATTTAATTATCTACGGCTTACAGTCAACTAACATAGAGACAACACAATATGCAGGCAATAACTATGCACACATGCAATCAATAATCAAGAAACATAGAGGGAGCATATATAGCCTTCAATTGAAATCTGTCATGATAGGTACTGATTTACATATCGCACCATGTGAGTTGAACCGGATGTTTTTAATATAATAAAGTCTCTCCCTTGCTTGGCTCAATGTGCTTCTACATCTACAGGAGTTTTATCAAATATGTGAAATCAATTGGTCTGAACCATGTTTTGATATACAAAGTAATATGTACCTACTTAATGGTAAAAATAATGAGATTGCACTTACTTATGTTATATATTGTCAATTTTGAAGAATGACTTGACTAATTTAAAAGGATCATGAGAAAAAAAACAAATAAACTATTGTATAAGTACCCAGCTAAAAACAATGGTTCTACGAGTACAATGTCACATTCAAGCAGAATAACCATAATTTATGGATTACACACTTTTAAAATCAATGTGATGCTTTATTAATTCATAATTTCGCTGTATTAAGTATTGATACATTAGGGGCATGTGAAAAATATTATTAACGCTTGCATAAGACACAATAATGTCATTGATATATAAGTACTACACTCAATTTGTCTCTTCTTGAAAGTCTGCCGACCCATTTGGCGTCCATCATACTTGCACCCAGTCTTGTCATCATACATCTGTCAGAAATTAAATCATTTTGGCAGTCAGACCCCGGCATTGGCATCGTAAATTAGGTCATATTCACATTCAGCCTACAGAATCTTATCATTGTAACTGTTAGACTGTCAGAAATCAGGCTATTTTGAATTTCAGCCTACAGAATCTTATCATTGTAACTGTATCACCCTGCCTTGTCATCAAACTTTGCTAGACTGTCAGGAATTAGGTCATTTTGACATTCGGCCTACAAAATATTATCATTGTAACTTCTAGACCGTCAGAAATGAAGTCATTTTGGTACCTCGCTGACGATCTTGTCATCATATTTGCTAGACTTCAGAAATGAGGTACTTTGGTTGTCTCAAAGCTGAATATTATGTATATTATTTAATGGTGTCATTTACGTATTACATGTAGCACAATGTTTACAGTATGTGCTTTCATTAAATCTAATCCACCAAACTCTGCAATAAAAGAGTTCTTAATCCTGCTTATAAAATTATCATGATTTTTACAATCTCAAATACATCAATCACTATTGAAATATTGATAAATAACAGAGCATCTCTGAGAGTAAAATTTAATGTAAGTTAAGTTAAGCTTTTTAATGTTAGTAGTACTTATGTGCTGCTTAGAACTTCATGCCTTGAAATATTACAAAATAATAATATGTATGAACTTAGGCATTTTTACAATTAAATTTTTATTTATTTGTGTTATAAAGCTAGATTCTCACACTGAGAAAATATTAAGTTTTCTTTAAACATTTTAACTCTTATAAAAGCATTGTTCTGGCACATTTGTTTCTTGAAAATATAATATTATTATTCTCGAGGAAGTGGCAGGCCAACGTCAGTCATTTCATGTGAAATTAGGTTTCTGCAAAAAATGCTTTATTGTGTTTCAACTCAGATTTCAAATCTTGGATTTAATGCATTTTTATTCTTGCATTATCACTAACAAATTACTAATAAAAATATTTAGGAAAAAGATTTATTTTATAATCATTGGTCGATATGTCACTTTGGCTTCAAATAGAAAAATAGATCTCTATATCTCTATCTTCGTCTATGACTACTAATATATTCTAAAGCAAGTTTCTAATCGCAAGTAGACCAATTTAAAATGAAATCTTTGAAATAATCCAGCAAATTGAAATAAGTGCGTACAATAACTACATTGCCTTTTAATAATTAAATAAATTTTACAAGTCTTCTGGGTTAACATCGTTATATAGATATTTCTTTCTGCTACTGTAAATTCGTTCAATTCATACTCATTACGTTTTATTACTATAAGATGTCGTAATGGCTGGTCTTGCATGGGGTCATCTTTTGAATTAGAAAACTTAGGTATTTGTATTTTATAAACCATGTTTGTTAGAAAAATTAAAAGCAATTTGGTTTCTGACAAGGACCACACTTGCTTTGTGATTTAATATTTAACTGTTTTTGTTGATCTGGAATTGAAATAGTTGACTAAAGTGTAATGTGTAATGTGGGAAGCGAAGCTTGTTATTGTTTAAGCTTAATTATTACATAATACATATTATATGTAATGCAATGTGCAATATGAATGGTTGCTGGTAGCACTTATTACCTACAATTTATAATTCACTGAAATAAAACATTACTATTTTATTTTTATTGTATAACCTTTTCGTAACAATAAAGATAAAACAAACAAATTTAATATTGCTTTTATTTCTTCTTCCATCTCCGCAGATATTTTTTTTGTTTACATGGCATACTATCAATTCATTTAAAAAAAATTACAAATAATAAGAATTTTTTAAAGAGACAACAAAAATTAAACTAAGGAATGCAATAAGAACTATTATTTTACAAAAATAAGTTCATACCTATACAAATATGTATAAAAATACTTTATGGAAAAGAAATAAAAATTAGGAATTAAATTAAAATTAAACATAAATTTAATTAACATGTGTACATACAAGAAAGTAATTAAGTAATTTTTAAAACGGGTTGAAATTGAAATGCTCTGCTGTTTTCCGTTTTCCCTCTAAAAGGCTAGTGTTGGAGTTTTAAAAGTAGTTTTTTTTTTCAATTCGGCAAACTCCTGTTTCCTGCTTTTTGTATTAATCAGTGCAGTGCGTTGCAAATAAATAAAGTTGGAGTGTTTTTTAAAGTACTATTAAATATGGCGAATAGGTAGAAAAGTGGTGTCTGGAATTACTTTAATAAGGCTGACAATAAAATGAATTCTACCCTGTATACGGTACCAACCCATTTCTATTTCACACAAATTGTCTCTAAACAGCCCTTTTCCAACATTTTGGGAAAGCAGGTTGCGTTTTATAAAAAAAAAAAACAGTTCATTTTCGTATTTTAAAAAGAACGAAAATGCCCATCTCCAATCTCCTGCGACTGATCTTTTCGGCATGAAATCTTTGTGCTGCGCGCAGTGGCGGACTAAGGGGGGGCGGCCCCCAAACGCCTCCATGATCCCTTGATCAAATCCTAAACAAGGCTTTAAGGCACCATGACACTACTAAATGGACAAAAATACAATTTTATTATTTCATTTTCTGAAAGATGCACTTGTTAAGAATGCTTTCACCAAATATTTTAAAGAAATTCGGAAAATTGGTGGAGATACAGATGTGAAACAATTTGAAACATTTTTTATCCTTCAGCAAAACTTTTTCTCTAAACTTTTATCAACTTTAACAAACTTTTACAAACTTTTATCAACTCCTCTCTAACTTTCATCGGCAGGGCCGGATTAAACATGTCAGGGCCCCTAGGCAATGCACCTCTCGGGGCCCCTTTACCACAGGGGCCCCTAGCCGATGCGGCAGGGCCGGAATAAACATGTCGGGGCCCCTAGGCAATGCACGTCTCGCGGCCCCTTTACCATAGGGGTCCCTAGCCGATGTGGCAGGGCCGGATAAAACATTTCGGGGCCCCTAGACATTGCACTTCTCGGGGCCCCTTTACCCTAGGGGCCTCTAGACAGTTTCCTACACTCTGACTTCTACCGCTACAACAGGGGTAGCGCAATCCCTACGTGGTGTCGTAGTCAGGGTCGGATTAAACTCGGGACCCCTACGCAATGCACCTCTCGGGACCCCTTTACCACAGGGGCCCCTAACCGATGCGGCAGGGCCGAATTAAACTTGCTGGGGCCCCTAGACAACGCACGTCTCGCGGCCCCTTTACCCTAAGGGCCCCAAGGCAGTTTCTTACACTGCATTATGGATATAACTTGACCATAGTGACTGTTTTAGAACATTTTAAGACTTGGTGCATTGTGCATACAAATCGTATGTATATTTTTTATGTTGTCAATCAGGTTGAAAAACCTAGTTTCGATGAAAACGCGTTCAAGTTTTGATGAAGGATAATTCAACAAAAACTGTTAAAAACGGTTTTATATAAAATGCTGTGTCTCCGTCAATTTTACGAATTTTCTTATAACATTTAGTGAGAGCATTATTAACAAAAGCATCTTTCAGAAAATGAAATAAAAAAATTCCTTTTTTTACAGTGTCCTGGTGCCTTACGGGGCATTAACCAGCGGCCGAGAATGCAAATTTCGTCGAACGGTGGTCTTGCGATCGTACCCTTGCATCTGTATAGGGTGATTCCGATGAGAAAGATTATTTTTTTTCCATACCAGCATTTTAACATAATAACTCAATGTCAATTTTATTTCATTCAACATTTACTTCGATAAATACCTACCATCAAAAATGCTCAAACACGTGATGATAAAACTATTAAAATTATGTACTTTTTGTAATTATTTTTTTGTTATAGGTATTTATAATTTTTCAATAATGTTAAAGCAAAATAAGATTGTAATTTTTTTTAAATATATTAGTTTGTAAGACCGTAAATAAATAGACCAACTGAAGTATTTTCGTCACAAAACAAGGGCGCATATATTTTTTTATTATTTTGTTAGAACTACAATTAACATTCTGAAAAGTAGTTTTCCAGATAATTTATTGATTTATTTTACTGAAAATTTAATAAATCTGCCAACGACATACGGTAAAACCTTAGTGTACAAAAAAAAACATTTCTCTCAAAATTTAAAAAAAAGTTTTTCTAGATAAAAAAACAGTTTTTCGAAATCAATTTATATTTTTTTGCGATTTATAAACGACATATTTCCGGTTGTGTTTGGTTATTCCCTCTTAAAGTCTTGTTAAGGATTTGATCAAGGAAACATGGAGGCCCATGTGAACTGAATAAAAAGCTTGTATAATTACACAAACTTCTTAAACTAGAGGGGGGGGGGGCCTCATTCGGCTTTGCCGCCCCGGGCCTCTGAAGGGCTTAGTCCGCCACTGGCTGCGCGGCAAAAGTCGAAAGCTAGTCTACTGTGGCACTTGCCTTTTTAGTCACCTGCGGCCTACCGAATCAACAATTTACATGGCTGATTTTTGTGGCCTCGCCGCATGACAAAATAGATTAGTTTAAATATCGCATAAGATATCGATATCCAACGCAATACGATTGAATAACAGGATTGCTTCGCCCATTGACAAATTGGTTCTACACATTTCAATTATAGACACCCCCCCCTCTCCTCCTTGCTTGGATAAACAAAGTTAACCATGTCCCATAAAACTATTTATTGGAGGACGAATCTCAGGTGACGGAAAGATGTATGTAGATGTTGCCTGTTTTTCGGTGAATTTGGAAGGTTTTTCATTGCGGATGTTGATGGCCATGTGTTGCCGTAGTACCAAATTAAATTTGTATAATCGGATCAGTTCTTGCTTGTAGAAGGTTTTCCGACATCTCTGCATTCACCTTGTGAACAGAAAATTATATTTGTCATTTTTAAAAATTGTCATGTGTATGCATTATGCAGTTCCCCACCTTTTCAAGGGTGAGAACTATTTTTTTATCTTCATTTTCATAAGTATCGAATTCAATAAGAAAAGAATATTATACAAATGTTGCTTTTTGAATTTTATTATCTACTATCTAATATCTACAAAAAACAATAATAGCATTTTCGGAATTTGCGATGGTTTGAGATATGGAGACTTTGGGCATTATTTTCAATTCTTTAAAAGGCGCTGATGAGAAACTGCAACTTTTATGGAAATAAGGATTAGTTACGTTAGATATTACGTATTTTCAAAGTTCACAATCGCAATTGGGATGGATCAAATTTCGCTGTCGGTTTGACCGGTTGGGAATCCTTGCATTAATTATGGTGATTTTAAAAAATGAAAATGAAAGATAAATTTTAAGACTATTTTATTTTTTATTAAACATAGAAATATAGGACAAACGATGAAAACTACATGGATGTATTGACTTTAAACCGCATTAAGACGTTCATATGTTTCCGCATTGATATTTAAAGGTATGATATTTGTTAAATCTAATGGCTGAACAGCCTGAAATCAGATAAGACATAGAAAAATAGGCTAACCGGTGTTAGAAATGTGTAAAAAACTAACTAAAGGTGATTTTATATTTGTCTGACGTGTCGTGTTGTGATGTGCTCTGGCTGACTTTCACATGTGGTGTTCTGATGCTTTTCGACGATATTTTGAATCAATATAGTCGTCACAACACAGCACTGGCACGTGCACACTTGTCCGATCTGTAGTGACGCGGCCGCTCCCCTTTATCGCCGCCTCCACAGCTCTGACGAAAATCGAGATCACTTCTGATGCGACAGATACAAGGCATCACGGCCCATTGCGACACACTAATATAAATCTCACCATACTAAATGTATGAAACCGATACCGTTCTGACTCGTCACGACACGACACGTCAGACAAATATAAATCCACCTTTACTAACCATCACACCATTTCTCGGCAGGGGTAGACAGAGATAATAGACTGCTTCACAACTCTAGAAGATGTACTAAAAAAAATTTCCTATACATTCATTTTATATTGTGCAGAATTTTCACATTTGCAATTAGTTTTAATAATGGTTTGGTACTGATTCCTGCATAATTACTGATGGGATGGTTCGATGCTCTGTAGGGAACCCGCCTGCACATTGCGGGTATAAACTGTGCGCCCTGAAGTTTATGTTTAGACTTACGGAATTCAATACTTCGTTAAACCCTCGGACACGGTCAAGTACCTCGAAGTCATCATAGATGCCAAACTGAGCTGGAAAAACCATGTGGAAATTATGGGCAATCAGGCGGATCTGCGGCAGAACGTGGGGACTCAACCCTAAAATGGTGCAATGGCTGTACACAGCCGTTGTAAAACGCAGCAGCCTGGTCTGGTGGAGAAGAACAACACTGAAAACAGTGATGGTCACACTCAACCACATACAGGGACTCGCATGCAGAGGAATCACGGGAGCTATGCGAACCACTCCGATACTAGCCATGAGAGTGCTGCTGAACCTACCCCCACTAAACCTAGAAATAGAGGGGGCAGCGATGGCGGCAGCGATGGCGGCAGCCTACAGGTTACAATGTAAAGGTCAATGGAGAGGTGAGCTGCCCAAAAACAGTCATACAGAAATCGGAACAAGACTGAGGGCAATTAGCCCGACAGCTGGAATGAAGCAGGACGGCAAACAAGCCGACTATTTCTTTAAACAGCAGTTCGGGGTGATCTACCCCACAAGGGAGGAATGGGACACGGTTCCAGGTCCAACCTCCAAACAGGAACTAATCTGGTTCACAGATGGGTCCAAGATGGATCCAAGAGGGAACTCAGTATACCTCTAGGAACATACTGTACTGTGTTTCAAGCTGAGATGGAAGCCATCTTGGCCTGCGCACAGGAGAATATAAGTATCGGGTACAGGAATAAGAACATAAGCATATGTTCTGATAGCCAGGCTGCTCTAATGGCACTGGAAAGTAACCGATGCGACTCTAGACTGGTGATGGAATGCAGGACTATTCTTCCAGAACTTGCTACCATCAATAAAATAACCCTGATCTGGGTACCAGGACATAAAGGTATTGAGGGCAACAAGCGGGCTGATGAACTAGCAAGGAAAGGGGCGAAAGCACCACTTGGGATCCGAGCCGGCTGTAGGAGTAGCAGCTTGCCACACAAAACTACATATTGATAGGTGGGTCGAATCCCAGCACTGCAAAGAATGGGAGAGGGCACCTGCAATGAGACAATCTAAAGTACTCATAAAAGGACCAGACCCTAGACGAACCAGGAAACTACTCAATATGGACAGAAACTCGCTGAGGGAACTGGTAGGACTACTAATGGGACACTGCCATCTCAGGAGACACATGCAGGTATTGGGATTGGAAAACACCAATAGATGCAGGAAATGTGAAGAGGATGAAGAGACTCCAATTCACTTATGGTGCCAATGTCCTGCCCTGGTGGGAACTAGGCTCAGATACCTGGGGAGACACACAGTAAAACCAGAAGACATAGCCACATATCCGGTGACAACCCTGGTGAACTTTATTAAAGGGACTGGGTTGTTACTAAAGGATTGAGGTAAAATGGGAGATAGCACAATGGGCCTATGGCCTAAGTGCTCACGGGAACTATGTACTTGTAAACCGTCTCCGCCTTTTATAAAAAAAAAAAATACTTCGTTTGTGTGAAAACACTATGAAACAATACATGATTATGAAACAATATGTCCACGACATGTTTGTTTGATATCGCTCGAATAATTGATATGACGAGGTGTTGACGCAACTATGTATACCTATCTATATACCTTGTTCCATTTCTCTACCCATCCTTTTGTACCACAATTACCTGTCCATACTGACAATATTACCTACCGTACAACAATAAAATCAATATGTCAGTGAGTCTGTTATGTGCGGTGCAATGGTTCAGAATAACCTCTCTGTACATTCAAAATCCACTGTTGAAGAAGTCTAAGTGTTATGTGCTTGCAATGATCTACATTGATCTCTTGGCGCATTCAACATCAATTGTTAGTGAGTCTGTTAAAAGAAACTGTGCAAACAACATCATTATTCTCTGTTTTATATAACATCGACCAGTTTTATGGAAGCTTGTGCAGTGATAGTGCTCCCTCAGACCTATAATATTGAGCCGAACATCAACCATAAGGGGTAAGTCAGTTTTCTTCCCCATTCATCTGTTTACCATTCCCCATAGTTGTGTCAAAGTATTCACAAGCATAACATTTTTTTTAATATATTGATACAGTCCACTCCACGTGTCGCATTTGCAATACCACGAGGGTAGATTAATGGGAACTTCTTTAACACATCCAATTAATTACGAATACATAACAGATTAACCCGGTCAAACAAAATAAGCCCCCCTTGTTGAACTCTAATTCAAAACAAAACTACTTCAACTATCGCGCATCCCAAATTTATTGACATTAGTTTTTATTTAGGTTTCAAAAGAATATTTAATTTTTTACCTTGTGTGTCATGGAGTTCAGCAAGGTTGTTGTAGGTAGCCACTACGGAAGGGTGGCTTTCCCCGAATTCGGTCTTCAGAATCCTCAGAGCCCGGTCCAGCAGACCGAATGCTTCTCTATAACGCCGCTGTTCCCTGGGAAATGGTGAAGAGGAACATGCTATCAGGTATCATTGAAATTCAATGAACAGTGTTTAGAATTCGTAAGAGCCAAAGGAAGACATAAGTCACAATTGAGAAATTTCAATCCCATGTGATCAAATTCTCGAGTTTATTTTCGCATACTCGCATGACCATTTGCAATGTTATGGTCTCATAGAAGTAATAAACAGAAAACTTCACGGTCAAGCTGTAAGATCCCTGGCTCCCTTCCTCATTAAGTCGTCAAATCGAGAGGCCATACTTTCACAGGTTACAGGAAGCTGTTGACTCTTGTGCAATGAGATATGAGATATATCTCATTAAAAAAGAGACAAATATAAATATCTGACCTGTAGATTGAAGCCAGAATATTGAGCACCGTGGCAATATCAGGAACGTCGCGACCGAACGTAATCTCGTCCTCCAAGTCCACGAGTTTCTGCTTGCATGCCCCGACAGCCATCTCGAGGCGACCTTCCGAGATGTACTTTGTCACTCGGCCATGCCACTTGTCCAGGTGTGCCGGTATTTCAAAGCCCGTGTTCGCTTGCCAGGCAAACTGCATGAAAAATATCATTGATATCACTATGCAATATTTAAGAAAATGAATGCCCTACAAGAGTTCCAACTAGAGGTGAGTGAATTCTGCATTTTGCCGGAAATCTCCGAGGTATGCTACCTTTTAAAAGTACCCGAGTTCTAGGAGCAGGTCCCGGGTCCGAGTTCTTGGGTGCGGACTGGGGTACTGGGTGCTGTTGCGGCTACCGGGACGCACCGGTTTGGCCAAGGACTCGGAACCGGACCCGGGTAGAACCCGCACAAGTAATCGAACCCGAGGACCCGCACAAGAACTCGGATCCGAACCCGGACAAGAACCCACACAAGGACTCACACCCAAACCCAGAAAAACACCCGCACATGGACTACAACCCGTCGGCCATTGCACCCGAGTCGAGAGTTATGTTATTATCTAAATGTACATTTTGGCAAAGTTCAACAAAATCCAATTGTGTGTTGTCGTAGTCCAGCTGACTGGACGACGATTAATGCGAGGTCGTAACGGTTGTAGTAATTTTAATGTTCAAACAATAAACAGTAATCGGTTAAAAAATACAAAAAAATTCCTCGCGTCCATAAAACCATCGACAATAATGGGGTTAGAATCAATTTTAAAAAATGTGAAAGCTGCAGTACCACCTACCACCTCTAATTATTTTACACCTAATTCAATCAAAAATAACTGACACTGAAAAATACATATTTTTAATATCACTGATATAATTTATTGTCATTTTGAATTACCAGCCTGTGTCAGTAGATATTAATATTTAACTACTTAAGTCATTAGTATGGAAAAGAAACCCACAACCCCATATATATCTTCCAATACTAGATAACGAACAATAAACAAAACATTCGCTCACCGTAAAGTTCGTAAACAGAATCAACCGTTAGATAAGCAAAGGCTGGGTCATGTCGCAGTCATATCCTCTAGATCCACCTCTACAGTTTCAACTAGAGGTGGGTGAATTCTGCATTTTGTCAGAGATCTCCGAGGTGTACTTCCTTTAAAAAGTACCCGAGTTCTAGGAGCAGGTCCTGGGTCCGAGTTCTTGGGTGCGGACTGGGTACTGGGTGCTGGTCGGAACCCGCAAAAAAATTCGAACCCGGGACCTGCTTTCGACTCGCGAGTGGCTCGGACCGTGAACACGGGGTCGCCGGTGGAAGCATTCAACCGGGTTCAAGTGTACCCGGAACCCGAATGCTCCGAGTCCTGGACCGGGTTCTCTGGGAGTAATCGATTTGAAAAAGGAGTAGGAGTAGGATCCGCTTCCTGCGAAGAACCCGAGTTCTAGAGCCCACTCCAGCTGAACCTACACATTGCTAGTCTTCACCCGGAGCTGACTGCTCCGGGTAAATAAGATGTAGACAGCCATTTTCCTCTTAATTTGAATGTCAAGTGTGCAAAATTTCGTCAGAAGAGAAATTTCTTTTAAATTTCTCAAGAAGTATCTAAATTCTGCTTTACGAGGTGGGGGTGATTATTGAAATCTCGTGTAGACAGTGATCTTCCACCTGTTTTAAAGTTCAAATGTGCAAAATTTCATCAATCTCAGAATAAAATTGTTGATTTGTATAAAAATCAAATCCACGCCGAACGCCCAATGCCCGCCCGCCATGTTCATTTTTTATAATATAACTGGCTGGAGTCCCCGGCGTTGCCCGAGCTTTACACTGAGTTTTTCGAAATCTAATGAAGACAGTGACCTTCCTCTTGATTTGATTTTTATCAGTCTGGAATAAAACTGTGTATTGCATTTATATCAAATCCATGCCGCCACGCCGCCCGCCATTGACTTTCTTCTTTATAAAAATATATAAATAGAAGTCAGATAGATAATATATTATTGTATATATTTATTAAAAAATATATCTTTGGATTACTCACCATAGTGTGTGTAGTTTCGCTGTGTGCTGTTTCCGGTTGCAAATATTCTCTACGAGATCTTTTGTGAGGGTGTTGTGGGCTTTCCATGATTGGGTGAATCTTGTCGCCAAAATTTAAAAATACATATTATTTACATTGAATAGGATACTCCGAAGAATTTTTTTGTTTAACACCATTTTTCCAATAAGATGGTAGTAGTACCTGGTATAAGTCCATTGAAATACATAAACATGACCAGCAAACTTTTGAAGAAGAAAGTGCTGAAATACCAAAAGTCACCTAACTAATTTTGAGATTCTCCAAATTTGAAAGCTAAAAGAATATTTATTTATTCATTTAAGGAACATAAACAATCTTAATAATATAATTTAAGAAGGAAGGCAACAAGAAAATAGACAAATGAATAATGTTCACAGATAGGTTTTTAGAAACATAAATTAATGTAAACTAAAATATAAAAAGCAAAACTGCATTGAGACACAATGTATTGAGAGGAATATAAACGCTAGAAATATTTCGATTCTCGTGCCTACAAAATTTGAAATCGCGCATCGTTTTTGCACGAGGCGAGTAAGCGAAAAAGTGGTTTTTATTTATTTTGTGCAAAATTTTATAAGAATGAAAAAAAGTTAGAACATACTCAAAAATAGTGTTAGGGGTAAAGGGGTATATTAAAGACGAGTTACACAAGAAGCTAAAAACTAATCCATACGATATACACATGTTAAGATACTACAAAAGATATAGAAACATATGCAAAAAAGTAATTACACATACAAAAGAAACTTACTATAAGCAAAAAATAGATGATTGTAAACAAAATCCCCATACGATGTGGCAAATAATAAATGAAATAACTAGTACTAAATCTACCAACGCCACATCAATTGACGAGCTGAATATAAACAATGTCCCCAGGAAATACGCTGAGAATCCTGACGAAATTCTTGAATATGTCAATAACTTCTTCATAAATATAGGATCTAATTTAGCAAAACAAGCTACGCAATGTGATGAAGCGGTACAAACAAATGAATCTCCTAAGCAAGGAAAAAAGCTCGAGTTTAAACAAATCACAGCTGATGAAATCAAAAATACAATTTCTTCTCTAAAATCAAATGTATCTTCTGGGGAAGACTTAATAACAACAAATGCAATAAAATTTCTCTGTAAAGAACTTAACGTACCTCTAACATATCTAGTAAACATGGCTATAACTGAAAGCGTATTCCCCACAGCTCTCAAAAAAGCTATTGTAATACCAATATATAAACAAGGATGTAAAAATGATATAAACAACTATCGACCAATAAGCCTACTCAATACATTTTCAAAAATATTGGAGAGAATATTAAAAAAACAACTCCTATCCTACTTAGAAGAAAATAAAATATTATCAGAAACACAGTACGGATTTAGGGAGAATCTAAGTACTGGTGACGCCATAGAAACTATTACAGATATGATCATAAAAAGTTTAGACAGAGGAGAAAAAACACTGGCAATCTTCATAGACTTACAAAATGCATTGGATACAATAGATCACAAAATCCTTTTTGCAAAACTTTCAAAAATTGGTATGTCAAATAGAACTCTAAACTTATTAAAAAGCTATATGATGGAGCGTACACAGAGCGTTCAAATTAACAAGAAAAAAAGCAAACCTCTCCTAATCAACCATGGAGTACCGCAAGGAAGCGTACTAGGACCGATATTATTTCTAATATACATAAATGATATCGGTAGCATAGGAACAAGAGGAAAAATCATAAGCTTTGCTGACGATACAGTAATAATTGTATTCAACGAAAAAGATTGGAGAAGTACCTACAAAGAAGCGGAACATGGAATTGGTCTACTGCAAAACTGGCTTAAGAGAAATTCCCTTACACTTAATGTCAATAAAACAAAATATCTGACATTTTCTATAACAGCCAGAGGACAGCCAGAAGATGACTCTAATCTCAAATTACATACATGCCAAGAAAACTATCAAAATCAAGGCTTATCATGCCACTGTCCTACCATAGCACACTCCAAAAGTATCAAATATCTTGGTATTGAAATTGATGATAATCTCCGATGGAATGGACACATTGAAGTAATCACAAAAAATTCACCAGGTACATTTACTTCTTTAGAGCCATCCGTAACATCCTCAACATAAACGACATTAAGAAAGTGTACTACGCTTTATGTCAATCACAAATAGAGTACGGGATAACTGGATGGGGATCTGCCTTGAGCATTCACATGGACCGGCTCAATATAGCCCAAAAAGGAGTACTAAAGACAATTTTGAAATTACCGGTTAGAACTCCGACAGAAGAATTGTTTCAAAGCATTCAAGTCTACAACATACAAAAACTTTATGCAAAAAATATTTTATTTAAAATTAAAAAAAACATATCAGAATACTCCACTGTCCAACATAGATACACAACCAGGGCAATAAACCAAAATATTCTAGCTACAGCCAGTTTGAAAACATCTTTTGGACAAAGAAATATGAAATTCAATGCGACAAAACTATACAACGCTGTACCAACTCAAACAAAATAAATAAATTTAAAACAAAAGTAAAAATATGGTTGAGAGAACAAAGTGAAAATGAACTTTTAGTGGTTTAGGCTTATATTTTTTGTTATGTAAATAATAATTTTATAGTTATTTCAATACATAGAAAAGCTAGTAGAAGCTTCAATTTATCCGTAGCATATTTTTTGATGTTCATAATGTAAACCGATTCGTCGTAAAGATGAATCTAAATAGAATTTCATGTATAGCTTCATCTTAAGCAAATTTGTGATTTAAATTATTCCAAGATAGACTGGGGTTGGGACGGATAAGTGTAGGAGAAGGTGAGGGGATGTTGTGGTGCAATGAATGAAAATAAAAGGTACAATTAATTTTATCATCATGAATTTGTGTTATTTGCACCTGGAATGTGATATAATGAACTTCTTGTAACAATAGTAACGAGCAGTAATATTTCAGCATGTAAGTCTCTATTTGCAAGTTTCATATTGTACAGTTTTACATGTCCTTTTCATAAAATCATTTTGATTAGAATTTGTGTTGCATCTACGCCGCCCCGAGAACCACTTATTGGATAACCGACACCTGCCTTAGGTCACCTCAAGTGGTTCGCTACGTTTGGTGACTTAGCAAGGGTGCCCGGGTTCAAGGGGTGAGGTTTGTCTAGGTTTTGGCGGCGGACGAGCTGCACATACTGAACCCCAGATTCCTACCCATCCCTCCCTTTTTCCTTACCAGAACTTCCCCTCCTTCCTTTCCGTAAAAAGACTCTTTACATTGCATCCCCAAAGATGACATAAGCCCTGAGGGAAGTTATTTTCCTCAAGGCCTCCTGTGTGGAGCTAATTCAAAAAAAAGTATTCTAGGTATGAACGAACATCTGAATTGTAGAGAATCAGATAAGTCTTAGGATGGGTTGTTTCAAAAAATTTGATGGATTCATCAAATATTAGAAGTTGATTTTCACGTTCTGTGTAGGTTCTATTCAAGTTCTGTTATTATATCGTTATAGGACAGCTGCTTCACAAAAATGAAATAATAACAGTAATTGAATAGAACTTACACAGAATGTGAAAATTAACATCAAATATTTGATGAATCCATCAAATTTTTTGAAACAACCCGTCCTTAGTGTTTTTGAAAAATTTGCATGCTCTTAGTATAACATCTAGTCTTTTTTTTGCTTTGGTGACAACACGATCGACGTGTTTCTCAAAGGTAATTTTAGAATTCAAAAGAATCCCGAGATCACCTATTAATATAATCTTTATTTGTTAGCAACGATCCAGGAATAGTGTAATCATGCAGTATATTCATACGGTTGCGTGTTATTGTGACTTTGCAATATTTCGACATATTGATAAAAAGCTTGCTTCCGAGACAGTAATCCGTCAGTATAATAATAATATAGTAATCCGTCAGTCGCCTATTAATATAATCTTTATTTGTTAGCAACGATCCAGGAATAGTGTAATCATGCAGTATATTCATACGGTTGCGTGTTATTGTGACTTTGCAATATTTCGACATATTGATAAAAAGCTTGCTTCCGAGACAGTAATCCGTCAGGGTCAAGATCTGCTTGTAAACGAACACAGCAGTCCGGGATATAGGATTTATATCGTCCGCAAATAGCAATATTTGAGCGATGTGAAAACATGTTGCAATATCATTTACAGAGAGAAAAGCAAGGGACCCAATATGGACCCCTGAGGCACACCGGAAGTGATCATTTTATAGATGGAGGAAATGTTACGTAGATACTTTAAATATGCGCCGCTTTAGAGTTTAACACACTTACAGGGTTTTTGCAAATATATAATAAATAAATATAACGAAAATATCGATGTTTTATCAACCCGTATAGAAAAAATAAAAGGATCAAACAAGATTATTTCTCTAACATTCATATTTGAATATCTCAAAACTTGTGCTCGTGGGCTGGTGACTTTAGCCTGAACAGAGACAATTAAGATTTTATGTATGAAAATCTATTCACATCTTTTTTTCCAGAACTTCCTTGTCATCTTTTTCTTAAAAAGAGCCTCCACACTGTTGGCTGTGCTAGGCTCCCTGTCTCCCCCGACCCCATCAGCGGGAATCAGACGCTTCGCTCGGGTGAATGTTCACTCGAGTGAATGTTCATCAATGTTTCATTCCGCATTCAGAGGATGCTATGGAATTGAATGTTCACTCAATCATTTCTGCAACAATGTTGTCGAATGAAGTCGTGCCCGTTGAAATTTGTTTGATTTGTGATAATTTGATTGAGGAATTGATTTTTTTTTTTTTTTTACAGTTAATACCGCACAAGAGTCCCAACTGCTCCCTTCTGGAGCCAGTGTAATTGTGGCAATATAATTATGTGCAGGATGGCCGTATGGCATCCCCAATCGGGGTATGTTGTGAGGCTGAAGGTAGCGGGGAGGGGAAGGAGATAGGGAAGAGGAAGGTGGGGAAGTACCTGGCTATTCAGATCTGGTCACTAAACACGGCTAAAGCCATTTCAAGCAACGTTTCAATTCTGAATGGCGGTCTTACACCAGGGCGATACTGATAGTATCTTCCACTCTGCGATTAAAAAGAAACAAAGAAAACGCCGACTGTGTTGGGTCCGGCCATGAATTTTGAAGGAGAAACGTGTTGGGAGCTTCAGATGCATTGATTTTTATAATTAAATATAAGAAAAACAGTGCAATTTTGTCTTATTAACCTTTTTATGTCACAAAAACACCATTTTATTTACCTTTTTTGCTAGAAACATTTATTTAGAACAGATTAATAATCTTACAATCATTTTAAAAAAGAAATGTTAAAACTCATCATTATTTATTAACACCCTTTTTAGGGGATTTTACACACGGATAATAAAAATTATATTGTGATTATTGTACATAACAACATAACTAAACTGTTTCAGCAGCAATATTTTGTATTTGTTTAGTGACAAATTGAAGATGTCCACTGAATTGGTATAATTATTTTCCTACATTAGTATTCTGGGCAAAGAGAAATACATTTGGTAGTTAGTCCCAGAATTTCTACACTGAAATAAATCCCAACTTCTTCTAGTATTACGTAGTGGAAATCGAAAGCTAATCAATGCAAGCAATTCTGGATTATCCATAATTTAATATTTTGTATAAAAATAGCAAGTCAGTGAAAATCCTTCTGTCTGACAATTTAAGCATATTCATATAATTTAAAAGAGTGTTGTGGTTCAATGTAATTGCTAGAATACCCATTTTAAGAATTGAGAAAACGTAAGAATTTATTTTGTACTCTTTCAATAGCTTGTATATGAATTTTATAATGTGGGTTCCAGAAGGAAAAATTGATTTCAAGTTGATTTCTAGCAAAGGCAAAATATAACTTTTTAATAGGTACTTTATTGTTGAAATTTCTAGTTAGCCTAGTTGTAACTCTCAACATTTGTAAGCCCTTATTTGAGATATCCATTATGCGGTAAACAAATGGGAAATTTGAATGAAAAGTGTTGCCGAAATGTGAGAATTTGAAAAAATATTACGAAAATTTGTGATTTTTTATGAATTATTTTTACACGAAATGACAAAAATGTGAGGTGATGATAACATTTATAATTCATTTGTCTAATAAAACATGTGTGTGTTTTTTTTGTTACCAGTAATTTTTGTTAGAAAAAACGTAAGGTGAGCCATTTTTAAGTTTGCATTAAAAAAATTTGAAATTACATGGTTGTTTCTAATAATAAAATTTAAAAGCGTATTTCACCACCTTTCAAAAACAGCTTTTAGTTTTCGGATACGTTCACAAATATTCCATTTATTTGGATTTTATTACAAAGTGGAAATATTCTGATCTACTGACAGAATATGGTCGAGGGATTATTTATGCATGATGTGAAAATGATGGGATATAACGCAATATTTTTATATATATTTTTTTAAATATATGTAAAATTATTAATCTAAATCTAAAGTTAAATAAAATGGTATTATTACAAAAAAATACTTTTATCCATTCGAAGATGATTGCAGTATGATTCAGGATCTTGTTCCGCTAATTCTCTCAACAACGTATCTGAAGCTCCCAACACATTTCTCCTTAAAATCCATAACCGCACCCCCCACCGTCATCGTTTATTTTGTGTCTTTTTGGTCAATTATTCGATCAAATTATCACAAATCAAACAAATTCCAACGCGCATGACTTCGTTCAACGACATTGTAACAGGAAAGAACGTTCATTCCTGTAGCGCCGTATGATCGCGGAATGCAACAGAAATGAACATTCACTCGAGTGAAGATTCACTCGAGTGAAGCATATGATTCCAGCATAACCGGCGGTGCTTTATAATCAACTGTTTTATATTCCAAGTGGCAGTACTGTGAACTCAACTGTTTTTTGTTTGTTTGTTTAAAGACAAACATTCCCGAATTAAGAGCCACACAAATTTTTTTTTGAAAAACTCCTACTGCTTTCATACTAAGCGGAAAGCGTCGCTTGTTCCATGGTGGAGGACGGAGGAGAACACAGGAATTAAAGATGCCCGGGTGATAATCCAACGAATTTTCAACTGGTTGTCAACTCTAGATTAATAATTAATAAATTGTCAACTCTATTTTTCAATTCAAAACCTCCTTTTTCTCTCAATTCAATTACCTCTCCATCCTCGATTTCAATGTTCTGCTCTATCTCCTGAGTGTCACTTTTTTGTCCCCCTGTTTCTTTGAACTCTCGCTTGTTGTGGTGCCTGTTTTTTCCGCCCCCGTCTCGTCTGTCGGAGCCAGGGCCTCGCCTGGAGTAATCTCGTAATTTGACACTCGACTCTCTGGATCTCTGGTAGCTGCTTCCGCCTGTTCCTCCCCTGCTTGCCGCTGTCTTTTTATCCGCACAATCGCCATCGGATGTATTATTTTCTGCTTCATTCTTTTCTACCGCTTTATTTTCTGTTACCTCCTTTTCTGTTACATTATTTTCCACTGCATTCAGAGCTGTTGCTTTGTTTTTTCCTGCATTTCTATATGCTGCACTCTTTTCTCTTACATTCTTTGCCGGTGAATTCTTTTGTACGACATTATTTTCTATTGAATTATTTTCCACTGTATAATAATCCGCTGCATTCTTTTCTGCTTCCTTTCTTTCTGCTTCCTTCTCTTCCACTACTTTATTTTCTGTTACCTTCCTTTTTGCCACTTTATTTTTCACTGAATTCATTGCTGTGTCATTATTTTTTGATGCATTTTTATATGTTGCACTCTTTTCTCTTATATTCTTTGCTGGTGCATTCTTTTGTAAAGCATTATCTTTTGTCAAGTTATTTTCCGTTGTATTATAATCCGCTGCTTTATTTTCTGCTTCATTCCTTTCAGCTTCATTCTCCTTTTCTGATATTTTATTTTGCACTGAATTCAAGGTTGTTTCATAATTTTTTGTTGCATTTTTATATGCTGCACTCTTTTCCGTCACTGGTGGATTATTTTCTGCCGCATTATTTTCCACTGTACTATTTGCAGCAAAATTATTTTTTGCTTCTTCTTTTGATGAAGAATTGTTTTCTGCATTATTTTGTGTTGATTCTATTTCTACTGCACTTTCTTTTAATGAAGTCCTTTTTTCAGTGGTTTTATTTTCTACCACTTTCTTTTCCACTGCTTCCAGATCGCTTGCCGTTGATACTAATTTGTCAAAAGTGAGCGATTCTTCTATACAGTTTAATTTTTGTCTAATTGTTTCACTCCGTAGGCCGCTCGCGAATTGTTCTTGCAAATTTTCATCCTCTCTTTCTCCGAAATCGCAGAAGCGGGCTTTCTTTCTCAAAGCGTCCGCATATCGAACAATTGTTTTCTCCCTCTGTCGCATCAGGCGGAATTTGTGACGTTCCTCCTTTACAAATGGTTTGGATTTGAAATGGTCTTCAACAATTTGAACAATTTTATCGTAAGTCATATCTGCGGGTTTAGATGGACTGCATAACTTCCCTATCAGCTTACTCGTTGAACTACCCACAGCCGAGATTAAATTTGTTACTTTCAAATCTTCCGCCGTTTTGTTTGATTCGAAATATGTTTTCAACCACTTACAGTACTCTTGCCAATCCCAGGTGTACATATCAAATTCACCGAATCTCTCCCCCATTTTACTTAATTATTTTTTAATTGCACAAAAATACGATTTTAACACTAATAATCTTAGTCGCCAAGCCGACGTGCTTGCCCGTGACAGGTTGATTTAAATTCCACAGCTATCTACGTTGTTTATTCGTTAACTGGGCAAAATAATTATCTGCACTTCTGAGTAATGATAATACATCTATTTATCAGTATAGTCAAGCGATTATTGGAACTCATATTGATAGCGCTATCGTAATTTATAATTATTGCAAACAAAATCCTCCACCGCTGATGAGAGGGATTAACTTTAAAATAAATCAGCAGATATCAACCCGCGGTCATTTAGAGTAGGTTATCGCTGCTTCCTACCACTTATATCTCTGTCCTACGATATTCCATACACGTGACAAACCACACATAACTTTGTACCTACCCGGTCGTACCCGGTTGTACCCGGTAGATTGCACGGTTTGCTAGAGTCGAGGGCACTAACTACTTCTATAGGTTCTCACGTCAAGAAATTTTTATTAACGAATTTATTAAAATTAAATTATTCTAAAGGCCTCCTACTGTCCCTACAAGGCACAATATAAATCTGTACCTTAAAGGATAAACCACACAAAACTACAGACTTAGCTGTGGACTTACGTGGTTTATCCTTCAGGGTACAGAAATGTATACATACCAATAACGTTTGTGTGTTGTCATCCAAAGCAGTTTGTTCATTAATTATATTTTTGAGACTTTAGTTCTTGAAGTTAGTGGAGAGACAACATTTAAAAGGAACGTGGTAAGAGATAACCACATGTATATCCTAAACGCACCGTTTACACACGGCAAGTCACTTCAAATTTGGTTCCGGCTGTATTTGAATACAGAAGGTATAGCAGCGCATCAACAGTGTTCACGGAACTAGGAATTCATGGATTCGCCAGCCTGAAGTCACCGGGTCACTGGAGCCAGGATGCGGCTAATGACCTCCGACAACACGATGGTGATCGAAGCCTTCCAGCACCAAGCGCCACCCCTGAGTGAGCGTTGGGCCCGAGATCACTCAAGACCACGCCCTGCTTAATAATGGATTATTTATTTTTGTTATTATTAATTCATTTTATAATTTTTATATTTATGTTCTTGTTTCTCTACTTTATAAATATATATATCTATATGGGACCTGTGGGATTGCACTATCCTCCCCTGAAATAAAGAATTATTATTATATATTTAAAAAATCACCGAGAATCGAAAGCGCGGAGCGCCGCGCTGTCAAAAATAATAATGTCGGTCATCGTGTCGTCATGGAAGTCTTCCGTGTGAATATTATTATCGTTTTGGCTGCATTTTAAATTAGGCTTCTTATAATTAATTGTAAAATATTTTATAACAATTTTTTTTTCAAGAACAAAAAATCTGAGAAATGCACACAGGAAAAAGGTTGAGGATCGTTGCTCTAAATGGTGATCGCATGCGATTGTAATAAACTAAGTGATAATTATAGAAAGAAGTGAGATAACAAGAAGATAAGATTACGCTTGTATAGAATAGGTACATTAACATAATCGCAGAAAAAGAACATTGTTAATATTCCAAGAGATAAATTAATAATTTCGAAATTAAAATATGTATTTAGTTAATACAATGACTATTCCTACTCTAATGTAAACATGTATCCCTTCAAAAAGCAATAATAAAAAAAAATAGAGTGTGAAATTCGCACGCGGTAGAAGTGAAACCTTCAGAAAACTAAAGAAGACCACGAAGCACTTTCTTTATCAATGTGAAGGATTGTATGCAAGAACTGAAAGAAATGGGATTGGGTTCGATGCTGATTTTCAACAGTATGTAAGATCTACAGTCTCTTGTGTCTAGGATGAAAGAAATATGTATGAAGAATGAGTTAATGATGAATGTAAGTAAGTCTTATGTCGTGGTGTTTGAAAGAGATATTAGGAAAACAATGTAAATGATGAATACTTGGAGCAGGTGGATGAGTTTGTGTATTTGGGAAATATGTGTACGAGAGATGGGAAGGCTGATAGAGATATTGAAAGAAGGGTAAATGCAGGTAATTCCATTAAGGGAAGACTGAACACCGTTGGCGAAGAAACGAAGCTAGCCACCCATAATGGAGAGCTGGTACCTATGATGATGAATGGCAGTGAAGCATGGAACTGGCAGAGGAAGAATGAAATTAGACTGAATGCTGTAGAAATGAGATCTTTGAGGCGTATGTGTGATAAAACCATGTACGACCTTGTGAGACACGTGGAGATCCGCAAAGAATGCAAGGCTGATGTAAACGTAATGAGTAAGATGAATAAAGGGACGCTCAGATGGTTTGAGCACGTAGAGCGGATGAACGAGGAAAAGAATGTAAGGAGAATATATGACGCAAATGTGAATGGTAGAAGCAGTCGGGGACGCCCGAGGAAGACATGTGACATTTTAATTTGGGAGGCGAGCATGGATACCATTTATTGGATAAGCAACACCTCAATCATACCCCAAGTACTTTTACCACCCCTGCTAAGTCACCGCTACTTTTGGTGACTTAGCAGGGGTGCCCGGGTTCATGGCGTAAAGTTTGTCAGGTCTTGGCGGCGGATGCATCAGCCTATTTGCTGCGTTTTGGAGAGATCGATTGAGAGAGACCTTTGGACCTTTCCAGCCGGACTCTCTCGACCCGTCGCACAGTGGGGCAAGAATGCCTAAAATCGCCCTTTATTCACAAGGACGTTTTAATGTGAAAACTTGAATGTGGAATGGAAGGGATAAAAAAATAAAATTTTATGTAGATAATATGTGTAAAATATATACATCTATATTATATATATGCAATATAGTAAAATAACTATCACAAATATTTATAATTTTCTTTTTCTGATATGTTTGAGTAGTCATCACTATCATCATCACCATCATCATCTCTACCATCATCAAGATCATCATCATCCTCATTATCATCTCTACCATCATCATCAGCCTGAGTACTTGGATAAATTCCACTTGTAGGCTGTAATATAATGTAATTATTGTAATGGTCTCATAGAAATCGTTGTGTCTTCATTACTATCTTAGTTAGAAGTTTTATCTAAACGGTATTGGAATGAGAAAACAACACGCTTTATATTAAAATCTAGAAGTTCTTCTGTGGTTACAGAAGAATTAAAATGTACCCGTATATGAAACCAAAATTTCCGAATGCAATTTGGAAAAAAATTATTAAATTTTATGAATTTTTTCTGATTTTTTTTATATGAAACGACAAAAAAGTGAGGTTACAAGTTACAATAGTATTTATAATATATTTGTCTAACAAAAATGTTTTTATTTAGTTTTTTCTAAAGTAATTTTAGATAGAAAAAACGTAAGGGGAGCCATTTTTAAGAATTTTTAAAGCTTAAATTTAAAAAAAATTATGTTTTAAAAATTATATGTGTCTTTCTAAAAATAAAATTAGGGGGCGTATTTTATCACCTTTCATAAACAGTTTTTTGTTTTTGGATATGTTCAGAAATGTTCCGTTCATACCGATTTTACCGTGAAGCAGAAAATTATTTGACCTTCCGACAAGATAAGCCCGAGAGCTGAGGGGTTAATTAATTTTAAAGTGCACAAAAGTGATAGAATTTTAATTAACAGCATTTTTAAGTAATCAGTAATCATGTACCAAAACGGATTAAAATGTACGCATCTATAAAAAAAAGTTTCCGAATGCAATTTGAGAAAACTTTAAAAAACTTCATGAATTTTTAATTAATTATTTTTACATGAAATAACATATAATTTAGGTAGTGGTAACCTTAATGATACATTAGTCTAATAAAATATGTATGTGTATTCAGTTTTTTTTTTTTAATATCAGTAATTTTTGTTAGTAAAAAAAAAAGTGTGAGCTATTTTTTAAACTTTTTTATGTTTGCATTAAAATAAAATTTATTTAAAAAATTATATGTGTAGTTTTAATAGTAAAATTTGAAAGAATAGTTTAATCACCTTTCAAAAACAGTTTTTGGTTTTCAGATACAATCAGAAATATTCCATTTAAAATTAAAATGTACACGTAACCAAAGTTTCCGAATGCAATTTGAGAAAAATTTATTAAATTTTATGAATTTTTATGATTTTTTTTTATATGAAACTATTAAAAAATGAGATTGTATTAACGTTTAAAATACATTTTTCTAATAAAATATATTTGTGTTTTTGTTTTTTTTTGTTAACAGTAATTTTGGTTAGAAAAAACGTTAGGCCAGCCATTTTTAAAACTTTTTTATGTTTGCTTTAAAAAATTTGTATTTTAAAAATTATCCGTAAAGTTTTAATAATAAAATTTGATAGCATATTATATCAGTCTTCAAAAACAGTTTTTTGTTTTCAGATACATTCAGCAATAGTCCATTTATTTGAATTTTATCGCAAAGCGGAGATTGTGATCAAATACACCCGAGACTTGTGGGGTTAATTACTTAAAAAGTGCAAAAAAGTGGCAAAAGTTAAGAAGTGATTCGTAAATTACAATAGTTACTGATATAATAAATGTTTTCAAAACAGCCCGGAGGTGCCCGGAGCTAAGTATATCTCTAAATGAATCTGAAATTTTTATAAATCAGGATCACATTTTTGTATTTAATTGATATACACTTTTACTCGTCAATACAACTAATTATTTAAAAACTTTAATATGAAAAAAATAAGTTAAATACCTGAGCATTGTGGGTAAATAATCACTTTTGGGGTTTGTATTAATTATCTTCCGAAATAAATATGTAAAGTTTAACGGGGGTTCTTGACTTCACGACCGATAGCTATGTTCTCAGGGCAATTACAGGTAGAAAGGTTAGGTCAATTGCGTTTACCTGCTGTGTAATTATGCAGCAACTAAAGGGGTATCTGACAACATATAACACGACTTTGTAAGATTGAAATATTTTTTTGTTGTTTTTTGTATGAAAGTGAGGGATTTGGCCCCACTGTGCGTCGCTTTACATCGATGTTGGAGGGGTGGGTTCGTACGTCCGTCACTCCTGGACACACTGACCCCCAGATTCCTTTCCACCCTTTTAAAAAAGACCCTCCACACAACATCCCCTAAGATGACATAGACCCTGAGGGAAATTATTTTCCTCCAGGCCTCCTGCGTGGAGCTAATATAAAAAAAATGAGGCGAGGAGCGTGTGCCGAAACCGAGTTGTTTGGCGATCCGTCCTCTCTGCCTACCCCTGGCGAAAAAAAGGCTTTGATGGTTAGTTAGTTAGTTAGTTAGTAAGTGAAGGATGATTTTTGCATATTTTTATCGTCGAATTCCAGTGCACCTTTTACTATACATTTGGTCTTCGTATTATTTATTTATTTAATTTATTTTAGAGAAATCAACAGTTTAAAACTTGATTAATTTATACATGTTTTATTTACCTATCTTAAAAACAAATTAAAGATTTAATTATACCTCATTATATTATAGTAGTATTTGTGTGTTTTTCTCCGGAGTCGCTAGATGTCGCTTTTTAGTTTTCTTTACCTGTTCATTTTGGAGTGGTTTGAAGATTGGAAATTGATTTTGCAAAAATAAAAACGTTTTTTTTTGGGATTTCATAGATTCGAACCCAGGTCATCGAATTCCAGTGCATCTTTTTCTATACATTTTGTCATCATATTAATATTTATGGTTTCTACTTCGGAGTCACTAGATGTCGTTTTCTATCGCGTTCTGTTTGTTGTGGTTTGAAGATTGGATATTGATTTTGCAAAAAAAAAAATTTTTTTTTTGATGTTACGAGTTGGCTAAAATAGGATTCTCCATAATACTAACCACCTTACATATCTTACAGACAGAAAAAGTTGAACTATTTCAATCTTTTCTATATTTTTACGATCAGGGCTGCCCCAAGGCTCTAATATCTTTTACATTTTATTAACGATATTTCAGAAGTTATTTTGCACTATAGGTCTGTTCTCTTCGCCAATCGGATCTCAAGCCATTCTTAGAAATACTAACTTAATCTTAAATACTAACTACATCCAACTCAAGTCAGATAGGTATATATATAGAATTGTTGACTGGAACAAAAAAAAATCGGATTACACGTATCTAAATGTTTCATTTTGTCATTCACTAGAATATGGCATACCTGGTAATACCACATTATGCAATGAACATCCGTTCCAAATGTGTCTCTACCGTGAAGGATCTTGGAATTATATTTGTTAGTAGGCTGACATTTCATGCTCATATTGTGATCTTTACGGGTGTGTGTCTAGTATGGTAAAGTAGTATGGAAAATCATGTAAAAAAAGTAAATACAAAGCGTGTTTCATGAAAAAGAAGAAAAACTGCTGGGCTTTGCTCTAACCACTGCAAGGAATTTTAGAGTTACTGAAATTGGTTTCTGTTAATTTTATTCAATTCTTGCAGTAGGCTTGAAAGTGGGTCTTTAATGTGGAGTCCCTCGTGTTGAGTTACTGAAATTGGTTTCTGTTAATTTTATTCAATTCTTGCAGTAGGCTTGAAAGTGGGTCTTTAATGTGGAGTCCCTCGTGTTGAGAGAGTTGAGAAGAAATTTTTGTGATTTCTCTTTTTTTCTTTGTTCAGCTTTTTTGTTGATCTGGAATTGAACAAAGTTGACTGAAATGTACGCGGGAACCCCCGCGCCCCGCCAGTCATTTTGGTCAGCCCATATTAAATATAAAATTAATAATCTTTATTTATGAAAAATATAGCACAACGATAATATAAACAACAAATGATTCATACTTCATAGCGTAAGGTACGAAGACGAAGACGGCCTGATAAGAACTCATCTTCGTCTTCGTTATTATGTTTATTAAGTCCCAGTTTGATACAAATATATAATCTAAAGTTAAGTTAAAATCATTCTTTCTTCATTCGTCTTCTTCTTCTTCATGGCCCGTCCGGTACAATGCATATAAGTACAAACATATACTTATTGCATTAATGTGCTCGGATCAGTTCTTGCTTGAAGAAGGTGTTCCGAAGTCCGCGCATTCACCTAGTGAACAGAAAATCAAATTTATATCTTTAAAAATTCTTTTAAATTAGAAGTCGATGTCCATGAAAATCAAGACAGTTTAAAAATTAGACATTTAGACAATCAAGACAGTTAACAAATCAAGACCCTTAAAAAGGTTGAGACGCCCTTTGTATAAAGCATACAGATGACAATTTTCTAACAATAATCTTGTTAGAATATTCGTAGTTTTTTATTATCTTTTAAAAGCCAATACAAAACCAATATTTAATCTAAAAGTAATCTGCGAAGGTTTGAATTAGACTTTGGACATTAATTTCATTCAAAAGGTGATGATTAAAAACTGCGAGTTCTTAGAATCTTTATAGAAATATGGATTACGTTTTAAAATATTACATTTTCAAAGTTCGCAATAGTAGATCGTAATTGGTGTAGATCAAATTTAGCTTCGCGATGAACCGGTTGGGAGACCTTGCATTATATTACCATAGTTATATATAGTACATGGTTACAAATGTGTAAAAAAATAATCAAATAATCATCAGGCCGTTTCTTGGCAAGGGTAGGCAGAGAGGATAGACCGCCACAGAACTCTGCCTCGGCACACACTTTTTGCTTCATTCACGTTCATAGTATATCGTGTGTGAAAATTTGCAATTAGTAATTGGTTTGGTACTGATTCCTGTATAATTTCTTAGGTTCTTAGATGGCAACAAGGTCAAAATAATCAAGATAACTAGGGTAGATAAACCGTACAAAGGAAGAAAACGCATTGTTGGAACTTCCCGCATCCAACGTTAGTAGCCAACAGAATAATCAGGTTTTTTTTCAGCTCCACACAGAAGGCCATGAGATAAATAATTTCTCTCAGGGCCGATATCATTTTAGGGGATGCTGTCTGGAGGGTCTTTTGGAAAGAGAAGAGACCCCGGGAAGATGGTATTTACATCCGCTTTCCAAATTGAATTTAAATTGAGGTCAAATAAAATTCAAAATAAAACTCCATCTATCGAGTACACCTAATTTAAAGCTATTAATTTTTATTAAAATGCTTTCAAAATTATACTTAATTTTTTACCTTGTTTTTCACGGATTTTATCGATGTTCCTGTAGGCTTTCAATGTATAGGGGTGACTCTCCCCGAATTTCGTCTTCAGTAACTTAATGGCCCGTTCTAGCAGCCCGTACGCTCCCCCGAACCGCCGCTGCTCCCTGGGGAACGATAAAGAGGAACATGCACTAAGAAATTATTGAAATTCAGTGAACAAAGCTTAAGAAAAATATAAAAGCTAGAAAATTTCGATTCTCATGCCTTCAAAATTTAAAATCGAGTGTCTTATTGCGTATTAAATTTTAAATCAAGCGTCTTATTTGCACGAGGCTACTAAGCGACAAAGTGGTTTTTATTTATTTTTTGCATAATTTCATAAGAATGAAAAAAGTTAGAACATACGAAACCTCAAAAATAGTTTTACCCATAAAGGTGAATTTAAAAAAAAAATGTTTCTTATATTACTTCGTAGTTAAGCAATGCAAAAACATTTTTTTATTATCGGCTATCGGCTAAAAGTTTATCGGCTAATTTATAATTATTTTTTTCATGGCTTTTAATGCTTCAACGAAATACAAGTAGATTTAGGCAGATAGTACCTACCTGCCTACATTGACAGGTAAAGCCAAGCCTGTACTGAATATCGAATGTGCAAGTTTTTACAAGTAACAGTCGCTGACCTTCTTAAAATACACTACTCAAAAAAATTAAGGGAGGGTTAGAAAAAGGAATTAAAAAAGAAATTAATGCTAAATAAACAAGCTATCTGATCCATATGCCGGCCTAACTGAATTTATTTTCAAAATTATTTTTTCGCATTATCTGTTAGGATTGCATGAGAACCTTATCACCTAAAAAATTTAGCCAGAAATCTGAAAATGAGAATTTTAAAGCTTCAAAATGCTTTTTTAGTCTCAATATGACCATTTTTCACCAAAATACAGCATGCCAAAAATCAGCGAAAAAATTTTTTTGCTCTCTTATTTTTTTTTGAGTAGTGTATTATCTGCCTTTATTGATAGGTAAAGCTAAGCCAACATTTTTGTTCGTTACTATCGAAACCAGATTTTTTTCGTGGACCCGCACTTACAACTTGTGGACCCCCATTTTTCTCTCATGCCTTCGTGGACCCCCGTGGAGTCTCCCGTGGACCCCTGGGGGTCCACCTGGACCACTTTGGGAATCACTGATTTATACCATTGGCGTGTGGTCCAAAGAAAAATATACCTACCGTTTATCAAGACAATAATTTATCTTACTCATAATCTAGATGCTAAGATCAACTGTATATAGATCCTAACCGAAACTAATCTTTAATTTATGTGTATGATACTGCCGCCATGGGTCGACCCACAGTGCCCTTCTTGACAATATCAAGGAGGATAAGTGTTTCTACTTATGTCGACAGAATAGCACTTAATACTACTACGACTTAAAAACTATGACAAATATAAAAAAATAAAAAAAATTAAAATACTCCAGTACCACCTCATAACTTTACTTATTGTTTAAATTGATTTCTTTGCTTTATCAATCCTTTGTATCATTTATCACACGAATTATATAAACATTCGAAAAATTATATTTTTTTACGAGTAATAAGCGGAAAAACTTCGCGGTCACGCGCTAAGATCCTCGGCTCCCGTCCTCATTACATTTGTAAAATGCAGAAGCCACATTTTCACCGGCTATTGGCGGTGACCGGGTAACTCAGAATGAAACCAACTCAGAACTACCTTTGAAAAGTAATTAAGAGTGATTAAAAATATATATTAAAAAAATTGCTTAAATAGGTTACGCTATCTTAGGGTTATGGTCTATTTTAAAATCATTTTTTTCATAGCTTTTCATGACTTTTCAGAGTGGTTGAGTTGACTTTAATCTCAGTTGGCATGGAACCCTACTGGCAGCTGTTGACTTTTGTGCGATGTATACCTATCTCATAAAGAAGGTGATAAAGAAGGATATCTCACCCGTAGATCGAAGCCAGAATAGTGCACACGGAGGCAATACGAAGATCGTCGGAGTCGTATGTCATCATCTTTGAGAGTTGACGATTGCACTTGTCGACAGCCACCCTGAGATGTCCTTCCGAGATGTCCTGCATCACCCCGTCTTCCCACATGCCCAGGTACGACGGAATCTCTAACTAAAAATAACATTCAATCGATTATGTACACAGGCAACGAATTATTTTATTGAATTTTGTTAATTTTCTTTTCTTCCTTTTTGTTTCAGTACTTTGAATAATACCTAATGAGCACTTTTATAATTACCGTGACGCAAAAAAGGCATTAAACATACGATCCCTATCGCTTTAATGCTACAGCTCTTTCTTGCACATTAAGGGGGTGGGGGTAATCAACACACAAGTGGTGCAACATGTCGAGCGTATTGAATCAAAATTTCAAGTAAATCGGAGCAAAACTAACAAAAAAATATAAAAGAAATAAAATAACAACAAAAGAATGGTCATCAAGCAAAAAAAATGAAATGGAGAAGGTATTTCTATTTTAGATATACATCTGAATAATACTAATACTAATTTTATTCTACCGGTAGTTGACACAGCTTCCCCACTGGTCGAACCCACGAACCAGTTTGAGTCTCACCCTAACTAACCCATTCTTACCGGGATGAACATGAATAATTCGTCCTAACACCCTCTTCATAGGTGGAAGACGATGGCAAACAATGCATTTCGAAAGTTGTGAACGAATCTTATTTCGTGCCGCCATTATCCAAAACTTATGCTGAATAGTGAATTGAAGGCTTCGCGGGCCAACGTGAAAATATAGTTTATGATAATAATCCATACTTATACTTATTAT
The DNA here is from genome assembly GCA_936435175.1 of Glyphotaelius pellucidus. Lineage (NCBI taxonomy): Eukaryota > Metazoa > Arthropoda > Insecta > Trichoptera > Limnephilidae > Glyphotaelius > Glyphotaelius pellucidus. The sequence goes on from OW386548.1 coordinate 19,127,465, forward strand.
TATTATTTTATTATTAATATTATAAACGCGAAACTGCTCGAGTTTGTTTGTGACTCTTTCACGCATAACACAATATATCGATTTAAAAAATTCTTTCACCAATAGAAAGCTAAATTATATGCAAAGACTATAGGCTGTATATGATTGTAAGCTCTAGCGTTATGAAATAATAAATATTAATATTTTATATTTCTAATACGTTTTCTGTCGCTAACAAAAAAGAGTTATTGCTTATGTCAGAAAACAAATCGTTGCCCTGGAAACGATGCTGATATATTTGTGGGCTCTTTGCTGGTAGGTACTCAGCCCCCTACTGATCGGCTGCTGCTCCAGAAAATTCAAATATTAGAATATGTTGTGTTTTTTGGACAAGATTATGTTTTGGAATAAATGTCAGATGATTGTTCCTACATTAAAAATATAATTCGTAACGATTATAAAGACTGTAATAAATAGTGCTATTTTTTATTATATTTACAAACTTCCACATATTTAAATAAAAATAAATCTCCGAAATGTTTGTAAGCGCAAAAAATCCGAACGACTGCACCAAATTGAATAATTCTTTTTTTCTTTGAGCTCTAGCATTATGAAATTTAGGTGGCACGCGAGCTGTTTGAAAACTGAATGTACCGGGAATGAATGTATGGAATGCAGGAGGGGGTGGGGGGAGGGGGGATAATTGATAAGTGCAAGCGCTACAGTAATTTCCCCTAATGCGAACCATGCGAGCAAAGCCGCGGGGAAAAGCTAGTCTATAATTTTTTTTTTTTTTTTTTTTTTTTTTTTTAATCTTTATTTTTTCCCATTATTATAAACATTTCAAAATACACATATAAGAAACAAATAAATCAAAAGTTAGGAATAATTAAATCTAAGTAAAGTAAAAAGTAGGTGATGGGAACCCACAAAGGCACTGCCTGTGCGTGGGTAATATAAACAAAAATGCATACATCATTAAGTACAATTAACAATAGTTATAAGTTATAAAAAAGTTATATGAGTTAGAATTAAAATGAAAAGTGATGTATTAAGGTTAACATAGAATTTATAGCAAAAGTGTTTTAACATCTGCACCATAAAGCCATAATTTTAATTCTTTTATGTAGAGTGATATCTTATCTGTCGTTTGAATGTGTTTTGGTAGAAGATTAAATGTCCGAGGACCAATAAAGCTGCTATGTGTTTGCATTAATTTGGTATTGATTTGAGGATTATTATAATGAGGATTATTATAATAAAATAAGCTAAATGACAGATTTTCGGTAATAAGATCGGAAATTTGTTTTCGTGTTACAAATCTGAGTATTTGAGTCGACCGCCTACCCTGATAATACCGTGACTATCAAGAAACGGTTTCAAGTTTAGAATGTGCGTTGAACATGGAACGTTATTTTGCATGTTACGTACATCGACAGAAAAATACGTTTCCTGTTCGCTGCGTACGATTTTCAAAAGTGAGTCATTTAATTCACAAAAACTTAGATAAGTGGAGTTTGTATTATCCGTACCAAGAAGTTTACGACAATTATTAACGAAACGCATTATCCACGCGACAACGCGTTGCAATTTATTAAACGAGGAATATTTACTAATAATTGAATTAGGTACAATTTGAGATGATAAAAGCGTTTTAAGGTTGCCAGTTTTGATTTCTTGTGGATCAGCTATGCGAGAGCACAAGCCAAAAGTAATTGACTGTTCATTGACTGATTGATTTTCAATTCCCGTAATTGTTCTGAATTTGCGTGCTTAAATGGGGCAATACGCCACTCGGAACGCGGCTGGTAAAGCCACTTTGGACCATTCCACCAAGTGTCATTTTCCATCAGTTGTGATGGTAGCATACCCCTTGACAGTCGCTGGGGTTCTCGGCACCTGCGACTTAAAAAATTACTACTGGGCAAATTTTCGTGTATTTTTGCTATACGATTGGCAACAAAGGTTTGCCAGCGGTGAGGTGACGAATGAATCCAACTCAAAGTTACAGTTGAATCAGAAAAGGCAAATATTGAATGAACAATAAACCTCGCGGAGTAATTATCGATTACCTTTTTTAACAGTTGCGATAACAATAATGCTGCGCATAATTCTAAGCTAAGGAGACGACCTTTAACGGTGCTACCTTCGATTTGGCGCAAACTAATTGAACCTCAATTCGGTTATCAGGAGTGGTCACCTGAGCGTATATCCTCTTACTCGTACTCTTCCGTAAGCTTTCCATATCCTCTTCCTCGTACTCTTCCGTATGCTTTTTGGCTTGCATCTGCAAACCCAACAAGTTTTAACGTGCATTCTTCAGTGACTTCTATATGACGTGGAATACGAATTGATGATATTGACGGCAATTCCACGTTGTACTGCTGCCACTGTCGTGATATAATTGTGGGTGGGATTTCATTCCAATCGATTTTCAAATTCCACAGCTCCTTTATTAGAAGCTTGGCTTGTACAATTATAGGCTCTACCAGACCCATCACGTCGAAAATTGCGTTTTGTACAAGTTCGATTGTCTGGAATTACTTCAAATGCAAAAATGTCATCCAAAGGATGCCAGCGCAGCCCAAGGATTTTTAGAGTTGCCTCACTATCGAATGTTACACTTTGCGACAAGCGAAGTTCCAAAGGAATGTTTTCTAATACTGTGCTGGAATTGGATGCCCACTTAGCGAGTTATTTTTTTGTTTTTTTTGTTTTTATTCTAGTAAAAAAGAAAATTACATTTTCACTCATATTAACCAGAAATAATTAAATACATTAAATCAAACTAAACACCATAATACATCCCTACTCCATTTCATTACTCTGTTTATCAAGAATATACATTAACAATTTTTTTTTAAATTTACCCACCTTTTTTTCTTTTTTAATGTCGTTTGGGAGGCAGTTGGAATCCTCCTGACTGGAAGAGCTCAATCAACTCTCCAGCCGCGCGGATAGCTTCTTGCTCATTTAAAGCAGAGCTAGCGATGTCATCTACATCCAACACTTTCAACACACACTACACACAATTTGAAATTTTTAACTCTGCACCACACTCTTTAAAATCACACATGCGGTCTCTCAATACTTCACAATAACAATAACTATAGATACCCATCTAATGCAACCTTCACCCTATGAACTTCTTTTTTCTTTTTTAAATTTTAAATTTTTACTTTTTGCTTTGCAAATTTTTATTACTATACCTCAACTTAACCGATCCCCCCCCATCCTACCCCCTCCCTATTTCAACCTAAATAACTTGTAATAATGTTTCTTGTAATATAATTTTTATTATCTGTCGAATCACTTGTATATAATACCCTTGTGGAAACCTGTAAATGATACAATTATTGTGACTCAATTACTGTTATGCTCTGATATTAATGTAAACTGTTGGTTTCCCAAATAAAATAAAATAAAATAAACATCGCGATTGATAATATCCCTTGCCAGAGGGAAGCGGGCGCCTTCATCTAACGTTAACTGTTTGATTGCTCTAAGGCCCTCCGTTCATGGAGATACTTACAAACTACGTGATTGTGACACAACCACAAGTACCCTGCAGATGTACTACTTTTTAAAGCTGGTTTGGTACCCGAATTATACTGAACTTGATCATTTTTTCACGTGCAGCCTTGAAGTTAACACGATGTCAAACGATGTCAAATGACTTTTTTTCCCACATTAATCTGCCTTCTCCACTAAATCCTTTCTTGCGTATTCTGGTAATGTAAAGTTATGTAAACACGCATTTTTTTTCACTTCCAGAACAAATCTAACATTACTTTCATGTTCAGACGCCATTTCTGTCAAACGTCAAACGAAAGTAGTAGACACGAATGATGCAACGCGTAGCGCGCTACCAGCACCGTCGGTAGTGCGCTACCGACTTCAACCCGACATCCGTTGCGTAGCGCCGTGTACGAACACCAGCCAAATTGTATGGCGGGTACCCACGAGCGGTGCGCGTGCTACGCGCATCAGGCTCGAATAGCTTGTAAGTAGCTCCATGTACGGAGGCGCTAAGGGTTAAGAACGGGCTACATTTGAGGCCGAATGCCACGCGATTGTAATGGTATGCCAGAAGCGGCTTTTGCGGGTCGAATCTATATAGAATTCGTTGATAACGACGATCTTCTTTGCGAACACTTATACATAAATACATTTGACGAACGTCGGCGGAAATTGCGATAGGAAAAAGGGGTAAATTCAGAAGAATACAAAATGAGTCATTCTGTATGCTTGGTCCCGTGTTTAAAATGTCATTCAAAGATTAATCATTTTTTGTGATCCACTTTCGTCTCTGTTTTATCTCCACGCCTAACTGCGTGATGCGGAATATAGTACGCGTTTTCTGACGGTAAAGCTTCTACTAGAACTAGAGCGGTTATGGTGCATTTGAAGTAGGGATCAATCCTAGATTGAATTGTCAACGTGACACTTCCTCTTATTGTTTGCGTTTTGCCACCTTAACCCTGTACTGCGAAGCGCGTTCCTGGACTGATTGCCAGGCCTAATTGTTCACAACATTGTGATGTTATACAGGGTGCGGCAGAGAGGACGGACGGTTTTAAAAAAATCATAAAATAGTTAATTTTTACTCAAAAACAAATTTATTGATGGAATCAGGTTCGCAAGGAAATAGCATTTGAGACAGTCAAGTGTGAAAAATCACATCAGGCATGTGGTGACCGAAATCGTTGATGCAGTGCTGGAGGCGTTCTTGGAAGTTCGCGTAGACTCTCTCTTCAACATCGCTCTCTCAACTTGGGCGACTTCCACGCGAATGGCGTCCTTCAATTCGTCCAGAGTTCGGGGCTTGTTCTCGTATACTCTAGCCTTGAGGTGTCCCCATAAGAAAAAATCGCATATGGATAAATCTGGGGACCGAGGAGGCCAATGAACGTCGCCAAACCTGGAAATAAGGCGACCAGGAAAGAGAGGGCGAATAACATCCATTGATGCTCTGGCTGTGTGGGCGGTCGCCCCATCCTGCTGGAACCACACACGTCGGATTGGAACACGTCACCGTCGTAACTCAGGGAAAAAGAAGTTGGTGATCATTTCGACGTAGCTCTCTGAGTTCACGGTAACAGCACGACCATTACCGTCTTCGAAAAAGTAAGGGCCAATGATGCAAGAAGTAAGGGCCAATGATGCAAGTTTGCGATACAGCGCACCAAACCGTTACTTTTGGGCTGTGCAGCGGTCTTTCGTGTAACTGTTGCGGATTTTCATTAGCCCAATAACGGAAATTCTGCTTGTTAACCATGTTGTTTAGGTGAAAGTGGGCTTCGTCACTCATCAACAAAATGAGGTTCTCATTTTGATCGATCAGTGCTTCCATCTCACGTGCGAAGTTCATTCGTTGTGCATAATCTCCGGGCTGTAACTGTTGCACAATGGTCAATTTACAGGGGTGAAAGCGGAGATCCATATGCAAAATTCGCTTTACCGAACGATCACTGAGGCGCGAAGTGCAGCAGCATGTTTCCGGGCAGATCGAGTCGGACTGCGAAGAAAGGCTTGTCGAACGCGTTCAACATTTTCAGGAGTTCGAACTGTTCGCGGAGCTCCTCTTGGTCTTCTGTTGATCAGTTCACCACGCCTGCGAAGTGATTCAACCCAACGAAGGATGGTGTTTCGAGAGGGAACAGCTCTATTCCTATGAATGTTGGTGGCCACGAAACTCACGCTGTACGACGGTGACTGACTCATTATTTCGGACGAAACAATCATAGGCAAAAATGCGGTGCTCCACCGTCCACGGCTCCATGACGACAACTGGTAAAACAATGCTAGGAACTCACGAGTCAAGCGGCACCCCCCCCCCACCTCTCTCGTAGACGGAGGGGGAGAGTACTAGCCATCTCAAAAACGTCTGTCCTCTCTGCCGCACCCTGTATAATGCTTTTGTTAGCCTGGGTCTAAAAGACAGCGAACGGTATTGCTTGCAGGTGGGAATCTCAATTTCCCGAACGGAGAGCTCAAATGCTTGTGCAGTTTGCGACTCTAATTTTTGTAAGGCGAATTGCAATATGGCTGAGGCTGAATATTTTTCTATAAAAATTGTCATACCATTTGCGTTGTGTGCTACGGTAAGTTTGTAAATATAATATAAAATAACACTATTTATTTACAGTATTTTTAATCGTTACGAATTATATTTTTAATGTAGGAACAATCATCTGACATTTATTCCAAAATATAAGCTTGTCCAAAAAAACAAAACATATTCTAATATTTGAATTTTCTGGAGCAGCAGCCGACCAGTAAGTAGGGGGCTGAGTACCTACCAGCATAGAGCCCACAAATATATCAACATCGTTTCCATGGCAACGATTTGTTTTCTGACGTTTGCAATAACTCGCTTTTGTTAGCGACAGAAAACGTATAACAATTAGAATATATTAATATTTATAATTTCATAACGCCAGAGCTTACCATTATATACAGCCTATAGTCCTCGCGTATAATTTAGATTTCTATCGGTGAAAGAATTTTTAAAATCGTGTTTTTGTTTCATACGTGAAAGCGTCACAAATAAACTCGAGTAACAAACAAAGTTTCGCATTTATAATATTAGTATTGATTGATATTGATATGGATAAATAGAAGTCAGATAGATAATAAATTATTGTATACATTTATTAAAAAAGATTTTAAAGAACAATAAAATAATAATAAAGCCCCACGGTTGAATTTCGCAGCCACCTCTGGTTTGGAGCCCCAAAATACCTGAAAAAAAACCCTTGACTCTGTGCAGAAACGGGCGGTCCGTTTGATAGATTCTCCTAACCTAACAAACGGATTGAAATCTTTAGAGCACAGGCGCCAGGTGGGAATGCTGTCCTTGTTCTACCGGTATTACAATGGAAGATGCTCCGAGGAACTAGCGTCATTGATCCCCTCGGCACCGGTGCATAGTCGGGAAACACGCCAAACGCGCGCTCAACATTTGTACACTGTTGACATTAGTCACATGAGAACGGGTCGTTTCTACGACTCGGCTCACAGCTCGGCTGTGGAACGATTTGCCGTCCTCTGTGTTTCCTCCCTCCTACAACATGGGTCTCTTCAAGACCCATGCTCACTCCTTCCTCTCCTCAAAAACACCCTCCACACAGCATCTTCAAAGATGACATAGGCCCTGAGGGAAATTATTTTCCTCAGAGCCTCCTGTGTGGAGTTAATGTAAAAAAAAAAAATCTTTGGATTACTCACCTTAGTGTGTGTAGTTTCGTTGTGTGCTGTTTCCAGTTGCAAAGATTCTCTACGAAATCTTTTGTGAGGGTGTTGTGGGATTTCCATCGTTGGGTGAATCTTGTCGCCAAAATTTAAAAAAACATATTATTTATATTGAATAGGATACTCCGAAGAATTTTTTTGTTTAACATCATTTTAGTAGTACATAGTAGTAGTACCTAGTATCAGTCCATTGAAATACATAAATATGATCAGCGAAGTTTTGAAGAAGGAAGTACCGAAATACCAAAAGTCACCAAACTGTTTTTGAGATTCTGCAAATTTGAAAGCTAAAATAATATTTTTATTTTTATTTAAGCAACATAAACAATCTTAATAATATAATTTAAAGAGGAAGGCAATAAGAAAACAGACAAATGAATAATGTTCACAGATAGGTTTTTAGAAACATAAATTAAAGTTAACTAAAATATAAAAACCAGAACTGTGTAGCAAATATAAAAAAATAACACAATAACCCATTTTAATTATTCCAAGATAGACTGGGGTTGGGATGGGTAAGGGTAGGAGCAGGTGAGGGGATGTTGTCGTGCAATGAATGAAAATAAAAGGTAAATTAATTTTATCATCATGAATTTATGTTATTCGCACCTAGAATGTGATATAATGAACTTCCTGTAACGATAGTAACGAGCAGTGATATTTCAGCATGTAAGTCTCTATTTGCAAGTTTCATGTTGTATAGTTTTGCGTGTCCTTTTCATAAAATCATTTGATTTTTTTTTTTACATGAACTCCACACAGGAGAGGGCACAGAGTGACACAGGCCCTGAGGGAAATTATTTCCCTCAGGGCCTTTGTCATCGTTGGGGATGCTGTGTGGAGGATTTTTTTAAGGAAAGGAAGGAGAGGAGAGTTCTGGGAAGGAAAAGGGTTTAAGGGGTGGTTGGAATCTGGGGTTCAGTCTGTCCTGGTCATCCGCCTCCAAGACCTAGACAAACCTCACCCCATGAACCCGGGCACCCCTGCTAAATCACCAAACATAGCGAACCACTTGGGGTAACCTATAGCAGAGGTGTTGTTTATCCAATAAAGGTTCCCGGGGCGGCGGTACCCATTCCCGCCTCCCAAATTGGAATCTGTGTTGCATCTATCTATGTAGAAAATCGTGTTCTGTCTGCTATATGGAAGCGGTGCATGGAAATTTATTTTGTTCGACAACTCCGGGCAGTCAACTTTAGAATTAATAATTTTGTACACGAGCATCTGATCAGCAACAAGTCTCCTGCTGAGTAGTTTCGTGATTCAAAAGTGTTTCTCGATTTCGTCATAAGAGTTGTATACATTGAATGATTTAAAAATGAGGGATTTGAGAAATCATTCCTGAACTCTTTTTAACCTTTTAATAACGGAATTTTAGCTTGGGGTAATACTTATTCCAGTGCCCTCGACCCCATTATTAAAGCACAAAAACTAATCATAAAAATAATTCTTAAACAGCCTCTTACTACCAGCACTGATACGATCTTCAATACTTTCAACGTTATGGACATTGAACAACTTTACGCAAAATCCATATTAGTTAATTTACACAAAAACAACAAAACATCATACAAAGCAACACAAACAATGCACAATACCCGAGCCAAAAACAAAGAACTTCTCCAAACTCCTTTTTCCAAAACTACCTTTGGACAAAGACACTTCAAAAAAATAGCTAGCAAACTATACATTACACTACCAGCTACGATCAGACAAACTGAATCCTTGACAAAATTCAAACAAAATGTAAAGAAATGGATTGTAAGTATTGTACGCCACACTACTGCAAACATCTGTAAAATAAATCACACATAGACAGAAAACAATTTGCATACGACCTAATTCATGTAAAATAATTGAAAAAATAGAATCATTTCAAATTTAATTCCATAAATAGATTTGACAGGATTTACTATTTACTGTACATCATCTCTTCCTTCATTTATATGATGACTCTCTTTAAAGTATTTACCCACACTTCCAATCACCTTTCTATTTTTATTGTATTCAAATGAATATGTATGTAACTTTAAATATTCCTGTAATTTCAAATACGTACCTCTAAGCCTGTCTCAACACAGGTATATAATAATAATAATAATAATAATATATCTTTATTCAATGAAATTTGGAACATTATAACTAAGAAAATACATATTCAGTGTAGTTTACAATAGATTATATCAGTACAAAAAGTTTACAAGTAGAAAGTAGTATACATATGAACAGTAGGTTAAAGGTAAATTAAAGAATACTAATGTGTAGTTAGTTATATAGTTGAAGATTCTTATAACCTGCCTCACTAGGCTAGCCTGTGTTGAGGCAGTCATTTTGTACATCAATCTAAAATACTTACTAACATACCTACATTATTGTATTAATAATATGATGGTTACTTTAATGATAAGCTCTAATAGTACCAACCAATACATTGGTGTCTTTAGTAATTGCGGATTTGGGTGAGTGCACCGGTAAAGGCCCTGTCATTACTTTTAATCCAAATTTTTATGTTTTCTTTGAAATTTTTTTGTGAGTCGCATTTTTTTATTAAGTCTGGAAGAATGTTGTAAAGTCTTGTTGCAAGGTATATAAAGTTACGTTGACCAAAAGTAGTATGCATTATGGGAGTTTGTAGTAAATCTTTATTATTTTTTCGAGTATTTAAGTGAGTATTCAATCTTTTTTGATAGTATTTATGTATGTTTGTGTATAGATGAATGAGGATTGTTTTTGCATATATCTGCCGAACGTCAAAAACATTCATAACATTAAATATTAAGTTCGAGTCGGTAGTTAAAGGTAGCTTAAGGATAATTTTTATAATAATTTTTTGTGCCTTTATGATTGGGTCTAGTGCAGATGCAGTGCCACCTCCCCATGCTATTATACCGTACTCAATAACAGATTGGCAGACTGCAAAATAAATAATTTTTAGGTGTTGTAAGTCGAGAAAGTTTCGTATCGTTCTGAAAAAGTGCATGGTTTTTCTTATTTTGTTTGCAATTATTTGTGTGTGAAGATTCCATTTGAGATATGGATCAATGGTGAGGCCGAGGTACTTCATGTGCGTAGTGCGCTCAATGTAGGGGCACTGACAACATTCATCGGAATTCAAACATGTGTGTATTTTAATAGAGGCATCATCATGAGGTTGACCCGTAATATTTATGCTTGATGTGACAAATTTAGTTTTCTCGGTGTTTAGTGTGAGCGTATTTGTGTCCAACCACTTTTTTACAATACCTATATCCGTTTGAGCTTTTTTGTAGACAGCAAGCCAAGTGTCAGCTTCAAACAGTAAGACAGTGTCATCGGCAAAACTAACGATTTTCCCCTGAATATTAATGTTGCATAAGTCGTTAATATATAACAGGAACAAAGACGGTCCTAGTATGCTACCTTGTGGTATACCATAGTTAGTTGAGCATTGGTTGCTGTGTGTTATTTATTTTGACTTGTTGCTTGCGTTCATGTAGGTAGCTTCTAAAAAAGTTTAGTTCGTTGCCTGTAATACCGATTTTTTCAAGCTTGTTTATTCATTTACTGTGTGATATTGTATCAAAGGCTTTAGAAAGATCTAAAAAGATTGAAATACATTTTTTGCTTTTATCAAGGTTTTTAACAATGAAATCAGTTACGGCAGCAATAGCGTCTGAGGTACTCTTATTTTCTTGAAACCCATATTGGTTTTCTGATAACAGTTTATGGCTTTTGAGAAATTTTACCAACTGAGCATTGATAATTTTTTCAAATACTTTAGATAGACTGGTCAGTATAGTTATTGGTCTGTAATTGTTTATGTCTGTCTTGTTACCTGTTTTATGTATAGGAATAACAATACCTTGTTTAAGGTTTGTGGGGAAGTGTCCCTGTGATACTAAGGTTTATTAGATGTTCTAGGGGCAATGCAATTTCCGTAGACAAAGTTTTCAAAATCTTGGTTGTTATTCCATCAACCCCGGCAGAAGAAGTGTTTTTTAGGGAATTAATTATTTTTAGGATCTCTTCCCCCGACACAGTTTGAAAATTGAAATTTGTTTTGGAAGATTGAATTTCTGCTTCAGTAGGTAGAACATTCCCACAATTTGGTAGACGAGAAGCAAGATTTGAACCAATATTAGTAAAGAAGTTATTGATGTGATCCGCAACGAGCTTTGGGTTTTTTGAGGTGTCAATAATTTTTTCATCAATACATAGCTTACTTATGTCCTGTTTATTTGTGGTGTTTTGTGTATTTGTGGCTTCTCTTAGAATTTGTCATATTTTTTTGGGATCGTTATTACTTTCTTTGAGTTTGTCTCTGTAATAGATTTCTTTTGCCTTTCTAATTACTTCACAGCACGTATTTCTATATCTTTTGTAGATGTTTAGTGATATTATGTCGTAAGGATTTTCTTTCACTTTTTTGTGAAGTGCATTTCTTTTACGAATGAAGTTGATAATTGAAAAGTTTATCCACGATTTCAAGGGTTTAATTTTGTTTGGAATTTTTTTTGTCAAATTTGTGGTATTATTATTTATTTCATTTTTCAAAAAGTCAACAAAATACCTCCATGCATCATCAGAGGTTTTTATTTTGAAAAGCTCATGCCAAGATTTATTTTTAATTACGTTTTTTAAATTATCAAAATTTATATTCTTGTATTCGATTGTCTGATCTTTTCTGTATTTTGAGATGTCGGATTGTAATGTGAATATTGTTGTGTAATGGTCTGTAATTGTAGATTTGTAAACGATGCTTTTGTTTTGTTTATGAGTTTTAACCATTATGTGATCAATGCATGATGAAGATTCATTAGTTGTTCTTGTTGGTGTATTGATGGTATAATTAATCCATGGAATTCTAACATGTTCAGATAGTCGTGACATTGGTGGTGATGGTTATTTGGGAGTAGGTTGATGTTTAAATCTCCCATAATTATTAAATTTTTAATATAGGAAAGATTACGGAGTGTGCTGTTAAGACTGTTGAGAAATGGTGTGATATTACGGATGGATGGAGAGCGGTATATTGCTAGAATGCACGTATCATTATTGTACATTATTTGCATACAACTAGCGTCAATAATGTTTATTTCGGTTACAACGGAATTAAGAACATTTTTTGTGTACACCACTACGCCATCGTTCTGACTATAATGATTTGACGAATTGAAGGTTGAGTAGTGAGTTATAAATTTTGGAGTAAAAGTATTTGTCAACCAACATTCTGTGAGGATGATTACATCAAAATCTATATTTAGATGGTTAAGCTGTATCTGTAGTTCACTAAAGTTTTTATTTATTGATCTAATATTTTGTTGCATAATAGTAATGTTTTTTGGATCGGCTGTCAGGTATTTACATATTTTAGCATCCGATGTTGTAAACAAATTATCTTGATCTCTTACTTCTTCATATGTGTTATTAATAGTAATAGCCATGTTATAGTATATATTAAAAAAAGAAAAACAGTTTAATTAATTTTAATGAGAGCTCCACTCTCCGTGGCCGACACTGGGGATTTCAACCTCTGGTTGAATGTGAAGGAGGTGAATTATTGTTGCAGTGAACAAATAAAAGTAAATAATATGGACTCACCAAACTGAGGGGAATCGACCCAGTGTACGACCGGTGAGAGAGGGGCTCTCACTAAAAAAAGCTAAACAATTTTTTTAGATCATCCGAATGTTTGATCTGTCACTTTAATTTTTTTTTCACCAATATTTTACATGCTTTATACCAGACGAACTTGTATCCCATTTCTTTTGCCATCGTTTTTGACCTCCACAGGAGATCTTTGAAGTAGGCACCAAGGATTTCACTAGCAAAGATCTTCTGGAATACGTTTCCTTGGGTTGAGGTTAGGTTCAGTTGCTTCTTGTTCTGGAGAATCTGCCGTCTTTTTTGGGGGTTGGTAAACCTAACGTGTAATTTTGGGGGGGCTCCTGGTCGTCGGTCCGCAATTTTCTTGATATCAAAAATATCATCACTTTTTAAGTCGACCCCTGTGACTGCGGTCACCCGTTTAATTGTTTCTGCAGGCTGCTCACCCTCTCTTTCTGGAATCTCTGCAAATTCAAGAGTGTCTTCAAGAGTTTTTTGCTCCACTTCTGCCAATCTGACCTCAAGGCTCTTTATTATTCCATCTTTAGCCGTAAGTTCTCTTTTCATCGATTCGACTTCAGAAACTAGTTTTATTATGGTCTCCATCTTGAGGTGGATGTCATCGTATTGACGGCTGATGAAGTCTCTTGTGCTTTTGCTTTCTTGATTTTCTTCGTCAATTTTTTTTATTATTGCTTGTTTAAATATTTCTAATTTTTTTTCCATCTTCGTCTCCATTTTCTCCAGTAGGACTTCAAGATTTATACTCTGGGACTCCGATGTAACCGATGTCCCGGTCCCGGCCCTTTACTTCTGAGATTTTTTTCTGATGTTGACATTTTGTAAACGGGGTTTTGATTATAAGGTCAAACACTGCCTATGTTACCCTTTACTTGACACTTGTGATGTTGAGTTAATTATTTCCTTTGCAAAACTGTCAGTTAATTATTCACCAGTGGAAAACAAACACTGTCCAAGTATAAAATAATAAATTCTTATCTGTTTTGACAGATGCACTTGACGTTTGTTCACTTATAACCAAATAATAACAATTAATTCCGGGAGCAGAGCCAAAACACAGCTGTCACTCGATTGTAGGTATTGTTGCGATGATTGCAATATCCTAGTGAGACAGGCATAAAAAAACCCAATGTAAACATTCTTTATATAGATTAACAAAATAAACAAATAAAATATAAAAAATATAGCGTAGATTACAAACCCGTGAACAATTCTAAACAATGTTATAATTTGGAAGGCGGAAATATGTACCGCCCCCCTGGGAACCACTTATTGGATAACCACCTGCCGTAGGTCACCTCAAGTGGTTCGCTACGTTTGGTGACTTGGCAAGGGTGCCGGGGTTCAAGGGGTGAGGTTTGTCTAGGTTTTGGCGGCGGACAAGCTGCACATACTGAACCCCAGATTCTTACCCATCCCTCCCTTTTTCCTTCCCAGAACTTCTCCTCCTTCCTTTCCGTAAAAAGACTCTTTACATTGCATCCCCAAAGATGACTTAAGCCCCGAGGAAAGTTATTTTCCTCAAGGCCTCCTTGTGGAGCTAATGCAAAAAAGTATTCTAGGTATGAACGATCATCTGAATTGTAGAGAATCAGGTAAGTCTTAGGATGGGTTGTTTCAAAAAATTTGACGAATTCGTCAAATATTTGACGTTAATTTTCACGTTCTGTGTAAGTTCTATTCAAGTTCTGTGATGATTTCAGTTTTATGAAGCAGCTGGCCTATGATGATAAAAAAACAGAACTCGAAAAGAACTTACACAGAACCTGAAAATTAATATTTGATGAACTCATCAAATTTTTTGAAACAACCCGTCCTTAGTGTTTTTGAAAAATTTGCATGCTCTTAGTAGTCTTTTTGTTATATTATAATAAAAACAAATTTAAAACTTTTTTCCACTTTAAGTTTAATGACCGTAACCGGTTTCAGCTCGCTAGAGCCATCTTCAGACTGGCACCAGTCTGAAGATGGCTCTAGCGAGCTGAAACCGGTTACAGTCATTAAACTTAAAGTGGAAAAAAGTTTTAAATTTGTTTTTATTATAATATATTATAATGGAATTCCACCATGAATTATCAGTTTCAAAAATAGTCTTTTTGTTGCTTTGGTGACAACATGATCGACGTGTTTCTCAAAGGTAATTTTAGAATTCAAAAGAATCCCGAGATCGCCTATTAATATAATCTTTATTTGTTCGCAACGATCCAGGAATAATGTAATCGTGCAGTATATTTACACGGTTGCGTGTTATTGTGACTTTGCAATATTTCGACATATTGATAAAAAGCTTGCTTCCGAGACAGTAATCCGTCAGTCGGTCAAGATCTGCTTGTAAACGAACACAGCAGTCCGGGATATAGGATTTATATCGTCCGCAAATAGCAATAATTGAGCGATGTGAAAACTTGTTGTAATATCATTTACATAGAGAGAAAAGCAAGGGACCCAATATGGACCGCCGAGGCACACCGGAAGTGATGATTTTACAGATGGAGGAAATGTTATGTAGATACTTTAAAATATGCGCTGCTTTAGAGTTTAACGCACTTTCAGGGTTTTTACAAATACAAATATAATATTTCTTCAAAATTCGCAAATTCACTTTGTGGCGTCATTATTAGTTTAATGAAAACAAATAACTTTGTATACACCACTATTACTACTTTGTGTATACCACTATTTTCATTAAAACAAATATAATAAATAAATGTAATGAAAATATCAATGTTTTATCAACCCGCATAGAAAAAAAAGGATCAAACAAGATTATTTCTCTTAAATTTGAATATCTCAAAACTTGTGCTCGTGACTTGACTCGGGTTGGTGACTTTAGCCTGAACAGAGACAATTAATATTTTACAAGGGGCGGCTGAAAAGTTTTGAGCCTTTACCTATGATCATCACTTATGAGTAG
The DNA here is from genome assembly GCA_936435175.1 of Glyphotaelius pellucidus. Taxonomy (NCBI): domain Eukaryota; kingdom Metazoa; phylum Arthropoda; class Insecta; order Trichoptera; family Limnephilidae; genus Glyphotaelius; species Glyphotaelius pellucidus. Next base: position 19,143,219 of record OW386548.1, read on the forward strand.
CGCTGCACACCACTAATTGAGGGTATTTTCAATAATATAAATACAAAGTTTCATGTCATTAGCATCATTGAATTTTTAGTAATTGAACCTTAAAAATCACCATGTCTGATTCATCAGCGATTTCTACGAAATTGGAGTACAGAGCTGTCATAAAATTCCTCACAAAGAAAAACAAAACGCCGACGGAAATATTTTAAGAGATGTCTGCAGTTTATGGGGAGTCAACACCTTCATTTGCCACCGTAAAACGTTGGAGCCGTGAATTCAAACACGGCAGGGAGACGCTTGAAGATGATCCCAGGTCGGGACGCCCAAACACCGCCGTTACCGAAGAAAACATTAAAAAAGTGAAAAAAGTTGTTCTGGAAGATCGGCGAATCAAGTTGTGGCAGTAAGCTGAAGCCAAAGGCATTAGCAAAGAACGAATCGGTGACATTTTGCATAATCATTTGCACATGAAAAAGGTGTGTGCGCGATGGGTGCCGAAAATGCTCACGCAGCTTGACAAGCAGCGTCGCGTCACAACTTCGGAGGAGTTTTTGGACATCTGTGGCGATAATCCTGACAATTCTCGCCTTGTTACTGTCTATAAAACATGGATTAGACAATACGATCCGGAGTCAAAACAAGAATCAATGCAGTGGATAGAAAATGGAGAAAAACCGCCACGGAAATTCAATGTGGAAAGATCGGCATCCAAGCTCATGGCCACTGTTTTTTGGGATTGTGAAGGAATTTTGTTCATCGACTACCTTTCCAAAAATACTACAATAAACGGCGACTATTATGCCGTTTCGTTTACAAAGGTTTGTCAAGTGATTGTCGAGAAATGAGAGGCAAACTGGCAAAAGGAGTCCTGTTTTTGCAAGACAATGCGCCCGTCCACACTGCCAGAGTTGCAAGGCGTACCCTCACCGAAACAGGATTTGAAGAAATAAACCACCCACCCTACAGTTCAGACCTGGCCCCTAGCGATTATTTCCTTTTTTCCAATTTGAAAAAGTACCTCCGAGGACGGAGATTTTCAAGTGACGAGGAAATGAAGGCGGCCATAAATGAACATGTTGAAGGCAAAGACGGCGAATATTTTTTTACAGGGTTAAAAGCTCTTTTTATTAAATGTAGGATGTGCATCGAATTAGAGGGAGATTATATTGAAAAATGATTTTTTTATACATTTCTATCAGCATTTTTAATACCTTAGGCTCAAAACTTTTCAACCGCCCATCGTATTGTTTGATTTGTGATAATTTGATCGAAGAATTGACTAAAAAGACCCAAAGAAAACGCCGAAAAAGAGTGTTTTGGTTCAACGTAATTGCTGGAATACCCATTTTAAAATTAAAAAACGTAAGAATTTATTTTGTACTCTTTCAATAGCTTGTATATGAATTTTATAATGTGTGTTCCAGAAGGGAAAATGGAGTTCAAGTTGATTTCTAACAAAGGCAAAATATATCATTTTAATACATTATTGTTGAAATTTCTAGCTAGCCTAGTTATAAATCCCAACGTGGTAAATGAGAGATTCGAATGAAATTTTATGCCTAAATGTGAGAATTTGAAAAAATATTACAAAAATTTGTGAATTTTAAATGACTTATTTTTACACGAAACGACCAAAACGTGAGGTGGTGGTAACGTTTATAATTTATTTGTCTAATAAAACATGTGTATGTGTGTTATAATTTTTTTTAAATATATATATATAAGATTATATTAATCGAAATCTAAAGTTAAATGAAATGGTATTATTGTGACATAAAAAAATAAAAAGGTTTATAATACTAAACTACACTGTTTTTTTAAATTTTTTATTTAATTGTGTCGGATGATGGAGATAGATGATGGACTTTTATCCATTCGAAGATGATTGCACTATAATTCAGGATCTTGCTTCGCTAATTCTCTCAACACGTTTCTCCTTCAAATCCATAACAGCCCCCCCCCCCGTCGGGGTTTTCTTTGGGTCTTTTTAGTCAATTCTTCGATCAAATTATCACAAATCAAACGAATTCCAACGCGAATGACTTCGTTCAACGACATTGTAGAAAAGGGAAGGAACTTTAATTCCTGTCGCGCTGTGTGATCGCGGCATGCAACAAATGAACATTCACTCGAGTAAAGATTCACCCAAGTCTGATGCCAGCATTACCGGCAGTGCTAATAATCAACTGTTTTATATTCCAAGTGGTGAACTCAACTGTTTTTTGTTTGTTTGTTTAAAGACAAACATACCCGGATTAAGAGCCACGCAATATTTTTTGAAAAACTCCTACTGCTTTCATACTAAGCGGAAAGCGTCGCTTGTGCCATGGTGGAGGACGGAGGAGAACACAGGAATTAAAGATGCCCGGGTATCCAACGAATTTTCAACTGGTTGTCAACTCTACATTAATAATTAATAAATTGTCAACTCTATTTTTCAATTCAAAATTACCTCTCCATCCTCGATTTCAATGTTCTGCTCTATCTCCTGAGTGTCATTTTTTTGTCTCCCTGTTTCTTTGAACTCTCGCTTGTTGTGGTGCCCGTGTTTTCCACGCCCGTCTCGCCTGTCGGGGCTAGGACCTCGCCTGGGGTAATCCCGTAATTTAATACTCGACTCTCTGGATCTCTGGTAGCTGCTTCCGCCTGTTCCTCCCCTGCTTGCCACTGCCTTTTTATCCGCACAATCGCCATCGGATGTATTATTTTCTTCTGCTTTATTTTCTGCTTCATTCTTTTCTACCGCTTTATTTTCTGTTACTTCCTTTTCTGTTACGTTATTTTCCACTACATTCATAGCTGTGGCTTTGTTTTGTGCTGCATTTTTATATGCTGCACTCTTTTCTCTTACATTCTTTGCCGGTGAATTCTTTTGTACGGCATTATTTTCTTTTGAATTATTTTCCACTGTATAATAATCCGCTGCATTATTTTCTGCTTCATTCCTTTCTGCTTCCTTCTCTTCCACTACTTTATTTTCTGTTACCTCCCTTTCTGCTACTTTATTTTTCACTGAATTCGTTGCTGTGTCATTAGTTTTTGTTGCATTTTTATATGCTGCACTCTTTTCTCTTACATTCTTTGCCGGTGAATTCTTTTGTACGGCATTATTTTCTTTTGAATTATTTTCCACTGTATAATAATCCGCTGCATTATTTTCTGCTTCATTCCTTTCTGCTTCCTTCTCTTCCACTACTTTATTTTCTGTTACCTCCCTTTCTGCTACTTTATTTTTCACTGAATTCGTTGCTGTGTCATTAGTTTTTTTTGCATTTTTATATGCTGCACTCTTTTCTCTTATATTCTTTGCTGGTGCATTCTTTTGTAAAGCATAATCTTTTGTCAAGTTATTTTCCGTTGTATTGTAATCCGATGCTTTATTTTCTGCTTCATTCCTTTCAGCTTCATTCTCCTTTTCTGCTATTTTATTTTGCACTGAATTCAAGGTTGTTTCATAATTTTTTGTTGCATTTTTATATGCTGCACTCTTTTCCGTCACTGGTGCATTATTTTCTGCCGCATTATTTTCCACTGTACTATTTGCAGCAAAATTATTTTTTGCTTCTTCTTTTGATGAAGAATTGTTTCCTGCATTATTTTGTGTTGATTCTATTTCTATTGCACTTTCTTTTAATGAAGTCCTTTTTTCTGTGGTTTTATTTTCTACCACCTTCTTTTCCACTGCTTCCAGATCGCTTGCCGTTGATACTAATTTGTCAAAAGTGAGCGATTCTTCTAAACATTTTAATTTTTGTCTCAATTCACTCCGTAGGCCGTTCGCGAATTGTTCTTGTAAATCTTCATCCTCTCTTTCTCCGAAATTGCAGAAGCGGGCTTTGTTTCTCAAAGCGTCCGCATATTGTACAATTGTTTTCTCTCTTTGTCTCATCTGGCGGAATCTGGTACGTTCCTCCTTTACAAATCGTTTGGATTTGAAATGGTCTTCAACAATTTGAACAATTTTATCGTAAGTCATATCTGCGGGTTTAGATGGACTGCATAACTCCCCTATCAGCTTTTTCGTTGAACTACCCACAGCCGAGATTAAATTTGTTACTTTCAAATCTTCCGCCGTTTTGTTTGATTCGAAATATGTTTTCAACCACTTACAGTACTCTTGCCAATCCCAGGCGTACATATTAAATTCACCGAATCTATCCCCCATTTTACTTAATTATTTTTTAATTGCACAAAAATACGATTTTAACACTAATAATCTTAGTCGCCAAGCCGACGTGCTTGCCCGTGACAGGTTGATTTAAATTCCACTGCTATCTACGTTGTTTATTCGTTAACTGGGCAAAATAATTTTCTGCACTTCTGAGTAATGATAATACATCTATTTATCAGTATAGTCAAGCGATTATTGGAACTCATATTGATAGCGCTATCGTAATTTATAATTATTGCAAACAAAATCCTCCACTGCTGATGAGAGGGATTAACTTTAAAATAAATCAGCAGATATCAACCCGCGGTCATTTAGAGTAGGTTATCGTTGCTTCCTACCACTTATATCTCTGTCATACGATATTCCATACACGTGACAAACCACACATAAATTTGTACCTACCCGGTCGTACCCGGTCGTACCCGGTTGTACCCGGTAGATTGCACGGTTTGCTAGAGTCGAGGGCACTAACCACTTCTATAGGTTCTCACGTCAAGAAATTTTTATTAACGAATTTATTAAAATTAAATTATTCTAAAGGCCTCCTACTGTCCCTACAAGGCACAATATAAATCTGTACCTTAAAGGATAAACCACACAAAACTACAGACTTAGCTGTGGACTTACGTGGTTTATCCTTCAGGGTACAGAAATGTATACATACCAATAACGTTTGTGTGTTCTCATCCAAAGCAGTTTGTTCATTATTTATATTTTTGAGACTTTAGTTCTTGAAGTTAGTGGAGAGACAACATTTAAAAGGAACGTGGTAAGAGATAACCACATGTATATCCTAAATGCACCGTTTACACACGGCAAGTCACTTCAAATTTGGTTCCGGCTGTATTTGAATACAGAAGGTATAGCAGCGCATCAACAGTGTTCACGGAACTAGGAATTCATGGATTCGCCAGCCTGAAGTCACCGGGTCACTGGAGCCAGGATGCGGCTAATGACCTCCGACAACACGATGGTGATCGAAGCCTTCCAGCACCAAGCGCCACCCCTGAGTGAGCGTTGGGCCCGAGATCACCCAAGACCACGCCCTGCTTAATAATGGATTATTTATTTTTGTTATTATTAATTCATTTTATAATTTTTATATTTATGTTCTTGTTTCTCTACTTTATAAATATATATATCTATATGGGACCTGTGGGATTGCACTATCCTCCCCTGAAATAAAGAATTATTATTATATATTTAAAAAATCACCGAGAATCGAAAGCGCGGAGCGCCGCGCTGTCAAAAATAATAATGTCGGTCATCGTGTCGTCATGGAAGTCTTCCGTGTGAATATTATTATCGTTTTGGCTGCATTTTAAATTAGGCTTTTTATAATTAATTGTAAAATATTTTATAACAATTTTTTTTTCAAGAACAAAAAATCTGAGAAATGCACACAGGAAAAAGGTTGAGGATCGTTGCTCTAAATGGTGATCGCATGCGATTGTAATAAACTAAGTGATAATTATAGAAAGAAGTGAGATAACAAGAAGATAAGATTACGCTTGTTTAGAATAGGTACATTAACATAATCGCAGAAAAAGAACATTGTTAATATTCCAAGAGATAAATTAATAATTTCGAAATTAAAATATGTATTTAGTTAATACAATGACTATTCCTACTCTAATGTAAACATGTATCCCTTCAAAAAGCAATAATAAAAAAAAAATAGAGTGTGAAATTCGCACGCGGTAGAAGTGAAACCTTCAGAAAACTAAAGTAGACAAGAAGACCACGAAGCACTTTCTTTATCAATGTGAAGGATTGTATGCAAGAACTGAAAGAAATGGGATTGGGTTCGATGCTGATTTTCAACAGTATGTAAGATCTACAGTCTCTTGTGTCTAGGATGAAAGAAATATGTATGAAGAATGAGTTAATGATGAATGTAAGTAAGTCTTATGTCGTGGTGTTTGAAAGAGATATTAGGAAAACAATGTAAATGATGAATACTTGGAGCAGGTGGATGAGTTTGTGTATTTGGGAAATATGTGTACGAGAGATGGGAAGGCTGATAGAGATATTGAAAGAAGGGTAAATGCAGGTAATTCCATTAAGGGAAGACTGAACACCGTTGGCGAAGAAACGAAGCTAGCCACCCATAATGGAGAGCTGGTACCTATGATGATGAATGGCAGTGAAGCATGGAACTGGCAGAGGAAGAATGAAAGTAGACTGAATGCTGTAGAAATGAGATCTTTGAGGCGTATGTGTGATAAAACCATGTACGACCTTGTGAGACACGTGGAGATCCGCAAAGAATGCAAGGCTGATGTAAGCGTAATGAGTAAGATGAATAAAGGGACGCTCAGATGGTTTGAGCACGTAGAGCGGATGAACGAGGAAAAGAATGTAAGGAGAATATATGACGCAAATGTGAATGGTAGAAGCAGTCCGGGACGCCCGAGGAAGACATGTGACATTTTAATTTGGGAGGCGAGCATGGATACCATTTATTGGATAAGCAACACCTCAATCATACACCAAGTAATTTGCTACGTTTGGTGACTTAGCAGGGGTGCCCGGGTTCATGGCGTAAAGTTTGTCAGGTCTTGGCGGCGGATGCATCTGCCTATTTGCTGCGTTTTGGAGAGATCGATTGAGAGAGACCTTTGGACCTTTCCAGCCGGACTCTCTCGACCCGTCGCACAGTGGGGCAAGAATGCCTAAAATCACACTTTATTCACAGGGACGTTTTAATGTGAAAATTTGAATGTGGAATGGAAGGGATAAAAAAATAAAATTTTATGTAAATAATATGTGTAAAATATATCACATCTATATTATATATATGCAATATAGTAAAATAACTATCACAAATATTTATAATTTTCTTTTTCTGATATGTTTGAGTAGTCATCACTATCATCATCACCATCATCATCTCTACCATCATCAAGATCATCATCATCATCATTATCATCTCTACCATCATCATCAGCCTGAGTACTTGGATAAATTCCACTTGTAGGCTGTAATATAATGTAATTATTGTAATGGTCTCATAGAAATCGTTGTGTCTTCATTACTATCATAGTTAGAAGTTTTATCTAAACGATATTGGAATGAGAAAACAACACGCTTTATATTAAAATCTAGAAGTTAACCACAGAAGAATTAAAATGTACCCGTATATGAAACCAAAATTTCCGAATGCAATTTGAAAAAAAATTATTATATTTTATGAATTTTTTCTGATTTTTTTTTACATGAAACGACAAAAAAGTGAGGTTACAAGTTACAATAGTATTTATAATATATTTGTCTAACAAAAATGTTTTTATTTAGTTTTTTCTAAAGTAATTTTAGATAGAAAAAACGTAAGGTGAGCCATTTTTAAGAATTCTTTAAGCTTAAATTTAAAAAAAAATATGTTTTAAAAATTATATGTGTCTTTCTAAAAATAAAATTAGGGGGCGTATTTTATCACCTTTCATAAACAGTTTTTTTGTTTTTGGATATGTTCAGAAATGTTCCGTTCATACCGATTTTACCGTGAAGCAGAAAATTGTTTGACCTTCCGACAAGATAAGTCCGAGAGCTGAGGGGTTAATTAATTTAAAAGTGCACAAAAGTGATAGAATTTTAATTAACAGCATTTTTAAGTAATCAGTAATAAAGTACCAAAACGGATTAAAATGTGCGCATCTATAAAAAAAAGTTTCCGAATGCAATTTGAGAAAACTTTATAAAACTTCATGAATTTTTAATTAATTATTTTTACATGAAATAACATATAATTTAGGTAATGGTAACCTTAATGATACATTAGTCTAATAAAATATGTATGTGTATTCAGTTTTTTTTTTTTTTAATATCAGTAATTTTTGTTAGTAAAAAAAAAAAGTGTGAGCCATTTTTTAAACTTTTTTATGTTTGCATTAAAATAAAATTTATTTAAAAAAATTATATGTGTAGTTTTAATAATAAAATTTGAAAGAATAGTTTAATCACCTTTCAAAAACAGTTTTTGGTTTTCAGATACAATCAGAAATATTCCATTTAAAATTAAAATGTACACGTATATGAAACCAAAGTTTCCGAATGCAATTTGAGAAAAATTTATTAAATTTTTTATGATTTTTTTTTACATGAAACTATTAAAAAATGAGATTGTATTAACGTTTAAAATACATTTTTCTAATAAAATATATTTGTGTTTTTTTTTGTTAACAGTAATTTTGGTTAGAAAAAAACGTTAGGCCAGCCATTTTTAAAACTTTTTTATGTTTGCTTTAAAAAATTAGTATTTTAAAAATTAAACGTAAAGTTTTAATAATAAAATTTGATAGCATATCATATCAGTCTTCAAAAATAGTTTTTTTGTTTTCGGATACATTCAGCAATAGTCATTTATTTGAATTTTATTGCAAAGCGGAGAATTGTGATCAAATACACCCGTGACTTGTGGGGTTAATTACTTAAAAAGTGCAAAAAGTGGCAAAAGTTAAGAAGTGATTCGTAAATTACAATAGTTACTGATATAAAAAATGTTTTCAAAACAGCCTGAAGGTGCCCGGAGCTAAGTATATCTCTAAATGAATCTGAAATTTTTAGAAATCAGGATCACATTTTTGTATTTAATTGATATACACTTTTACTCGTAAATACAACTAATTATTTAAAAACTTTAATATGAAAAAAATAAGTTAAATACCTGAGCATTGTGGGTACATAATCACATTTGGGGTTTGTATTAATTATCTTCCGAAATAAATATGTAAAGTTGAGTGATAAGCGGGCACACTTAACGGGGGTTCTTGACTTCACGACCGATAGCTATGTTCTCAGGGCAATTACAGGTAGAAAGGTTAGGTCAATTGCGTTTACCTGCTGTGTAATTATGCAGCAACTAAAGGGGTATCTGACAACATATAACACGACTTTGTAAGATTGAAATATTTTTTTGTTGTTTTTTGTATGAAAATGAAGGATTTGGCCCCACTGTGCGTCGCTTTACATCGCTGTTGGAGGGGTGGGTTCGTACGTCCGTCACTCCTGGACACACTGACCCCCAGATTCCTTTCCACCCTTTTAAAAAAGACCCTCCACACAACATCCCCTAAGATGACATAGACCCTGAGGGAAATTATTTTCCTCCAGGCCTCCTGCGTGGAGCTAATATAAAAAAAATGAGGCGAGGAGCGTGTGCCGAAACCGAGTTGTTTGGCGATCCGTCCTCTCTGCCTACCCCTGGCGAAAAAAGGCTTTGATGGTTAGTTAGTTAGTTAGTAAGTGAAGGATGATTTTTGCATATTTTTATCGTCGAATTCCAGTGCACCTTTTACTATACATTTGGTCTTCGTATTATTTATTTATTTTAGAGAAATCAACAGTTTAAGACTTGATTAATTTATACGTTTTATTTACGTATCTTAAAAACAAATTAAAGATTTAATTATACCTCATTATATTATAATAGTATTTGTGTGTTTTTCTCCGGAGTCGCTAGATGTCGCTTTTTAGTTTTCTTTGCCTGTTCATTTTGGAGTGGTTTGAAGATTGGAAATTGATTTTGCAAAAAAAAAATCTTTTTTTTTATGTTACGAGTTGGCTAAAATAGGATTCTCCATAATACTAACCACCTTACATATCTTACAGACAGAAAAAGTTGAACTATTTCAATCTTTTCTATATTTTTACGATCAGGGCTACCCCAAGGCTCTAATATCTTTTACATTTTATTAACGATATTTCAGAAGTTATTTTGCACTATAGGCAAGCCATTCCTAGAAATACTAACTTAATCTTAAATACTAACTACATTCAACTCAAGTCAGATAGGTATATATATAGAATTGTTGACTGGAATAAAAAAAATCGGATTACACGTTTCTAAATGTTTCATTTTGTCATTCACTAGGATACGGCATACCTGGTAATACCACACTATGCAATGAACATCCGTTCCAAATGTGTCTCTACCGTGAAGGATCTTAGAATTATATTTGTTAGTAGGCTGACATTTCATGCTCTAGTATGGTAAAGTAGTATGGAAAATCATATAAAAAAAGTATATATAAAGCGTGTTTCATGAAAAAGAAGAAAAACTGCTGGGCTTTGCTCTAACCACTGCAAGGAATTTTAGAGTTACTGAAATTGGTTTCTGTTAATTTTATTCAATTCTTGCAGTAGACTTGAAAGTGGGTCTTTAATGTGGAGTCCCTCGTGTTGAGAGAGTTGAGAAGAAATTTTTGTGATTTCTCTTTTTTTCTTTGTTCAGCTTTTTTGTTGATCTGGAATTGAACAAAGTTGACTGAAATGTACGCGGGAACCCCCGCGCCCCGCCAGTCATTTTGGTCAGCCCATATTAAATATAAAATTAATAATCTTTATTTATGAAAAAATATAGCACGACGATAATATAAACAACAAATGATTCATACTTCATAGCGTAAGGTACGAAGACGAAGACGGCCTGATAGGAACTCATCTTCGTCTTCGTTATTATGTTTATTAAGTCCCAGTTTGATACAAATATATAATCTAAAGCCCCAGTTCGATACAAATATATAATCTAAAGTTATGTTAAAATCATTCAAAGTCTTCTTCTTCTTCATGGCCCGTCCGGTACAATGCATATAAGTACAAACATATACTTATTGCATTAATGTGCTCGGATCAGTTCTTGCTTGAAGAAGGTGTTCCGAAGTCCGCGCATTCACCTAGTGAACAGAAAATCAAATTTATATCTTTAAAAATTCTTTTAAATTAGAAGTCGATGTCCATGAAAATCAAGACAGTTTAAAAATTAGACATTTAGACAATCAAGACAGTTAACAAATCAAGACCCTTAAAAAGGTTGAGACGCCCTTTGTATAAAGCATACAGATGACAATTTTCTAACAATAATCTTGTTAGAATATTCGTTGTTTTTTATTTTCTTTTAAAAGCCAATACAAAACCAATATTTAATCTAAAAGTAATCTGCGAAGGTTTGAATTAGACTTTGGACATTAATTTCATTCAAAAGTTGATGATTAAAAACTGCGAGTTTATCTAATAGAATCTTTATAGAAATATGGATTACGTTTTAAAATATTACATTTTCAAAGTTCGCAATAGTAGATCGTAATTGGTGTAGATCAAATTTAGCTTCGCGACGAACCGGTTGGGAGACCTTGCATTATATTACCATAGTTATATATAGTACATGGTTACAAATGTGTAAAAAAATAATCAAATAATCATCAGGCCGTTTCTTGGCAGGGGTAGGCAGAGAGGGTAGACCGCCACAGAACTCTGCCTCGGCACACACGTTCATATTATATCGTGTGTGAAAATTTGCAATTAGTAATTGGTTTGGTACTGATTCCTGTATAATTTCTTAGGTTCTTAGATGGCAACAAGGTCAAAATAATCAAGATAACTAGGGTAGATAAACCGTACAAAGGAAGAAAACGCATTGTTGGAACTTCCCGCATCCAACGTTAGTAGCCAACAGAATAATCAGGTTTTTTTTCAGCTCCACACAGAAGGCCATGAGATAAATAATTTCTCTCAGGGCCTATATCATTTTAGGGGATGCTGTCTGGAGGGTCTTTTGGAAAGAGAAGAGATCCCGGGAAGATGGTATTTACATCCGCTTTCCAAATTGAATTTAAATTGAGGTCAAATAAAATTCAAAATAAAACTCCATCTATCGAGTACACCTAATTTAAAGCTATTAATTTTTATTAAAATGCTTTCAAAATTATACTTAATTTTTTACCTTGTTTTTCACGGATTTTATCGATGTTCCTGTAGGCTTTCAATGTATAGGGGTGACTCTCCCCGAATTTCGTCTTCAGTAACTTAATGGCCCGTTCTAGCAGCCCGTACGCTCCCCCGAACCGCCGCTGCTCCCTGGGGAACGATAAAGAGGAACATGCACTAAGAAATTATTGAAATTCAGTGAACAAAGCTTAAGAAAAATATAAACGCTAGAAAATTTCGATTCTCATGCCTACAAAATTTAAAATCGAGTGTCTTATTGCGTATTAAATTTTAAATCGAGCGTCTTATTTGCACGAGGCAAGTAAGCGACAAAGTGGTTTTTATTTATTTTTTGCATAATTTCATAAGAATGAAAAAAGTTAGAACATACGAAACCTCAAAAATGTTTTACCCATAAAGGTGAATTTAAAAAAAAATTGTTTCTTATATTACTTCGTAGTTAAGCAATGCAAAAACATTTTTTTAGTGGTTTACGCTTATATTTTTTGTTATGTAAATAATAAACTTATAGTAATTCCAATACATAGAAAAGCTAGTAAAAGCTTTTTGATGTTCATAATGTAAACCGTTTCGTCGTAAAGATTAATCTAAATAGGATTTCACGTATAGCTTCATCTTAAAATTAGGGAGACATAAGACACAATTGATAAATTTAAATCCCGTTTGGTGAGGATGATTAGGACGTTATATTATTGACCGTTCACTGAAGCAACTATTAACTACAAACACATCTACACTTCTTCACAAAAAACACATCAAAGACTGGATCAAACAACAAGGTATTCAATTTACTCAAACATTATAACACCTAACCAAACATAACCCATTCCAAACATTAAAAAAATAATCAAAAAACTTTGCTTTGAGACAGAAAATATTACCACTATCATTTATGGTGGCCGGACAACCCGGAATGAAACCAACTCAGAACCATCTCAGATAAGTCATTTAGAGTGATAAAAATATACATTTAAAAAATAGGTTAAATAGGCTACGTTAGGTTAGGGTTATCGTCTAATTTATAATAATTTTTTTTCATGGCTTTTAATGCTTCAACAAAATACAAGTAGATTTAGGCAGATAGTACCTACCTGCCTAAATCAAATCTGCCAAACAGGCTTGGCTTTACCTTGACAGGTAAAGCCAAGCCTGTACTGAATATCGAATGTGCAAGTTTTTACAAGTAACAGTCGCTGACCTTCTTAAAATACACTACTCAAAAAATTAAGGGAGGGTTAGAAAAAGGAATTAAAAAAGAAATTAATTCTAAATAAACAAGCTATCTGATCCATATGCCGGCCTAACTGAAAATTTTTTTATTTTCAAAATTATTTTTTCGCATTATCTGTTAGGATTGCATGAGAACCTTATCACCTAAAAAATTTAGCCAGAAATCTGAAAATGAGAATTTTAAAGCTTCAAAATGCTTTTTTAAAGTCTCAATATGACCATTTTTCACCAAAATACAGCCTGCCAAAAATCAGCGAAAAAATTTTTTTGCTCCCTTATTTTTTTTTAGTAGTGTATTATCTGCCTTTATTGACAGGTAAAGCCAAGCCAACATTTTTGTTCTTTACTATCGAAACCAGATTTTTTTTCGTGGACCCCCACTTACAACTTGTGGACCCCCATTTTTCTCTCATGCCTTCGTGGACCCCCGTGGAGTCTCCCGTGGACCCCTGGGGGTCCACCTGGACCACTTTGGAAATCACTGATTTATACCATTGGCGTGTGTTCCAAAGAAAAATATACCTACCGTTTATCAAGACAATAATTTATCTTACTCATAATCTAGATGCTAAGATCAACTGTATATAGATCCTAACCGAAACTAATCTTTAATTTATGTGTATGATACTGCCGCCATGGGTCGACCCACAGTGCCCTTCTTGACAATATCAAGGAGGATACTGTGTTTCTACTTATGTCGACAGAATAGCACTTAATACTACTACGACTTAAAAACTATGACAAATATAAAAAAATAAAAAAAATTAAAATACTCCAGTACCACCTCATAACTTTACTTATTGTTTAAATTGATTACTTTGCTTTATCAATCCTTTGTATCATTTATCACACGAATTATATAAACATTCGAAAAATTATATTTTTTTACGAGTAATAAGCGGAAAAACTTCGCGGTCACGCGCTAAGATCCTCGGCTCCCGTCCTCATTACATTTGTAAAATGCAGAAGCCACATTTTCACCGGCTATTGGCGGTGACCGGGTAACTCAGAATGAAACCAACTCAGAACTACCTTTGAAAAGTAATTAAGAGTGATTAAAAATATATATTAAAAAAATTGCTTAAATAGGTTACGCTATCTTAGGGTTATGGCCTATTAAATCATTTTTTTCATAGCTTTTCATGACTTTTCAGAGTGGTTGAGTTGACTTTAATCTCAGTTGGCATGGAACCCTACTGGCAGCTGTTGACTTTTGTGCGATGTATACCTATCTCATAAAGAAGGTGATAAAGAAGGATATCTCACCCGTAGATCGAAGCCAGAATAGTGCACACGGAGGCAATACGAAGATCGTCGGAGTCGTATGTCATCATCTTTGAGAGTTGACGATTGCACTTGTCGACAGCCACCCTGAGATGTCCTTCCGAGATGTCCTGCATCACCCCGTCTTCCCACATGCCCAGGTACGACGGAATCTCTAACTAAAAATAACATTCAATCGATTATGTACACAGGCAACGAATTATTTTATTGAATTTTGTTAATTTTCTTTTCTTCCTTTTTTCAGTACTTTGAATAATACCTAATGAGCACTTTTATAATTACCGTGACGATTGACGATTACGGTACCGTGACGCAAAAAAGGCATTAAACATACGATCCCTATCGCTTTAATGCTACAGCTCTTTCTTGCACATTAAGGGGGGGGGGAGAGCGTAATCAACACACAAGTGGTACAACATGTCGAGCGTATTGAATCAAAATTTCAAGTAAATCGGAGCAAAACTAACAAAGATACAGCGTTTTAAGCGACCGGCCCTCATGCTCGATTCGAGTATAAAAATACTTAAAATCGATTTTCTCGCAAACAGCATTTTTGAAGTTCGTGAACATTATTACTCAAAATCTACTTGACCGATCCTTTTGAAATTTTGTACACTATTTTTACACATAAATCAACAGGTAGTCAGGGAGAGATTTTTTTTACAATTTTTTTTTATTTTATAAAATCGAATTCTCCGAAATTTTTTAGCGAAAATCTCGTTTTTCACTTCAAAATGCTGCAAAAAAAAATTAAAAAAAACACTCTCTGATTACCTAGGAAAACATATCACCTGTTAAGGCGCGAATGGACTGTACGCGAGTTTTAATATCTATTTATTATAATTTCACTCACCCAAAAAAACTGCTTCCTGCATTCCACTTATTTTTATTACACCAGGAAGGTAAGTGTTAGTAGTGGAAAGATTTGGGATTTTAGGATTTGGTGATATAGTTGATGGCAAGCGAGATGAGGCGGGCAGCGCGACGTTAAGATTTTAACCTTGCAAATGGTTGCGGATTGTGGGAACTCTTTCCCACGCGGCGATTTTATAGAACTGATTGATTGCGGTGCGAATTTTAGGACTTGTGTCGTTTGCGGCGAGGTGAGAACAACTGTAGCGATTAAAGCGGAGGGCATACAATAGGTAGTTGCCAAAGAGCAACATGTAACAATAAAGGTATGAACATGCCCCCCGCCTTGACCAAGTGGTCAAAAAGAGTAATACAACAAAAAAAAACGCGATGCGATAGGATTCATTGAACAAATAACGGTTGAAAATAATCCAAAATGAGTATTATGCTAAACATATTACGGACTAACTTAGTCTAAAATGTGAGTAGGATGTTAACTAGAATTCGAGTATAGGCATCCAAAAATATAAAAGAAATAAAATAACAACAATAGAAGGCATAGACCCCAATGGTCATCAAGCAAAAAAATGAAATGGAGAAGGTATTTCTATTTTAGATATGCACCTGAATAATACTAATACTAATTTTATTCTACCGGTAGTTGACACAGCTTCCCCACTGGTCGAACCCACGAACCAGTTTGAGTCTCACCCTAACTAACCCATTCTTACCGGGATGAACATGAATAATTCGTCCTAACACCCTCTTCATAGGTGGAAGACGATGGCAAACAATGCATTCCGAAAGTTGTGAACGAATCTTATTTCGTGCCGCCATTATCCAAAACTTATGCTGAATAGTGAATTGAAGGCTTCACGGGCCAACATGAAAATATAGTTTATGATAATAATCCATACTTAAACTTATTATTAATATTATAAATTAATATTATAAACGCGAAACTGCTGGAGTTTGTTTGTGACTCTTTCACGCATAACACAATATAACGATTTAAAAAATTCTTTCACCAATAGAAAGCTAAATTATATGCAAAGACTATATATAGGCTGTATATGATTGTAAGCTCTAGCGTTATGAAATAATAAATATTAATATATTATATTTCTAATACGTTTTCTGTCGCTAACAAAAAAGAGTTATTGCTTATGTCAGAAAACAAATCGTTGCCCTGGAAACGACGCTGATATATTTGTGGGCTCTTTGCTGGTAGGTACTCAGCCCCCTACTGATCGGCTGCTGCTCCAGAAAATTCAAATATTAGAATATGTTGTGTTTTTTGGACAAGATTATGTTTTGAAATAAATGTCAGATGATTGTTCCTACATTAAAAATATAATTCGTAACGATTATAAAGACTGTAATAAATAGTGCTATTTTTTATTATATTTACAAACTTCCACATATTTAAATAAAAATAAATCTCCGAAATGTTTGTAAGCGCAAAAATTCTGAACGACTGCACCAAATTGAATAATTCTTTTTTTCTTTGAGCTCTAGCATTATGAAATTTAGGTGGCACGCGAGCTGTTTGAAAACTGAATGTACCGGGAATGAATGTATGGAATGCAGGAGGGGGTGGGGGGAGGGGAGATAATTGATAAGTGCAAGCGCTACAGTAATTTCCCCTAATGCGAACCATGCGAGCAAAGCCGCGGGGAAAAGCTAGTCTATAATAAAATAAGCTAAATGACAGATTTTCGGTAATAAGATCGGAAATTTGTTTTCGTGTGACAAATCTGAGTATTTGAGTCGACCGCCTACCCTGATAATACCGTGACTATCAAGAAACGGTTTCAAGTTTAGAATGTGCGTTGAACATGGAACGTTATTTTGCATGTTACGTACATCGACAGAAAAATACGTTTCCTGTTCGCTGCGTACGATTTTCAAAAGTGAGTCATTTAATTCACAAAAACTTAGATAAGTGGAGTTTGTATTATCGGTACCAAGAAGTTTACGACAATTATTAACGAAACGCATTATCCACGCGACAACGCGTTGCAATTTATTAAACGAGGAATATTTACTAATAATTGAATTAGGTACAATTTGAGATGATAAAAGCGTTTTAAGGTTGCCAGTTTTGATTTCTTGTGGATCAGCTATGCGAGAGCACAAGCCAAAAGTAATTGACTGTTCATTGACTGGTTGATTTTCAATTCCCGTAATTGTTCTGAATTTGCGTGCTTAAATGGGGCAATACGCCACTCGGAACGCGGCTGGTAAAGCCACTTTGGACCATTCCACCAAGTGTCATTTTCCATCAGTTGTGATGGTAGCATACCCCTTGACAGACAGTCGCTGGGGTTCTCGGCACCTGCGACTTAAAAAATTACTACTGGGCAAATTTTCGTGTATTTTTGCTATACGATTGGCAACAAAGGTTTGCCAGCGGTGAGGTGACGAATGAATCCAACTCAAAGTTACAGTTGAATCAGAAAAGGCAAATATTGAATGAACAATAAACCTCGCGGAGTAATTATCGATTACCTTTTTTAACAGTTGTGATAACAATAATGCTGCGCATAATTCTAAGCTAAGGAGACGACCTTTAACGGTGCTACCTTCGATTTGGCGCAAACTAATTGAACCTCAATTCGGTTATCAGTAGTGGTCACCTGAGCGTATATCACTCTTCCGTATACTTTTTGGCTTGCATCTGCAAACCCAACAATTTTAACGTGCATTCTTCAGTGACTCCTATATGACGTGGAATACGAATTGATGATATTGACGGCAATTCCACGTTGTACTGGTGCCACTGTCGTGATGTAATTGTGGGTGGGATTTCATCCCAATCGATTTTCAAATCCACAGCTCCTTTATTAGAAGCTTGGCTTGTACAATTATAGGCTCTACCAGACCCATCACGTCGAAAATTGCGTTTTGTACAAGTTAGATTGTCTGGAATGACTTCAAATGCAAAAATGTCATCCAAAGGATGCCAGCGCAGCCCAAGGATTTTTAGAGTTGCCTCACTATCGAATGTTACACTTTGCGACAAGCGAAGTTCCAAAGGAATGTTTTCTAATACTGTGTTGGAATATGATGCCCACTTAGCGAGTTATTTTTTTGTTTTTTTTGTTTTTATTCTAGTAAAAAAGAAAATTACATTTTCACTCATATTAATCATTAATAATTAAATACATTAAATCAAACTAAACACCATAATACATCGCTACTCCATTTCATTACTCTGTTTATCAAGAATATACATTAACAATTTTTTTTTAAATTTACCCACCTTTTTTTCTTTTTTAATGTCGTTTGGGAGGCAGTTGGAATCCTCCTGACTGGAAGAGCTCAATCAACTCTCCAGCCGCGCGGATAGCTTCTTGCTCATTTAAAGCAGAGCTAGCGATGTCATCTACATCCAACACTTTCAACACACACTACACACAATTTGAAATTTTTAACTCTGCACCACACTCTTTAAAATCACACACGCGGTCTCTCAATACTTCACAATAACAATAACTATAGATACCCATCTAATGCAACCTTCACCCTATGAACTTCTTTTTTCTTTTTTAAATTTTAAATTTTTACTTTTTGCTTTGCAAATTTTTATTACTATACCTCAACTTAACCGATCCCCCCCCATCCTACCCCCTCCCTATTTCAACCTAAATAACTTGTAATAATGTTTCTTGTAATATAATTTTTATTATCTGTCGAATCACTTGTATATAATACCCGTGTGGAAACCTGTAAATGATACAATTATTGTGACTCAATTACTGTTATGCTCTGATATTAATGTGAACTGTTGGTCTCCCAAATAAAATAAAATAAAATAAACATCGCGATTGATAATATCGATTGCCAGAGGGAAGCGGGCGCCTTCATCTAACGTTAACTGTTTGGTTTTGCTAAGGGTTAAGAACGGGGTACATTTGAGGCCGAATGCCACGCGATTGTAATGGTATGCCAGAAGCGGCTTTTGCGGGTCGTTGATAACGACGATCTTCTTTGCGAACGCTTATACATAAATACATTTGACGAACGTCGGCGGAAATTGCGATAGGAAAAAGGGGTAAATTCAGAAGAATACAAAATGAGTCATTCTGTAGGCTTGGTCCCGTGTTTAAAATGTCATTCAAAGATTAATCATTTTTTGTGATCCACTTTCGTTGTTATTTTATCTCCACGCCTAACTGCGTGATACGGAATGTAGTACGCGTTTTCTGACGGTAAAGCTTCTACTAGAACTAGAGCGGTTTTGGTGTATTTGAAGTAGGGATCAATCCTAGATTGAATTGTCAACGTGACACTTCCTCTTATTGTTTGCGTTTTGCCACCTTAACCCTGTACTGCGAAGCGCGTTCCTGGACTGATTGTCAGGTCTAATTGTTCACATTGTGATGTTATATAATGCTTTTGTGAGCCTGGGTCTAAAAGACAGCGAACGGTATTGCTTGCAGGTGGGAATCTCAATTTCCCGAACGGAGAGCTCAAATGCTTGTGCAGATTGCGACTCTAATTTTTGTAAGGCGAATTGCAATAATATAAAATCGGAAAGATCCTCTATTTCCAAATGTTTAAGTGCGGCGATGGAGGCTGAATATTTTTCTATAAAAATTGTCATACCATATGCGTTGTGTGCTACGGTAAGTGTGTAAATATAATAGAAAATAACACTATTTATTTACAGTCTTTTTAATCGTTACGAATTATATTTTTAATGTAGGAACAATCATCTGACATTTATCCCAAAACATAAGCTTGTCCAAAAAAACAAAACATGTTCTAATATTTGAATTTTCTGGAGCAGCAGCCGACCAGTAGGTAGGGGGCTGAGTACCTACCAGCATAGAGCCCACAAATATATCAACATCGTTTCCATGGCAACGATTTGGTTTCTGACGTTTGCAATAACTCGCTTTTGTTAGCGACGGAAAAGGTATAACAATTATAATATATTAATATTTATAATTTCATAACGCCAGAGCTTACCATTATATACAGCCTATAGTCCTCGCATATAATTTAGCTTTCTATTGGTGAAAGAATTTTTAAAATCATTTTTTTGTTTAATACGTGAAAGCGTCACAAACAAACTCGAGCAGTTTCGCATTTACAATATTAGTATCGATATTGATATGGATAAATAGAAGTCAGATAGATAATAAATTATTGTAAACATTAAATTTATTAAAAAAGATTTTAAAGAACAATAAAATAATAATAAAGCCCCACGGTTGAATTTCGCAGCCACCTCTGGTCTGGAGCCCCAAAATACCTGAAAAAAAACCCTTGACTCTGTGCAGAAACGGGCGGTCCGTTTGATAGATTCTCCTAACCTAACAAACGGATTGAAATCTTTAGAGCACAGGCGCCAGGTGGGAATGCTGTCCTTGTTCTACCGGTATTACAATGGAAGATGCTCCGAGGAACTAGCGTCATTGATCCCCTCGGCACCGGTGCATAGTCGGGAAACACGCCAAACGCGCGCTCAACATTTGTACACGGTTGACATTAGTCACGTGAGAACGGGTCGTTTCTACGACTCGGCTCACAGCTCGGCTGTGGAACGATTTGCCGTCCTCTGTGTTTCCTCCCTCCTACAACATGGGTCTCTTCAAGACCCATGCTCACTCCTTCCTCTCCTCAAAAACACCCTCCACACAGCATCTTCAAAGATGACATAGGCCCTGAGGGAAATTATTTTCCTCAGAGCCTCCTGTGTGGAGTTAATGTAAAAAAAAAAAATCTTTGGATTACTCACCTTAGTGTGTGTAGTTTCGTTGTGTGCTGTTTCCAGTTGCAAAGATTCTCTACGAAATCTTTTGTGAGGGTGTTGTGGGATTTCCATCGTTGGGTGAATCTTGTCGCCAAAATTTAAAAAAACATATTATTTATATTGAATAGGATACTCCGAAGAATTTTTTTGTTTAACATCATTTTAGTAGTACATAGTAGTAGTACCTAGTATCAGTCCATTGAAATACATAAATATGATCAGCGAAGTTTTGAAGAAGGAAGTACCGAAATACCAAAAGTCACCAAACTGTTTTTGAGATTCTGCAAATTTGAAAGCTAAAATAATATTTTTATTTTTATTTAAGCAACATAAACAATCTTAATAATATAATTTAAAGAGGAAGGCAATAAGAAAACAGACAAATGAATAATGTTCACAGATAGGTTTTTAGAAACATAAATTAAAGTTAACTAAAATATAAAAACCAGAACTGTGTAGCAAATATAAAAAAATAACACAATAACCCATAAAGTTACACAATGCAGCAAATTTGTGATTTTAATTATTCCAAGATAGACTGGGGTTGGGACGGGTAAGGGTAGGAGCAGGTGAGGGGATGTTGTCGTGCAATGAATGAAAATAAAAGGTAAATTAATTTTATCATCATGAATTTATGTTATTCGCACCTAGAATGTGATATAATGAACTTCCTGTAACGATAGTAACGAGCAGTGATATTTCAGCATGTAAGTCTCTATTTGCAAGTTTCATGTTGTATAGTTTTGCGTGTCCTTTTCATAAAATCATTTGATTTTTTTTTTTACATGAACTCCACACAGGAGAGGGCACAGAGTGACACAGGCCCTGAGGGAAATTATTTCCCTCAGGGCCTATGTCATCGTTGGGGATGCTGTGTGGAGGATTTTTTTAAGGAAAGGAAGGAGAGTTCTGGGAAGGAAAAGGGTTTAAGGGGTGGTTGGAATCTGGGGTTCAGTCTGTCCTGGTCATCCGCCTCCAAGACCTAGACAAACCTCACCCCATGAACCCGGGCACCCCTGCTAAATCACCAAACATAGCAAACCACTTGGGGTGACCTATAGCAGAGGTGTTGGTTATCCAATAAAGGTTCCCGGGGCGGCGGTACCCATTCCCGCCTCCCAAATTGGAATCTGTGTTGCATCTATCTATGTAGAAAATCGTGTTCTGTCTGCTATATGGAAGCGGTGCATGGAAATTTATTTTGTTCGACAACTCCGGGCAGTCAACTTTAGAATTAATAATTTTGTACACGAGCATCTGATCAGCAACAAGTCTCCTGCTGAGTAGTTTCGTGATTCAAAAGTGTTTCTCGATTTCGTCATAAGAGTTGTATACATTGAATGATTTAAAAATGAGGGATTTGAGAAATCATTCCTGAACTCTTTTTAACCTTTTAATAACGGAATTTTAGCTTGGGGTAATACTTATTCCAGTGCCCTCGACCCCATTATTAAAGCACAAAAACTAATCATAAAAATAATTCTTAAACAGCCTCTTACTACCAGCACTGATACGATCTTCAATACTTTCAACGTTATGGACATTGAACTTTACGCAAAATCCATATTAGTTAATTTACACAAAAACAACAAAACATCATACAAAGCAACACAAACAATGCACAATACCCGAGCCAAAAACAAAGAACTTCTCCAAAATCCTTTTTCCAAAACTACCTTTGGACAAAGACACTTCAAAAAAATAGCTAGCAAACTATACATTACACTACCAGCTACGATCAGACAAACTGAATCCTTGACAAAATTCAAACAAAATGTAAAGAAATGGATTGTAAGTATTGTACGCCACACTAATGCAAACATTTGTAAAATAAATCACACATAGACAGAAAACAATTTGCATACGACCTAATTCATGTAAAATAATTGAAAAAATAGAATCATGTAAAATTTAATTCCATAAATAGATTTGACAGGATTTACTATTTACTGTACATCATCTCTTCCTTCATTTATATGATGACTCTCTTTAAAGTATTTACCCAAACTTCCAATCACCTTTCTATTTTTATTGTATTCAAATGAATATGTATGTAACTTTAAATATTCCTGTAATTTCAAATACGTACCTCTAAGCCTGTCTCAACACAGGTATATAATAATAATAATAATAATAATATATCTTTATTCAATGAAATTTGGAACATTATAACTAAGAAAATACATATTCAGTGTAGTTTACAATAGATTATATCAGTACAAAAAGTTTACAAGTAGAAAGTAGTATACATATGAACAGTAGGTTAAAGGTAAATTAAAGAATACTAATGTGTAGTTAGTTATATAGTTGAAGATTCTTATAACCTGCCTCACTAGGCTAGCCTGTGTTGAGGCAGTCATTTTGTACATCAATCTAAAATACTTACTAACATACCTACATTATTGTATTAATAATATGATGGTTACTTTAATGATAAGCTCTAATAGTACCAACCAATACATTGGTGTCTTTAGTAATTGCGGATTTGGGTGAGTGCACCGGTAAAGGCCCTGTCATTACTTTTAATCCAAATTTTTATGTTTTCTTTGAAATTTTTTTGTGAGTCGCATTTTTTTATTAAGTCTGGAAGAATGTTGTAAAGTCTTGTTGCAAGGTATATAAAGTTACGTTGACCAAAAGTAGTATGCATTATGGGAGTTTGTAGTAAATCTTTATTATTGTTTCGAGTATTTAAGTGAGTATTCAATCTCTTTTGATAGTATTTATGTATGTTTGTGTATAGATGAATGAGGATTGTTTTTGCATATATCTGCCGAACGTCAAAAACATTCATAACATTAAATATTAAGTTCGAGTCGGTAGTTAAAGGTAGCTTAAGGATAATTTTTATAATAATTTTTTGTGCCTTTATGATTGGGTCTAGTGCAGATGCAGTGCCACCTCCCCATGCTATTATACCGTACTCAATAACAGATTGGCAGACTGCAAAATAAATCATTTTTAGGTGTTGTAAGTCGAGAAAGTTTCGTATCGTTCTGAAAAAGTGCATGGTTTTTCTTATTTTGTTTGCAATTATTTGTGTGTGAAGATTCCATTTGAGATATGGATCAATGGTGAGGCCGAGGTACTTCATGTGCGTAGTGCGCTCAATGTAGGGGCACTGACAACATTCATCGGAATTCAAACATGTGTGTATTTTAATAGAGGCATCATCATGAGGTTGACCCGTAATATTTATGCTTGATGTGACATATTTAGTTTTCTCGGTGTTTAGTGTATTTGTGTCCAACCACTTTTTTACAATACCTATATCCGTTTGAGCTTTTTTGTAGACAGCAAGCCAAGTGTCAGCTTCAAACAGTAAGACAGTGTCATCGGCAAAACTAACGATTTTCCCCTGAATATTAATGTTGCATAAGTCGTTAATATATAACAGGAACAAAGACGATCCTAGTATGCTACCTTGTGGTATACCATAGTTAGTTGAGCATTGGTTGCTAAGTGTGTTATTTATTTTGACTTGTTGCTTGCGTTCATGTAGGTAGCTTCTAAAAAAGTTTAGTTCGTTGCCTGTAATACCGATTTTTTCAAGCTTGTTTATTCATTTACTGTGTGATATTGTATCAAAGGCTTTAGAAAGATCTAAAAAGATTGAAATACATTTTTTGCTTTTATCAAGGTTTTTAACAATGAAATCAGTTACGGCAGCAATAGCATCTGAGGTACTCTTATTTTCTTGAAACCCATATTGGTTTTCTGATAACAGTTTATGGATTTTGAGAAATTTTACCAACTGAGCATTGATAATTTTTCCAAATACTTTAGATAGACTGGTCAGTATAGTTATTGGTCTGTAATTGTTTATGTCTGTCTTGTTACCTGTTTTATGTATAGGAATAACAATACCTTGTTTAAGGTTTGTGGGGAAGTGTCCCTGTGATACTAAGGTTTATTAGATGTTCTAGGGGCAATGCAATTTCCGTAGACAAAGTTTTCAAAATCTTGGTTGTTATTCCATCAACCCCGGCAGAAGAAGTGTTTTTTAGGGAATTAATTATTTTTAGGATCTCTTCCCCCGACACAGTTTGAAAATTGAAATTTGTTTTGGAAGATTGAATTTCTGCTTCAGTAGGTAGAACATTCCCACAATTTGGTAGACGAGAAGCAAGATTTGAACCAATATTAGTAAAGAAGTTATTGATGTGATCCGCAACGAGCTTTGGGTTTTTTGAGGTGTCAATAATTTTTTCATCAATACATGGCTTACTTATGTCCTGTTTATTTGTGGTGTTTTGTGTATTTGTGGCTTCTCTTAGAATTTGCCATATTTTTTTGGGATCGTTATTACTTTCTTTGAGTTTGTCTCTGTAATAGATTTCTTTTGCCTTTCTAATTACTTCACAGCACGTATTTCTATATCTTTTGTAGATGTTTAGTGATATTATGTCGTAAGGATTTTCTTTCACTTTTTTGTGAAGTGCATTTCTTTTACGAATGCAGTTGATAATTGAAAAGTTTATCCACGATTTCAAGGGTGTAATTTTGTTTGGAATTTTTTTTGTCAAATTTGTGGTATTATTATTTATTTCATTTTTCAAAAAGTCAACAAAATACCTCCATGCATCATCAGAGGTTTTTATTTTGAAAAGCTCATGCCAAGATTTATTTTTAATTACGTTTTTTAAATTATCAAAATTTATATTCTTGTATTCGATTGTCTGATCTTTTCTGTATTTTGAGATGTCGGATTGTAATGTGAATATTGTTGTGTAATGGTCTGTAATTGTAGATTTGTAAACGATGCTTTTGTTTTGTTTATGAGTTTTAACCATTATGTGATCAATGCATGATGAAGATTCATTAGTTGTTCTTGTTGGTGTATTGATGGTACTAATTAATCCATGGAATTCTAACATGTTCAGATAGTCGTGACATTGGTGGTGATGGTTATTTGGGAGTAGGTTGATGTTTAAATCTCCCATAATTATTAAATTTTTAATATAGGAAAGATTACGGAGTGTGCTGTTAAGACTGTTAAGAAATGGTGTGATATTACGGATGGATGGAGAGCGGTATATTGCTAGAATGCACGTATCATTATTGTACATTATTTGCATACAACTAGCGTCAATAATGTTTATTTCGGTTACAACGGAATTAAGAACATTTTTTGTGTACACCACTACGCCATCGTTCTGACTATAATGATTTGACGAATTGAAGGTTGAGTAGTGAGTTATAAATTTTGGAGTAAAAGTATTTGTCAACCAACATTCTGTGAGGATGATTACATCAAAATCTATATTTAGATGGTTAAGCTGTATCTGTAGTTCACTAAAGTTTTTATTTATTGATCTAATATTTTGTTGCATAATAGTAATGTTTTTTGGATCGGCTGTCAGGTATTTACATATTTTCGCATCCGATGTTGTAAACAAATTATCTTGATCTCTTACTTCTTCGTATGTGTTATTAATAGTAATAGCCATGTTATAGTATATATTAAAAAAAGAAAAACAGTTTAATTAATTTGAATGAGAGCTCCACTACTCCGTGGCCGACACTGGGGATTTCAACCTCTGGTTGAATGTGAAGGAGGTGAATTATTGTTGCAGTGAACAAATAAAAGTAAATAATATGGACTCACCAAACTGAGGGGAATCGACCCAGTGTACGACCGGTGAGAGAGGGGCTCTCACTAAAAAAAGCTAAACAATTTTTTTTAGATCATCCGAATGTTTGATCTGTCACTTTCATTTTTTTTCACCAATATTTTACATGCTTTATACCAGACGAACTTGTATCCCATTTCTTTTGCCATCGTTTTTGACCTCCACAGGAGATCTTTGAAGTAGGCACCAAGGATTTCACTAGCAAAGATCTTCTGGAATACGTTTCCTTGGGTTGAGGTTGGTTCAGTTGCTTCTTGTTCTGGAGAATCTGCCGTCTTTTTTGGGGGTTGGTAAACCTAACGTGAAATTTTGGGGGGGGCTCCTGGTCGTCGGTCCGCAATTTTCTTGATATCAAAAATATCATCACTTTTTAAGTCGACCCCTGTGACTGCGGTCACCCGTTTAATTGTTTCTGCAGGCTGCTCACCCTCTCTTTCTGGAATCCCTGCAAATTCAAGAGTGTCTTCAAGAGTTTTTTGCTCCACTTCTGCCAATCTGACCTCAAGGCTCTTTATTATTCCATCTTTTGCCGTAAGTTCTCTTTTCATCGATTCGACTTCAGAAACTAGTTTTATTATGGTCTCCATCTTGAGGTGGATGTCATCGTATTGACGGCTGATGAAGTCTCTTGTGCTTTTGCTTTCTTGATTTTCTTCGTCAATTTTTTTTATTATTGCTTGTTTAAATATTTCTAATTTTTTTTCCATCTTCGTCTCCATTTTCTCCAGTATCTCCAGTAGGACTTCAAGATTTATACTCTGGGACTCCGATGTAACCGATGTCCCGGTCGTTTGCCCTTTACTTCTGAGATTTTTTTCTGATGTTGACATTTTGTAAACGGGGTTTTGATTATAAGGTCAAACACTGCCTATGTTACCCTTTACTTGACACTTGTGATGTTGAGTTAATTATTTCCTTTGCAAAACTGTCAGTTAATTATTCACCAGTGGAAAACAAACACTGTCCAAGTATAAAATAATAAATTCTTATCTGTTTTGACAGATGCACTTGACGTTTGTTCACTTATAACCAAATAATAACAATTAATTCCGGGAGCAGAGCCAAAACACAGCTGTCACTCGATTGTAGGTATTGTTGCGATGATTGCAATATCCTAGTGAGACAGGCATAAAAAAACCCAATGTAAACATTCTTTATATAGATTAACAAAATAAACAAATAAAATATAAAAAATATAGCGTAGATTACAAACCCGTGAACAATTCTAAACAATGTTATAATTTGGAAGGCGGAAATATGTACCGCCCCCCTGGGAACCACTTATTGGATAACCACCTGCCGTAGGTCACCTCAAGTGGTTCGCTACGTTTGGTGACTTGGCAAGGGTGCCTGGGTTCAAGGGGTGAGGTTTGTCTAGGTTTTGGCGGCGGACAAGCTGCACATACTGAACCCCAGATTCTTACCCATCCCTCCCTTTTTCCTTCCCAGAACTTCCCCTCCTTCCTTTCCGTAAAAAGACTCTTTACATTGCATCCCCAAAGATGACTTAAGCCCCGAGGAAAGTTATTTTCCTCAAGGCCTCCTTGTGGAGCTAATGCAAAAAAGTATTCTAGGTATGAACGATCATCTGAATTGTAGAGAATCAGGTAAGTCTTAGGATGGGTTGTTTCAAAAAATTTGACGAATTCGTCAAATATTTGACGTTAATTTTCACGTTCTGTGTAAGTTCTATTAAAGTTCTGTGATGATTTCAGTTTTATGAAGCAGCTGGCCTATGATGATAAAAAAACAGAACTCGAAAAGAACTTACACAGAACCTGAAAATTAACTCCAAATATTTGATGAACTCATCAAATTTTTTGAAACAACCCGTCCTAGTGTTTTTGAAAAATTTGCATGCTCTTAGTATAACATCTAGTCTTTTTGTTGCTTTGGTGACAACATGATCGACGTGTTTCTCAAAGGTAATTTTAGAATTCAAAAGAATCCCGAGATCGCCTATTAATATAATCTTTATTTGTTCGCAACGATCCAGGAATAATGTAATCGTGCAGTATATTTACACGGTTGCGTGTTATTGTGACTTTGCAATATTTCGACATATTGATAAAAAGCTTGCTTCCGAGACAGTAATCCGTCAGTCGGTCAAGATCTGCTTGTAAACGAACACAGCAGTCCGGGATATAGGATTTATATCGTCGGCAAATAGCAATAATTGAGCGATGTGAAAACTTGTTGTAATATCATTTACATAGAGAGAAAAGCAAGGGACCCAATATGGACCCCCGAGGCACACCGGAAGTGATGATTTTACAGATGGAGGAAATGTTATGTAGATACTTTAAAATATGCGCTGCTTTAGAGTTTAACGCACTTTCAGGGTTTTTACAAATACAAATATAATATTTCTTCAAAATTCGCAAATTCACTTTGTGGCGTCATTATTAGTTTAATGAAAACAAATAACTTTGTATACACCACTATTACTACTTTGTGTATACCACTATTTTCATTAAAACAAATATAATAAATAAATGTAATGAAAATATCAATGTTTTATCAACCCGCATAGAAAAAAAAGGATCAAACAAGATTATTTCTCTTAAATTTGAATATCTCAAAACTTTTGCTCGTGGGTTGGTGACTTTAGCCTGAACAGAGACAATTAATATTTTACAAGGGGCGGCTGAAAAGTTTTGAGCCTTTACCTATGATCATCACTTATGAGTAGCGCTGCACACCACTAATTGAGGGTATTTTCAATAATATAAATACAAAGCTTCATGTCATTAGCATCATTGAATTTTTAGTAATTGAACCTTAAAAATCACCATGTCTGATTCATCAGCGATTTCTACGAAATTGGAGTACAGAGCTGTCATAAAATTCCTCACAAAGAAAAACAAAACGCCGACGGAAATATTTTAAGAGATGTCTGCAGTTTATGGGGAGTCAACACCTTCATTTGCCACCGTAAAACGTTGGAGCCGTGAATTCAAACACGGCAGGGAGACGCTTGAAGATGATCCCAGGTCGGGACGCCCAAACATCGCCGTTACCGAAGAAAACGTTAAAAAAGTGAAAAAAGTTGTTCTGGAAGATCGGCGAATCAAGTTGTGGCAGTAAGCTGAAGCCAAAGGCATTAGCAAAGAACGAATCGGTGACATTTTGCATAATCATTTGCACATGAAAAAGGTGTGTGCGCGATGGGTGCCGAAAATGCTCACGCCGCTTGACAAGCAGCGTCGCGTCACAACTTTGGAGGAGTTTTTGGACATCTGTGGCGATAATCCTGACAATGTTTTTTCTCGCCTTGTTACTGTCTATAAAACATGGATTAGACAATACGATCCGGAGTCAAAACAAGAATCAATGCAGTGGATAGAAAATGGAGAAAAACCGCCACGGAAATTCAATGTGGAAAGATCGGCATCCAAGCTCATGGCCACTGTTTTTTGGGATTGTGAAGGAATTTTGTTCATCGACTACCTTTCCAAAAATACTACAATAAACGGCAACTATTATGCCGTTTCGTTTACAAAGGTTTGTCAAGTGATTGTCGAGAAATGAGAGGCAAACTGGTAAAAGGAGTCCTGTTTTTGCAAGACAATGCGCCCGTCCACACTGCCAGAGTTGCAAGGCGTGCCCTCGCCGAAACAGGATTTGAAGAAATAAACCACCCACCCTACAGTTCAGACCTGGCCCCTAGCGATTATTTCCTTTTTTCCAATTTGAAAAAGTACCTCCGAGGACGGAGATTTTCAAGTGACGAGGAAATGAAGGCGGCCATAAATGAACATGTTGAAGGCAAAGACGGCGAATATTTTTTTACAGGGTTAAAAGCTCTTTTTATTAAATGTAGGATGTGCATCGAATTAGAGGGAGATTATATTGAAAAATGATTTTTTTATACATTTCTATCAGCATTTTTAATACCTTAGGCTCAAAACTTTTCAACCGCCCATCGTATTGTTTGATTTGTGATAATTTGATCGAAAAATTGACTAAAAAGACCCAAAGAAAACGCCGAAAAAGAGTGTTTTGGTTCAACGTAATTGCTGGAATACCCATTTTAAAATTAAAAAACGTAAGAATTTATTTTGTACTCTTTCAATAGCTTGTATATGAATTTTATAATGTGTGTTCCAGAAGGGAAAATGTAGTTCAAGTTGATTTCTAACAAAGGCAAAATATATCATTTTAATACATTATTGTTGAAATTTCTAGCTAGCCTAGTTATAAATCCCAACGTGGTAAATGAGAGATTCGAATGAAATTTTATGCCTAAATGTGAGAATTTGAAAAAATATTACAAAAATTTTAAATGACTTATTTTTTCACGAAACGACCAAAACGTGAGGTGATGGTAACGTTTATAATTTATTTGTCTAATAAAACATGTGTATGTGTGTTATAATTTTTTTAAAATATATAAATATAAGATTATATTAATCGAAATCTAAAGTTAAATGAAATGGTATTATTGTGACATAAAAATATATAAGGTTTATTATACTAAACTACACTGTTTTTTTAAATTTTTATTTAATTGTGTCGGATGATGGAGATAGATGATGGACTTTTATCCATTCGAAGATGATTGCACTATGATTCAGGATCTTGCTTCGCTAATTCTCAACACGTTTCTCCTTCAAATCCATAACCGCACCCCCCAACGTCGGGGTTTTCTTTGGGTCTTTTTAGTCAATTCTTCGATCAAATTATCACAAATCAAACGAATTCCAACGCGAATGACTTCGTTCAACGACATTGTAGAAAAGGGAAGGAACTTTAATTCCTGTCGCGCTGTGTGATCGCGGAATGCAACAGAAATGAACATTCACTCGAGTAAAGATTCACCCAAGTGAAGCGTCTGATTCCAGCATTACCGGCAGTGCTAATAATCAACGGTTTTATATTCCAAGTGGTGAACTCAACTGTTTTTTGTTTTTTTTTTGTTATTGTTTTTGGGGTGTTATGCCGTGTTTCGCTACCTCCTTCTTTAGCCAACGTTTCGGACAGCGTTACAGTGTCCATCATCAGGGCAGATGACCTGATGATGTCATGATGTCGATGACCTGATGGGTCATCTGCCCTGATGATGGACACTGTAACGCTGTCCGAAACGTTGGCTAAAGAAGGAGGTAGCGAAACATGTCACCTGATGATGTCATGATGTCGATGACCTGATGGGTCATCTGCCCTGATTATGGACACTGTAACGCTGTCCGAAACGTTGGCTAAAGAAGGAGGTAGCGAAACACGGCATAACACCCCAAAAACAATAACAAAAATACTTTTTGGCCGTGAAAACCTAAAAACATACCTGTTTTTTGTTTGTTTGTTTAAAGACAAACATTCCCGGATTAAGAGCCACGCAATATTTTTTGAAAAACTCCTACTGCTTTCATACTAAGCGGAAAGCGTCGCTTGTGCCATGGTGGAGGACGGAGGAGAACACAGGAATTAAAGATGCCCGGGTGATAATCCAACGAATTTTCAACTGGTTGTTAACTCTACATTAATAATTAATAAATTGTCAACTCTATTTTTCAATTCAAAATTACCTCTCCATCCTCGATTTCAATGTTCTGCTCTATCTCCTGAGTGCCATTTTTTTGTCCCCCTGTTTCTTTGAACTCTCGCTTGTTGTGGTGCCCGTGTTTTCCACGCCCGTCTCGCCTGTCGGGGCTAGGACCTCGCCTGGGGTAATCCCGTAATTTAATACTCGACTCTCTGGATCTCTGGTAGCTGCTTCCGCCTGTTCCTCCCCTGCTTGCCACTGCCTTTTTATCCGCACAATCGCCATCGGATGTATTATTTTCTTCTGCTTTATTTTCTGCTTCATTCTTTTCTACCGCTTTATTTTCTGTTACTTCCTTTTCAGTTACGTTATTTTCCACTACATTCATAGCTGTGGCTTTGTTTTGTGCTGCATTTTTATATGCTGCACTCTTTTCTCTTACATTCTTTGCCGGTGAATTCTTTTGTACGGCATTATTTTCTTTTGAATTATTTTCCACTGTATAATAATCCGCTGCATTATTTTCTGCTTCATTCCTTTCTGCTTCCTTCTCTTCCACTACTTTATTTTCTGTTACCTCCCTTTCTGCTACTTTATTTTTCACTGAATTCGTTGCTGTGTCATTAGTTTTTGTTGCATTTTTATATGCTGCACTCTTTTCTCTTACATTCTTTGCTGGTGCATTCTTTTGTAAAGCATTATCTTTTGTCAAGTTATTTTCCGTTGTATTGTAATCCGATGCTTTATTTTCTGCTTCATTCCTTAAAGCTTCATTCTCCTTTTCTGATATTTTATTTTGCACTGAATTCAAGGTTGTTTCATAATTTTTTGTTGCATTTTTATATGCTGCACTCTTTTCCGTCACTGGTGGATTATTTTCTGCCGCATTATTTTCCACTGTACTATTTGCAGCAAAATTATTTTTTGCTTCTTCTTTTGATGAAGAATTGTTTTCTGCATTATTTTGTGTTGATTCTATTTCTACTGCACTTTCTTTTAATGAAGTCCTTTTTTCAGTGGTTTTATTTTCTACCACTTTCTTTTCCACTGCTTCCAGATCGCTTGCCGTTGATACTAATTTGTCAAAAGTGAGCGATTCTTCTATACAGTTTAATTTTTGTCTAATTGTTTCACTCCGTAGGCCGCTCGCGAATTGTTCTTGCAAATTTTCATCCTCTCTTTCTCCGAAATCGCAGAAGCGGGCTTTCTTTCTCAAAGCGTCCGCATATCGAACAATTGTTTTCTCCCTCTGTCGCATCAGGCGGAATTTGTGACGTTCCTCCTTTACAAATGGTTTGGATTTGAAATGGTCTTCAACAATTTGAACAATTTTATCGTAAGTCATATCTGCGGGTTTAGATGGATTGCATAACTTCCCTATCAGCTTACTCGTTGAACTACCCACAGCCGAGATTAAATTTGTTACTTTCAAATCTTCCGCCGTTTTGTTTGATTCGAAATATGTTTTCAACCACTTACAGTACTCTTGCCAATCCCAGGTGTACATATCAAATTCACCGAATCTCTCCCCCATTTTACTTAATTATTTTTTAATTGCACAAAAATACGATTTTATCACTAATAATCTTAGTCGCCAAGCCGATGTGCTTGCCCGTGACAGGTTGATTTAAATTCCACATCTATCTACGCTGTTTATTCGTTAACTGGGCAAAATAATTATCTGCACTTCTGAGTAATGATAAAACATTTATTTATCAGTATAGTCAAGCGATTATTGGAAATCAAATTGATAGTGCTATCTATCGTAATTTATAATTTTTGCAAACAATATTTTCCACTGCTTATGAGAGGGATTAACTTTAAAATAAATCAGCAGATCTCAACCCGCGGTCATTTGGTGTAGGTTATCACCGTTTCCTACCACTTATATCTCTGTCGGTGATCGGACAACTCAGAATACATAAAACCACTCAGATTCACCTCAAAAAAGTAATTAAAAGTGATGAAAAAAATATATAAAAAATGGTTAAATAGGTTACGTTAGGTTATTATGGGCTATTTTAAAATGATTGTTTTCGTAGCTTTTAATGACTTTTCAAAGAGGTGTTGAGTTGACTTTATTATCAGTTGGAATGGAACCATCTCTGTCATGCGGTATTCCATACC
The DNA here is from genome assembly GCA_936435175.1 of Glyphotaelius pellucidus. NCBI lineage: Eukaryota > Metazoa > Arthropoda > Insecta > Trichoptera > Limnephilidae > Glyphotaelius > Glyphotaelius pellucidus. The sequence continues at coordinate 19,177,478 of OW386548.1, forward strand.
ATAGCGACCACGGAAGCTACACGTGAAAAATCACACATAACCTGCCCGTTTGTATGTACCCTGTAGATTGCACGGTTTGCAAGAGTCGAGGGCACTAACCACCTCTATCGGTTCTAAAGTCAAGAGATTTTTATTAACGAAACTGCTATTAAAATAAATTATTCTAAAAGCCTCCTACTGTCCCTACAAGGCACAAAATAAATCTGTACCTCAAAGGATAAACCACCTACAGGATAAACCACCTAGCTACAAACTTAGCTATGGACTTACTTGATGTATCCTTAAGGGTACAGAAATGTATACATACCAATAACGTTTGTGTGTTCTCGTCCAAAGCAGTTTGCTATTTATTTATTTTTTGAGACTTTAGTTCTTGAAGTTAGTGGAGAGACAACATTTAAAAGGAACGTGGTAGATAACCACATGTATATCCTAAACGCACTGTTTACACACGGCAAGTCACTTCAAATTTGTTTCCGGCTATATTTGAATACAGAAGGTATAGCAGCGGATCAACAGTGTTCACGGAACTAGGACTTCATGGATTCGCCAGCCTGAAGACACCGGGTCACTTTAGCCAGGATGCGGCTAAAGACCTCCGACAACACGATGGTGACCGAAGCCTTCCAGCACCAAGCGCCGCTCCTGAGTGAGCGTTGGGCCCGAGATCACTCAAGACCACGCTCTGCGTAATAATGGGTTATTTATTTTTGTTATTATTATTTTTTTTCTTCTATTTATGTTCTTGTTTCTCTACTGTGTAAATATATAAATATGGGACGTGTGGGATTGCACTATCCTCCCCACATCCTGCAATAAAGAATTATTATTCTTATTATATTTAAAAAAAATCACCGGGAATCGAAAACGCGGAGCGCCGCGCTGTCAAAAATAATAATGTCGGTCATCGTGTCGTCATGGAAGTCTTCCGTGCGAATATTATTATCGTTTTGGCGGCTTCTTATAATTATTTTTTTTTTGTTTTTCAAGAACAAAAAATCTGAAAAATGCACACAGGAAAAAGGTTGAGGATCGTTGCTCTAAATGGTTATCGCATGCGATTGTAATAAACTAAGTGATAATTCTAGAAAGAAGTGAGATTACAAGAAGATAAGATTACGCTTGTATAGAATAGGTACATTAACATAATCGCAGAAAAAGAACATTGTCAATATTCCAAGAGATAAATTAATAATTTCGAAATTAAAATATGTATTTAGTTAATATAATGACCATTCCTACTCTAATGTAAAGATGTATCCCTTCAAAAAGCAATAATAAAAAAAATCTCATGCATCATAAATATAGTAACGATTTGACAATAAAATTAGGTCATTAATAATTCATATTACTTGTAAGGTTTTTCCCTAAACAATATTGAAGTAAGCTACAAACCCAAGGTAATTAGCCTACTGGAATTACCAAAATATTTAGAAAATCCACAGTCTAAAACGACTAAGTAAATGAAAATTCTTATGTTAAAAAAATAAAGGAGGTTCTCTGTTCATATTGTTATTATAGTATTGTCTAATATTGTTACAGATTATAGCACCCCGGAAAAAGTTAAAACGCGAAGAAACATTACAGAAGAAACGTTTAGCAGAGGGACTAAGATATTATTAATTTTATTCATTATTTTATTGCGTCGAATTCTCTCCCCTAGTCAAATACGTATCTACCCTGATCGTGATGCCTCTACCCTGCCCGATGTATTTACCCTGGCCTTCTAAAAAGAAACAAAATATATATAAAATGACTTGCCCTTACGTGAAAAGGTACACAAACGGGACAATAATCGTAATATAAATGTTTAATGAAAAATTCCAAATTTTCTTCTTGGCCGTATCCTCTATGGACTTAAAACCTCTTATCGTAGAGTTCCCCATATATTAAGTCATCTCACACTAGACATAGGTTCTCAATGTGGGCGATAACGCCCCCTTGTGGGCGTTTGAGACTTTCAGGGGGGGCAGTAGAGAAAATTAGGGGACGTTGAGATGGACATTGAGGGCGTGGAAAGGTAAAAAAATATGGTATAGAAAAGACAAAAAAATCACGTTAATCATGTTCTTATAAAGCAAAGTAAATTTAATATTGGTTAATTTTTGTTATTGTATGCATTGTAATCATTTTATCACGTGTGCGAAAATTCACATATTTCGGTAATTCGGGAAGTGTATGAAAATTGAACTGAAGATTCCATTACATTCAGATCTACAATTGGATGACATGAAAATGTTTATTTTTTATTGTATAATATTATCATCTTACGCGTATTATTATTATTAAGAATTGACACTATATCATGAATTCAAAAAAGAAGGAGGTAGCAAGCAACCCGGGACAAAAGAATTGCATTTTTAACCCGCTAAATAAAAAGGTATAACAAATAATTTTATATTGGGGGGCTCTAGAAAAAAAATAAGGAAATAAGGTTGAGAACCTATGCACTAGCTCAGTGCCAAGGTGACAGATCCCGTAAAAAAATTATATTAATTGCTTCCCTACCAGGGGGGAGAGGAAGATTATAGCTTCCGTATAAGACTAGAAACATATAATATATAAAATCTATGTAGGCCACCCACAAAATATCGCATGAACGTATAGCGCTCATGTGAGACTACCATATATGGAAAGGGAGTATGGAGCCCAGAATATCGAAGTTGGTCAAATTGATGAATCTATAGAATCTTCCATTAGAAAAATGAAAAATATTATTTTACTATTTCCAGACCTCTTTGTCCACTATTATTCGTTACGTTGTGCCTAGTTTTTGAAACAGCTACTAAGATTTTTGTTTAAACTTTCTTTCGTGTGAATTTCCTAATTTCTGGGAAATATCATAAATTTGTACAATTTACAAAAGCCATTCAAAGACTTTTGTGGAAAATTTTAGACCATCTGACCCGGCTAAATTGTTCGGCCCAATTCTTCGTAAATATAGATTACCACAAATGGAGCCGTTTTTAATTTCGGAACAGCATGGATTTAGAAAAAAAATTGTGGTTCAACAGAAACCATTCTACTTCCTACTGATTACGTATCAAAATCGTTGTATAGACCATTAAGTAGATTGTTCATATACTTACTTTTCAAAGGCCTTCAGTACTGTTAAATACGACGTCTAACTCAATAAACTAGCTAAAATAGGATTCTCCATAATACTAACCACCTTAAATATTTTACAGACAGAAAAAGTTTAACTATTTCAATCTTGTCTGTATTTTTACGATCAGGGGTGCCCCAAGACTCTAATTTAGGCCCACTCCTCTTTTACATTTTATTAACGATATTTCAGAAGTTATTTTGCACTATAGGTCTGTTCTCTTCGCCTATTGGATCTTAAGCCATTCTTAGAAATACTAACTTAATCTTAAATACTAACTACATTCAACTCAAGTCAGATATATATAGAATTGTTGACTGGAATAAAAAATCGGATTATACGTATCTAAATGTTTAATTTTGCCATTCACCAGGATATGGCATACCTGGTAATACCACATTATGCAATGAACATCCGTTCCAACTGTGTCTCTACAGTGAAGGATCTTGGAATTATATTTTATAGTAGGCTGACATTTCATGCTCATATTCAGATCTATACCACCGTACGGGTTTGTGTCTAGTATGGTAGTCGAAAATCATGTAAAAAAGTGTATACAAAGCGTGTTTTATGAAAAAGAAGAAAAACTGCTGGGCTTTGTTTTAATCACTGCAAGGAATTTTAGAGATACTGATATTGGGTTCTCTTAATTTTATTCGATTCTCGTAGTAGGCTTTAAAGTGGGTCTTTAAAATTGACTGAAATGTTATGTATAATTTGGGAAACGAAGCGTGTTATTGTTCAAACTTAATAATAAAATAATACATAAGTAATGCATTTCAAAATAAATTTTTTCTTACGTCGCGTACAATTAATTCATTTTAAAACATTACAAAATAACAACACCGACGTTTTAAATAAAGAACAAAAAAAAATTAAAGAAATGCGAAAAATTTAAAAATATTTGGAAAACACGATTAATGCATGTAGGAGACGTCCTAGTTTTCTCCCACAAATACTATAGAAAGAGGCGCTAGTTAGTAATAGGTAGCCGCTAGGTCCCTAGGGGTGGATTCTGCGTTGCCAGGGTGGTGGTCTCCAAAGGGGAAGAGACAGGGTCCAGGGGGGCAGAAATTAAATACAAGTTTTCAAGATATGAAGTCCGGAGAGAAGTAGGGGTCAGGCAGAAGAGGCGAAGAATTGCTGCGATGAGAAGTGTCGATATGGGGTTTGCACTCCCGTATACATAGCTCGCACCCACACCCTCGCTCCCGGTGAGAGTGAGCTCGACTGACTGCCTCTTTTTCGCGCAGCCCGAGCTTTAGCGGGTGGTGACCTCTGCTATGTTCAACATAGCCGAGATCACGATAGCAGCAATCGTTCACTTCTTCCTGCACTCTCGCCTGAGCCTCACGACCTGTCTCCTTCTAATTTATTTGATTTTTAATAAGGTTTACAACTATGGTTACTGGCCCCCCGATCTAACAATATCGGGGGAAATCTTAAATATTTCAATTGTAGTTAAACTGATCCTAGGTTATACTGGGTCAATATACTAATGGGAGTCTGGCTTATCTACCCATACCATTTATTCAGCGATTGATTAGGCCAAACTCCCGCAAATTAATCTAATATTCAATATCAATCTTCTCTTAAAACATATTAACATACCTAAAGATGTATAAGTGGCATCCCCATTGGTCCGCCGGATGTTGGACGAGGGAAAGACAGGGGAGCGGGAACCCCCGCGCCCCCCCCAGTCATTTTGGTCAGCCCATATTAAATATAAAATTAATAATCTTTATTTATGAAAAATATAGCACAAAAATAATATAAACAACAAATGATTCTTACTTCATAGCGTAAGGTACGAAGACGAAGACGGCCTGATAGGAACTCATCTTCGTCTTCGTTATTATGTTTATTAAGTCCCAGTTCGATGCAAATATATAATCTAAAGTTAAGTTAAAATCATTCAAAGTCTTCTTCTTCTTCATGGCCCGTCCGGTACAATGCATATAAGTACAAACATATGCTTATTGCATTAATGTGCTCGGATCAGTTCTTGCTTGTAGAAGGTGTTTCGAAGTCCGCGCGTTCACCTTGTGAACAGAAAATCAAATTTATATCTTCAAAAATTCTTTTAAATTAGAAGTCGATATCCATGAAAATCAAGACAGTTTAAAAATTAGACAGTTAGACAATCAAGACAGTTAACAAATAAAGACCCTTAAAAAGGTTGAGACGCCCTTTGTATAAAGCACGGGTCGGCAATCTTTTGTTGTTAAAGAGCAAAATATTTTACATAAGGATAAGTGCGGGCCGCACTTGGGTCACATGTCATTACAGTGTACCTATTCCTATATGGGAGGCGGGTTTGGGTGCGCCGCCCCGGGAATCATTTATTGGATAATCAACACCTCTGCTTAATAGGGATGCCCGGGTTCTTGGGATGAGGTTTGTCCTGGTCTTGGTGCATGGCAGGCCGGATTGGGAGAGAACGGTTGAGGGAATCCTTTTGACTTCTCCAACCGTACTCTCTCGGAACATCGCCTTACACCGCAGTGGGAGGGATGGATTCATATGGACATTCACACTCCTTGATACACTGACCTTCAGAATCGTACCCATCCCTAATACCCTTTTCCTTCCCAGAAATTCCTCTCCTTCCTTTCCCGAAGAGATCCTCCACATCCCATCCCCAAAGATGGGAATTATTTTCCTCAGGGCCTCCTGTGTGGAACTAATGTAAAAAAAAAATACCCACAATATTTTTGTACAAATATTTTAGTTTTAAACATAAAACGCTTATTGCATATTGTTACAACATTTATTGTAGTTAATAAAATCAATGAAATTTTTGTGGTTGCATTTGGGTTACAAGTTGTTTTTATATTAGCTTGCATTTTTGAAGTAGAGTCGCGTAGTATTGCGTCTAAATATGGATCCGATAACCGAGAACAGTGTTCGTTTTTTTCGATAATTCAGAATTGAAAAAGTTTGCTCACAAATAGTACTGCCAAGCATAATAATTGTTTGCTGAGCAACCCTTTTTACCTCCTTGTAGTTTTCAGAAGGCAAATCTATCATGTTCATTTGCAAATTGCCTGGTACATTATCGATATCTACTGCGAAGGGGTTTTCGAAAATCTTAATCTTGCGTGAGATCTATTTGAAATCAGCAAAGCGGTTTTCAAACTCAGTTTGAAGATGTATCGCTATCCTTTCGTTCCTGTTCTCGCTCCTTTTCACTCTGTTGTGCATGATGTCGTCCGTCATATGCGTTGTGGCGAGAATCTTGCGGGCCGCACCAAGACCCTCGCGGGCCACATGCGGCCCGCGGGCCGCAGGTTGCCGACCCATGGTATAAAGCATTCAGATGACAATTTTCTAACAATAATCTTATTAGAATATTCGTTGTTTCTTATTTTCATTTAAAAGCCAATACAAAAACCAATATTTCATCTAAAAGTAATCTGGATTACGTTCTAAAATATTACGTTTTCATAGTTCGCAATAGTAGATAATATCTACTACTAATAGGTACAGATCAAATTTAGCTTCGCGATGAACCGGTTGGGAAACCTTGCATTATATTACCATTGTTATGGTACATGGTTAGAAATGTGTAAAAAAAAATAACCAAATAATCATCAGGCCGTTTCTTGGCAGGGGTAGGCAGAGATGATAGACCGCCACAGAACTCTGCCTCGGCACACACTCTTTGCTTCATTAACTTTCATATTATATCGTGGGTGAAAATTTGCAATTAGTAATTGGTTTGGTACTGATTCTTGTATAATTTCTTAAGTTCTTAGATGGCTACAGAGTCAAAATAATCAAGATAACTAGGGTAGATAAACCGTACAAAGGAAGAAAACGCATTGTTAGAACTTCCCGCATCCAACGTTAGTAGCCAACAGAATAATCAGGTTTTTTTACAGCTCCACACAGGAGGCCATGAAATAAATAATTTCTCTTAGGGCCTAAATCATTTTAGGGGATGCTGTTTGGAGGGTCTTTTGGAAAGAGAAGAGAAGAAGTTTTGGGAAGAAAAAATGCATGAGGAGTGGGTAGGAATCTGGGGGCCAGTGTGTCCAGGAGTGATGGAGGTGCAAGGAGATGGGTCGAGGGTCCGGCTGGAGAGGTCAAAAGGCTTCCCTCAGTCCTCCCCAGGCTCCCTCGATTCGGCCCACCATGCAAGTTATCAATAATATCCTTGGGCGGATGCATCCGCCATAAAAAAGTCAAACCTTACCCCATGAATCCGGGCACGCCAGCTTAGTCACCAAACGTACCGAACCACTCGGGGTGACCTATGGCAGAGGTGTTGGTTATCCAACAAATGTTCCCGGGTAGGCGGTATTTATATCCGCTTTCCAAATTGAATTTAAGTTGAGGTTAAATAAAATTCAAAATAAAACTCCATCTATCGAGTACGTTTAATTTAAAGCTATTAATTTTTATTTACATGCTTTCAAAATTAAACTTAATTTTTTACCTTGTTTTTCACGGATTTTACCGATGTTCCTGTAGGTTGTCAATGTATAGGGGTGACTCTCCCCGAATGTCGTCTTCAGTAACTTAATGGCCCGTTCTAGCAGCCCGTACGCTCCCGCGAACCGCCGCCGCTCTCTGGGGAACGGTAAAGAGGAACATGCACCAAGAAATTATTGAAATTCAGTGAACAATGCTTAAAATTAGGAAGACATAAGACACAATTGATAAATTTAAATCCCGTTTGGTGAGGATGATTAGGACGTAATATTTTCCAAGTTATTGAGCGTTTTGTCGCACACACGCATGCCCATTCGCAATATTATAGTTTCATACGAGTAATAAACGGAAAAAACTTCGCGGTCATGCGCTACGATCCCTGGCTCCCTCACTCATTATATTTGTAAAATGCAGAAGCCACACTTTCACCGGCTAATGGCGGTGACCGGACAACTCAGAATGAAACCAACACAGGATCACCTCTGAAAGTAATTAAGAGTGATTAAAAAAATGTATGTAAAACAATTGCTTAAATAGTTTACGTTAGGTTAGGGTTATGGGCTATTTTAAAATTATTTTTTTCATAGCTTTTACACTACAAAGTATCTAGGACATGTCATCAATAACAAATTAACGGATGATGAAGACATCGACAGGCAGAGGAGAGTACTTAGCATAAAATGCAATATGCTCAGCAGAAGATTTCGGCTCTGCAGCCCACGGGTAAAAAGGACGCTCTTCCTAGCCTTTTGTACCACCCTGTACACGTGCGAGCTCTGGGCAAATTTCAAAAAAAGGACCATGGAAAGGCTTCGGGTGCAATATAATAATGCATACCGTCTAATGTTCGGACTTCCCAGATACTGTAGTGCCTCTTCAATGTTCACAGAAGGGAGAGTTCCAGGATTCGAAGCTCTATTAAGAACAAGGATTGCAGGACTGAGGGGAAGGATGAACCACTCCAGCAATATCCTCATCATGGAAGCCCGTCTGATTCCAGGATCGAGCATAGATGAATATTGGAGAAAAACACTGGCTCCTACAATCTGAGATCCGATGGAACAACAAGAACCTGATTTAAAGACTTAACTATATTTTTTTTGTGAATAGTGTTTCTAATGATGCTTCTCTTTTTTAATTTTTTATTTTGTTAATTTTTATATTTTTATTTATTCATGTGTAATTAATATTCATATATAATAACATATGTAATTATACCCTATATGGGATGTGTGGGATTGCACTCCCCTCCCCACATCCTGGAATAAAGACCTATTATTATTATTATTATTATTTTAATGACTTTTCAAAGAGGTGTTGAGTTGACTTTAATCTCAGTTGGCATGGAACCCTACTGGCAGCTGTTGACTTTTGTGCGATGTATACCTATCTCATAAAGAAGGTGATAAAGAAGGATATCTCACCCGTAGATCGAAGCCAGAATAGTGCACACGGAGGCAATACGAAGATCGTCGGAGTCGTATGTCATCATCTTTGAGAGTTGACAATTGCACTTGTAGGTAGCCATCCTGAGGCGACCTCCCGAGATGTCCTGCATCACGCCGTCTTGCCACTGGCCCAGGTACGACGGAATCTCTAACTAAAAAAACATTCAATAGATTATCTATGGAAACGAATTATTTTATTGAATTTTATTCATCTTCTTTTTTTCCTTTTTGTTTCAGTACTTTGAATAATACCTAATGAGCACTTTTATAATTACCGTGACGATTGACAATTACGGTACCGTGACGTAAAGGCAATAAACATACGTTCCTTATCGCTACAGCTCTTTCTTGCACATTAAGGGGAGGAGGGTAATCAACACACAAGGGGTACAACATGTCGAGCGTATTCGATCAAAATTTCAAGTAAATCGGAGCAAAACTAACAAAGATACAGCGTTTCAAGTGACCGGCCATTATGCTCGATTCGAGTATATTTCGAGTATAAAAAAACTTAATATCGATTTTCTCGCAAAAAACATTTTTGAAGTTTGTGAACTTTATAACTCAAAATCTACTTGACCGATCATTTTTAAATTTTGTGCACCACTATTTTTACACATAAATCAACAGGTAGTCAGGGACAGATTTTTTACCATTTTTTTAACATTTTATAATATCAAATTCACCGAAATTTTTTAGCCAAAATCGTGTTTTTCACTTCAAAATGCTGCCAAAAATAAAAAAAAAATTAAAAAAAACACTTTCTGATAACATAGGAAAACATATCACCTTTTAAACGCATTTCACCTTTTTTGATTTAAATGATCCGGGAACAAGTTATAGAGTTCACCGCATAACAACTTTTTTCGAGGCGCCTCCGGAGATTAGCTCTCACGGACTTATTTATTGATATTTTGTTTTGAAATTTTTTTCAAAAATACTTTAGATGCTATCCTACAACGTGTTTATAAAAAAATAAACTAACATTGCTCAAAAATTCATGAAAATTTGCTGTTTTTTCGCCTTTCAAACCTTACCGAAAAAAGATGAGATACAAAATACGTGTGACTGTTTCCTCCAAAGTACTACTTTTTTGTATTTCGTTTTCCGGGCCACAGCTCTACCGACTGAGCTAAGGTGTCTCTATCCGATTCGGTCATTTTTAACTGTATCATACTGTTCCAATCAATTTATGTCACTTCTGCAGAAGCTGAAAGATCGTTCAGCAAATTAAAAATAAAAACAAATTTCTTCAAAATTCACAAATTCACTTTGTGGCGTCATTATTAATTTAGTGAAAACAAATAACTTTGTGTACACCACTATTAAATTAACAATATCAACATGTTTCGAAAACTATGTTTTCTTCGTCAGGATAATAAGTTAATAAAAAATAACAAAAGACAAACAAGTATAGACTAATTAGAACATAGACAAAATATTAGAAAGGAGAGGTGATTAACTACTTAAAATATCATAAAAAAACAATTATATAAAATAAAATATAAAAATTATTTTAGGATGGGTAAAAAATTACATTAACATAATAAAAAATCTTTGAAAATAAAACAGGAAGTCTAAATAACAAAATAAATTATTATAAATATAAGTATTAATACGAAAATAAATTTAAAAATTGCTTTTTTAAAAAGCGTTTGATTATTTATAATATTTAATTTACTATTAACACTTTTCCTAATTTCTAAAATTTCTAAATTATCTAATTGTTTACCCGTTGTGTTAGTTTGTAAAATTTTTAAACCATTATTAATATCAAAAGAATGACCTGTTTCCAAAATGTGGTTGGCAAATTCTGAATAATTATTATTATTTAAACATCTTAGATGTTCCTCAACTCTAATGTTAAAATTTCTAGAAGTATTCTCAGTATAAAAAAAAGTTACAATCATTACAAATTAATTTATAAACCCCAGATTTGTTAAAAAAAAACACCTTTGTCCTCTTTATTTAATATATATATATTTTTAATTTGTTATGGGAGTAAAAAGCTGGTTGGATATTTATTATCTGGCATGTTTTTAATTATCAAATTTGAAGTGTTATTATTTAAAAATACAATTTTTCTTCAATTATTATTCTTGTCAATTACGCGTGGATAAACAAAAGATCTAAAAAACCTTTTCTTATATTTTTTGTTTAACATAATAATATCTATTAATTGTGAAGTGTAACCGTTATTGATTGCAATTTGTTTTATAGTATTTAATTCTGTTTTAAAATTACTCAAAGATAAGGGAACATTAATTAATCGACTTAGCAAGGTATAAAAAGCTGCCAATTTTTGTGAAAATGGATGATTAGAAGTTTCATGTATAATGATATCTGTATATGTAGGTATGTCTTTGGGTTTTCACGGCCAAAAGTATTTTTGTTATTTATGTTTGGGGTGTTATGCCGTGTTTCGCTACCTCCTTCTTTAGCCAACGTTTCGGACAGCGTTACAGTGTCCATCATCATCATCATGGCTCATCTGCCCTGATGATGGACACTGTAACGCTGTCCGAAACGTTGGCTAAAGAAGGAGGTAGCGAAACACGGCATAACACCCCAAAAATAAATAATCTGTATATTTATTTTTACGAAAAATGTTAAATTCAATTATTATTATCTATTAATAATTATTAATTGTTATTATCCTGACGAAGAAAACATAGTTTTCGAAACATGTTGATATTGTTAATTAAATAGTGGTGTACACAAAGTTATTTGTTTTAAACAAATTATTTAAGGAATACTATGGGCCAACCCGACTCAATAAAAAAGGCGCATCAATCCTAGATTTAACCGAAGCCATTGATACTTTTGCGAAAACCAAAGCTAGAAAAAGATTATAAACGAAATTGTTAATTTGTTGTCAATATACACATCCTTATAGTAGGTAGGTTCGATTTTCATAAATAACTGGAAGAGATCCCTTTATGCAGGGGTGGGGAACCTTTTTGCCGTCAGGGGCCATTTGAATATTTGTAGTATCATTATGTAGATTTTCAGGAGGGGGGGGGGTCAAACTTATTTTTATTTATTAAAATATTCTTCCAATAAAAAAATCATGTTCATAAATTCTGCGTTAAATAAATTCTTCAAAAATTTTAAGTTTGACTCTGCTCAAAAGTCCACAAGCTAAAATAATAGTTACACACAGTACAGTCAATTTCTCCGAATTTCGCATGTGGTGTGCAACTAAAGCTTCACTCGATACATTAAAATGGCTTCCTTCGATGAATCTTTGAATTGCAGTGGGTGCAAGTCTATGATTTCGAGTGGCGCGCAACTTAAAGCTTCACTCGATACATTTGAATGGCTTCCTTCGATGAATCTTTGAATTGCAGTGGGTGCAAGTCTTTGAGTTCGAGTGGCGTGCAACTCAAAGCTTCACTCGATACATTAGAATGGCTTCCTTCAATGAATCTTTGAATTGCAGTGGGTGCAAGTCTTTGATTTCGAGTGGCGTGCAACTTAAAGCTTCACTCGATACATTAGAATGGCTTTCTTCGATGAATCTTTGAATTGCAGTGGGTGCAAGTCTTTGAGTTCGAGTGGCGTGCAACTCAAAGCTTCACTCGATACATTAGAATGTCTTCCTTTGATGAATCTTTGAATTGCAGTGGGTGCAAGTCTTTGAGTTCGAGTGGCGTGCAACTCAAAGCTTCACTCGATACATTAGAATGGCTTCCTTTGATGAATCTTTGAATTGCAGTTAGTGCAATTCTTTGAGTTAGAGTGGCGTGCAACTCAAAACTTCACTCGATACATTAGAATGGCTTTCTTCGATGAAACTGCAACTTATTATTTAATTAATCGTTATATTCTGAACACACAACTGGTTTAAATTAAATCTATACGCGGGGAATTAAAACTACACTCAGAACATTAAAATGTTTTTTTTTATCCTGGCACCAAATACATTGTCCGCAATTAGAACTTAAGCACTTCAAATTGGTTTAAATAAAATCTGTATTCGGGGAATTGAAACTACACCCAGAACATGAAAATGTTTTTTTTATTCTGGCAGCACATACATAGTCTGCAACCAGGATTTTAGCACTTTGATTAAGAGAATGGTTTCCTTCAATGTCTTTCAGCAGATGAATCCACAATTGGAATTTTATCGTTACATGAACATAAAACTGGTTTAAAATTAAGAGTGAATCTGCATGCATTTTATTGGTTTTATATTTCTAACAAACACTTTAAAGTATAAGGACTCACACATATCGCTGTGCAAGGTGGCATTATGAAAATTAAATTATAGAAAGGAACATCTTTTTACAGAATAAATTACAGAAAATTGGTACCTAAGCCAAAAAAGTTAATAATGGTGATGGCTCTTTGCACCAACACAAGACATCATCGCAAATCGCAATAGTCCTTCAAGGGTGTACAGTACATCTTGACTAGTATTTTGTTTTTTTTTTCATTATAAAAAGATTCCTAAGTAAGTAACAATATATTTGGAACTCTCACCATAGTCTGTGCAGCTCTGTTGTGTGGTGTTTCTGGTTGCAAATCTTCTGAACGAGATCTTTTGTGAGGGCGTTGCGGGCTGTCCATGTTCATGTTCATCTTGTCGCCAAAGTTTAAAAAATAATAAAATAAATTGATTAGAACACGTCTGTCATGCAATTATTTTTATTTAAATCAATTTATCGAGGAAGATAGTATCACGAGTCTATTTAAATAATATTTGCCAGCGAACTTTTTGAAGAGTATAACCGGTGTAAGTACAAGGGCACTAAATATTCAACAAGATGCCACGTGATTTGAAAATAATAATGTGTATGTTCGATAGTCAAATTACCACAAGGAATTCATATTTTTACGAAGTTCAGTGAAAAAGCAATGCCTTCTATTTTTTCTCTCCTGTAATTGTCAAGAAATAAAACATGCAATTACATAGCTCGAAAACTACACTATTGACAATATTTTTGTCCCTTTTCAAAGTTTTGGTCCATCTTTTAACAAGGGCATGTATCCCGGAGTGATAAAAAGCACGGTCCTGCTTCCTCCATCCGCCACAGCTTTTGTTGTACGTATTGGACAGAATTTTTTGTGCATTCCTGCTCCAAAAAATTAACCATAATTGAACCCCTGCATCCCAGAACACTGTCGCCTTAACTTTCCCAGCCGATCGCACAGTTTTAATTATTTTCGTCCTCGGTGAGTTTGTGTGATGCCATTCCATTGACTGCCTATTTGATTCAGATTACATGAAACCCATGTTTTGTCTCCGGTCACAATTTTTGTGCAGTTGCATCACCGTACACATTTTTCAGTCTTTCATGAATGCGAACAGGCGTTTCACCTTCTGCATTCAAGAATTCAATCACAGAACGCTGACTAATACGAACATTGATATCGGCCATTTTGCAAGGGACTGCAGTGCTACCACCTGTCGACGCAGAAAGTTACTATTACAATTGATTATAGATGAAGGTTTGAGGAGTAGCGCCAAATTCATTTTTTTCATTTAACTAACTTTATTTAATTAGAACAAAATAGGAGGCATTAGTTTTTAACTGACCCTAGTACTTATAGAAGTTAATTATCAGTATTGCTATCCATATTTAAATTTTAATTATTTTTTGTCAAGTCTGCTTGCATCGACAAATGACCATCACGCTATTCGCGATAATCTTTCAAGGTTGTGCAGTTTATTTGTTTTTTTATTTCATTTTTTATTCTTCATTATTTATTTCTAAGGAACAATACCTTTGGATTTATCTCCGTTGGCTGTGTGGCTCCGTTGTTTGGTGATTCTGGTTGCAAATTTTCTCTACGAGATCTTTTCAAAGGGTTTTGCGGGCTTTCCGTGATTGGGTGAATCTTGTCGCCAAAATTTAAAAAAATATATATATTTATGTTGGTCGGACATGTATTTTTTTTAAATAACACAATTTTTAGATGAAGATTGTAGCACTAATCCATTGAAATAATAATGGCCTGGGAACTCTTAAAAATAAGTATTTTCAACAAGTTGCATATGACAATACGAGTATATTATGTAAGTATAATTTGTTTATATGTAAGGATAATTAATGAGACTTAATTGATTTGCCATGTATTCACTTTAAAATGTAATTCAATAACTGTTTGATTCCTTAACATAAAAATAAATACCAAAAAATTGCAACAAAGAGAGAAATGGTTCACTCGTCAAAGAAATATTCAAATGGGAGAAATTTTGATATTGAAGGATTCTAGATTACCGCCCTTAAGTGGCAGTTGGGTCGCATAATCGACGTAAGACCTGGAACATATGAAGTGGTTAGGATAGTATCAGTGAAAACTAAAGATGGGACTTACTTAAGATCCGTTATAAAAGTATGTCCACTTCCAGTCGTTCCACAAAAGGTTTAAGTTTATAATTTATTATATATTTAATTTTATTTTTTTATGTGCAACGTCCCTACAGAAGAAATTTATCATTTACTTTTTTCTCTACAAGAAGAAATTTATCATTTACTAATTTCTCTTGAAGTAGAGAAATTTTCTAATTTTAAGCAAACCACTTTTTTCGTTTTAACTGACTTCCTTCATAATGAGTTTAAATTTTCCTACGCAAAATTGATGGGCAGTTATGTTAGGATTATTCCCGTAATTTCCCTGATTCCTACCCATCTGGCCCTACTTACATCTGTACTTACACTGTTAGGTTAGTGCATTTGACAGTTTCAAAGTGAACGCAGTGTTCTATGAGTCAGCATCTATTGTATCTTGACTGCGAATGATAAAATTACGAGTTACGAAAAAACTTTCAAAATTACAATTGGTGATGAAAATTATAAAGGGGAAAATTGAATTTGGACAAGAGACGCCATTATCCTGCCTTCAGTGAGTTTACGCTTCCTTTTTCCTACCTTCCACTCGTTTTCCTGAGTGCCACTTGTATGCCTCCCTGTTTCCTTGAACTCTTGGTCATTGTAGCGCACGTTTCTTCTATCTCCGTCTCGCTTATACCGGTTTTGCGAAGAGTAATTCTGTTCTTTGATTTCATGGTTCGGGTCCCCAGATCTCTCGTCGCTGCTCCAGCCTGTTCCTTCCTTGCTTGCGGCTGTCCATTTATCCGCACAATATCCATCGGTTGCATTCTTTTTCGCTGTATTATTTTCTTTTGCATCATTTTCTGCTTCATTCTTTTCTGTTGTTTCTTTTCGTGTTGCACTTTCTTTTGATGAAGTCTTTTGATCTGCAGTATATTCTGTTGCTTCTTTTTTTGCTACTCTTGCTTTTGATGAAGTCTTTAGATTAGCATTCTTTTTTACTGTTTCCTTTTTTGCTACGCTTTTTTTTAGTGAAGTCTTTCGATTTGTATTGGTTTCGGCTTTTTCTTTTTTTGCTGCACTTTCTTTTGATGAAGTCTTTTCTTCGGGATTATTCGCATTTTTTTTATTTTCTTCTTCTTCCAGATAGTTAGCCCGTGAGACCAACTCACTGAAAATGATTGGTTCTGTTATACGATTTAATTCATATCTGATTTTTTCATTCTGTAGGCCGCTCAAGAAGATATCTTGCAAACGTTCGTCCTTTTGTTCTCCGAAATCGCAGAAGTGGGCATTCTTTCTTAAAATGACCGCGTACTCTTCAATGGTATTAACATTTTGTTTCGTCTGGTAGAATTTTTGTTGTTCCTCCTTTATAAATGGTTTGGATTTGAAATGGTATTGCACTACTTTAACAATATTTTCATAAACCATATCTTCAGGGTTAGATGGATTGCATAACTTCAATATCAGATTATTTGTTGCACTACCCACAACATATCTTAAATATGTTACTTTCAAATCTTCCGCCGTATTATTTGACATGAAATATATATTCAACCAGTCACAGTACCCTGACCAATCCCAATTGTACATATCGAATTCACCAAATTTCTTCTCCATCTTACAGTACTTCCTATTTTTTTTTTAATTTCACAAAAATAATAATGATTAACACTAATGATCTTAGTCGCCAGATAGGTTGATATAAATCCACAGTTATCTTCGCTGTTTGTTAATTAACTGGGCAAAAATATTATTTGCTCTTCTCAGTAAAGATAATACAAATATTTATCAGTACAGTAAAATTAATACTGGATTCACATTGATAGTGCTATCGTGATTAATTAATAGTTGATAAAGGAATCCTGATTATAAATTACTGCTTACATTTAAAACTTTTTAAATCGGCGGTTATCAACCAGCGGTCATTTGGAGAAGGTCACCGCTGCTTCCTACCACAAATACCGTCCCTGCCATGCCATACCACACTGACCACGGAAGCTACACGCACAATGTCATGTTGCGACGACTCACTGTGTACCATCTCATACAAGCTAGACGAAAATAAATCACTGGAATTTTTGAAAATAAATCACTGGAACTATCTTCTTCAATGATATAAAAAAATACTAACCTATAAACCTAAACTACCCCATTATATTTGTTACTGTTTTACTTTAGCCGGTAACCGTATTCTGTTTGTTTTCAAGGAACCTCTGGGGGAGAACTAATATGTATCTGCAAGTCTAGAAAGTATTTTTTTTAATTTTAAAACAAGATAACATTAATTAGATATTTTTTTAAAAATATTAATTCGAGTAGGTACTGATGTAATTCAGGTCTTAGAGGGTTAACCATTAACCTTAGTGCAGAGTTGACGAACTTTGGAAATGATGTTGATATGTTTTTGTTTGCATTTCATAATATAGTCCTTTTAATGAGAACTATAAAGAGAACAGAAACAATAAAATAAAATAAACAATTAATGTATGATTATTACTGTTGTACGCTTTGCATAGTTATCAAAATAATAATAAAATAAGTTTACTTATAAATAAATCAATAAATTATCTGGAAAAGCTACTTTTCAGAATTTTAATTGTAGTTCTAATAAAATCATAAAAAAAGATACACGCCCTTGTTTTGTGACGAAAATACTTCAGTTTGTCTATTTATTTACGGTCTTACAAACTAATATATTTAAAATAAAATACAATCTTATTTTGCTTTAACATTATTAAAAAATTATAAGTACCTATAATCAAAAAATAATAACAATAAGTACATAATTTAATTTAATTGTTTTATCATCACGTGTTTGAGTCATTTTTGATTCTAGGTATTTATCGAAGTTAACGTTGAATGAAATAAAATCGATATTGAGTTATTATGTTAAAATGCTGGTATGGAGATAAACTAATCTTTCTCATCGGAACCACCTTATACAGTTGCAAGGGTACGATCGCAAGACCACCGTTCGACGAAATTTGAATTTTCGGCCGCTAGTTAATGCCCCTTAAGGCACCAGGACACTGTAAAAAAAGGCATATTTTTAATTTCATTTTCTGAAAGATGCCTTTGTTAATAATGCTCTCACCAAATGTTTTTTTTAGAAAATTCGTAAAATTGACGGAAATAGAGCATTTTATGTGGGAGTATTTTTTAAATGTCCTACACCACTTACACATATTATTATTTAACCTAAATTGCGTTATTTTAATGCTTTAAATATTTTTTTTTGTATTTTTTCCAAAGCAAGGCCCCACCCTGGCTTGGCGATGCATGACCTCTAGGATTGTCGACCGCACTTCAAATGATGTTTTTCCTTCTTCCGTTTATATTCTGAATATATGAATATGTTGTAGAAGCCTATTTTTTCGGTATCTCCTCTGGATTTTTATTTTTTGCCCCACGCTAAATCAAAACCTGGCCACGCCCAGGCTTCCTACTCTTATTTATATTTGTATTAATTCTTTAACATCGTTAAGAGGAATATAAACTACTTAATTACTTCATAGTTAAGTCATGAAAACACTTATTTTTGTGGTTTACACTTATATTTTTTGTTATATAAATAATAATTTTATTTTTATTTCAATACATAGAAAAGCTAGTAGAAGCTGCAATTTATCCGTAACATATTTTTTTGTGTTCATAATGTAAACCGATTTGTCGTAAAGATGAATATAAATAGTATCTAAATACGATTTCACGTACAGCTTCATCTTAAATGCAACCTTTACGTACATTTTTAAAATAATTTTTATTTAATCTTGACTAGTTGACTGGCAAGTAAAAGGCATTAGCCTTATAAAGGTTATGGGGTTAATAGAGTGAAATTATAGAAAAATTTACGAGATTTACAAATCATAAAAATATGTTTATTCTGAAAACGTTAGCACTATTACATAAATAACTATATTTATCTTACTTAAAATAAATAATAGTAATTAACAAGTTGATGTCAAGAAGGCAACAATTAGGTAACCTAAAATGTACCACTGTATTTACAGCGTCAAAGTTCGTCAACTCTGCACTAAGGTTAATGGTTAACCCTCTAAGACCCGAATTACATCAGTACCTACTCGAATTAATATTTTTAAAAAAATATCTAATTAATGTTATCTTGTTTTAAAATTTAAAAAAATACTTTCTAGACTTGCAGATACATATTAGTTCTCCCCCAGAGGTTCCTTGAAAACAAACAGAATACGGTTACCGGCTAAAGTAAAACAGTAACAAATATAATGGGGTAGTTTAGGTTCATAGGTTAGTATTTTTTTATATCATTGAAGAAGAAGATAACACTTATAATCTAAATGAAAATATTAAAGAAAACAAGACACAGAAAAAGACAATGGGGACAACTGGGACTCGAACCCAGACCTCTGGTTGACGTTGTCTTGGTCCCAGACGTTGTCTTTTTCTATTTTTCTGTGTCTTGTTTTCTTTCATATTTTCATTTAGATTATAAGTGTTATCTTCTTCTACAATGATATATTACGTTGATGGGAATAACCTTCAAAAGTTATAAAAAGAGAGATTTTCTCATAAAAAATTGAATATTCATTTAGACTTTCATAAAGTCAATAGTTCCATATGAATAAATTCGGATACATTTATCCGAGAAGCTATTCAGGTTACAAACCAATTCTTAGAATGAGTGTTTCCAATAAAAATAGTAGTTGCCTATATTATGGAAAAAAGAACTAGTTGTAGATAATATTAATGATTCTAAATATTTGAAATATGAGATTGACAAATATGACGGTTTGACAGAAGGTGGCAATAGCGAAATTGGAAAAAATGATTTTTTTCTTAATTTTTATTTTTTATTTTATATTTATATGATAAATAGGTCAAGTAAAATTATTTTTTTATTGTTTTTCATTTACTCACAAAAAATTGCCCAAGTTGCCTCTAAAATCATGAAACATTAAAATCTTTAATGGCCTCTATCTTATAATTCAAAGCGAAAATAAATAAAGTAGCTGAAGAAGGCAGGCGCGCTGATGACACCACCTTATTAGGGTTTAAGTGAAGCTGATGTTCACTCTACGCAAGAGCTATACCTGTAGATCTCGACATGGTATATCTTCTGAATCAAATAGCAAAGGTAGGATCACAAGGGTACTCACGATAAGTTGGCGATCTTGCCCGAATGGGGTATTTCCTAATTTTTTTTATTATTGAAAAAAATGAGCAAAAAATTACGATGATAACGGAATTTTTATTTTATTTTTATGACGACGACTTAACTTTCTATAAAGTTTTAAAATACGCCTTTTTAAAATGCCCCCAAAACGATGTTTTTGCCACCATTCACTCTGTGACGTCACAGGCGCCTCTCATCATGCGATCGCCGCCCGTAGGTGACTGTAGTGAGTCCGTAAGTTGTACTTGGTGTTATTTATTGACTTCCAGTTTTTCTCGAATTATATCTTTATATTTATCCTATATTTTCCCACTTGCAAAACAAGTATAGTTTGGTACACATGTTTACAAATATTACAAGAAAAACCCAAAATAAGATGTTTAAACGACCCTTTCTAAGGCGACAAAAAATGTCGACCGTGTACAAATGTTGGGCGTGCGTTTAATGTGTGCGCCGAAGGGTTCAATGACGCTAGGTCCTCGGAGCATCTTCTATTGAAATACCGGTAGAACAAGGACACCATTCCCATCTGAAACCTGCGCGCTAAACATTGCAATCCGTTTGTTAGAGAGGGAAATCTATCGAACGGACCGCCCGTTTGTGCTTTCTGAATTTTCTATAAAAAAAATATTAATTTTATAATAAACGTTTAAAATTTTTTTTTTATTTATTTTAAATCAAGACATACATTCCTGAGTTACGAATGATCTGACAATATGTGAAAATCTCCTACTACCACCACAGGAAACAAGATAATGTTGCTTGTGTCGTGATGGAGAACCCAAACGCGATGCCAAATCAGCCACTGACCGGTCTTTGAATAAGTTTTTTTGCATTCCACAATTTATTCGTTTAAAATAATATGTACTATATTTGCGGCACATTCTTGAGTGGACAATACTTTCAGTATCGCCCTGGTGTAAGACCACCTTTCAGAATTGAAACGTTGCTTCAAAGGCTTTAGCCGTGGTTAGTGACCAGATCTGAATAGCCAGGTACTTCACCACCTTCCTCTACCGCATCTTCTTTCCTCCCCACTACCTTCAACCTCACAAAATATCCCAAATGG
Organism: Glyphotaelius pellucidus; assembly: GCA_936435175.1. Classification (NCBI taxonomy): domain Eukaryota; kingdom Metazoa; phylum Arthropoda; class Insecta; order Trichoptera; family Limnephilidae; genus Glyphotaelius; species Glyphotaelius pellucidus. The sequence continues at coordinate 19,198,977 of OW386548.1, forward strand.
GATGCCATAGTCTCACTGGCTCCAGATGTTTGGGAGCAGTTGGGACTTTTGTGCGGTATTCACTTAAAATACGGAAAATTACTTGTAGAATGGCCAAAGTTTTAAACGTCATTTTATGACGGGGAAGTTATGTAACGAACTGATACATGCTGTTTTGTTCCAATTTAATTTTAAAAGGGCCTGAATAAACTCTATTTTGTCAAAATATTGAAATCAGTGTATAACGTATATAATATGAGAGTTTGTGTAAATAAAATGTTTTCATTACCATATCGTCTTAGAATCCCGAAATTTAGGGCTTAGAAAATTACTGTTACTCATTGTAGCGTCTATTTTAGGCAAGTTGTCGGATTACGCCTTTAAAAATACTACTGTCAGTCATTACAACTGGACAATATTATATAAAACTGTAGAAACATAACACAATCATCTTAAATATGAAATAAAAACGTCCATAACCCCGAACAAGTCGAGAATGTTTAGATGTTTGATAGTAACACGGTGATAAACCTCGGAACGGCGACTCTAGTGACGTCATGATGCGTACAAGCAGTCATGGGCCGTTTACATTTCGTTCCGTTTACGCGTATTTTGAAATCAATAATTATGAATGAAAATATTAAAATTAAACATTTTTAATGCAATAATCATGTTCAGAAAAATAATCTTTAAATCTTCCACATGTTTTTAGCGGTATACCTGGTTTGTGGAAATACCCCATTGAGGTCCCTCGTGGTCGGTATTTAGCTATTCTGCGTCTGGATGAACCACAGGTAGTTACGATGGTCAGTTTTGTAGCGATTAAGGGAAATACGGCGGTATTTTCACCTTGCGAGTTTATTTATGTCACGATAAAAACGTTAGAATGTTGACAGTAGCGATACGATATGAAAACTCCCAAACAAAACATTACGTCTCCTTGACGACGGCTGTCAGCGGGCAGTCGTCAGCCAGTGAAGGCACCAAGTAAGCACCCAGTGTGCGAATTTAACCAATAGGTTTAAATTCTGGCCTTTGCCAAGTAAAACAGAACAAACCTATCGAGATTCAATGTAGCGTTATGAAACAGTAGCTCACATCCGTACTAGATATTTGATGCACCTTTTGGTAACAAAAATAATTTTTCAGTTTGGTTGGGTATTTTGATCACAAATCCAAATTTGAAATTGGCCGAAAAGGGTCGCGCAAACGTTCCAGTTACTTACGATAATTTCAGTTACTTAAACTAATGTAATAAATAGTTATGGCGCCTTGAACGAAAAAGAAAGATGATAGCGCGATTTAACTATAAGGATTATCTTCACTTCGAATTTACGTATCCTATCAACAAACTAGTAAACCGTTTCTTTTGAGAAAACGAAAAAGTTTAGGTTATTTTGTAAAAGTTGCTGAAACACCCATATCTCTAGTGTGCAGGGGTTAAAATAAAATGTCACACCGCTCATGGGAATGTCCAATACTCGGCCGTAAATCAAAGAAGCCAACAATAATAACTTGTACCTAAAAAGTAATAAGTTGTTAATGAAACATGCATGACTAATCAGGATTTGATTTAATTAATGGCCAGTAAACGGGGTCTGTTTTTCTCATTAGTTGGGAATGAAAGCGGGACAACTTCGGGGCCAGCGACGCTATTATTTTATTGTGACAATATTTCGGTAGAATTTAATATTGTGGGGTTGCTCCATTGTGGTCATTAATATGTTGATCGTCTCTCGAATATGTTTTCATTACGTCAGAACCGACTTTATTTTACGTACTTATTTTGACTCCAGACAGAGGCGGATTTTGTTAAAAATATGGTCGGCTTAGAATGCTACTTAATTACATTTAATTTTAATATATAGTCGTTCGGTATGTAATACATATAAAACAAATTTTTCAAGAGAGCAAAAACAAGAGAGAGCAAGTCTCTTTCGTACAAATTGTCAAATAAAACAATTATTTTTAAAGCAACAGCTGCGCGGCCTTTTTCATGCAAAACAATTTTGGATTTGGAGCCATAATATCCAACCAAACTGAATAACGAAACAAAAGGTATAACTTGCGATAGTTCGTGCGCCACATTCTAGTATATTATGTATTTTTCGTTTACAAACAAAACGCGTGAGAAGGAGTAGATCGAACATCGACGATGCACGTACGAGCTCTCGTTCGGACTAGTTACAGCAAATACTTTTACGGATGTAATTTATTTGTTTAAGTTTTAAATTATAACATACTGGCCATTAAATAATTCGAATTTTATACGATTTTTTTAAATTTATTTATTTGGTATTTTTCACAATAAATATTCAATATTATACAGTGTTTTAAAGGAAAATAAAAATAGTATTTCCTCACCATAAAGGGATAAACAAAGCTCTTGTATTTAGTGAGGGAATTCTAGCTATAAAATTTCTACATTTCTGAGTCAATGTAATCAGTTTCAGTTTCAGTGCCGGCAACCCGTGCGCTTATTTTATTTTCATTTGGGTACATAGTTTTCTTTTACCCACCTCACTAGACAGAGTTCGTTCCGAGGGGATAAATAACATATTATATTATATTTAATTAAAAAAGATATTTATATATAAAATATATCAAAATGTACAAAATATTTCAAAAAAGATATGTATTTAATAAGATAAAAATATATGCATATATGTGTAACGTTATTATATTGGTTATTCACATATACATTTTTTTTAATATTTGATATGATATGTTCATAAAAGATTGCATAACGTAATATAAGATTAAACATGGAGATAAAAAAATGTAAATATAGTAAGTACAGGATAATTAATGTTGCAAACAAGCAGTACCCTGCATATTTTATTATATTTTAAAATTATACAATTTTGTGAGAAATTATATGAAAAGTCTGTAATATGTACTCCTGTCAGTTGTTTAGGATATTTTGAATGTCTGTTCTTTCCTTTTCAGTCAACCATATTACAAAATTTTTGAACAGCGAGTTCAGATTATTTGGGGTGACGTAAGTTTTTGTTTGGGTTAGGAAAAAATTGAAAATGTATGGAGCCAGATACTATATGTAAATATTTATTTATTTAAACGCCAGTAGGGCTTTTACTTATAGTGCAATATACGTTGTTGTTGTTATTAATAATGTAAGCCGATTTGTAGTAAAGATTAATCTAATTCTGCCTAAGCCGCCTACTTTTCGGATTTACGGCCGATTTTTCGGTACGAATGTTATGAGTCGGATTGTGTTGCCAGGATTACTACCAGATAGGAATTTAAGGTTAAACGCAACGTACGTTATAATCTACGCATTCAGAGATGGCGCCAATAAAATTATTTTAGGTTTTAAACACTTTTGCAAGTTATGCTTTAAAATATTAAGAATAATTAATTGTTCGCGCCCGTACATACGCAATATGAATATGAATAAATAGTTTTGTCCATAAAAAAACTCAAATCTTTCAAGAGAGGCTGACAAATACAATATTGCATCGGTGATTCAATCCAATATTTAAAATTAAATTAAAAATTTAAATTTAAAAAAATATATTTCATTACTTTATTATTATTTTTATTTCAATATATTTTTAAGAACTTAGAATGGCATATTTAAAAAAAATATGTGGTAATGATAAATATAAAAATATATTGATAGTTTCGAGTGTACTCAACGGTCGGCGAGCCTTTCAACGCCAAATAACTCACAAAACCTGCCGCGGTGCCCCTCACCGCTGAATAATGAATATATTTTTTTAAATTTTAAAAATTTAAAAACTTTAAAAAATCGTACACAAAAAACTGCCAGGCTGCTGGTCGGCAGACTAAGGTAGTCATGAATGGAATTATCTAGACTTCAGTTTTTCGTTGGTGTGGTGGTTTTTAGAATATCCAACTACTATGGACTATTGGGCAATCTTAAAAGGAGTATTATTATTAAACATTTTTATAATAAAATGAGCACGCGACAGCGGTGAGGGGCACCGGGGCAGGTTTTGTAAGTTATTTGGCGTCGAAAGGCTCGCCCGACCATTGAGTACACTTGGAACTCTCAAATTTATTTTTTTTATTATTATCACTTATTTTTTTAAAATATGGCATTATAAGTTTTTAAAACCATAATGAAATAAAAAAAATTATAAAGATAATGAAATTTTTTTTTAATATTTAAGATATTTTTGGAGATTTCCGTCGTTTTCCGGACGAACGCAGCTCCTATGGCGACGGTGCGGTAGTTTTTTGAATCTGCAAACACTATAAATTATTAGGCAATCTTAAAATGACTCTTATTATTATAAATTTGTTTAATAAAATGGGCACGCGACAGCGGTGAGGGGCACCGCGGCAGGTTTTGTAAGTTATTTGGCGTTGAAAGGCTCGCCGACCGTTGAGTACACTCGAAACTATCAATTTTATTTTATTTTTATCATTATCACTTATTTTTTTTAAATATGGCATTATAGGTTTTTTAAAATATATTGAAATAAAAATAATAATAAAAAAATGAAAATAATTTTTTTTTAATTTTTTAAAATTTAGAAACTTTAAAAAATCGTACACAAAAAACTGCCAGGCTGCTGGTCGGCAGACCAAAGAAATCATAAATAAGATGATCTAAACTACGGTTTTTTGTTGGTTTTGATCTTGTATTCGATGCAGCTGGGCACGCGAAACCGATATGAAACGGACGAGGTTCGGAAATTTCCGTCGTTTTCCGGACGAACGCAGCTCTTACGGCGACGGTGCGGTGGTTTTTCGAACTTCCAACCACTATGAACTATTAGGCAATTTTAAAAGGACTATTATTATTATAAATTTGTACAATAAAATGGGCACGCGACATCGGTGAGGGGCACCGCGGCAGGTTTTGTGAGTTGTTTGGCGTCGAAAGGCTCGCCAGACCGATGGGTACACTCGGTACCCTCAAATTATTTTTTTTATCATTCTCACTTATTTTTTAAAAATATGGCATTCTTAGTTTTTAAAATCATAATGAAATAAAAATAATAATGAAGATATTGAAAATAATTTTAAAATGGTAAAAATACTTAAAAAAATCGTACACAAAAACCTGCCAGGCTGCTGGTCGGCAGACCAAGAAATTCTTCAATGGGATGATCTAGACTACAGTTATTCGTTGGTTTCATTCGTGTACTCGATGACGTAAAATTTACTATCCCACTTTGACGCCGGCTGCCAGCGAACGTGCCAGGCTGCCGGTTGGCAGACCTGCTTTTTTTTTCATTTACTAATCGACCTTTATCATATGCAATCATTCCCGTTCGTGTACTCCATGACGTAATTTTTTCGAAAAAAATCGCTCACTATTTCCATGACTGCGCGGCTCCTGTCAAGAGGCGCACCGGCAGACCAGCTTTTTTAAGGCTTTCTAAATGTTCATTATCACTACAAAGTAGTTTCATCCGTGTACTCGATGACGTAGGGTTTACCTCGCTTGTCTCCTAGACTAATACTCTTAGTGAAATTCCGACCCTTATCTAGGTTTTACACCACCTCTTTTTTCAGACCGATTTCCGTATTGAGACCAAAGACAAAATTTTTCGCTTTACGCGATCGCTATTTTCATATTTACGATTTCAGTTGGCATCACAGCAAACAACATGGTTCATGTGTTGCTTGCAGTGATGCCAATTGAAATCGTAGATATGAAAATAGAGATGAAAAAAGCGATCGCATAAAGCGAAAAATGTTGTCTTTGGTCTCCATACGGGAATCGGGCTGAAAAAAGAGATGATGTAAAACCTACATTATAGCTTGTTCGCATTGAGAGAGTGGTTTAGTCAAGTAGCGAGTAATTTAGATACTACTTGACTCGCCGAAAAACTTTCAAGTAGAGTACATTAGTGCATAGTGCCCGCCGCTCGTTGCAAGATGACGGGTTGCTACACAACAAAGTAAATACGCTAATTAGCTGATTGTAATGCTTATTTTAGAAGAAGTGGAAGAATAAATTAGTAAGATGAAAATAAATAAACTATGGACATGAAATGAGATTAAGAGCAGGATAAATAGATAATTTTAGAGTAGCATCTTCGCTCCAACATTTCCACGCGCCTACAAATGAACTCTGCTAAAAGGGTGGGTTTGCGCATGTCAGTGCGCAGAGACGCGTGGTGGGGGTCGCTACTCGCCGAAAAAATACTCTAGTAAATTTGTGGTGTGCGGACGCGTTTAGTTACTAATATACTCTCTACTCTTTTAGTCAAAATACTTGCCGTGTGCGGACGGCTCTTTAGGCTGGTCGTACTTCTTTAGGTAAGTCATTGGGGACATCAACACGTCAACCGTAACGAAAATAAAGGTAAATATAAATATCGTACGCCGCATTCAATATTGTTTCAGCTGCGGAAACTTTGTGACCAGGGTTGGAATAAAGTTTACTTTTTTAAATTAATTTAAGACAACAAGAGCCCAATTGCTCCCAACCGTCTGGAGCCAGTGGGACTATAGCATCTCCAATTGGGATATGTTGTGAGGCTGCAGGTAGCGGGGAGGGTAAGGAGAGGTAGGAGAGGAAGGTGCGGCTATTTAGATCTAGTCACAAAACACGGCTAAAGCCATTTATTTATTTATTTTGAGAAACATTACATATTACATTGTTATAATGAGCTTTGGCTGTCCAACTAGGCAATTTGCCCGTTTTAGAACAGTCAAAATGGACAGATATTTTACATATAAATAGTGTGTTGACTATAATATTGTCTTAAACTTAAATATAACACTTGATAAATAATATTAAGGTTAGGATGGTAGATACAAAAAGTTACTTGTAAGTGTAAATTATATATTTATCAATAGAAAATAAAATATAGAGAAGAGAAATAACAAGAACATTCCAAAAGAAAAATAAAAAAGTGTTTTTTTTTTTTTTTTTATTAGCACTTATGCTCTTCAAACAATTCAAGAAATTTTAGTATTGATTTTGATGAATTGATCAACTCGAAAATCAAAAAATGGGTAAGAAAAAAAAATAATGGATTAAAAAAGAAAAAAGAAAGTAGAGAAAAGAAAATGCAAAGAAATTTTTTTTTTGTAGTTTTTAAACGTAAATTGTATAAAAATAATATTAAGGTAAGAAATACCAATATAATACCAGTATATATGAATGTCAACAAAAAAGAAAATTTAATGACTGTTGTTTCACATATTTTCGCATTCAGTTGTCCCCAAGACCAGAAGCCAATCATTTATCAGATTACGCAGAATGCTATCACTTTTTGATTTCCAAGCATTGGGTATAAGATTAAGCAATTTAGGGCCTAAGTACGAAAATTGTCTTTGAGCTAAGGATGAATAAGTGGTGGGAGGAACTACTGGGTTCCTCTTTGCATGTCTGGTGTCATGATAATGGTCTATGGAAGTGTAGTGGAGCCGCTGTTTTTGGGTATGTATTATGATTTTCCTAATATATAATTGCCTTACATCAAGAACACGAAACTCTTCGAACAATGAATCGCTGGGGTATCTGAACGGTTTTTTGAGTATGACTCTTAGAAGTGATTTCTGAGATTTTGCTAAGTGATCAAGTATTGTTTTAGTACAACCGCCCCAACCTAAGGATGCATAATCTAATATGGAATTACACATGGCAAAGTAAATTCGTTTCATGTCTTTTACGCAGAGAATATTTCTAATTGCCATGAAAAGATGTATAAGTTTCCTGACCTTTGCGGAAGTTAAGTCTATTTGTTTATCCCATCTCAGAAATTTATCAATGATAATTCCAAGATATTTAATACTGTCTACACATTCCAAGGTATTGCATTTACATGTAGTTATGTCGTTGCAATGGTGTATAATAATGTTATGAATTTCTTTTGGTTGACCCGCTTGGGTTGGACTGAAGCAGATGAATTTAGTTTTATCCAAGTTTAGAGTGAGGAGATTGATATCTAGCAACTTTTTGACTTTGTTTGTACCAATTTCTGCTTTACTGTGAGATTCATTCCAGGTTTTGCCTTCAAATAATAAAACTGTATCATCTGCAAAGGTAATTATGTGGTCTGCGAAGGAACTATTACATACCTCATTTATATAAATTTTAAATAAAAGTGGTCCTAGAGTACTTCCTTGAGGTACACCATATTTAATATTGGCTGGATCGCTTAGTGTACCGTTAATATCCACTCTTTGGCTTCTATTTTCTAGGTAACTAACCAACCATTTGAATAGTTGACCATGTATTCCAATTCGCTGTAGTTTATTCAACAAAATTTTGTGGGAGATAGTGTCAAATGCTTTGGCTAAATCTAAAAAGACTGCAATGCATTTAATCCCTTTGTCTAGATTACTAGAGATGATTGTTGTCAAATTAGCAATAGCGTTTTCAGTGCCTAAACCATTGCGAAAGCCGTACTGTCTACTAGAGAGGATGTTGTTAATTTCAAGATAATGACTGTGACGGTTCTTTACAATTTTCTCAATAATTTTTGAGACAGAATTGAGCAGGGAAATAGGTTTGTAATTGTTTAGCTGTGATTTGTCCCCATTCTTGTGCAGTAATATTATAAAAATCGAGTGTTTTAAATGATTAGGAAATTTACCCGTTTTAAAGATTAGATTTGAAATGTACGCAATCGGTATGGCTATGAATGATTTAATAATTTTTAGCAGATTTGATGGAATCTTATCGGGACCGCATGCTTTTGATGACTTGAGGTCGTCAATTATCTTCATGACTTCGTTTGATGATGTTTCGATTAAGGCTATTTTGGGACCGAGATTAGGGATAGGTAAATTGGCGAGATCAGTTTCCGTTGTATTACATTTAACGAGAATTTTTTTAGCAAGTGTGTCTCCTACAGATGTAAAATAGCTATTGGCAAAGTTTGCCATGTTTTGGAGACTTGAGAGATTGAATTATTGATGTATAAAGAATTAATTTCGGAAGATTTATTAATTTTAGATTTGGTTACATTGCGAAAAGTTTCCCAAAAACGTTTTGGACTGCAGTTATTTTCGTAAATTAGTTTTTTATAAAAGTTTTTTTTTCGAGGATTTAATTAAATTCTTACACAAATTTCTATATTTTTTATAATAAGATTGTAATACCAAGTTATCTGGATACCTTTTAACCTCTTCATGAAGATGGTTTCTTCTGTGGATTGAATTGACTAGACCCGGGGTGATCCATGGCGTGAGTTTTATTTGTTTATTTGTTATGGGTTTATTGCTTGTGTGTTTGGATATATACTCATGTAGTTTGGTAATAAATTCCTTCATTGCTAAGTCATTATCTGATTGTTCTAGGACATTTTTCCAGTTTTCAGAACTCAGGTCCTCAAGTACATTATTGAAGTTTGTTCGAGCAACGTATTTAATTTTAGCTAAAGTTGGAGGCTTGTTTTTGAAACAAACAGATGTAGTATAGTGGTCTGAAATAGTAGTGTGTATAACAAATGTGTCGATAAAATTAATATTTTTCACATTAATGTGATCTAGACACGATTTACTCGAATTCTGTTCACGGGTGACGCTGTTAATTGTCTGAGTGAAACCGTTTTCCGCAAGCAGACATAAGTAATCGTGTATTTGACGGTGGTATTCATGGATAGTATTAATGTTTAAATCTCCTATAATGATTTGCTGTTCTACTTTTTTTAAATTGTTGATGATTGATTGTAATGTATTCAGGAAGGAGTCAATATTTTTGAAAGAAGGTGATGTGTAGATTGCAAATATGGATATGTTGTTATTCAATACTATTTTCATACAGTTTGATTGTAATAATGAAATTTCATCTACTTGAGCTTGTATGCCGTTCTTAATGTAGATAACAATCCCGCTAGATTTGTTGAGGTTGATTTTAGTGTGGTATTCAGAGTAATTGTGGATTGACTTGGAGGTGTAGTCTTTATTTATCCAACATTCAGTTAATATTATAACATCAAAAGAGCAATTTAATTCCTAATCAAGAAAAATTGTAAAGTCATCAAGATTCGATATGCTTCTGATATTTTGATGTATGATTTTTAGTCTATACGAGCCCCAGTTATAGTTGTTTAGTTTATTCAGATCTAGAATTACATTCATGTTAATGCTAATACCGGAATCATTGCAATTATCCAAAGGTAAATGAATCATTATTGTGTTTTAATTTAGAATAATAAAAAGAATAATAATGATTGTACATTAATTTGAGTACGTAAAAACTTGTCAAAGATGTTGGTATGTCCAGTGAAAGAGAAAGCGAAGGAAATTATGTTTACATAATTATCAATCTTACAGTATATATTAACAATAAAGTGAATTACAGCTAGGAAGTTGCTTTTGGTGGTATACATTGGTACAGTACTTATATTCGAAGCAGAGGAAACTGAAGCATAGGAACTGAGTGTATTATTATGGTTACAAGAGATGCTGATGGTGGTAGTCTCGTATAGAAACATTCGATGCAGATGATAATTATGAAAAAGCTATCTTGAAGGCTATAAATACAATAAAACCATAAAACGGTCAATAGCAAGGTAAGTACAGATTATGAAGAGAGATTGATGAGAAGAATATGTTATCATGAAATAAATACATACATCAACATAAGAAATAGACAAAGATCTGATTAAAATAGTGCGTAGGCATTTGCTGTGTCATTTTTTCTCCGATATATAAATAATTGTTATAAGTATGCTGTTGTCTGTTGGCAAAGTATATGTGATAACAACAGATAAGGCAGATAAATACATATAGAATACAATACATTGCTTACATAACATCCTGTTGAAGATTATGAAATTACTTTTAAATGAATAAAAAATTAATATAATAATTACCGACTTATCCATTTTAAAGGATATTAACATAATAATGTAACTCAGGGCACTGTGAATACTTATGCTGTAAATAGGTTGGTACAAAAAATAAGTTTGAAAAGAATACGCAGCTGTAGCGAATCTAATTATTTTAGCGTATAAGTGTTGAAATATAGAAGGCTCTCCCTTTCTAACATCGCTTGTCCCTTACACCCAACACCGCTGGGGTAGCGGACCGATATAAAAGACAAGCAAAACCCTAAAATGTTAAGTCTGCCTTCCGAGGTTAGCTCGCGCGGCTTCAGGTCTCCGTAGAGAGAAAAGGTCCTCGTACAGCCTTTGTCATAAGGTGACGAGTGGTTAGGGAACAATTGGTTTCCTTTGGGCTACTTAGTGTAGAAATACCCATAAAGTTAATGGTGTAGTTTGTGTTGTTAAACTACTGTTGTTTAAGATTATTGATCGGTTTATTTATTAAATTGACAATACCGTTACAATGGCGCCCAACTCGAGGCTAATCAATTCGCGAGTGTTGTAAGTTCAGTAAAATCAGTGAAACTAGTGGAAGTAAAATCACGAAAGTTGTGAAAATTTCGAGATAAAGTCTAGTTTAGGGGGAGAGAAAAAGTGAAAGTGTGAAAGCGCTAATGAAATTACGATCGAGAAAGCGTAGTATGTAGTTACAAGTACAACAGTGAAAAGTTGAATAATGACGCTTGCAAAGAATGCGATGGCGTCTAAAAGACCATCGTATGTCGTGATACGCGATGTCTTAATTGTTGAACAAGAAGAAGGAATGTCGACGGAACGGTTTATTGCCACCAAAAGGGCATTGTTTGCCGAACTTCCAGTTGATTATCTCTGTGAGGTAATGGAGCTGGATATGATGTACGTAAGGCTCAATCCATTCATACGAGAGAAGATACCTAGACGCTCTATTCAAACGTTTGAAGAGCTACTCCGTAAGGTGAAACTGGCAGAGGAAAGTGCTCCAGAAAAAGTTAGCCAACAAGATGCAATTCATGTCATACCTACAGAAGCGCTACCAGATAAAACATCGCAAACCACGGAAGATGTATATGAGTACAGTGAAAAATCAAAAATCTACCTTCCTGTAACTCAAATAATACCTTTAGAAGTACCACCGGATAAAAAACCAGAAACCGAAATCTCTGAAGTATCAGAAATAATGTCTGTTAAAATATTGACATTAGATTACCCAGTTGAACCGTCTGTAAAACTGATCGAACACGATGTTGATGTCCTGACTGCAGTACCGCGGGATAGTCCGGCCCCGCGCAAAATTGACATCCTACATGCTTTGCTACAAGACAAACTTCAAAAGGTGTTAGAAGAAGCACCATTGGCAGCACCTTTCGTGATGGCTACCAATTTAAATGTTACCAGCCGATTTTATGCAGATCATCTACAAAAACAGGCAGCAATCACACCCAAAGTAGAAAGATATCATCTGCTTGGTATGGATTACATGGTACCAACTGCAATTGTAATCCCCACCGATGTCCGCGCAGGAGACTGGCGCATAAAGGTCAAGATAAAATATGGATGCAAAGTCTTCCGCCCTTTGGGTAACTGTGCTTTTAACAGCATGCGAATTAAATTGTACAAGGCGAGTCTCAAACCTATCGAACAATTCATCTCACGGGTTGTTTCAAAATTCAGCGAAATCGACCACCCATTCAGAAAACTACAAAATAAAGGGAGAGTGCCAAGATATTGGGTGATTTACGAGCGGTCAGAAGCAGAAACAAAGCAGCAAAAGAAACAAAGACACGTGCACAGGCCTGCAACGATAATATTGGAATCGAGCTGTAATAAGAGCCTTGAAGATATAATACTAAACCTGAAACATCATAAATCGAAGGATAATTGCGCAAATCCTCTCGAAATAATAATAAACTGCTAAGTTGGACAATGTACATGGATAACATGTGTGCTGTAAACAGGGGCACACATTTACAGCCGACCGTAATCCGAGCCTTTAAAACTTCGAAAAAGGTCATAACCCATAATGGACCCATGGACAAAGCAAAGAATCCAGAAAAACATTAAATCTAAATTGACGTACAAGTGAATAGGGTCTCACGAAGTAATATGATGTAAGTGCAAAACAAAGAAGCAGGCACAGCCAAGATAAACAGTCGTAAATTAGTGCCACCGGACCATTTTTCGAGAAGGACGACTTCAATCACTGCAACCGGAGTCAACTGGCCACGTGTGGCATACGCCGCAGATTTTTACCCAATCTTCAAGAGTCAAAGCCAACAACAAGAAAGCCATAAATCTAAATAGCTTCATAAAAGTAATAATGACCTACCCATCATTACTTGCAACACGAGACGGACCACAGTAGAAGACAACAGGGACCTATCATAAATCACCGGAAGTTGGACCCTATTATTCAAGACGGCAGACCTCCACAATGGCAACTGATGGGGACCCCACGTGCAGAATAGCGCGACCAGCGGCTGACATGCCGCACACTGAAAAAACCTATGATAGTTCTTATGTGTAAAGACTGAAAAAAAAAAAAAAATTCTATTATTATAATTGTTATGTGTAAAGACTAAAAATCAACTTCTTCTATTATAATTTTTATGTGTAATTAGGTTAAGAAAATAATTTTGTTTATGGAAATGAAACTTATCGAGGCGATTTAAGTTCCATTTAGGGGGAGTCTGTAGCGAATCTAATTATTTTAGCGTATAAGTGTTGAAATATAGAAGGCTCTCCCTTTCTAACATCGCTTGTCCCTTACACCCAACACCGCTGGGGTAGCGGACCGATATAAAAGACAAGCAAAACCCTAAAATGTTAAGTCTGCCTTCCGAGGTTAGCTCGCGCGGCTTCAGGTCTCCGTAGAGAGAAAAGGTCCTCGTACAGCCTTTGTCATAAGGTGACGAGTGGTTAGGGAACAATTGGTTTCCTTTGGGCTACTTAGTGTAGAAATACCCATAAAGTTAATGGTGTAGTTTGTGTTGTTAAACTACTGTTGTTTAAGATTATTGATCGGTTTATTTATTAAATTGACCATACCGTTACACAGCTACAATAATCTGCGATGTATACAAATATATGCCCTCTAACGGGATATAGATACATTCATTAGGTTTTTTCCCAGATTTATATACATTTCCTGTAAGTATGAGATTACATAAAAACTCACTGAATGTGTTTAAAATGTATAGGCTTAAATATAATACATTTTTATAAATGTTGTGTTGGTGGTGTGACTCATAAAATAAAAACAAATAATATGCTATGTAATTAATAAAAATAATAATAATAAGAATAATAGTGGATGTACATTAATTTGAGCACGTGAAAACTTGTCGAAAATGAAGGTATGTCCCTTGAAAAAACAAACGGAGGAAATTATGTTTACATATTTATCAATCTTAAAGTATATATTAGTAATAAAGTCAATAATAGCAAGAAAAGTGGTAATAGATCTTTTGGTGGTAATAGTTTGGTACGATAAATAAATGAGCATCAAAGACGCAGCTAAATTGACAAATACATTCAATAACATTGGAAATACACAGAAATGTGACTAAAATAGTGCGTAGGTTGTTGCAATTATTTATTATTTCTGATATACGAACAGTTGTATTAAGTATGTTTTTACCTAATGTCAAATTATATGTGATAACAACAGCTAAGGGTCGTAAAATGTAGAATACATTATATTGCTTATATAATATCCTGTTGAAAATTATGAAATTGCTATTAAATGAACAAGTAATTTAAATTTCAACCAACATTTTGACTCTGGATGGTGGTCCTTCACCAGAGCGATCTGCCGTCATAGTGGTTATGGTAAATGAGCCACTTTTTACGGAAATTTATTTGTTTCGCCCTCTAAGGCACTATCAAACTGTGGTCATACCACTTACAAACGACGTATTTATATCATTTCTAGATAGGTACTTATGACAAAAAGAATTATTGCTTTTGTTTTTATTACCTACGCCCTTATTAATTTCCTAGTAAAACGACTGAAAATATTAATGGATATTATCCTTTTAAAGTTTCCCCCAATTACTGCATTGCTTAAATTTGACTGAAGGTCGTTAGATCCTATAAAATAAACCCATGATGACTTACGGGTTTACTTTACAGCACAATCAAGTATTTGTAATAAGCAGTTTTTATAGATTAAATAATAATATTATTAAATAAACAAAAGAATAAAAAAATAAAAAACCGAATTTCTTAAAAATATATTTAAAATCTGAAACTAAATAAATTAGTTTAAGGTTCAAAAAACAGGTTCGGTGAAGTTCTACCACAGAAATGTCTCATTTTGGCGCACCGATACGTTTCAGGGATCGTATTGTACTGGATTAACTTCAGAATACTTTTATAATAAAAAAATATATATACATAATAATTTGTAATGTAATGAAATGAAACTTAAAGCTTCATACTACGAGTATTATATTTAATGAAAAACGAAATTTTGACGAAGTTTATTTAAATTTGGAAAATCACTTTTTTTAACTTTTTTCTGTTTTTTTCTTAGGAATGACGCGCTCTCTTTTTTGTTTCTTGTAAAAAAAACTAGGGTGCCCATTCAAAAGCGTTTCTTCGTCAGTTTGTTTTACGTGCAATGTGTCAAAAGCTAATTTAGAATAATGAATAATTAACTGCCCAATTTGTCAACATTCCCCCATCACATCAGTTCAGTGGCGCAACAGATGGCTCGCTTCTCCCTTTGCCCCAACTTCTCACAGCCCCTCACTTCCTTCCCTGTCATGCGCCTTTGAAGATCATGTCAACCGCTGCGGTGGCCACTTTGAACTATTTAAATACTAATAATAAATCATATTTACAACATTTTTACTTTTTCTAATGCTGTTGATTCTGTAAAGATATGTTGAAAAAGATTTGAATGATATCGGTGGTTAAATTTTTTATAAAAATAACTCTCTTTTTATAACTTTTTGAACTTTTCCCATTAATATTGAAGATAGAAGATAACACTAATAATATAAGCGAAAATATGAAAGAGAACAAGACACAGAAAAATATAAAAATAAGAAGTTGGCAATGGTCGAATTGATAAAGGCGCCCGTCCTGGTTAGACGAGAGGTTCTGAGTTCGAGTCCCAGTACGACCGTTACCTTTTACTATTTTTCTGTGTCTTGTTCTTTTTCATATTTTCGTTTAGATTATTAGTGTTATCTTCTTCTTCAGTGATACATTACCTTGATGGGAATAACCTTCAATAGTTATAAAAAAAGAGTTGTTATAATTAAAAAAAGGAATATTAATTTAGACTTTTATAATAAGGTCAATATATTATGTAAAGGTAAAAAATAAAATCGGATATATTTATCTGGGTTACAAACCAGTTCTTAGAACGATTGTTTCCAATGAAAAAAGATAGTTGCCTATAATATGGAAAAAATTGTCGAAAATAATATTGTTAATTCTAAAATTTTAAATGCATATGAGATTGACATTTATGACGGTTTGATGGAAGGTGGCAATGGCCGAATTGGTAAAGGCGCCCGTCCCGGTTAGACGAGAGGTTATGGGTTCGAGTCCCAGTTGCGACCGTTATCTTCTTCTATTTTTCTGTGTCTTGTTTTTTTTCTTATTTTCGTTTAGATTATTAGTGTTATCTTCTTCTTCAATTATATCGAAGTGCGTATTCCAATGCGTTGTTGGAAAATGCAATGTGCCTACACCGTTTTGCTCAGGAATGTTATGATTCTTACACGATTAAACTTGACGAACGTAAATATCTGGATTAAAAATCAATTGAAACACCTGTTTGGCGATTCATAAAAATCACGTTCACTTAATTATTGGGAAATCAGTCACTGATAAGTACCCAATCCATTGAAAATACCAAACGCTTGATTATTATTTTATAATCTAATCTTAATTTTAAAATAGTCATCTAAACTAATATAATAAATGCGAAACCGCGTGTGTTTTTTTGTTACGATTTCACGCATAAACCAACCAATAAACCTGTTTTAAAAATTCTTTCACCAATAGAAAGCTACATTATATGCGAGTAATATAGGCCGTATGTAATGGTAAGCTCGGACGTTATGAAATTATAAATACTAATATATTATATTTATTATACGTTTTCTGCCACTAACAAAAGCGAGTTATTGCTAACGTCAGAAAATAAATCGTTGCCGTGGAAATGGTGTTGATATGTTTTTTTATTTAAGGCGTTGTAGTTAATATCTATCTATACACATAAAAATGAATCTTCGCAATGTTGGTACGCGCATAACTTCCGAACGACTGTACCAAATTGGATAATTCTTATTTTACTATTGGTGAGCTCTCGCATTATGAAATTAAGGTGGCACGCGAGCTGTTTGAAAACTGAATGTACCGAGAATGAATGTATGAAATGCGGAAGGGGAGAGTGGTGGAAGAAAAGGGTGGGGGGGTAATTGATAAGTTCGAGCGCTAAAGTAATTTCTCCCTAATACCATTCGAGCGAAGCCGCGATTAAAAGCTAGTTAATTAATTAGTTAGTAAATAGTAATTAGTTAAATCATTAGCCTCTCAAAAACTAGGCCGTTGTACAGAGTGGGTGTTGTACAGGGCCCGCAGATACTTTAATAGTACACAACTGCTAACCCTACAAATCACAAGTGCGCCCCACGGTTAAATTTGGCGGCCATCTCTGATCTGGAGCTCCAAAATACCTGAAAAATACCATCGACTCGTGGCAAACAGGTGGTCCGTTTGATAGATTCTCCTATCTCAAGGGGGTAGTCTAGAAAAGTCTAGAAAAAAAAATCAATTTTTTTTTCTTCATATTTCCAAAGTTAAAATATTCAAAAATATCTCCTTTAAAGGATTTTTCAAAATTCGCATTATTTTAAAAGTTATAACCTTTTGAATGTCGCGTTTAAGTCGGAATCTAACCAAAATCTAAATATAACAAAATTTCAAACCCATTTTCTCCAAACCACTTTTTTTGAGGTGGTTGACACGATATCTCAAGTTCTACTAAACCAATTTACTCTAAAATTGGTGTGAGTCTTTTTCTATACATTATTGTTTTTTTTTGTTGCACCTGAAAAAACACCTACAATTCATGCCTCTAGACTAGAATACCCCCTTAAGAGACTGATTGCAATCTTTAGAGCATAGACGTCGGGTGGGAATGCTTTCCAAATATTCTACCGGTATTTCAATGGAAGATGCTTCGAGGGACCAGCGTCGGGAAAGTCGGCATAGTCGGGAAACAGGCCAAACGCGTGCCCAACATATGTACACGGTGAACATTTGTCACATGAGAACGGGGTCGCTTCTTCGACTTGTTCTTGTGTTCAACGATTTGCCGGGCTCTGTGTTTCCTCCTTCCTACAACATAAGTTTCTTCAAGACCAATGTTCATTCCTTCCTCTCCTCAAAAAAAACCCTCCATTCAGCATCTCATTTGACGTAGGCCCTGAAGGAAATTATTTTTCTCAGGTCCTCCTGTATGGAGTTAATGTAAGAAAAAAAATACCAGCTAATCACGGATCAACCCAGGCGTTGCGGGTTCAATCTGCTAGCAAGTCCTCCATAATATTTTATCGACTAGCAAGTCCCGATATTATTTTGCTTATTCATAAATGATATAGTTAATATTTTTGGTAATGTTAAAGTCCTGTTATTTGCTGATGATTTGAAGATTTACAGAACAATTAGAAACGATAACGATCGTGCCATTCTGCAGTTTAACCTTAACAAACTATGTGAGTGGTGTTCTGTCAATGATTTACAACTAAATATTGGTAAATGCCAGATTATTGGTTTTTACAAAGGTAAAAATCCCCTTAACTTTTCTTATGATATGAATGGTGTCAATCTTCTTCGTGTATCGCAGATTCGTGATCTTGGTGTTATATTTCACGAGAGTCTACAGTTCAACGTACACATCGATGAAATAACAAGCGATGCAATGAGAATACTAGGTTTTATTTTGAGAACGGGGGCAAATTTTAAAAGTATGTCAACATTAAAACATCTTTATTGCTCATTAGTACGAAGCAGATTAAAATACAATTCTTCCGTATGGTCACCATACTATACAGTTCATTCTCAATCATTGGAAAAGGTACAAAAAAAAATCCTTCGGTACATCAATTTAAAAATGAAAATTCCAATCGAACTTATAAATTATAATTATTTACACGCTGAAACCAGACTTCTTAAATTATCAGAAAGACGAGTGTTAATTGATTTATTATTTTTATACAAAATTATGAAATCTTTAATTGACAGCCCTAATTTGTTGGAACTAATTTGCATTAACATACCTGCCAGACAAACTCGTAGCAATGATATTTTTAAATGCAACAATAAAATCAATACTAATTACTCTCCAATTCCAATAATCCAACCTTGCGAATAAATACTGCGAATTTATAGATATATTTAGTGTTGACAGTTTTGAATGTTTCAAAAGTCAACTAATCTCGATTTTATCTGCTAATAATTAACTTTTATTATTTTTTTGTTCTTTTCATAAAATCTTTTCTCATCCAAACTTTACCAGTAAAATATGTACTTATTTTATTTTATATTTTTCTGTTCTATTTGTAGTAATAAACAGGTATAATGGTTTGTTTATACCCTAATACTAACTAGCTCTTATACATTACACTTTGTTTTATTTCAGGTCTTATTATTAATAATATGTATAAATATTTTAAGCTGAATTGTATTAGTTTTTTGTAAGTACATCTCGTACTATTTCATTTCATATCTTTTAATTTATGTTCAAAATCTTATTATTTCAATCTCTCTTATTGTATAACGTCATACTTTTTACCTACCATCTTTACTTCTATGTACCATGTGTAAAACCTATTTATGTTATCTTTGTCATTTAAACACACTAGTATGCACTAAATCATAAAAAAATGTAACTATGTATGTAAAAGGCCATAAGGGCGTAAATGATTAATAAAATAAAAATAAAATAAAAAAATAATAATTTTCCGCTTACGTGGGTATCAAAGTAGAAGGATTTTAAAAAATTGTGAGCTTATTCGTAACTTGGGAAACTTTCCCTGTCTTTATATAAAAAAAAGTTATGTGCATATTTCTGGTATTTGGTCAATATAAAATATAAGTTCAAAATAAAGTTAAAATATAGTGTCTCCATAAATCATCATACTGAGAAAAGTGAAATTAAAAGATTGTAAACCATCGAAAATTTGATTTAGTAATAAAAAAATAAGTTTTTAATTCCATATTAGTATATTTATCCGATATAAAAACAGTATTTTGTTGTGGATTTTTGTTAAGCTTAAAGATAAATTCAATATCTGTGCTCTTATGAACATTTACTGGAGGATTTACAATGTATTTTAATATATTTAGGACGGAAGGTAAAGCAATTTTTGAACCCAAAAAATATAGGCAGCTTGAAATAAATTTCAATAGGTACTTAAGGCCCGGCTTCCCGCATTTCTACCGATTTATTTATTTATTACATATTTTTCTTAAATTCTTTAAGTTTTAAAGCTCTTAAAAATATATGTTAATCTTGAAGATAATAGCTATACACTCCCCACGCCGAAACGGCAATTATACGAAATTCTCTCGATAGAAAAAAATCGCAAGGTATGCTCCGAAAATTATTACAAACACGTTTTTTTCAGTAATTTTATGTGTATGAAAAAATCACATTATTTCTTTAAATGCTATTTCAGACATTCCCCACGAGATTTTTGCTCTATTTTAAACGAGTCGTGTTTTATTAACGATTTTCACAATTTTCGCTTAAATATTATCGTTTTTAATATTGGCGCGCTCTCTCCAATATTCGTATTTACATATCTCTCCTTCTTCTTCTTTTTTTAATCACGTAAGTAAGTTTTGGGCATCATGCCTGTTTCATGAATTTTGAAACAAATTTTGGGAATTTACATACCTACCAACTTACCGCAAACTTAGCATTTTTGCGGTTGTCATTTTATATTAACCAAAGACTATAAATATTACGACATAAGTAATTAATATTCTTTAAAAATTTGAATGAATTAATCTCACACAAATTAATTAATTAATGGTGTCACTGCGGTGACAGCACACATCATAATATTCATAATCTGACAATCGAAAAAATAATTAAATCATCCAGCCAATGGGACCATTCCCCTTTTACAGACTCCACCTCCCACTAGAAGATTCTCATCTTATTGGGTCGGGAGATGAATCAGAAAAATATGTTGCACGTGGAAAGATGAAGCATCTCAATATGATTCAGTGATCTTTAGAACTCAGCCGCAGAAGTTCGATACAAACTGAAAATTATAACGTTTCAATCTAAAATGGACGAAAACCCAGCGAAAAACAAAAACACTGAAATTTATTCGGTTTTTGAACAATCGAACAATATTTCATCGCAAACGTCAAATTTAAACAACTTCCAAGAAGATTATGATTTCATCAATCAGATGTACTACCAACAAAACAATGAATTAAATCATTATTGTCTTCCAGTCGCCCCAATACCGACGAGTTACTTTGAAAGTGGACGATTACCCTTTGATTCGTCTTTTCAGTCATTTTTCGGATACGCGAACACGTTTTATAACAAAACAACGATTTTGCGAACTCACGATGAAAATGTTTGCTTGCAATATGTTGAAAATTCTCAGAGCTGTCGGCCAATTACAAGTGATTTGAGCTGCAACCAAAACGATTTGGTTGAAGGAGATCAGAGGTATTTTGCCGTTGATTCCGCGGAAGAGTTATGTAGAACAAATCCCGATATAAACAATTACGATTCTTCCGATAACGACCAGTGCAGTTCGGATAACTTTGATAATGTCATGTGTGACGGGAAGCGCTTCCCGGAAAGTGAAACTAATTTAAAGGTTCGAGAGAATGTAGAGGATTTTCACGGAGGTTGGAATATGGAAGAAGAAAATTCCACGGAAAATGCAGCGCTAAATGAACCGTCTGCGGAAATCTTCAACGACGATGGTAAGATTTTTACGATCTAACTGAAATTTTGATGAAATTAACTAGTTTGACCATAGTTAAGTTTGCTCTCTCAGTGGCGTCGACTTCGCAAATGTTTGGGGACACTCACCAGTGCAAAATAAATCTCTGGAAAATTTTAGATTTTTTTTAAATACTCACTTCGTTCTGTATCTGAATATTCTTGTTAAATTTTGAGAATTAAAAAATAATCTTTTAAAGGAAATCATTAAAATGCCTGAAGTACAAATGTATATAAAATTTTAAAATAACTAAATCAAAAGTAGATAACTAATCAAAAATAATGTTTATCACCTTTGAAGGATGGAAATAGGTTTTAGTTCGTGAACGCCACGCGAATTTTTTTAGAAATCACTTTTATAGGTTTTTCCACTTGTAACGCTTTTCATTATATAACAATAAAAGATATAATTGGAATTAAATCCCCTAGTTGGAATACCTAATTGTTTGCCCGCAAAGTGTTTGCTACATGTGAAAAAAATTAAATAATATTTAGATGAAAGCCAAAACCAATATACTTTATTTTAACCTTGCTAGTTTAAGAGCCATTAACCAGCGGCCGAGAATTTAAATTTCGACGAACGATGATCTTGCGATCGTACCCTTGCAGGACGGTTCCGATAAGAAAGATAAATTTTTCTCCATACCAGCATTTTATTTATTTATTTATTAACGGACTAATTACAACCAAGTAACACGAAATTTTGGAAATTTACATTACAAGAATAAAGGATGGTATATGAAGGCAAAGACAAACAGATAAAACATAAGAAAATAGAAGTGTCAAGTTAAGTCAAGACTTGCTAAAAATAGAGTAATATAAAATATCTTCAATTGTTTAGCGAGCGACAAAAATCATTTAGGCTTATGCCAAAAAAAATTAAGGTGTTGACCTGAGTTGACCATTCTACACATTCTGGATAGTGGTGAATTATAACCATAATTAGTCGAGTGTTGATTGAGGAAGAGCAGTTCTTTATTTCTGAGTCTACGAGAAGGAAATTTGTCGGTGTTCTATAAAATATACTTGGATTTGCTTTACTCAAAACACCCCACTTTTGATTTATTGCAGTGTAGTGTAAAATTTTGCTACTCGGAACCTTATTTCTGCTAGCCTCGTATCATTTATCAATATTGACCACTACGCCGAGTCCCCCATTAATTGATTTTTCTGCGTTCATTTTCTGCATTCTTTCAAAGCTCCTATCAGCCTGCCCGTCTCTCTCAATAAAAGTGATTCCTGACATTATTAAATGAATAGTTAAAAATGTGATGAAATTTTGTCTTTGTACAAACATATAAAAATAGTAGAAATTGGACAGCTGGGGTCGATGTCAGGGATTGAGCGGTTACTCGGTTGAATGACCATTGACAATTATGAAAATGACATATTAAAATCTCCGGACACCAAAATTTCATTTACTTTTTTCACTCCAAATAATGTCAGGTATCACTGGTTAAAGTAATTCAAGTACGCCCTTTAACACTCTTTAAATACAACGCCCTAAAAAAACTTCAAGTCAATGAAACTACAAATGTTTTTCTGTGAATATTTCGTTATAATAATTGGTATTACGTCATGTCACCATTTTATCACTAACTGCATTATTTGGGCAAGGATTCAGTAAGGCTGGAGAAGTAGGTGGAGTTCATGGTTATATCCATGCATCGCCCCCTTTAGGGCGTTGATGTTACTGTGTAGTATCTCTTGAACCTTTTTTTTCACAAAATTCCATGCACCTTCGTTGGGGATGGTCAGGAGAATCACCTGGCCACTATTTATCATCATCGAGAAACTTTGTCACGACCTTGACCTTGTGGTCAGGGCCCCTTCATGCATAACATAATAATACTGATGAATGGCCCAAAAATGAAACAAATGTTCTACCAAGCATTTCATAGTTACATTCTTGGAAAGGAAGTACAATTCTCCCATGCCCTTTCTTCCATTGAAAACACCCCGCATCATCACTGTCATGGTGACAGTCTTTTAAAGTTTAGTTTTGTCACACAAGGGTGAAGATTTTTTTACCGGCACTGTAGGTACTTGCTTTTGCTTACTTGCTACAGAAATTTATCTGCTTTCTCCAAGGATCTGCCGCTCGCAACAATACCATTATACAGAATGAAACGAGTTCTTTGTTTAAAATCACTTTATTTTGTTTTATATTTGTCGACCGGTTTCGGTTGACCTCAACCTATCTCAACCTGCCAACCTACCCTCAATGATTATCGCCGCCCCGGGAACCTGTATTGGATAACCAACACCTCTGCCATAGGTCACCCCAACTGGTTCGCTACGTTTGGTGATTTAGCAGGGGTGCCCGGGTTCATGGGGTGAGGTTTGTCTAGGTCTTGGAGGCGGATGACCAGGATACACTGAGCCACAGATTCCTACCCACCCCTTAAACCCTTTTTCTTCCCAGAATTCTCCTCCACTTCCTTTCCTTTAAAAAAAACCCTCTACACAGCATCCCCAAAGATGATATAGGTCCTGAGGGAGATTATTTTCTCAGGGCCTCCTGTGTGGAGCTCACGTAAAAAAACCTTCTTCAGGACAATAGACGTATAAACTGTTTATATGTTCAAACCGTTTATTGTCCTGAAGAAGGGGTTGAGGTCAACCGAAACCGGTCGACAAATATAAAACCAAATAAAGTGATTTTAAACAAAGAAATCATTTCATTCTGTATATTGTCAAGCCACAAAGTGTTTGCTTTCTTCGATAATACAATACCATTACTTTGGACTTTCTGCAAGCATAATTAAATCATTACGCAAATAAATGTTCTTCTTCCTACACACCAGCGACTGCAGTATTTCCATACTGTTAGAAATGAGAACTGCATTTGCACTGAACCAATAATCCCTAGATGTATCAGGGCCTTATTTGTGCACAAGCTTGTATTGTAATCATTTTTATCACGTGTGCAAAAATTCACATATTTTGGCAGTTCAGGAAGCGGATGAAAATTGAACTGAAGATTCCATTAAATTTAGATCTACATTAATTAGGATGACATGAAAATGTTTATTTTTTATTGTATAATAATATCATCTAACAAACAATAATAATAATAATTGGACAATTTGTAAAGCGCCGTTTTTGTGAAAATCACCTCAAGGGCTTTACAATTTTTTTATTTTTTTTTTAATATTCATAGAATCTATCTAATTTTATTATTTACAGAAACATACTTACCTGGCAGGTCACTTCCGATAAACACACTTTTTTAGAAAGTTTATGCTTGGGGATGATACGACTTTGCACATAGAGGACATTATATTGAAAACACTGGACATTGCATGAATTTACCTTTGCTACCCTCATCACTGTTGCTTTTACATTTATAAGAAGATTAATGCCAAAATTGAATTAGTATTTATTTTGAAAGACTAGTGAATTGAGCTCTCTGGGACTGGAAATTTTCATAAAATGATCTTTACAAACGATTAAAATAAGAATTTGGTTATATTTTACACAATTAGTTATTTACAACGTCGTGGGTCGTGAAGGCGAAGGTGAAAGGTTTTTTTAACTTATGGATACGACTGTCTGAAAAGATGAGTTTTGAGTTTAGCTCTAAATTCCGCTGAATCTGTGATCATTCTTAACTCGTGTGGCAGTCCATTCAGGCTTTAGGTCCTGACACTCCGAAAACACGCTCACCGAATTTAGTATCTGGTGTGCGTTTTGGTTCCTTCAACCTTCCGATAGCTGATGTTGCTGCTGACCTGAGGGTTAATTGTCTAGGATTGGAATTTTCTGGAATACACATTTCCGATAAGTAAGCCGGAGCCATTCAGTTAAGGGACTTAAGAGACTTAAGACAGCAGAGCTTGAACTGGATTCTTTCTGGACACTTGAGCCAGTGAAGGTTTTTGAGATGCTCAGAAATATGGGAATATTTAGATACGCCGGTGATAAGTCTTGCCGCAGCGTTGAACACGGATTGTAATTTGTTAATATGATATTTTGGGAGACTAGCATATATTCCGTTGCAATAATCCGGACGTGAAACAACGTACGAATTGACAAGAAATTTAGTCGCCTCTGTTGTAACGTGTATTATTATTATTAAGAATTGACACTATATCATGAATACAAGAAAGAAGGAGGTAGCAAGCAACCCGGTACAAAAAAAATTGGACTTTTAACCTAAAAAGGTGTAACAAATAATGTTACGTTACATTTTTAATCGAATTATTGATTTCGTGTTTGTTAAGCATCCCCTCCCCTCCTTTAAATAAAAATAATTGGGGAGCTCTAGGAAAAAAAATGTTCTCAGAGGGGGCGGTGGGAGAAATAAGGTTGAGAACCGATCTTCACCGATTTGATAGAATAACGTTTTCACAAATTTACATATTACCATCCTACTCGGAAAAGATTGTCTGCTTAATGTTTAATCGATTTCATCAGAAGTAAGGAAAATTGATCTTAGTTTGGACACACAGATACGTCCATAGCTCACTTCTATCGCCTTAGGTATTATTTCTTCATTGGATATTATGTATGAACGCCGGCGCCGCGCCATTGCAAATATTTATTAATATATATTTTTAATGAACTAGGAGCAAACTAATAAAACAGTAATCGCTGTAATTGTTAAGTTGAAATGATTCATTTATTACCACGCCTGTTTACTTGGCTACCTCCCATGGAATATTATTGCTACGATCTTTTATCGCGTATCCTTTATCGTTTCCACGTGTGACTTGGACGTTACCTTTATTATTCTGTACGTTAATTTTTTATTATACACATCCATCATGCGTAGAAGACGAGGGCAGTTACCTCAAATTGAATTACTCGTAACATAGGCACACGCTCGCAAAAATGATCACAAAAACATATAAGATTTGGAACCTTGTAAAATTTAGGAAATTAGTAACATTATTTTGGAATTTAATACAATTTTGGAAAATAAAAAAGCAATTTAGAAATTACTAACATTATTTTGAAATTTAGAGACATTTTGGAAAAAGTTACATTTTGGACATTACTAACATTATTTTTAAATTTAGTAACATTTTAGAAAAAGTATCATTTTGGAAATTAACATTTTGGAAATTAGTAACATTTCGGAAAATAGTAACATTTTGGAAATTAACGTTTTGGAAATTAACATTTTGGAGATTAACATTTTGGAAATTAACATTTTGGAAATTAGTAACATTTTGGAAGTTAGTACAATTTAGAACATAGAAAGTAAGTAGATCCTTAGCATTTTAAAAATTAGTTATTATTTTTAAATTTACTAACATTTTGGAAAATAATAACATTTTGGAAATTAGTAACATTTTGGAAATTAGCATCACTTTGAAAATTAGTACAACGTGTAAGTAGATACTTAACGTTTTGGAAAAAACTATAATTTTTGAAAATAAATAAATTTTTTGAAAATAGTAACATTTCGGAAGTAAGTAACATTTGGGTAGAATATTATTTTATCTCAACTATGTCTTTTATAAATCTTCTGGATTAGCAGTTGCACTAAATTAATATAATTTAGTTTTCTTTTTAACTCAGAAAACACCGCTTTAATTTTTTATGCCGAAGATAACTAAAATCTACAAGTTAAGTAATATGTGCTTTAGAATACATTTTAGATTTTAATAGTGTATTGCACTGACCTGAAGAAGCTACGGTTGTAACAAAACACGGTCGGCATTAAATACATAAAAAAGTGGTGTTTACTAAGTTATGCTTTATTTTAAATTATAATGTCACATCACAAAGTATTTGCTTAATAATATATTTTCCTTACAAATTTTGCCAACAAAGAAATCGTCGGATACATAGTAGCAGTAGGTACCTACCCGATATATTTGGTGCGCCGTATCGTAATTTTAGGTTTAGTTTAACGACACCATCCAATTCTTTAATTAATATCGGGTGAAAGATTTATTCTCACATAAATATTTTTTAACTGCTTTGACAAAACTTCCCCTGGGACCTGCGGCGCGACAAACGCTTGAGGGAAGAGGGTAGGTTAGGTAGCTCGGGGTCGACAGAGGCACCGGGTAAAGCTGTATTTCTTTTAACATCCGCGCTTGTTAGCGGGTTCACGGGGTCACACGCTTCTAAATTGGACTTTTTCTGAGAGTCACGGGTGGCGCGAACAAATAAAGAACATATTAACAAAGCGCTTTCTCAAAATGTAGGTATAAAATTTTATCGATATATTCGACAACCGGCGTGGTCTAGGGGTTACGCTCTTGCCTCGCAAGCCGAAGGTCGCGGGATCGAAACCCGGCGTGGGCAAATAAATTTTATTTGATTAATTTGTGTTATTTCACAAATAATTCATTTAAAAATATATATAGTATATTTGCGGCACGTTCCAGAGTGGAAGATACTCTCAATATCGCCCTGGTATAAGACCACCATTCAGATTTGAAATGTTGGTTAAAATGGCTTTAGCCGTGTTTGGTGACCAGATACGAATAGCCAAATAGCCCACCTTCCTCTTCTCCATCTCCCTCCCCTCCCCATTACCTTCAGCCTCACAACATAACCCCAATCGGGGATGCCATAGTCTCATCGGCTCCAGACGGGAGCAGCTGGGACTCTTGTGAAGTATTCACGTAAAAAAAAAAATTTTTATCAAAGTGAAAAGAGAAAAAATAAAAATTTTCCTAACCAGCAAATACCCCGATACCCAAGCACAGATACCCCAATTTACGATGCCTTAGTCCCATTAGCTCCGGTCTGTAGGAACTCTTCTACAGTATACTCGCGTAACTATTTATAATACATAAATTAAAACAATTGAGATAAAATTCTTACTCTTTTATTATCTACCTACTTATCGTGATTTATTTTTGGTTATGCCGTGATAAGCTACCTCCTTCTTTAGCCAACGTTTCGGGCAGGAAAGTTGTCTAAAGAAAAAGGTAGAGAAACAAATCACGGTAATACTTTTGACCGTGAAAATCTCAAATCATGTCTACCTACCTACTTATACAAAAAATAAGCACCGTACTCCACTGGATTTTCCAAGTACTTACACGTGTATAACACTAAATCACAGTTTCCGACATACATTTGTCAGGTCGGCTCCTTTCAACATGGAAATGTTTTGAAAGCGTCAACGCGTCAAAAAAGTAAAAAAATTCATTTAGGGTGAAAAGATAAACGCGATAAGTAGGTAGGTAGGCACCTATGTAATGTAACCTCAATTGGGTTCAATGTAGCAAAAGGGAACCAAGTAAAAAAATCCTAGCTATTAAAAGGTGACGGAATTCCGTAGCAAGAAAACTAACATCGCCTTTTTACATAAAATCTTTGGATTCTCAGCTCAGACAGGTAAATGAAATGGATAGTTTATTCATTTTTTTAAATAACTTTTGGAAGTTAAGCCCTCCAATATAATATTAATCAATGAATAAAAATATAATACTAGTAAATCCAAACGAAAAATGAAAGAGAACAAGACATAGAAAATAAAAAAGTTAACGGTCGCAATTTTGATTTATTTGAACAGTATTAATAGCGTAGCGACTGCGTGGTTGAATTTCAGAACACAGTTTCGAGTGCATGTTTGACGCCACGCCGTACGCGCCGCGCCACAATTAACATCTGTGTACGTGAACTTTTAAACAAAACTACCATTGGTATTCGGTTTCGAATTCAAGAGTTCGTCAAAAGATGTCGCCACTTCCTTAAAGCCATTTCAAGCAACGTTTCAATTCTGAATGATGGTCTTACACCAGGGCGATACTGATAGTATCTTCCACTCTGGAACGTGCCGCAAATATACTATATATTTTTCAAGAGCTTTACCGCTGGACTACGCCGGCCGTCGTGGATATGGAAAGATTGACGGTGATATCGGTTGTATCAAGCGGCTATATATTACTAATGCATTACCTGTCCCGATTACTTTGTCCCGGTGACTAGCTATCACTGGATGACAGTGGAACCGAGGAACGGGCTAATTTTGGAACTTGATTGGATTTATAAAATGGTCACCGACACTAACACCATTAAATTATAAGTATAGGAATACAGAAATAATATAAATAAATCGTCTGTCAGACGATTTACCATAATTCGATGATGCCTTTGGAAGGCGAAACAACTGTCACGCATAAAATAGTTATGTAACTTCTTTCAAAAACCGTTTTTTTTTTTAAATTAAATAATAGTATTATTTATTATTTAGACATCAAAAATATAAAATGGAATTGTTGTTATTAATTTTTATTCTGGAATTTAGATGACCTGAGTAGGTACCTAGTAATTTATAAATAATTATAAAAAATAGAACTTAAGTAAAAATAAAATACTTCATTAAATAAAAAATTATGAATTTGATTACTAGCAAAACGAGCTGTGTAGCGCCGTTTTTGTAAAAAATCAAGGGTGCTGTACAAAATATCGATCATCCAGTCGATTAATCTGAAATCTCCG
Organism: Glyphotaelius pellucidus; assembly: GCA_936435175.1. NCBI lineage: Eukaryota > Metazoa > Arthropoda > Insecta > Trichoptera > Limnephilidae > Glyphotaelius > Glyphotaelius pellucidus. The sequence continues at coordinate 19,229,136 of OW386548.1, forward strand.
AAAAATCGAAATTTGTGTTGAATTTGCAGTTATTTGTGAAAGTGTACCCTCTACCTGATACAATCCTCAAATTACATAAACACCCTCATATCAATTATAATGCAGAAAACTTGTAGTGAAATAAACAAAAAAATTATATTTTCTGGATTACCATAAATTTTTTTTTAAATGTTTTACTAATGTACTGAACCGTTATGCTTCCCGGTGTTATTTGTATAGAATATTTAATATGTAAAACACAGACACGTGTATATATAATAAATCTGTGTAATAAGTGTGTCGGTCTGTACAGTAATCAGGTAGGTATAATGTTATCTGCTGGTAGGTAAGTACCCACAAAACGGAAGTGGCGATCTAATAAAATGATGTCTGACTGGCGGCAAAATCGCAAAGGATATAAATAATTCTATTTAGCATTAGCGGATAACGGATGTATGTCGAATTTAATGATGCAATATTATGTTATCTAGATTCTAGATTAAGATTTCACTGCAATATTCAAATAAGACCTACGTGCCTAGTTTACACGATTTAGTGTAAATAGTAACTGAATTTTTGCCTACGACTTTTACGTACTTTATTTATAATTTTCTACATTTTGAAGTAGAAACTTCTTTAGCACCGTTATGATTTGAAATTCAATGAAACGAAAAAGCGTTACTAAAAAGAGACAAACACATACATCTATGGGATTTACCCTGCGAGAGAATCAGATAGAATAATCAGTCTTCTCTTTGTGCGGTGCTTCGCAGCCTCCCCATTCTTGTCTACTTTAGTTTTCTGAAAGTTTCACTTGTATCGCGTGTGAACTACACACAATTTTTGACGTGATAACGTCTTATAAATCGATGAACGCCGACCGCATTCACGAAAAAGCATGACTCATTGTCACGCTGTCACGATGTCACGCTTGTCACGATGTCACGCGTGTCACGATGTCACGTTCCGCCTGAGCCGGGCGTAAAGGCGAGGGCGCGAAACAAGCGTTCGGCCTAAGCGTTCAGCAAGAGCGCGCAACAAGCGATAGAGAAACACGATCGGCCTAAGCGTTTGGCTTAAGCGTTCGGCTAAAGCGTTCGGATCGTGACGTTATCGCGTAAAATTATCGTCCGTAAACCGACTTTACATTTTTTTTTTTGTTTCAGCGGACCGTTATTACCCTATGGCTCCAGGGACGTCTTCAGATTGGTATAATTTGACCTAAATCTGGGTCATAATCTGTGTCAGAAACGAACGTTATTGGCTCTATTCAATTTGGGAGGCGGTTGTACCCCTGACATATGTTACTTCATGTGGTTCAGCACGTTTGATGACTTAGCAGGGGTGCCCGGGTTCGTGGGGTGAAGTATACTACCCACAATTTGCCCACCTACTACGATTATTTTTTCAAATGTGAAATCGTCCTGTTTTCGTACGGATTTTTCAGTTATTTTTTCAATATTATAGTAGTTACCTACCTGCCTGAAAGTTTGAAAAAAAAGAATTGTCATTGAGATAGTGACGGTTCTTTGGACAAATTCTTAAATTCCTTATCTTCTTTGATGTAAAAAATGAGTGTTTCTTTGTTTGTCACTTATGCGTTCCTAAACCATTCATCCGATTGCGATGAAACTTTGGGGATTTGACGTGTGCATGCCTGGAATGGTTTCTATGTTGACCGGACAACTCAGAATGAAACCAACTTAGAACCACCTCAGAAAGGTCATTAAAAGTGATGACAAAAAAATATTAAAAAATTGTCACGTCAGGTTAGGGTTATGGGCTTTTTTAAAATTATTTTTTTCATCGCTTTTAACGACTTTTCAAAGAGGTGTTGAGTTGATTGTATTCTCAGTTGGCATGGAACCGGTTTCTATATATAACAGTGAGCTCAGGCGTTATGAAATTTTTTCGTATACTATTCAGTTCAGTTGTTGTGCGCACGCTCTCGAATCTTTCCATGTACATGCTGGTGAGCTCTGGCGAAATTTGTAAAAAAATATTGTAATAATTGGCGCGCGAGTTGTTTGAAAAATTGGTGTAATTCATAAAGTTTAGCGGGGTCGGGAAGGAGGAAGGGGAGGGGAAGGGGAGGCGAAAGGGGAACAGGAACGGGGACGATTGGGAAAGGACACGCAGGGAGAAACCTTATTTTTTTTTAAGTGGAATTGCAACCCATGCCGGATACTCGCTAGTTTGAAATAAAAAAATGTTACTAACATAAAATCAAAGATATTTAAATATAAGAGATGTGTTATCGGCAGTTTTTAGTGGGTGGGACTGTGCTTCTTGGTATCGCCGATATTGTTGACCAATAACTACTGCACATCTTCAAAAAATTAACTAAATTCCGTAATCAAACTAGGACCATTAGACCGTAGTCCGCCGACAGTCATGGGGCCATCATAGCATATCTCTTGTATTTCAATAGCTTTGCATAAAATATATGGTTTATGATTAAATAGGTAGGTTGTAAGGAATTTACTTAGGGACTTCACAAACTATCAAACCTTAAGATTTCGGTGGAATTTTTGGTTTTGATTAATCAAATTAGAGAAAATGGTTTTTTGGACACAGGTCTAATTCTGTTAACAGAATTACTTAGGTACTAGTTTTTAATAATTTTTTTCTTTCGTTTTATTCGCAAAGTGCATTTTAAAGTTGTTTGTAGTCATATTTATATGAAGTACAGGAAAGCAGGTATTGAGCAATAAAAACATATTTTATAATAAGCAATTAAAAAAAAATCCCCCGCATCATAAATAATATAAATATAATAAAGATTTGACAATAAAATTAAGTCATTAATAATTCATATTACTTGTAAGGTTTTTCCCTGAACAATATTGAAGTGAGGTACAAACCCAAGGTAATTAGCATAAGTTGATTGATAAAATATTATATTATAATAGGCACAGATCAGGATTCAGGATGTTATCCACAGTAGATTTATCCGCTACAAAAATTATAAAATTACTTGTAAGTATGTACACCTTTAACTATAGCATATCGTATTTGATCTAATATAAATTCAGAATATTATTATTATAAAAATAATACTAACTTAAAGGACTTTTTTTGTAATTTTCGAAGGATTTTAGTCATTTTATTGTAATTGTGGGAATATGAAAGATTTCCTCAAACTAAATGCAGTTGCTGTAGGAGTTACTCCTCTCGGAGGACCGTTTTCAATCTTTTTTGTATGAATGTAGAATTTGCATCATAGCTAGGCATAAAATGGTTTTGCAAGTGATTCAATCAATTCCTTTATCAGGAAGATGTTTGTATCTGTATGTATAGATTGTATAGTGTTAACCCTGATTCCTTGATCCACAAATATGCATTCAATAGTTAAGTAGTCGAATGACCCTGTTTTGCAGGGTTTGTGAGTGTTTTATGTTTGAATTCGCAGCCTTTCCCCAAAAAGTGTAGCCTATGAAAGATGGTTTTGATAGTCACTAAATGGGAGTTAATTATATTTCAAATAAAGTAAAATATTTCCCTAATATTTTCAAACAAAGACACAATACTCCGTTGCTGTTTCAGAGTGCAAAAATTTTACCTGTGAAGGCAATACTATGGTATAAAATTATAATTTAGCATATATTTACCCCGCAGCATAAAGAGAAACTAGATCATAAATATAGCACTAGATTCACGCGTAACGACGGGTTAATAGTTCCGAAATTTAATAATAAGTACGGACAGAGAACGTTTGAATACAACATACCAAAGATATTTAATTTATTACCTGACAATAAAAAGCAACATAATTCTATGAATAAGGTTAAATATATGGTGAAAAATTGGTTAATGGAAAAATATTGAAGGTTAAGGTGAAAGGTTTTTGAATTTAAGGGTATGACTGTCTGAAAAGGTGGGTTTTAAGTTTAGTTCTAAATTCCGCTGAATTTGTGATCATCCTTAAGTCGTGTGGCAGTCCATTCCAGGCTTTAGGTCCTGACACTCCGAAAGCGCGCTCACCGAACTTAGTATCTGGTGAACGCTTTGGTTCCTTTAACCTTCCGAAAGCTGATGACGCTGCTGATCTCAGGGTTAACTGTCGAGAATTGGAATTTTCTGGAATACACAATTCCGATAAGTAAGCCGGAGCCATTCCGTTGAGGGACTTAAATACCATCCAGCAGAGCTTAAACTGGATTCTTTCAAGACATTTGAGCCAATGAAGATTTTTGAGATGCTCTGAAATGTGGGAATATTTAGATACGCCGGTGATAAGTCTTGCCGCAGCGTTGAAAACGGATTGAAGTTTATTGATTTGATATTTCGGAAGACTGGCATATATTCCGTTGCAATAATCTAGACGTGAAATGACATACGAATTGACTAGTAATTTAGTCGCCTCCGTTGGTAGGTTTCGCTTCACTGCTTTAATTTGCCTTAATTGAAAGAAGCCCGTGCTTACGGTTCTGTTCACTTGAGTTTTAAGGGAAAAATCAGTGTCCAGATTGACACCCAGTAGTTTTATACACTTCTTTGGAGTGATGTCGTTTCCTGAAATGATTATTGGGGAGTTGTCAATGTTACGCTGACGTCTGCTTGTGGCGGTCCAGAGAAACTCACTACCTGGTGGCGATATAGTCCCCGTGTATTTACATTGCGTAGGCAGAGGCGTTCTTGTAAGGTGTAACATAAAAATAAATAAAAACCTGTCTAAAATCTATAAGTTTGAGTATAAAAATTGTATTTAGCGAGTTGTTCCTCAAACACGCTTGTGCAATTATTTTATTTGATTGATAATATATGTTCCAGAGTGTAAAATACTCTTAGTATCGCCCTGCTGTAAGACCACCATTCAGAATTGAACTTTGCTTGAAATGGCTTTAGCCGTGTTTGGTGGCCAGATCTAAATAGCCGAGTACTTCCCGACCTTTCTCTTCCCCGACACCTTCCCTTTCCCACTACCTTCAGCCTCACAATATATCAATATTCGATGCCATAGTCTCACTGGCTCCAAGCGGTTTGGAGCAGTTCGTACTTTTGTGGGGTATTTACATAAAAAGTAACTAACTAAGTTACTAACTATCTCGCAGTTTCACCGCAGTGCTATGTAGAGAGCTATGCCTTTCAAACAGCTCGGTTTTGGTATGCAGTACTTGCTTCATTATTTTGATGAATGCAATTTAGTACCAGAAATATCAGGGACACATAATAACTGAGGAGGTGATCAAAATTAAAAATATTATATTAACGCTTTTTTAATATGATTCTGCAATATGCATAGCACCAGCGTTGTGAGGATTGCAGAAATTAGATTTCTAGGCGTATATTTAACAAAAATGGAACCTCTTTATGTTCTTGGGCTCATGGTAGATTTTCCATAAATTTTTATGGAGTAGTTTGACTCTCAAATAAAATATCGCTAGATAATTAATTGGAGAGGTATAGAATCTAAAAAATATAAACGTATACCTTTTTTCACTTCACATAAACATACAGTAAGTACATACAGATAAATAATAAGTGATAAATAGTATTTTACTTTTTTCACTTCACGCATACGTGATAAATGATTATAATAACGTGATATTTAATATTTTTGTGTTATTGCATATCTTGTTAATCACTTATCATTGATCATTCACAGTGATAAATAATAAAAATATCGTAATTTTTAATATTTTTGTTATTTCACTTCAAGTGCGGCTTAATTGTAACAAACTTAAAAGCAATCCTATATACTTATAGATAATTGGTTTTCAACCTGTGGTACACAAGATAATCATACTTCCGTTTAAATTTCAACAATTTTTTCTAGGTATGTATTTGGAATATTTGGTGGGGACTGTCCCCATGTTCCCCTTGTGAAGAACCGCTACTGACCCTCATCCACGAATGTCCATTCAATATTAGTCGAATGACCCTGTTTTGTTTGTGAGGGTTTTGTGTTTGAATTCGCAGCGTTTCCCCAAAAAGGTCTAGCCTATGAAAGATGGTTTTGATAGTCACTAAATGGGAGTTAATTAGTTAATCATTTCTTTAATCATATTTCGACCACTTTAGTTTCTCAAAAATCGAACGGGGTACGCGAAGCCTTGGGGTACACGAAGCCAAATTAGGGGTACGCAGCATCATGGCACCCATGTAGAATCACTGGTTAAAAACACCCAAAGTCATGTTACACTCTGTATAAAATTGCATTAATTGTATTTATTGTGTGACTTGATTGTTAAATTCGCGTAATAATAATGAGAGTATTAAAAAATTACAAATGAAACACGTCTTTCATTACACGTGTACAAAATATAGATAAAGGGTACGGGGGACAACAAATTTATAGTAAAATTTATAGAGGGAACGCAGGCTCAAAAAGGTTGAGAACCGCTGCTATAGACTATAGGTTCCTTACAAAATATTGATCAATTAATATGAAACAAAGAATAAACAGTATATATATAACTGTAAAAGCACGTAAATTGGTAAACCTTAAACCTTAGGTTTTACTAGTAATACTTGGGATTTACCAACATGAGTTGGTAAATATAAGGATTTTATAAAAAAGAGACGGTTTTCGGGCTTTTACCATTAGAATTAACTTCTACCAATGGCGGTTGATAGAAATGTTGGTTTTTGGAATAAAACAATTAATTTTTGGAATAAAACATTTTCATAATTGGAGAAGATTTGCGGTCGTGCAGAGTGGAATTGTTACTGTGTGTGTATTAAAAATGAACATTGATTGTGTCTACCATCACTGCCTGAAAAATATGGTAAAATAATTGTATGGAGAGGAAGGACTCACCGAAAGGGAATCTGTAGGCCGGCCCTCGTTGGTCTTCAATTGTAAACACACAGTAAACATGCGCGAACTATTTTATTTTAATAGCGGAATTAGGTAAAGGCGGAGCGGAGCGCAAATGGCTATATGACGCGGCGGGCAGTTTATTACAGACACTGAATTAAGGAAGGACGGGTAGGCAAAATGGATGGGTAGGAATAAAGGAATTAGCAACAATAATTACTACCAAATCCCAGGCAGCGACAGTATGTATGTGTAAGAGTAGGTGTGTATAAGTGTAAGTGCGTGCTTGGGCCTAACCATGCCCCCCGCCTGGAAGGGGATGAAAGAATCCACTTCCATAAACCAAAAGAGTGCCAATACGTTTTAATGCGCAAACAAAATTGTAACACGCGGTATAATGTAATTAATTATGTAAAAGTTATGAAAATATTTATGTTAGTTATATAAATGCGTTTACCAAATGGTCAAATTGACCGATATAGCAAGGAAAATAAAAAATAAAAAAACATTGAAACATAAAAATATGATTTGAAAGGATTCAATAAATAATACTGAACCTGCGGTAGATAAAACTAGAAGTAGGGTTTGGTACCTATTTAACAACGAAACTAACCTAATTGATTTTAAGAATAAAATTATTATGATCTTACTTCTAAAAATGTCGTTAAATCTATTGTGACGGTAAGGGACAGAGTTTAACGACTGCCCTGCGGTATATTCCGGAGTTAGTTTTAACTTCCGCAACGCGGATCACCCCATCTGCCCCGGGGTAGACATTGACTATTACCCCAATAGGCCATTGAAGTGGCGCGATGTTGTCACTCTTAATCAATACTACCGTGCCTGTCGTTACCGGATTCACATTTGTATTCCATTTCTGGCGAGCTTGCAAAGTATTCAAATACTCAATTCGCCAACGGTTCCAGAACGTCTGAACAAGACGATCTACGAGATGTTTGCGTTGTACCAAGTTGACTGGCTCGTCTGACAAATCAGCAGCGGGTAAAGATTTTAAGGGAGTAAGCGTTAAAAAATGCGCGGGGGTTAGCGGCAATGGAGCCGAAACGTCGTTAACGCTAAGTACAGATAGCGGGCGTGAATTAAGAATTGCTTCAATCTGAGAAAGCACTGTTTGCATCTCTTCATACGTCAGTAGAGAGGTGCCTACTATTTTATTTAAATAACCTTTCAGGCATTTAATGTTACTTTCCCAGATCCCACCAAAGTGAGGAGCTTGCGGTGGATTCATCTTCCATTCGATTCGATTCTCCAACAGATTGTCTGAGAATTCCTTTTTATAATTGGGTGACTCTATAAGTTCAAATAAAGACCGTAAATGGGATTTAGCTCCCACAAAGTTCGTTCCGTTATCGGAGTACATTATACTCACAGGACCTCGACGAGAAAGGAAACGCTTGAAAGCGTTGAGGAAGACTTCGGTGGAAAGATCCGAAGCGAGTTCAATATGAACTGCGCGGGTCACCAAACAAATAAATAAGCAAATGTATGCCTTTTGACTTCGCACCCCCCGACGTCTATAAGGAATTATTTGAAGCGGGCCCGCGTAGTCAACCCCTGTGTGAAGAAAAGCCTTAGCTTCGCGGACGCGGCATGCGGGTAAATCTCCCATTATTGGGAATTGCGGTTTGGGATTGACTTTGAAGCAAGTATTGCACTGATGCACACGTTTCCGAACCAAATTACGCGAAGAAAGTATCCAAAATCTTTGCCTTAGCAGCGACATCAGTAACGTAGGACCCGTATGTAGGTTTCTGATGTGATAGTAGTCTATTATTAGATTGACTACATGATCACGAGCGGGTAAAAGAATTGGATGACGACTGTCAAATTCTGTTTCCGCGTTTCGCAATCTGCCTCCTACCCTTAGAATTCCGTCATGAATAAACGGATTCAGTTTTGCGATCGCTCGCCGAATCTTCTTCCCACCTTTGACTGCCTTTATATCTTCGGAGAAATGTTCTTCCTGTATAGATTTAATAACAGCGGTTTCTGCAGCTAAGATATGGTTTAATTCAAACGCTCGTGGTAATTTCTTGATGAAACGAAAAACATAAATTACTATTCGGATTAATTTCGGCCATGAGCTAACACGAGAGGCTAGTGCACACAATAACGGAGGAGCAATTGTTTTGAGGCAGTTAATGTCTTGAACGGACATCAAAATTTTTGTTTTCCGTTCGGGAGGATCAGTCACAGATTTCGTATCAAAACGTTGTAAAGGCCAATCACTTTTAGGTAATTGGGCAAATACACACAGGACAAGCAGTCGGCGGGATTATCTTGACCTTTTATATAATGGAAGCATTCAGCCCCCAGATGGTTTTGTATTTGTGAGACACGGTTGGCAACGAAGGTCTGCCATTTTGCGGGCGGTGAATTTATCCACGCTAGAGTGACCGTGCTGTCGCAAAAAGCTAAAGTCGTATGAGCTTTCGAATTTGATGTGTAGCTATTACTGACCGTATGCATTAATCGTGCAAGTACTAGCGCTCCACATAGTTCTAATCGCGCAAGTGAAATCGTCTTAGCCGGAGCGACCTTGGATTTAGCGCATAATAAATTAATTGTGGTTTTATCAGTATTCGGACAGTAAACATGTAGGTAAATAACACCTCCAAATGCGCGTTCGCTTGCGTCTGAAAACCCGATAAGCGTTAATACACACTGGGGTTCGATTCCTAAAAAACGAGGAATTTTAATAGATTGCAGTAATGGCAATTCTTTTTTAAACTGTCGCCAAAGTGTGACAACTGTTTCAGGAGGAGTATCATCCCAATCCAGGTTATACTCCCATAGAGATTTAATTATCAGCTTAGCCAATAATACAACTGGTGCGGCGAAACCCATCAAATCCCAAAGACGAGCAATCGTTGAGAGAATGTTTCGTTTAGTACACGTTCTTTCGTCGGTGTGTACGACAAATACGAAATGATCAGAAGCGGGTATCCAATGAAGCCCTAGTATTTTTAGGTTTTCATCGGGATTAAATTCCACATGTTCCTTAACACGAAGAGCTGTAGGAATCGTGGATAAAAACTTTGGAGAATTAGAAGAGAATTTTACAAGGTCGAATCCTCCAGCAGCGAATAGTTGAATCAATTCCGTAGACAACTCGGAAGCTTCCTCAACCGACGAGCAACTGGTGACGAAATCGTCCATGTAGAATGAACCCTTTTCCACCAGGTTTGCAGCAAGTGGAAAACGAGGTTTTTCATGCAACGCAAGTTGACGCAACGTACGCATCGCAAGGAATGGACTGCAAGACATGCCGAACGTGACGCGATTAAATTCAAACAATTGCAAAGGGTCACTATCGTTAAATCTGTACAGCATGCGCTGATAACGTCGGCATTCTTCTTGCACCACAATTTGTAGATACATTTGTTTTATGTCAGCGGTTATAGCTATGGCGAATAATCGGAAATTGAGGATAATGCGAAACAAATCACCTTGTAAATTCTTTCCTGTATGTAGGATGTCATTAAGCGAGTAACCCGAATCGGATTTCATACTAGCGTCTAGCACCATGCGAATTTTAGAAGTCAGTTTATCTTCACGAACTACAATGTGATGCGGTATTACGTAATGCGGTAAGTCAGAACTGTCGACCGGCGAAATGTACCCTTTCTGTAGGTATTCGCGCAATATTTTGTCATATTCTAACTTTATTGCGGGTTGAGATATTAAGCGGCGTTCGAGAGATCGAAATCTGCGTTCGGCGGCAGGTAACGATTTACCGAGAACAGAGGGACTGTTTCGAAACGGCAACGCGACGATATAACGACCTGCCGTGTCACGAGAAGTAGTGAGTTTAAACATATCCTCACACTCTTGTTCATCAGGCGTTAAAAACTTCTCATCTGGAATGTCTTCCAATTCAAAGAAGCGCGAAAGGCAAAATTCATCATTTTGCGTGAACGTACAAAATGATTGCGTGGCGTTTATACTTGGGTTTTCAATCATCGTTGGGGCAGTACCCAAGATGAGATATCCCAAAGTAGTTTCAATAGCAAATGGCTGGCCGAGAGAACCTGATATTTTGTTTGCCTTTAGAATGCGAGCAAACATGTCACATCCCAAGATAATATCAATCTCACCGGGCGTGCAGAATGTTGTGTCTGCTAAGGGCAAATTGTCAAGATACGACAAGGCGGATCGGTTAACGTTAACAGTAGGCAACTCACTGGTTATGGTTTCTACTACATATGGTTTAATCGTATACGACTGAGTGATGTCATAGCGGGAGAGTAATTTTAAGCAAGTTACGCCATTTGTCACATTTCTTACGTCACCTATTCCCGTGACGTAAGTACTTGGAAATGACCGCACCTTAAGATTCAAGCGTGAACAGCATTTGCGCGTAATTATGTCCCTTTGGGAGCCGCTATCTATTAGAGCCCGTATCGTCCGTACCTGGCCCTTAGCGTCTCTGGTAGTGCAAACAGCCGTTCCTAAGAGGGCAGTAGTATTTGCACTAGGGCATGAATTTGTTACACATAGTGAAACCGGATTCGACGAATTTAAATTATCATTATCGGCATCTGTTTGTGACGCGGGAGACGGTATTGGGTCCGTTTGTGACTTCCGCCCATCAGTTTGTTTGAAATGCAACAAAGTATGATGATTGAGCGCGCATGTTTTGCATGTACTCTTTGATTTACAAGCTTTCGTGATGTGTCTAGTACTGAGACAGTTCACACAAACTCGAATATTCGATGACTTAATACAGTTAAATCGCTCGCGTGGTTCAAGACTTATGAATTTAGAACATTGGTATAAAGGGTGCGATCCCTTTTGACAGCAGAAACAAATTCCGATGGAGTGATTATCGATTTTTTCGACATTAATAAATGCCTTTGCGGAATTAGTTTTTTGCGGTTTAGCGGTATAATTATTATTTGAGCCAAGACGGCTCGCGGCTCGCCAAGTCGAGATTTGTGCGCGATTAAGAATTTGTTGCTGTACCCTTACAAAGTCGATTAATTCCGCGCTGGACGGTAGATTTTCATTATTTTTAATAGAAGATTCGAAAGCCTTTACAGTTTCTATGTCGAGACGTTTAAGACCTAGTTGCAGCAATATGAATTCTGCGAGGTCTTTTATTTTTAACTGCTTCAGCGCGGCGATGTTAGTGGAGTATGCATCTGCAAAATTCTCTAAAGAAGCAGACGTGGCCGAGTTAACTGGAGATAATTTCAGCAATCGGTCAAAGTATAATTCAGCAAGAACGCGTTGATCATTATACTTAGTACATAATGCGTCCCAGATAACTTGATAATTTGTACCTGTAGGCGTAATAGCTTTGCAAATACTTAACGCTTTTCCGGTTAATTTAGACATCAGATACTGCATTTTATCCGTATGATCCAGAGAATCATTCAAATGTATAACCGAATTATATGTTTCATAGAAAAGAGACCAATTTTCTAAATCCCCGTTAAAGCACGCTATTTCCAAGGCGGATAACTTAATTTGACGGCGAGGCTTCGCAACTGTATTTGACAGCATATTTGCTTCGGTATATTTAATAATACCAAAGAGTTCTTCAAATGCATTTAATTGAGCGTATTCAGCGATTGCTTCCGGATTCAATTCCAATTCGCAATCCACCTTTTCATCTAAAGTGGTTATAAATTCAGAACGAATTTTTTCAACAGTAGTTGCGCCTGATAAAAAGGATTGGCGATCGTTAATGCTTTCCGAAGCTTTCCTTATCTTGTCATACACCGACTGTAAGCTCGCAAAGCTAGCTGATAGTTTAGCATTTAGACGTTTTAGACGTCTTTCGTCCCGAGACGATCCGGATGACGCGCTCGTAGCCATTTTCTTTATTCCGATTATATTTTACAAAATAGGAAACGTCAAACAACTAAAAAATGCGGTAGAAATAATGTGTCTGTATTATTTATGCGAAATGAAATAATTAATATTTAATTTGTTCAATTAATTAACTGTGATCCTCACGGGGTTAAAACTGACAACGCGATGTAAACGGTTAACAGAACACGCCGAGTAAACAAAGTTATTTATTGCGTTTATTATCATTGACAAATTATAATTATATTTACAATTTGTAATGATATACTCAATAATACAAATATAAGAAATAATCGTACTATTTCTAAGGTAGGTAGATGCGATTTTATCAGCAAGATACAATTACATGAATTATCAAAAACAAATATCAAAGGAGTGCTTTGTATTTATTTATTCTAAAAGCGGGTAAATACGTTATTTCCAACCATAGTTAGTATAGGAAACAAGATTACTCATGTAGCTATATCAAACCGTTGAATGCGGGTTTTTACTTATATGCGGTATTATAAAACGCATTCACACTCTGCTGGATTTTATTAATTTTATGGTTCAAAATTATGCGGCTCGCTAGGACCAAGATGGAGAAGATTTGCGGTCGTGCAGAGTGGAATTGTTACTGTGTGTGTATTAAAAATGAACATTGATTGTGTCTACCATCACTGCCTGAAAAATATGGTAAAATAATTGTATGGAGAGGAAGGACTCACCGAAAGGGAATCTGTAGGCCGGCCCTCGTTGGTCTTCAATTGTAAACACACAGTAAACATGCGCGAACTATTTTATTTTAATAGCGGAATTAGGTAAAGGCGGAGCGGAGCGCAAATGGCTATATGACGCGGCGGGCAGTTTATTACAGACACTGAATTAAGGAAGGACGGGTAGGCAAAATGGATGGGTAGGAATAAAGGAATTAGCAACAATAATTACTACCAAATCCCAGGCAGCGACAGTATGTATGTGTAAGAGTAGGTGTGTATAAGTGTAAGTGCGTGCTTGGGCCTAACCAATAATCGTTTATTTCAATTACCTATCAGTCAAATCCTTAAGTAATGTTAATTAGCATTACGATTAGAGATGAAACAGATATTCGGTAAATATCCGGTATCCGGCCATCCGGCATAAATTTAAAATCCGGCGGGATACCGGATAATAAATATATTATCCGGTATCCGGCCGGATGTGTATTGTATTGTAACACCAGTTACACCTATTTACCTAACCATAACATTCAATAGATAAATCATTCGTTTAGCGATAAATTCCATAAAGTAATTAAAAACAGACTAAGCTATTTTTATTTGGTAAGTACCTGCCTTTTTCCTTCCCCACCACGAAAAAAAAATAACATCACATAACGAACAAATAGCATTTTTGATCGTCACTTTGATATCAAAATATTTCCATAAAGGCGATCTTTTCTTTATCGAAGACATTTTTCTTCGGTAACTGAATCTCTTTGACTTTATAGAAAGAAACACTTATAAAAATCACCTCAAACTACAACAGCACGTTTTTTCACAACATCAAATGATCGTGTCTGCAATCAATTCAATAAGACAATGAAACACTAGCTTCACTCATAAACGAAAGGGCCCGAACTCGAATCCATCCGATCGCTCGTGTGGTTTGTTCGTGTAACTAGTCTTCAATGTTATAGGCTATGTTCGGCCGGATATCAGGTTATCCGGCTATCCGGCTTCAAGGTTGGCCGGATATTTGGTATCCGGTATCCGGCAAAACATCTATCCGTTTCATCTCTAATTATGATGATACATTTTTAATCGTCATTTTTTTTTACAACAATGTACTTAATTTATCAATCCGTCTTATCCATACATTGTTAAAACTATTATCATTTGGTATATTTGTGTTTATTTATTAGTTACTAGTAAAACATAATTTTGCAACACCTTCAAAACACTCTTTGAATAGAAAAAAAAAAAACAAAAATAATTCAACATGTCTATTTTTCAACATTTACTCTGAGGTAAAACCTAAGATTTACCGAGTGCGTGGTGGTAAAAGTTCGAAATGAATGATGGTCACAGAACAGTTGGTAAATCTTAGAATTTACTGGAAAATCTTAAGATACAAAGATAACAAAATTAACAATAATATTGCTGTTCTGGTACGGACCTTCCATCTCCACTAACAAAAAAAAAAAAAATATATATGAACATACAAACTTACAACCATAACGTAACAACAACGGCGAGAAGCAGGAGTCCCCGGTGCAGGCCAAAACTGTTGGTGAATTTCACCAACATTCGCGGCCTGCACAAAAACCTTAACTCCGTCCACCACCACCTTCTCTCCCAACGTCCTAACCTTCTCTTCCTCTCCGAAACACAGATAGCCGAGCCTCCTGACGCCTCCTATCTGGACTGCCCGGGCTTCACCCTCGTGGGCAAATTCAGACCCAAGGGAGGTGTCTGTCTCTTCAGCCGAGCTGACGTCAACTGTGTGCGAATGTTGAATCTGGAAAACTCCAGATTCGACGTAATGTGGGTGCGCGTCAATCTTGCCAGTACGGTAAGGTTTTATGCGTGTTTATACCGTTCACCAAACCTAAACGAATTAGACACGTCCGAGCTCTTCAAACATTTAAGCAACACTATTGATGACCTCTTGCCCCGCTTCCCTACGGCAGAGTTTGTGGTCCTGGGGGACTTCAATGTTCATAACGAACCTTGGTTGAAGTTCTCAGGGTCAACAGACTCAGCTGGACGACAAGCGGAATCCTTTGCCCTTTGCCACGGACTGGAGCAAATGGTTCAGGAGCCTACACGGGTTCCTGATGTCCAGTCTCACCGCTCTAATCTGTTAGACCTGTTTCTAACCACTGTGCCACACGGTTACAAGATTGACGTCACAGCGCCTTTAGGATCGTCGGACCACTGCCTGGTGACGTCGTCAATCCCCGTAACCTTCAGACCGCCAAACGAGAGGCTGAAAAGAAAAGTGTGGCACTACAGGTCTGCAGATTGGTTCGGTTTGCGGGCACATTTTAATGCTTTTCCGTGGTCAAGTGTCTGTTTTCGGACTTCGGATCCCTCAAGATGTGCCCAGGAAATTGGTGAAGTCATCGCGTCCGCGATGGATGGCTTCATCCAATCCACTGTTAAAGAAACTGGTGTGGGCTCAAAGCCGTGGTTCAGTCGACAATGCTCTGAAGCAGTGCGACGAAAAAACGCGGCTTATCGAGCCTACAACACATCTCGAACGTCCGAAAACAGAATAGTTTATAACAAAATGTCAAAGGAAAGCAAGAGAATCATAAATAGGTCGAAATTTGAGCACGACCTGCAGATCAGCAGAAAGCTGGCTGCATGCCCGCATGGCAGCAGAGCGTTCTGGTCGCTTGCGGGCTCAATAGGTCGCAATTTCTGCAAACCCAGTCTGCCACCTCTTACCAGATCTGACGGCTCTCTAGCTAATACCGCCGCCGAAAAGGCTAACTTATTAGGCAAAATGTTCGCGGAAAACTCGACCCTCGATGATCAAGGTGCTATCCCGCCGTCGGTTCCTCACTGCGGTTTTCATATGAAAAAGCTGAGGATCCGGCATCGGGATGTACTCCAAGTCTTACGAGGGCTCGATGTTAATAAAGCTAGTGGGCCTGACGGAATACCTGCCCTGGTATTGCAGAGGTGCGCTGCAGAAATAGCTCCAATTTTGACGAAGCTTCAAAATGTCCCTGAAGTTTGGGACTGTGCCCTCCGGTTGGAAAAAAGCGATCATTCACCCTATTCCAAAGAAGGGTGACCGCTCCAACCCGGCCAACTACCGCCCCATAGCGATCACATCTGTTCTGTCAAAAGTGATGGAACGTGTGATCAACGACAAACTGCTCACATACCTCGAGAAGAACAAAATTATTAACGACCGTCAATACGGATTCCGGCGGAACCGCTCGTGCGGTGATCTTCTCGCGTATGTGACGCATGTTTGGGGGCGGTGCCTGGAACGTTTTGGTGAAACCCAAACGGTTTCACTAGATATTTCCAAGGCCTTTGACCGGGTTTGGCACCGAGGGCTTGTCAACAAACTGCCGTCTTACGGACTTCCCGCATCCTTGTGTATGTGGATTGCCGACTTTTTGAGGAACAGGTCGATTCAGGCGGTTGCTGATGGTTTCACCTCTTCCTCGCATTCGATAAATGCTGGCGTCCCACAGGGATCGGTTCTGTCTCCGACTTTGTTTTTGTTGCACATCAATGACCTCTTGACGTGTGCACCGATTCATTGCTACGCGGATGACAGTACAGTCCATGATAGCTTTTTGTTTGACAAACCTCCAAAGGGTTCACAAACCCCAATGGCTCGGAGGGCTTTGAAACAAAGAATGGACGGTTACCTCGAGAGTGTTTCCTCTTGGGGTAAGAATAACCTCGTCGAATTTAATGTTTCAAAGACCCAATCATGTCTGATCACGTCTAAAAGGGATCGAAATGATAATCTAGTCTCCTTCAACGGAAGCATTCTCCCGAACAGGCCTTCCATTGATATGCTTGGTGTAACTCTAAGTGACCAGCTCAGGTACGGGGGCTCCATCGAGGCCAGAGTTAAGTTAGCCTCTCAGAAACTGGGCATACTGTACAGGGCACGCAGATACTTTAATAGTACACAACTGCTAGCCCTGTACAAATCGCAAGTGCGCCCCACGGTTGAATTTGGCAGCCACCTCTGGTCTGGAGCCCCAAAATACCTGAAAAAAACCCTTGACTCTGTGCAGAAACGGGCGGTCCGTTTGATAGATTCTCCTAATTTAACTAACGGATTGCAATCTTTAGAGCACAGGCGCCAGGTGGGAATGCTGTCCTTGTTCTACCGGTATTACAATGGAAGATGCTCCGAGGAACTAGCGTCATTGATCCCCTCGGCACCGGTGCATAGTCGGGAAACACGCCAAACGCGCGCTCAACATTTGTACACGGTTGACATTAGTCACATGAGAACGGGTCGTTTCTACGACTCGTTCTTGAGTTCAACAGCTCGGCTGTGGAACGATTTGCCGGCCTCTGTGTTTCCTCCCTCCTACAATATGGGTCTCTTCAAGACCCATGTTCACTCCTTCCTCTCCTCAAAAACACCCTCCACACAGCATCCTCAAAGATGACATAGGCCCTGAGGGAAATTATTTTTTCCTCAGGGCCTCCTGTGTGGAGTTAATGTAAAGGACAATAGACAATGATTTTCAATAACAGCGCCATTAAAACAAGAATAATTAAAACTAAAATATAATATAAAAATGGAAGCAGTTTACGTTTAGAAGTGAAAAACATTCTGAGTGCACATTAAACATAAAAAGTACAATAAGGAGAAAAGTCGAAACCAAACAATTGAAAACTTGAGAAACATGGCTTTATTTTTTTTTAAATTGCATAGGTATAAAGGAAATTTATACCCGCTAAGCTTACTGCATGTAGCTTGACAGCAGGAGATTAGTTCGACAGATTAGTTACAACAACAAATGAATTAATCACGAACGCATCAGCGTAGCAACAAGATACACATATAACAACATAATATAACATACCTACCAACATATTGATATGTAAATGTTGAAAATATTTCAGAATTAGTATTTTTATGGTGAAAAACAGTGAAATAGGAATATGTATATTTTTAAATATCATTAAGGGTCCACTATTCGAATTTCGACCGATTTCTTACATATCTCCCTTAAACATTTGAAGTTTTTAAGCTCTTAAAAAAATATATGTTATTTTTGAAGATAATATCTAGATACGTTCGACGCCGAAACGCAAATTATATGAAATTCTCTCGATAGAAAAAAATCGCAAAGTATGCTCCGAAAATTATTTAAAACAAGTTTATTTTTTTTATTTTACAAGTTATATTTGTGAAAAAATTCACAATGTTTCTTTAAATGATACTTAAGATACGTTCCACGAGATTTTTGCTCTATTTTAAACGAGTCATGTTTTATTAAGCTTTTTCGCAATTTTCGCTGCTAATGACTTAAAATATTAGCGCGCTCTGTCCAACATTCGTAATTACATATCTCTCCATCTTCTTCTTTTTCAGCCGAAGAGTGCCCCCTTAAACAGTTGAGAATGCATTATTCGAATTCGCATTATAGAATTCGACCTACTACATACAAAAACTTTATTGTGAATCCTTTCTTTTGGTAAATGTAATTTATATTACCGGCACAAAGCACTCTCTCCAGGGTGAATTGCCTAAAACCAAAAAAAAAAAAAAAAAATGTAATTTAGTGCCAGAAATTTCAGGAGCACATAATAACTGAAGAGATGACCGAAATTAAAAATATTATTTTCTAGGCCCTGACGCCTATAAAATGATTCTGCAAAATATGTAGCTACAGAGTTGTGAGGATTGCATAAATTCGATTTCTAGGCGTTGTTAAGCAAAAAGGCCTCTTCTTGTTCTTGTGCTCCTGGTAGATTTTCCATAATTTTGTGTGAAGTATGAGTTAATTTTTGAACGAAAAATCGATAGAAAATATATTTTTAAATAATTTTGAATTCGTTTACCTCTTTGGTTGAATGCGCTCCTGGTATTTTCCGAACTAAATTATTTCTACCAAGGAAGGTTTAAACAAATAAAATTTATCTTCAACGTTTTGAAAGATCTCAAAGTTAAGAAGCTCAAAACCTTAAAGCTTTGAGCCCTTCCCTGCTTATGATGTGTGATACTTGCTCGTTTTCAATTGCGAGAACATAATTAATTAGTATTACCTATCCTCATGGATGTAGGTCTCTAAATAGAAACAAATAGGTACAGAAATCTTTCTTTTTCAGAATCCAAGGGCAGCAGGAAGGAGAGAACCGCATTCAGCAAGAGCCAAGTGCGGAGCTTGGAGAATGAGTTCACCCACTCTAACTACCTGACTCGCCTCAGGCGGTACGAGATAGCAGTAGCTCTCAATCTAACGGAAAGACAGGTAATCTGCCACCTAGACAACGTACTTAGTAAATACGATGTTTTAGAAACAAAGCAGTTTCTTTACTACAAATAATTATACTGCTGCTACTTTACTCCTTATCTGAACAAGTTACATAATAGTACCCTTTACACACAGAATTCGGAGCGGGACGTGCCCCGCACCACTTCAGGCCGCCGCACAGAGTAAAGACCGAAAGTAAGATAACGGTTTACAGTGCAATTCACTGTGAGACTTTTCTGCGCGGCGGCCTGAAGTGGAGCGGGGCACGTCCCGCTCCGAACTCTGTGTGTAAAGGGTACTAATAAGTTGTCTGGCTAACCACAATGAAAGAATCTTAGATCCTTTTACTTTGAGGAAACCTGGTCTGAACTTTTTGGAAATCATCCCTGGTATTGGGCGGAATAAATTTGTTTCAAAGCTTACTTAAAAATATTTTCATACAGAGATGTATGCCATAATGAATTCAATCAACTAAAATTTATCAACATCAAAACCCTACATCGCAGGGTGAGATCTAACTTTCTCCACTGGTTGTAGTCCCTCACCATTAATCTCTAATCCTCAGTCCTTCCCATCCTGCCTCAATCCTCTTCCAAGCAGTCTATTCACCTCTTCCTTGGTCTGTCAGTGGATCATTTGCACTGAGGTACTACTCTACATAACCTTAAAGTGGTCTTCTAGTCTAGTTCATGGTCATAACATGATTTAAAAATGTCTTTATTTCGGAACCCACATATGGTTCTGGTGGCAAGAGCTTCACTGCAACCTCTCTTTCTGCTACAAAGATTGTTAATAGGGAAGCTAGAATGATGAAGCTCTCAGCGGTAAGTCTTGATAAGGTTTTTCCACATAATAGCGCAAACGCACTTGCAAATCGAACTATGTATCGGGGGAAAGGAACAAACCGGCATTTGTATAGCTCTATCAATCTAAGTTGCCTTCATCACAGTACTCACCCAGATACATAACTTACACATTGAGAAATGAGTATGTATTATCAGCATCAGCCATTGTCTATATGTAGTCCAATGAATTAGTGGGATAAAAAGAAAAATAAACGAATTTTAGCAGAAATGTGAACATAATGAAAACTGAAATTATTTTATTTGCAATATCATGCACCTGATCGAACTGAAATCGATATGAATAGGACAAGCTGTAAGCTTTCCAATAATATTCTTTTACACCATAATATAAACGCTGTCCTTCTTCCGCTGGTTACAATAAATAGGTGCAAAAAAGACAAAGGGCTGTTCCTCGCCATGGAAGTGTTTAACGATGTAAAAATAAATTCAATGGAAAGCTTTTTTATTGCAGACAACGCTCACTGCTTTACCTTCCCCATGATCGGTGGTTTTTTTCCATTCCTTACCCATATAACCTCTCAAAGGCTCAGCTATTGTGATGAAATTACCAATTAAAATCTAAGTATATTATTATTTCAACTGGATAAGAAAAATGTTTACTTTGTGAGATGTTTAATATTTTTAATCCAATTGATTTCAGGTAAAGGTTTGGTTCCAGAACAGGAGGATGAAGTGGAAGAGGACTAAGGGCGGGCCGAGGCAATCAAGAAAAAAGGCAAAAACAAATGTTGTGACTTTAAATAATTATGAGTTAGAAGAGTCTATTTAGTTAAAAAAAGTTTTAAGTACAAGATAATAAAAAAAAGTTTTAAATATTAAGAATTATTATATAAACTAGTATGTATGTAGTTAATTAGTACTTAATACCCGGCTTCGTCCGTGTTTCAACACCTTTTCAGTGATTGTAAATTGAAAACATGAAACAAAATATGCGGTATCTCGTCTGCGTCAACATCAACTCTGTCAGGGCTTATGACAGAGTTGACGTTGCAGATTTAATACATTAGTGTTGGCCTACAAATTCCAGACATTAAAAGCAGTGCAAATATCATGATGTTGAATGCAAATGTCATGATGTTGATGAACTATTCAAGAATTCTCTGCTTTATTGCTATTATTCAAACTTCTATGAACAAATAATTATATCAGGAACAATAATACACAAGTTTGCTCCTTACAAATTTTAAAGTAAAATAAAGCATAAAATTATCAAGTGAAAATAAAATACAGTTATAATAATCAATACTTTGTTTATTTTTCATGCATAATAATAAAAACATTTTCTCCTCTCCTGCAATGAATTCCTTTCAAAAGGCATTGGTTTCAATCAAAAATAAACCTATTATGTCAGTTTTCGATAAAAAAAAACACAGTATGCAAAAGGAATTAAAGATTTTATCTGGTCGATGGCCAAATTCAGCTGGGGTTGTGCAAGTCAATATTGTAGTTGTCAGTAAATAATGAGATAGAATTTTTGTAATCAAATCTGACATTATATTAAAAGCAGATCCTGATAGTTTAGATGTTAATATCATCAGTTCTTCTGTGCTTTCTTTTCTTTTTTAACCTTTTTCTTCAATTCGGGGCTGGCTGTTTTGGCTGGAGCTACCTTCGGTGATTTCTTAAGTGCTGCAACCTTAGCTGGTCCTTTGGCTGCGAGGATCTTGGATGCTGTGATCTGGGCGGCAGCAGCTTCCGGGGATTTCTTGACTTTGTTCTTCTTACTTTTCTTCTCCACGACAACTTCGTCCAATTTGGTAACCAAAAGTGGTCGCGCTGAGGGTCCAGTCTATAATTAAATAATAAAAAGAAGATGCAATGAGTACAGTTAATTGATAGACATAGCTAAACGCCCCTAACAACCCTGGTGAACATCATTCAAGGGACTGGGATACTCAAAGAATAACTTTTTTTAACAATTTAAAAACAATTTTTGTCTTTTAAAAAAGACAAAAATTCCCCAGTTACAAATAACATGATAATAATTTGACAATCTCCTACTCGTCACTTCATTTGGTTAGGGTTCTAACTTCACTTCACCTTGTTCTGAGATATGTAGTGTCAATGTTTGCACAGACGATTTCTCATAATCTATTTATCAATTTTCGATTTTGAGATTGAATCTTAATGTAAAGTTTTTTAATTGAACATATTTTAAAGGAAAGCATTTAAGTAGGACGTATACTTGACCTTTTAGAACATACCTAAAAATGCAAATAGAAACATGTGCAACCAGCTAGGGCATAATAATTCTAATTACATTTTCCTAATGCAATTCCAAGCTAGAAACCTTACAAAATGATAAGGCGTAGTTAGAACCTTGTCCAAATGAAGGACGAACTGCATATAATGCGCCTCGTATTTACTATCAACTGTCAGATACAAACAAAACAGAGAGTGTAAATGATGTTAAAACTTTGTCAAATGTCTATCTACGAAAATACAACCCAGATGGTTCTGAAAATTATTTTGGGTATAGATGTGAGCAAAGAAATGATTTGGCATTCAAATGTCATTTTTGAAAAAAATGTCAGAACCCTATCCAAAGAGGTGAAGTACTGTCACCACGGTAAGTGGAAAATGTTGCTTGTGTCGTGGTGGAGGACTTAGCCAGCCGAGGAATTGAACTCACGATGCCTAGATGGCACCAGACGCGATGCCACTCAGCCAGTGACCAGTCAGCTTGGCTGAAGGTGAGGCATGGGAGATAGCACAATTAAGCCTAAGGCCTGTGTGTCTTTCATTGTTTATAGTGTGATAGTATTAATCCACACATTTGAAGAGTGTAGAAAATACTAATTGCCTATTTACTTTTTACCCGCAGCTGATAAAATTTATGTAATTTTGACAGCCAAGCCCGCAGTGCGGCTCAAGCTTACATGTGTACGAGCAACATCCAAGATTCAAAACAAAATTTCACAGAAAGTGTAGGTCAAATAGTACTCAACCCGGGTTTAAAATGTGGCTTATTCTTTATTCCAGTGACATCTGTTGGAATATTCAAGAAGAAATATCTTTACTTCATTTAGATGTGAAAAAAGAGTCCCCAATTCTCGGCAGTGCTAATCTCCCGCCATTTAGTCGATGAGTACCTATACCTATATCTTTCTGGCTTCGGTTTTGTTCATTTTATTTTATATTTTGTCCGTATCATAAATTTAACCATAATTTTATTACGGGATGGGTTTTTGTAGCTTAGTACACATTTATGTTATTAGTAAAAAAATTCAAGGTTTCAGAACAAGATATGTTTTAAATGATAAATAAAAAATGTCAAAATCGAGCCGCTAATGGTGGATGGATGTCTGAGCTGATACGTTGAGCGGTATATGGGATACAATGCGTACGGCTGTTCAGCATTAAATTAAAATGATTTAATTAAAATTTGAACTCACTTGTCCATTTTCCACCTTCTTCTTTGTCTTGGGGGGTTTAACAATGGGGGACACTGGCTTATTCATGCTCTTTTCCTTGCGCTTTTGCTTCTTATTCTTCTTGGGAGAGGGAGAAGCCTTGGTCACGGGTGCTGTGGAGGGTTTCCTGAGAACAAAATACAACACATGAGTATTTGAAACATTTCCTTGGTTTTACTTGCACAATATCAACACTGGAAAGGATAAATGGCTAAAGCGCCATGCAGCTGGAAAGGAAGAGTGGCTGAAGCGCCGTATAGCTGTATAGCGCGCTTGAGACATTTTTCCTTTTCAGATGGATGGCGCTTTAGTCATATATTCTTTACAGTCATTATTATTGACTAACTAGTGTTTTATAATAAAAAAAATAAAATATTGACAAGTTTTTTAATTTTAATTTGCCCACCCTCAAGGGTTCCAACTGCTCCTCTCTGGAGCCAGTGAGACTACGGCATCCCTAATTGTGGTATGTTGTAAGGCTGAAGGTACTGGGAAGTACCTGACTATTCATATCTGGTCATTAAACACAGCTAAAGCTATTTCAAACAACGTTCCAATTTTGAACGGTTGTCTTACACAAGGGCGATACTGAGTGTATCTTCCACTCTGGAACGTGCCAAATACTATTTTAACCCGTCGAGCATAAGGTTGAGTAAAATTTACCCGAGGCAATTAATGTTGCTCAATAATCTTAGTTTGCCGCGCTCAACTGTTCCGTGCCCCTCAGTAGATGCGCGGGGGGAGGTAAGGAAGCGACAAGAAACTAGGATTTAGTCAACCACTGCTCAGCGAGGTGGTTAGACGTCGTCAAAGTTGTCGGCGGGTGAGTTTTACCCATCTAACGCGCTCGATGTTACTATTTTTCACGAGTACTAGAAGAAAAAAACTATCATAATTTGTGTTTTTTATGGTTAAAACTTTAGAAGATGTTATTTTTTTTATTATTTTGTTTAGTTTTATAAAAAAAATGGACAGTTAAGTGCAAAAGTTGAATTTTCTAAGATAAATGTTGATTCAAATAAAAGTGATTAAACTAATTATAACACTTTTAGTCCAAGTTTCTAATAACAAGTACTTAGTCAGAAAACAGGTAAAGTAAGTATACTATACTGTAGAATAAAAAAAACGATTAAAGTAAGAGATTCGGGTGAAAATTACCCTACCTTACGCTCGATGTTACAATTTTGAACCTAACGCTCACCGGGTTAAATTAATAAAATTGTGAAATAACACAAATTAATCA
Source organism: Glyphotaelius pellucidus (assembly GCA_936435175.1). NCBI lineage: Eukaryota > Metazoa > Arthropoda > Insecta > Trichoptera > Limnephilidae > Glyphotaelius > Glyphotaelius pellucidus. The sequence goes on from OW386548.1 coordinate 19,254,172, forward strand.
AATAAAATTTATCAAAAAAAAGATGTTTTGTTTTTCAAAATCAAAGAAATATGATATTTGTTTTTTTTTAAATTCAAAGAAAGATGATATTTTATCCAATTTAGAAAGTAATCATACAGTTAAAATGGGAATGGCGTAATTCAAATGTGGGACTAAGATTGAATGCATAAAAAAGGGTTTGTCATAGACATATGAATATTATTACCTGCCCTAAGAGATAAAAGCATTTTATTTCCCCTTCCCCACACCGGTTCCATTTGGAGCCGGCTGGTCTCACGAATGGCCTTGAGCGAATCTAAAAAATGTGACGTCATCATTCTTGTGCAAACCAGCGTCGAGCTCTCATCGGAACATTTTAAGAAATAAAACGGCAAAATTGGTGGCTTATTGTCATATTACATTCCGTAGGTAAGCATTATTTTACTTTATTTTAAGCTTTTTCAGATCAGTTTTAGTAACACATCTACCACCATAACGAATGTAGGCATTTCTCAAGTGTGCTCGTCGCTGTTTACTGGGGTAAGTAAATTATGAAACATTTGTAAAAGTGTCTTAACTAAATATGGCAACAAAATATTTGACTCTGAAAACAGGTGAACTTTATTTTGCCGTATTTGGACCTTGCAAATTTGTTCATAACATGGCGAGCGATTCGCGCTCCCATGTAAAAAGGTCTATTCATTCAAAAGCAGATTTCACTTTTAAGAACTAAATGGTGATATTATAATACGAGAAGCCTATATACTGTCAGATTGATTTATTGACGAAACACATATCATCCCAGTCAGCTTCCCCCCCTTCGCGTCCCGCTATAGTTGGTTTGTACCCCTCTTCTGTCTGTTCTCGTCTACTAATATTCATATGTCTACGGGGTTTGTAGTAGATTGAAAGTAGTAGAGCAAATGAAAATAGCCTTTACTGCCATTAAATTTCATTATAGAAGTAAATATTTGAAATGGTAGGTTTTAAAAGCAAACCATTCAATAAGTCTGGAAATCGGCAGTACTTAATTGAGGAAAGGTGCAAAATGGTAGGTAACTGAATTTATAATAAGTCTGGAATATTGCAAATTCTGTGATCACCAACACGTTATTTTAAATTAGTCTAAATGGAAAAATAAGTTGAAGATTACTTTTTCTTGGCTGCAACTTCACCATCCTTTTTGGGCGTGGGCGGTTGCGCATCCTTGAAGGGCTGGAAGTCGGCTAACTCCTCGGGAATGTCACATGGCTGGAAAAAGTCATAGTCGATGCCCATCGTCCTGAGCTTTGCCTTCATCAAATATAACCTGGGAACCAAAAATATATTAACCTCTCGACTGTCAGGGCAGAAAATCCTCAAAAATCTGTTGTCTGAGAATTCTCAGAACATATTTAAATATCCGAATAATATTTTTTTTTTACAATTGTTATTTGTTACATATTATAAAGCATTTTAATATTCATAATATATTTCATGTTTATATCGAAAACATTTCCCCAGAATAGCTAACTTTAACTAAAAAAAATTAACTCCCATTTGAGAGACAACTGTAAATAAAGATATATATATTCATACAAATATACACTGATTTTATTATTTCTACATAAAGCTAGTGTCACACACAACGTTAAAAGCGTGAGCAATTATCTGTTGAACCGAGAGAGCTTATGTGTCGTACTATGCTATGAAATATTTCTTCCTATGGTAGAAGAGGGGGTCAGTTGAATTAGAGAGCTGACGCAAAATGTCATTTCTTTGTACTGGATGACAGCTGTCATCCATCCACAGCTGTCAAGTTGACAGATCTGTAATTAAAATGACCCCCTCTCTGTTTTCGGCACAAAGGGGGTTGCATAACTTTTCGCTTATTGCCTCGGCAACGATTACGGCATATAACTTTGAGCTTCGAGCACATCATCTGCTTAGGTGTGGTGGGTCTGTATGGTAAGCGTTATTGTGCGTGCGATGAACTTTTATCTGTGTGTGTGACACCTACATAAAGCTAATAAAAAAATATAATCAAAGGGTATTTTGAAAAAAATTATGACCTTGATACTCCTTTGAAAATTCAAAAATTGAATTGTGAGAAAATGAATTTTGTAATGCACAGATAAAATGTTTTCTAAACAGACAGAGAGTCTACATTGACAAAACAGTGACATTGCAATCAATGCGTTTTTGAATATTGTACTTCATGGATCACATACGAGACATACCCATACGGGGATAGCCAACGATGAATCACACATATGCAACATTGGCATCGATAAGGTTAATACTTATAAAATTATTTACTTTTTGAGTTGCTGCTTTGCATCACTTATCCATTCCTTGTCAGTGATTGGGCGATTGTGTTTCTGAAAAAAAAAAAAAAAAACAAATTTAAAGTTTTAGTTCTTTCAATGCTTCCTTACCTCAAAACCGAACAGAAAAAACTAAAGAACGGAAATGAATAGAAAAACTAAAGAAATACATAGTTTTAATAGAAATACACCTTCCTGTGCACAGAAACCTTGGACTTTTCTCACTTTCCTTAACAAAATATAGCTTTTTACAAAAAATGATTGATTTGAAAAATTTCCGCTTTCTTTCTGTTTGCACACCCCGACTCACGAATTGTATTTCCAATAAAGTTTCGGCAAGGCGATTACACAAAATGTGAATACATAACAAAATAACTGACCTTTACTGCCTTATTTCTGTTATCAATACCGGGACACTTCTTTCCAGCGATCCATTTCTCACCAGAGAAGAAAGTGGACCTTTGCTTATCTGGAGGAATATACTCGGCTGCAAAATAAAATGCATACATTCGTAAATAAAAATAATTTTAAGTCATAATTTGTTCCTTTAGGAACAACTCATATAGGTCTCATAGAAATCGTTGTGGCTCCCTTACAACCAAGGGTAGGAATGATCTGATCTAAACGGTATTAGAAAGAGAAAACACTACGCTTTATATTCAAATTTAAAAGTTAACCACAAAATAATGAAAATGTACACTTTTTTTAAACCAAAGTTTCCAATGCAATTTAAGAAAAAATATGAAACTTTCGAATTTTTTTTATTAATTATTTTTATATGAAATGATATAACAGTGAGTTGGCAGTAATATTTATAATTATAAAATATTTGTTTTTATTTTTCTTCATTATCAGTAATTTTAGTTAGAAAAAAACGGAAGGTGAGGCACTTTTAAAACTTTATGTTTACTACATTTAAAAAAAATTTATACTCAAAAATTACGTTTGTTTTTAAATTATAAAATTATAAGCGTATTTCATCACCTTTAAAAAAAAAGTCTGTAATTTCAGATGAATTCAGAAAAATTCCATTTATTTGGATTTTATTACAATGCGGAAATGTTTTGGCCTTTCGACAAAATAGATCCGAGGCCTGAGAGGTTAAGAATTATAAAAAAAAAAACAGGTGTGTTGGTGGCAGAGGTGTCGGCTACCCATGGTGGTTCCAAGTGGTTCCCATGGCGGCGGTACCCATACTGGCCTCCCAAATTGTTTTGGACAATTGATTGCTATTCGAATCTGGTCACCAAGCAAAGCTTTGATTCTGAATGGTGGTCTTTCACCAGGGCGACATGATGAGAGTATCTTCCACTCTGGAACCTTGCAAGTGTGTGAATGAAGCGAGAAGCACGTGGCTATCTGCCTGCTCCTCCAGAGACATGGCGTTACAATTATTTAGCTATCATTATTATTTGGTTTTCTTACCTTTCAACAATCTCTTGTCCATTAAATAATTATTCATTGTCTCTGCGACAATCTCAGCCACTTCTTTGTTTTGGAATTCGACAAAAGCGTATCCTTTTGATTTGCCATTTTTCTTAGAGCGGGCAACCCTTGCGTTGGTCACCTTGCCAAACTGCTTAAAGTACAGACGCATTTGATCCTGCGGCGAAAAAAAGGGAAAATTATTAACACGACAAAACACGGCATCTACAGGTAACTCTTCTCTTAGATCTACCGTTTAATATTTGTTCGGGCTTATGACCAGCTCTGTAGCATCCGTAGAGCAATGAAGTGCAAATTTTTTATTTTTTATAGTCGGTAGGAATCTGGGGGTCATTGTGTCTAGGGTCAATGTGACATTCAAATGAATCCATCCTCCATTGTGGTGCAAGGCAATGGGGCGAGAGAGACTGGCCGGAGAGGTCTAGGTTAGGTCTCCCTCGACTAATATTTCCCGATTCGACCCGCCACACAGTAGGTGGGCAAACGCATTGGTCGCCAAGACCTAGACAACCTCACTCTGAACCCAAGCGCCCCTGCTAAGATACTAAACATAGCGAACCACTTGGAAATAAAAAGCAGGTAAGTTGGAAGATGAAGATAAATGGAATGTTGATTTAATGTTGGGTCAGTTCATAACATAGATTTTGAGTGGTAGTCAACAAAAATTTTGAGTCAAGGTTAAGATAACTTTCGAAATCACTGGACATGCTTAATACAAATATTTTTTTAGAAAAAACCTTTTGTTTCATATTAATTACTACAGAAGACAACTATTTGCATTCGCAAATAAAAATACTGTATTCAAAATTTGCATTCGTCGTATGAGATCGCGGCCACATAATTAAGGTGAATCAAAAGCTTTTTAAAAAAAAAAAGTAAAGCGTGTCCGGTGATTTCGAAAGTTGACCGACAGTAATTTAAATCATAAAAGCTGGTTCACAGCTATCAAATATAAAAGATCATAGCACACCAAATAATGCTCTCCATACAATCCCTTCAGACCGTTCACACCTAAGCGTTTTTAAGTGCAGATCAATCATAGACAATACACATCTTAGACGTAACCGCTCCAGAGGCGATATGTCCAGAAGATAAATCTCCCCCTCTCCGACTAAAACAGGAGAGGGGGTCATTGTAATTACGGAGCTGCCTAGACCCGTGGATGACAGATGTCAAGACTTCAGTACAAAAAATGTGGATTCCGTTGTCGCTCCCTAATTCAACTGACCCCTCTCCTACCACAGGAAGAAATATTTGATAGCCTCATGTGAAAGCACAAAAGATAAGTGCTCGCTATCCAACAGATATCTGCTCGCAGATTTATAGCTCTGTGTGAACCAGCTTTAAACATCATTCACAGGGGGGTATTATGATCTACTTGGAAGAATGGATTGTTTTAAATCATTGAATATTTATTTAAATATGGAAAATAACCATGTCCCCGTGTTCATAGAGGGCTCCAAAGAGTTCCTGGATACTTTTTCAAACGAATTAAAAAACCCCAGGAGCACCTGCCAACTTTTGACAGATTCAATAAAAATTGAGGGAGAGAATATTTGAACTAAAAACAGCCAGCGAAAGGAAAGCCATAAAGTCAAAAGCATTAAACTTACTTCGTAGAATCCATGAGGAATGTGTCCAATATAAACTACGCCTCTATCTCTGGTGAGAGGAGTATTCGGACTTCCAGCTGATGGTTTGATTTCAATCCTCTTTACTGGCTTATCTTTGCTTTTCTGTAAACATATGAAATAAAACAATTGTTTTTATTCAATAGCAGCAATACATAACAATTTTATGACAGAAAAAGTAGTAAAATAAAGTAAATCAAATGATAATTTAAACATAACCACAAAAACACACGCTATTTATTTCAGTTTTATTTATTTAAATATTCACCTTTAGCATTTTTTTAATGCCTTTGACAGTTTTTTCAAACTTCTTCCTCGACTCAGTTTCGAGGGGCACATTTTCTTCCATGTTTAGGTATTTTTGTACAATTAATTCGAACGAAAACTTATAAAGCGGCAGAACCCAAAAATTAGGCAGCGGGAATCGCCGTATTTTATATACCACGGCTGGAAACTTGGAAACACGTGTTGTATTTGACAACCGGCAATATTGAGCTAACTTCAGATTGGTTCTGCCAACACGATGCAGAGTTTCTTTTTAACCTAACTTCGTGGCAATCTTCAGAGGTTCCCAAACTTTTTTGCGCCGTAGGCCGCTTGCTAATTTTTTTTTTCCGTAGACGAACATGAATTTTCCAATTCGTTTACGTCAAATGCGTGTTTTTATTTATTTTTTCATTAAATAATCCATAAGCCGCCCCATTTCTAAGCACAGGTTATAAAAATCACACTTCATTTCAACAATTACTACAAGAAACAACTATTTACGTACACAAACTAGGTTATTAGGTTCTTAGTTTAGATAAACTAAGTAATTCATGCGTATTTAGATTAAAACGAAAGTTCGCAAATGTCAAATCCATACAACAACAATAAAAGGCAGCAATGAATATGTTTTTTTTATATGGGAAATTTTTAACTTTGAATGAAATTCGAATTTTAATTCACATTTTTCCACCTATCCCGACTGAAAACGATTTTTCTTTTGGTAATTAAGTTAAAAAGTAGTTTGCTTTTAAAAATGTATGCCTAATAAGTGTAGCAGCATGTGGCGGCTTGTGGATTATTTACCATTTTTTCTGTCGCTTAAGTTTGAAAACTGTCTGCTTAAAATTCTTTCCACGAGGTATGAAAATGGAGAAGCTCTCAAAAACTTACTTGCGATAGGTAGTCTGTTTTCCTCCTTCGTAATATAACCCCGGCCTCTTTAAGACCCGCATTAATAAATCCAGTCCTACAGCTGCCCTACGACCTTTACCCGCCTCACAAAGCTGCCCAGGAAGGCAATATAATTCCCCCATTTTTGCATTCTGTAGATAGTTGCGCTCTTGTGAGGTGTTACACATAATTTTAAAAAAGTTCATAATGCCCAAAAAGCAACAGGCAAGCAACTCTCTGAAGCAAGAACTGCTGATACCCTTTCTGAACTGTTGCTTAAGTTCTTTGTTAGTATTTATTCCGATCAGTTCTTCTGTCTTGTCTTGTCGTCCTTATATCCGATTCTTCACTGTTCCATTTCCATAGTCGACTTACAAGAATGATGTTAAAAGGCAAAAACGTGACCATCTTGGACATCACTGACAAGTTGGTGAACTGGGAAAATCCTCACCTTCCAATGAGAAATGTTTTGCTTCAATTCTGACAAGGGGAACGTAGACTCTGTTTATGTATCTCAATAAACAATCATATGAAACCAGCAGTTAAAAACCCGCTCCGGAGGTTGTTGCTGCTAGCCCCTGTGGGCGGCTTTTGGTTCGGCTTCGCCCAGTTAGTGTTGGTGACCATTTTTTAAATCCACTAGGAACTGGTTCCAAAAATAGCCCGTTCCTCGGATCCACTGTCATCCAGCGATAGCTAGTCACCGAGACGGGATATAGTCGCTTGACTATTATTCACAAACGAGTACCGTCAATCTTTCCATATCCGGAGAGATACTACAAATTCACAAATTTCGTAGTACTGATACCTGCCTGGGGCACATCCCCATGCGACCTGCTAACGGAAGTGGTGACATCTTTGATGAATTCTTGAATTCGAAACCGAATTACAATGGTAGCTTTGTTTAAAATTTCATGTACACAGATGTTATTTGTGGCGCTGCGCCTACGGCGTGGTGTCAAACATGCACTCAAAGCCAGGTTCTGAAATTCAAACACGTAGACGCCATAAATAAACCAATTCCGCTACCCCATTAATACTGTTTTTTAAGTAATTTCTTTGTCAATTACAAATATAATGTGTCAGGTGTATTATGTCTTCTACGGAACGTTTGAATGTTGATGACGGGGGTTCACTCCCGTGTACCCTTAAATTTTTTTCTCGCCGACCCCACCAGCAAGCCAAAATTGACACTAAGTGAGAGTGGTATATCCAGGGTTGCCAATGCGTATGTTTTAAAATACCCTCAATAGATGTTCAAAATTCCCTACAGGTTCCTTTAGCTCCAAAATGAGCCAAATTCCATTGAAATTAGAATTTATTTTTTTATTATGAAGTTTTTAATTTTCGGATTTAATTCTTCGTTCAGGCTAGAATAGATTTTTTAAATGCCAGAAATCCCTGTATTTTCCCCACAAAATATCCAATTCTTGATAATTCTTAGAAACTCTAGGGAGAGAAAAGAAATTTTAGGGAGGGTGTAAGGCCTTTTACATTCATGCGGAGTAGCTTCTGCATTTTGCAGGAGGCCGCTGAGGAGTGGTTCCTTTTAAAAGAACTCGAGTTCTAGGAGTGGTTCCAGGTTCCGAGTTATGGTACTGACACACTTGCTCATTAACAAGCCGACTTATGAGCATGCTCATTAATGAGTATGCTCATGTCAAATAGCCAACTGTACACATTTGCTCATTAATGAGCAGGCTTGGTTTGAGCTTTCTCGTGAATGAGCGTGCACTTTAATGAGCATGCTCATGTCATCGTATAGTGTCAGTTCCGTTCGCCCAGAACTAAACAAAGTAATCGTATTGCCTGCTTGCCACGCAATTATTAATTATAATTAAATAATTATTTAAGAATCTTTTGACGAAAGAAAACAAAACGGTTGATTTGGGTCCAAGATGTCAACGGTTATACAGTTACAAGGATATAATAGAGTCAGTTCCGTCCGCACAGAAGTCAATAAAGTAATCTTATTGCTTGCGAAGCATTTACTGAAGAAACTTTTGGCGAAAGAAAAAAAGAAAATTAAAAGATCGATTTGGGTTTGTAATTGGATCACTAGAAGAGCAAACCTTGGAGCAAGTACCTAATCATTTGTTAGTAGAAATGCGAGAAGAAGATGTCAACGGATATAAAAATCATTTACGAATGCTTTCTCAGAAATTCGACGAGCTACTCTCTAAAATTGAAAGCGTCATACAAAAACGATATAGGATAGACAGAAGGTAGATTTGTGTCAAAGACGTCAACAAATTCGAAAATGTCTAAATAATAAAAAATAAATACTAATTTTAATAGAATGTGGTTTTATTTTGGAGGCAAAGGAACTTTTGGGGAATTTTGAAATCTATTGTGGATATTTTAGTGACCTTATAATAATAACAATCCAAACACATTCGTGATTCCCATAATAAATCACGAAAATAATGGTTTTTTCGTCCCCCTAGCAATCTACTTTGACATTTTTGCAAAGAACGTGCAGGCGAGAACTGAAATAGGATTGAAATGAGCATGCTCATAAGCCAGCCTGATCACACATGCTTAGAAGCTTCCCCTTCCACCCGATAAACCAATGAGCATGCTCATAAATCAAACGGTTGTTGATTTGTGAGCATACTCATTTGGCTTCAAATGAGCATGCTCAATACTAGCAACGTCACTGACACACGTGTTACTAGGTAGCATGCTCTTTGGCTTCTAATGAGCAAGTGTGTCCGCAGCATAATGCTACGGACACACTTGTTCATTAGTGTTGCGCTACCTCCTTTAGCCAACGTTTCGGACAGCTATACAGTGTCCATCATCAGGGCAGATGAGTGATGATGAGACACTGTAATGCTGTCCGAAACGTTGGCTAAAGAAAGAGGTAGCGCAACACGGCAAAACACCCCAAAAATAAATAAATACTTTTGGCTGTGAAAACCTAAAATCATACCTTAAAAAACCAGTTTATTTCTTTACATTCTCTTTTATTATGTTTTTATACATACATTTTTCTTGTTCAAAAACACTGTAAAAAGAACAATTGGGGTGGCATTTTGGGGGCTGGAACGGATTAATGGCATTTCAAATAATTTCAGTGGAGAAAATTGCTTCAAGATACAAGAAATAAATGCTTTGAGAAACAAGGTTACGGAACGAATTAAAATTGTATCTCGAGGTACCAATGTACCAAATGCAGGAGTGCAGCCTGTGAAAAGGGACACATATATATATATTTTTTATTTTATTTTAAATGTACATTTACAGTTCAAAACCAATTACAAACATACATTTTATTATAAAGTAATAATGGCGTTTTGAAATTTTTTAATATTTAGTTGAAAAATATCGATTTCAGGGGACAGGGAATTAAGTAATAGAATCATTTTTCCGAGCGGCATTACTAATGGTAAGTTAGTTCTGCATCTCGGAACAACAAAAGTTCTGTGTCTGCGCGCTCTTGTGAAGTTGTAGGGGACATAAAACTCAAATTTTTGTATTATATAGGAAATATATCTTTAAAAACAAAAACAAATTCGAAAAAAATGAAAATAGAATCAACATTAGAAATAATAATGTTTTTTATACCCCCCAAACGAATACCAAACAAATGCAAACTCACAGCAGTTTCATTGGACCTCGTACATTCAATATTCTACCGAAAAATATTCAAATGATAACTAAACTTCCTCAATACACAAAGGAATTGAAGTCATGGCTTGACAATGTAGATATTGAAACGTTGTTTGTTTAACTTGTATGACTTTATGTTTTTTTCACACTTATCCACACTTATTATTACACTATGCACTTATTGTTCCACTATTCCACTATTATTACACTACTTCACTTAATATGCAATTACTATTATACTCAATATTATACGTTACACTTACTGTTGCACTGTTTGTATGCTCATTTTGTGCATAGCTATTTAAACAAATTCTAATCATGTTTTTGCTTAATATGCCCATTGTTTGTTCCTTCAAGGTACAATAATAAATTATATTGAACTATATTACCCACGCACAGGCTGCGCCTTAGTGGGTTCCCATTGTTCTTATTATGTCATAATATTGTATACATCAATTGTAAAATTTGGGAAAATAAAGGAAAAAAAAAAAAAAAAAAAAAAAAAAAAATACAAATATTACCGTTTAAAAGTTTATATGCTGTTGTCAGCAAAGCAGTTTTCCTTCTATCGGCGAGGCTATTAATACCCAGCATGCCGGACAAAAAGGCTGATGGATATAGCCAGGGATAATATCCGAAGTCTCTAAGATATAAATATCTCAGAAACTTCTTTTGTACTCTCTCTATCATTTGAGAGTAAGTGAAATCCATTGGTCCCCATACTACTGAACCACTTTCCAAAATGCTACGTACTAAACTATAGTAGAGCACGCGAATCGCGGCCGAGCTGCAAAAATGTCTGGAGTTGCTTAGCACAAATCCTAGCATTCTGAAAGCTTTGCTGCAAATCGTTTCAATGTGAACGTGAAATGTTAGGTGCGTATCAAATGTGATTCCCAAATCTCTTGAAACAATAATGTGCTGAAGAGATGAATAAGACATTTTGTAGTTAAAACTGTAGTTTTGTAGTTGTGTGTGGTATATATGTATACCACACACCGGACAGGACTAATGAAATATGACTGAAACAGAAATCCTCTTGCTTATGATGTATATGATGATCATACATAAAATAAGCATATTGAAGGCGTATACATAATTCCACATGCCTCCAATCTGCAAGCACGCACCATCAATGTTAAATGGTAAGAAGAAGATCTGAGGTCTTAAAATGAAACAAATATAAATGGATAAGATATGTTTATTAGATACATAATTATTCATACATTATCCTAACAAATTATTTGATACATAAGGCATTATATTAAAATGATTAACAATATTGCTAACTCACTATCTTTGGAAGAGTCTATGAAAACGAAAATGTTCCATTGCCTTTTTTAATCAAAAGGGTGTTAAAACAATGGATAATTTAGAAGAAAAACCAAGTCTTACTGTAAATTAACACTAAAAATGTAAAATAACCTATAAAAAGGAAAATAAAATGAAAGCGGTCATATCTGCTACGCCGTGAAAATTTGTGTAAAAAAAACTTACACTTGCGAGAATTTATTTAAAAATCTTACACATGTGAGGATTGATATTATAAAACAACTTACACATGTGAGAATTCATTTTGTATATACTAATACGCACCACTCTTCAACAATTTCTTTTAATCAAAGAATAAATCTTATTTTAGTCTTAACATTTCAATATACCTTTTGACAAATATGGTTAAAAATATATATATGGAATAGCGTATACTATTTAGGATTAAGCGTTCATTTACAGCTTCACTTTTCGTGATTATTATTATTATTTTCCACGTTCTTAACAGAATAGAATGAGATTTTTTATAAATATATACATGCATTTTATTTTGTTGCGGATTTAGGCACACATTAATCACTAATCAGTATTGTTTAAAGTAATTCTTTCTTATAAGGTAGGGAGTACATAAGACGCGATTGTATTAAGGCTTGGGTGGTGTGACGGAGAGGGGCGGGGAGGGTGTGACGGTGAGCGAAGAGGGCATCCTGGGCAGCGGCGGAGGCGCGGGGGCCAGCTCCGTCGTTACCGAGATGGATGAGCCCAGCTGTGACATGATGGAGGGCAGCTGTGACATGATGGGAGGGGACAGTGATGCAATCGGAGCTATGCTGACTTGTTTCAGGCTCACATTCTTAAGTAACGACATGTCGGGTATACTACTCGGGGGAGGGGAGCTCTTCTCGGGAAGGGGTTCCGTCTTGCTTTTCACACTCGTTGGACTAACTTGGTCGGCACTTTTGCTGGTAGTCACAGTCACACTTTGAACATTGGGAATATCAGGTAATGTAGTATTAGGGGAGGGCTGGATGGGCAAGTCCAGCGAGGGGTCCAGAGAGATGCCGTGCATGAGGGTGGTCGCAGATCCCGATGTCTTCTTTGAGAGCTCGGCTCTCTGCATCTGCTGCAACTTCTCTCTGCGCATCACACACATCCTGTTGTAGTCCTGAATGGTAATATGGTAGGGCTTGCCCCCCGACATGACCTGCACCAGACTGGGTAGCCGTCTCCCATCAGCTGTTTGGTAGAGGACATCCCGGGCATTACGCAACTTGGATTCGTCAGTGATAGGGATCAAAGTGGGCCTCCATTGCTTGGAGGACCCTTTGGACTTCTTGGTAGTAGGTTCTGCGGGCAGAGTGGGAATGTCGTCTACTTTGCCTTGCATGGTGGGCTGGGCGGAGCCGATGGGAGACATTCCTGGAGTCTGCAGGGACGGAGGTGGGCCGGAGTGGCTAACGGGAGTCGAACATCCCTTGGCCAGCTGGTGAATGTTCTTGAGAACATTCTCCATGGACTTCTTCTGGGTGGAGTGTTGCGAGTTAATAGCGATCAGCTCTGGGGGCAGCGACGGAGCTCGGGGTTTATTATGAATAGAGTCTGGCTTGGAAGAGGACATCTTGGTTTCTATGGCGATGGAGGAGGGAAGAGAGGGAGGCCGGATGAACTCTACAGGTTTGGTCCCTTCAGGTCGGGGGGTAGGGGGACGGGGAGTGACAGGTACATGCATTTGTGGGAGTTGATTGCTCAACTTTTCCAGCTGAGACAAACTGAGGGGAACATTTTTAGGAATTTTTGAGGCATTGAAGGCTTGGTCCACACTTTGATTTATTTGAGCTATGGAAATAGGAACATTTTTGGGGATTTTAGCGTGATTGACAGACGGGGGTAGAAAACTATCTAAAGGCCTTGCGAGACTGGCTGAGCCTTTGTGGGATTGCATTTTAGGGTGCTCCATACTCTGGTTGGTTTTCAGCAAACTTTTACCAGCAGCAGAAGTGGCCTTGTGTCTTCTGAACTCTATCAGGCTGCTAGACTCTGATTTCTTGGAAGGAACAGACTCCAGTACAGTTTCAGGCGGCAGGAGAGGAGGGGGGGAGGCGGTGTGTTGAACAACAGTCAGGGAAGAGTTCTTGGGGAATAAGCTACCAGTATAAGGTAAATGAACAGTATCCCCATTGCTGGGGATGTTATCGTATGACCTAAGCCTATTTTGAACAGATTCGCTGTAAGTTGCAGCGTTGCAATTAGCGTTGTTGGCTAATATGAGATCTCCATTCCTAAAGTACTTTTCCAAGAGGATGAGATGGCGGAGGAAACTAGATTGATTTCCGTAAGGCTTCTGTAGCTCGTGCCACAATTTCTTGGTGTCCGTATCATATTGAATGGTGGTGCTGCACTTTTCCCACCCCTCCGGAGTAATACCTTTCACATTCCCAAACTCGATGGCGCAGTGAAGGTTCATCTCTTCTTCGCCCGGGAATAGTTCCCTGACCGAGATAGAGGGATTGGTCTCCAGCCTGCGAACAGGATTTGAGTACCTGCTGTCGCGATGCTCCGACTTCTTCTTCTTTTGAGGATCATCAGACAGGCGACTGGACAGAGCTTTCAGGTTTTTCTTGATTTGTGTGAAGCTGTCGCTCATCTGCAATTTGCTCTTGAGAGAATTAAAGTCCACGGCTGATTTGGAAGAAGGTTTGTGTGGGATGGTTTCTATGGTGCACTCATCATTGAGCACAATATTCCGTAACATATTTAAACCGGTAGCATCAGAAGATTGGTTATTTGCAGCTTCTATTGTGAATTCGTCTCTATTGGGCAATTTCCCACTCAAAGCTTTTTCTATGTCAGAATTCTTTGTGATGATTTGTCCAAGCTTCTGAATCCTCCTGGCATTCTTATCCATAATTTTTTGATTGATGGAAGTTTTGCTGATAGCGGGAGCATTGTGTACCTTGAGGATGTTTCTGGACTTCTGGGTTAAGTTGGAAATGGGACCACGCTGCAGAATTGTGGAAGCAGGGACGTTACACTTCTGCAGTAAATATTGGAGTTCCGACTGCTTATCCAAGGCGGAAATCAATGGATTATCATAGTCGATCATCATGTCCAGATCGGAATTGTCACTCACTTCGGATGTTGGCCGAACCGGAGTGTCGGAGTGGCTGCCCGCTTTGGAGTTGGCGTTTGGAATGGGAATAGTGTTGGTGGAGATGAGAGACTCTATATCTTCTTCAAGGCCACCTTTAGGAATATTGTGGCCAGAGTTATTCAAGCTATTTCGATCCCAAGATTCATCTTTCTTGTTACTTTCGAAATTCTCAGCATTGGCGGCTCGTTTTACAGAATTCATATCTTCTGTGGACTTGCGGACATCCGTGGACTTCTTGGTTTTATTTTTGCCAGTCTTTCCCTTCTTCTTCTCTTTGATGGAATCAGTCTGGTCCTTCTTGGCTTCTGAAGCGGTTACATCGAGATGGACTTCTCTCTCCAGCTCAGCAGGAATTTCCAGATTGTGGGCCAGCAGAAGTCTAAAAACAATGAAAATAAATTATATATAAATTAAGATAATGGCTACCACAATTAAATAAGCAAAAGGCCATTTAAATTAATCCTCTTCAAAAAATGAATTTATACCTTGTAATGGCTCATGCATCAGGATTAATACTGAACCATACATTTGGCTAATAGTCAAGGCAACTGTCCAGAAATCTCAGCACAGCCGTATTGATGTAATAACATTACAATTAATATTTTGACTGAGTTAAGCAAATATGTCAATCATTACTCCTTATAGCCATTTAATTTTAGGGAATGATTGTGATTGATGTGATGTTATGATTGACCTGGAGATATGAATATGGCTGCTGCAGGTTGTTTGGTAATCTTGTCAGGGAGTTTTAGTGTACAAACCTCCTGTGATAAGTGGTGAGGAAGGCTTTCTTGTTGAGCTGGTGGTTGGAGGGGGGTCGCAGCAACAGTGTGCAGAAGTAGCGGCATAGCTTGCATACAACGGGCCGTTCCTGGAACACCACGGGCAGCCCCATACCCGAGATCAGCGGGTTCAGGGCCTGGTACTCCTATGGGACAAACAAACAAATAATGTCAATAATTTATTTAAGACATAATAATAATAAAATTTGAAATTTGTGAAGCAAAAACTTTGTACCCCTTTTTATGAAAATTGTGCGGACGGAGGAGTATGAAATTTCGCACACTTATAGTTTTTATAGAGATGGAGTGCAGAATGCTAATATTTTTTTTAAATTATGCATAAAAAATACATTAACCGGTTGCTTGCCGATTACGCGCCCGCGCGCGCCCGATGCGAGCCAAATTAAACTCTAAAAAATATTTTTTGAAATGCGATTTTAAACCTTAATTATAAAGAAAACGTATGAAGGATAAGGTCAGAATCGCTTGGGGCATTCTTGTTCTTAAGGTATAGAATGCTTTGAACACATCTATGGAACGGGAATAATTTCTATGAATTCTTTATGGATTTCTGGTCGAGTTTTTTTTTGGAGCATTTCATCTGACAGTTCGGTTGCATCATTCTCATAAGAAAGATCGTAAATATATGAATTCGTCAGATAAACGCAAGTAATGTTGTTATTATACATAGTTTATTGTTCAAGGAATGTGTTACGGTAAATATTACATAAGATAGCATAAAATAAACCCACAAAATATTACGTCAAAGTCAAAACATCGCGAAATTTTCGTGTTTCCTCCAGAGGCACGGGACGAGTTAAATCAATAAAAAAAACATTACAATTATGGTCAAATTTCGACTATTGGGCAACCACTAGTTTAGATTAAAGTATGGTTTGTGAAAGACTATCATTTAGAATGAAATATGGTTTGAAAGGGCCAAACTGCCTTCTTACGGACTTCCCGCTTCCTTGTGTACGTGGATTGCCGACTTTTTGAGGGAGAGGTCGATTCAGGCGGTTGCTGATGGTTTCACCTCTTCCTCGCATTCGATAAATGCTGGCGTCCCACAGGGATCGGTTCTGTCTCCGACTTTGTTTCTGTTGCACATCAATGACCTCTTGACATGTGCACCGATTCATTGTTACGCGGATGACAGTACAGTCCATGATAGCTTTTTGTTTGACAAGCCTCCAAAGGGCTCACAAATCCCAATGGCTCGGAGGGCTTTGAAACAAAGAATGGACGGTTACCTCGAGAGTGTTTTCTCTTGGGGTAAGAATAACCTCGTCGAATTTAATGTTTCAAAGACCCAATCATGTCTGATTACGTCTAAAAGGGATCGGAATGATAATCTAGTCTCCTTCAACGGAAGCAATCTCCCGAACAGGCCTTCCATTGATATGCTTGGTGTAACTCTAAGTGACCAGCTCAGGTACGGGGGCTCCATCGAGGCCAGAGTTAAGTTAGCCTCTCAGAAACTGGGCGTACTGTACAGGGCCCGCAGATATTTTAATAGTACACAACTGCTAACCCTGTACAAATCGCAAGTGCGCCCCACGGTTGAATTTGGCAGCCACCTCTGGTCTGGAGTCCCAAAATACCTGAAAAAAACCCTCGACTCTGTGCAGAAACGGGCGGTCCGTTTGATAGATTCTCCTAACTTAACAAATGGACTGCAATCTTTAGAGCACAGGCGTCAGGTGGGAATGCTGTCCTTGTTCTACCGGTATTACAATGGAAGATGCTCCGAGGAACTAGCGTCACTGATCCCCTCGGCACCGGTGCATAGTCGGGAAACACGCCAAACACGCGCTCAACATTTGTACACGGTTGACATTAGTCACATGAGAACGGGTCGTTTCCACGACTCGTTCTTGAGTTCAACAGCCCGGCTGTGGAACGATTTGCCGGCTTCTGTGTTTCCTCCCTCCTACAATATGGGTCTCTTCAAGACCCATGTTCACTCCTTCCTCTCCTCAACAGCACCCTCCACACAGCATCTTCAAAGATGACATAGGCCCTGAGGGAAATTATTTCCCTCAGGGCCTCCTGTGTGGAGTTAATATAAAAAAAAAAAAAAAAAAATAGCCAATCTTCTTCTTCGCCTCCACTCACTCTGCCCAGCCTCAACATTTCCCTTATTGAGAACGACACATTACTGGTTTGGATAGGACTTGGTGCAATATTCACTTATAATAATACGCTTAGATACCTCCCATTTATTTAGTAACTTATTGCAAACAGCCATTTTAAACGACAAAATGTATGCAACCTTTGTGTTGGTTTTCGTTTAAAAGTGTAGGTGTTGATTTACAACTGGATTTCAATACATTAAAGTAATGAAGTTCCAAGATTGATTAATGCATTCACTAGTGTAATTAAAATATTTTAATAAGCATAATTAAATCTTCACAATGCTGGCATTTTACTAGGTCTATAAATATTTGTTTTTTTTTTTTTTAATGTGCAGTGGGGTATCATGCATGCAATTAAATAACGTCAACTGGTTTATCAAAATAGAACTGTACTGGCATATGGATGTGAGGCGCTTACACTGACAGTAAAGATGGCTGAAATGCTAGATACTTTTGAAAAGTGCTGAGAAGAATATGTGGACCCGTGAAAGAGGGGGAACAGTGGCGCATGCGGCACAACAAAGAACTGAACGATATATATCAGGCCCCTAACATCTCAGCCCACATGAGACTCCTCAGGTTGAGATGGGCTGGACATGTACAGAGAATGCTGGATACACGCGTCCCAAAGAGAATTTTGACTGGACACCCAGGTGGAAAGAGAAAAGTGGGAAGACCCAGACTGAGGTGGGAAGACGAGGTGAGAGGGGATGCAGCACAGCTTCTCCAGATAACAAACTGGAAGTCAGCCGCTGAGGATAGGAGGAGTTGGAGACGAATGTTGCGGGAGGCTAAGGCTCAATATGGGCTGTAGCGCCATCGGAGAGAGAGGTTTATCAAAATTAAGATGACCATATTACTGTATGATAGTAATCTAAAACCTCTGAATCGAAACAACGCATAAAATGACTTCAGCCATGTTTGGTGACCAGATCTACTTCAAAACCCTCCTCTCTACATCACTTCCTTCTGCCTCTATCTTCCATCTCCTTCTCTACATCACTTCCTTCTGCCTCACAACATAAATATCTCAATTGGGAATGCCATAGTCCTACTGGCTCCAGACAGTTGGGGCTCTTTTGTTGTATTCACATAAAATACGAGAGGTGACAAATGAACCATTACCAACGAAAAACTCAAAACTTTCATTCAACCCTTCTTTCTTTAACCCATCCCATGCCACGGAGGAAACAGGTAAATTTCGCGATGTTTTGACTTTGACGAAATATTTTGTGAACCCCAAGAACCCCAGATTCCTACCCACTCCTTGAACCCTTTTCCTTCGTAGAACTCTCCTTTCATTATTTTCCTTAAAAAAAACCCCTCCACACAGCATCCCCAAAGATGACATAGGCCCTTGGGGAAATTATTTTCCTCAGGGCCTCCTGTGTGGAGCTCATGTAATTTTTTTTTAATTAATTTAAAATAATATATAGTATATTTGCGGCACGTTCCAGAGTGGAAGATACTCTCAGTGTCGCCCTGGTGTAAGACACCACCATTCAGAATTAAAATTTTGCTTGAAATGGCTTTAGTCTTGTTTGGTGACCAGATCTGAAGAGCCAGGTACTTCCCAACCTTCTTCTTCCCCATCTCCTTCCCCTCCCCACGACCTTCAGCCTCACAACATACCCCAATTGGGGATGCCATAGTCTCACTAGCTCCAGACGGGAGTAGTTGGAACTCTTGCGCGGTATTCATATAAAAAAAATAAAAATAAATGCATAGATTTCCCTTTCGAAAGAAATCAAAATCAAGGACCTATTACTGTATAGAGCGGTGAAGAGCTCCCAAGAAATGGCGACCAATATAAATGAAGAGAAAAATGTATGCTTGATTGTAATTATTATTATTATTAATGATATTCCCTCTGGGCTTCCTGTGCATGTTTTATTTACTGATCATAATTGGGTGGTTGATTGAAATTACCTTGTCAATTGTAATGAAGCACCTGGTCGATGAAATGATATAGTTAATAATATTTACCTGGTTGATGTAGTGGACATGGTTCCTGGAGAGCCCCCGCTTGCACAGGCCGCAGACCATGAGGTGAGAGATGGCCTGGTAGTGTACGTCGCATAGGGGAATGGTGTGCAGTCCGGGATAGTCCAAGTCCAACTGGACCTAGGGATAGAAAACACAAAAATAAAATATGATAAACGAAGCAAGCATTCTAACACGATCCAGACAACCAGTTGGAGTATTGTTTTCAAAGCAAAATACTACATTGCTGCTAAGATAATGGAAGACTATAATGATGAAAGATGCAAAAAAAAATCTGAACAATTTGAGAGCTATGAAAATGCACCCCTTCCACCAAAATGAGTGATTGTGTTTCTTCTGGTGTTTTCTCCTATGGGAGTTTAAGTTACCATAAGGGCAATTTTCACCCGGCAGGCAGTCCATAATAATTCTGTAGAACCTGCACTTACACCAGGCGCGTAAATTACCAAGTCATGAAGTGCTGCGTTTTCCATTAAGCTTCTCTTGTATTATCTTTTGGTAGAGAACTGAAAACGTTGCATTTGCAATAATGCAAATTTTCATGCGAATTTTGAAATTTTCACAAGAATAACTATAGATAACATATTTTTTGGTTGTCCCTCTCTAAATAAATATCCTCTCTTCTATCAAGCGTTATCTAAAATTACTTCCCCTCCATACAACATCTCATGTCTTCTAAGTCTGAACTCGACTCTAATTTTTCATATAATTCTGAAATTTGCACATTTATATAATATTAATATATAAATTCGGTGACCGGAGAACTCGGAATGAAACCAACTCAGAACCACCTCAGATAAGTCATTGAGTGATAAAAAAATTTAAATAAAAAATTGGTTAAATAGGTTACGTTAGGTTAGGGTTATCGGCTATTTTAAAATTATTTTTTTCATAGCTTTTAATGACTTTTCAAGGAGGTGTTGAGTTGACTTTATTCTCAGTAGGCATGGAACCATAAATTCACCTTTCCTTTCTCTGTAATTTGAAATGATGGCCTAGAAACACCCTTGAAGGGTGAAAGCCAGAAATAATTGAAAAAAAAAAAACACAAAATTTTTAAATTTTCTAGGTTTTTAAAATAATAAAGAAATAAAACTCATAATTTTTTTTTTGTCTTGATATTGACAAGCTTGATTAGCCAAAATGAAAGGCAGCTGAAATTTTTTGTTACATATCGCCGCTTGCTGCGTAATACAACCAATTTGAAATTTTTTAAAATTTTACAGGAGGGTGGAAAAACCAAATATTCCATATATCTTTTTATCTATTTGTGTACATTAATAAAACTTGTTAATATAAATAAATATTATTTGGAGGTTGACCTTCATTTTCCACTTTTTTTTCTAAATTTTTCACCGCTTTCACCCTCAGAGGGTGTTGTTCGAGGCCATCATTTCAAATTACGGAGAAATGAAAGGTTAATTTATATGGAAGATTGGAATCAAGTCCAGACTTAGAAGAGACGAGATGTTGAATGGAGGGGAGGCAATTTTAGATAAAGCTCACTGGAAGGGAGGATATTTGTTTACAGAGGTACAACCCAAAAATATGTGATCTAAAGTTCCCACTTCTAGACCGCAGAATGTACAATCTGGGGAGTAAGGCCGTAAATTTTAAAAAGGTGAGAAGTTGAGAAGGAATGGAACAAAGACCAATTCTCATTAGAATAAGTGAGGAAATTTGAAGTGAAAAAATGGGGGAATTGTTAAAACCACGATAGATTTATTGAGACATAGCAGGCTCCCTCCCATGGATTTTAATTTTTTTATTCCAGTAAAAAGAAAATTACATTTTCACTCATTTAACTAGAAAGAACCTAAACATTAAACTAAATGTAAAAATTACAGTGCAGTGCTATTATATTTCATTATTTTGTTTTCAAGAATAAAAATTATTATTTTTTTTTAAATTTACACAGCTTTTCTTCGTTTTTAATGTTGTTTGGGAGGCAATTATATAAAGCTGCCCCCCTCGTCACCAATGGATTGTTTACCATAGTTAGTGTGGATGCTGTTTAAATGTATGTGTTATCGTGTTGTTGTGTAAAGTGTTTGTGTACTTGGGATGTTTTAATGAATTCTGTGTTTGTATGTACGAGTTTATTGTTTATTTTGTATATAAGGAGACACGTATTGTATTCATACAGTTTTCTTAATTTTAATAGCTTTGTTTCCATATATAATTTTTTTGTGAATGTTCTGAACTTGTAGTGAAATAGTTTTTTGATTACATTGTTTTATATTATCTGTAATTCATTTATGTATGTTTCACATGCGTTTCCCCGAATTTTAATTAAAAAATTTAAATGTGAGTGTACGAGACTATAATATAAACCCTTTTTTAATTTATTTGGCAGTAAGATATGATAGCCGGCTAAATACGCTGATTAAGGGGATGATTTTATCTTTAATACCTTTTATATATGCTGTTTAAATGTCAAATGCTGATCAATGCACAGCCCAAGATTTTTCCTGGATTAGGATTTGCAGGGTGTTCTTTTCAATTTTTTAAATGACACAGGGTAATGTGGTTTACGAGGGTAACAATAGGATTGGATGTTTCTTGTAAGCCAAGGAATCCTCATATCGTTACCCACAATGCCAACATGCCCAGGAATCCAAATCAGCGTTGTTTTTTCCAGAGCTTTGAATGGAGGTTATCAGCACTCGAATAAAGCATACAAAGTAATCATCAGGATGAAGAAGAGGACTGGATTTAAGTTTTTGGAGTGAACTGAGTGAGTCAGAGAAAAGACGACCAGCGATGATATATTCATGGTGTCCAGAAGTTAGTGTAATTGGGAAATTGGGAAATCTATGTCACATAGAGAAATCAAAAACGCTTTTTTGTTTTTGATTATTTTTTTAAAAAATGTCCTTTTTCCGTCAACTAAATAAAGGGTTTAAAAACTTTTGGGGCAAGGCTTAGGCTTTGCCGCATTTTAAAAGTCAATAAACAGATGATGGTAATCCTGTCACAATTTTTTTTCAAATTTGACCTTAAAATTCCATCTTTGGACTTGATTTACTCAAAAATGAAAACTCAAATCAGAAAAACTTATATAACAAAATTTACCCCAAATGTGTTCATCCCAATACTCATTCACCAGCTCCCGTTTGTACAACTTAGTTTATGGACACCACGTATTGTGCATAAAAAAAATAAAAATAAAAATTTAAATGTCATTTTGCCACTTTTTTGCTGCAAAATACCAAAAAGTTAACACAATTTTTGCACGATACCACCACTTTTCTAAAAAATTCCACAAATGATGCAAAATTTTCAGGTCCTTAATCATTTCTCAGCACATAATACTGGAGTTTTTCTTTTTATAGCCAGTACAAATTCAAAATTCTTGGTCGTTCTATGAAGAACTAGGAAAAAAGAGTTATTTAATAATGCTCACCACTTTGGACACGTTCCCCCGCATCTTGACCAGCCACTTCCGTCGCAGCGAGTGAGGGGCGGGACGGCGGCAGGTGTTGGCGTGGCAGAAGACGCCCCCGCTGCCGGCGGCCCCGGGCGGACCGGCGGCCGCCAGGGGGCCACCAGATCCTATGGCGCGACGGCGGTAACCCGGGCAGTTGGCGCGCCGGTCCACGTGGCGGTAGCACGCGTCACACAGGCAGGAGTCCACTGTCAGCTTCTCTTCATCTGGAATGAGACAAATTTTTAGAAACTCTAAAAGTCAAGTCCAAATTTTTACTTTTAACCCTGCCAGGGGTAAAATCAATCACATTCCGTATGACATTGTTTTCGTAATAACTTTCAGGTTTTTGGCAAACTTATGTTTTTGTAAATTGTAACATCTTACCAGATAATGTGCTCACATATTTATTAATTTTTCATATATCTATCCTATGTAGTTTCCCCAGAATAGCTAGGTACTCATATTCAGAGATATATTTTTGTCTCTTTAATGTTATAAAATTATAATGTAATTTTTTTTTACATTCACCCCACAGCCGGCATTATAGGATGGGGTGGTACATATACGAATAAACACAAACAATTTACATATCACAAAAACTAATAATAAAAACAATTTAAAAAAAAACGCTATTCATATTCGTCAGAAATTTTATTCAAACAATTTAAAGTCAGAAAATTAAGTGCATTATACTTCTACCATGCAACATTACAAATTTATAAAGATAAAATTCAAAATAAAGTTGCACCCTTTAAAAATAATAGAAATCTTAGACAAACGTCAATACTTCCTACTCCAAAATGTAAAAAAACAATAGATCAATTAAATTATAAATATCTCGGAGTTAATTTTTTTAATTCTTTACCAGAAAAAATTAGAAACATGAATAATAATATAAAAGAATTTAAAACTCACCTTAAAAATTATACTGAAAACTTGAACTGAATCATGTCAAATAAAACCAACATAATAACACCCCGGGGATACACACAAGCTCTGCTTATTTAGGGGGGTACATCAAATACATCCATTGTGTAATTAATTACTGTATAAAATTTATTTGTCATTTATGTTTCTTTTTATAACTAATAAAAAAAAAAAATAGGAGGCCTATGAGGAAAATAATTTCCTGCAGGTTTTTGGATGGAATTTTGTGAAAAGCATCCCCTTGTAAAATAAGAATTAAGTGTACATAGTTGTTGCGAGAGTAAAAAACATTAAGATTGTAAATAGGGGTGGGAAAGAAGAAAGGATAGAGGAAGTACAGGAAGAAACATATATCAAAGTTCAACTCACTGTCTAATATCTTCTTCTGCCTGTCCCTAGACTTGATCTGCGCCACGTGGCATGGCGTGTCGAACAGGCCGAACTTGCCGCCGCAGTAGAAGCACTGATCGAGGCACAGGCGGCCAGGGTGGATGGCAAACGAGGAAGCCTTCTCCGGGATGACAAGGCTGACAGCATCCTTGCCGGCGGGAGCAGGTTCCACCGCCACATCACTCAGAGGGTCGGATGGCGTCAGCTCTGCAAGGAGGACACCGTCAAAACATCTGCTTCTGACTAATTAACTCCTCAGAACACAAGGTTTTATCTGACATGACATTATCGCTATTCTTATCATAAACATCCCCTAAAGGGTGCTATCATGTAATAATGGGCTCTAGAAAACGTTAATTTAGAGTTCACTATCACATAACATTGCTGTTTCAGAAAGAACCTTGTTATTCTAAAGGTTTTAATATAATGTAGTCCAGTATTGAAAACAAAAAAAAAAAACATTTCAATTTGTTATAAAATTGTCAGAAATTAATATTTCTATTATCATAGCATTACGAGGAATATGACATAAAATAAATAGGAAATAAGTAATTATTTTTAATAATGAAAAACAATTACTTTGTGTAACAACCACTATTTAATTAACAATATCAACATGTTTCGAAAACTATGTTTTCTTCATCAGGATAATAAGTTAATAAAAAATAACAAAAATTATTAAATGATGACGCCACAAAGTAAATTTGCCTATTTTGAAGAAATTATTTTTACTTTACTACCCCTCATTTTACTCAAGATTTGGAATTAAAAATATGAAACCAACCATTTGGTGGCTTGCATTATTTAAAAAGTATATTATATATAATAATAATACAGAAAGAGATGAGCAAATTGTAAGATGCTAGGGTTCACCATATGAAACTTTTACTGCTTCCAACAATGAATATTATTTTAGTAGAGCAGCGCGTGTAATTAAAAAAAATTATATTTCTGAATTGAGAAAAAAAAACAAAAGAAAAAAATATTTCCTTTGAAATTTAAGATCAGAATTATCCATAGTACATAGATTTAGAATATAATGGCATTAAACAACAGATTCACAATGATGAAGGCTGAACAAAGGTAAGTTTTAATATGGATAAAATATTCAGAGGGGTCTCTATGAAAAATAACCACATTTAAAAAACTTCAAGTACTCAGAGCTTTCAAACACATGGATAATTAAAAAAATAAATGTGTTATTCTGTCCTGACCGTAACTAAAGGGTTAATAATATCACCCTTTCAAGATTAAGCGCAGTATTAGTTATTTTATACAGCTCACAATATTACATTATACTAAAGTAATTATCATTATTAAGTTATTTGGAAAAAAGTTGGGCATGCATTATTATTTAATTCTTGTTAATAATCCAAAAACTAAGTTTAGCCTGATTTGTTTGAATATCTGTTAATATCTGTTGACAAGACACTTCAACAAATAAAAATATGTTTTTATTAAGTCAACACATATGAGGGGGTATCCAAAAGAAACCTCACTGATGTTGTGGTGCGCCGAGTTTTTGTAGTACCGCGTTCTGCCACTGGGGGGCAAGTGGAGCCACCATTCCCCAGTCAGTAAGCCAAATGTCATCGCTAAAGAAGGTTCCGTTCGGTTTGTGTGAATTTTTTAGTGACAGTTGTTTTGTGTGCTCGTCGTTTTTGCAATGGTGAACTTGAAGTCTTCCACTGGCTTGTTTGTTGCTTCGTTTCAGGGTCGTCACCATGATTCGCCACCTGTGATGACCTTAGAAAAAAAATTTGGATCATTTCGGAATTCTTTTTTCAAAGCAAAGCATGCTTCCACGGGACCTTATTTTTTGATTTGAGGATGAAAAGGGTGTCTGCCAAATACGTGCCTCGACTCCTGACTGCTGAACAAAAACAAGGTTGCGTGGAAGCATGCTTTGCTTTGAAAGAAGAATTCCGAAATGATCCAAATTTTTTTTCTAAGGTCATCACAGGTGACAAATCATGGTGACGACCCTGAAACGAAGCAACAATCAAGCCAGTGTTAGACTTCAAGTTCACCGTTGCAAAAACGAAGAGCACACAAAACAACTCACTAAAAAATTCACACAAACCGAACGGAACCTTCTTTAGCGATGACGTTTGGCTGACCACAACATCAGTTCGGTTTCTTTTGGGTACTCCCTCGTAGAATACATAATACATACTGTATGTGAAACTTTTATTTTTGTCTTTAACAAACCCAATAGAAATAACATCTAAGGGCGAAATTAATAAATAAGGCCAACAGTGCTATTGCAGCGCTTCTACCGTGCGTGGGCACGGCTCAATACTGCAAATGCAGGGCTCTGGCTCTTAGGGGTAAAACATCAAACTCCAGTTAATTTAATTTTACACAAACAAATGGGGCTAAAGTTCTTTAGAATTATTACTTAAATTTTTTTTTTAAGTTTACTGTTGATAAAACTTTTCAACTAACATTATTTATCATTCCAAGCACCACTAAAAGTTTATTATGAAAAAATCTGTATTTTAAAATTAAAATTGTTTTTTTTTAGTAATCAAAATAAAAACCAGATGTACAATTCGACCATTTAATAACGTTTACTACAGATATTAATTATATTCTCTGAATAAGAAAACCAAAATTCTCAGTAATAAAAAATTTAAAATGAAACTCCTGTATTTTTTTTTACTTAATTGAATACACTTCATAAGAGGGTTCCAAATTAGGTTATTTTAAAATATCAATTTAAAGGGAAGGAAAAAACGAAACCTCCAGTGTGAAAAGTTCTTACGAGGGAATCTTATATGTATGTTTTACTGTAATAAATTCTTATTATGACTGATTATAATGAACACATTTGTAATATTTTCTTAAAAGATCTACGAAAGATATTCTGTAATCCTAAAAAAATACCTATGATATAAATCAATGTATCTCACCAAATTACAATACAAGAATAATGTAATTTAAAAACAGATATCTTAATAATGTATTTTGGATTATTATTATGAATTATCAATGAAAACTTGAACCTGAGATGAAATAAGGGTGGTTGATAAAAACTACCCCTGGTATTAAAAATATTATTGGAAATGTTGTTCAAATTTGTGTTAGGAATTTGGTTAAAAAATTAGTTGTTTTGTTTAGCGAAAGTATTATGAAACGAAATGAGAGTGGGTTCAGTGAGCATTTTGGATTTCCTTTCAGGCAAATGTAATGCAGTTTGTAATCTTTCCATCCAACTCACTACGCGGAGTGTAGGCATATTATGTGAAAAGTCACAGTACAACTTGGCCATAGAGACAATGGAGAAATCAGGATATTTGTATCACTGTACAGGAGGTAATTTTAAAGGTAACTGAGACATATTTTTCAGAAGAAATTTTGCAGAAACTGAAAAATTTGTGTTATTCCAATCCAAGGAACTTAAATCAAAATCACTTCAACACCTGGTCACAATATCGTAGGCACATTTTGTAAAGAAATCATGGTGGTGATAAAGGATATGTGCAATTAAAATCAAGAAACTTTTCTTTTGAACCAGAGAATTTATAGAAATTCTGCAGGTGATTTGGATAATTTAATTCAAGGAAATTAACTTTTGAACAAAAGCCAGGTTACTTTAGCAAAGTGTCACAGTATTCAAGGTAGTCCTGAGAAATTTTAAGGATTTGTATCATTGAATCCTGGAAAATTTTCATTTGATACATAGGATTTGTGTCACTTAAGCAAATTGTCACATTATCCAACATACTCCTGAGGAATATTGCAAGTATTAAAGGATTAGTTTCAGATCAGTTGAATTATGAATGGCAAGTTGTTGCACATGACCGAGTTGTACTGTGTGATGGATGGACCGGAGATGCGAGTGTTTGATTGAGAAGATAGTAGGAGAACAGGTAAATAGCCACACACCATGGTTGTTAAATCGATTACTGTAATGAGATTTGCGTTGCCCACCAGAAGTGATGTGATTCTCTGCAGCGCCCAATCCGCAGCCTGAAGTGCCGCCAAACTGAAACAAATATACGACATTAGCTAAAGCCATAAAGACATACAACTAAAAACCAATACCTACCCTTGGGGAACACTCCTGACATTTAAATACAGGCTAGAAAAGGAAAACTGAAAATTTCGTTTTCCAGGGTGTAGGGGTTGAAATACAGTACATAAATAAATAAAATATGATGTAGTATTGGGGCAAAAATTACATTTATTACAAGAGTTTTAAACTTTAACATGATCCTAAAAATTATAAAATAATATTGTATTTCACCAATGTTTTCTAATAACCATTTATTGAGGTGATTTTTCATGAAAACGGCGCTATATAAATCGGTTAAGTATTATTATTTGTGCACAAGCTAGAGTTATCATGGTTAATATTTTATGGAAAAGGACACAAACACAAGGAAATAAATTTTTAAAAAATCTCACTTTCAGCAAAATACATATACTTTTACAAGAGAACTTAGATAGTTATAACAATTCAAATAAAAAATTTCCAGGTGATCTGAAATCTTGAAAAAAGAATTTTAATTGAAAAAAGCTACCAGGACATGTAAAAAAAAAGAGTGGGTTCATATTAATTTTGAAATTAAAAGGCAACCAAGTCAAATTATTTCCTTAAATCCTATCATAATTGTAGTTGGAAAATTCAAGAGTGGCAAGTTCATTTCCTAAAAGATTATTGAATTTTTAATAATTATCATGAATGCAAAATTATTTGAATGTTCAAGGAAGACAATTTTATTAATTTTATGTTTGCTGCGATATTTGCACCTTATAATTAGCTAAGACCATTAAAAGGGGTGAAAAAAAACTGAAGAACTGTGGGGATAGTAAGGTAAACGAAAGAAAACTATTGTAAATAATTAAGGAGCTAAGGGATGATTCGATGATTAAAATTCTTTAATTAGGGTGAGTAAATTTTCAAACAATTAATTTTTCATAAAAGGGGTTGTTTGCTGAAACATAATTATTTGAAAGGAAAAATGATTATGGAATTGGTGAACTTTAAAGTGAGAAGTGGATCACCAAAAAAGTAAGTTCTGTAAATAATGATTGTTTGATTAGATGTTTGTCTACAAGCTATTACCAGGAGAAGCACACATTGAATACCATCTGGAAACACATTTTATGCATTTTGAAATAATAATTACAAATATGTTTCAAGGATTAGCTTTGAAATAGTGTAATGTTATCCATTTGTTAATACTATAACTTAAAGCTTTTTTTTTTTGCTCTATAAAAAGGGAGGACAAGATTGTAAAACTAAAATTAATATTATGTCAAGAAAATAAAAGCAAAACTTTGTAGATTTTCCAATAGCTGAAACAAATTGGAAAAATATGTGTTCCTGAAATTGGACTCTGAAACTGTGTAAATACAGCTTTGAAAGGTCGCTAAATGGAATTAAATAAATGACTAATTGCAATTTATAAATGACTTGTTTACCTCTTTGTGAATGGTGTAGTGCGGACTGTCATCAGACTCGCTATCTCCACTGGCTCCATCCGAGACTAGTTTACTTCCTCGGCTTTTGCTCTTCTGGAAGGTCATCTTCAGGGGGCTCCTCGACTTCTTCTTATCTGGACTAGTTCGGTTAATCTTGATGACAGTTTTCAGTGTTCCCGTGTAGCCATCACTGTTGGTGGAAGCCTTTGGCAAGTTGGACTTGCTAGATTTGATCAGCAGCTCCTTCTGCTTCTGTTTCTCAAGCTTGGCTTCGTCGGCTTCCTTCAGAGTCAGCAGGCCCAATGTTCGCAGGATTTTCTCCTTTTGCTTCTGCTTTTCAGGAGATTCTATCAGCGGTAATATCACAGGGGGTGGGGGGCTGCTACAAACTTTTATCTCATCAACTTGCGAACTGACAAGTGGTAATGTAATAGATGCCAAAGTGGCTACACTTTCAGTTACTTTCTTCACAACCTTTTCAGCGGGAATAGACTTAGTCGGTAAGGTGCTGACCTTTTTGACAGTGTCCGACTTAGGAATCAGAGTCTTTGTGACGGAAGGCAAATCACTAACAGTATTTACCGGAGCTGCAGTGACCTCCGCAGTGATGGTAAGTTCGGAGGAGGTTTTAATGAATGGGGGTGATACGGTGGTAGTGGCGGTTTGGCTAGCCGGAACTGTGGGCGAAGGAAGGATGCTGAGGGAGGGGACAATTGTAAGAGCCGAAGGAACTGAATTAGCCTTGGCTACTAAACTGGGTACTTCAGGAATCAGCTGTGTGTTGAGTAACTTCAAAGCGTTCAGAGTTTTGGGGATGTCAGAGGAAATCATGGGTGGAGTGGAAATAAGGGATGGTGTAGCAGGTATGACTGGGATGACAGTTGCAGGGGAAACGGCATCTGCAGAATTAGCAATAGGTGTGATAGAGCTACCCAGGGGAACAGGGGTAATGAGCAGGGGACAGGGGGTGGGTGTAGGGAGGGAGATGAGAGTCGTCACAGGGTTGGGTGGGACCGGCAGAGCATGAGTGATGGTCGCACTCGGTTGAGATGGAGTCACTGTTACACAATCCTTCGCTACATTTGCCACAGGCTGCGGCTTCAATGATATACTTATGGATTGACCATTTCCTGTAGATATTGTGGAGGACTTGGTTGCCCCGAGAGTTGTTTCTAAAGACAGGATCCCTTTATCTATAGATTTCCTTAGTTCAAAGGTCACATCCTTGCCCAGAGTCTTGTCTATCATTGACACATCATTGTCTTTGGAATTCGTAGAACCCGTGGAATGTTTTCTGGATGAAGTGCCGGTTCTCTTGATGAGGGTGACACTGCTAGGTAATTCAATATCAAATGACTTTCGAGATGTCTCCTTCTTCACAATGGAAATAGCTGAATTATTTTCGAAACAACTTAAAACAATGTCTTTAGCTTTTTCCAAAGTTGTACTGTTAGGCAGATCCTTGAGAGGTTTAACCTCAATATTGGACTTAGGTATCAAGACCACATCGTTGGTCACCATCACAGAACCCTTATCAGCCACCACAGATTTTTCTTCCTGGCGCTTCTTGTCGAGCTCTTCGAAGTTTCGCAGTTTGTCAATGAGTTTGTCAATATCTTGATGACTGAAAGGTTTATTAGAGTAGCCAGTGTGGATATTCTCCTTCAAGGAATCATCTACTGGAACATCATCATGTTCGTCTTCCTCGTCAAAGTGAAGTTTTACATTTTCATCTCCATCTTGAGATGCGTCAGATGTGGCTGTAATCTCATCTATTGCCTTTGGTGTTACACTTTTTTCTAGAATATCAGGCTCAGCTGCTGTGGTAATGGCAGGTTTTGAGGCTTCAATTTGATTTTTTGAGGCTTCAATTGATGAGTCTCCATAAAACTTCTTTGTTGTAATTGTTGAGGAGTTATTATCAGCTTCCACAGGCTGAGATGGTAAATCATCATCTTTACCAGCTTTAGTAATATCAGATACGGACTCACTTAGACTGGAACATGTAGAAATGTTATCAGCTTCAGGTTTGACTATTTTAGCTGCAGAGAGGTCAGCCTCCAGTACATCCTTTTCTGTTTCCTCCTGTTCCTTTGCTTTCACCGTACTCTTCCTCTGTCGAGCGGATCGTCTAATAGATTTAGCTTTACTGGACAGTGTGCTGTCGTTGAATGTCTTGGACATGTTATCCAGAATGAGAGACTTTTCGGCTATTTTCTCATTTTGGCTTACTTTGAGGGATTCTAAAGCATCTAAAGCGTCTATGGCGTCGTCAATAGATAATTTTTCACTTACAAGTAATGCATCAGTCTTAATCTTTTCATCTGTATTATTATTTTCATTATCCATAGAATCACCTTTAATTTGTACATTGTCCCTAGCTGCGGAGGCCTCGGGAGTATTGCTGCCTGCCCCCACATCAGGCTCCAGCACCGGGGCCTTGGCTGTGACTGGAGAACTTTCTGGAGAAGATATTTCAGATTTGATATCCTCCAGGTTTATACCCTGCGCTTTGATTTCCTTGAAATCTTCTTTATTATCTAAGGTTTTGTTATGTTCCGTATCAATACTCATGGTATCGCAGAAGCTGAGATCTGACTCGGTGATATCGGAGCATTTGGATATTTCGCTTCCGTCTCGGGAATAGGAGCGAAGCCTTTTGACTTTCTTCAGCTCATCCAGAGTCTCTGGACTCAGGTCTCCTAACTTGGTGTCCGAGAGCAATCTTCTTCTCTTTTTAAATTCTTGTCCAATGGTTTCGGAAAGGAGGTCATTTTTTAGGCCACCCTTTGCCTTCCTCTGTCTTCCATTTCTAAGCAGCTTTGTCACGTTTTCACCCACGGCGGGGAAGGGGCTCCGACTTCTCTCAGACCTGGTGGAGTAGGGGCTTTTGATGACAGCCGGAATGGCGGAGATATCAGTGACGGCAGTCTTGGTGTTGACCAAATTGAGGTCCGCGCTGTTGCGTTTCCTGAAACTAGCGCTCCGGGGACTAGATGATCTGGAGTTGGGCACGGAGGTGGGAATCTCCAACGATTCAGGTTCTTTCTTGATCTCCACTAGGGGAGTGACTGGCTCGTTGCTTTCCGCGATAACTTCAACAGGTTCTTTATCGGCAATGTCCTTTTTGGCTTCTAGCTTTTCAGACACAGACTTCAGTTTGGCTGTCAGGTTTTTCTTGAGAACCTTAGGGTCTA
Organism: Glyphotaelius pellucidus; assembly: GCA_936435175.1. Classification (NCBI taxonomy): domain Eukaryota; kingdom Metazoa; phylum Arthropoda; class Insecta; order Trichoptera; family Limnephilidae; genus Glyphotaelius; species Glyphotaelius pellucidus. Next base: position 19,287,031 of record OW386548.1, read on the forward strand.
CTTGTTTGGCGTCAGTTTTGAGGATTTGTTTTGCTAGAAGGAGTTTCTTTTTAGTTAAACCTTTTTGAGCTACAATCAGCTGTTTCTTCTTAACAACCTTTTTGGGGATATTTTTCATAACAGTCTTTTTGCTATCACTATCTTTAGTAGAGGAGGGCTTTGCCGCCTCCGGACTATCTGTTACTTTTTCTTCAACACCTTCATTAGTGGTTCCTCTCTTACGTCCTCTCGTCTTAGCACCGGGATCCTCCAGTGGGGGGGATTCGTCTTCCACGTTCTTGTCGGGGGATTCCTTGACGGGAGCTTTCTTGAGGGATGGGCGGCCCCTCTTGGTAGGTGACTTGGCTGCAGCGTTCTGCTTGGCCTGGGTCTTGATGATATTGAGCTTGAAGTTGGCCTTGGTTTTCTTCCTCCCGCGCAGGGTGTTGATCTTAGTGTTGGGGTTGAGTTTTTTGGTCACGGGCCGCCCTTTGGGCTTAGCCCCCTTCCTGCCCGGGGCTGCTGGGGACTCTGTCCCCGAGGAGTTTGGGTTCATGGCCTCAGCCCCCTCGGTCTTGCTTGAGGTGGAGCTGATGTACGATAGTAGGGTTGTTTGTTTTGATGTCGTCGGAGATTCTAGCGACGCATTTGTATTGGATAAGTTTTTCGTCTTTTTTTCACGTCCGGCCATGCTATCTTAGTTTCATTGGATGCATCGAGACCTGTTGACAATCGTAAGAATAAATTCAAACAATGCCAAATTAATTTAAAGTTAAACCGATGACAACCATATTAAAGGAAATTAAATACAAATTTACGTAAATATTAAGTTAGAAACACGGTTATGTCAAGCGACACAACTCGGATAACTCTCATTCATGTCAAAAGTTTACGCGAATCGAACTGAATCACGATGTTTTCAAACACTTCAAACTCTAAAAGTACGAAAGATAGAAGCCAAAACAAAACAAAAAAGTGAAAAAGATCCCCTATTTAACAAACCCCCATCGTTAGAATTATTTAAATAAAATGTTTTGAAGCTGTTACACTATTCTGAAATCATAAACAAAAGCAATGACCTGTTTGGATTTTCTGACTTTTGACAACTTTACAAGTTAATTTAACAAACAAATACTTAAAAACCCGCGTTAAATTTACTTGCAAATTCAGCAGAATATTTTTTTACACTCGATTTAACAGAATATAAAATTTACCGCGAACAAAATTTGATGGAAAATGAAGAAAAACATTTCAAAAAACTTACCTTCCCCGCGGACGGTAGACAGCAGTGGAGCTGTGGAGCAGCCACCTAACGCCACCTATGGCTATGCTAAATGCGTATGCGTCGGCCGAAAGCACAATTCATTTCCCGAACCGTGGCGCTCAACGAATATGTCAAGCCTGAATACACCTATAATATACACAATAACAACCGAATAAGACTAAATTGTCATTAAACACACATTTAAGCAACATAAACTGCAAAAAAGTTCGATATAAACTCAAAAATGAACTCAGAAAACGATTTTTGAAAAGCCCAAATATCTACACTCCGCGGCCATGATGTTTCCTTTGAGCGAGTATAGTTTCTTATTATTGTCGGCAGCGATTTGCTCTATTCGCTATTCAAAATGGCGGTGGCTCGTTGTTGTTTGCAGCGCGCGTTCGCAGGCTTTTCTGCCGGTATTAGTAACAAATTCACATTTCTGGCGCCGGATTCTTATAAATCTCCAGCTCCGCAATCGACATTGGTAATTATATTTTGTCCTTATTGCATAGTATTCCTTTAATTTACTTCTGAAAAATTGACATGTGACAGTACCATTTTGTGCGTACACCCAATCCATTCAATTATAAAAATTGTGTTATTTGATAAGAATGCGGTAGTTTGACAAACTTTCTTATTTTTTTGTTTTGTTTCAGAAACCGTGTTACAGGTCATATTCGATCAACTTCAAGACCATGTACGTAGAAGATTTGAAAGGACTTCCTGATTACGAAGTATTAGAATCTCCCCCGCAATGGAAATATGTGGAGAGGTTATTGTTTTCTAAAACTGTACCGAAACCAGTGCCAAAAGAAGAGTATCCTTCTGGATGGATCCCTCAAAATCCAGACTGCGTGAACCAACCCTACTACGTCCCTAGAAATAAAAACCACATGGTGCCAGTTCACTTGGAATTATCTTTTAGGGGGCAAAGAAAAATAACGTTAATTAAAAAAGTTCAGGGTGACATTTGGTTGCTGGCGGAAGAAATGAAAGCGTATCTGAAGACGAAATACTCTTCGAAGTTCATTATTTTTCGTGTCCATGAGTTATCTGGAAATATAGAGGTTAAAGGAGATTTTTACTACGATGTAAAAGATTTCTTACTGAAAAAGGGTTTTTAATTATATTTATGTAATGTTTAGTTAATAAATAACATTTCTAGTTAATGTGGTTTTTATTTTTCTCCCTATGCTTTTATTTGGTGATTCACTACCACAGCTTTTTTGAAGGACATTGGTTTTTTTTAACCCTTTTCACATTTGAATAGTCTTTCACAAACATTTTTTTACAGATTTTTAGAAATCAACTAACTTTGAGATTTTGAAAAAATTCAATTGTATCTTAAAATTTAGCCGATAAACTAATCTCGCAGGTGCAATATTTAAAAAAAAAAAAACACTTAATTTTTCTTTAATTAAGTTTTTTGATCTCATTCGAGTAGATAGGTACTCTTATTTTTCTGCCATTTTTTTTCTCAAATTTAGTCGAGTAGAACCTATTTTTTTTAATCCTTTTTACTTTCATGTACTCCTAATCATTTGAATAAAATTTTGCAACTCGCGACATAAGCTACCGCGAAATATGGCGCGACCTGATGGTGTAATTACTTAACATGTTTATGTTAGTAACTATTTATTTAGTTCAAAATATTTAGTTACCAAAATAAGTGGTAAATGTTAACAAAATACGAACACGCTTACATGCACTTTTTATTTAAAAAATACTTAGTACCAGATAGATAACAATGAGAAGTAAGTATTTTAGTTTCCGGAAATGGGATATAATACTTTTTAGTAGCCCTTTCATAAAAAAAAGACATATTTTCTTCGCACCACGTTTTGACGTATTAACATTAAAGTAGTTTTTTTTGTCCTTTAAATTAAACCCAACTAAGAACCTATTTTAAGATAATAAGTTAATATTTTGGATTAAATAAGAGAGGAAAAAAACTAACCTTAAAAATTTGACGTTTATGATAGTGGCCGCCATGTGAAGAATCGATTTTAATTTTAACGAAATAACTATAAAAATTCATTATTTTCCAATTCCGGAAACTGAAATACCTACTTCCCATTATTATCTAACTGATATTAAGTGTTTTTGAAATAAAAAAGTGCATTTTAAGCGTGTCCCTATTTTATAAATATTTCACCAAACCCAGATAAGAAGTTTAATAAATGTTACCAGTTAATTATTTTTATTCTATATAGGAAATTTCTCAGTTTTCATCTTGGCAAATCAAGTTTTTTAATAATATCAGTAATAATATTATCTTGATTTTCGCAGATAACCACTAGTTTAATATGTGTAGTATCATGCTTACTAATAATAATTGAACCACTGTGATTATGCAAAAATAATTATTATTATTGTATAATGATTTCTGACAGATGACAATATAAATTAGGTGTGTATATAAATTAAAGAGTTTAATTTTACGTTGAAATTTGAATCGAGAAATGAAACATATCTCAACCCTTCCCTTCATTCCGTGTAATATCGTGTAACTAAAACATAGTACGATCAAGTGAATCAAGTGATCAAATACTTGAGTCGGTTAATGTCAAGAGTCAGAATAACAAAAGTGCGTATGAGACGACATATGAATGTGAATGAAACAAATGTATCGAAACAGAGATCCTTTCTGCCTACCGGAGAAACGGCGTGTAGTTAGTTTTAAACTTTTTCAGCACTTTACAGCAAGTAGCACGTTTGGAAAACAGTTTGAATGCATCGAGTGTACTTGTTTAGTTCGGGAGGCCGCCACCAGCGCCCGAGCGGCGACGGAACGGAAGGTTTATCTGTATCGCCGTATTTCCGATACCTCCCGACAACGCCCGATCATCCACGATCGGCCGCGATGGGGTTTTGTTCAAACTTATTTCCGTAGTAAATACCTACATACATAATAATATAATGCACCTACCTACTCCGGTATAACTTGAAAACATTTTTTTCCCTGGGCCGGCACTCCGACACAAACATGAACATTATGTCGCACTTTAGCCATTTCCATTTTGATCATTTTGAACTCTCAAGCTTCGAACGAAAATGAACGTTCGGATAACACGATGAATGGACATGAAATTTCAGTTTTAAACATTATTCGTAATCGTTACTTTCCTGATCTCTACGTCAGCGTGAATATTGCATCATTTGCTAGTAATTTCAATCATTTTTTAACTCAAGCTTCGCTTGATAAATGAGCATTTTGATAATTTAAGACGACGAATAGACATAAAACTTGAGATTTACTTCCCAGATCTTTGCGTCAGCGTGAATATTGTATTTACTTTAGTCATTTTGACCATTTTTAACTCTATGTTCGCTTGATAAATAAACGTTCCGATAATAGGTAAGTACATAGCGATGAAAGGACATGCAACTTTACTGATTTTTAAAACGGCTTGAATATTATATCATTATTGAGGTACATCTTACTAAAAGTAATTTTGATCATTTTTACACAAATTTCGCCAGGTAAACGATGTTAGAATAATGTAACTCGACGACTAAATATTATTATATACCTGAACAAGTAGGTACGGACAATTTATTCGAAAACGTTTTTTTCCCTAAGTCAAGCGCCTATCAACAATCAACACGATCCACGATCTTTAGAATATGTACACAAAATAATAAGTAAATTGCTTTTCCATTTTAATTTTGATCAATCTTGAAGCAAGCTCCGCATGTTCGAAAATGTATCGCAAAGAATGAACATAATCGAGTGTATACGGACATTTCGTATGTGGAATATTAATTGCATGAAATGCTCTTGGCTGTGGAAGCCATTTTAATATAATTGTGACTTTGCATTTCTCAATTCAATTTGCTGATTTCGACTTCGGGACGGTGCGGATCAGGCTGATTATATTCTTTATCGTACTTAAGTTATCGGCGAAGCCATTTTGAAACACTTCCAACCCAATGCTAAAATAAACCATGGTACTTACGTAATTTTATGTTATCTAGTTCTTTTTATGAAATTTTTCGGGTTGGTTATTTAGCAACATACATTTTTTTTTGAGAGATAGGTTAGGTAGTACATACCTACTATTATTGAACATGCTTATATATGGCCGAGACTTACATAATGCAATATGGAAAATGTTACGTAACCTAACACATTACATGCATGTCGATGTTTTAAGTAATAAAAAAATACATATTTATATAAAGATATTTTACTGTTTTCAGAATTGCCTTGACTTTTGTTTATATTGGGCAGGTTCTTTATGAATGCAGTTAATTATGAATAACAATAATATGAAGTAGGTACCTACATACCCGAATTTTTGTGGTTTAACTTTTTTTAAATATCGAGACGTAAAACTTAAAACAAAGTGCATTTTTTAAAGGCACTTATGCTTAACTGGTAAGTAGATACTTCAGCATTAATTTAGAGGTAATAAGATGGGTAGGTACCCAACTTTGGAAATTTATTATTAACGCGTGTTAAATAATCATTTCGTAGGTACATTAGAATTATTAAGATAATAAAATAATGTGATATGCCCGGAGCCAGGAGCCGGAATTATGACATCCCCTTTTGTGGAATATTGGGAAACCGCAAGGTATGGGGAAGGGAAGAGAGACGAAGAAGAGGAAGGTTTGGAAGTACCCGGTTATTCAAACCCAGTAATTAATAATTTCAAGGGTGCAGAAAATCATAAATGAGCATTGTGCATAAATGAATATTTATTTTATTTTATAAACCTAATTTTGTTGTAGTGAAAACTTCTTTACAACAGTTGTGATTTGAAACTTGATGAAACGAAAAAGCAACACTAAAAAGAGACAAACATCTGCAGGATTTAGCCTGCGAGAGAATGATATAGTATAATCGGTCTCCTCTTTGTGCGGTGCTTCGTAGCCTCCCCACTCTTGTTTACTTTAGTTTTCTGAAGGTTTCACTTCTACCGCGTGTGAACTGCACACTTGTATATATTTTTTTTATAATATTCAGAGCTTGCATTGTACGAATGGTGAAAAAATATTTTTCAAGGACATTTTCGACAAGTTCGTTCATTTCGAGATGAATTGTCTATTATTTCGAAAGTGCAAAGTAGGTACCTACCATTTTCTCGTAAAATTCTGCAACACGATTCACGATTCTTTCACGACATTTTTATTACGTTCAACGTTTGAAAGTAGATTCAGAGCGAAGGTCTTATTGATATTTAATGTTGCATTGCGTATTGTATTTGATGATGATTCGGGTTTTACCATTTTGGATTTTTACGAGTCAGCAGTACACCTTCTGCCGTGTGGAAAATCGTTTAGTTTTTTAATAGATTAATCATAACTCTACTACTGAATTATTTTTCAATCCTCATACGACATACATATATATTTAGCAAATTTTTTTCAAAATATTTTCCAATTGCACAATTGAAAAATACGTAACAAACCAAAACCACGTAGAAAATTCATGACGCCAGAGCTCGAAATAAGAGATTTTCCGATGCTTTAGCTCGCTGATTTTCTGTGTCGTTGTTAAGACGGCATATCAATTTGAAAACTTGCAAACAAATTATATCTTTCGCAAAATTTATCGCAACTGAAGGGAGGAGATCGAAAGGAGCTTAGGCATATTCTAAGGGCCGGTATTTCAGTTGCTTTTTAAGCTAGGTTTAATTTGTCACTAAAAGTTGATAGAATGTCTTGTCTATCTGCCGAGTTTTCTGCTCGATCGGATGTCGGGAGGTGGGTTAATTTCTATTTCCAAGATTCCACTTGATTCAATCAAGAAAACGAAATTGAAATTAAAAAAACACATATATTTGAAAATAGAATTTAATCAGCTGCAGATAAAATAAACTAATAAAAAAATATTTTTTATTTTAATTTCGTAGAATATAAATAAATGTTTTAGTGGGTAGTACTCGCCGAGGTACCCATTTATTTAATTTTAATTTTATTTTGATACTTAAGTTTACATATTATAGTATAATTGAATAATGTTGGCCTCACTGATTGGTTTACACGTGCCGAACCTCCCATTTTAATAAGATGAAGTACATAATACATTTTGTACATAATACATTTTGGTAAAATTAAAAGTAATTATTTGTACATAATAAATTTTAGTTAAATGTATTATATATTAGATTTTAGTAAAATGTATTATATATTATTACAAATAAAGGGTGACCGGACAACTCGGAATGAAACCAACTCAGAACTATCCCAGATAAGTCATTTAGAGTGATAAAAAAAATTGGTTAAATAAGCATCGTTAGATTAGGGTTATCGGCTAATTTAAAATTATTTTTTTCGTAGCTTTTAATGACTTTTAAAGGTGTTGAGTTGACTATTCTCAGTTGGCATGGAACCAAATAAAGTTGGTAATGAAAAAAAATAACATTAAAATCTGCTTATGTCTGAGTTGTGTTTGTGAATGATGTATGTTTTATAATTGTTTTGTGTGTTGGTGTACATGCTTCATTATTTTATGTTATAAAATTTTGGTAATATTGTTTTTTGATCTTTAAACAATTTTTTAATTTTGTATCTGAATTTATTTTTGTTTTCCTCAATTTTTGTATCAAGTAAAATATTGTTGAATGCTTTTAATACTGTTGAATGAATTCCTTCGCAAGTTACAAAACTTTTTTTTTTTTTTTTTTTTACATGCGCTCCACACAGGAGGCCCTGAGGAAAATAATTTTCCTCAGGACCTATGTCATCGTTGGGGATGCTGTGTGGAGGGTTTTTTTGTAAGGAAAAGAAGGGAAGAAGAGTTCTGGGAAGGAAAAAGGTTTAAGGGGTGGGTAGGAATCTGGGGTTCAGTGTGTCCTGGTCATCCGCCTCCAAGACCTAGACAAACTTCACCCCATGAACCCGGGCACCCCTGCTAAATCACCAAACGTAGCGAACCACTTGGGGTGACCGATGGCAGAGGTGTTGGTTATCCAATAAAGGTTCCCGGGGCGGCGGTACCCATTCCCGCCTCCCAAATTGACAACCCTAAAAACCCTTTTAAACCCTTACTAATACATGTGTTTTAAATTGTACACACCTGATAAACAACCATTTACCTTACATTAACTACTGGAGCGACAGTGCATTTTAAAACTTTTTTCTCCGTTTGATTGATATTTTCAGAAGATAATTTTTTAAATAGTTGTTTATTAGTTGTGTAAAATTTAAATAAGGTTTATCAGAAAGTCCTCCTTTATATTTATGCTTCTTTTAGACAACTTCTCCGGCTTGCGCCGAGGGGGATGGATTCACACATCCGTCACTCCTGCACACACTGACCCCCAGATTCACATTCCTGCAGACACTCAACCCTCATACCTTTTTCTTTCACAGAACTTCTTCTTCCTTTCCTTAAAAGTACCCTAAACACAGCTTCTCAAAATACGACACAGGCCACGAGGGAAATATTTTTTTCTCAGAGCCTCCTGTGTAGAGTTATAATGTGAAGGAAAGTTAAAAGAAAAATGAATAAAATCTACTTTACCAAATAAAATATAACGTCTAAAAATGCATGTCTGGCTTTTAAACTGTCTAAATGCGATCCCTACGAAATAATAAAAAAAATATATCACAGACAAAAAAGCTACGCTTTTTTCCTTGGGCTGGGTATCTACCTGATCTATGATATATTCTATGATAATCTATGGTTAATTTATAGAAAGAAATTCGTCGATTCAACTTCGGGTTACTATTTCGTAGAAAGCCTGTTCTAACCGACCTATGTCATAGATTCTATGAAATAGACCGTAGAATAGATTAGGTGAGATCCCAGCTTTAAGCTATTTAAAATTTTGTGTGGTTATAACATGTAATAAAAATATTGTAATGTAAAACAAAAACAAAAAACAGTCGGATTGCCGCCAATGAAAGATGAAACATTTTATTTTATTCATTGTGAAATACAGTGAATCCAATAACATTTCACAAAACTGCATTCAAATTCAATTAAAAAACCCGAATTAATTGATTCGAAATTTTCTTTCATTTACAGGAATACGGTTACATTGAAAAAAAAACTGTTTGTCTAATTTGACACCCTGTTGCCCAAAATAGATATTGCTCCCCTAGCGGCTGCTGCTGGGCTTGTGGAATTATATTGTGGGCCACCCTTTGGCAGAGGGGTAGATCTCTTTCAATTCTATTTATCTCAACATGTACATTGCATAATAATAATAATATGATGTGCTGTGTTGAATTAATTATATTATCAATGTTGTATTTAATCTACTAGATATAATATATGTACTGCGGAGGATACTAAAATATATATTTTTAATTATTTTTGAAGTGAAAACTTCTTTAGAACCGTTTTGATTTGAAACTCCATGAAACGTAAAAAAGCGACACTAAAAAGAGACAAACAAATACATCCATAAGATTTAGCCTGAGAGAGAATGAGATAGTATAATAGATCTCCTGTTAGTGCTGTGCTTCGTAGCCTTTCGGTCTCCTCCTTGTGCGGTACTTCGTAGCCTCCCCACTCTTGTCTACTTTATTTTTCTGAAGGTTTCACTTCTACCGCGTGTGAATTGCACACTTTGATTTTTTTTTGTTAACTTCCGATCGGAGCGCACAATTTCGCGTTGGCTTAAATATTTTAGCATTACGCATTAGGTGTTATGACATTAATAGCTTATTTACGTGAGGACAGTGTTTAGTAGAATGTTTTAGTGATTTCTACTGTTACTAAATAGTAATTTACTATTTACCACTAAAAGGCACTATCTATCTACGCGCTGACAGTGCTTTCACATTAAGAGGGAATAACCAGATAAAACTGGAAGTTGATTTTTAAATCAACTTTTAGACGTATTGACTCTTTTCCACAAAAAGTTACAAATCGATTTTGAAAGACTGTTCTTTTATTTAGTGAAGCTATTTTTAAAATTTTGAGAAAATAGGTTTATTTTTAGTACAATAAGGTTTTACCGTAGGTCGTTGGCAGATTTGTTAAATTTTCAAATAAAATTTTGTATCATACAACATACATTTCAAATCGTATAATCATGCAGTAAAATAAATCAATAAATTGTTGGGGAAACCTAATTTTCAGAATTTTAATTTTAGTTCAAATAAAATCATAAAAAAAGATTCGCGCCCTTGTTTTGTGACGAAAATACTCCAGTTTGTCTATTTATTTACGGTCTTACAAACTAATATATTTAAAAAAAATTTACATTCTTATTTTGCTTAGACATTATTGAAAAATTATAAATACTTATGATCAAACAATCCATACTAATATTATAAATGCGAAACTGCTCGAGTTTGTTTATGACCTTTTCACGCATATTACAATATAAAGACTTTAATAATTCTTTCACCAATATAAAGCTAAATTATATGCGCAGACTACAGGTTGTATATGATGGTAAGCTCTGGCGTTATGAAATTATAAATATTAATATATTATATTTGTTATACGTTTTCTGTCGCTAACAAAAGCGAGTTTTTGCTAACGTCAGAAAAAAATCTTTTCCATGGAAACAATGTTGATATATTTTTGGGCTCTGTGCTGGTAGGTACTCAGTCTACTGGTCAGCTACTACTGCAGAAAATTCAAATATTAGAATTCGTTTTTTTTTTGGACAAGCTTGGAATAAATGTCAGATGAGAGTTCCTATATTAAAAATATAATGCGTAACTATTATAAAGACTGAATGATAAATAGAGTATTTTTTTATTATATTAACGAACTTCCAAATATTTAAATAAAAATAAACATCCGAAATGTCTGTAAGCGCATAAATTCCGAACGAATGAACAAAATTGGATAAGTAATTCTTTTTTTCTTTGAGCTATAGCATTATGAAATTTAGGTGGTAGGCGAGATGTTTTAAAACTGAATGTAAGGGAATGAATATATGGAATGCGGGAGGGGATGGGGGTGGGGTGGGGGGGGGGGAGATAATTGATAAGTGCAAGCGCTACAGTAATTTCCCGTAATACCATGCGAGCGAAGCCGCGGGGAAAAGCTAGTAATTATATAAAGTACATAATTTTAATTGTTTTATCATGACGAGTTTGAGCATTTTTTAATATGAGTATTTATCAAAGCAAATTTGGAATGAAATAAAATCAATATTGAGTCATTGTGTTAAAATGCTGATATGGAGAATAATTAATCTTTCTCATCAGAACCGCCCTGTACCGTTGCAAGGGTACAATCGCAAGATCATCGTTCGACGAAATTTAAATTCTGCTCCGCTGGTTGACGGCTCTTCTGGACGGTTTAGTTGCTACTCTACTCATCATAGCCTCCTGTAAACAGTCCATTACATGTTTGTGCGGCGTCATAATATTAGTACGCACGATAAAAATATTACTTTATACTTTGGTATTTAAAAAAACACTAATGATTTGGTTGAAGGGTGATAAACTTAACCTAATTTTCAATGTTATTGTAGTCCGACAAAACCATTGTTTTTTAAACGCGTGAAGTTATATTTATTTTTTTGCAATGTTTTTTTTTTTTGCAATGTTCTTTATATTAATCAATTATTTTATTAATATTGAGTTAGATTACATAGTTGTAAGCTTTAATATATGTACCTGCATATATAATATATGTTAATATTTCTAAAGCCCGGATCACACCTGAATTGTGATCTATTCCATAGAATCTATGAAATAGATCAGTGAGCAACGACTTTTCTATGGAATAAAAAACAAATTTGAATCAACATTAGCTTTCGTTCTATAGATTGATTCTCAAAGAATATATCAGGTGAGAACTCGGCATAGCGTATTTTCAAAATACTTTTTAAGTACCTTTTTTTTTACATGAGCTCCACACAGGAGGCCCTGAGGAAAATTATTTCCCTCAGGGCCTATGTCATCTTTGGGGATGCTGTGTGGAGAGTTTTTTCAAGGAAAGGAAGGGGAGGAGAGTTCTGGGAAGGAAAAGGGTTTAGGGGTGGGTAGGAATCTGGGGTTCAGTGTGTCTTGGTCATCCGCCTCCAAGATCTAGACAAACCTCATCCCATGAACCTACGTATAATTGTCAATAATTATGTCATATATTTCCGCTGGATTTTCATTGCAAAGCTAAACGGTTTTGTAGTTTTTGAGTGCATGATTTTTTCCTCGTTGGCAATTGCATTTCTCGTCCCGTATCCTTGCATTTCGTACATAAGTATATCGTATGACTTTTTTTGTAAAGGGAGCATTATTAAACATAAAAAAAAATTATAAATAAAAATTGAAATAACACAATAATTTTGCTTGTAAATTTATTTAAATCAAAAACCCAAATCCTTAATAATCAGATAAATGTGTCTAATAGCCCCATACTAACGATATTTCCCATAAACTAGCAAAAACCCTTAATCACCTATTCATGTGACGTTTTGTCCCTGTAATATTGTAAATCATTAGATATCACCCGTCTCTTTCACTCCAACACTATGTACATAAGATGTTGATTTTACCCTCTCACTCTTTCCTTCTATTATGTTTTGTCCTTTTCTATATGTATATAAGCTCACACAATGTATATTTTTGATCAGTTTAATTTTTATACCCTGAAGATGCTCGTGAAAAGCGAAACCGGTCGGTAGTAGAAAAATTAAATAAATCGTGGTTACAAACAAAATTATTGTGTTATTCCAATTTATATTATGCCAAAGTTACTGCTTTCTAACAAAAATAAATAAATATATATTTTTTTAATAATAGTATTGGCTTTGCCCCTTTACAATCTAGTTGTTTCCTTTCACACTAACGTCCAAAGAAAGGTAACTTATTACAACGAAAGAGTTTGATACATCATTGAAGAAGATAACACTTATAATCTAAATGACCCAGACCTCTGGTGGCAATAGCGAAATTGGATAACGCGCACGTCCCGGTTAGACGAGAGGTCTGGGTTCGAGTCCCAGTTGCGACCATTGTCTTTTTCTATTTTTCTGTGTCTTGTTCTCTTTCATATTTTCATTTAGATTATAAGTGTTATCTTCTTTTTCAATGATATATTAAGTTGATGGGAATAACTCAAAAGTTATAAAAAGAGAGTTTTTCTTATAAAAAATTGAGTTTGATACAAATTGGGTTTAACTAGTAAACGACTACGACTATCAAAAGGTTGTTTAAATAATTTCCATCCGATTTTGAAAATAAATGACACGTTATTCCTATGTAGGTAATCAAACAATGACATTTTCAAAATTGCGTACGAAGTAACTAATAGATCTCTAATTTAATTTTAAATTTACAATTTATTCATATGTTTTTTTATATTTTAGTTTATTAGGGAAACAAACATTTAAACATACTTTGTTAAAATAATTATATGTTACATAGTTGCTTGATCCAGTGAATTGTAATATAAAATTCATATAGAAAAACAAGAAAAATGTCAAGTGTAGTTGATAAAAAAAACTAAATAAAAACAGATTAAAAGTATATAGATTAAAATTTAATTAAGTACCTTTACAAAAATAATACATAATTATGTCATAAAAAAATATTCAAAGACAAACAAAAGAAATAAAGAAAAACAACATAATGAAAAAGACAATATAATCTAAATATCTTACACACAGTAGGGACAGAGGGTTCGTAATTAACAATTTGATTATTTTTTTTAGTGAATTGACCTGAAGACAAATGGAAAATATCAGCGTCTGAAAATATATTATTGTATTTTGTGCACGTCCTTCTAAAAAATGAATGTTGTGTACAGTTTTTGAGTGTGGGATGTGGAAAAGTTGGTTTGTGTGGGATGTGTGTTTCCTACGGGATAGGAAATCAAACGAAATTATATGGTTACTTGCTGTGTTGCAAAAAATACCTTGTGGTAACGTTTGTAAAAATCGACTGTTTTAATAAAATTTATTAATTAAATTGATTGAATCGTTTTTTATTTGTATTTGTTGATAACAAAACGATTTTTTCACATAAGCTCCACTCAGGAGGCCTTGAGGAAAATAATTTACCTCAAGGCCTATGTCATCTTTGGGAATGCTGTGTTAAGTTTTTTTTTAAGGAAATGAAGGAGAAGAAAATATGGGAAGGAAAAAAGGAAGGAGAGGAAAATCTGGAGGTCAGTCTGGCCAGGAGTAACGGATGTATGAATCCATCCCTCTCACTGCGATGCAAGGCGATGGGTCGAGAGAGTACTGCTGGAGAGGGGGACACACAGTAAGTGGGCGGACGCATATGCCGCCAAGACCTAGAAAGTCCTCGCCAAAGTCACCAAACGTAGCGAACCACTTGGGGAGACCTACGGCAGAGGGTTAGTTATCCAATAAATGGTTCTCGGGACGGCGGTACCCATACACGCCTCCCAAACGGTATTTGTTTAGAACACCAAATAGAGTGAAATCATACGTGAATATGAATTAATTAACTAACACAATGGTCACTCCGCTCAATTAGTATTAATTTTCAATCAATTTATTAGTGTTCACAGTGAGGACCTTGGAATGTCAGACATTTGATTGGTAAATCAACAAAATGGACCTAAATTTAATTTTAATATGAATTAATTCCAAATATTAAAGTAAAAGAAAACCATGACTAAATATTGTTGGCAGCTCGTTAATAATGCAAGGCAAAATAGGAATTGAATATCGTTGTTTTCATTTCCAAATTGAAAATAATTAAAATATTGGTTTTCGACAGTTTTCTACAATTTGAACATCTAAAATTAACCATAAGGAGATACATGATTTGTGCAAAAATAAATAATATTTAATATTATTTAACATTATTTATTTATTAAGGCTCTATTGGACTTTTACATGGAATTTTATGTTTATTTAGTTACAATATATAAGTATAAAATTATAAATATAGAAGTGGTACACTTGGCATAACAGTATGTAGGTACCTAAAACAAAACTAATTAGCAAAGTACTAATAATGTGATGGATATTGATTTAAAATAATAAAACTTGAATTAGTAAATAAAATAAAGGAGTGTGTGCCAATATCGAGTTGTTTGGCGGTCCGTCCTCTCTGCCTACCCCTGCGGAGAAACCGTTAGTTAGTTAGTTAAATAAAGTATAATATATAAAAGCAGGTATATACGTATATGCATATTATTCATATTTGGTACAAACCAATTAAACAGAAAAATAGGAATGTTACTACTCGTAAACAGTATCCTATTTATTATAAAAGAAGAAATTTGAAAAAAATACAGAAATAATTAAGTTATTAGCAAATAGGAAAGAAATTAATTTTATTTTTTCAATTTTTTAGAAAAGAATGTGCCCTTACTGGGGTAGCTATGTTAAAATATTAGACGAGGAAAATTACACGCATTATTATTTGTTAGGTTACAAAATTGTAACTATTTTCTTCCTTCCCCTGTCCACAATCCACATCTTAGTGCTTCTTTTGAAGGCGGTTATTAATTAGTGTTGTTATACGCCCATAGGGGCTTTTACATAGATTATAAAAATGAAAACATTTTAAAAATATACAGGTAGTTTTTGAAAAATATAGCGTAAAACCGTGAAATATTTGAAACAATAAAACATTTGATAATAACATAGAATAAAATATAATATAAAACATTACAATAACACATCAAATCGTTAAACATATTATACCCACGTTACAATAATTTGTAGGATTCCACAAAGTGTTGGTTTAAATAGCATTTTAGATTATAAAGGGAATCAGCGAATATATCTACAATATCACCAAACTTGTTGCCTAAATCATGCATCCTATTGGTAAGTGAGTGTGATTGATAGTTGGTTGTGTATGTGTTGCAAAAGAATGTAATATTTTGTCTAGTATTCCTTGTCGGTGCATGGAGTTTAATAGTAGTAACAATGGCAGGGCTGTCAATTAGGTTGTTCATGACTCTGTATAATAAAATTAGGTCTGAAATTATTCTTCTGTCAGATAGCGCAATTAAATTAAGTCGATTCATCAAACTTAAATAATTAATGTTTTCTATTGGGATTTTGAGCTTGAAATTTAAGTACCTAAGAAATTTGTGTTGAACCCGTTCTATTTTGTTAGAGTGTACTTTATAGAAAAGGGACCAAATAGGTGAATTATATTCCACTTGATTTCTAACGAATGAAATATAGAGTGTTTTCATGCAATCCAAGGACTTAAAATCAGTTAAGGTTCTACAAAGGAAGCCAAGCATCTTTAAAGCCTTATTAGTTATTTCATCTATATGTGCTGTGAAAGTTAAGTTTGAATCGAATATAACTCCCAAGTCACGAATTTGTGATACTGGTGTTAATTTAACATTATTTAAATTATATTCATGTAAGATTTGAGAATGAGTTCTGGAAAATCGTATTACTTGACATTTCTCAATGTTCAAAAATAACATATTTTGTTCGCACCATTTAAAAAGTTCTTCTAAATTAGCTTGTAAAATTAGGCAATCATGTATATTTCGTATTCTTTTAAACAATTTTAGATCATCTGCAAAAAGTAGGACTTGTACATCTTTAAATATATTTACAATGTCATTAATCTATTATGTTATCTTTTTGAATGGTTTTTATTGCAAGAGGTACATGAAATAATTTTGTAGAGAAATATTTTATTTCTTTGTCCACAAGTCGTTTTAGTTGTAGGTTGGTGGAATGCATATTGTAATATGGATCTTGCAAATCAGCCCGAGTTTGTCTGTGTAAATTTATCATGGTTTTTAAATGCGTAAAATATATTAAATATCTTTTGTATATAATTGTTTCACTGACATTAAGTTCAGGGCTTTAAAAACATAGTCTGTAGGAGTTCTGATGGGGACTAAAAGTATAATTTTCAAAATAGCCCTTTGTGCTATGAGGTCTGGTTTTACAGTGAAATCGCGTGAGCTTCCCCATTCGATAAGACCATATTGTCGATGAGATTGGGCTTACGCGTAATAAATTTTAATTAGTTGTTCTTTATCTAAAATGTTTATTTTTATTTTGAAAGTAAAGGTTAGTTTTTCCATTTGTTGTTTACATTTTCTACTAGAGTTGCAGTTTGAGTTTTGATAAATAATTATTTCAAGTTATTTTATTGCTTATGTTTCATTAAATTTTGGGCTGTTGCAAGGAATTTCTTGATTCACATACAAACAGGTTGAGGTTATCTGTGATATCTACAATTTACAATTTGGGAGGCGCCCAATTACAGGTACCGCAGCCCAAGGAAACATTTATTGGATAACCTACATAGGTCATAGGTCACACAAGTGGTTTGCTACGTTTGGTGACTCAGCAGGGGTTCATGGGGTCAGGTTTGTCCGGATCGTGAAGGCGGATGTATCTGCCCACCAACAGCGTGGCGGGCCGGATCAGGAGAGACTGGCTGAGGGAGATATTTTGACCTCTCCAGAGATCTTTTGACCTCTCTCTTCCTCTCGGAACATTTGCATCGCAGTGGAGTCTTTGCACCGCAAATTCGTCCGTCACTCATTGCTTACATCTAAATAAAGATTAAAAAACAAACAAACTCATGGATGCACTGACCCCCAGATTCCTACCCACCCCTCATACCCTTTTCCTTCCCTGAATTTAATTTCCTTCCTTACCTTAAAAAGACCCTCCACACAGCATCCCTAAATATGATATATGCCCTGAGCGGAATTATTTTCGTTAGGGCCTCTTGTGTGGGGCTAATGTAAAAAAAAAATATTTATTAAATAAAACTAACTGTGGCAACTAATGTCGTATGTAATATGTAATTTACCCAACGCCTGCGTAAAATAAAAAAATATATAATGTAAAACTAAACTATTTATGGCTGCTGAAAATTTTAAAGTCTCATAAATACCATATAAAAATTGGTTAGTTTTCGTATATTACTTTAATTTGTATTATTTCATTTAAGTTCTTTAATAAAAAGTTTTCAAGCTCTTATAAAATTGAAATTTTATAAACATTAATAACTACATTTCGCAATGAAAACGACGACATATTTTAGAGTACCATCAATTCGAATAAACTTACAAAGGTAATTAATGTTGTAACAAAGAAGAAAAAATCGTGGGCAGTTTTCCAAAAATAAATTACACCGTATTACAAGTATCGATTTGCCGAAAACGTGGAGATGGAAAATACATTAATCTATTTTAATACAACGTACAGCCGGCGGACCTTTGACATTAAACTTTTTCTTGTAATATTGTTTACCTGTAAGTCGATCAGAGAAAGGTCTACTTACCACAACTTTTTCGTATTACTTATATCACATTGATAAAAGAGACGTTGCAAGTAATGTTGTAAATTCCACGAATGTAAACTGCGAGTTCTATTTCTTTTTTACTTAATATTGGAGGCTGGTGGGTGGGGGATGGGGGTGATGGGAGGGGTTAAACCCCCTCTACTTATGTACGCCCTGGGCATAAGTCTTTTCAAAAACCAACACTTGGTTGTTCATAATCAACAAATATGTAAACTGGTGTACAAGAGTTATTTTGTTATTAATCACTTTATAAGAACCAGCCACATTAACTTGGATATCGACACCTTGGCGCAGTGGTTAGCGCATTTGCCCGGAAAGCGAAAGGTCCTGGGTTTGAATCCCAGCGGTGCAAATATCTTTTTCTGATTTTTATGTTTCCAGATTTTCGATTGGGTTTCGCTAATATTGTCTCCATTTAATTAAACACTTAAAATAATACATTATTTTTCATTCTTTTCTTTAAAAAGAAAGATAAACATTCCCGGGTTAGGAATAAAAATAATCTCTACTAACCACCGAACTAACACGATAAGCGGAAAATGTTTCTTGTGTCGTGATAGAGGACTTAGACAGCAGAGGAATCGAACACCGGACGCCTGGGATTTCTTCAGATAGTTCGGTTACATCCTAAGGGGCTATCCATGAATTAAGTCACACGAATTTCATGATTTTTGATCCCCCCGTCCCTGTCACATTTGTGAGACCCCCTCCCCCCCTAGTGTGACGTTACACACTTAGCAATTTTACATCTAAAAATAATCAAAACAGTAGTTCAAAATTTTATTTTTTAAGATTTTCGTTTAAAATGTAAATAGATTCATACGAAATTATTATTTAAGGTACCTTGAAGTCGATTTTAGGTTTTAAATTGGTAAATAATGCACAATAATTGTAATTTTGGGGATCAACTGTCGGCGGATCAACAGTCGAGGGATCAACTGTCGGGGGGGGGGGGGTCCAACTGTCCGGGGGGGGTCAACTGTCGGGTCACCCTTCACTAAATATAAATGTCTCTTTACACCTCATTAACGTGTATTTTTGAATTGAACTTAGCATTTTAAAATTTTTATTTGAGTTCTCTCGACTAACAAACTACCTAGTTGCCTTATCACGGTAGTCGTGCATACATTTTTTCTTCGTATATATTACTGTTGAACATAATCATGCATTTACCTAATTATTACATAACTCCTTTTAAAACATTATTTAATATACACTCCTCTTTCATCCACAAACAGATGCTTTTAATGGTAATATAAGAGAAGTTTTAATGGTAAGATAAGAATAAGAGAAGTTTGAATCCAAAAACGTAAAAAACAATTTCGATTTTAAAACAATTTGGATGAAGATAAAATAAAAACACAAAAACAAAAAATTATAACGAGTTTTCAACCAACCCCTCAGGCTAATTTGCTCGCTTTGGGAACAACTGATTTAGGTCTCATAGAAATTATTGTATTATTATTTATTATTTTAACTTTATGAGTAAAACCTCAAACTGTAATATTTAATTAAATGAAGATATTATGAGCGAAACTCAATCGAAAATCTGGAAACAGAAAAATCAGAAAAAGATATTCTTAGTCGAAGTATGGTACAGTTAAAAGTGACCGAATTGGATATCGACACCTTAGCTCAGTGGATAAGAGCGCCCAACCCGGAAAGTAGGGAGGTCCTGGGTTCGAGTCCTAGAGGTGCCAATATCTTTTTCTGATTTTTCTGTTTCCAGATTTTCGATTGAGTTTCGCTCATAATGTCTTCATTTAATTAAATATTACAGTTTGAGGTTTTACTCATAAAGTTAAAATAATAAATAATAATATTCATCCCAGACTTGCAGAAGAGTCAATAGATGTCGCACATTAAATAAAATGGATAATAATTTATCCAGACACCATCTAGATTGATTTAGTTCGAGTTGAATCTTGCAATCATTCATAAAGATGGCAGCCAATAAAAATATGCGTTAAGAAAAATGAAGATAATATGGGTGGTTCTTAGTCGAAGTATGGTATAGTTAAAAGTGACCGAATTGGATATCGACACCTTAGCTCAGTGAATAAGAGCGCCCAACCCGGAAAGTAGGGAGGTCCTGGGTTCGAGTCCCAGAGGTGCCAATATCTTTTTCTGATTTTTCTGTTTCCAGATTTTCGATTGAGTTTCGCTCATAATGTCTTCATTTAATTAAAAAAAAAAAAAAAAAAAAAAAAAATTATTGTGTTTCCTGTGTCTTAATGGTGAGAAATAACCTAAACGGTTTTGGAAAGAAAAAACACCACGCTTTATATTCAAATCTAAAAGTTAACCACAAAATAATTAAAATGAACACATTTATGGAACCAAAGTTTCCAATCGCAATTTGAAAAATATTTATGAATTTTTGGAATTATTATTTTATTAATTATTTTCACATGAAACGACAAGAACGCAAAGCGACGATAACGTATGTGATCTATTTGTCTAATGATATAAGCACGCGTTTTTATTTTTTTAGTAATTTTAGTTTGAAAAAAACGTAAAGTAAGCCATTTTTAAAACATTGTTTTGTTTGTACTGAAAATTTTTGTTTTTAAAAATTCAACTTTAAAACTTGATAATTTGTTTTTTCACCTTTCAGGGACAGTTTTCGGATAAGTTCGGAAATATTTAATTTATTTGGATTTTATTACAAAGCACGAGTATTTCTAATTATTTTCTGGTAACCAGATTCCTACCCAACCCTTAAACCCTTATACCTACGAGGAACAAAAACATTTAAACAAATCAAATTTTTACGTAATTACTCGTTGTTTGTATCTAGAATAAAAACAAAATAAACGAAAATCGAAATAAAATAAAATGATTTCTCATTCATTATTTACATCTAAAAAATGGTGGACTAATTTGGCTTTAAATGTGTCGAAGATTCTCATTACTTTTGGGTCCCCCTACGTATGGTGCAACAATTAAATTTCATTAATTATCTGTAGGATACAAACATATAATTATACACAGTTACTCATCGATATTTGGTCGACGTACGTACCTACTTCAATATAAAAATAAATAAAAGAAAAAATAAACAAGAGAACAAATAAAAAATAAAAACAGTGACAACTGTAATAAACATCTAATTTTTTGCATGAGATAAATTCAGCCTGTTTAATTTTACATGTTTTTAAGATATAGACGAAGATGTCCTTACCTGGTCGGCAACCTTTTGTTGTAAAAGGGCTAAACATTTTAGCGGGGATTGATGCGGGTCGCACTTGGGTTACATGTCATTACAGTATTTATGTACAAATATTTAAGTTTG
The DNA here is from genome assembly GCA_936435175.1 of Glyphotaelius pellucidus. NCBI lineage: Eukaryota > Metazoa > Arthropoda > Insecta > Trichoptera > Limnephilidae > Glyphotaelius > Glyphotaelius pellucidus. The sequence continues at coordinate 19,308,717 of OW386548.1, forward strand.
AAAAATAAAACGCTTATTGTACATTTTTACGACATTTATTGTAGTTAATAAAAGTTAATGAGATTTTTGTGGTTGCAAGTTTTTTTATTATATTAGCTTGCATTTTTGAAGTAGAGACATATCGTTTTGCGTCTAAATGTGAATCCGATAACTGAGAACAGTGTTTGATTTTCCGATAATTCAGAATTGAAAAAGTTTGCTAACAAATATTTGTACTAACAAACATAGAAATTATTTGCTGAGCAAACCTTTTTAATTCCTTGTAGTTTTCAGAAGGCAAACTCCCATAGAAATCCACCGAGTTAGTTTTTCCTTACGAGGAATATAAAACGCTAGAAATATTTCGATTCTTATGCCTACAAAATTTTAAATTGCCCGTCGTATTTGCACGAGGCAAGTAAGCGAAAGTGGTTTTTATTTATTTTGTGCATAATTTTATAAGCATGAAAAAAAGTTCAAACATACAAAACATTAAAAATAGTCTTAGTCATAAAGGGGTATTTAAAAAAAAATTTCTTATAGTTAAGTCATAAAAAAACATTTTTTTAGTGGTTTACGCTTATATTTTTTGTTATGTAAATAATAATTTTATTGTAATTCCTATACATAGAAAAGCTAGTAAAAGCTTCAATTTATCCGTAGCAAATTATTTTTTGATATTCATACTGTAAACCGATTCGTCGTAACGATGAAACTAAATAGGAATTCACGTATAGCTTCATCTTAAAAGCCAGGAACGAGGCGAGGTGCGGGTGGCGTCCTTGCCATCATCCCTTTACCCCACTCCCTTTCGCTATCCCTTCGCTCCCTTTCAATCCGTTGTGTATGATATCATCACGTGCGTTGCGGCGAGAATCTTGCGGGCCGCACCAAGACGCCTCGCGGGCCGCAGGTTACCGATGCATATCGTAGGGTATAGATGTTTTGCAGATACGTCCCATTAATGAATTTTGCGCTTACTAAGAATGAAAGAATTTATAAGGTACTTACTTAAATAAATGTTTAAAAAATATTTAAATAATAGGTAAGCGACACCCAAAACTTTGCAAAAAATATAAGAAAAAAATCATAATTGCTTAGTAGTCCTATTACGAATTAAAAAAGGCTAAAAGTAAAAAGAATCCCGTAGGTACATCTTAATATATATATTTCTTCTGTCCATGTGTTTGTCACTGAACTCCTCCTAAACGGCTGGACCGATTTTGATGATTTTTTTTTTGTGTGGGTTCAAGGGGATTCGAGAATGGTTTAGATTCACAATTTGGTCCACTGGAAAATGTTATTTTAATTAATTTTTTTTATTTCTAAGGAGTTGTTGATTTTGGAATGTTTTACATTGGATCCGGCAGACTGCGCTACCATCGCAGTATCGAATATTCAATATTATTCTATTTTAATTTTAGTTTGTCCCGACAGTTGTGTACAGGACAACGTCTGTCGGGTCCGCTATAAATAAATAAAATAAATTGTGGAACATTCCAGAACACTCTCGAATGTTGTCCTGAGCGAAGCCGGGTAACCCAGCTAGTAAATATAAATAAATCAATACTATTTATTACCTACACTAAAATGACGTGGACATATCATACTATACAAAACAATGTATTTAAATGACACTGTTGCTATGAGGGTTAAAAACCCCACGAATATGTGCAAAAAAACCACAAAAACTTCATTAACGGAATAAAATCATATATTTTCTGATGTTTTTTTTAATCTTATTTTGTATGCCAGATTGCGTAGTGAGTTATTATATTTGTTTAGTTTTGATTACCTGCCACTCACTGACCACGGAAAACTCCGACTTGGAAACAGAAAATATGAAAAGTTTTCCTTAGAATGCCGCCTTATTGATCGGCCTCCGAATTTGCTACGATTTCCCACGTTTTTTCCTCTGGGTAAAAACTAAGCCTTTTATATTCAATGTGTACCAAAAAGATTGAGGTGAAGTACAAACTTCAATTTATATGGTTTCAGCGATCGGTGTCAGCATTGCCCGAGATTAAAACTGTTTTGAAGATCTTTTCTATAGTTTTAGAGTAGTTAGAATAGTTTTTATTGAAATTCTTAAAGCTTCAAATATCATCCAGATATCCCTGAATTGCAGTGAAATGATCTTAAGCTGATGCACCATTAGATAAAATTCGGGATCAGGCCATTTACCATAACACCCCTTACGTAGATAGCGATAAGATTTGAATTCCTGTTTAACACTAGCCACCTCTTTTGTTATTCACGAAAAAACACCGCCAAAAAGCGTGTTATATTTTATTTTGCGAAGCTCAGGCACAAATATTTAGCTGTTTTACGATAATTTCTAAAGAATTTCATTTTCGATATATTTTTTAAATTTTTTTATGTGAATACCGCACAAGAGTCCCAACTGCTCCCGTCTGGAGCCAGTGAGACTATGGCATCCCCAATTGGGTATGTTGTGAGGCTGAAGATAATGGGGAGGGGAAGGAGACGGGGAAGAGTAAGGTGGGGAAGTACCTGGCTATTCAGATCTGGTCACCAAAGACGGCTAAAGCCATTTCCAGCAACGTTTCAATTCTGAATGATGGTCTTACACCAGGGCGATACTATATATTATTTTAAATGATTTAATTGTTAAATAACACAAATTAATCAAATAAAATTTATTTGCCACGCCGGGATTCGATCCCGCGACCTTTGGATTTCAAGAGCCTTACCGCTAGACCACGCCGGCCGTAAAAAGTAATGTAAAAGTAAGCTTGTAATCAAAAAGGACTTGATTATTTCAAAGAAAAGAATGTTCTAACCGCACTATTTAATTATTATTTCTAAGCGATCTAGTTTTCAAACCAAAATCACGAGATTTTCCTTTAATAGTGCATCACCTTAAATAGTAAAATACTTGAACAATTATAAAAATGCTTTAAAACCGTTAAGGACAAAAGAAAAATATGTTGAACGATTTTCTTTATTTAAAGTTGTGCCTTTGTAAAAAAGACCAACGGGGTCGGCGTAATGTCTGAGAGGGGTGAATGATGACTCATGACCCAAAATTGTAAATGACCAATAATACGTAGCCACGGGAGGGAAACATATATATTTTTTTGGCGCAGGTTTATTTTAAAAATAATTACCTTATATTTGGTTTAGCTCCGTCAAAGACTATAAACTTTGAAAACACTTTATTGTTTTATAACAGAAAATAGAGGATTCGTTGGTTATTAATGAAAATTAACCCTCCAAAAGTAAATAATTTATATACCAATCTTACTAGTAATTTAAAGTGGGTTTTGGTTTAAATCACTTTTTTATGTTTTTTATTAGATAAAAAAAAACTAAATTATTCTTTACGTACACCTTCCAGGATTGACACAACTCGTATCTTTATTATATATTCAATTTGGGAGGCGGTTACGCGTATTACCGCCCCGGGAAACGTTTATTGGATAACCAACACCCATACCATAGGTCACCTAAAGTGGTTCGCTACGTTTGGTAACTTAGCAGGGGTGCCCGGGTTCATGGGGTGAGGTTTGTAAATCTTGGTGGTAAATGCGTTTACTTACCTACTGTGTGGCGGGCCGGATCGGGAGAAATTGGTTGATGGAGACTTTTTTATTTCTACAGCCGGTCTCTCTTAACCCATCGCCTTGTCTTATACCTTTTACTCTCCCAGAATTTCCTCTCCTTCGTTTCTCTAAAAAGAGCTTCCACACAGCATACCTTAAGATGATACAGACCCCGAGAGAAATTATTTTTCCTCAAGGCCTCCTGTGTGGAGCTAACGTAAAAAATATCAAAAAAGAATAAACAAAATAAAAATAATCATAAATCTAAAAAATATTTAATAAACAATAACATTTATAAGAGAAAAACATTTTCGATTAGCTATGTGCTAACTCTCTGTCAAAAAATTAAAATGATATTAAAATGAATGTATTCCAACTAACATCCGCTACGGGTGTTTTTGTAACATATTTTAGCTCTGTTTTGAAAATACGCAGTTATCACAAATAATATGACGCATGAGAATCATTCCAAAGTTTCCACGAATGTACCTACGATGCGATTGGTCCGATTCAGAGGGCTACGACCTATGACTAATGGGTCGCAGCATGAGATGGATAGACTCACATCGTACTTTAGTGACGCATATAAAATGGCGTATTTCCACTTTCTTGACTGGAAAATGACCAAGTAATCAAATTCTATTTCAATAGTAGGATATTGTTCAAAGGAGCAACTAACGAACGAATTAACTATTTTAAAATCGATATATGTTTTCGTGGTTAAAAATCTACCCCAGAGACGTCACCGCCCTAAACGATACAGGCAACTACTCAATATGGACAGAAACTCATCGAGGGAACTGGTATCACTATTGACCAAAAGTTTTTTTTTTACATGAGCTCCACACAGGCCTATTTCATCATTGGGGATGTTGTGTGGAGGGTTTTTTAAGGAAAGGAAGGAGAGGAGAGTTCTGGGAAGGAAAAGGGTTTAAGGGGTGGGTAGGAATCTAGGGTTCAATGTGTCCTGGTCATCCGCCTCCAAGACATAGACAAACCTCACCCCATGAACCCGGGCACCCCTGCTAAATCACCAAAGAACTTGCTAGCGAACCACTTGGGGTGACCTATGGCAGAGGTGTTGGTTATCCAATAAAGGTTTCCGGGGCGGCGGTACCCATTCCCGCCTTCCAATTGAAAAGATGCAGAAAATGTGAAAAGGGTGAAGAGATTCCAATTCACCAAAGGTGCCAATGTTCCTCTTGTTGGGAACAAGGTTCAGATACTTGGGAAGACACATTGTGGAACCAGGGGACAGCCGAATATCAAAATAGCGCTTTTATTATTACCGCGATGAACCACGATTACGGTACCGTGAAGCCACAAAAAAGGCAATAAACATACGTTCCGCTCTGTTGGAACAAGGTTCAGATACTTGGGAAGACACATTGTGGAATCAAGGGACAGCCGAATATCAAATGAGCGCTTTTATTATTACCGCGATGATCCACGATTAAGGTACCGTGACGCCACAAAAAGGCAATAAACATACGTTCCTTATCACAATAATGCTGCAGCTCTTTCAAAAGACGTGATAGACAACGTATGAAGGTCTGATTCCTCAAAGGAAAAAGTAATCATTTTCTTGCATCGCTCTCACGCACCGCATGGTGACATCTCCGTGGACCCATACAATACTGCTAGCCGTGACGATAATTTTGAAATTGTGGAATGTAATTACAAAGATAATATTGAAGTGTGAGTGAATTCCAATAATTTAAAAACATCAATCGTCAATGGGCTGATGGTTTTGATTTTGTTCTTAAAACAAATAATGCTGCAGCTCTTTCTTACACACTACATAACAACGGTCGATAATGAAACGAATGGTGAACGTTTTTTTGCACCACTCGCAAAGGAAACACACAATCATTATCGTACATCTCCCTCACACGTATAAAGAAAATGAAACGCAATTCCCGTAAACGGAATTCACCAGAAACTTAAAACTAAATTTTAAGCACACTCAAAACTATGTTTTAAGCAAACTTAAACTAAGTTTAACGTTTGCTAGTGAATATATGTATCGAAACCGGGGAAAAAAAAATTAAGTAACAAGTGTACATAGAAAATAAAACTTTTCAAAACAAAATGCCTGGAAACTGTTATATAGTTAGATAATGCTCAAGAAATACAAAAAATAGAAAAAAGTAGTATTTTGGAAAAAATAGACACACGTATTTTATGTGTCTCATCTTTTGTCTCACCATTATTTAATGTGTAAGAAAGAACTGCAGCATTACAATGATAAGGGTCGTATGTATATTGCCCTTTTTTGCCGTCATGGTACCGTAACCGTGAACCGTCACGGTAATTATAAAAGCAGGTAATTATAAAGATGAAGAAAATATGAAAAGGATGAAGAGATTCCAATTCACCAACAGTGCCGATGTGCCAAACAGGAGACAGCCAATGACAAAATTGTACATTATATTATAAATTGTAATTGTACATTGTAATTGTAATCTTTATATAGAATATAGATCAACAAACGTTGACTTTGAATGTATATGTTTTATTGTGTAAGTTTGTAAGATTTGAAAACAAATATTGTCAAGTTATTTATTATATTTTTTGTTGGCAATTTAAAAACATTCCGGCGAACTTTATCAGGGAACGGGTTACTGTCAAGGGAATAAGATAAAATGGGAGATATCCTAATGGGCCCATGGCTTGAGTGCTCACGGGAAGTTTGTAAACCGTCATCATAAAAAAAGACACCACCGACTGCAAAAATATTGGTGTCAAACTCTAAACCGTACTTTAATGATAAAAAAAGTATTATTCTGTAGATTCATACAAATACTTGCCAATGCCGAACTTTTATGCTAATATTATTATTTAGGGTCCGACCGAAGCAGAACTTTCTACCGAAACCGAATCTTCGGTACCTGTCTCAGCTTCGGCCGAAAACGAAACCGAAACTTTTTTAGACATGTTAAAAATCTATTGTTTACTGAAATTTGGCTTGTTTTTACACCCACACATACAGTTAACAGGTGTTAAATGAATTAGAAAACAATAATCGAAGTATGTGAAATTATTTTTTTGATATTACTGCAATAAAACAAACAAAAATCATGAAAATTAACAGACATATTAACTACTTCTTGGAACAAAAATTTTTCAATGATAAACACTTACATTATAAAGGAAGGACCTCATTAATTGAGTATTTTAATTCTTAAGACTAAATTTAACATTTATTGAAATCTTTTAATTGCAGTTAGTAATGTATGAGTACCTAATTAATAACTTAAATGAACTCCACACAGGAGGTCCTGAGAAAAATAATTTCCCTCAGGGCTTATATCATCTTTGAGGATGCTGTGTGGAGGGTTTTTTTTAAGGAAAGGAAGGAGAGGAGAGTTCTGGGAAGTAAAAGGGTTTAAGAAGTGGGTAGGAATCTGGGGTTCGGTGTGTCCTGGTCATCCACCTCCAAGACCTAGACCAACCTCACACCATGAACCCGGGCACCCCTGCTAAATTACCAAACGTAACGAACCACTTGGGGATACCTATGTCAGAGGTGTTAGTTATCCAATAAAGGTTCCCGGGGCGGCGGTACCCATTCCCGCCTTCCAAATTGTAATAGTAATTAATTATCAGTCGCAACAAAGAAAGAAAAGAAAGGCAAATACTGTTCTTATGATAAATTAATCAGTCTCAACAAAGGTTACTATAATTAGTTTGTACGACAATTAAGTACTTAATTTAAAAATAAGTTCAAATAAAAAAAATAAAAAATATATTTTTAGATTAAGTTCTTATTAATTTTAGTATTCGTAATTAAAAAGTAAAGCGAGAAATAACACAAATACTCAAAGCACAATCACGCCGGACCGGCCGGCGAACTCAGCTGATGATGGCGGGTGACACATGAGCCACGAACTCACTCGAAATCAGCCGAACTCGAACTCACAATCACGCCGGACCGACCGGCGAACTCAGCGGATGATGGCGGGTGACACATGAGCCAGGAACTCACTCGAAGTCAACCGAACGATGCGCGATAATTCACGAACGCAGAGATTTGGTGCAGCCAAAGGTTCGGCACGTTTTATGCCGAAACTAGATTTTTTTGCCGAAACCGAACCTTCGGTCGGTCACTAATTATAATGTCATAGAACCACTGTGCCAGGATGCGTAGCAAAAGTGTATTATGTTTCGGCATAATTATTTTCCTATGAAGACATTATGTCAATAAAATATATTGAATTTTTTATGAGAAAAACTCTCTTTTAATAACTTTTGAAGGTTATTCCCATCAACGTAATATATCATTGAAGAAGAAGATAACACTTATAATCTAAATGAAAATATGAAAGAAAACATGAGAGGTCTGGGTTCGTGTCCCAGTTGCGACCATTGTTTTTTCTGTTTTTCTGTGTCTTGTTTTCTTTCATATTTTCATTTAGATTATAAGTGTTATCTTCTTCTTCAAAAATATATTGATTCTATTGCATATTATGCACTTAAGATTCCATGATAGTTGATTCCCCGATAGTTTTATACAATACGCAATCGGTTTAGGGAAAATACGGTGTATCTACATACACAAATTATAACTCCGTGTCCCCGATGGGTTGTGCAGAGAGGATGTAGACCGTCGAATAACAAAAAAATGTATCAAGGATAAAACTAAAACTACTTGCTTTGCACTGCTGAAAACCAGCTTCATTCCAGGAGAAATCCTGAAAAACTGACCAGTGACCTTTTTGTCAATAGAATCAATGATAAATAAACATAATGTATAAAAAGTCAAAAACTATTGATGAATAAATATTTTAATATTATTATTATATACTGCAAATCCAGCGTACAGGATTCGTTTGATATCCATACCAACTAATTATTAAAGGTATTTTTGAAGTCGATTTTAAGTTTGAAATTAGTAAATTACGCATAAAAAATTATAATTTAAAAATAATTATAATATCGGCGGTTATACATATTATACAAACACATATGCAGAGAAAAAATTAAATTTGTAAAATTAATTTATAATGGACGAAAAGGTTTATTTTTAAATACTTATTTCGCAACTTATTTTAACTTTTGTAATATGCTTTAAGAAAATGCATTGCTTTCAATCTTTGTCTGTGCAAATGAACAAAGTTCGGAGTTTTGAATAAACCCGCAAACAAAGCCGGATGACTCCAGTACCCGGAAATATTAAGAATTTCATTTACGCGGTCAGTGGAATTCAACGTGGCATCCGGTAAACGCTTCGATCCCGGAATTTTCTTTTAACCGGAAATGAGCACGTAAAGTTTTAAAACAAAATGAACTCAACTGTTGCATTATTTAATAGGTTAAATTTTATGTATTTTACTGTAAAATCCCCAAAAAACAACAGAACAAAAATGGCACGCCCAATTAGGGTATGTTGTGAGACTGAAGATAATTTGAAAGAGAATGAAATGGGTTAGATCAGTGATTACCAAAGTGGTCCAGGTGGACCCCAAAGGGTCCACGGGAGACTCGACGGGGGTCTACGTTAGCGTGATAAAAAATGGGGGTTCACAAGTTGTAAGTGGGGGTACAGGAAAATTTATCTGGTTTCGATAGTAAATAACAAAACTGTTGGCTTGGCTATACTTATCAATATAGGCAAATAATACACTATTAAAAAAAATGAAGAGAGCAAAAAAATCCAAATTTTTCGGTGATTTTTGACAGAAAAATGATCGTGTTTTGTGAGACTTTAAAAAAGCGTTTTGAAGCTTTAAGATTCTAATCTTTAGATTTTTGGCTAATTTTTTTAGAGCTGCAATCCTAACGGACAGCGCTAAAAAATTATTTTGCAAATTTTTTGCTTTTTTTTTGGTCCATAAGCTTGAATTTTTTTTTCAATTAGACCGGCATTAGGGGATCAGATAGCCTGTTTATTGAGCATAAATGTACTTTTTTCAAAACTTTATAATGTACTGTTTTTCTTTTTATTTTACCACTCCGAATTTAGGGTTGGAACTCAGCCGCGACGCAAATTTCCATCGTTAGATCTAATCTTCACATTTTTTAACGAGTTTTGCGAATATGATAGAAATGTAGCAGTAGGGGGTCCACCGAAACCAGTAAAATTTTGAAAGTGATCTACGAGAAAAAAAGTTTGGGAACCTCTGGGATAGATGAAGACTAGGAAGTTATAATAAACACAAAGTGAGACTAAAATGACCAAATAATGTTTTTTTTTAAATATTGCTAATGTATCAATAAAATAATTTTAAAAAAACTTCTGTCCATATAAAGAAGAATGTCTGGTTTTGTATTTTATAAAAATCTACAATTTAATCCGAGTTTGATGAAATTTGCACACTTAATCTTCAAAATTAGAGAAAAATTTTACTGTCATAAAATTAGTATAATTTTCCTACGAATTACAACTCCACCCGAAATATTAAAATGGTTTTCTTCGAAATGCGTCAGCAGATTAATCCGCAGCTGGAATTTTGACAGATCATTCGGAAAATGAAAATAGTTTTAACGTGAGAGTGAATCTACATGTGAGTACCCAGCTTTTATTGATACACCCAGAACACGAAAATGGTTTTACGCTGATTTTTGCACTTGGAACAACATGAATGATTTCCTTCGAAACGCGTCAGCAGTTGAATCCGCATTTGGAAGAGCGGTATAAAATTTTATTTTTATTTAACTATTTACATGGAATGTTTTTATTTTTACTAAATTATTTTTTATGGCAGGAGTGTGGCAATGTATAAAGAAAACACATATTTTTTTCCTTTCTGAATAGAGTTGTCATCAATTCTGACAATTTTTTTAAATATTAATTTCACCATTGTATAAAATAGAAATAAAAATAAAAAAAGGATCACGTATTTATTTGTGTCTAAGCTGATTTCTAATACGTAAACACATACCTGTCAGCTATATTAAAACTTTCTCTGGATTTTATATTAATAACTTAAAAATGTATCTGAAACACTTGTAATTTTTAGTGGTACTTTCAGCAAAAGTGAAAAGTGAAAAAAACTAAAAGTGCTCGCGGGCATAAAAAAGCGTCGCGGGTCGCAGGATCCCCTCCCCTGCAGTAGTGTATAGAGTAATAATATGTGTATAGTTAGTGAGAAACATAAAGATATATAAATTAAATAAATAATTATTTTTTAACTTTATGAGTTAAACCTCAAATTGTAATATTTAATAAAAGAAGTCAATATTAGCGAAACTCAATCGAAAATCTGGAAACAGAAAAATCAGAAAAATTTATGGGTACATCTGGAACTCAAACCCAAGACCTTCGGCTTTCCGGGCGGCTACATATCTTTTTCTGATTTTTCTGTTTCCAGATTTTCGATAGAGTTTCGTTAATATTGTCTTCATTTAATTAAATAAATAATACATCTGAGCCATAATTTTCAGAGGCAGTTTAGTTGTCACTTGAATTTTTTTCGGTAAAAGATTAAAAGTACGAGGTACAATAAAACTGCTGTACGTTTGCATTTGTTTGTTATTCGTTAGAAGAGTATAAAAATGATATTAGATTATATTCTACATTTAAAATAAAACTGTAATGACACGACTCACGTCTCAATCACGAGAATAAATCTTGTAAGGAGCCTTGAACCATCGTATCCTTGTAAAATCAATTATGAATAATAAATAATAAAAACAAATATTTTATAATTCATAATATTTTTTCATTGGTGTTCCTTTTCATAATATCTCTTGATTTTTCAAGGGTCTACGTATTCTAGTAGAATGTTTGCGGTCGATTTTTTAATCTTTCCAAAAACAAATAAATAACTGTTTTTTTAACAGATACGTACAAAATTATCAAAAAATTAATTCTCCTCGACCATCCAGATATCTTTTAGAAAAAAGGTTTCGAATCCAGTATAGGTTTTTATCAGTTGTATCATTTGTATTGATTCATGTTGTATTTCGACCGTCCAGTTGATAAATAAGTCAGCCTTCTTCAAAAATTTAAAATTTGAGTTGATTATTCAATTATGTGTAAAAGTGTACCTTCGGTCTGGTAAAATACTCAGATTACTCATAAATGCCATAAATTCAATTATAATGCAGAAAAACTTGTAATGAATTAAACAAAATGTTGATATTTTCTGGGTTACTATTAGGATATTTCAAAATATTGTCATAATGCTCCAGACCGTTATGTCTCACGGTGTTATTTCACAGCATATTTAATATGTAAAACGCAGACACGTGTAATAAAATTTTTTTAACGTGTAAATAATGACTTGACGATGATATTGCAGTTTTCATAAATTTCATATTTAATTTTATAATACAGGGGGCAATTTTTTGATTCAGCAATATATTCTACCACTTAAAAGTAAGCTCGGACATTTTGAATTTCATCATCAGCGACATACGTTAAAAGTACAATTTTTATTAGTATCATTATAATATCTAACTTATGTATGGCCTCCACAGTCGGGGGATAAGGCTCTCGTCAAGCGATCCGGAGGTCGAGGGTTCAAATTCCGACGTCAAGTAAATTTTATTTGACTGATTTGTGCTCTTTCACAATTTAATCATTTGAAAATAATATAAAGTAAATATGATAAGATAATGCGGCACGATCCAGAATGGAAGATACTCTCAGTATCGTCCTGGTGTAAGACCACCATTCAAAATTGAATTAAACATTGTTTAAAATGGCTTTAGCCCTATTTGATGACTAAATCTGAATAGCCAGAAACTTCCCCACTTTTCTCTTCCCCATATCCTCCCCCTCGTGATGGGGACGCCGTAGTCTTACTGACTCCAGGCGGTTGGGAGCAGTTGGGACTTTTGAGCGGTATTCTCATAAGAAAATATTTTTAAGTACTAGCTATTAGGAAAATACAACATCCACTTGATGTTTTAAAAATTCAGTTATGTAGTAGATCGTGTGGTGTTATTATAAATATACACAATACATTCGACCACGGACGTGATGGACACCGCTGTGAAGGACAACATGTTAATTGTTCAGGAGAGCGAAAAGAAAGTTTAAATTTTTTTTTTAAATTTTATCTTCTGTTTTTGTAGGCTTATAATTAAAAATTTTAGGTTCCACGCCAACTCAGAATCAAGTCAACTCAACACCTCTTTGAAAAGTCATTAAAAGCTCTGAAAAAAAACTATTTTTTAAAATAGCCCATAACGTAACCTATTTAACCAATTTTTTATATATTTTTTCATCCCATTTAATTTTCAAAGGAGATTATTAATTTTTTTAATTTATATGAAAACCGCCCAAGAGTCCCAACTGTTCCCGTTTGGAGCTAGTGAGACTATGGCATCCCCGATTGGGGTATGTTGTGAGGCTGAAGGTGGTGGGGAGGGGAAGGAGATGGGGAAGAGAAAGGTGGGAATCATCTGGCTATTCAGACCTAGCACCAAATACGGCTAAAGCCATTTCAAGCAACGTTTCAATTCTGAACGGTGGTCTTACACCAGAGCGATACCTAGAGTATCTTCCACTCTGGAACGTGCCGCAAATATATTATATATTATTTTTAATGAATAAATTGTGAAATAACACAAATTCATCATATAAAATTTATTTGCCACGCCGGGATTCGATCCCGCGACCTTCGGAATACGAGACAAGAGCCTTACCGCTGGAATACGCCAGCCGTCAAATGAGTTGATTTAATTCTTAGTTGACCAGTCACCGAATTTTTTTTAATAAAATAATACTGAACAGATCTTCTAGAATACTTAACATATTTTGTAAATCTCTTTAATAACATTATTTAATTTATTTTTAGTGTTTCAGAAAAAAAATCCTCTTAAAATGCGTGTCGTAAAAGACGCAATTACTTTTCTAGAAGTACTTCGACGATGCAGATAAAAAAAAACGGAGAAAAATTACACGTTTAACTCATTTTTGTATTTATTGTACTCTACAGCATTTAAAATTTTCACTATCGGTGTGTAACGTTACGTTAATAATTAATTTATTTATTTTTAATTTGAATGCCACTTTTCAGCATTAAAAAAAATTCAAACTACATAAATCTCATCGGCATGATAAGCATTTTAAATTAGCAAAAAATCGTTTCAGGAAAAAAAAAACCATAAGCAAAATGAAAAAAATCAAGTGTGCGGTTCACACGCGGTAGAAGTGGGACCTTTAGAAAACTAAAGTAGACAAAGTTATTTTATCTCATTCTCTCGCAGGCTAAATCACATAGTTGTATGTTTTTGTCTCTTTTTAGCGTCGCTTTTTCATTTCATTGAGTTCCAAATCACAAAGTGCTGGAGAAGTTTTCAGTTCAAAAGAAAAACAGAGTGTGCAATTCACACGCGGTGTAAGCGAAACCTTCTGAAAACTAAACCAGACAAGAGTGGGGAGGTTACGAAGCACCGCACAAAGAGGATACCGATTATACTATCTCATTCTCTCGCTTGCTAAATCGTATAAATTTTTTTTTTTCAAAATTTTTTTCTTCAAAATCAAACAAATTTTTTTTTTCGCATGTCGTCTCTGGTCACTCAGCCGGGTAACCAACCAACTCCTAACCACGCCCCCCCACTGTCCAACATCTACCATTTTTTTATGTTTTTGTAGAAAAAAAAACGTTAAAAATATCACTGGAGACCGAAATTTCATTTACATTTTTTACTCCAAATAATGTCAGGAATCACTGGTTAAAGTAAGTCAAGTACGTCCCTCAACACCCTGTATAATGTGACTCACCAAATATGCCTGCACTAGACTATTTCACACCTAGCGTTAAAAGCGCCAGCGTTTTTTGGGTGATTTTCCCATATGGGAATGTTGTCTAGCGATATTCTAAAATAAGACAAGTCAAGAAACGCTGGCGCTATCAACGCTAGGCTGGCATAATGGTGGTCGAATATTATTTTACAAAAAATATATAACGAATAAATAACTCATTTTCTGTAGCCGATATATTCTCATTATTTTTGGGTAAGCACTTTTAAGCTAATCTCCGGCATTGTATTGAATCCGCCCATGTTGAAGGAGATTAACCTATATGTACCCAACGCGTACACTCGTGGGAGATCCCACGCACTTTTTTATGCTCCGAAAGCGAGAACTTCTTCCTATCAAAATGCGCCATTAAACAGAGCAATTCAACTGCTAAATGAATCTGTATTGAGCATCGACATCTTCAATGTCACCTACAGAGAATTCAGTAACTAACTTCTGACATACGTCACAAAATAGTGAAACTGCCCCCATACACTTTTTTCTTTAAATTTTGTAATCTTCTATATAATATTCTGGTGTACAACTGTTTTATGGAGAACCTGATAAAATAAATAAATAATAATTTCTCTTTTATTCTTAGTCTGTAGACCGTAGAGTATAAGGGCGTATAGAAAGGGTTAAAAAAGAAATCAGCGAAATGGTATAGTTTACACCTCAGTTTTAATATCTCAGTTTAATTATCTTGTAGTTTTTGGCCTCTATAATTTAAAAATATTGGTTAAAGGCGAGTTTTATTAAAAAAAAAAATTCTGCCAAAAGGCGTTAAGGAATGGATGCATATTCTATTAACAAATTGTAAAATATTTTTATTTGTGGGAGAGGGAAGGATTTATCAATTCAAAATTTGGTATGAAAAACTCTCGGACCTAATATTAGTTCGTGGCCATATTTTTCCAAGAAAACAATATTAAATCTTATAACAAAAATCAACCCCAAACTTTAAAAAAAATATATATAAAAAAGGCCAAGGGACCTCAAAACAAAAATTGGTTTACACGCAAGTAATATTGTTATTGCAACGGTGAATAACTCTATATACTATAAATTACTGTGAAATCACGAAATGCCAAGTAAAATAACTAACTAATTAACTAACCATCACGCCGTTTCCCGCAGGGGTAGGCAGACAGGACGGACCGCCAAACAACTTGGTCTTGGCACACACTCCTTGCCTCGTTTAAATTCATACATCGACTCACACATGCTCTTCTATCATTCTGACTCTTGACATGGCCCGACTCAAGTATCTGATTTACTTGATCGTTCCATGTCTTTCTTGGGCGTCCTCGACTTCTTCTACCATTCACATTTGCGTCATATATTCTCCTTACACTCCTTTCCTCATTCATTTGCTCTACATGCCCAAACCACCTGAGCGTCCCTTTCTTAATTTTACTCATTACGCTTACATCAGCCTTGCATTCTTTGCGGATCTCCACGTTTCTCACACGATCGTACACGGTTTTACCACACATTCGCCTCAGGGATCCCATTTCTACAGCATTCCATGCCTCACTGCCATACAACAGGGTAGATACAAATATCTATTTATCACATAGAAGTCAATTAGTTACTGTTAACGGTTTTACCTCTTCCCCAATATCAGTTACGTCGGGTGTACCACAAGGGTCGCACCTTGGACCTTTGCTTTTCTTGATCTTTATTAACGACCTTACATATAAACTCCGCTGTAATTTTTCTCTATATGCTGATGACCTCAAATTGTATAAAGCAATTAAATCTATGGACGATTGTGAACTCTTACAACAAGACCTTAACACAATATCTACCTGGTGTGTTGACAATGAAATGGAACTAAATATACCTAAGTGCAAAGTTATTAATTTCACCAAGAACACCAACAAAACTCTATATTCATACAGCATATGTGGTCACATTCTGGATACAGTTGAGTCGATAAAAGATTTAGGAATCATATTTGACAACAAACTAACGTTCAACCAACACATTGAATACATTGTGAGTAAGTCAAATAAATTACTTTGTTTCATTGTAAGATCAACCAAACTGTTTAAGAATTTGAATAGCCTAATAATTCTCTTTAATTCATTAATCCGTAGTGTTCTTGATTACGGGTCAACAGTATGGAATCCACACTATATTTCACAGGTATCTAGACTTGAATCAGTCCAAAGGAAATTTACACGGATTTTGTCTTACCGGTCAGGTGTCTACCATCTTCTAGACGGGTACGAACAAAGACTTACACATTTCAATTTAGAGAGTCTAGTTAAAAGACGTAATATAAATGACCTCTTAATGTTTTATAAAATTGTTAACAACCTAGTAGATAGTAACTTAGTCAATGAAATCAATTTATACGCCAGGCCCAAATCTACCAGAAAATTTGACATATTTTGGACCGAAATTTTTAGCAATAATACGGGATACTTTAATCCCATATCTAGAATGTCACGATCATACAACAATCTCACTAAATCACACTATAATAGATATTTTTGTGAATAATTTTACTTGTTTTAAGAAATATTTCCATGATTTGTGCAACTAAAAAAAAAAAAAAAAATTTTGTGTTGTTTTATTATTTTTAATAAACATTTTAAATATTTTGTAGCTATCATGTATTTCAAATTTTCTATTTAAGTTTCTATATTATGTAAAAAAAATACTTACATTGTTTTTCATGTGTCTGTGAATTACGCAAATGTTATTACTGTAGACACATTAGTCTAGGGATATTTATATTTGTATCTTAATTTGTTATACATTAACCAAAATAATGCTCTGTAAATATCCTGTTTGTGTCTCAAATAAATAAATAAATACTCCATTACGGACGGCTAGCTTCGCTTCTTTGGACAGGTTTCTTGGGGCCAACGGCGTTCAGCCCTCCATTAACGGAGTTACCTGCAATTACCCTTCTTTCAACATATCTATCAGCCTTCTCATCTCTCATAAACATACTTCCCAAATGCACAAACTCATTCACCTGCTCCAAGTATTCATCATTCACAACTTTGTTGCACATTGTTTGCGTACTCTCTCTTTCAAATATCGTGACTTTAAACTTACTTACATTCATCATTAACTCATTCTTCATACATACTTCGTTCATCCTAGACACGAGAGACTGTAGATCTTTCATACTATTAGAAATCAGCACCGCATCATCAGCATACAACAGGCAACATACTTTCAGATTACTCAATTTCGTTAAGTAAAGTAAAATAACAGTAACACTCATACAATTTTTAACGTAATAAAAGATCAAACTAAAACATTCATATTTAATTCAAATATTGACTAAATTTCGTTCTCCAAATGCTCCGAATGTAACACGTGTAACGAAGAACAAAGAACAAAATACAGAACCTAAATGTGAGTACGAATTTATATAAGAACATTCCAAAGGATGTTTGCATTGCACATCGCTTTAGTATTATTAGTGCAACACGATTCAATTATTATTATTTGGATGGTTGAAGTCACTTGTACCGAGAATTGATTTGTCACTACGTGCACAATGATACATTTTGAGTGCGATATTAAAAGCTTGATGATTATAACAGTGTTATCAATTTTCGAGCTTGCATGGTTATTGTCGTCTGATTGTCTGAATGTTGTTATAATAAAAACGAACAATATTTTATTATTCAACAGGTCTAAAAACAAACTCGTCTTGGTGTTTATAGTTATATAATTACTAGCTTTTCCCCGCGGCTTCGTTCGCATGGTATTAGGGGAATTTACTGTACTGTTTACCTTGCAATTATAAATTATTCCCCCTCCCCCAACCCTCTCGCATTCCATACATTCATTCCCGGTACATTCAGTTTTCAAACAGCTCGCGTGCCACCTAAATCTCATAATGCTAGAGCTCAAAGAAAAAAAAATTATCCAATTTGGTGCAGTTGTTCGGAATTTATGCGCTTACAAACATTTCGGAGATTTATTTTTAATTTAATATGTGTAAGTTTGAAAATATAATAAAAAATAACACTATTTATTATACAGTCTTTATAATCCTTACGAATTATATTTTTAATGTAGGAACTCTCATCTGACATTTATTCCAAAACATAAGCTTGTCAAAAAAAAAACAAAAGGATTCTAATATTTGAATTTTCTGGAGCAGCAGCTGACCAGTACGTAGGGGGCTGAGTACCTACCAGCATAGAGCCCACAAATATATCAATATCGTTTCCATGGTAACGATTTCTTTTCTGACGTTTGCAATAATTCGCTTTTGTTAGCGACAGAAAACGTATAACAAATATAATATGGTAATATTTATAATTTCATAAAGCTAGAGCTTACCATTATATACAGCCTATAGTCCTCGCATATAATTTAGCTTTCTATTGGTGAAATAATTTTTCAAATCGTTTTAAAGTTTTACGCGTGAAAGCGTCATAAACAAACTCGAGCAGTTTCGCATTTATAATATTAGTATGGATTATTAATGTAAAATGAAATAACAAATAATTTCGAACTTTCATTGTTTCGAAATAATGGTTTGATATGAGTTTTAAAGTAATAATGAATTTCAGTAAATTTAATGCGTAAACACTGTTCGTTATTTAATTTATTTCATAAATTTAATATTTTCCGATGATAAGTAGCAAAATGATACGATCAACAATTAAAGAAAAAGTCCGAATTAGGATTAGGGTAGACTTGGATTTATTTTCATATATTCGCTATTCGATCATCCTAACCTGAAAAAATTAAAAATATTTTTTATGCATAAGCGGTGTATACAAAGTAATTTGTTTTTTTATTTAGTTAATAATTTGAGTTAAAATTTTTAGACACAATCGTTTTAGTAACAATAACAACAAAATCAACAACAAAAGGCGGTATAATATCCTAATATTGCGGTTTTGCTCAATGCTAACATTCTAATAAATTCCGACGAATTCGTATTTTCAAACCGCGACCCGGGGGTGTAAGTTATTTATATTTAAGATTAATAAAACAATACCTCACCATTAATATAATTTACGTAGAATGGTTTGAACATTTTATTTCCCGTATATAACTATAAACTTAGCGGTGAGATCCAGGTTTTATTTTTCTAGACGATGAATTAATAACTTCGGAAGGGATTCGTTTAGAAACATCTTAAATATTAGTAACACGTTCTTCAGAATTAATTAAAATGAACCCGGCGGAAATATTTGTTTACACGCTTTCTTGACTTACGTCGTTAAGATTCCTATATTATTTTTCTTCTTCTTTTCTTTGATAGGGCAAATTTGATAGTAGGTCCTTCCAGTACACGGGTTGCGAGTCGCAATTTGTATACACGGCTTCTTTACTTACGTCGTTAAGATTCTGAATATATTTTAGGGTATTGTGTCGTCTTAAATATATGATAAATATTTGAAAAATAATAGTAAAAAAAACTAATTTTTTCAAGTAAATCTAACATTAATTATTCACAGAGTGATATTATATCAACGGTTCCTAACGTAAGGACATCAAGTTAAAAACGGGGTTTAACGTAATTTTTACACGTTTCTCAATGAAGGGTGAAGACAACCGCCACTTATATATAGCTCACGCCAAACTTTAAGACCAGCCTGATGTTGATGAAAAATCATCGCAATAGGCGAGTTTAAGGTAAAAAGTGGCACGCCCACGCTTTTCTCTGTCATACGTATGTTTTTACGCATCTTTCTCGTTTTTTTTAAAAATTTTTTTTCATCTTTCGATTACGTTCATTCTTAAGTCAGTAACTGCGGGAGAATGAATTGTAATCGTAATTGTCATTGATTCCTTCGGCACCGCTGCACAGTGGGGAACACGCCAATAGCCCGCCCAACATTTGTTCCGGTTGATGTTTGTCACACGAGAACGAGTCGCTTCTACGACACGTTCTTAAGAGGAATGTAAACGCTAGAAATATTTCGATTCTCGGGCCTTCAAAATTTAAAATCAAGCGTCTTATTTGCACGAGGCAAGTTAGCGAAAAAGTGGTTTTTATTTATTTTTTGCATAATTTTATATGAATGAAAAAAAGTTAGAACATACAAAACCTTAAAAATAGTCTTAGCCATAAAGTGGTATTTTTAAACAATTGCTTCTTGGTTAAGTCACGCAAAAACATTTTTTTTATGGTTAACGCTTTTATTTTTTGTTATGTAAATAATAATTTTATTGTAATTCCAATACATAGAAAAGCTAGTAAAAGTTTCAATTTATCAGTAGCATATTTTTCGATGTACATACTATAAACCGATTCATCGTAAAGATTAATCTAAATAGGATTTCTTATATAATCATTTCTTTTAACTACATTCAATAACATCGAAGCATAAATTACGAAAATCTGACCCTTTTGTAAATATTCTTAACTTCGGTTCGTTCTTGAGGGTGTGAAATAAAACAACATATTTCTAGGCCTATTTAGTATCCACCTAACTTTATTAGGTCGCGCCTGAAGTAAAGCGAGCAAAGGTAATAAATGGGTAGGTGTATTCAGTACTTGCGGCGGGCGACAGGTAAACTGGACGGCAGGTGGAAGCATTATTTCAAGGTAAAAAAGGTGAAGTAAAACGAACAACCCAGTAAGCCTCGAGTGCTCGAGAAAGCCGTTTTCTGTTCTTCAGCTTAAAAATATTCATTTGTTTGAGTTTGTAGGAATGTATTAGAAACAGAGTTGGTTTAACGGTTTTTCTGATTTTCTCTTTTTTGTTTCTGAAATAGTTTTGTAACGTCTACTATTCTGAAGAATTATTATTAATGCGTATTTTTTGTTTGCTTTACGTTAAATATTTAAAAAAAACAACAGTTTTCTCAATTTAATATAAAACAGTTTTACTGTGTAAATAATATAAACGAGTACTTAAGAAGATGAACATAACAAGTAATTTTGTAAAAAATAACAAGTAGGCATATTAGTTGTTTGTGGTCTACTGAAAGCGTATTTTATTAAATAAGTAAATTTATAGAAAGTAACCATTAGGCATATTATTTGTTTGTGGTCCACTGACAGCGTATTTATTAAATAAGTAATTTTGTAGAGAATAACCACACACACTGACAGCGTATTTTATTAAATAAGTAATTTTGTAAATAATTATCAGTGAGCATATTATTTGTTTGTGGTCCACTGACACTGTATTTTATTAAATAAGTAATTTTGTAGATAATTACCAGTGAGCATATTATTTGTTTGTGGTCCACTGACAGTGTGTTTTATTAAATAAGTAATTTTGTAGATAATTACCAGTGATCACATTATTTGTTTGTGATCTACTGAAATTGTATTTTATTAAATAAATAGATTTATAGAAAATAACCAGTAGACATATTAACTGTTCGTGGTCTACTAAAGATACAATTATTAATGATTCCTATTAAATGAGTTATTTTGTAGAAAATAACCAGTAGGCTGCGTATTATTTGTTTGTGCGGAAACAGTATTTTATTAATTATATAATTTGTAGAAAATGACCAATAGGAACAATATTTGTTTGTGGTCTACTGAAGGCATATGAATTCGGATAAATAAGCAATTTTGTCGAAAATAACCAGTAGGAACATAATTTGTTCGTTATCTAATCAAGGCGTATTTCATTAAATAGATAATAATTTATATGTATAGTTTTTTCCCAACGTTTATGGCCTGCACCCTGCAAAGGGAATTCTAGGTTGTCGTCCCAAAATATGTACAGAGGGAAGGCGAATTTATATATAAATTAGAACATATAAAAATAAAATGGAAAATTGTAGTCAACTTAAGAATTATTAGGGATCTTTGATGGGTGGAGCGAGGCAATTAAGATAATTCTTATTATGCAAATACATGACTGTACATAAGATTAGTTTCACAGACTGTGATCTAAATGTACCACGTGCAATCCGGTAATAGAAGACTAAGTTTACTCTTTAGCCGCAAAACTAACCAAAATGGGGTTGCTTTGGTCCCATTGGCTTCTGAAAGTTTGTTCTCTTTTGCAGTATTACCAACGACAGCGAAAGCTTCCGATGTTTCACTATCAGAAGAAAAAAGTGGAATAATTAATCCTATTCGTTAAATACAAAATCCACTAACTAGAATTATTTAAATATATGTTTGTAGGTATGGATTAATTCATTTATTTAAACAAAAGTCGAATGCCAGTCGAATGCAATAAGGTAACATTTTTTATTAATTTATTTAAATTCTTATTTTTAAAAGTCCCAACTATACTCCCAACCGTCTGCAGTCAGCGAGACTATGACTTCCCCAATTGGGATATGTTGTGAGGTTAGGGTACATTATGAAGATGAAGGAAAAAGATGGGAAGAGGAAGATGGGGAAATACCTGGCTATTCATATCTAGTCACTGAAGTTTCGGTTCTGAGTAGTGATCTTCCACCAGGGTGATAGGCTTATATTATATTTATCAACAGCTCCGGAATGTGCCGCAAATACATATTATGTATTACTTTAAATGCATGAAACCGGTATTAGAAACCGTGACATCCGGATTCGTAGACGAAGATGATAACCATTCAATCACGGAGACAAACGTAATAATATTCACGAATAAGGACACTAACGGGCAGGTTATTCAAATAAAGGTCCGCGAAGGTTTCTATTTATTCTGGTGAGCTCTGGCGTTATGAAATGTGCATAAAAAAATTGCAACATGTGGCGCGCGAATTCTCTAAAAATGAGTGAATTTCATATAATTTGACGGAAGGGAGGGAAGGAGGGAAGAGATGGGGATTACGGGACGCAGGTAGCGGAAGAGGGGAGGTGAGAAAGCGGGGAAGGTGGAGGGGGAACGCGGGAGGGGAAGGGGACGCGGGAGGGTAAGGGAAGCGGAAGGGGATCGGAGATGAATGGGAAAGGACATGCAGGAAGAAACCATTTATTTACTAAGTTGAAGCTATTTGTGAAATCCTATTTAGATTAATCTTTACGACGAATCGGTTTACAGTATGAACATCAAAAAATATGCTACGGATAAATTGAAACTTTAACTAGCTCATCTTTGTATTGGAATTACAATAAAATTATTAATTAAAATATAAGCGTTAACTAGCAAAAAAATGTTTTCGCATGACTTAACTATGAAGTAATATAAAAAAAAAAACAATTTAAAAAAATACGCTTTTATTGCTAAGACTATTTTTGAGGTTTTGTATATTCTAACTTTTTTTCATTCTTGTAAAATTATGCACAAAATAAATAAAAACCACTTTTTCGCTTACTTTCCTCGTGCAAATAAGACGCTAGATTTTATATTTTGAAGGCGTGAGAATCGAAATATTTGTAACGTTTATATTCCTCTTAGTGGCATTGCAACGCATGACGCAAACTCGCTAGTTCTTAAACAATTTCTTGCACAATGGAAATGATAAAGAACACATAACATATGTTTATTTTAACCAATGTTTACTTATCGAAGCTTCTTAGGCTTATTGGGATATTAATTGAAATTTTAAAGAATTACCCCCCCCCTCTATTACCCGCCTCACCCTCCCCCTTCCATTCATACCTTTCCATTGATACCTTTAAGTCTACGTTTATTGTTGTAATTAGTTTCAAAATAACCCTGATGAAGTAAGCATTGCTTACAAAACACGTCTTTTTTTAACAATTAACGTGGTTAAAACTAAGTAAGTCTTTCCTTTTTCATATTATTTTAACAGAACATTTCTTAATCCCACAATAAACCAACGGCACAGATGACAAGACTTCCCGCATAATATACCAGCGCATATTACAGGCATGTCGATTTCACAACATACAATAACTTGTACATAGATTTCCTTTTCACAGATGTGTCTACAACCCAAATCACGCATTAAATTGAAATTACTAGTGTCTATTTATTGTATAATCAGCCGTGCCTAATCGAGCAGTAAAGATAGGAAACGTCTTAATTAGTTTTACTTAATCACTATCGCCCAGAACACTATCTTGTTGACAAATTACATATACGCCATTATAAATTATTATTTCAATCAAGATACAATTATTATTAAATTGTTTTAATTATTTATGAAACGAATTATTTTATTTTGAAAATTAATTTGAACACAGGTGTGTTTAAAATCATCGAAGGACTTTTTTCGTCATTCTCTGTCCCTTTGTCATTAAAAAAAACCATCACAAAAAATTATGTTTTCAATGGAATTTTCCTCCAAACTACTTACGTATGACGTAAAAAGCTAAAGTTGTTTTTTCTAAGTATTTTCAATTTAATTTTTAAAAATTTATTTATTAAACTAGCTTTAGTATTAGGGGAAAATACTATAGCGCTTGCACTTATCAATTATCCCCCCTCTCTACCCCCACCCCCTCCCGCATTCCATACATCAATTCCCGGTACATTCAGTTTTCAAACAGCTCGCGTGCCACCTAAATTTCATAATGCTAGAGCTCAAAGAAAAATAGAATTATCCAATTTGGTGCAGTCGTTCGGAATTTATGCGCTTACAAACATTTCGGAGATTTATTTTTGTTTAAATATGTGGAAGTTTGTAAATATAATAAAAAATTACACTATTTATTATACAGTCTTTATAATCGTTATGAATTATATTTTTGATGTAGGAACTCTCATCTGACATTTATTCCAAAACATAAGCTTGTCCAAAAAAACCAAACATATTCTAATATTAGAATTTTCTGGAGCAGCAGCCGGCCAGTAGGTAGGGGGCTGAGTACCTACCAGCATAGAGCTCACAAATATATCAACATCGTTTCCACGGCTACGATTAGCTTTCTGACATTAGCAATAACTCGCTTTTGTTAGCGACGTATAAGAAATATAATATATTAATATTTATAATTTCATAACGCCAGAGCTTACCGTCATATACAATCTATAGTCTTCGCATATGATTTAGCTTTCTATTGGTGAAAGAGTTTTTAAAATCGTTTCATTGTTTTATGCGTGAAAGCGTCACAAGCAAACTCGAGCAGTTTCGCATTTATAAAATTAGTATGGATGCCCTAAAGATGCCGTGGTAATGAATTTAAAATATTTATAGTCGGCAACGGTTGTATTTATTTATAACAAGAGTGAGTAATTTATAACAAGTGTTTGTTTATACATTTTAGATAAAAAACAGCTTATTAAAATTTATTATGTTTTAGCCCAATCTCATCTACAATATGGTTTTATCGGACGGGGAAGCTCGTGCGTTTACATTGTAAAACCAGTCCTCATAGCACAAAGGGCAATTTTTAAAATTATACTTAGAGTCCCCATCAGAACTCCCACTGACTACGTTTTTAAGGCACTGAATTTAATGTCACTAAAACAATTATATGCAAAAGATGTTCTAATATACGCATTCAAAAACCAGGATAACTTTGCACAGACAAACTCAGCCTAATTCACAAGATCCACATTGCAACACGTATTCCACCAAACAACAACTAAAACGACTTTTGGACAAAGAAATATGCAATACTTCTCTATAAAATTATTTAATGTACTCCCTCTTGCAACAAAAACCGTTAAAAAAATAAACGACTTCTAAAGAAGAATTAAGATTTGGATTATGGACATGGGAAGGAAGAACATAGATACAATTTTACAACCAAATAAAGATAAATGCTTGTATTGTGCTTTCTTTTAGATTTAACTTTATAATTTTCCTCTTGTAATATTTTAAAATAGGTATTAACTTATAATTCAAACACAAAAACATGTACAATGTAACCTTAGAACGGGGTACCCCAGTAAGGACACATTCTTTTCTAAAACAATGTAAAAAAAAAATTCAACAAAGTTTTCAGTGTGGTAAGATATTTTCAGTATCGTCCTGAAAGGCTATTCCCTAAAATTTGTGATAAGAGATCGTTCTCCCGCGAGAGGTGCTGTCAGATTTGTGTGATTTTCTACAGCTGTTAAATGAATAAATAATCATGCACGCTTGCAGGAAGTCGTGTTTAAAACGACCGAAACTAAAATACGTGACAGCTCACAGCTGAAATTTTGACATCGGGCGATAGAAAAAGCAAATAACAGCCGTAGAAAATCACACAAATCTGACAGCACTTCCCGCGGGAGAACGATCTCTTATCACAAATTTTAGGGAATAGCCTTTCTGGTGAAATACCACCATTCAGAATAGAAACGATGCTTGAAATTGATTTAGCAGTGTTTGGTGACCAGATCTGCATATCCAGGTTGTTCCCTGTCTTCTTCTTCCCCACACCCTTCCGTTCCGCACTCCCTTCAGCCTCACACCGTACCCAATTTCGGAATGGGATAGTCGCACTGGCCGGGGGCATTTGGGACACTTATGCGACATTCGCAAGAACAGCTTATAATTTATAATGAATCAAGTTAATAACACATCATAATTTTACAAGATTTACGAGTTAGTGTATTGCTAGCTTTAAAAGTAAAAAAAAAAAACACAAAAGTGTAAGTAATTATTTTCATACTTATTCGAGATCAGTGAGTTATGGATTTAGGTTTAAAAAAATAATATCGATCTATTTAAAAAAAAAAATCGTTTCACCGCTCCCTCCACCCTCACAACATACCCTATTTGAAAATGCTATAGTCTCACTGACTCCGAACAGTTGAGATCAGTTGGACCTCTTGTAAGACATTCACATTAAAAAAATACAAAATGACTGGATGCATTTACACAACTTTTATTATCTTTGTATTTTTGTTAACTCGTATAAAATTAAATTAAAACATGAAAAGAAATACTGATCACTATTGAAATCGGTCAAACCACATCCGAATATTTATACAGTAAGTACTCTAACCGCTGGACCACGCAGATGATCATAGCGTGCATGATTATTTAAAAATGAAATGAAGTCTTATCGATCTCAATTTATACCTGGACTCCGGGCGATAGAACCAGATATTTTATAGCAAAAAATCACCATCTGTCTATTTATTCTTGTGTGCGATTTTTTTAAAGTACCTACCCATACAAATCTAACATTTTTTTACCTTTTGCATGCGAGACTATGGAGGCATATCAACTAGTTCATAGTTGCAATGATAAATTCAAGATTGTAAATGGTTAAATCGTCTTCAATTTATTTATATGTTCAGAAAATCAAAATTCTCAGGGTGAACAGAATGTGGTATTTAAATTAACTTTTAAGCTCAGAAAAAGTACCCAGTCTTATTAATTTTTTACTGGTATTTGCTTTTCTAATTAACATTGTTTTTTTACATTAACAGGAGAGGGGGGAGGAAACACAGCCGAGCTGTTGAACTCAAGAACGAGTCGTAGAAGCGACCCGTTCTCATGTGACGAATGTTAACTGTGTACAAATGCCGGCACCGGTTACGAAGGAATCAGTGACACCAGTTCTTAGGAGCATCTTCCAATTAAATACCGGTAGAACAAAGACAGCATTCCCAGTCGATAAAATAAATAAATAATGTTAATATACTCGTACCTCAAAAGATTTTTTTTTACATTAACTCCACACAAGAGGCTTTGAGGAAAATAATTTTCCTCAAGGCTTGTCATCTGATATGCTGTGTGGAGGGTCTTTTTGAGGAGAGGAAGGAATGAACTTTGGTCTTGAAGATAATGTTGTAGGAAGGAGGAAACACAGAAGCCGGCAAATCGTTCCTCAGCCGAGCTGTTGAACTCAAGAACGAGTCAAAAAGAAGCGACCCATTCTCATGTGACAAATGTCAACGATGTACATATGTTGGTCACGCGTTTGGCGTGTTGAGGGGATGATACTAGTTCCTCGGAGCAACTTCCATTGAAATACCGATAGAACAAGGATAGCATTCCCACCCGATGCCTGTGCTCTAAAGATTGCAATCCGTTTGTTAAGTTGGGAAAATCTATCAAACGGACCATCCGTTTCTGCACAGAGTCGAGGGTTTTCCAACTGCTTCGAATCGGCTATAGCCAGTGAGACTCTGCATCATCCCCAATTGGGGTATTTTATGAGGCTAAAGGTAGCAAAAAAGTAGGGAGGAGGAAGGTGGGGAAGTACCTGGCTATTAAGATCTGGTCACCTTGTAAAGCCAATTCAAGAAATTGTGTTTAATTTTTATGTATAAAGAAACTGTATAAAGGACAAGGTCAGAATCGCTTGCGCCAAAATCAATCTAGGACCTAGGTACTGTCTGATTATTGTAGCTACTCTGCATTATTTTAAAATAATTTTCTATGAAATTTGCGGGCATTTTTTCGAAATACCATCCAACGTTCAACGGGTTAAATAGAGGAAAATTAGAAACATGTTTGACACTGTTTTGGATGCGAGGTCTACTATTCACAAAACTACTAGTAAATAATATGGTGTAGGTACCTATAGTCAAACAGATACCAAGTGCACGGGAAGAACGTTCTTCCCCGTTTGAAATTTTGAGAGTGCACTTGGTATCTGTTTGACTATAGTGATCAAAATTAATACAGAAATTTCTTGAATTATGAACGTTCGCAAGATATTAAGCGCTTAAATTTTTTTCATATTTGAAAACATCTATTCCCAGTGACCAATACAGTCAGTACAACAGTAATTGTTATTGTAAAGTTCACCGTTGGAACTCAGTTCCTTATCGGGTAGTGTTATTATAGTGAGTGACGCGCGAAGCAAAGTTATGCCCTGCTTTTATTACTTCTGCGCCATCATCTTTTGATGACTTTGCTGTGTTTTCAAAAGTCGTGTCAAAAGTAACTACAATGTCAAGCGAGTGCTGTACGTGCTTTTCTCAGGCCGGACTGACTTAGTTACAATCAATTATATTATTATTTACTTTTTATTTACGAAACAGAAGTCTTAAAGGGCATGAACAGAAAATAAAAATATGTACCCACATAGTGGCATTTAAAATAAATCGTTTAAGGAGTTATACCGATTTGTCTTACCGGTCAGGTGTCTACCATCTTCTAGACGGGTACGAACAAAGACTTACACATTTCAATTTAGAGAGTCTAGTTAAAAGACGTAATATAAATGACCTCTTAATGTTTTATAAAATTGTTAACAACCTAGTAGATAGTAACTTAGTCAATGAAATCAATTTATACGCCAGGCCCAAATCTACCAGAAAATTTGACATATTTTGGACCGAAATTTTTAGCAATAATACGGGATACTTTAATCCCATATCTAGAATGTCACGATCATACAACAATCTCACTAAATCACACTCTATAATAGATATTTTTGTGAATAATTTTACTTGTTTTAAGAAATATTTCCATGATTTGTGCAACTGAAAAAAAAAAAAAATTTAATGTTGTTTTATTATTTTTAATAAACATTTTAAATATTTTGTAGCTATCATGTATTTCAAATTTTCTATTTAAGTTTCTAAATTATGTAAAAAAATACTTACATTGTTTTTCATGTGTCTGTGAATACGCTAATGTTATTACTGTAGACACATTAGTCTAGGGATATTTATATTTGTATCTTCATTTGTTATACATTAACCAAAATAATGCTCTGTAAATATCCTGTTTGTGTCTCAAATAAATAAATAAATAAATACGCATTAAAAATTTTCAAAAAATCGATTATTCTTTTTTGCATTTCCGGAATGTATATTTAACTGAAAGTATTCCCTAAAAATTTCAAATCGATCCGATAAGCATTTTCAGAGATATACGCATATTTGTAAAAACGTCTCAGACTGTTAGAAAGTAGGCGGAGTGCAGACCGGAGTAGCAGCTGCTATTTTCTTTCTTTGTATTCCTAGGTATAAATGACCTTATGAAAATAATGACCTTATTTTATACCTGAAGACTAAATCGATTTATTTCTTGTACGAAATAAGTGAAAATCATTTCAAATATCCATGTGTAAACTTCTTCCGAAACTTTAAAAGCATTTTTCTGAAAACTATGTTTTCCAAGTCGGTGAAAAAGATTTCTAAAAAATGGCTTAAGACACCGATCGGTTTGAAATTTTAACACATCCCTTTCAGATATATTTATCAGGTATAAATCGAACAATGAAGATTTCGAATGAGTATTTCTATTTTTTTTTTTAATTTTTTTATTTTTTTATAAAACATACAAAGAAGTTGCATTCCCATGAGTTATCAAAACTCATTAAGGGATCACCAATTGGTACATTTGAAAAGATAAACCCAACCCAACCCAATATGCAGACAAAATAAATGAAGAAAAATTTTACAAAAACATTTTACAGAAGCAACATACAGACACAAACATATGAAGAATCACTTTACAAATATTTCACAGAAACATGTCTTATAAGTGGCAATTTTAATCGAAAATTTGATTTTTTTTTAACAAAGCCGCCATTTTGTTGATAAAAATCGAAATTTCGATTATTCTTATATTTATTTATTTCTATGTATTACAGTATTTACCTATTAATTAACATTTTTACATAATAGATCAATTTTGAAAACATTTTTACATAATATATTTTGCAATTTTATTATGTTGGGTGTAAGGTAGGTTTGTGAAGGTGAAACTGTGGAACTGTGAAACTGTGAAACTCTATCAATACCTAGTTTTGTCTATCCACTAAAAGAATTTTTTTCGTTTTATTGATTTCAAATGAACTATACCGGAGAAATCATGGTCACCGCCGAACACCTTTTTTGGAAGACCTTCAGGAGATCGTCGCAGGAGCACACTAGATCAATATTTTTACAAATCATTAGCGTCATTATAAACTAAGATTAGTAAACTATTAGTTACTAAGATTAGCCACTTAATGTATCAATACTTTTGGTTTTTGTAAAATAAAATACCTTTTCACAAAAATTAAAAAAAAGCTTATATTTCAAAATTAGCTTAGTTAAGCAAAAATGTTTTTGTATGAAAATAAAACCCCTTGTTTACACTATTATATGTACACTACAATTAAATGTAATTAAAATGACGCCCCAAAGTGAAGTTACGATTATTGAAGAAGAAATGTTTGTTTAGTTAGAGAAAAAACTCTCGAATGGTAAACCGCGACGTATGAATTTGCGCCCTTTTCCGGTTCGGATTTTCGACGAGATTTTTCGAGACCTACGAAACAATTATTAGATCGCAATGATTATAAATGATTTACCTGATTTAATAAAAATTGAGAAAAGCTATTATAAAATTTAAAAAAAGTGACTGATTTCACCGATGATATACTCGTATTCTATTGCCACTCTGCTGATATTATTGTATGTATTTTTAGTTATTGTCCAATATTTTTAAAATTTTAAACACTCCTTTTTTGTAACTGTACCTAATATTTACTGTGCCTTTATCATTTCTAAACATATTAGTAAATAGACTGGCTCCCCAGTTAGACTCGGAATTATTTCTCTACTTAAATGCAATTAAAATGGTTAATGAATTTTACGTAATGTGTTTATTTATCTGTATATTTATTTTATAATTTTCAACAAAAAAAAAAAAATTATAAAGAACCATCGACAAGTTTTTGATTTTTTTTTTATTATTATTTATTACTTCTTCAATCTTAGTGGCGTCATTTTTAATTAAATGAAAACAAATCACTTCGTAAAACACCATTACAATTCAAAATTATCTACATGTTTCAAAACCAAAGGTTTTTTCGTTAGGATAAGATTAACATTAATAAAAATAACAACAAACAAACATGTATGGACAAATAAGAACTATAGACAAAATATTATAGGGATTGGTGATTAATTACTTTAAAAAGTAACTTAAAAAATAATTATATTAAACAATATATAATTTTTTTTTAGAATATGTAAAAATAACATTTAAATTATATTAAAAACTTCTAAAACTAAACAAGAATAATCAAGATGTTTATATAAAAAATAAATTATTAACATATAGATAATTTTGTTTAAATATGCGGTGTTTTACAAAATGATTTATTTTCTTATAATTATTATTTATTAGTTTATATTAACTCACCCCAAAACGCGCTCTACATACAAATGATTATATATTTATTTTTTTGTTTTTCCTATTACATGTACTTAGTTCTTTATTCTTTTATATTTCTAAATATATATAACTTTACGGGACGTGCAGGATTGCACTATTTTCCCCACGTCCTGGAATAAAACATTATTATTATTAAGTAAACACAGAAAAAAAAATAACAGACATAAATTTCTTTTCACATGGGAAGATTTTAAGGACAGTAAAATATTAATTAAATACTTATTAAAAAAAAATCAGTACTATTATTGTTGTGACATATTTTTCAATCCATATAATCGGGTGAATTCGGGTAGTAAAACTGGTATAATTAAAAATGTGGCGGGGTAAAATGCACAAAAGGAGAGTTTTGTTGTTGGTATTTATTATTATTTGTTACCCAATTTTTCTTCAATGTTCCCGAGTGTATTTATTTTAGAAAAACCTAGTAAAATGAAATAATTAATTAATGATACAAAAAAATCTTATTTAGTTCAGAAATTTACAATCGTTCAAAAGTGCAGAAGTCGTCAAAAACGTCAACTTAATTTCTAGTTAAAAAAAAAAAAAACAAATTATAATGATAAAATACTAATTGTACTTCATTCCTCTTCAGAATTCAAAGGTGACGCAGAAGTCCTCACTTGATTTCCTAAGGCAGTTTCAAAACTTTGTTTTAAATTTAAAACAATAATTGCTTTCGTACAATTATTCCGCGTCCTTGAGGAGTTTGTAGCGATCCATGTCTTTATCAACGTGTTATGCTTCTGTTTATTTCACAAATGTCAAAGTCGTGATGACATAAGACGCCATTTGCAAAAATGAGAGCATCTTCCAACAGGATGGTGACTTTTGCGCCACCTTTTATATGTGAACCAAGCTTTGGTTTTTCGAACAATGCAAATAACGTAACAATGAACAATGGTTCCGGTAATTTTCTGCGCATTCCCTGGCACTTGCTGCTTTGTTGCCAGTTAGAGTTAGAGCTCCTACCATTTACTGATTTCGTTTTGGAAAATAACCCAATGTGCGATAGCTTGCCTTCAATAGTCGTAAGTTGTAACACACGGTGAAAATTTGTTATTTTCTGGGCTACTTTGCCAGTAAATACAACAAATATCTGTATAAGTCTAATAAATTATTATTTTATGGAATTTCTTCGCTTTATATTTCTCGCTATATGCAAGTACTTATCAAAAAAAATTCAAGCATTTTCTTTTATAGAAATCCGCGCAAGAGTCCCAACTGCTCCCAAGCCACTGTGTTCAGACCAATGAGGCAATTGCATCTCCAAATAGGATATTATGTTATGAAAAGGGGAGATTAGGGAGGGGAAGGATACGTTGAGGACGAAAGTGTCTGGCTAATGAAATCTGGTCAGGAGACACGGCTAAAGCTATACAAAGTAAGGTTGCAACTCTGAAAGGTGGAATTTCACAGGTCATTAGATGGGTGATTTATTAAAAATGCTTTCCGAAGCCTCCTTACCAGTTGATAAAGAAGTGCTCTGAGAGAATACATTATCCCTCACGAAATATTTCCGTAAAGTAAACGTAAGCTCTATGACGTTAGGTGGTTTTTTGCACTGTTTAGTCAACCCGTAGTTCTCAAGCAAAGATAAGTTTAAAATACGTTGAACAGCATCATTTTTGGACAAATTATGAGCTGTGAAAAATTGATGAAGATAATTCGTGATGGAATAACAATATAATAATATAATAATATAATAAAACAAACATAACACTTATTTCCACTTAATTTATTTATGACTGTAACCGATTTTAGGCAGTTATGGCCATCTTCAGACTGGTACAATTGTTTCTTAATCTACAGTTTATATACATACATAACATTTGTTTATATAAAAGTACATTATATGTAAAATTGTTCCCACTCCTAATCTAAAATGTATCCCTTTAAAATCTAACTATCAAAAAAAAATCCAAGTTTCATAAATAAAATAATTTTTATAGACAATAGACATGTCAATAGTAAAACGGGTTGTTAAAAATCATATTACTTAAAAGTAAGGTAATCCCCAAACATATGTGACTGTTTAAATGTATAAATAAAATGTAAACTTTTCTTCCATCCACAAGCAAATGCTTTTAATGGAAGACCAGCACTACTTTAATATGTACCATTTTTAAGACAAATAAATAAAAATATCAAAAGAAATCTACAAACTCGAGATAATTATGTCTAATATTAAGAGGAACGTATGCGCGGCCCATTTCTGGATTTGAGATCAAAATACCCAACCAAACTGAAAAATTAATTTTGTAATCAAAAGGTATATCAAATATCTAGTACGGATGTGAGCTACTTTATTTATTTTTGCTTTAAATTATAAGATATAGGCCATTAAAGATTTTAATGTTTCATGATTTAAGATGCAATTTGGGCAATTATTTGTGGGTAAATGAAAAACAATAAAAAAATTTTTTTTAACTTTATTTATCATAAAAGTATGATGATATTCAAAATAAAAATTAATATAAAATATCATTTTGATGGGCGTAAAGTTAAAATACAAATTACCTATTTACGGTGGAAAAAAAGTCATTTATATATTTAAATTACTACCCAAATAATAAATTTTTAACGGTGTTTTATTTTATTTTTCATCGTACTTTTAAAATAAATATAGTAAAGCGCCCCTGAGGTGATTTTTCACAAACACGGCGCTTTACAAATTGTCCAATTATTATTATTATTATAATTATTTTTTATTCTCATATACTCACAAATAACAGTAAAATAGGTTGGTAATAATTAATATTACTTAAAAGTAAGGTATTCCCCAAACAATATTAAAGTAATCTACAAATAAGAGGTATTGATGTGTACTGTTAAAAACCAAACTAGAAATTCAATCGTCAAAGACGACATAGCAACAAATTTGGGAATAAATTATATATTGAATATAAATACTTATAAATTGAATATAATTCTTGCAGATCCCACCTCCCTCTCCTCCATATTTTATGTATACATACTATAGATTAAAAAAAAACAATTGTACCGGTTTGAAGATGGCCTTAACAGACTGAAACCGGTTACAGTCACAAATAAATTAAATGGAAATAATTTTTTTATAATTGTTTGAAAACATCATAATTTTTTTTAAAATTGAATGCAAGATAATAAAACCCATAAAAAGGAATATTTTTTTGGAACAATTATACATTTGAAAAATAAATATTTCAGCACCACGTACCGAGATAATCAGCGTACGTGATTTTTTTTCTTCGTATTTGATAACAATGATAATATCATTATTAGAATCGGCACGTATAAGTAATAAGTGATTCTAATTTTAGCAAAAATAAATTGTTAGGTTTCACTTCGGTACTGGCAAATACTGCGAACACTGTAAAACCTTTCTACAACCGGCCCAAACAAAAAAGATACCAATGCGTGGACAGACTTGAAAACTCCCATAAAAATCTATATATTCTTGGATGGTAAGATTCTTTACCAAAGTAGTAAGTTGATATAACTGCATTATTAATGTTTATATTGAAAGAAAGGAGGTTGCCTTGAAATATGAATCGCTGAATTAATAAATCGATTCAATTTTGAAACGATTTTCAAAAACCCTCAATACCGACATATTAATTTGACATTAAACGGTTAGTACTTAAGGCTTGAAGTTTTGATGATAACTTATTAATATAATTAATAAATCGAGTAAATAAAATTCATGTTTAGACAAAAAATCAATTGAATTTTGAAGCGCAGCTACAAAGTTTATATTACGCACATCGGTGAAAAGCTTCGAAAATGAAAACATCACCGCCGCCCTGAGAACTATTTATTGAATAACGAACACTTCTGCGATAGGTTACCCCGAGTGATTCGCTACATTTGGTGACTTAGCAAGGGTACCCAGGTTCATGGGGTGAGTTTTGTCTGGGTCTTGGCGGCGGATGAGCTTCCCCACCAAGTGCGTGGCTGGTCAAGAGAATAGTTGAGTTAGTCCTTTAGAACTCTCCATCAGGACTCTCTCGGAACACTGCATTGGGAGGGATGGATTCACACGTTCGTCGCTCCTAGGCACACTAATCTACAGATTCTTACCCACCCCTCATAACCTTTTCCTTCTCAGAACTTCCTCTCCTACCTTTCCTTAAAAATATCCTCTGTAAAGCATCCCCTAAGATGACACAAGCCGTGAGGAAAATTATTTTCCTCAGGGCTAGTAGAGCTAATCGGAAAGAGTAAACAATAAAATCACGAAGAGGAAACATAAATGACGAAAAATACTTGATAGTTTCTTAGATATTTTATTTTTCATTTCAGGTTCAGGTTCGAACAAAAACAATACGATGTTAAAGAAAAAAATCTGTCGCAAACTCTGAATATGTCGCTTGTTGAACATCTAACGCTAAAACATTTCCTGGCGAGATACGAGCGCATTTATGGGAATACTTTGAGGAACGGTTGCGCGACTTTTTTTTCTCATAAAATTTAATTTTGAGTTAATTAAGACCAGACCATAATGTCCATCCAATTTTATTTATTTCGTTTTAAAATAATAAAAAAAAATATATTGACCATTAAGATGAACGTTTGCCCCGCACGATTCGGCCCGTTTCATACAAATCTTAATTTTGGATTTGAGATCAAAATATCCAACCAAACTGAAAAATAATTTTTGAAGAAATCAAAAGGTATATCAAATATCTAGCGCGGATATAAGCTACTTTATTTATTTTGCTTCAAATTATAAGAGTTCATGGGATGAGGTTTGTCTAGGTCTTGGAGATAGATGACCAGGACACACCGAACCCCAGATTTCTACCCACCCCTTAAACCCTTTTCCTTCCCAACTATCCTCTCCTTCCTTTCCTTAAAAAAAACCCTCCACACAGCATCCCCAAAGATGGCATAGGCCCTGAGGGAAATTATTTTCCTCAGGACCTCCTGTGTGGAGTTCATGTAAAAAAAACAGAAATAGGTCATTAAATATTTAATGTTTCATGATTTTAGAGGCAACTTGGACCTCCTGTGTGGAGTTCATGTAAAAAAAACAGAAATAGGTCATTAAATATTTAATGTTTCATGATTTTAGAGGCAACTTGGGCAATTATTTGTCAGTAAATGAAAAACATAAATAAATATATTTTACTATATTTATTAAAAAAATACAATGATACATAAAAAAAAATAATAAAATAAATCATTTTGATAGGTGTACATTAAAATCACAAATTACCTATTTACATATTAACAAAATATTGTCGTTTATACATTAACATTACTAACCCAAAATTGTATTGTTAACGATGTTTTATTTTTCTTCATATTTTTAAAATAAATATACTAAAATAATTTTTTTAATGTTTTTTATTTACTTAAATAATTGCCCAAGTTGCCTCTATAATAGTCCAAAATCATGAAACAAAAATTTTTTAATGACGTTTATCTTATAATTTAAAGCAAAAAATAAAATAGTTCATATCCTGCTAGATATTTGATAAACCTTTTGATTACAAAAATAGTTTTTCAGTTTGGTTGAGTATTTAAATCTTCAATCCAAAATTAAGATTTGAATGAAACGGGCCGCGCAAACATTCTTCTTAAATAACTCGAAGTTTCATGATTTTAAAAGCTATTTTGGCTGTTGTTCGTGAGTTAACTATATATATTTTTTTTTAAATTGCCCTACTTATATGTAAATACAATATATAAAAAGCATTTTGACCGATTTACGTTGAACACAATTTTTACAGTAGATGGCATATGTGTTGTAAAACCGTATACGAGATTTGCAAAGAACGTAAAGCTGATGGAAGAGTAATGAGTGAGAATAAAAAAATGATAATTAGATGGTTTGAGCATGCAGAGCGAATGAACGAAGAAAGGAGTGTAAGGAAAATATAAGACGCGAATATGAATGGTATAAGAATTGTCCGAGGAAGACATAGCACGATAAAGTAAACCAAGTATTAGAGTCGGGCTATGTCGAGTGTCAGAAAACAGAAAAGTATGTATGTGACGATGTATGAATATGAATGAGGCAAGGAGTGTGTGCCAAGACCAAGGCAAGAAGTGTGTCCCAGGAGTTTTTTGACGGTCCGTTCACTCTGTTTTTAAGGGCGTGATTCATTGACCTAGTAAGGCGTGATTGTTAGTTAAATTAATAATTCGAACCACAAAATGCATTTCTTAAATAAATTTATTATTTATATGAAATGAAAACATACCACTTGGTATAGGTACACCACTTTTTTAATCAAAATTATCCACATGTTTCTAAACCAAAGGTTCTTTCGTCAAGAAGAGGTCAAGGAAAAGAATGGTGATTAATTAGCTAAAGTTATTTTATTTCGTATTTCATTAGATTCGCAAAGCGAGTTGGGCAGGATTATTTTTTTAATAATTTTCTACTATTAACTCGCAAAAAAACAAAGTTGTCTTTAAAATCACGAAAAATCGAATTATTTTATAGCCTGTAATTATATTATGATATTTTTAATTTAAAATACAAATACATAAAATAGTTACTAAGTATTTGCTAAACCTTTTGATTTAAGAAAAAAAAAATGATATTTAAAGTTTGATATTTTGGACTAAAATCCAAAACATAAAAACAAGCCGTTAATCATTATCGAAACACTATGAGAAGCAAAATAATTATTTTAAAGTACCACAAAATCATGTTTTCCCGTTTATTAAATAGTTCTTCTACGGTTAATTTAATTTTTGCAGTGAATAAACAGATAAATTTATTTAAAACAACTTTATTGTAACATAAAACTTTGAAATAAGCAACTCACCCTAAAGAGAGTGCTTGGTGATAGATATAACTACTTAACGAATGAAATTAAAAATATACTACTTGACATTATGATATGAATTGCTATTTATTATTTACACCAATTACTCGCAACTTTAAATTGAGTATATGGTGAATATTGTATTTATATTATTTTGGGATATTTATGGATACATTTTTTTTTAAGTGAAAGTTTATCTTTTTATCTTTGTTTTAATTATTAAAGTGATATATTTTTACAACTCACATGTAATCATGCATAAATTAAAACAAAACATAGGTAATAGACGAAATAAAGACTCACCAGAGTACTGAAAATTTCCCTCGCCTCACCTCTCCACTGGCCTCGTAATGGCTGCCGTCAGTGGCGGCTTCCTCTGCATCTAACTACATTACCAACATTCAAAACTACAAACGAGTTGATCATAGTTCGGAAATATTTTGCGAGAATTTCAAATTTTAACTTGAAAATTAAATGAATTCTTCTTGAATTTTAAATGGGTCGATAGAGTCCAGCCGGAGAGGTCAAATGACCTCCCTCAACAAGTCACTCCCGATGCGGCCTGCTACGCAGCTGGTGGGCAGACGTATCTGCCGCCAAGACCTGGACAAATCTCACCCCCTGAACTCGGACTTCCCTGCTTGGTTATCCAATAATCGTTCCCGGGGCAGCGATACCCATACCCGCCTCCCAAATTGAAATATGCACATCTTTGGAAATTTGTGAATACCTTTGTGGATTTCTGTGGATTTCCCTTTAGATTTTTGTAAATATTTAGTTCCATTACAAAAATTATTAACCCATTGGCCTACGAATGGTTAAGCTAAAAAAAATTCCTTCACATCCGAATTAATTTTGTACCAAACATTTTAAATCTTTAGTGGTGTACTAAATCTAATATAACTTTTGAACTACACGTTTAACCGTAATAATTTTTTTAAATTTACTTGTGCACTGAATCAAGGCATGTAAAAAATATATTTTGTGTTTCAAAATAATATTATAATATGATTAAATCTGGCATTTTTTTTAAAAACTTTTTTTATTTCGATTAAAAAATTGTACATTGGTCAATCTTGTTGGCATAATTTTTTTTTTTACGTATAAATAGATACATATAACTAAAAAAATTATTTTGTGTGATAGTCCTCGAAGCAATCAGGGGCGTGGAGGGCCACTTTGCAAGATTTTAAAGACTCGCCATTTTGACAAACTCTCAACGACGCAGTCCGCTAACAAAAATTGATTTGTAAATATCAGGTTAAAAAGTTTAAGAAGGTTTTATTGCAAATACTGTGAAATGAATGCGTAAATACCTATAGTGCGTTTGGCATTTAAAACTTAAAAAAAAAAACAGATGTTACGCGGATGTCCGTTTGTCGGTTTAAAGCCGACATATTTCAGACCCTACAGGCTTGCGTGGTTGGAGTTTAAAATATACCTTTGTACACCCGCAAGGGTGACTGCATTTAGGGCCAATGGGACATATCAATAATGTTATTCGATTTAACCATTTGAAGGATTTAGTGCATCCATACTAATATTATAAATGCGAAACTGCTCGAGTTTGTTTGCAACGCTTTCACGCGTAAAACAATAAAAAGATTTTAAAAATTCTTTTACCAATAGATAGCTAAACTATATGCGAGGACTATAGGCTGAATATAAATGTAAGCTCTGGCGTTATGAAATTATAAATATTAATATATTTCATTTGTTATACGTTTTCTGTCGCTAACAAAACCGATTTATTGCAAATGTCAGAAAACAAATCGTTGCAATGGAAACGATGATGATATATTTGTGGGCTCTACGCTGGTAGATACTCAGTCTCCTACCTACTGGTCGGCTGTTGCTCCAGAAAATTCAAATATAAGAATATGTTTTGTATTTTATGGACAAGATTATGTTTTGGAATAAATGTCAGAAGAGAGTTCCTACATTAAAAATATAATTCGTAACGATTATAAAGACTGTATATATATTATTTTTTATTATATTTTCAAACTTAAACAAAAATAAATCTCCGAAATGTTTGTAAGCGCATAAATTCCGAACGACTGCACCAAATTGGATAATTTTTTTTTCTTTGAGCCCCAGCATTATGAAATGTAGGTGGCACGCGAGGTGTTTGAAAACTGAATGTACCGGGAATGAATGTATGGAATTCGGGAGGGGGTGGGAGGGGGGAGGATAATTGATAAGTGCAAGCGCTACAGTAATTTCCCCTAACATCATGCGAGCGAAGCCGCGGGAAAAGATAGTATTTAATAAAATTGGAATACATAAATATTCGCTTACGGAACATTGTAATATTCAAATAATTTCCATAATATATTGCTCGCTTAAGTGATATTATTTCCTTACTTAAAATAAATCAAAAGATTTTAA
This sequence comes from Glyphotaelius pellucidus, assembly GCA_936435175.1. Taxonomy (NCBI): domain Eukaryota; kingdom Metazoa; phylum Arthropoda; class Insecta; order Trichoptera; family Limnephilidae; genus Glyphotaelius; species Glyphotaelius pellucidus. The sequence continues at coordinate 19,349,987 of OW386548.1, forward strand.
GTTCTAAATAATGAATAAAATAAATTGTCTACTCATTTACGAGCACGGTGTGACATTAGCTGCTTTTATAATTCCGACGGTTACGGCACCGCGACTGCACAAAACAGGCAACTACTGTACGTTCTAGATCACAATAATGCTGCAGCTCTTTCTTACACACTAAATAAGAGTGAGATAAAGGATGAGACCCACAATGAACGTATGTCTACTTCCTCCAAAGGAAAAAGTTATCATTTTAGTGCATCTCTCCACACTAGTAATTAAAGAAATGAGATGCCGCATTGCCGTCACGGTGACGTTTACGTGCGAATTTTAAAAGCTGCGACTCGCGATATTATAATTTAATGAGAATCAAAAAAAAATCAAACGTTTCGAAATATGACTTTTATTAGATCGCATTTTTAATAAAGGTAATAAATTATTATTTGTCCCAGAATGTGGCAAAGGTAGTGCAAATCCATAAATCTCACGAAGCATAATATACACAAATAGATAGATACACACAAATAAGTTAAAAATATATAAAAGCAATACTTTAATAGTGGTTTTAAATAAAACTAAAAATATTTGATAGAATAAAAATAAAGGTATGATAAATTATTCGCATCGGGTTTCGTAGTCACATACATCCTTAATATAAAAATAAATATTTCGTCATATTAACCGAAAAGCTGCTGGTAAGGAATTTAATGATAATAATGGTAAGGCTTTTCCAGGGTGCTTGGCGTGCAATACAAAACCTGCCACAAAAGAAAGGTAATAAATTTACATACAAACGGGCATGTGAATAGAATGGTGTTCGAAAAATCCTCTAATTATGTCATTAACAATGCAATGAACAAAGAAAAATAAATTGTGTTAAGACGTACGCAAATATAAATGTTTGGACTAATTAATGAGTAAAACCTCAAATTCAAATATTTAATCATTGAAGACAGAATTAGCGACTCTCAAACAAAAATTTTGAAACGAAAAATCATAAAAAGATTCGGATTAGGAAATTCCAGGACCTCAGCCTCTTTCGGATTTTTCTTTTTCAATAAAATTAGTAATTTATTCCAGAACGTATGATGGGTTAGTGCAAAGGAACACGTTTCATTAGTATCAATATAACATAGAAATAAATAACAATACATAATTAGCAATACTAATAATAACATTTATTAAATTTATGGAAATGCGGTTAAGCACTAGATTAATGAGCTGAATTATTTCTTTATCCAATTGCCACACAGTAGTGCGTGCAACACTGGTCGCGTGACCGGGGTGTCGCAGCGATCGCTTCTCGAGGGAAAGGAACCTACGTCATTCCAGTCCCGACGCTGCCCTCGAGAACACGCTGCTAGATTCTAGATTAATTTACATTTCCATTGCGTCCCATCCGCTACCGCGTTATTTATCTGTAAATGTTGCCTAATTTAATAAAACATAAAAACGTGGCGAACTCTTTAATTTTTTTTTTTTTTTTTTTACAGTTAATACCGCACAAGAGTCCCAACTGCTCCCGTCTGGAGCCAGTGAGACTATGGCATCCCCAATCGGGGTATGTTGTGAGGCTGAAGGTAGTGGGGAGGGGAAGGAGATAGGGGAGAGGAAGGTGGGGAAGTACCTGGCTATTCAGATCTGGTCACTAAACACGGCTAAAGCCATTTCAAGCAACGTTTCAATTCTGAATGGTGGTCTTACACCAGGGCGATACTGATAGTATCTTCCACTCTGGAACGTGCCGCAAATATACTATATATTATTTTAAATGAATAAATTGTGAAATAACACAAATTAATCAAATAAAATTTATTTGCGCACGCCGGGTTCGAACCCGCGACCTTCGGATTGTGAGTCGAGAGTCTTGCCTCGGGACCACGGAGGCCGTCTCGTTCGTCATACGTTCTGGAAATTTCTCCGAACACAAAGGCCCTTCCTCGGAGTCTCGTAGGTAAGTATCTTCCACAGCTCAAAATGAAGTCCAGAAAGTAAGATCTCGCCACAAATTCCATAAGTTTTTAATTTAAAAAAGTCAACAGAACAATGATGTACCAAGTATACGAAAAATCTATGCTAAAAACATTCTGGTACATCACCTCCAAAATGATTCAGAGGTAGACACCTCACACATTCATAAGACTAGAGCCAAACAAACGGACATACTAAATATACCAAAGTGTAACTTCACGTTTGGACAAAGAAGCTCTGAATTTCTAGCAGTAAAGTATATAGCAAACTTCCACAGTATCAAAAAAATTAAAGCAATAAATAGTTTAAAGCAATAAAGCAATAATGTTGGCTTAAGGAACATATAGTCCCCCTCAGCATACCTAACATGCTTCATATAAAAATGTAAAAAAAAATAAATATATAGTTACTAAAAAATAAAATTAGATTGTCATAATCTCTACAAAACTTAATTTTTTTCTTAACTTCTGACATGTTTTTATTAGTGTCATAGTGTTGAACCTCTCACAGCCATAATGTCATTGGTTCCATGTAATAATTATCCAGTATTGCCGATTCATTGCGGATTGCATCTTTCCGAAGCCGGCGGTTATTTTCAGGTCATGAGCTCATCTCACTGTTGGGCGACGTCCATAACTTTTCCCCAACAACCCGAAGATATTTGGATTACAGTCGACTCATATTATTATATAATTTCATATAAGTACAGCAACTATTACGGCGAATCTGCTAGCGCTGCTTTGCAAACGGAAATCGGAAATGAATTGAGGACACACAGCAGGCTATTTTCACCGTTCTTATGGTTTCCTTCCATACTAGACAAATCCGGAGAAAGTCAAATAAAGGTATTTTATGTATCTGTGAACTCTCCATATTTCTTTACAAAGTAGTTAAACGTAAGCAAATGCGTGTGGCAACCAACCTAGATTTTTAAGTGGGAATAAAAGCAAACTTCATCGCGTTTTTCAGATGGTGTGAGTAACAAATAACCTACACGAAGAAACAGAAAGATCAAAACCGAATAACTTACATCCCCTCACAAATTTCATACAAAGTCACCAAAAGAAAAATATGTATTTTGTTTATTTATTTTTCAACACCCTGATGGGTTTTTAGATGATTAATATATGATACAGAGACAGAATTTTAAATAACTTAGATAAACTTAAAGCAATGAACATTATGTAAATGGTGGGTAAGGAAGGTAAAGTCAAGTGAAAATAATAGTTCATAAGAGAGAAAAAAACAGACACCAGTTTTTAAATTGCAGATGGCATAAAAATAATAAAATTGTGTTTGTTAATAATATAAAAATTTACATGTATTCACATACAAACATAATTTATACATGACAAAGTGCTTTGTACAGCAAAGGAAAAGAGAGAAATAAGTTTTTATATTGTAGATACATAGAAAGATTACAAAAATATACGCAACAGCTCCTATTGGATACTCCTTAATTATAAAAATATGGTACATAAAAATATCATTCTCTTAAATAATGGTAAACTTGTATTAAAGGTGTCGGTATTTGAGGTGAATTTGCATCCAGGTGTGTGAAAGCAAGGAATTGAAACATTAATGTAGGAGTTCACAACAGTTTATTTCTGAAAATATAATATATCTAAGTATTGAAAAAATGACACAGAAAATAAAAAAGATACGGTCGCGACTGAGACTCGAACCAGTATATCTGGGACTGGTGTCTCTACAAATTGAGCTCCGAGATCATGTTAAATTCTTTAATTTTAAGTAATCTTATTATTCGCATATATGCTCTGCCCGAACATGACTGCACGCATGGATGGTGTTTTAAATATTTTATACGGAACATATTTTAACATTATAACTTCAAAATAGGAAACCAATTTTGGAAAATTATTGAAAAATAGTGTTAATATTTCTCAAGAGAAGTACGAGAAAATTATGGATCAATATGGTCGCGGTAACTAGAGACGGTAGAGACGGCAGTACCGGAAAGATTTAAGGTTCTGTGTTCGAGTCTCAGTCACGACAGTATCTTTTTTTTATTTTATGTGACTTTGTTTCGTTTTATTTTCATTGAAAATTATTGACATTATTTTCAATAATTAACTTTATAGTGAAGTGTAAAGCTTCAACTAGTAAATCATAATTTTAAGAAAATTTATCTGTTTCAGTGGGTGAACATCAAGTGCAACAATCAAGAAAACTTTTGTAGGTATAGTTCCAAAAACTATTACAGCATCTAACATATTAAAAAAAAATTTGGATAATAAGTAGTGACCGACCGAAGGTTCGGTTTCGGTTTCGGCAATAAAATCTAGTTTCGCCATCAGTTTCGGTTTCCGGAACCTTCGGTCGCACCGAAACTCTGCGTTCGTGAATTGGTCACTTCATTTGGATAGGGTTCTACGTAACTTTACATCACCTTATTCTGAGATATGAGGTGTCAAAGTTTGCAAAGACGATTTCTAATAATCTATTGACCAATTTCCTTTAGGACATACCTAAACATGCAAATAGAACCATGTGCAAACAGCTAAGGCATAATAATTCATTGTACAAGGTTCTAATTACATTTCCCTAATGCAATTCCAAGCTAGGACCACGTCCTATTGAAATATTCTTCATTAAAATACGATAAACTAAAATACTTTAACTAAAATTGTTAAATAGATTACAAAAATTCGTCTTTGGAAACTTAGAAACCTTAGAAAATGATAAAGCGTTATTAGAACCCTATCCAAATGAAGTGACAAACAAAGTATTTAAGATCAACTGTCAGATACAAGAAAAATAGAGAGTGTAAGTGTAGTTAGAACCTTGTCAAATGAATTATTATTGAGAATACTTGATGTTAGAACTTTGTCATACATATCTACGAAAATAAAACACGGATGGTTCTGAAAATTATTTTGGGTATAGAAATGAGCAAAAGAAATGCTTTGGCATTCAAAGGTTATTTTAAAAAAAAATGTCAGTTAGAACCTTATCCAAATGAGGTGACGAATTACCTCGCGTCGTTCGGCTGACTTTGGGTGACTTTGAGTTCGTGGCTCGTGTGTCGCCCGCCATCATCCTTAATGAGGTCCTTCTTTTATTGTAACCGTTACCGTAAGTGTTGATTATGGACAAATTTTTATTCCAAGAAGTAGTTAACATGTTTGTTAATTTTAATTTTTTTTTGTTGTTTTCTAGCAGTAATATCAAAAAAATAAGTAATCATTTTTCCACACACTTCAATTGTTGTTTCTTTTTTATTTCATTTAATAAGAATGTTGTGATTGTAAACGCATTTAAAATTAAAGTAATCAATTAATGAGGTCCTCCTTCCTTTATTATGTAAATTTTTTTTTGTTTTTATATGAATACCAAGAGTAACAACTGCTCCCGTCTGGAGCCAGTAAGACTATGGCATCCCCAATTGGGGTACGTAGTGAGGCTGAAGGTAGTAGAGAGGGGAAGAAGATGAGGAAGAGGAAGGCCATTTCAAGCAACGTTTCAGTTCTGAATCAATGTTGATTATTGACCAGTTTTTGTTCCTAGTTATTATGTTTTAGATTTGAAACTCTATGAAACAAAAAATAGCGACACTAAAAAGATACAACTCGTATATACATCTGTAGGATTTAGCTTGTGAGAGTATGAGATAGTATAGTCGGTCTGCTCTTTGTGCAGTGCTTCGTAGCCACCCCACCCTTGACTACTTTTGTGTTCTGAAGGTTTCACTTCTACCGCGTGTGAATTGCATACTCTGATTTTTTTCTACTTTCATCTTGTAAATAAATCAATTTCAAAATAATCAACATTTCGTATTTCAGCACCTTTTAACGGCTACATAGTCGATAATTTTATTCTTTTGACCTTTCAAATTGTATATTGTGGATTTTATGTTAGATTTTATTTTTTTATAAATATATAATGTTAAATTCCCTCACCAACAACGTACAATTCTCTCAATTTTCAAGTCTCTTTAAATTTTACTTTTTTCTTCATTTTATTTTTTTTAAGGGAAAACTTCCTTAGCACCATTGTGATTTGAAACTCGATGAAAAGGAAACGAGCGACACTAAAAAAGTCGAACACATACATCTATGGGACTTAGCCTGCGAGAGAATGAGAAAGATTAATCGGTGTCCACTTTGTGTGGTGCTCCGTAGAATAAAATGTAAAATAATTTTTAAACTTGGTAACAATACTATAATAAATAAACCCTACTTTTATCCTACTCCTGAAACTCTGCATTCATCTCATTCTCTCGATGTTTAGTTTTCTGAAGGTTTCACTTCTACTGTGAGTGAACTGCATACATTTTTTGAAGTGAACACTTTTTCCCGTTTCAATTTTCATTTCAAACATTTCAATTCTGATACGGAGAGTATCTTCCACTCTTGGTCAGTGAACAACGGATTGTGATTATTCCTACGGATTAAATTATTGCTGTTGGGTGATAATTTGTGAGGTATAAATTTAGAAGTTAATAATTAACAGTTTCATCGTGGATTTTTTTTCTTCTTGACAAATTGAAAATGAGCTGTGCAAGTGTAAGTCCTCCATCATTGCATCCAACAATTTCAGCATTTCCGTAGATATTATAGAATATAAAGAATTTTTGAAAATTCTATATATTCTATGAAAATGCTTGTGAAAAGAGATTTCTTCTACAAAAAAGACGAAAGATTTTAACAATAATTTGATCGATAATATGGGGTTTTAGAAGGATTTCCCTAAAAAAACATAACACAAAAAATATGAGATTCCGTATCCATCAAATCGATAGCAAGATGGCTAAAAGAAGCAATTTCGTATTTAATTTTACCACAACTAGGAGACATCAAAAAATGAATTCAAAAGCAAAATATTATTATTTAGTGAACATCGAGCAGGGCGTGAATCGTCGCCATTTTCTTTGCCTCGATTCGCACGTAGGCAGTCGTGGAAAGATACCAACTTTCCAAATAAAATCGCACAAAACCGGCCATCAGAATACTACCACCTTATCAAAATGCACTTAAGATTGTTCCAATGGTTCATACAATGCATTATACCTTTTTATCAAGTTGCTGCTTGCTTTTACATTCATGTGAAAGTGCGGCCAGGTCAGTCGACGGAAACGCCGCCGTGTTGGTAAATAATGAGGTCGGTAAATTAAATTTATTTTATGAAGAAAATAATTAAAAGGCACTAGGTCAACAGAAACGTTATTATATCTGGAGATTACTGTTCAACAGAAGGGGTGGATATCTCTTTTTATGAGGTTGTCGGTTTTCTTTCTTGTTACAAAATCTTTATTGATTTTTCGTTTTTCCTGACGTAGGTACTAGAAGTTGACCAAATAACTTAATGATTTTAGTTTTGATTTGTACTCGAATAATGGATTCTGATCTGACGGTGGGTAGACTGGTTTTGGCTGCGTGGCTAGCAGTCGGACGAATCTTTTCGATAATCGTAGCAGGTATCGACTGACTATATTTGCTATGCTTGAGAAGGTGCATATTATATGAGTTTGTACATTCTAATAATAAATATTATAAATGAAAAAAACGATGTACCTAATTTTAATTTACAATGCTTTTGAAAAAAAATGGATAACACATCCTTCAGTTTATTTCAAAGATATTGAAATATAAGAGACGTGCTTTCGGCAGTTTTTACTGTGTGGGACTATGTTTCCTGACGTCGCCGATATTGTTAACCAATACTACTGCACACCTTCAAAAATCTACTAAATGAATGAATTTTAATCAACTAAATGAACGAAATCATTTTTAGAACCAAATGAAAAATACCTACTGTCAATATCCACACTTCACCGAAATGGCGGAGTAGCGTAATCTACATTACCTATCCAATTAAATAAAGGTTATTTATTAATAAATTTAAAAAAACATACATTTTGGAAAAATTAGTCGAAGATAATATTGTTAATTTTTAATTTGAAATGTGACGTAAAAGTACGAGGTCCCAATTACCGAGTTGGTTAAGCCTCTTCCTAAAAAGATCCCATTTAATGTAAAAAAATAAGAATATAATTAAAAAGGCTGAATATGATAAATATTCAAATAAAACACAAAAATAATTCAAACTTAATTCATCATTAAGGCACATATACAGCAAAATCTTCTTTACTTTCCACTAAAAATGCACAATTACTATATTTGCAAAGGGTTAAAATATTTTAATAGTCTTTCCGAAGAAGCAAAAAAATTAGAGATGTGATATTGAAAATTTAAAAAAAATCATATTATAAAACTGAACACCCATCAACAGCGAAAAAGCTGTTCATTTTCAAAACCTATTAATATTTTAATGTTAACTGATCCTAACAATAATATCCGTTCATTCGTTAAAAAAAAAAAATAATAAAATAACGCCGTTTTTCTGAACAATCACCCCAGGGCGCTGTAAAAATAAATATAAAATAAAATCAGTGTACTAAGATCTATAATTACAACTATTATTTAATAGTGACTTCTATCTAAAGCTTATAGATAAGACTACGACTACTACTGTCTCAAAACTAGTGACATGATGACATATTGTGGCATAAAGTTAAAGATTTACGACTAACGTAGTTACTGGCGTCACATTATCTTGTAGCTCTATAATATTCTTTTTAACTCCTACACCAAACTCAAGAGCTAGTTCTCTTCATTGGCAATAAATTCAATTCAAAAAATTTAAATTATTTTTATTAATTTATTTTATTATTTATTTTTATTTATTTTATTATTTATTTTTTATTTATTTTATTATTTATTTTTATTTATTTTATTATTTATTTTATTTATTTTATTATTTATCCTTATTTATTTTATTATTTATTTTTATTTATTTTATTAAATTATTAATTATTATTGGCGTAGAAACACGCAAAAAATACACCATTTTGTTACGCCATTGTAGGTATATTATTATAACAAAATTATATATACGTATTGTTAATTGTTACTATTATTTATTCCAGCAGTAAATATTAGTAAAACGAAATAAACAAAAATATATAATAAAAATTAAAATCGAAATTTTAAAAATTCCTGAATCCGTACTCTATATGTGTAACCTGAAATTCTGTATGATGATTATTTCAGGGACTCATGCTTAAAGAAAGCATAGCCTAAGGCCCCGTAACCGCTCTCGAAAAGAAGAAGATGGAGAGATATGTAATTACAAATGTTGGAGAGAGCGCGTTAATATTTAAATCGATAAAATTGAAGCGAAAATTACGAAAAAGCTTAATAAAACATGACTCGTTTAAAACAGAGCAAAAATCTTGTGGAACGTATCTTAAGTATCATTTAAAGAAACGTTGTGATTTTTTTCACAAATATAACTTGTAAAATAATAGAAATAGACTTGTTTTAAATAATTTTCGGAGCATACTTTGCGATTTTTTTCTATTGAGGAAATTTCATATAATTTGCGTTTCGGCGTGGAACGTATCTAGATAATATCTTAAAAAATAACATACATTTTTTAAAAGCTTAAAAACTTCAAATGTTTAAGGGAAATATGTTAGAAATCGGTCGAAATTCGAATAGCGGCGGCAATAGCTTAAGAATGTTTATAGAAACAAAATAAAGTCATGCTTATAGAAAGAATAGCTTAAGAATCTTATAGAAACAAAAGAGATGTCATTCATATTGAAAGAATAGCTTAAGAATGCTTATAGAAACAAAAGAAACGTATGCTTTTAGAAAGAATAGCTTAATAATGCTTATAGAAACGAAATTGCTTACCCTAACGCTCCCCAAAAATCTTAAAAATTCAGCAGAATTCTTCGGATGCCGCAAAAACTCCACAATGGTGAACGAAAATTACGCAGTTTTCTCAGTGAATTTCTCAGACAAAGCAAATATTTTAAGCTCAACGTCGTTTCCACCATGAGCTATGGAGCGTGAAATATCCGTCTGTCAAACGAAAACCCAATTGCTTATTTCATATTTTTCAACTTTCAACAACAAAAAAATATTTTGAATAAATAATGATTCTACAGTCGGAATAAAATTTTCAGCAGTTTTAAGTGGAATTCAAGGGAACATGAAATAAGATTTTACGCCATATTGTTTATTTATTTATTTGAGACACAAACAGGATATTTACAGAGCATTATTTTGGTTAATGTTTAAAAAATTAAGATACAAATATAAATATCTCTAGACTAATGTGTGTACAGTAATAACATTAGCGTATTCACAGACACATGAAAAACAATGTAAGTATTTTTTTACATAATTTAGAAACTTAAATAGAAAATTTGAAATACATGATAGCTACATAATATTTAAAGTGTTTATTAAAAATAATAAAACAACATTTTAGTTGCACAAATCATGGAGATATTTCTTAAAACAAGTAAAATTATTCACAAAAATATCTATTATAGAGTGTGATTTAGTGAGATCGTTGTAAGATCGTGACACTCTAGATATGGGATTAAAGCATTGCGTCTTATTGTTAAAAATTTCGGTCCAAAATATGTCAAATTTTCTGGTAGATTTGGGCCCGGCGTATAAATTGATTTCATTGATTAAGGTACTATCTACTAGGTTGTTAACAATTTTATAAAACATTAAGAGGTCATTTCTATTACGTCTTTTAACTAGACTCTCTAATTTGAAATGTGTAAGTCTTTGTTCGTACCCGTCTAGAAGATGGTAGACACCTGACCGGTAAGACAAAATCCGTGTAAATTTCCTTTGGACTGATTCAAGTCTAGATACCTGTGAAATATAGTGTGGATTCCAGACTGTTGACCCGTACTCAAGAACACTACGGATTAATGAATTAAAGAGAATTATTAGGCTATTAAAATTTTTAAACAGTTTGGTTGATCTTACAATGAAACCAAGTAATTTATTTGACTTACTCACAGTGTATTCAATGTGTTGGTTGAACGTTAGTTTGTTGTCAAATATAATTCCTAAGTCTTTTATCGACTCAACTGTATCCAGATTGTGACCACATATGCTGTATGAATATAGAGTTTTGTTGGTGTTCTTGGTGAAATTAATAACTTTGCACTTAGGTATATTTAGTTCCATTTCATTGTCAACACACCAGGTAGATATTGTGTTAAGGTCTTGTTTTAAGAGTTCACAATCGTCCATAGATTTAATTGCTTTATACAATTTGAGGTTTGTTAGTACCAAATTTTAAAAAAATGAGGTAGTATAGTATTTATATTATTTCAGTATCCATTAAAGTACCACCTTATAAATACTGCTTCACACAGAATTATAAAAAATAGCTACATAATAATGTATATTAAATAGATTATTTATATACTTTGTTTAACTATTTTCTCGTATATACCAATTTGATTGTGCTTTCATGTTGACTGCCCGGGTCTCCTGTAGGGGATATTATACAAAATATGAAATAAACCTTCATTCGTATTGGAGAATGAATGCAATAAGAACCTGAATAACCATGATTCCGTTTAATATCCACACGTCTCGCTTCACAAACCCGACGACGATTCAGTGACTAACTAGGTTGTCCGTCGACCTCCCGCCATATTTCTCTTGGACATAGCGGCCGGGTCAGCTCTAGGCAAACTAGGTTTGTTTTACATTATTTTCAAAACTCCACACAGGGGGCAAATAATTTCACTCAGGGCCTGTGCCTGTGAAAGGAAGAAGTGAACCTGGGTCTTGAAGCGACTCATTTTGTAGGAGGGAGGAAATACAGAGGCCGGCAAACAGTTTCACAGCCGAGTTGTTGAACTCAAATACGAGCCCCGAGAAATGACCCGTTCCTATGTGACGAATGTGAATGAAACAACGGCTTTAGTTCTTCGGATCATCTTCCATTGAATACCGGTAGAACAACGGCAGCATTCCCACCGATGCTTATGCTCAAAAGATTGCAATCCGTTTGTTATAACATTTATTTTTATTTATATATGAATACAGCACAAGAGTCCCAACTGCTCCCGTCTGGAGCCAGTGAGACTATGGCATCCCCAATTGGGGTATGTTGTGAGGCTGAAGGTAGTGGGGAGGGGAAGGAGATAGGGAAGAGGAAGGTGGGGAAGTACCTGGCTATTCAGATCTGGTCACTAAACACGGCTAAAGCCATTTCAAGCAACGTTTCAATTCTGAATGGTGGTCTTACACCAGGGCGATACTGATAATATCTTCCACTCTGGAACGTGCCGCAAATATACTATATATTATTTTAAATGAATAAATTGTGAAATAACACAAATTAATCAAATAAAATTTATTTGCGCACGCCGGGTTCGAACCCGCGACCTTCGGATTGTGAGTCGAGAGTCTTGCCTCGGGACCACGGAGGCCGTCAAATTAGAATTTAGAATTAAACCAAGATTACTTCCGTTGAAGGAGACTAGATTTTCATTTCGATTCCTCTTAGAAGTAATCAGACATGATTGGGTCATTGAAACATAAATTTGCGGGCTCTAAAGCTTTGGTGCGATTCACTTGTATGTCGAATATTTTATTTATGGTCGGTCACATTTTTTATTTTTTTTATTTATTTATTATATTACATTGGATACAATTAAATAGCAAAATAACATAATTTAGTGTTCAACATTCATGTTGAATAAATGAAATAAATAAAGTAAATAAAACAAATATTTACGCCTTATATGTTAAATATCTAGTGATTTTAAATAATTAATTAAACTAATTCTTCAAACTGTGGTGTACACAAAGTTATTTGTTTTCATTTATTAATTAATTAAACATTCAATTTTTATTAGAACAACTATCTTTTTATAACTTTTGAAGGTTATTCCCATCAACGAAATTGAAGAAGACTAAAACAAAAATATGAAAGAGAACAATTCACAGAAAAATAAAAATATATCGGTCGCAATTGGGACAAAAGTTATAAAAGGGTTTGTTGTGAGTGTCTGCAAAGATTCATCAGGTGAGGCGCTTATACCACTACTCTAAAGGGTATTCGCGTGGGACCGTGAATTTATCGTATTATATTGGAACCGAGTACCTGTAAATAAAATAAATATTTTATTTCTATCTCATTCTCTCGCAGGGTAGATGTATGTTCAATTTTTTACGAGAAAAACTCTCTTTTTATAACTTTTGAAGGTTATTCCCATCAACGTAATATATCATTGAAGAAGAAGATAACACTTTTAAATCTAAACGAAAATATGAAAGAAAACAAGACACAGAAAAAGACAATGGTCGCAACTGGGACTCTGATGTATGTGTTTGTCTCTTTTTGATGTTGCTCGCTTCCGTTTCATCGAGTTTCAAATCACAACAATGTTAAAGAAGTTTTCATTTCAAAAATGCACGTCGTAAAATACGTACTTATTTTTCTACAAATATTTCGATGACGCAAATAGAAATAAAAAAAACGAAGAAAAATGACGTATTCAAGCCAATTTTTGGTTTATTGTCCTTTACAGCATTTCAAATTTTCACTATAGATATGTTACAATTACTATAGATATGTTACAATTACTATAGATATGTTACAATTACTATAGATATGTTACAATTACTATAGATATGTTACAATTACTATAGATATGTTACAATTACTTTACATATTAAAAAACATTACTTGATAACGTGGGCCTCACTGGGTGCTTTACCCGTGCTGAGGGTTTTTTGAAGTTAAAACTTTTTAAGCACCGTTGTCATTTGAAACTTGATGAAACGAAAAAGCGACACTAAAAATAGACAAACATATACATCTATAGGATTTAGCCTGCGAGAGAATGAGATAGAATAATCCTCTTTGTGCGGTTCTTTGTAGCCTGTCGGTCTCCTCTTTGTGTGGTGCTTCGTTCGTCTCCAACTTCCCCACTCTTATCTACTTTAGTTTTCTGTAGGTTTCACTTCTACCGCGTGTGAACTGCACACATTTTTTTTTATTAGTATCAATCACTATGAAATACAAAGCTTCAATAAGTTATTGCAATTAATTAAAATAAGGATTATTTAAAAATGAATACCAAATAGAAAAATGGTTCTGCAACACGTTCAAGTAGCTGAATAGACCAACAGTTTATTTTCAAAAAGATTTATATTAGTGGAGTAATCTCAAAGAAAACGGCTGGATCAGATGTCGAGTTAATTAACGCCGACTCACGAGGTTATCTACCCAGTAAAACCGTAGGTAGCTGCTACGTGGTAAATTAAAAATAGAGTTTGCAAATCCTGATCCGTTTTGGAAAATCCGGATTTACGGATTATTCGAAGCTCTAAATCAGGATTTCCAGATTTAAACCAAAAAAAAAAAACAAAAAAAACAGGAAAATAATTTCCCTCAGGGCCTGTGTTATTGACTTCAACAGCTCGGCTATGGAACGATTTGCCGGCATCTGTGTTTCCTCCCTCCTACAACATGGGTCTCTTCAAGACCAATGTACATTCCTTCCTCTCCTCAAAAAGACCCTCCACACAGCATCCCAGATGACATAGGCCCTGAGGGGAATTATTTTCCTCAAGGCCTCCTGTGTGGAGTTAATGTAAAAAAAAAAAAAGGTTATCTTTGGGGATGCTGTGTGGAGGGTTTTTTTAAGGAAAGGAAGGAGAGGAGAGTTCTGGGAAGGAAGAGGGTTTAAGGGGTGGGTAGGAATCTGGGGTTCAGTGTGTCTTGGTCATCCGCCTCCAAGACCTAGACAAATCTCGCCCCATGAACTCGGGCACCCCTGCTGAATCACCAAACGTAGCGAACCACTTGGGGTGACCTATGGCAGAGGTGTTGGTTATACAATAAAGGTTCCCGGAACGGCGGTACCCATTTCCGCCTCCCAAATTGTAAATTAAAAATTGCCCGTTTTATAATGTATTAGATGTAAACAAACAATAAAATTTATCAAAACATTTTATTTCTATTTACTTTTTATTTCTTACGTACAATAAAAACACATTTTTGTATTAAATCTTGTACTCTGTATGACACGATCATTTAGATAATTGTTAGCTATTTATCCACGGCTAGGAAATCTATGTTTATTAATAGTATTGAACGTGTTTTTTTCATTTGACATTGCGTTGCAAACCAGTTTTTATTATAAAATTTTAAAATTCGGATTTTATATTTGAATTTCAGAAATGTAATTCCACTGTGAACAATTCGGATTTTACATTTGAATGTCAGAAATCTAATTCCACTGTGAATAATAATTCGAAAATCCGGATTTTTATAAATTCGGATTATTCGAAGTGCAAACTCTTTTCCTAACCGGAACAGGTTGCCAACATTGTTGCAAGGGACAATCCAATAAAATCGTGCTTCCACAAGCGCTTTGCACGTGATACGACTTTTTGACGAGAGGTCGTAAACCCGGGTGAAACATTGTTAACGCAGAGTCACGTTGTTTCGCAATGTTTTTAAGTTGAACTTCAATACAAAAATTCAGTTGACGTTTCTCACACTTCATACGAGACAAAATTTGGAGAAAATGTTTATCAACATGTTCAACGTAGGTATATTAAATTTAAAAATCACTAGTTATGTACATATATGTCGCATGCCAATCAATCAGGCAGATCATGATGCGCCTCAGGCACGTCACTACCTGCCGTCATTTCACGATACAATATGGGAGGCGGGAATGGGTACCGCCGCCCCGGGAACCTTTATTGAATAACCAACACCTCTGCCATAGGTCACCCCAAGTGGTTCGCTACGTTTAGTGATTTAGCAGGGGTTGCCGGGTTCATGGGGTGAGGTTTGTCTAGGTCTTTTAGGTGAATGACCAGGACACACTGAACCCCAGATTCCTACCCACCCCTTTTCCTTTCCAGAACTCTCCTCTCCTTCCTATCCTTAAAAAAAAACCCTCCACATAGCATCCCCAAAGATGATATAGGCCCTGAGGGAAATTATTTTCCTCGGGGCCTCCCGTGTGGAGCTCATGTAAAAAAAAATCATGATGTGGCTAGGCGCATCATGATCTGCCTGATTCTACAATCGGCCTACTACGTATACATCGCGGAGAAGAAAGCTATTTAATTCTGTACCAAAAGGTCGCGGGTTCAAAGCATGGCGTATAAGTGTAGGTACCTACTTATTAATTTCACGAGTTTTTTTATGTAGACAATATTTCAAAAAATGTATATACTGATGCCCACTCAGTATTCAAGGATATCTATTGCGTAAGGTTGGCGGACCTCTTGCTATTTCAGGATAATAATATATTCACCATGTAGACTGCAGCTCGGAACAACTCAGCGGAACTGCACTAGTACCAGTTTCGCGGATTCAAAAGGCATATACTTTGTATTAATTTCACGAGTAAACACGAAATTCAAAGAAATGTTTCTGGCACCTCTCCCTTAGGAAGTTGACCGTAATCAGGGCTACGTCCACCATGAACCACGAACCCGGGAACCATTTATTAGATAAACAACTCTGCCAAAGGTAAAGTGGTTTGTTACTTTCTGAGATTTAAGCAGGGGTGCCCGGGTTCATGGGCTGTGTATAGGTCTTGGGGCATCTGCCCACCGACTGCTTGGCGGATCGGGAGACTTGTTGAGCGAGACATTTCGACTTATTTTGCAGGACTATCTCGACTCATCGCCTTGCACCGCAGTGGGAGGGATAGATTGATACGTCCGTCATTCCTGGACATGCAGATCCCCCGGATACCTACACACCCCTCATACCTTTTCTTTCTTCCTTGAATTTCCTCTTCTTCCTTTCCTTAAAAAGACTGCCAGTCCACAGCACAGCATCCCTAAAAATGGGAAATTATTTTCCCCTGGGCCAATGTAGTGTTAACATAAAAAGAACTTTTTTTTTATTTATATTTTTTTTTATATGAAATACCGCACAAGAGTCCCAACTGCTCCCGTCTGGAGCCAGTGAGACTATGGCATCCCCAATTGGGGTATGTTGTGAGGCTGAAGGTAGTGGGGAGGGGAAGGAGATAGGGAAGAGGAAGGTGGGGAAGTACCTGGCTATTCAGATCTGGTCACTAAACACGGCTAAAGCCATTTCAAGCAACGTTTCAATTCTGAATGGTGGTCTTACACCAGGGCGATACTGATAGTATCTTCCACTCTGGAACGTGCCGCAAATATACTATATATTATTTTAAATGAATAAATTGTGAAATAACAAATTAATCAAATAAAATTTATTTGCGCACGCCGGGTTCGAACCCGCGACCTTCGGATTGTGAGTCGAGAGTCTTGCCTCGGGACCACGGAGGCCGTCAAACTACAACTATCAACTACATTCGATCCAGCTTTAAAGTCACGAGGTGCGATCGCGATGTCTTTAATTAATCTTCTCTTAGATAATTTTTTTGGTTGAGTTTAAAAAAATTTATTATAAAATCAACCCGTAAAAACACAGTTTTTTTAAACTACAATACACCTTTTTTCAATTTTCGAGCTGGCCGGCGAGTAGCCAATTTCATTTCTTTTTTTAGACTGAGGATTGGACCTTCCTCCTCAGGAACTGGAGTCAACGAGGCTGTCAACTGACCCAAACCCCAATTGGATAAGACCGAAATTTTGAATTGACCAAAATTGGAAAAGACTAACATTTCGGGTTACGAATAAATAATATTCGAAAATCTACTACCACCACAGTAATAGTCACCGTAGCCAGCCGAGAAATCAAACTCACGACGCCTGAGGGGGGACCACTCGCGATGCCACCTCGTCATCCTGCTGTAATGTCATCCAGTTTCAGAGAAATGCGCATAAGTACGCATGATTGCCACCAAAAATTGAATACATTGTCATCAACAACGAGTCTGTCTGAGTTTCAGCTCGACACGATGTCGGAAATTCTATTATTTCCACTTCATTCATTCGTACATTCAAAAAAACAAAGTCGAAATTCAATGAGATATATTTAAAAATGTGGCAATATGATTTAAATGAACATTTTCAGGAAACAAATTACAAACCAAAAATAGATCGAAAAACAGTAATGGGCCCTTCTAGCGCGTAATATCTTTTTTACTAAACCATTATCACCAAATATCGCTTTCCACACCTAAGATGCAACACAACACGGGCATGTGCCTAGCATGGTGGTCGAAAAATTCTAAAATTTATGTAACCAACATTTCAATGAATAAAGAAAACTTAAAAAAAAAAAAAAAAAATGACGAGGCCTGGCGTTGTGAAATTTCCAGTTCAACGCATGTTTTCAGCTATTTAGGAAAATGTCATCATAAGCCATGGAACTTAGAAATATTAATTTAATTATCTTTATTATTTACTAAATGCATTAATAAAGTACCCACCTAGCCACCCATATAACATGTATTTTCTTTCTCCTTGAAAAAAATTGTATTTATGCACGTAATAATTACATTTATGTTGCTTTACTCATATGTGTTTAAACTCGATACAGCCTTAGGACTAAGGCTGTATTGAGGTTAACAATTTACAGGTAAATTATCATGTGAAAAATTATGCATGATTTTTTTACATTTTCTCCACACATGAGGCAATGAGGATAATAATTTCCCTCAGGGCCTATGTCATCTTAGGGGATGCTGTGTGGAAGGTATTTTATGTTAATGAATGATATAAAGTTCTGGGAAGGAGTAGGTGTTCAGGAGTGCCAGACGTATGAAACTATCCCTCCAACTGTGATGCAAGGCTATGGGTCGAGGGAGTCCGGCTGGAGAGGTCAAAGGGCCTCTCTCAACCAATCAATAATGTCATTTTTTAAATATCAGCTCTCTAGCTCACCCAAAAGTCACGAGCCGCCACTGCTCATGAACCCGGGCATTCATGCTAAGTCACTAAATGTATCGAACCACTTGGAGTGAACTATGGCAGATTGGTTCATTTGGTTCATTATTCATCATTTTAATTATTTCCCAGGGCGAAATAATTAAAATGATACGAAACACTTAATTATCTGGTAAAAATAAAACAAAGAAATAAAACTTGAAAATAAATTTATTATAAAGTTTGTTTATAATTTAAATTGACACAACACAATACCCTTCTTTAAAAAAATGCACAAATTTACAAGCTTTTTCGATACAAGTACAAGCAAAAAGTTTAATAAAAGTAATTTTGATCTCCAAAATTGGGTTAGTGAAAATATGCAAAATTTCACACTGTTTTTTTTGGGAACAAAATTACTAGCAGCAGAAATAAATTTTGTGAGCAAATACGATATTAAAGGGTAACTGCAAACTGAAGAAAGCAGATTCACAACGATGATTGAAAAACCTACAAAAATAAGTATTTAATGCTAAAATCTTACAAATAAGATATATCTAACTTTAGTTATTTATTTACATCAACATTTGCACAAAATAATAAGTGTCCTATGATTAGTTAAACCAAACTTTTCGTTCTGTATTCGTTCTGAAAATTGGAGTAAAATGTGTGGAAGAAACCGTACTCTTTATGAACAGTTTTTCATTGCAATAGACTGATCGAAATTAAGTTATTTACATTAGAAATTATACAACAATACAATAGATAAAAGAAACAAAGGGAAATCAAAGGGACTGACGCAAAATCAAGCTACGACCAAACCGCACGCAATATCAAAGCGGCGATGCAATGAAAAGTTTTTATTTTTTAAGTAAGTACGTTACGCACAACGTGGCGTATAACTTCATATATGAAAATGATTTCGATGAGAATTGAGAACGATGCTGTAAGAGGGTTGGAAACACTGAGGTCAAAGCTCCTAACCATCTGGGGAGAGTAAATATGGCATTCACTGTTGGGGTACGTTGCGAGGCTAAAGGTAGTGGGGAGAAGAAGGAGTTGAGGGAGAGAAAAGTGCGGAAGCACCTGGCTGTATAGATTTGGTCACCGAACACGGTTAAGGTTATTTCAAGCAACCTTTCGACCCAGAACAGTGAGATTTCACCAGGGATACTGAAAATATTAACCTCTCTATTTGGCGTGTAGGAAGCAACAAGAGCAGGGCGCAGCTATCATGCGTGTTGCGATTTGCATTACTACATGTTGGCGACACTTGTGCGCGCGGTTTCATACTAATTATCATGATGCTTGGTCCATCTCCTTTGTTTCTATTATCTATGTTTTGATGGCGATCTCATATTATTAAGTGGAAACACCGCTGCATGTAATGAAAAAAAGCAGGTTTACAATACAAAATTTAATATTTGTTTACGACATTATTACGTAAAAGTATGTCTGTAACGGTGGGACAACTCAGAATTAAATCAACTCACAACCTCCTTTGAAAAGTCATTAAAGTGATAAAAAAAATGGTTAAGTAGGTTAGGTTACGGACTATTTTAAAACAATTATTTTTTTTTGCTTTTAATGACTTTTCAAAGAGGTGTTGAGTTGATTCTGAGTTGGCATAGAACCGCCAACAACATAATTTATTTTTTTAACTTTTTGATATCTACAGCAGCATTTGAAAAACGGTCCACCTGTTAAATATCGAGGCGGACACACTTACATGTAATTGAATGGGATATTTTGAAAACAGCATGGTAAACATAAATAGCATTCAAACAATCGGTTCCATAAGAAAAATATTTACACTCTTTCCAGTAGCGTAGCGATAAATTTTTGACCACGGAGAAACAAAATGGGCGCCAATCTACGATGAATGTTGAGGATGTTTTTAAGACGAATATAAATCATTCCCGCAGCCAGTTAGTAAATATGCATCTAAAGTAATAAACCCATCGACCATAAATTAAGAAACGCAGCGACAGAGTAAGTCCTTCCGCTCATGGAGCAATTGAAAAAAAACAGAATTGCAAATTTCATTGGCGGTCCGCACACAGGCAACTTGTTAAGTGACGCCGTTGTCATGTCGCAGTACTAGTCGTGTTTCAGTTGCCAGGTTGACAGGGTACCATGGTTACGCTCGCTTTCAGTTGCCAGATTGATAGGTTGCCATGGTTACACCTCACAACCTGTCAAGTTTGTGTCATATGTCAGGGCAGGAAAATATCGATTTTGTTCAAGAGGTTGATAAATTATTTATTATTATAAATTAAGGTTGATGATTGATAAATTATTAATAAATTATATTTTTTTTAAACAAGCTGGTATAATGACTGAAATCGAAAGTTGAGTTGAGCCGTGAATTGAGTTGCCAACCAGTTTTCGGTTTCTACATGAGCGAAAGCCTATAGCGCCGTAGCTGGAATTTTATTAATTGAAAATCAGAAAATCCAAACACTCATAAAAGATCGGTGAGAGTTTGCGCCATATCCTGAAAATTTTCGTTATTTTGCGCCTGAAAGATTAAGTTTTTTTTTATCAAGCGGAGCCTTTTTGTGACGAAAACTCCAAGGCAGCTACGCCACTGGTACAATTTTCTGATTTGCACAGGAAAAGTAACCCTTTGAAACTGAGTTATATTTATACGGTAATGAATAATCAAGTAGGGACTGAGGACTCGTTTTCAACCATGAACATTTTTTATTCGTTATTTTTGGGGTATTATGCCGTATTGCGCTTCCTCCTTCTTTAGCCGACGTTTCAGATAGCCTTGCAGCAGTGTCCATCATCAGGGCAGGTGTTTAACACATCATGGCTATCTGAAACGTCAAATCAAATAGGAGGAAGCATAACAAGGCATAATACCCCTAATTCAATTAAGACGCTTTTGGTCGTGAAACTGTTAAATTATATCATGATAAACTGAAACACTTTAAAACTTTTTTCCACTTTTTTTAAAATTTCTGATCGAATCAGTTGTGAAACACGACAAAGCAACACAGATGGGAAAACTCACATAGTTTTAATAAAATAATTGTTTATCACCCCTCCAAAAATGTTGGGTATATACATCATAGTTTAAGAAAACATTATTATACCAGTCTGAAAGTGGCTGGAGCCGGTACGGTTAGAAATAAAAAAAAATGGAAAAAGTTGTAAAGTGTTTCAATATTAATTTATGCTCAAAGGGTTAATAATGACATCAAAATCATTTTTATCAAAAAATTCGCGTAGTTTAACGATCGTGTTGTTTCCAAAACGTACGAGTACGTTAAAAATATCATTCACATAAATAAAATACGTTTTAAATACGGCTTTGATAATTTTGTTTTCAAAACGGACGTAAAAAAACATCCATTCACATAAATAAAATATGTTTTAAATACGGCTATGACAACGTCCGTTTCAGGGCTTTTCTTATTATGGTCCAGTCCTCCATGATGTCCTGTTCGCTGAGCATATACACGATGTAGGGCCCCGTGACGGTGACCGCTTTGCGCCTCGCGCGCCCCCGGAGTCCCGAGGCGGGGGGCGCGGTGCCCCCGCCGTCCAGGGAGGGCGTGGCGCCGGAGCCCCACTCACCCCAGGATAGCTCCACGTTCTGCCTGTCCTCTTCCAATCGGCGGATCTTGTCGAGCAGCTCGTCTTGCAGATAGTCCCAGGCGAGGAATTTTTCACTCTGTTGACAAAAAAATTAAATATTGTTATTGAGAAACCCGAGCGGGACAGAATTATTGTCCAAAAGGCTAATAATGAATACGCATATTTATTTATAAATTGAAATAACACAATAATTTTGTTTGTAACCACGATTTATTTAATCTTTCCACTACCGACCGGTTTCGCTTTACGAAAGCATCTTCAGGGTATAAAAATTAAACTGTTCAAAAATATACATTGTGTGAGTTCATATATATATAGAAAAGGACAAAACATAATATAAGGAAAGAGTGAGAGGGTAAAATCAAAATCTTATGTACATAGTGATGGAGAGAAAGAGATGGGGGGTATCTAATGATTTACAATATTACAGAGACAAAAAGTCATTTGAATAGGTGATTAAGGGTTTTTACTAGTTTATGGAAAATATCGCCGTATGGGGCTATTAGACACATTTACCTGATTATTAAGGATATGGGTTTTTGATTTAACATATTTATTTATTTATATTTTCAGGTTTCCGTAACACAGTTATACACTAATATATTATGAAGAAGATTACAAAATTTAAAAAAAAATTCATGGGGGCAGTTTTACTATGTTGTGATGTATGTAAAAAGTTAGTTGCTGAACTCCACACAGGAGGCCCTGAGGGAAATAATTTCCCTCAGGGCCTATGTCATCTTTGAAGATGCTGTGTGGAGGGTGCTGTTGAGGAGAGGAAGGAGTGAACATGGGTCTTGAAGAGACCCATATTGTAGGAGGGAGGAAACACAGAAGCCGGCAAATCGTTCCACAGCCGGGCTGTTGAACTCAAGAACGAGTCGTAGAAACGACCCGTTCTCATGTGACTAATGTCAACCGTGTACAAATGTTGAGCGCGTGTTTGGCGTGTTTCCCGACTATGCACCGGTGCCGAGGGGATCAGTGACGCTAGTTCCTCGGAGCATCTTCCATTGTACTACCGGTAGAACAAGGACAGCATTCCCACCTGACGCCTGTGCTCTAAAGATTGCAGTCCATTTGTTAAGTTAGGAGAATCTATCAAACGGACCGCCCGTTTCTGCACAGAGTCGAGGGTTTTTTTCAGGTATTTTGGGACTCCAGACCAGAGGTGGCTGCCAAATTCAACCGTGGGGCGCACTTGCGATTTGTACAGGGTTAGCAGTTGTGTACTATTAAAGTATCTGCGGGCCCTGTACAGTACGCTCAGTTTCTGAGAGGCTAACTTAACTCTGGCCTCGATGGAGCCCCCGTACCTGAGCTGGTCACTTAGAGTTACACCAAGCATATCAATGGAAGGCCTGTTCGGGAGAATGCTTCCGTTGAAGGAGACTAGATTATCATTCCGATCCCTTTTAGACGTGATCAGACATGATTGGGTCTTTGAAACATTAAATTCGACGAGGTTATTCTTACCCCAAGAGGAAACACTCTCGAGGTAATCGTCCATTCTTTGTTTCAAAGCCCTCCGAGCCATTGGGGTTTGTGAGCCCTTTGGAGGTTTGTCAAACAAAAATCTATCATGGACAGTACTGTCATCCGCGTAGCAATGAATCGGTGCACACGTCAAGAGGTCATTGATGTGCAACAAAAACAAAGTCGGAGACAGAACCGATCCCTGTGGGACGCCAGCATTTATCGAATGCGAGGAAGAGGTGAAACCATCAGCAACCGCCTGAATCGACCTCTCCCTCAAAAAGTCGGCAATCCACATACACAAGGATGCGGGAAGTCCGTAAGAAGGCAGTTTGTTGACAAGCCCTCGGTGCCAAACCCGGTCAAAGGCCTTGGAAATATCCAGTGAAACCGTTTGGGTTTCACCAAAACGTTCCAGGCACCGCCCCCAAACATGCGTCACATACGCGAGAAGATCACCGCACGAGCGGTTCCGCCTGAATCCGTATTGACGGTCGTTAATAATTTTGTTCTTCTCGAGGTATGTGAGCAGTTTGTCGTTGATCACGCGTTCCATCACTTTTGACAGAACAGATGTGATCGCTATGGGGCGGTAGTTGGCCGGGTTGGAGCGGTCACCCTTCTTTGGAATAGGGTGAATGATCGCTTTTTTCCAACCGGAGGGCACAGTCCCAAACTTCAGGGACATTTTGAAAAGCTTCGTCAAAATTGGAGCTATTTCTGCAGCGCACCTCTTCAATACCAGGGCAGGTTTAATGGCGCATTCTGATATGTAGAAGTTCTCGCTTATATATTTTATTTCATATCTCATCAACTCTTTTGCTCTAAACGACGGAAACTATTAATGAAGTTTAAAAAACTATGGTTACAAAAAACTAGGCAATTTAAATAAATTATCGCCCCTCCACCCTAGCGACTTATATCTTATAAACTTATTACCAGGACCTGCAATTGCCATAGTAAAATCAGGGTCAAGGTGTTGAAATAAATATAAAACACATATTATTACTAAATATTGTAATAAAAATGTGTTCAACTATAATAATATAAGAACAAATAAATAAAATCAAACAATAAAAAAAATTATGTTTTATACAAAACATTATATGCAACCAGAGTAAGAATTTCGGCTCCCTTATCAGACACGAGAGCTCATTTTTTCTGAGAAGGTTCACATGACCAATGGTGCTCTTAAATATAATATTTTGTAAAATATATATGTATAAAAGTTACTCATATTTTTTTATGTTACAAAAATTAGTTTCATATGTCTATGTAGATAAATATACTTGAGATTTCAATAGGGTGCTAAATTTTTGTATTACATAACACAAAAATAAAATGTGCAGTTCACACGCGGCAGAAGTGAAACCTTCAGAAAAAGTGAAGAGTGGGGAGGCTATGAAACACCTTACAGAGGCTATGAAACATCTTAAGATTTTTCTATCTCATTTTCTTGCAGGCGAAATTTAAAGATGCCTTTGTCTCTTTTAGTATCGCTAATTTTCGTTTCATCGAGTTTCAAATCACAACGGCGCCAAAGAAGTTTTCACTTCAAAAAGACTAGCAAAAAATTATACATTAATCCAAATAAGAGTTTATGTGAATATTTTTGAAAATTAAAAAAAAAAAAGAAAATTTAAACAGCTCGGCCTTGAACTTGCTGTATCGACTCCAGCCGTATTTATTTACGAATTTTAAGGATCTAAACTTGAAAACTCGGGAGTTTACCAAGTCAACTGCGCCAACTGCCCGTCATATTACATAGACCAAACTGGAAGGTCATTCAAAACCCGAATTAAAGAACATTTTAAAAACTGGGTGAATGACAAAGGCGGATTATCATACGTAGCATCGACACTTATTAGAAAACAATCAACAATCACTCGTTTGATAAAGACAGAGATATTAAAGTCCTCCACACTTGTAATAAAGGCCATAAGCTAGATAGACTAGAATCTTTAGAAATTTCCCGCTTAACTAAAAAAAAGACCATAAATTTGTAACGAATAAACAATTAGAATCATTTGCCAAGTCTCCAGTTTTGCATCCTTTGTAATTTTCATAATAATTTCGAAATTAAAATATGTATTTAGTTAATATAATGACCATTCCTACTCCAATGTAAACATGTATCCCTTCAAAAAGCAATTAAAAATCCCATGCATCATAAATATAATAACAATTTGACAATAAAATTAGGTCATTGATAATTCATATTACTTGTAAGGTTTTCCCTGAACAATATGGAAGTGAGCTACAAACCCAAGGTTACTAAAATATTTAGAAATTGGACAGTCTAAAACGACTTAGTAACAAATGTAATTAATATAATTCATTAAAATAATATAATTCAAATATCCTAAAGCAAAATTCATTATTGCCGGTGATTATAACCTTCCTAACTGGACCAGCCAAGATGACAACAGACCGGCTATAAACCAAGCCGAATTACAGTGTGCTAAATGCAGTGAAATTCGTGATATGTCAGTATTCCTGGGATTAACTCAATCAAACAAGATTTTCAACTTTAACAATCGAATGTTGGATTTAGTGTTTTCAAGTGATTCGAAAATAGTGGTTGAGTTATCCGACGAATTATTATTACCGTTAGATCAACACCACCCACCATTGGACATTATCATAACAAATATGCCTTTAACATCTTCAAAAAAAAACAAGTGCCCCATCGTATAACTTTTCCAAAGCTGAATACCATCATATTACTGAGTACCTTACCCAAACAGATTGGTCTTTTTTAGATGAGGAAAATAATATTAATGATCAAATTGAATACTTTTACTCGATTTTAAATACCTCTATAGAACAATTTGTTCCCAGGGTTAGCTTCACATCATCTAATTATCCAAAATGGTTTACAAGGGAACTAACTAGTTTAATTAATAAAAAAAAATGTATCCATAGAAAATATAAACATACCAGAAATCCTAACGATTATATAACATTTTCTAAACTACGAAAACAATGTAAAGAATTATCATTAAAATGCTATAGTGACTATGTTAATGTAATAGAAAATGAGGTACATCATCACAATGTGAAAAAATTCTGGAATTTTACTAAATCTCAACGAAAAGACAACTGTGGATATCCTAATAGCATGTACTTTAAAGAAAAATGTGCTGACAGTATTGAGGGTATAGTAAATCTCTTTGCTGACTCATTTAAAAGTGTTTACGATAAAGATATTCCCGTCAATGCAGTCTCCAGTACGTCAGTAGAAGAGTCATTAAACCTAAGCCAATGTTTCATAAATTTAGAATCCATAGAAAGGGGCATTAAAGCATTAGATAGTAATAAATCTGCTGGACCGGATGGTATTCCTCCCATATTTTTAATAACTTGCATTGATAGTTTGATATATCCTTTACATAAACTTTTTAACAAATCCTTAGCTTCTGGCTGTTTTCCGGCTCTGTGGAAAAAGAGTTATTTAACGCCTATTCATAAAAAGGTGACAAAAGCGATATATCAAACTATAGACCTATTTGCATTATGTCTGCTTTACCCAAACTTTTCGAGTCATTAGTATTAGATACCATTGTAAAACCTATCAACAATATTATTGTTCCTAACCAACATGGCTTTATCAGAGGTCGATCTACCTTAAGTAATTTAACTATCTATAATAATTACATATGCGAATCCCTTAGTCTGAAACAACAAGTGGATTCTATTTACACCGATTTCAGTAAAGCATTTGATAAGGTTCGACATCACATTCTTATATCTAAACTCAGACTGTTGGGCATCAAAGGTAGTTTATTGACATGGATTATCAGTTACCTCAGTAATAGAGTGCTTAGTGTCAGGATTAATTTTATAGAATCCTATGTATTCGAGGCCACAAGTGGTGTCCCGCAAGGGTCCCACCTCGGCCCAATATTCTTCTTAATATTCATTAATGACATTGTAAATATATTTAAAGATGTACAAGTCCTACTTTTTGCAGATGATCTAAAATTGTTTAAAAGAATACGAAATATACATGATTGCCTAATTTTACAAGCTAATTTAGATGAACTTTTTAAATGGTGCAAACAAAATATGTTATTTTTGAACATTGAGAAATGTCAAGTAATTCGATTTTCCAGAACTCATTCTCAAATCTTACATGAATATAATTTAAATAATGTTAAATTAACACCAGTATCACAAATTCGCGACTTGGGAGTTATATTCGATTCAAACTTAACTTTCACAGCACATATAGATGAAATAACTAATAAGGCTTTAAAGATGCTTGGCTTCCTTTGTAGAACCTTAACTGATTTTAAGTCCATGGATTGCATGAAAACACTCTATATTTCATTAATTAGAAATCAAGTGGAATATAATTCACCTATTTGGTCCCCTTTTTATAAAGTACACTCTAACAAAATAGAACGGGTTCAACACAAATTTCTTAGGTACTTAAATTTCAAGCTCAAAATCCCAATAGAAAACATTAATTATATAAGTTTGATGAATCGACTTAATTTAATTACGCTATCTGACAGAAGAATCATTTCAGATTTAATTTTATTATACAGAGTCATGAACAACCTAATTGACAGCCCTGCCATTGTTACTACCATTAAACTCCATGTACCGACAAGGAATACTAGACAAAATATTACATTCTTTTGCAACACATACACAACCAACTATCAATCACACTCACTTACCAATAGGATGCATGATTTAGGCAACAAGTTTGGTGATATTGTAGATATATTCGCTGATTCCCTTTATAATCTAAAATGCATTTTAAACCAACACTTTGTGGAATCCTACAAATTATTGTAACGTGTGTGTAATATATTTAACGATTTGATGTGTTATTGTAATGTTTTATATTATATTTTATTCTAAGTTATTGTCAAATGTTATATTGTTTCAAATATTTCACGGTTTTACGCTATATTCTTCAAAAACTACCTTTATATTTTTAAAATGTTTTCATTTTTATAAATTTTGATTTAAATTCTATGTATGTATAATCCTCGATATCTTAAATATTATTGTATAATCTACGTAAAAGCCCATATGGGCGTATAACAACAATAAATAAATAAATAAGTAAATAAATAAATTAAAATCGTTTAGACCACCCCGCTTTCCCTCCCTCATATGTTGTGTATATAAACCGTAGACTGAGAATATTTTGTACCAGTCTGAAGATGGCTCTAGCGAGCTGAAACCGGTTACGGTCAATACAATTAAAGTGGAGAAAAGTTTTATATTTGTTTTTATTATAATACATCAAAGATCTAAACTCAAAATCACAAAAAATCGAAAATGCAGTTCGGTTAAATGTATAAATTAGTAAACCACCCTTGAAGTGGTATTCGACAAATAAGAAAAATTCGGATTACCAAGAAAATTAGAACTCGCAGAGAGAAATGTGCCAGTTTCCTTTATTATTATAAAGAGATTCAGGTTTCTCTAAACTCAAAGTTTATATGAAAACTACCATTTATCATCTATGACCGGATTTTAGCATCATTTTCGTGTTTCTTCTCATTTAATAATTTAAAAATATAGAACAAAGACTTCTTGTTTTGTTTTTGGCTAGTTAATGGATATTTCTAGTGATCGACTTTGCGAGCTGAACATGTTTAAGTTGTCCTAGAATTTTCAGTCAAATTGTAAAAATTATCTGAAGCCTGATCATAAATAAGTACCTATTCGGATCTAACAAATGGAAAAACAAATAATATCTTTTGACTGAAATGAAATAGGGAGCTGAAAATAGTTATGTTTACTTAGAAAAGTGAGATGCGCAGATATTATGAAGATAGAGCTCACGCCCAAAGAGTTTGTAGTTAGTGGAACACACAAAAAAGGACATTCATAAAGAAACTTTTTGAATTACTTTACTGGGGAGAGCATGAGACATATTGTATGCGTTTCGAATCGTGGTGAGTGGAAGGGTAGTATCAAGCCAGGCAACATAGAGTGCCTCTTAAATATTTGCCTTGAAGGTGGCGTTTAAGAGACACTCCCTAACAAACGGGAAGGTGCCAAGGGAACTCAACAAGGGGAGGAACCTCTTGAAAATAACAAAGAAAAAACGGTGTACCTCGGAAATAAAGATGCTACAGAGCAACAAGTGTTACATGGTAAAATTGATCATTAACTGAGGAGGAGGAATGGGGTGGTTGGCAAGGAGGGATTTTCGTGGAGTAAAGGAACGATGGATGGATATAGCGTTCAACATGTGCAAATGATAAAATTGTTAAAAAATTAATTAATTGTTTAAAATTGTTTAGTGAAAAAACCTCACGTGGAGGTAATGTGAACTGGCCATCTGGATCGTGCAATTTGACCCCGTTAGACTTTTCTTATTGGGTTTTCTTAAGTCGCAGGTCTGTGCAAATAAGCCACAAACCACAGCGGCCCTCAAAGTCACCATAACCCATGTCATCGGTCAAATTCAGCCTGATTTATGCGCCAGGTCATGGAAAATCGGACATTTCGGATGCGCGCCGTCCAGAGAAGCCGCGGCGGATATTTGAACGATGTTTATATTCCATACATAATGGCATCGATAGGCTTTTCAAACGAATAGAAATTTTGATAACACAATTTTTTTTTAAATTTTATTTAAAGATAGGAAGCGCTTAATGAAATACCATTTACATGAAATCAACTTAAGCATAAAGATGTTAGGTAAAATTAGTACAAATTTTTAGTACATAAATGTTACGATAAGGCTGGCGGCGGTTAAAAATGGTTCGTTATGACATAGTTTAGTCAATATAGCACCGTGATGGCAATTCATTTCAAAAGGTCGGGTAGTTTTGAATTTTTGATATATTGTTTAGGTTGCTAGAGCGACGTTAAAACCAAATTTTCGACCACAGCGAACCCCCGGTAAAAACAGCAAAATTTGGGCACTTATTTTTTTTCTTCTGTACATTAAAAAAAAAAAAAAAAGTCTATCGAAAAAAATGTTTAGATCGTTTCGAAAGTAGAGTAAATTTTACTTACTTTTAGAATGTGAGCACATGATGGGCTATATAATATAAGTGTGACAATTTCTGAAATACAGGTTTTCAAATAAAAGCGATTTTTTTAATAAAAAAAATTATCTAAGCCCATGATCTATGTTAAATATCTCCTAAACCACAGGACAGGATATACGTAAAAATTACATTTAAAGTAAATTAAATTGTCAATAATCAAAACGCTTCTGAGATAAATAAAACAAATTAATCATCGCCAGGGTAGATCGGTCAGCAGATTTTATTTTTCAGTAATATAACTTACCGGACAACATAGTAAAATTCCTTGAAAAATCTCATATGGGAGAAATTCAACAGAATTCACAGGCTTTTGATATTTTAAAAAATATCACTGTTTTTTTTAAAGTTGTATCTCGGGAATCGTCATACCTATATTGCTCATTTTGAGCTCAAATTGTAGCAAATTTAAATTACTTTAAAAAAGAAATGACGATTTTTTTCTACAGTTTTTTTAATACACGGAATAAATGAAAACAAGTGCCTAAATGTTGCTGTTTTTCCGGAATTGGGTTTTTACATCACTGTGGCAACCCAAAGTGGAAATCGGCATACATATATAGCTCACCACATGCTCAAATTGTAGCAAATTAATTCTACTTTCAAAAAGATCTGAATATTTTTTCCGATAGACGTTTATTTTTTTTTAATATACGGCAAAAACGAAAATAAATGCCAAAATTTTGCTGTTTTAACCGCGCAATGCCGGACGGGAGGGTTCGCTGGGGTCTGTGAAAACTTGGTATTAACATCACTGTGATAACCAACTGATATATCAAAAAGTCAAAACCACCCGACGTTTTGCAAGGAATTTCGCTAAATTGACAGGACAAACAATCATTTAAAATCAGTTATGCTGTATAATATGCATCTCTTCTGTAATTACCAACATTAATACATACGGGTGTCGGGCAAATAATTTCGGGAAGTATTTCGCATATTTAAAAATAAAATAAATTGTTTATGTTACGAGCAGAGCCAAGTAGATACCTAAATGCAAGTTTTTGCTTATTGTAAAGAAAAGTTTAGTTCACAAAAATTGAGATATTTAAAGTGCAGTCTTTTCACAGCCGAAAATACGCTCCATATTTAGAAGTTCAACAGAATCCTTGGGGCATTCTAACAACCTTCAATGAACCTTCCATTAATAATTCCTTTGAAACCTAACAAATTTGCGCAGCCTTAAGTTCTCGTTTGCATGATGCTTTCTCTGTCATCCGCTATACAAACGTGCACTCAGACGTCGTTGCATCCCGCTCGCACGCTAATGCAGTAAGCCCCGGACAACGCACCCAGAAAATGACGTGTCTTTTATTGACCACCAAACAAAAGCAAAACAAACAAAAAGCTGCCAAAAGCTTTGAAAAGCTCTAAATCTCTTTGAATATATTGCATGGAAAGTTGTACAGAGAGTTAAATGAGAAATTATCTTTGGGTTACTTTTCTTTGACCAGATTTGTGACAAATTTCGTAAAAAATGATTAAAAAAACTACAAAACAAAGTCCAATTTTTGAGAGTGTCTCTACAGGGTGTTAGGGGACGTACTTGACTTACTTTGACCAGTGATTCCTGATATTGATTGATATTATTGAGTAAATATGTAAATGAAATTTGGTCCATCTGCCTTAATTAATTAATTAAACACCAAAAAAATAATAATCACGATAAAATTCAGACCGTTATAAGAACGAAACGGAAGGCCCTGCTTGGCGAACCAAAAATCGGAAATGAAATGGGAACACACAGCAGGCTGTATTCACTTGATTTATTGAGTTTACCTAAGGTTCCGTTCAAGACCTGGACTCTACCGTCTAAAAAAACCATAACAGGTCATTCCTGCGATCCTCACACTACAAAATGTATACAAAGATTAATTATTATATTTTAAAAATTATAATTAATCTTACGCAAGAGAGTTTTAAATGGAACAGATATATAAAATCTGAAAGACATACAAGCACAAATGTAAATACTATTTTATATATTTTTGTATATATTACTAATAATTAATAGTTCTGCGAACTAGTGTTACGTAGAACTCTGGCGGATTAAAAGATACTATCCAACACTTGACAGAATACCATCTTGACAGAATTTATTTATTTATATTTATTTACGCCCTAGTGGGCTTTTACATGAATAGAAGGAGATTTATATTCACAATATTAATTATGTGTATTACAAAATCAACAAAATAGAGATTAAAAGAAATGAAATAGTATGAGTTGTACTTTTAAAAACACTAATACAATTTAGCTTAAAATATATCTACAAATTATCAATAATAAGACCTGAAATAAAACAAAGTGTAATGTATAAGAGCTAGTTAGTATTAGGGGATTAACAAACAATTATATGCATTTATTACTGCAAACAGAACAGAAAAATATATATTTTACTTAAATGAAGACATTATGAGCGAAACTCAATCGAAAATCTGGAAACAGAAAAATCAGAAAAAGATATTTACACCTCTGGGACTCGAACCCAGGACCTCCCTACTTTCCGGGTTGGGAACAACCCGGAAAGTAGGGAGGTCCTGAGTTCAACCCGGAAAGTAGGGAGGTCCTGGGTTCGAGTCCCAGAGGTGTAAATATCTTTTTCTGATTTTTCTGTTTCCAGATTTTCGATTGAGTTTCGCTCATAATGTCTTCATTTAATTAATTATTACAGTTTGAGGTTTTACTCATAAAAAGTTAAAATAAAAAATAATAATATATTTTACTGTTTAAAATAAGGATATATTTTAAATAAAAAAGGATATATTTTACTGGTAAGGTTTTGGATGAGAAAAGATTTTATGAAAAGAATAAAAAAAAATAAAAGTTCATTATTAGCAGATAAAATCGAGATTAGTTGACTTTTGAAACATTCAAAACTGTCAACACTAAAAATATTTATAAATTCGCAGTGTTTATTCGCAAGGTTATGGATTCTTGGAATTGGTGAGTATATAGAGCAATTAATTGACCGGACACAGATCACACAAATAAATTTACAGACATATGAAATGCAAAGCGATCGAATTAAAACAGGACTTTGCTAGGGGCAGACAAATTTATTTTTCCATTGCTCTCGTGAAAGACATCAACATAGAATAATAGGTAAATCAAGTTGATATAATCAACGACTATGGACATATTCAAAGAAATTTCCTTGGGGAGAATTCCGTTAGCTTTACTACGAAACCTCACGAAACGAAACAAACTTAATGAGTTTTGGTTCAATTAGATTGGTTTTCCCATCGGAGCAATTTTTTTCGGATTTATTTATTCTCTGACGACGACAATTTTGTATGAACAACTTAAAACTAGGGAAACCTATACAACGGGGGTTAAGTTAAGTTATACTTGAGAGACAGTTAAGTTAAGTTATATATACTTGAGAGACATTTCTACTCGAGAAGGAAAATAAGTATTAACGTATGGCTAAGTAGTTAATCAAAACCTAACATAAAATGCGCAAAACACAAAATAGAGCACAGTGTTAAAAACCGACTAGAATGCACATTAGCAAAAGAAAAAAATATGTTCACATAAAAATAAATATGTAAAAAATACCTTACAGGATGTAACGAGATGTTCCTTGACTTTCTACGAGAGATTTTTCCATTGACTTTTTGATGTTTTTTTTTTCTTCAAAACTTAACAACAAAAAAATATTCCCCATTCATCACTGGTTACTCAGCCGAGTAACCAATCACCCAATCCATTACTCCGACCCTAACTATCGAATCCCTACAATTTTTTTCATGTTTTAAGCTGAAAAAAAACTTCGTAAATGTCATCGGAGACTAGTTTATTTTTAATCGAATTATTGATTCAGTGGCTTTATTAAAAAAATTGGAGGATTCTAGAAAAAAAAAGTTCTCAAGGTGGGCGGTGGGAAAAATAAGGTTGAGAAGCTATGGTCTAACTGATAATGTTAGTTTGTGGTTTTTGAAATTTGGTTTTTTGGTTAAAAATCTACTTTAGTAGTGTTTTATATATACTTGGTGTATATCTAGCACGTCAAAAAGGGTGAATATTTGGTCAATGCCAGTTATTCTACGGAGTTAAACTGGTTGTATGTAAAAAAAATCAAACAAAATATTTTTGTGCGAGAAAAACCTATGGAATTTCGAAAAAAGTAATTTATATATTTTATTTTTATTTATTTTTATTTATTTTAACTATAATAATTACATTTATAATATTATTACCTAGGTTTACATAATAATTAATTTTATGGTTCTACTACTCCATAAGTTGAGCTCTAGGAGCTCGTGTTTATGGGAGGAGTATTTACATGCATAAAAAAAGACTATGTTCTGAGAAGTATGTATACAATGATCAAAGACTTAAATGTCTTGAATGAAATAAATATGCAAATACTTTTTGACAAAGATATAAAAAACAATAACAATAATAAATTTTTTTTATTAGACGTTAATTAATTAAGGGTACAATATATGATTATCCAATTTCAGGGACTTAATTTGCTTTTTAAATTGTTCATATTCCAATGTTTCTGTTACATTTATTTTGTTTTTGGATAATAATATATTGTACCATCTCACACCTAAAAATAAATAGTGGTGTTGAGCCGTGGTCGTTCTAAGCATAGGTATGGCTATTAAGCCATTAGTTTTGAATCTATTGCTTATACTATCTGAGGGATGTATTTTTTGGATGAAATATTCTTTGTAGATTTGATATAATGCGTTTCTCTTATACAATTCTGTGATGTTGGTACATTAAATTCCCGAAATATCTCTAAAGTAGGGAAGTCGTATGGTTTCCTAAGGATGATTTTAATAATTATTCTTTGTATTTTAATTATGGGCTGTAAGGAAATCTTAAAGGCCCCTCCACAGCCAATAATGCCGTACTGTAATAAGGACTGAATTAATGTATAACAGACAATTTTGATAGTTTTCTTGTTTAAAATGTTTCGTATGTTATAGAATACATAGATAAGTTACTTTATACTATTACGTGGGATCACATCTCGAAGTTGGTGAACTTTACCCCCGGACAACCTGTATTGCATTCTCCCATGAGCAAGCTGAAAGCTGAGAACCTGAAAAATTTATTATCTGCATTATTGACGGTCTCCGCGATCTAGGAGTAAGGCTCTCGACTCGCAATCCGGATGTCGTGGATTCAAACCACGGCGTCCTCAAGTAAATTTTAATTGTGCAGTTATCTGCGCAGTGATTAGCGCATTTGCCCGGAAAGCGAAAGGTCCTGGGCTCGAGTCCCAGAGGTGCAAATATTTTTTTTCTGATTTTTCTGTTCCCAGATTTTCAATTGAGTTTCGCTAATATTGTCTTTATTTAACTAAAATTTTGATAAATGATTAATATTTCACAAATTATTTATTTCAAATAATATGTAGTTTATACACGGCATGTTCAAGAGTGAAATATACTCTCAGTATCGCCCTGGTGCAAGACCACTATTCAGAATTGAAACGTTGCTTGAAACAGCTTTGACCGTTTGGTGACCGGATCTGAATAGCCAGGTAGTCCCTCCACCTTCCTCTTCCTCATCACCACCCCACTACCTTTATCCTCACAACATACCTAAATTGCGGATGCCAGTCTCATTGGCTCCAGACGGTTGAGTGCAGTTGAGACTCTTATGCGGCATTCACGTAAAAAAAAATCAGAGTGTGCAATTCACAAGCAGTAGAAGTGAAACCTTAGTTAAAAGAAAACTAACGTAGACAAGAGTGAGGAGTCTCCGAAATACTTTTTTATCAATATGAAGGATGATTTTTCCACATTTTTGTCGTCGAATTCCAGTGCACCTTTTCCTATACATTTGGTCATCTTACTGGTATTTGTGTTTTCTTCTTTGGAGTCGCTAGATGACGCTTTCTTTTGCCTGTTCATTTTGGAGTGGTTTGAAGATTGGATATTGATTTTACAAAAATAAACACATATATTTTTTAATTTCATAGGATTCGAACGTTCGTCGGCTGCATGTCTGCAAAGGTGTGTCAGACGTTTTATACCACTAGACCAAAGGAGACCTGCGTGGGACTGTGGATTTATCGTATTGTATTGGAACCAAGAACCCGTGAATAATTTTTTTTTTTTTAAATAAAGACAAACATTCCCGGGTTACGAATAACCCAAAAATGTTTGAAAATCTCCTACTACCACCACAGAAAGCCGAAAATGTTGCTTGTGTTGTGATGGAGGACTTAGCCAGCCGAGGAATCGAACACAGGACGCCCGGGTGGGACCCAAACGCGATGCCCACTGACCGGTCAAATAAATATTTTATTGCTATCTCCTTCTTTCGCAGACTAAATCCTATCGACGTATGTATGTGTTTGTCTCTTTTTGTGAGTTTCAAATCACAACGGTGCTAAAGCAGTTTTCACTTAAGCCGCCGCTACCCGAATTTCGACCGATTTCTTACATATCTCCCTTAAACATTTGAAGTTTTTAAGCTCTTAAAAAATATATGTGTTATTTTTGAAGATAATATCTAGATACGTTCCACACCGAAACTCAAATTATATGAAATTCTCTCGATAGAAAAAAAATCGCAAAGTATGCTCCGAAAATTATTAAAAACAAGTCTATTTCTATTATTTTGCAAGTTATATTTGTGAAAAAACTCACAATGTTTCTTTAAATGATACTTAAGATACCTTCCAACGAGATTTTTGCTCTATTTTAAACTAGTCATGTTTTATTAAGCATTTTCGCTTCCTTTTTATCACTTAAAATATTAGCGCGCTCTATCCAACATTCGTAATTACATATCTCTCCATCTTCTTCTTTATGAGCCGGGAAGCGCCGCCTTAAAAGATCTATCATATTAATGAAAGTTCAAATAGAACACAAAAAAGATCGCAGTTTTCATATAAATGCATTCAAACAAACTGCAGTAAACAGTTAAGTCGTGTCTAAGGCTTATTTTTGATAAATTAGCATTGCATATAGCTTATATATATAGTTTTAGTATGCGCGGTTCTTTACTCGGGTTATGGTGTTGATCTGGAGGTCGTTGGGAACAAAGGCCCGTAAATAAAATCCGTAAAAACACAGTGTGGAAACATTAAATAAAATGGCAGACGTTCGGATAAATCTTGTTTTACAGGTGGCGTAAAAACATAAAATCAACCGGTAAGGTAACTGATATAAATTATAAATCTCGCTAGTATCACTTATAACAATATCACTTATTTTTTTTTTTTTTTTTACAGTTAATACCGCACAAGAGTCCCAACTGCTCCCGTCTGGAGCCAGCGAGACTATGGCATCCCCAATCGAGGTATGTTGTGAGGCTGAAGGTAGTTGGGAGAGGAAGGAGATAGGGAAGGGGAAGGTTGGGAAGTACCTGGCTATTCAGATCTGGTCACTAAACACGGCTAAAGCCATTTCAAGCAACGTTTCAATTCTGAATGGTGGTCTTACACCAGGGCGATACTGATAGTATCTTCCACTCTGGAACGTGCCGCAAATATACTACATATTATTTTTAAATGAATAAATTGTGAAATAACACAAGTTAATCAAATAAAATTTATTTGCGCACGCCGGGTTCGAACCCGCGACCTTCGGATTGTGAGTCGAGAGTCTTGCCTCGGGACCACGGAGGCCGTCAATTTGATTTATTGTTCAGATTTCTCCGTGACATAAAATTACTTGAACAAAATCAATAAATCTACAATATTTAAGTATGTTTTGTGTTGTCATCAAGTTTAAAATGTAAAACTTCATTTTATAATATTTTTTTTAACAAATTTTTATAGTCACAATTTGCCAAACATCTCCAAGAATTGAAAATTACCTACGTAGGTTGGGTTGTTTTAAAAAAATTATCAAATATTTGAAGTTAATTTTCACGTTCTGTGAAAGTTCTATTGAAGTTCCGTGATTATTTTTGTTTTATGAAGCAACTGGCCTATGATGACGTAATAACAGAACTTGAATAGAACTTACACAGTTGATCAAAATTAAATTAGATTATTTGATGATTTTTTTTTCATTGTTTATTTTTGGGGTGTTATGCCGTGTTGCGCTACCCCCTTCTTTAGCCAACGTTTCGGTCACTGTAAAGCTGTCCGAAACGTTGGCTAAAGAAGGAGGTAGCGCAACACGGCATAACACGGCATTTCGATCTGAACAATCGAAATTTGAGTTGAGTTTGCAATTATAATGTGTGAAAGTGTATCCTCTATCTGATACAATACTCAGATTACTCAAAAACACCACCAAATCAATTATAATGCAGAAATACTTGTAGTGAAATAAACAAACAAAAATTTTTTTTTTCTGGGTTATTAGCAGGAAATTTCAAAACTTCGAACTATCGTACCGGACAGTTATGCTTCCCTGAGTTATTTAATAGCACATTTAATACGTAAAACATAGATAATATTTGATTTATGGCGAGCATTCGAATATTGCTTTCCTTATTATCTTAAAACTCAGTATTTGGAGATGTCTGAATAATCAACTGGAAGTTCGATAAGTATTAATACTTTTATAAATATATTATGTTAATTACCCGCCCCGAAACAGACTTTGTCCAGTAAGACGGATTTTAACATACCGAAAAAACATACTTCACAATATTTTATAAATAAAAAATAAAAAATTGATTACGAATTAAAAAAAATGTAAGTTCAGCGTTCTTTTGATAAATAACTCAATTTTTCACTCTATCGGTTCAGACTACAGTAATCATAATTTCTTTTCGTTATTTCATTCGTTCATATGATATCGTAAAATATGTATTTAGTGTTAAGACGACAATATATCCTAAAATATATTCAGAATCTTAACGACGTGAGTAAAGAAGCCGTGTATACGATTTGCGACTCGCGACCCGTGTATTGGACGGACCTACTGTCGAATTTGCCCTATCAAAGAAAAGAAGAAGAAGAAAAATAATGTGGGAATCTTAACGACGTAAGTGAAGAAAGCGTGTAAACAAATATACGCCCGCGGCACGGCGTATTAGACGAACGAACGGTCGAATACGCCCTAGCGGGCCTGGGGATTCGACCTTTCCGCCGCGTTCATTTTAATTAATTCTAAAGAATGTGTTACAAACATTTAAGATGTTTCTATACCTTTCCATCCCGAAGTTTCTAAACGTTTCCCTTCCTATCATCTAGAAAAATAAAATCTGGTGCTTACCGCTAACTTTATAGTTGAAAAACGGGTTATAAAGTTTTAAAATAGTTGTACGTAAAATATATTAATGGTAAGGTATTGTTTTTATTAATTTTAAATATAAAGAACTTAAATCCCCAGGGGTCTGTTGGAATAAAAAAAGATATTATAGTTACGAATTCGCCGGAAATGATTAAGGCGACGCTTCCCGGCCCCAAAATAAGAAGATGGAGAGATATGTAATTACGAATGTTGGACAGAGCGCGCTAATATTTTCAATGACAAAATTGATGCGAAAATTGGGAAAAGGCTTAATAAAACATGACTCGTTTAAAATAGAGCAAAAATCTCGTGGAAGGTATCTTAAGTATCATTTAAAGAAACATTGTGAATTTTTTCACAAATATAACTTGTAAAATAATAGAAATAGACCTGTGTTAAATAATTTTCGGAGCATACTTTGCGATTTTTTCTATCGAGGGAATTTCATATAATTTGCGTTTCGGCGTGGAACGTATCTAGAATAACATATATTTTTTTAGAGCTTAAAAACTTCAAATGTTTAAAGGAGATATGTAAGAAATCGGTAGAAATTCGAGTAGCGGCGGCTTAAAATGTGAGTTTTGAGCAAACAAAAATTATTAGGGTTGTGTACCGCCTTAATATATTTAATTCTCAAATGTAAAAAAACTTAAACTTTGTGTAAATGGCAAAATATATCGTAAAAAACAAAGAACAAAATTAACCAAAGACTAAATAAAGAGTGATGCGTTTTCTATGCGCTAGAAATAAAAATGAATAAAGCCTTAGAAAATCAGATTTATCGTCTTGCCTTTTCAACGCTCTGATATTAAAACCAAAACATTGGATACCTTTTGGAATAAATAAAGCTCAGTACTTTCCATTCACAATCAAAAACATGTCCCACGTTTCAACGCCATACGATGCTTATCAAGAAAACATCCAATTCAATGCACACAGTGTTATCAACAAATCATATCGATGTATTTACTGATCGAGTCGGGAACATAATATATTAAATTTAGGTACACATTAACATCAACTCGTGTAAAGGCGAAACTCAAATAAAAGTGTCTCGCATCGTAAAACTAAAGGTCTGACGGATGTTTTAATGAGTGGAAAACCTGTAGTTCATCGTAAGGATACATGTGATCGTAGTAATACGAAGAAATAATGTTATTATTTATTATTTTAGTGCTTCAGTGAGGTTTTTAGTCGGTAAGGCATATTTACATTTCAAGGATGTACCCAGAGTTTTTGTGCTACTGTGAAAGATGGGATAGTGATTGTCAGATCCGTATTTGGAATAAGAGCAAAAAATTATCGGTTAACAAAAAAAAAATTGCATTAGAAAAAAATTATAAAAAAACCAACGATTTTTTTTGTGGAAATGATGAGCTTTGAATCACAATTTTATAGGCATTTTTTTTTACAGTACAGTCTCTGTACTGTTTCTAAACAGGGAAACTATAGCCGGCCACCTGGTGATAAAAACATATTAGCACAACAAACACATGATAAACACTTTAAAAAATAACAATATCAGAACAATAAAAACTCGACTGTAAAACGACAGAATGTTTTTACAGAAATCTACAGTTTTATTCCGAGATTATTTAAAATTTCCAGCTGAGTTTCAAAACCGAAGGAAGGTAAAATAACATCTGGTAATGGACACTGCGACGCTGTCCGAAATATTTCGCTAAAGGAGGGAGCGCAACACAGCACAACCCCCCAAAAAATCATAACGAAAATTACTGCCTACATTTGATTTCGAAAACTTTTCAGAAATTTCTGGTAACGCCGGGGACAGGTAGTAATGAGACAATTGAAACTGACAATATTCGTGACGGAAATCAACCGTAATAATGTAATTAATAAAACACCATATATACAACATTTATATCAAGAGTTTTCCTCGGCTCCAGATCAAATGCGTCTACCAAAATCAAAATCAAAATGAAAAGTTTAAAACCACCGCATATAAAAACAAACCATTAGTAAAATATTTTCATCCTTTTCAAAAGTAGGTACAATACGGTTAACGTACGGAGTTGTACCAGTTACCAAATTTTGAAATGGCGCTATAAAAAAAATCAAATACTATTATCACTGACGCCAATGCAGCCCTGGCAGCAACCAGGTAATGCAGGTAATCGTGATGAATTGCAGCAAGGGTCGCGCGACACAAAGGAACCGAGGAAGCGA
This sequence comes from Glyphotaelius pellucidus, assembly GCA_936435175.1. NCBI lineage: Eukaryota > Metazoa > Arthropoda > Insecta > Trichoptera > Limnephilidae > Glyphotaelius > Glyphotaelius pellucidus. The sequence continues at coordinate 19,392,044 of OW386548.1, forward strand.
GCAGAGCGGCCTACCTCTACCTGCCCCTGAATGGGACATGGGACCCGACCATCCCCTCACAAGGGAAGTCACACAACCATGGGATTAAACAACGCAGGGTTCACATTTTAAGATGGGCAAAGAGACACGGTGCGGTAGCATTTTTCGGAACAACTAAAACATTACTGTCTGCAATAATTCTGGGTTTATTTAAAGTTTTTTTTAAGTGAAAAATTCTTTAGAGTCGTTGTGATATGGAACACGATGAAACGAAGACACTAAAAAGGGACACAAACATCTACAGAATTTAGCATGCAAGAGAATTAGTTAGAATAATCGGTCTCCTCTTTGCGCGGTTCTTCGTAGCCTCTCAACTCTTGTCTCCTTTATTTTCTGAAGGATTCACTTCTACAGCGTGTGAATTGGACACTTATATTATTGATATTTTTTTTACATCTCCAGCTTTTACAGCTCCACACAGGAGACACTAAGGAAAATAATTCCCCTCAGGGCCAATGTCATCTTTGGCGCCGCTGTGTGGAGAGTCTTTTTAGGAAAGGAAGGAGAGGAAGGGTGGGTAGAAGTCTGAGGGTCAGTGTGTCCAGGAATGACGGACGTATGAATCCATCCCTTCCATTGCGCTGCAAGGCGATGTTCCGAGAGAGTCCGGCTGGAGAAGTCAAACGGAATCCTTTAACCATTCCCTCCCGATCCGGCCTACCACGCGACTGGTAGGCAGACACATCCGCCGCCAAGACCCGGACAAACCTCACCCCATGAACCCGAGAACCCCTGCTAAGTCACCAAACGTAGCGAACCACTTGGTTCGCTACGTTTGGTGAGCAACGTAGATCTTGCAACAGATGTGTTGGTTATCAAATAAATTATTTCCGGGGCGGCGGTACCCACACCCGGCTCCCAAATTGATAAAGTGCTATTTTCTTGACATAAAAGGAAGGAAACATCGTTTAACAATAAATGTGTTTTACGATAATTTCATTTATTTTTACTGTTTTATTGAGTTCTAAAACACACTTTGGGACGGGAGGAATTCACAAAGGAAAAGTGGGTGGAGGTATACAATTTTAGACATTTTAAACAAATCAAAATTATAAATTTCCCGTGCACAATGAAGTGAAAAAAATAAAGAAAATAGGTAATTTATAATTTAAAAATTATAGATTGATAATAATAGATTGACAAACGTCAATTCTCCCAACTCCAAAACGTAAAAAAAAATAATGGGGCAATTCAATTATAAAGAAGCGGGGGTACCTGGCTGGTCACCAAATACGGATCAAGCCATTTCAAGCCACGTTTCATATCCGAATGGTGGTCTTACACCAGGGCGATAATGAGCGGATCTTGGAAATTTAGTTTTATTTTTATTCATTAACAGTATTCACAAATATAAATTACAACTAACAAACCCGAAAGATTAAGAAATATAAATAACAACTTAAAATATGTTAAATTTCACTTAATCACTGACTACCTCTAACATATAAACAATTAAATGACGATAATATACGTATTGTAATAACACCCTCCCCCCCCCCATACACACAAGCTTAGTTTTATTGCGGGGCAAATAAAAAAAAAGATTATTAAAGGTTTTTTAAATTTTAATTATAAACAGAATAATAATTCATTAAGCATTTTATATTAGATAAAATTATTATTAACATATATTATATTAACATATATTATATTAACATATATTATTGTACATGATATAACATTACTTTTTCGAATAAAAATATTTTAAAAATAAGAAACTACCAATTTAAGTAGAAATAAACGCAGAAAAGTCATTAAAAGTGATTAAATAGGTTACGTTAGGGTAGGATTAATGGCTATTTTAAAATTAATTTTTTTATTAGCTTTTAACGACTTTTCAAAGAGATGTTGAGTTGATTAGCTTCCGAGTTGGCATGGAACCGAACAAATATATACACATTCATCACAACAGATATGTTTTGTCTATTCAATAGTGAGACGGTAACTTGTACTTGCATGTTTACCATCGATATGATATTTATCTTTTTAGAGAATACTGCACAAGAGTTCCAACTGCTCTCGTCAGGAGCCAGTGAGACTATGGCAGCCCCGATTTGGAGTATACTATGAGGCTTAAGGTAGTGAGGGAAAGAAGATGGGTAAGAGGAAGGAGGGGATTTAGATCTGGTCACCAAAAGCCATTTCAAAAAACGATTCAAATCTTAACGGTGGTCCTACACCAGGGCAATACTGAGAGAATTTTTCATTCTGGAACGTGCCGCAAATATCCTGTATATTATTTTTAATTAGTTAATTGTGAAATAACACAAGATTTATTTGCGCGCGCCAGGATTTGAACCCGGATTGCTAGTCCCTCGACCTCGGAGGCTGTCAGCTACCTATGCTAATTTTCAATAAACGCCCGGGTTGCCGGCAAATAAATTTATAGACACAAATCCAAGAAATTAAAAAAAAACAAAAGAATTTGCTGAAAAGATTATTTTGATGTACACGTGTTTCAAAAACATAAAGTAACAAGACAAGTACATATAACAAAAGGTTATCTATCATCAGGAGCCGATAAACAAAACAAAATTCATAAATGTTTATAAACACACAGGTAAAAAATACATTTACAAAACAGTTACATTAATTATAATTTATGATAACGACGAGAAGAGAAAATAACCAATTATTATAAATGAGGCGCTCAGCGGAAGAGTGGCCCAACCCACATTAGCGAAACATCATATTATTATAAAGATTTTTGTCATATCTGTGAAGCCATGAGGCCCAATTTTAGTTTTCACTGATTTTAAAGGATCTTTGAAATAGTGAAAACTAAAATTGGGCTATAGTGGCTTCATAGATATGACAAAAATATATAATAAATGATGTTTTCGCTGATTACGATTGTGGGTTGGGCCACTCTTCTGCTGAGCGCCTGAAATAATAAAGTAACAAACTGTTTTAAAAAAAAGGTTTTGCATATTATAAAGTAGGCAAGAAAAATAAAGTTAGCATACGAGTATATGTACAGACTATTGTCATATACAAACTTAAGAATGTAAATAATGCTGTTAAAAAGTGAATTTGTGTGCTTAGAATTGGAAATTTAGGATGAATATGAATAGTGGCTATGTATCGGATAACTTAGCCGTTTTTCTACCTATTGCGAGTATTGATTTGTTTATTTATTAATATATTTTATTCTAAATTTCGAAAAATCGCAACTGAGGTGGCTTGGACACGTACTAAGAATGTATGATGACCAAATTCCGAGGAAAATACTGAGTGCGATTCAGGAGGGTAGACGTCCAGTGGACCGCTGCCCAGACACAGTTGGGCGAGACAACTCCAGAAACTGTGTGAGGAGAGGATGGGACTGCCATGAATGGAGGTCGAACAATCAGCACAAGACAGGGACGTATGGAGGAGCCTTGTCGATGCAATGGGTCCCCGACCCGATTAGGATAAGGGGAAGAAGAAGAAGAAGATATTTTATTCTAAGGAAAAGATATCAAGAGGGTGGGAAGATAACACCTAACTAAATTATACACACGTCTTCGTAAAATGAATAATAAATTATCGAATATAAGAATGTTTCAAATCAAAAGGGCGCAAACCTGCGTGACATCCGCCTAATATCACAAAATACAAGATTTAAAAAAAAAATCGCCTGGAAGTTACCCCTTTTCAGGAGGGCGAAAACAGTATAGACGTGTAAAAACAATATATATTATACGGGATGTTAAAGGACGCACTTGAATTACTCTAAACAGTAATTCCTTACATTATTTGGAGTAAAAAAAGTTAAATAAATTTTGTCTCCGGTGATATTTTCGAGGTTTTTTTTTTAGCAAAATGTAGGCAACATCAATTTTAATATTTGTTACCAATATGCCTAGTTAGTCAGTTTTCACCGCATATTTAAGATAGGTGGTTAAATAATAATTATTGATTGCAATAATAATTAGCTAATACTCCGCTAAGTGATTTGGACTTGAGCTAAGACAACACGGAGATGATTACTGTTTAGTACTGGGGAAAAAAATAAACCAGCCAAAACGGAAATGCGTGTGTGCGTGAGAGTCTCCAGTTGATGAAAGTCATCGATTGTCATCATTGTCATCGACAACAGAGTCTATCTGTCGAGTTTCAACTCGGTGAGATGTCGAGAAGTAGATTAATTTCTACTTCTAAGGTTTGCTTTCATTCAAGAAAACAAAATCGAAATTCAAATAGATGTATTTAAAGAAGGCAATTCTACGATCTACAATCGTGGTTTGGAGACATATTTAATAAACCAATATTTTGAGAATTAGGGGGGACTTAAAAATTTCACGTACATAATTTTTTTTGTGAAAAGTGGTGCTATTTGGGTTACTTTTTTTTACGAATTTCGTTTTGAAAAAAGTGGTGTTATTATGCAATAATAGTTATGATGCATTTTAAGTATGTTTTAGCAAGAAAATTGCGAAAGGTTTGTTGAAATTGAAAAAGAATAACAGCTCGCGGCGTTCTAGACATGAAATTAGCTGTGTCACATTTTATTGGTATTCAAGGTGTTCAAAAATCAAAACCATAGACAAAGAAATAATCAGAACGTATACTATTGTTTTAATTTGTGACAGAATATGGCGTTAAAAAGGAAAATACGTTATTTACCCGGAAAACGTAAATTTCGCGTTATTCACGTGAAAATGCGGAAATTGAATTACAAATTAAAAATTAAAAAAAAAAATTAAATAAATTAAAAAATTACAAATTCAGCGTTTTCGCAAATGCGAAAATTTCAGGTCTCTACAAATCAGTACATAATAAATAAAAATAATCTGATAAAAAAATATATAAAGAACCATACCGAGGTTCATCAATTGTTTGACAGTTCAATGGATATTTCAAAGCTCCATGGTTCACGATGGAAACGATGCTGGCAACTTAGAATAGTTGCGATGAATAGAAATTATACACAAATTAAGTGTAAAATCATTGACGCCAGATTAAAAACAGATATTCAATAGGAAATTTACATAACGAAGAAAAAAATAACAATTTTTTTGGAAACAAAAAAAATAATTGCGCTCGTGATAGACAGACAAATTTCAAAGCAATAATATTATTATTTCGTGGGCCTAATATTTTCAAGATCACCTGGAAACCATAATCCAACCATAAACGACGTAACTCGAGAATACTAAATAAAGATACCTATATTATTTCATTACCTATATTATTTCCAATAACATACGGTTTGAACGGTCACTCTGTTTTGGCCGCAAACTACGTCATTAAAATTAATTACGTTATTACTTGCCCGTTTCAGTAGTCATTGCTATATTGAATTATTGACATTTCATAAGTAAACATTATTTATTCATGCATGCAATATTGGTAAGATATTGTTTTGAGTTATCTTTTTTAATTATTGTATTTTGAAAAAAGTATGTAGTAAATCAGGAAATTTTCAAAATACAAGCGTTTTTGATCGTGATATCAAGCGTCGATATATTTTTTTAGTTTCATAATCTGAAGTGAGAAGTGGGTTAACTTCTCAGGCTGGTTTCTTCACTTTTCGGAACATAGAGGTCTCATAGAAATCATTGTGTCTCTCTTACTGACATGGTTAGAAATATGGTCTAAACGGTATTAGAAAGAGAAAAAATCATGCTCTATATTCAAATTTATAAGTTAACCACTAAACAATTAAAATTAACACCTTTATAAAACTAAATTTCCCGATTGTAATTTGAAAAAAAAAAATTATGAAATTTGGGATTTTTTAAATTTCAAAAATTATGTTTATTTCGAATTCATCACCTTTCAAAAACACTTTTTAGTTTTCGGATATATTCAGAAATATTCCATTATTTGGATTTGTTGCAAAGCGGAAATATTTTGACCTTCCGACAAAATAAGCCCGAGCTGAGAGGTTCATGGTAATAATAATAATACTAGATTATTCCAGAATGCAAGCAGTGCAAAGCAATACATTCCATATTTTGAAATAACGATAAAAGAAAGTAAACAAATAATAAGAAAAAGAAACTGGAAAATAATAGATTCATAAAATTAGAAAAAAAAATAATGCGGAAAAGAAGTGAAAAATGTTAAACACAAAAATGAATGCAAGCAGCCGTTTATGGATGTAATTTGACCGACTCTCGCCTCTCCAGGGCCATTTAATTTGGCTGGAGGGCCTACGCCTAGTTAATTACTAATAGCGATTTTGCTAATGATATTAAATCCAAGATCTTTAGTTCCTTGGTTTGTATGTGTGACGTATAATTGTTTCAAATCGGGATATTTAAAAAACACGATAGTTTTGTTTATGATTTTTATTATTAAAAACCTTACAAATTTTTAGTTTTAAAACATTTCATTGGTGTGACTATGTTAAATGTGTCGCGTTTTAATCGAAATACAAAGAAGCTGACGAAAGGTTTGCTCATACTCAAAATTGTCATTACGAAAAAAACTATTTATATGTTTGATGCCAATGGCGATATTCCAATGCACAGGCACTTTTGTTCGTGATATTAAATTGTATAATATTATACATATTAATTTCATATTATGTGTTAAGAGTAGGGGAGACCGGGGTAGGTCTTAGTGGACTCATCGGTCATGTCGTAACTCATCCGGTTCTTAAAGAAAGGCGCTCGGCGTGGAAGTCCTTCCCGACTGAAACGTGGCCGGTGCTGATAAGTTTTTGTTTCTTTGGATAGCGAGAGATTTAGAGATGATTTTCAATATTTTGCTTTAGTGAATAACTATTACTCCAAGTAAAGGGCGTAGCTAAAGGATTCACTGGGGGAGAGGGGTTAGAACCTAAGGGGGAAACGGGGAGGTTGGAAAATTTATTAGTATTTTGGCACCTTTACTTAACATGACTTATTATTTACATCAAATAGATAACAGAGATGGCGCATGGTGCAAATAATTTTGAGTAATTTATTTAGTTATAATTCTGACGGAGAATATTTTAATTTAAGGCCGCACTCTTGAAACGCACGGCGCCGAAAAAGAAGAAGATGGAGAGATATGTAATTACGAATGTTGGACAGAGCGCGCTAATATTTAAGTCGTAGAATAGAAGCTAAAATTGCGAAAAAGCTTAATAAAACATGACTCGTTTAAAATAGAGCAAAATACTCGTGGAATATATCTTAAGTATCATTTAAAGAAACATTGTGAATTTTTTCACAAGTATAACTAGTAAAATAAAAGAAATAGACTTGTTTAAAATAATTTTCGGAGCATACTTTGCGTTTTTTTTCTATCGAGGGAATTTCATATAATTTGCGTTTCGGCGTGGAACGTATCTAGATATTATCTTCAAAAATAACATATATTTTTTTAAGAGCTTAAAAACTTCAAATGTTTAAGGGAGATATGTAAGAAATCGGTCGAAATACGAATAGTAGACCCTTAAATAGATATTCAAAATGGTAAAATCCAAATGAAAAAGCAATAAGGAGAACACTCGCAAAGATGTAACGGAACTTGCCATTTCTTCACTTGTAATTAATAAAAAAAAGAGCACTAGAGGAGTATGTAAAGACTTTAAAAACTTTAAAATTTCGTTTAAAACATTGCAACGGTATGATCAGAAGCAAGAGAACCACATTACAAGCTCTAACTATGAATTATAAGGTTTTTTTGAATAATTTACAGTTTAAAATTATAATTTTCTATTATTTTCATGTATTTCCACTGTACAAGTATACAATTATTATTGAATAAAAAATTCGTATATAAAACAATTGTTTTCATAATTTTGACTACTTTTATCTAACATTATCCTTTTATTTTGGAATGAGTTAACTAACCCAATAGTCGAATTGCTCCACACCCGGAGTCGTTTGACCCAACGGGGAAGGTTTTCTGTAGTTATACATAATTGCTTTCTCACAGGGGAAAGTTTTAATGTTTTTATTGTTCGATCGCATAATCAAATATGAAAGTTACGTAATTGAATTAACCCGCCATGGTTAAGAGGTTTATTTTTTAGTTAATTTTTTTTTAGTAAAGTTAAAGTGGGTCAACTAGCCCTGGTCTCACCTAAAGACGTGAAATGAATTTGATATCAATCGGGATTATTTAAATACCCAAGCGTTCTCGCCATTGATATGAATTGAAGAAACGTATTTAGTTTCACACGTCGTTTTTTTACGTTAGCTCCATACAGGAGGCCCTGAGGAAAATAATTTCCCACAAAGCCTATATCATCTTTGAGGATGCTATGTGGAGGGTATTTTAATGGAAAGGAGAAGAGGAAGTTCTGGGAAGGAAAAAAAGATATGAGGGGTGGGTAGGAATCAGGTATCAGTGTGTTTAAAAGTGGCGGACGTATGAATCTATCTCTCCAACTGTGGTGCAAGGCGATAAGTCGAGAGAATCCGGCTGGAGAGGTCCAATGGCCTCCATCAACCGGCCTCTCCCGATCCGGCCTGCCGTGCAAAAATTCTTTAGCACCGTCGTGATTTGTAACTTGATGAAACGAGCAACACTAAAAAGAGACAAACAAATATATCTATAGGTCTGTTCTAAACTGGTTCGAAAGCGCAGTAACACATTCAAATGACTCATCTTCAAAATAATGTATTTGCCTGTTTATAGATTTAAACATCGTTTCAAACATAATATCTATTCAAATAGTAAAGTTAGCTTTGAAAAGGTTAAAAAATTTAATAGGTTTTCACTGACGTATATTAACTATTTAGTGAATATATTAAGGGGTCCTTGAAAATTGTGCTTGATTTCCTAGGGGTTCGCGGCTGAAAAAGGCTAGGAAAGCTAGGTTTAGATCACATTTTTCACTTTATACTCTGGGAACGAAACTATTCGTTATTTATGTAATTTCATTTTCTGCAAGAAACCTTTTAAATTTCAATGTAATTTTTAATATTCATCTTATGATCATTTTATGGTTAACTTTTAAAGTTGAATATATAGCGAATTGTTTTTTTCTTTCCAATGTAATGGGGGTCCGCAGTCTCATCTCTGGACCAAAGTCTCGTAATCGCTACGCTTACTTAGCATGCGAACGTGCGATTTAGTACGATCCTTTAAGGGACAAATAGAGAAATCAAAAAATTACATTTTTTCTTTCATAAATCAATAGTATTAGTATTAAAAAATATATTCTGAAAATTTCAAACCAAAATTCCACACCGTTTAAAAGTTATAAGGTCGAAATACTACTACATTACTGCCACTCTAATTTTCAAACGCGTTTTTCTCAAAACTGCTTTTTTCGAATTTGTGTAACCTCTAGCTCCTACAGTTTTCGATCAATAGTTATCAAACTCAGCACATAGTTTCTTTATATAAATGCGCTAGATTTGAACCTCAATCCTAAACAGTATCTTTGTTTAACTATTTTTTTTATTGAAAAAAAAAACATAAAAAATAATGGTAAAAATTCGTAATAAATTTTCATATTCCTCAAAGAAATATTAATTTTCGATTTTTTTATGAGTAGTGGGGTTCAAATAGAAGAAACACTTATAAAAAAGTAATATTTTTTGATAAATTGATTTAGGGTATAAATTGTTACCTCCAGGAATTACACAAATTGCCCAGCCGGATGGCGGCTTACAATGCGCGGCAGCCGATATCTCCGTTATTTTTTGAGGAAAATATTTGAAAATTTTAGAATATACTCTTGAATATATGTGTAAAATGACCCCAAAGTAAAAACAAAATACATATATTCCTTATGTGTTAAGAAATTCATGGAAATCACTAAAAATACTCCGTCCTAAACCTATTTCCTCCCTTAAGCTCGAAATTGTGAACAGAAAAAATACCTAATTGCAACTTCCGGCAACTTTTGACTATCGTTCGGAAAATAAAACAAAATTTAGTCAAGAAAACTTTTGGTATTTCGAAAAATTAGAAGGTGAAACTATTTTTACACGGTCAAACCAATAAATTTTTAAGAATGTGTAAGAAGACTCTTATTATTTCGAGGGGCTTTTTTTACAATAGCTCCAACATAGGCCCTGAGGAAAAAAAATCCCTCAGGGCCTATGTTATCTCAGGGTATACTGTGTGAGATGATTTTTCACAAAAACGGCGCTAGACAAGTCATCCAAAAATTATTATTATTGTTAATGGGTAGAGGATTTTTAAGGAAAGGAAGAAGATAAGTTATGGGAAGCAAATAGGTGTGAGGGATGGGGAGGTATCTGGGGGTCAGTGTGTCCAGGAGTGACGGAATCAATGCGGTGTAAGGCGAAGAGTCGAGGGATTCTGTCTAGAGAGGTCAAAAGATTTCCTCAATCTGTCTCTCGATCCAGCCCGCAACGCAGCAGGTGGGCAGGCACATCGGCCGCCAAGACCTTGACAAACCTCACCCCATAAACCCGAGCACCCTGAAATATCACCAAACGTAACGTATCACTTGGGGTGACCTATGGCGGAGGTTATTGATTACTGAGTGTTGATTGTTGCTGTTGTTGTTGATTGCTGAAGTACTAATTCAAAACATTGGATAAAGTATTTTTTTAATAAAGTTTAAACCCCTTTGCAAAACAGAATAGAAATCTTACATAATATGATGAAACGTTGAATATTCTTTCAATTAAATTATTTTGATATTTTATTTAGCCTAGAGGGCGATAAGAAAACGTTCGCGGTCCGCAGATCCCCCATCACTGCTTTAGCGGGACATAAACATAGATTTTTATTTTATAATATTTATAAACATTTGAGATTATATATTGCTTTAAAAAATATGAAGGCAAGCCAAAAAGACCGGGCGAAGTACGTATTATTATCGTTAACTTGGGCCAAGAGACTTGTAAAAATCAACGAGAAAATGAATCCACAAACTCGAGCCAGGAATATTAACAACTAAACATACACGTCTGTTTGGCGAACAAAGAGTTAAGATTACACAGGCCAACAGTGAAAAAACTTTTTTGATAATTTTTACTAATTTCTGCGTAATTTGGTGTCCTGATTACGAAAATAACTATAAAAAAGTCGTATCACCCACCAATTTTTCACATTTCACTATTAAATATGCCTGATGAGCCTTAAAGTCCACTTCTTGCACAGCCACCTTGACTTTTTTCCGGAAAATTTAGTTGATGTAAGTGAAGAGCAAGGGGAACGGTTTCATCAGGACCTGAAGAGATGGAGAAACGATACCAGGGACGGTGGAATATCAAAATGATGAGTGATTACTGTTGGTCATTTCACTGAGAACAACAAAACGCATCAATCACATCGGCGAAAAAGTTACGCAAAAAACTTTACAGAGAAAAAAATAAGCATCTAATATTCAAATTTAAGCAATTAAACATGATTGTAAGCAAAGCATAACCAATTTTAAATTTTTTTAATTTTTATAGATCAAATTTCCCCTATTTTTTGAAATAGTAGATCTTTAGATTTTTCACAATATGATATCTCATATTCCGAAAAAATGGTGGGTGATAAAAAAAAACTGCTATGAAATACGGTTTCAGAATTCAAAATTACATAGGATTTTGGTAAATTTGTTTAAAAAGTTTTCACAAACATTTTTTTTGTTGGCCTGTGTTATTATTGAGTTGGTTAATACGCTAAAACACAGTTTACTAAACGGAATACGGAATTAATGATTCAAAATGAGATAATGTATTTTGTTAACACTCGTAGGTCACCTTCGACCTAGATGTAGCAACAAAATGTTGTGTCATCTATAAATAAAAGTGGAACAAATGGCGCACATTGGAAATGGGGAATTAAATATGTTGGGGAATCACAGGAATACGTGATATGATGTCTTTTCCTTCGGGTGTCCTCTCCTATTGGAGGTTGGCTGTCAACGGGGCAATCTTTCTTAAACAGAGTCCGTTAAGTGAATTGACAAATCGTATAGGTCCCATAGAAACTGTTGTCTCCTTAATATCATGGTGAGAAATATGATCTAAACGGTGATATAAACAGAAAATACCACGCTTTATATTTAAATCTAAAAGTTAACCATAAAATAATTAAAATAGGCATATACCTATACCTACATACATAAACTTATTGTTCTAAAAACTTGTTGCAAAAACTTATTATTGTTTTTTTAATTATTCATTTTTGGGGTGTTATGCCGTGTTACGCTACACCTGATGATGGATACCGTAACGCTGTCCGAAACGTTGGCTAAAGAAGGAGGTAGCGTAACACGGCATAACACCCCAAAAATACTTTTGGCCGTGAAAACCTAAAAACATACCATTATTATTGTTTTGTTCTGTGGTATGTGTGTGAATATGCAAGAATTATGTTATCAATGTTGTGTTTGTCTTTAATTAGTGATAGCATCAACCATGTCCAGTGTAAATTGTATTTGTGAAAGCTTTGATGTGAATCACTGTTGACAAACCTAATAAAAAAAATCAAGTTTTCGACCGCAATTTGAAAAATTTTTTTTCATTAATTATTTTTACATGAAACGACAAAAAAGTGAGCTGATGATAATCTGATGATAAGCTGATGATAATAAATTATTTTTCGTTATCATTTTGGTTAGAGAAAACGTATTCTAACTTTCATATTTCAAAAATTTTATGTTTATTTTGAATAATAAAATTTGAAAGAATATTTCATAGCTTTTCAAAAACAGCTGTTCAGTTTTAGGTCACGTTCAGAAATATTGCATTTATTTGGATTTTATTGGAACGCGGAAATATTTTGACCTTCTGACAAAACTTGCCGTAGGCCTGAGGGTATAAATACTTGATACGACCACGTAGTGCCTAATAAATGAATCAGGAGTGTGTAATAAACTAATGGAGTGCTACCATTGCTGCCATTCGATCTACCATAAAGAAATACATACTTCGAAATACGTACAAAAAGAAATACATATAATTTTTAAGAGCCATAAACCAGCCGAGAATTTAAATTTCGTCGAATGATTGTCTTGCGATCGTACCCTTGCAACATTACAGGGCGGTTCCGATGAGAAAGATTAATTATTCTCCATACCAGCATTTAACATAATAACTCAATATTGATTTTATTTCACTCAAAATTTTCTTTGATAAATACCCACATTCAAAAATGCTCAAACTCGTGAAGATAAAACAATTAAAATTATGTACTTTTCGTAATTATTTCTTGATCATAAGTATTTATAATTTTTCAATAATGTCTAAGCAAAATAAGAATGTAATTTTATTTTAAATATATTAGTTTGTAAGTCCGTAAATAAATAGACAAACTGAAGTATTTTCGTCACACAACAAGGGCGCGGATCTTTTATTTATGATCTTATATTACTGCATTATTATATGATTTGAAATGTATGTTGTATAATACAAAATTTTGTTTGAAAATTTAACAAATCTGCCTACCTACCTAAGGTAAAACCTTATTGTACTAAAAATGCTCCAGGAAGACATGGTTCCTTTAGTCCTCTTGTGTCGTGTGAAAATAAACAGAAAAGTATGAATGAGTCGATGTGTGAATGTGAACGAAGCAAGTAGTGTGTTGCAGAAGAGGTGTGTGGCGTTTTATTCGCTCTTCCTACCTACGCGACGCGGAGAAGCGAGAAGACGGTTAATCAATCAAACAAAACAGGTAAGGTTATTTTGGTTCAGGACTAATACAAAAAGCTTTTTTTACCTTCTTGAGTCGGTGAGAATACTCCTTGCAGATTTGCTTTTTGCGATACATGACGATCGATTTATTTGATAACGATACTGTTGTAATATTACTATATGAAATAGTATAATATAAACGATATACGGTGTCTTTAGCAGAAGAGTTCGGCTGCTGGCGCGTTCAGAGCGGCGCACGGCGAGGAGAGGTCGGGACCGAAATACTCTGATTATTGGCAGGGCTTCAAGAGCGCGTAGAGGCTTTCCTCGGCTTGCTGCTTGCTACTTGCTGCTAGCTGCTAGCTGCTTGCCGTCGAGCGGCGGCTTATTTCAATCTTCGTCGTAAAAATAGACCAAATTGCCACAGTGCACAATTAGTGTTAAATCGTGATAAAATGCTGCGGCTGCTTCACGTGACAGCGTACACTAGATATAAACGTTTGCATCTTCATTAATAAATACGAAAATGAATGTTGAAAATCAATTAAAAAATCATAAGAAAGGTACTTATTATACGAATAAATAAAATAAAATGATAACTATTAACGATGAACTATTTTTTTATTGTAATATAAAAAATATGGGAAACATATATATATATATTTTACAAAATGTTATATTAAAGGTCGTTTTTGGTCATGTATACCTTATCAGAAAAGAGGAGCTCTTGTTTCCACGATTCTTACTCAGGTTGTAAGTTTAATATTTAACAGTAGTCTTCGCATAATTTGTTGTTGGGGTCCATAATCATGGACCCCAACAACAAATGTCCGGAGGAATGATATGTAAGGAGGGAGAGGTAAAAAAAAACATGGAGTAATAATACGTAAGGAGGTAAAGCTAAAAAAAAACATGGAAGAATAATATGCAGGGAGGTAGAGCTAAAAAAAACTACGAGAGAATAATATGTAAGGTGGTAGAGCTAAAAAAAAACAATAATGTGTAAGGAGGTAGAGCTAAAAAAAACAATAATGTGTAAGGAGGTAGAGCTAAAAAAAAACAATAATGTGTAAGGAGGTAGAGCTAAAAAAAACATGTAAGGAGGGAGGGTAAAAAAAAAACATGGAGATATAATGTGTAAGAAGGGAGAGCTAAAAAAAAATACCCAGCTTATGCTAACTGATGAAATTTCTCTCTTTCCAAATAAGTTCACGCGGTATCTCGTTAGAGCGATAGAGATAACATAAGTTTCAAATATCGCCCCAAGAAATCAAGGTATGAAGTCAGTTTTCAAATTCGTAACTTCATGTTGGACGTTATCTTGATTACCGTCAACTGTCAGTATTTTTTTTTGCATAATTCACTGCCTAATCTCATCTCTTCATTTGCGCCCGAGATACAAAATAAAAATTTATACTGCATTTTGTTCCGCGATTGATATTCTTACTTTCATGTAAACGCCATTTAAAATGCATTTGGAAAATTAACGTTTACCGAAAAAATTAACTCTTTAAATTCAAATTAGTGTTCTTATTGGCTGGCATTTTTTTTTTATTATTGGACAACAAAAAAGAACACAACCTTTGGGCAGACGAAAATTAATTTAACTTTATTGAATAATAAAAATGGGCCACCTTTTTGTGTATTTTTAGGGTGGTAAAGAACTTCGAAAGGGCAACGCCAAAACAGTTATTAATTATTGTTGCGCAATAATTTGATTCCCAAAGTTAGAAAAAGTTTAAATGTTTTTATTGTTTTCGTAAGTACACATTTAACAGATAATCAAAACCTAACTTTTTAACAAGTCTAAATTTATTTACAATAGTTCCACACAGGGGGCCCTGAGGAAAACAATAACTCGTGGCCTACGTCCTTTGGGGATGCTGTGTGAGCACATTTGTAGTAGGATTGATTCCAAATAGTGCTTCATTGGAGCTTACTTCTAATAAAGACACTGTAAAGGGTTAGAATTGACTGTGGGCCCTTGAATGGTTTACACATTCTGTGTATAAGTTCCATAATTTTAAATGCTATGTACCTAGGTCGGGTTGTTGACAGAATTTGAAAATTCCATCAAATTTCAAAGTTAATATTTAAGTTCTGCGAAAGTCCTGTTCAAGTTCTTCTACTATTCTAATACTGTGCAACAACCGGCCAATGGTTAAATAATAACAAAACTTGAGAGAACTTTTACAGAATTTAAGTTTTAACTGTGAAATTTAATGAATTGTTTAAAATCTGTGAAACAACCCATCCTCAATTTCATTAATGTATACATCAATTTACGAATTTCGAATCAAGAAAGATTTCTAGATCTCTTAAGGCAGACACTTTTTTTAAGAAGAGTATTGTTAATAACATAAGATTTTTTTTTAAATTTCTATTTTGAGTGAAGTTTAAAGTGTAATATTTTCAACAATTAAGTGCATATCATTGACAGTACACCAGTTATTGGGCGTGTCGAGGTCATTTTGAAGCAGTTGACGATCCGAAACAGACTTAATTTTAACAACAAAAAATTAAGATCATCGGCAAAAAAACAAAAGACACAAATTAATATTGAGCCAAGGTCATTTTTGAAAACGGTGACCGGACAACTCAGAATGAAACCATCTCAGAACCCCCTCAGAAAAATCATTAAAAGTGATGAAAAATGGTTATATAGGTTACGTTAGGTTAGGGTTAAGGGCTATTTTAAAATTATTTTTTTCATGGCTTTTAATGACTTTTCAAGGAGGTGTTGAGTTGACTTTATTCTCAGTTGGCATGGAACCTTTGAAAATATATTAGATTAGTAAACTATTTTTTTACGCGTAGCGTACACTTTTTCAATAGATGGATAATTTTTATTCTTTATGTTTGCATTTTTTACATAAACATACATTTTTTATACGTTACACAGTATCGTAAAATAAAATAGTAAAAGCCTTTTCTCGCTATAAAGAGACAAGTCTCTTGTGTTTGGTGGTTTGAAGAAATTCTAGCTCACAATCGTGTAATTAATAAGTGTTCAATAAAATCGTGTAATAATAAAATGTTGTAAATAAATAACAAGAAAATAAATGATAAGATTTGAAATTTTCACGGCCATAATTATTATCGTGATTTATTTTTGGGTCAGTATTACAGTGTCCAACATCAGGAATTACACACCTGCCCTGGTCACTCAGCCGAGTAACCAACCAACCCCTAACCCAATACCTACTGATTTTTTTAAATATTTTTAGTTGAAAATAAAGTCACCGGAGACCAAAATAAAAAATACATAAAATAATTTTTTTATTATCAATTATGTTTATATTTTATGCAAATAGATTTGTTTTAAAAATATATATAAAAAGTGATTCGCGAATCCTGCGCATCTTTCAGTTGTCTTTAATTATTATTAAAAAAAAAAACATAAGTTTTATTACATGACATCCCATAATAGCTTCCATGGCTGTATTATTTTTCGTACAAATGTTTACGTTTAGACACCTACTAAGGGGGGAATTACCTCAGTTTTTATGAGAGATCATCAATTAGAGTCGAAAAGAAAACCGTAATTACATACGCTATTCAATTTTTTATGAGAAAAACTTTCTTTTTATAACTTTTGAAGGTTATTCCCATCAACGTAATATATCATTGAAGAAGAAGATAACACTTATAATCTAAATGAAAATATGAAAGAAAACAAGACACAGAAAAATAGAAAAAGACAATGGTCGCAACTGGGACTCGAACCCAGACCTCTCGTCTAACCGGGACGTGCGCGTTTTCCAAATTTCGCTATTGCCACCTTCTGTTAAACCGTCATATTTGTCAATCTCATATTTCAAATATTTAGAATCATTAATATTATCTCCAACTAGTTCTTTTTTTCCATATTACAGGCAACTACTCTTTTTATTGGAAACAGTCATTCTAAGATTGGTTTGTAACCTGAATAGCGTCTCGGATAAATGTATCCGAATTTATTCATATGGAACTATTGACTTTATGAAAGTCTAAATTACCAATTCTTAGAATGATTGTTTCCAATAAAAAGAGTAGTTGCCTATAATATGGAAAAAAAAGAAAGAAAAAAAAAAAAAACTAGTTGGAGATAATATTAATGATTCTAAATATTTGAAATATGAGATTGACAAATATGACGGTTTGACAGAAGGTGGCAATAGCAAAATTGGAAAACGCGCACATACGCTATATTTATTTTTAAATAATCAGATATGAATAACGTCCCGTATAAAAATCCCCCACCACTTCCTTCGTATCACAATATTTCCCAATTGGGGACGCTGTAGTCCCACCGCACCGGGCGACAAAACTTCTGTGCGGTACCACATTAAAAAAGTGGTGCCTTCCCCGCATTTGTACATATAAACATTATCCATTTATAAATGGTTTTAAAATAGGTTAAACATGGCAAATTCCAGCCTGGATAAACTCTTCACTATTTATTTTGTGTCGGAGTCGGAGCACTTAGCATCCGCTTGCCGTTTGCAAACATTTAACGAAATCCATATTTTTTTCAACTGAGTCTTAAAAAGTGGTTTTATAGCCTTTTAGTTCGGATTAAATAATTTTAAAATCCAATATGATTTATGGTCTGTTAGGGCCAACGCGCATGGAAAAACTGAAAAAAACAGTTCTCGACGCTTGATCACCCCTTCATAATTAATCTATGAAGGGGTGATCTGATGTTCAGTTTCGTAGAACAATAAAGGACCGAGTATTATCAGCGGTGTGTTGACACGAATAAGAGGATTAACGTTTCCACGTATCAATTTCCAGATAAGCATATTTCCAGTGCAGCATGACTCTCAATTTGGTAGAATTTCAGCAAATTTCAGCACGAATAAAAACCTCGGACGACGAAATATTTTTGACAATTTCCAGATAAGCATATTTCCAGTGCAGCATGACTCTCAATTTGGTAGAATTTCAGCAAATTTCAGCACGAATAAAAACCTCGGACGACGAAATATTTTTGATATTCATGGTAAGTCATCGTTTGGCATGATACAGTACTGGAAACTTAAATAATAATTTCAGAAGATATTAAATTTTACGAAACAACCGCATATCAAGTGTGGAGAGTCATTTTAAGGCAGTATTCTAGTCTAGAAAAAAAAAAAAAAAATTTTTCAGAATACTGCATTAAAATGAAAAAATCTTCTTTTTTCTTCATAATCCCAAAGTTTAAATATTCAAAAATATCTCCTTAAAAGGATTTTTCAAGATTCGCAGTATTTTACAAGTTGTAACATTTTAATTTCGCGGTTTAGACGGAATCTAACCAAAATCTAAATAGTACAAAATTTTAAACGCATTTTTCTCAAAACCACTTTTTTCGTGACGGTTGAAACGATATCTCAAGTTCTACTAAACCAATTTACTTGAAATTTGGTGTGAGCCTTCTCTATACATTACTTTATCGCATGAACAGAACTATAACAAAATTTTAATTTTAACCATTCTAAAAAAATTCGGAAAAGTCAAAAAAACTGGTAAAAAATGTCTTTTTATTTCAGACAGCCTCCATTATGCGAAAAAAATAATTTATGACGTCTTCGAAATTCACGCTATAGCAGCATTTGTTTGGACTAAAAATTAATTGTTTTTTTTTCGGATTACTAGGGGGGAAGCAATTGTGTCAACCAGGGCGCGCCGTATTTTGAAACCCCCACTTCAACACCCTGTAACTTTTAAATTTTTTCGTTTGATTTTTTTTAAATGTATTCTTTAATGTTTAATAAATATTTTGTAAAATAATGGCTACAAAAATATTTTTGGGTTTTTTTTATTGCACCTAAAAAAACACCTCCAATTCATGCTTCTAGACTAGAATACTCCGTTAAAAAAATAATGATAGGAAGTCTGGAAAGGAGAATAGTATGGGGGGTGGGTAGAAATCTGGGGGTTAGTGTGTCCAGGAGTGACACACCAATCCATCCCTCCCACTAGGTTGCGGTCATTTTTTCTAGCTTGCAACGTCATTTCTACCATGAGTTATAAATCTTTGACAAATGCATTGAAGTGCAGGTTAACCGACTTACTGATAAAATGGAGAGGAGGTTTATAAAACTAATCTTTTAGTTTTTGTTTCACAAAAAAACAAAGTTTTTTTATTACAATGCATCGAATTTCACCTTATTTTTTAAATTTAATCAACTGAGCCAAATCACGGCTGGATAAGACCGACGTTTATTTCGTACATTAACTGCTGTAATCTCATCGAATTTCAGAGAAATGCGTATTTGTTCGCGTGGGTGAGCGTGATTGCCACCACATATTGACAGAATGCAATGTCACGTCGATGACAATGCAACGAGTCTATCTGTCGAGTTTTAGCTCGATCGGATGTTGGGGAGAGGGTTAATTTCCACTTCCAAGATTCCACTTCATTCGTGCATTCATTCAATCAAGAAAACAAAAATGAGATTCAAATAAATACATTTAAAATGGTCTGCAACCCATAAATGGTAAATAAATAAACAAACTCGGCACTCAAACCATCTAGGTAAAGGGTTTCCAATAAGAGGCGTTATTTTGATATTCAATTATTTTTGACATCATTGATTAATGATTTTTTATGGCCGGAATTGGTTGGTATTGATCTGGACAACGTTTACTTTCAACAAGACGGCGCTACGTGCCACACAAGCAACGAAACCATTGATCCTTTACGGGAAAAGTTTCCGGACCGTGTTATCTCTCGAAGAGGTGATCACAATTGGCCATCGAGATCTTGTGATTTAACACCTTGCGACTTCTTGCTTTGGGGCCACGTGAAAGAGAAGGTCTACGCCAACAGCCCATCGTCGATTCAAGACCTCAAAGATGGAATTCGTGAGGCTATCGAGGACATAGGGCAGCCACATTGCGATTTGGTTATGGAAAATTTCATGAAAAGGATATGGTCCTGTAAGCGAAGTCGTGGTGGTCATTTGCCTGATATTATTCCACTATTAACGGCATACCTTCCTCTTTATAATGAAATAAACATCCGATCATTTATATTAAAAAATAGCATTTTTCTTTGAATATCAAAATAACACCTCTTATTGGAAAACCCTGAATACTTCTTCTTGAAAATCATGAGCAGAAAGAAATGTATTAGAAGTTTTATACGATTTCAACGGAATTTAAACAAAAATGAAGACAGTTATCGATCTTTGAGACATGGTCATTAATTTATTGTAGGAATGGTCAACTTACTTAGGAAACAGGTTTACACAAATTACAGCGATTTGGATGACCTTGATTTTAACGGCACGCGTAGATTTTTGCCAAATATTTAACAATAAATCAATCAAGCTGTTGATAACCTCGAATTTCGTTATTAATTTCGAATAATTCAATTACACCATTTTATTCGTGTAAATGGCGACTACTAACTTCAACTTTTTGTATAAGGAATGGAAACAACAGTTTAAAACTCTGCAAATAGCACTGTTACCTTTTTATGGCTTTTCACCCCACATAAGTGTTCCAGCCAGAATATTAAAATATTTAAATGGCTGCATTGCGCCCAAGCGTAGATTTTAATTTGCGACATTAGGGACTGTAGGTAGTTTATCATTATTAGTAACAATTCTATTTTAAATACAAAAATTCCAAGGTAGATTACGAATTTCTTAACATTGAAGTTCTTCTATCATGGATTGCAAATATAGGACGTCCCACTATTGCAAACATCTGTAAAACAAATCACTCTTACCAAACACTTGTTAAACCTAACTTTCCTAATCAATTTATATTATAAAAGATGAACAAAAGTGTGCGTCCCGCTAAAACGGAGAAACGAGACCCGGTGGGGTCAAGGGAGTTATATGGTGGGGTAGCCCTCTATCCCCCATCCATGAAGGAGGTTTCCGTTTTTACCTGAAGAGCGTGCTTTTAAAGACATAGTTGCTGGAATTTTCTCTAGAAATAAATAAGACAGTCCAAAACATTCGAGAGTATTCGAGAGTATTCGAGAGTATTCGAGAGCATTCCGGGATGTTCCAGACTATTCCCGAACATTCCAGAACATACCGAAACATTCTGGAATGTTGTGGAATGTTCTGGAATAGTCTGGAACGTTCGGGAACATCCCGGAACATCCCAGATCATTGTGTAACATTTCAGAACACTCTCGAATGTTGTGGAATGTTCTGGAACATTGTGGGCCATTCGAAGCCTTTTTTGTATGGGTGGGGCTTATAAAATAAGATCCGTCGGGGGTTCGAACGTCAGTTCTATCTCATATCAACTCTGAGCGAAGCCGGGTACCCCACCTATTAATTTATTATTATAATAATATCTAATTTAATTCATCGCTTCTTTCTATAGTTGTAATATTTTTCTCTAGATAGGTTAACTTACACTCTTTCTTTTTTTACTGTAAGATTATTCGATCAACCACAAAGAAAGAATGTGAAAAAGTATTTAACCTTCGTATTTATGTATCATTTATGCATGCATTTTTGTACATTCTACGTCTGTTTCGACACAGGTGAGACATATCCTAGCAAAACAAGCATCGAAAAAACACTTGTAAATCAACTTTATATATAAAAATAAATAAAATAAAATTATAGGCGAAAAAATTTATTTGTTACTAGTTAGTTAAGTGATGGAGGAATTAGCAGAGGATCGACATATGAGTCAGTTAATGTAAATTTGAGAAAAATGCCGTTGAAATAATTACATTACGGAATTGCGGAAAATCACACAATATTTGAAAATGTAGTTGATTTCAAGAAAATCTTAGTAGGAAAATAACAAAGCTGTCAACATTTTTCAAAACGATAAAAAAAATAAAACAATTTTGTTTTTTTCCTCAATAACCTATTGAGGAAAAAAATCTTGCGATTTGACAGGAGATCAGTGTAAACATGTGCGAAGTATTCGGAGAAGTGAGCGAATTTAGAAAAGGAAGATGAAAATGAGAAATTGATAAGGATGTTAAGAAATTAATAAAAGGTTATTCAATTGATATCTAATATAATTATTGAAGTTATTTTATTTATTGTTTCTTTACATTGCAGGTAAGATGTTTACAATACAATTTGCAACCTCACTAGGACAAGCCTGTGTTGAGGTTAACAATTCTATGGAATATAATTATTGACGGCCATATACCACAATTTATTAATATAAAAATAATATATAGTATATTTACGACACGTTCCAGAGTTCCAGAGTTCCAGTAGATACATATAACATAAGACACTTTGAATACTGCCCTGGTGTAAGACCACCATTCAGAATTGAAACATTGCTTGAAATGGCTTTAAGCGTGTTTAGCGGCTAGACCTGAATAGCCCGCTACTTCCCCACCTTCTTCTATCCCATTTCCTTCCCCTCCTGACTCAGGAGTCCTGAGTACCATATCAACTTATCGCAATTGGGGTGACACATTCCCACTGGCTCCGGATGGTTTCTTTGGGAGCAGTTGGAGTTCTTGTGCGGTACATACGTGGAAAAGAGGTATTGATTATGTTTGAAATCGGTAACAAGGACCATTTCAAGCAATACAATGGTTCTTTGTTGATCCGTTAAAAATATATCACAAATCGTGCGAAACTTAAGTAATTTGTTAGAAAAAAAACAGAAGATAAACCAATTTCCTAGGAAAGTTTTCATTTTATGAAATATTTTGATAAAATGGGTTATTCTGTAAAACTATGAAAGGAGCATAACCCACAAGCTGAAAAGCGTTATTTATCCATAAATATTCATCAAAATAAAACTTTACAAAAATGGCTTGATATAACAGTAGGTACCTGTATGACACGAAATTATGAAACACTATAATAATTACAAAATTAATGTAATAAGAGTTGATTTTTTTTAGAATGAAGGTTTGAAAACCTCTATTTATATAAAGGGGTGTCTGTCGGGGACGGCGAACGAACTGGCGGGACATCGTGAATTTTAACGACATAATGAAAGTAACACTTTTTACGCCTGAAAATACCGGTACGTTTAAGGTTTATCTTGACGGTATTTAAATGTAATTTTTTTTTATGCAACCATGTTCATTTAACTCTTTGAAGTAATTTAAATTTTGTAGTTTTTTGGTTGATTTAGAAAGCTCGTATCAATAATATTTATTTGTCTTGTTGCTTTTGTAAACTATTTTATTTTCCACATTTCCATTAATTTTTTATACCATTTCATATTTTATGAAGTTTTTGCCGTCTGGAAAATAAAGAGTTATTATTTTTTAATGTTTTTTTTTTTTAAATATAGTTTGTTCACCTGGGTCTTCCAGGAAATCAACATACAGAAAAATATGTAATAGTAATTGTTTTTTTATTTTTTATATGAATACCGCACAAGAGGCCAACTGCTCCCGTCTGGAGACAGTGAGACTATGGCATCCTCAATTGGGGTATGTTGTGAGGCTGAGGGTAGTGGGGAGGTGAAGGAGGTGGGGAAGAGGAAGTTGGGAAGTGCCTGGCTATTCAGATCTGGTCACCAAATACGGATAATGCTAATTCAAGCAACGTTTCAATTCTGAATGGTGGTCTGACACCAGGGCGATACCGGGAGTATCTTCCACTCTGGAACGTGCCGCAAATATACTATATATTATTTTAAATGAATAAATTGTGAAATAAAACAAATTGATCAAATAAAATTATTTGCCACGCCGGGATTCGATCCCGCGACATTCGTAAAAATGAAACACGAAATTTTTATCTTGAATCTCTTGGTTCGAGAGGCTCAAGAAATAAACATTTTATACAAAAGATGTGTTAACCAAAAATGATTACTAAAAGTAATAATAAAGTAAATAAAGAAGTAATTTAATTAAAAATCACATATTTTGGTATTTTTTTAAACTTTTTTTTAATGTCCTTTTTATTTGTATATAAACTCAATACTCGTATACAGCTTTCGAAAGTCCTTTATGTTTCCTTAAATATCAGACCGAACTTACATATAAAACCATTTGACCTCAACATGGGGTACTCCAGTAACTCAGGTAAGGATATGAACCATAATAAAGAAATATTGAACGAAAGCTTTTTGAGTAAATAAATTGCTGAACAAGAAAAAATTTACATGGTAAAAATACTTTTTTTCAAATGGGAAAACGTTGTGCAAGTCAAGTCGTTCTTGAAAATGTTTGTTAAATACAATGATACATAAATTTGATAAACCTTGATCGTTGTCTATTTGGATTTATCCGCATTTTTTTCAATATTATTTATTTATTTATAAAACACATGTTACATATTTGTGACACATAAAGAATATTAGATCACCATACTAGGCGGCTGCCTGTCTCACGGTGACCAATGGATAAAAAAGTTATATGAAATATGGAGTCTAGTGTGAACATGTGGATTTAGAATAAACGACGCTAAAAATTGGAAAAATTATAGTAAAAAATAGAAATTATAATAAAAAGTAGAAATTATAATAAAAGTAGAAATTATAATAAAAAGTAGAAATTAAAATAAAAAGTAGAAATTATAATAAAAAGTAGAAATTATGTTTATAAAAAAAAAATAGAAAGTAGAAAGGAGAATAGAAGTAAATTAACATTAGATTATAAAAATGTACTTGTAATGTAATAATGTAATAACTTGTAATGTAATAACTTGTAATGTAATAACTTTTTAAACTTTTTTTTTAGTCTGGGTGCATGGAAGCACACATGCATATATTGGTGCACACATCTATACATGTATATACACACATACGTACATACTCCCATATAACAACATCCTCACACATATAAACAAAATATACACTTTCATCTGAGTACGAGAAACAGGCTACTAACATCACTCATCAAAAAGTCCCCAAGCGCCTTTCTGAAACTGTCGTATTTGGCTATTGACTTTATTTCTATTGTTAAATTATTGAAGATTTTAGGAGCAAGAAAGTTAAATTGTGTCTGTGCCATTGAGGTTTTTGTTGGTGGAATAATATAATTGGATTTGTTGGAGTTTCTTGTATTGTAGGTTGATTCAAAAATATTTTTTTTCGTATGTTTGAATTTGTAATAGGTGGATATGTTTTTGACGTATAAGGATTTTATATTGAGTACTTTGAAGTCCTTAAATAAGTCCTTCGTGGGGTGAATAGAGAATGGTACCTAGAGAAAGTTTGAAAACAGAATCCCGATTGAAATAGTTTATTTGGAGAAATTTTATAATTCTCCACTTGAAATTGAAGAAAAAGGTTACATACATACATGGTTTATAATAAAAGATAGGTATTTAAGTACTAACTTACAAATTCGAAGATTTCGAGGAATTTTTGGTTTTGATTTATTAAATAAGTAAAAATTAGAAACATCCTTTTAACGAAGCGAGAACTACTAGTTACAACTTTACAACTCACTAATTCTAAGTGTTTTGCAGTGATTCCCAAAGTGGTCCAGGTGGACCCCCAGGGGTCCACGGGAGACTCGACGGGGGTTCACGTAGGCGTGATAGAAAAATGGGGGTCCACAAGTTGTAAGTGGGGGTTCACGAAAATTTATTTGGTTTCGATAAAGAACAAAAAAGTTGGCTTGGCTTTACCTATCAATGTTTTAAGATAGGACGCTAGTATTAAAGTGAAAAATTGTCATATTGAGACCCATCCCGTGCCCATATTCCATCCCGCCCCCCGTCTCATATCATATTATACCTCCCCCCCCCCGTTGTGCTACAACATAACTCGATCGTTATATTCAATATTCAGTACAACGCGTGTCGAGTTTTGGGAACATGGTAGAAATGTTGCAGCAGGGGGTCCACCGAAACCAGTCAAATTTTGAAAGTGGTCTTCGAGAAAAAAAAGTTTGGGAACCTCTGGTGTATTGGAATCGAACTAAGTAATCTGGGTCTCGTACGAATCATCTTCTTAATTTGGAATTAGACCAAACAAGCAAATACTCTGTCTGTTTGTTGTCTGCTTTAGCAAATTATTTTGGTGTAAACAGTTATAGAGCATTCTTTCGGTGCACTGAGTGTGTTCGCCGAAATTTAGTAGAAGGCTCGTTCGTTTGAAGTAAACGCCGCAAGTGCGCCTAAATAGTTGCCTAGGTTTAATCAATCTATTTGTGCCTTAGTCTCACACTCGGAGACGACGCCATAACTTGTTGTTTCGTCGAGCGAATCGTTCAAATCTGTATCAAAATCAGCCATGGGAAGAGCGACCCTAAGTAAATTCGTTAGATGATGACAAATTCGACGTATTCTTTGAATACTGCAGTGAGTTCACAACAAGATTTTTGGCACCACATACTTAATCTACGCCGTGACGTAACGATTCTGTAACAAACTCAGCCTGCGGTGAAAAATAAAATAATAATGAGTCATGCATTGTGAAGGTTGGTACACTAGTCCCAGTGAGAGGTTGCACGTGATGTCATCGTTCTAGTATTTTCCGGCTTTTTCGTTTTCATACAACACGTATGACGATCGTCGGTGACTTACGTATGAGCTCCTCTCACTGGGACTAGTATATGTAATTTAAAGGAATTAAAAATCCTACCCTAAAATTCTGTTGCGCCGCTTGCTCTTCTGCATCATATTTGTTCTTGACATTGTCTATCCGCATCTGCTTGAGGATGGCGGCTACCTCTATCCTCTGCCTCATGTTCTCCTGCAGCCTCTGCAGGGGGCCCAGGTAGTCCCGGGACCTGCCGCCCCGGACCTCTGAGAGTTGCCACTCCACCTGGGATACCCTCTCCTTGTAGAGCTGTTCGCGGAGCACTGTGAACTGGCGCTCTAGGTCGGCTGGGGGACAAATGGAACATTCATTAAATTCAATCATTTTAACCTTGGAAACGTACCTTCAGACAAACAAAAAATCGCCCTAAAGGCCCGTTCAACTTCCGTTTAAAAATCGGAAGCTATATGGAGCTGCTCACACTTGTCCGACACGATTAAAGGTCGGATCCGGCTTGTTCTGTCGGAAAGATGGCTACTAAAATCGTGTCGGAACTCGCCCGCCCATAGGCTTGTGTGAAGCTGCGAGATCATCCGAGATAGGATAGGAAGTTCTGGGAAGGAAAAAAGTATGAGGGGTGGGTAGGAATCTGGGGGGCAGTGTGTCCAGTAGTGACGAACGTATGAATTTATCTCTCCAACTGCAGTGCAAGGCGATGGATCGAGAGAGGTCAAAAGGCCTCCCTCAACCAGTCTCTATCGATCCGATCCGCCATCCAGCTGGTGGGCAGACGCATCCGCCGCCAAGACCTGTACAAACCTCACCCCATGAACCCGGGCACCTCGGCTAAGTCACCAAACATAGCGAACCACTTGGGGTGACCTATGGCCGAGATGTTGGTTATCCAATAAATGGTTCCCGGAGCGGCGGTACCCATTCCCGCCTCCCAAATTGTAAAGGTTATATTCAATTTCAATTCGTTTTTAAGGCGAAGCTTAATGTGAAATCACAATTTTAGATTAATCTTTATTACGAGTCGGTTTGCATTATGAATACAAAAACTATTTTTTTTGTATAAATTGAGACCTGTGCCACACACAGCTATAAAAGATCACGTGGCTTGGCGTATTTCGGCGTATCGCTCGCCGTACATTCCCAATGGGAATAGCTGTGTGTGCATAGGTCTGAAGCACTTCATATCGTTTCGCTTGAGCAGAATTAAAACAAAAGTTAATTAATTTATTAAAAATACAAGAGTAAATTACTAAAAAATGTTTTTTTTTCATTAGGAATGTATGAACGCATAATAGAAACAACTTAAAAAATACAATTTTATGGCTTAGCTTATGTGTGACAGTTTCCCGTGAATAACTTTTATATTTTTTTTATATAAGTAGTCACAAAACACATACATGTTACGCTAAAATTGACCGTTTCCAGACTCCGTTTGCCAAGCGATTTATATTAGAGATGATATAAGGCACACTAAGAATATACACATTTTTTGCTTATGAGTTCCTCCAAGATAATATTGGTCAGTGTAAGTACATAAAGAAAACAAATTAAAATATAAAAGCAGATTTTATACAATGTCGCTTGGTCGATGAATGTCACATAATAAAATTACATATAATTTATCAGCAACAAAGCTTGCTGTTTATTATAATAATATATCAAAATCCGAAGTTGATTCTATTTAAGACAGCGTATACACACCTGAACCGAACCTGCGAGCTGAACCACGAACTAATTATTAGTATTTAATCCGTGCAGAAGTTACGTAATGGATTACACATCTGCCCTGATGATGGACACAGTAAGGTCGTTTGAAACATTGGCTAAAAGAGGAGGTAGCGCAAAACGGCATAATACCTCAAAAATAAATCACGATAGTTGAAAAAGTTCATTAATTTCATGACCACTATTTACAACAGTTTCGTTTGGATGCATTGGTTTAGGAATTGAGTCAGTCAAATCATCCTTCATTTTACTATAGTCCATAGTGATTTTATTCTACGATGTAGGGAGTCTTCGGTAGGTCTAATAAATAATATAAGATTGGAAGCATTTATGTATTCCAATGTTGAACCTTGTTCGTAGGATTGAGAAACTGCCGTGGTCTCTTGGATTAATTCATTTTCAGATCAATTTTTAAAGATTTTTTTTCAAAGTTTTTATATTAGTATAATATAAAAACTATATAAGTTTTTATAATAGTATAGCCAGCTAGTATAGCTGGCACCCGGCATGCGTTGCAATGCAAAGAAATAAATTGCTTCTCCCTGCATTTCCATTCATGCGTCCCCGTTCCCCTCCCGTGTCCCCTTCCCCCATGTTCCCCTTCCACGCCTTCCCGTCCCGCTAACCCCACCTCCTTCATTACTCTTCCCCTCATGCCTTCCCTCCCTGCCGCTAAAATATATAAAATACAAATATTTCCATTTACACAAATTTCATAACGCCAGAGCTTACCATTGTATATAGCCTATAACCTTCGCGGAAGTGCATACAACAAATCACCAAAGTTTCATCGCAATCGGATGAACGGTATGGCAGCGCATAACATACGAACAAACAAACAAAAATTGATTTTTATATATAAGATTATTATCAATTAGCTTATGTCAACACAAATATAAGGTAAATTAGTTCTTAATGAAGTATTTTATTTGCCTTAAAATTAAATTAAGGCAAAAATTGTAATATAAAAATTATATAAAAGGGATGAAAAAAGACGGTTATTGTAATTTAAATTAAATAAATAAAAATCCATGTTTTGGAAAATAAATAGTTCTGGACAAATTTAAATTGGGCTACCCTGGCTTTCACCATATTCCGAGTGAAACAAAAATTATTTATTAATTTATTCAAAGGTATTTTGGCTGCCTCCTTAGGCCAAGAGGCAGCCAACATTATGATTTAAGATAAAAACATATTACTTACATGCATAAAAAAACAGATAATTTATTTATTTTATTTATTTATGAAAAGTATACAATACAGAATATAGTAAATTATATAAAGCATTGTACTCCCAGGAGTTAATAAACTCATTGCGGGAATGATACGCATTACATGAAACATATAGCTGTATGTATTAAATGGACATATGATGGGGACATACACAACATTATTATTTCAGATAGTCATTAATAAGATGAAGTTTGAGCATGTTAGTTTGGGTCTTTTTACATTGACTTGCACGTTTGATCTCGTTGGGTAGTTGATTATATTTTGTGTGAGCTATGTATTCTAGGGATCTTAGTCCATATTTTGTTGATTTGATTTTTGATATAAGAAGTTTGTTGTGATTTCTTGTGTTGTGTTGGTGTACGTCGCAATTGTAATAGAGTGTAGTGTTGGAATGTGCCGAGTGTTGAATTACTTGTAATATAGTTTTAGTTATTTCAAAAGTGGGAATGGTATTAAAAGGAAGTATTTGGGTGTTTCTGTAGATATCTTTGACATGTGTGTCCCAAGGTAGACTGAAAATATTTCGCAGGGCTCTATTTTGAACGACTTGGACTTCTGAAATCATTTTTTTTGTAGCAAATCCCCAAATTCCGGCGAGATATATTAGATGTGAGTGAATCATAGCATGGTAAATCGATTTTAATAGAGAGGGAGGAAGTAACCCGCGTATTTAACCCAATAATAATACGAGTATTACTAATTAAAACATTCAAAGTTGCATTATACAAGTCATAATGAGACAATATACTGAGAACAATGTTCCCCTCCATCCCCCCAATAAAAATAAATAAAATATTTTGTAACTAAAAACTTCCCTTATATTGTCATGCTTTACTTAAATCATTTACCCCTACCACCCCCATAAAATATTTTGCAACTGAAAACTACACTTATACTGTCATACTTTATTTAAATCTTTTACCCCTTTCTTCACTTATATTGTCATGCTTTACATCATTTACCCCTCCCACCCACATGAAATAATTTGTAATTCAAAACTTCACTTATATTGTCATGCTTTATTAAATCATTTACCCCTCCTACCCACATGAAATAATTTGTAATTCAAAACTTCACTTATATTGTCATGTTTTATTAAATCATTTACCCCTCCCACCCACATGAAATAATTTGTAATTCAAAACTTCACTTATATTGTCATGCTTTATTAAATCATTTACCCCTCTTACCCACATGAAATAATTTGTAATTGAAAACTTCACTTATATTGTCATGCTTTATTAAATCATTTACCCCTCCCACCCACATAAAATAATATGTAATTGAAAACTTCACTTATATTGTCATGATTTACATCATTTACCCCTCCCACCCCCATAAAAATTTTGTAACTGAAAACTTCATTTATATTATTGTGTATCCTTAAATTATTTACTATCAGCAGTAGACATTTTTAAATTGGCATAATTTACTATTCGAATTGTTATAATATGTACATAATGTTAATTTTAAGACTTGCTGTTAATTTTCTCAAAAATAAAAAAATAAATAATTATTTCGAGTAAAACGCACTTGAGGTGAACCTCCACAAAACTGCTCTGTACAAAATAACCATTATTTTTATAATACAAGAAACCACACAGTCAGAACAACAAAATACAACATTCAGGTTGGCAGCAATTTTTTATGATTCTGCAACAATTCTGCGCACATGAGCAGTGTGTTATAACTTGAATCTAGTGGATGATATGAGGTTAACGAGGAATATAATATGATAATATAATCCATGAATATGGAACACACTCTGCGTTGAATTTGTTTAGATATATCTCATAAGGTTCCATACAAAACATTCACTGAAAACTTTTGCAATTCAACGGGAAGAAAACCAGAAGCCTTTGGATTAAAAGTTTTAGCGTTATTACCAATATAGTAATGGAACATATTAAAGAATGTATACAAAACAATCGAAACTTTGATAACATCATTTAAAAAAATTCATTATTACATTGACTTTGCTTTGCCATACATTCAAATTCTACTTAAGAGTTTCATTACTGTTAGCGTTAAAGTAAAAATGATAATAATTGGACTAAAATTTTTAAGAAAGCGATTGCTTTTAAGATATTAAGTGAGTCTATTGTACTAATTAGATAAGATGAGCCTTCTGATAGTTTGTATTAACATATTTCATCATAACGTTCCTATGAACGGGCCACAAAATACATAAATCACATAACCTTCTTACGGGTAATCCAATAGTTAATATGTAAGAATTACAAATAAGCTGATTTGTTTCAAATGTCGAACATAAAACAGTTAGAATCTGACCATTGATATTATTTATTAATGAGAATTAGATTTTTTTCTACCCACAAACAATAAACATTGGATATTATTATTGTATCTTAATATTGAAAAGCTTCTTGTATTGTATACATTGTTGAAACAAACTACATTTCAAGAGAATAAACCGCACAGTTTCATACAGAAATAAGAAGATATAAGATTGATGTCAAAATAGAAAGCAGCATTTGAGGTTATGTATACAAAACAAATGTAGTGTTGTTAGTTACCTAGGTTATCCATACACTCGTTGCGCCGCCTCTCGCACTCTCCCTCATCCATCTCCGAGGAGTCATCGGAATCCGGTTCGTCGGCTTCTTCAGCGCTGGAGTCTCTATCAGCTCCTCTCGAAGATGCACCAGAGCGTTCCGACTCTGCCCCCGACAGGTCTCCGTCCCCATCGCTGTCCCCGTCAACTTTCATGGCCGGCATTGTCAACAGATCACGTAAACACACAAAATCCGCTGCCGAAACACAAATTAATCAACAAATCCCACTAATAACAACAAACAGTCAAACGTCACATCGAAAACATTGAGCGCCAAATCGTTAGATTGCTAACCTGTCTGTCAGATGCGTTGTTTGGTTGGTTTCGTGCAGTTGGCAGCGCGGGCGCCCCTGGCGGCGGCCGGCGGAACGAGCGGCGCTGAATTCCATGATGGCCGCCGCCACACTTCCGCCGAGCGGACTTTATCCGGTGAAATGTCCTTGAGTGCGCGCGGCTCGCAACATGAATAATGAACTTACGACCTAAATGCCGCGTTGTTGCTACGCTCTGTGACGTCACCTGAGTAAATAGTTGAGCATGTAGATAACAACATGTAGCCGCCTATATAATATAAGTACGATATTTATGTATTTTATATGGGAGCTAAGGTCGTCATATCAGATTTTCTTGGAAAGTTTTTATATAACAGCCACGGATCGGAACCGTGCGCGTTGAACAGCTTTGTCTTTGTTTAGTTTCTGAGAATATTGCCGTTTGGAAGTTAAATTCAATTCTCACTACCATTACTTTGTAGTAAGACCATCACCATATACAATATATTTCAAACTTTAGAACGTTTTCTACACAAACATTATTCTGACTTAAAAACAAGGAAATCCAGAATATTTGTAATTAGCTTTCCAGATGTTGCGTCTACCGACAGTTTATATTACTTATTTGATGCGTAATATTTTCCACGTGCAGAGTACTGCGTTTAATTTCACAATCAATTGAAATAGGCATTGGGTGGGCATGAATCACTTTCAGGCGCTTTGTACAAAGTTTGGTAAAATTATAAATAAAATTACATTTGTAATTGAATGATTACAAGAATAATTTTAACGGTGATACGGTAATGAAAAATAGGTATGTTCATAAAAAATTTGTTCGGTGGGAAGTGTGAAGTAAATATGTTTGGATTTTTTTTATTACTTACTGGAAAAACCGCACTTTCTTGAATTACTGGGAAAAAGTTTTATTTTAAAGGTTATACTTCAATTACGTTTAAGAAATGCCGTCAAATTCATTATTGCTTTTTTTCTATATTGTTCATAAGAAAAATATAATAACGCGTGTCCCGGGCATAATCGGATCCGAAATCTAGTACATACTATGTACGAGTAGGTACCTACTCAGTATGTATTTAAATACAAGTGAAATTTTTTTTTTTTTTATTACACAAGTAAAGAATATTATTCGATGGCCGTTTTATGAATTTTATGTTACACTTAACGGTCCCAGCGAGAGGTCATGCGGATGTCATCGACGTTCTTCCTCTTCCTTCTCACGCGTCTAAGGGGCCATCCATAAATTACGTCACACCTTAAGGGGGGGAGGGGGGAGTAGAGAAGTGTGACAAGGGTATGGGGGGTCATCAGCTCTGTGACGTCACGTGTAAAAATCTAAATGATTAAAAAGCAAAAAAAAATTAGATGAATAATTGCAAAATATGTGACGTCACACAAGGGGGAAGGGGTCTCACAAATGTGACGATGTGTGACAGAGACGGAGGGGGTGTCAAAAAATCATGAAATTCGTGTGACGTAATTTATGGATGCCCTCTTATTTGAAAACGAAAAACACAAAAGATACTAGAACGTTGGCGTTGTTGTAAATCTTTTCTCCTAAGAAGGGTTGGATCAAATTGGGAACCTAGATCCCCAGTTGGATACCATTTGGACACACGACTTTTTGAAGTGAAAACTTCTTTAGCACCGTTGTGATTTGAAACTCGATGAAACAGAAACGAGCAACACTAAAAAGAGACAAATACATACATCCATAGGATTTCGCCTGCGAGGTCCTCTTTGTGTGCGGTGCTTCGTAGCCTATCGGCATCTTCTTGTGTGGTGCTTCGTAAAATAAAATGTAAAATAATGTGTAAACTTGGTAAAAATATTATAATAAATAAGCCCTACAATTATCCTATTCCTGATACTCTGCATTCGTCTCATTCTCTCGAAGTTTAGTTTTCTGAAGGTTTCACTTCTACCGCGTGTGAACTGCACATACGTTTTTGGCAGTTTAAACTTCTTTAGCACCGTTGTGTCTTAACTCGATAAATGTACGAAACAAATATGTTTTCTCCTAACGAGGGTTGGATTAAAACCACATAAATCCCCGGTTGGATACTATTTGGACAGATGCCTTTTTTGCTGCGGAGGTAGCAAATTTCAAATATTCTTTGTATACAGAAATACATTATACAGAAACCTTCTTTGTATCGATTAAGTTGTATTACTGTTTGTTACTATATATGTTATTGTTGATATTTTATTTCGCCCTTCGACAACTTTTCAAACTGAAATATCTGATAATATGCGGTGTCGTCACATTTATATTTAGGAATAGGAAATAAATAGATCCAAAGATATATTCCTATTTCTCTAACACATTAATAAAAATATATTAACACGCAAAAATGAGATTCGAGACCTTGGCTTGATTTTCGAAGCAAATCTCTCTTTCAAATCTTACATATCTGACATTGTCTCCTGTGCCAACAAAATATTTGGATTTGTTCGTCGTAATGCGAGATCATTGAATCATTGAATGGAATTGCAATATGGGGAACATACATGAAGCACTTGTTTGCAGCATCCTGGAATAAAGTTTCATTATTTGGGCCCCCTCTGAACAAAACCATAACCTAGAAATAGAAGAAGTTCAAAAAAACGATTCATATGTTAGCTGTATCTGAAAGAATATACATACCAATCTTTCTTGTACTCATCCTTGTTCGTAACAGGAATGCTCGAGTTCAAACATTTTTTTAGGTTAATCTTTGTAACCATAATCTGCCTATGTTGAAAGAGGAACTTATACTCTACAAGCATAATTTTTAAATTATTAACTCATGATGAAAGAGAAAGGGGCCCTTTTTGGCCCGGAGCTCTGTATGCCAGTATTTCAAAAGTCAAAAGCATACTTGTGGGAGATCCCATGCACTTTTTATGCTCCGAATGCGAGGACTGCTGCCTATTAGAATGCCCCAATAAATAGAGCGACTCAACTGCTTAACGATTCTGCATTGACCATCGACATTTTCAATGTCACTTACCAACAGTTCAGTAACTATCTTTTGACGCATGTCACGAAATAGTTAAACTGCCCCATGGCTATTTAATTTATAATCTCCTCCATGTTTAATCTTGGTGTACGAGTATAATCGTTTTACGGAGAACATTAAAAATAAAAATAAAAAATATTAAATGAAGCAATCCTAAACCGGTCGATCGCTAAGCAAAATTTGGTCGATCTCAATTAGGATTGTGAACCTAGAAAATAATACCTTTTGTTACTTACATTATTACAGTTACATATTGCATATGTTATTATTACATTTAAAATAAAATTAATAACAATATTGTCCATAGCTAGCTCCAACTATAATAAAATACAAAAACATTCAAATTTTAACGACAGTTTGTTTGTCTTTAAAAATCAAGAACAAAAAGCAAGAGCATAAACTCTGGTCTCTCATAAGATTCTTATTAGAAGGCTAGCTTTACACTCGTAAGTAAAATTTACGACTTACGGAAATTTTTGACAAGTTACTCACAGGAGCATTTACATGGCATTAGCATCCGACTTGTGGTAATTAATGCTTACGGAAGTTGTTCGAAAGTTCAACTTGTTTAACCTGTTGACCGTTTACATCTGTTAATTTATTTGCGATAAGATGGCTTCCTCTCAACAACGATCTGCTGCTGTCAAATTTACTCGACTTTGTCAACAAAGCCGAAAATGCCCAAATAAAGTGATGAAATAGAATTTGGCTTTAAATAAATAATTCTCCGCGCGCTTTTATACCGTTAAAGGTAGAGTTCTTTCATTTTATCCGAATGACAACAACCGACTTCTAATTCAAATACGTAATGTTATATACAGAGACTTTGAGAATAGAGAGGATTGGACCGATAATTAAATAGAAGGATTGCTCATTTTAAGCAAACTTTTTTCCACCTGGAAAATAAAGGATATCTCTTCGGTTTTTGCAATCAGAAAAGTTTCTTTCCATCCACATTTGTTTTCATGCGTAGTGTTAGTTTGATTTTTATCTAGTGTTATTTTTATATTGTTTTCGGGAAATAATAAGCTAGGTAATTATACACTTAACCTAATGAGCTTTAAGGTATAGATAAATATAAATAAATACTAGTTTGATATGAAAAAAATCGTATGAAAACAACTGTGTTTTAATTTTTGACATCTCGCAACAGCGCATTTTAGTACTATTTCTTACGGCAAGTCTTTCACCTTATTAAACTGATTTTATAAGCAGTGAGAAGGCCGGAAGTTCGTGCGGACGCGATTAGATCTTCAAAAAACTAACAAGAAAGAACAAAAAACAACTTCTGTAACTTGCTATAAATTACGTTATGTGACTTTTGGTGTCGTTTTCATTGATAATTTGGCCGTAAATCGCTTACGTGAGCGACATACGGAAAAAAATTAAAGAGTTTAAAGGCAGCCTAAGGCTGAGGTAAGTTGAAGTACAAAGTAGTACACAACCTCAAAAAGGTTGGGAACCTTTGGATCACTTGCCTCTGTAGCACGATATTCTACGCATTTCAGTTTGAATCAGAAGTTTGGGGATTTGATTTCCTTACCGAAGCAAAAACTCGAATTCTTCTCTATAATACTTTTTTGAAAATTCTTAAAGTATATTTTATTTTTAGGGTGAAATGCCTACTTCAAACAAGTATATTTTATTTAGTAGAATTTTTACGTCTTATTTTGAGTTTATAATCTCTTGGAATGAACGGTCACATAGCATTTTTCATACAAAACATGGTTCGTGATTTGAGGCAAAATACTCAAACAAACCGAATAATAATCTAAATAAATTAAATTCATAACAATATCATTTAGTGCAAGAGTGAGTAGTTTTATAAATTTGTATTTTTAATTTTAAAATAGGTATATTGTTTTTCAAGATTTTTGAGACAACTTCGGAATGTTTTTAGTTTAAAAAATAATCTTGCCCAACCTTCTATGTTAACATAACGTATTTGACAAATTTGTTTTCCAACGTAAATTGATCGTTTGTATATTAAATTTACGGCCATCAACGTGCTTTTTTAATCCTATATAATTTATTTTATATGTAGTCATAATCAGCCATGTATCCATAAGTTAATTGCTTATAGATACTATTAATTAATAATTACTTGCTTATGGATAATATCATAACGATAAGCAATTATTAATTACTTGCTTATAGATACTATCACTATTTAATGTGTAAGTTTTATATTATATTCACTCTGTATTATTATACTAGTTTTTTCTCTTCCCTTTTTATGTACAACGATTCTTTCTCTTCATATATGTTATATATATTTTTTTTCTCTTAATACACGAGTAGTTACACTCTTGTAACGGTTATATATTATATAAATTAAGAACATTGTATTTTAAAGTAATTTTTATTAACTCGCAAATAATTACCAAACTTGCCCCTTAAATCATGAAAAATCGAATTCTATAATGTCCTTCATTATTCAATTTAAAATTCAAATGAATAAAGTATCTCACACCCGTACTCGATATTACGTACACTAGATATTATGTGTTACATCTTTAGATTTTGAGAAAAAAAATTGTTCGGTTGAGTACTTGGGTTTCAATTTCAAAACTAAGTTTGAATGATAAAGGTTTTAGTTTCAATTTTGGTTTCAATTCCAAAACTAAGTTTGAATGATAAAGGTTTTAGTTTCAATTTTGGTTTCAATTCCAAAACTAAGTTTGAATGATAAAGGTTTTAGTTTCAATTTTGGTTTCAATTCCAAAACTAAGTTTGAATGATAAAGGTTTTAGTTTCAATTTTGGTTTCAATTCCAAAACTAAGTTTGAATGATAAAGGTTTTAGTTTCAATTTTGGTTTCAGTTCCAAAACTAAATTTGAATGATAAAAGTTTTTGAATGATAAAGGCCGAATAGCGGTTCCTCTGTCGTCAAAATGTATAATGTAGGTAAGCATGAATAATGTAATAATATAGATTGTTTACGCCCTTGAGGTAATTTTTCACAGAAACGGCGCTCTACAAATTATCCAATTATTATTATTATTAAGATTTTTTTGTATGATATTGTAAGTCAACATGTTGTATTGTCTGAGTTCTTGTATAAGGAAAGGGTTAACCTTAAATATAATACAGACTCAAGCAAAATGAAGGATTGGTGGTTCCGAAATATACCAATAAATACGGTGAAAGAACCCTAAGCTAATATTGTACACTATCATTGATAATTAAAAATAATTTGTTATAATCTTTCATATTTTCGTTTAGATCATTAGTGTTATCTTGTTCTACAATATATTACATTGATGGAAATATACTTCAAAAGTCATAAAAGGAGAGTTGTTCTAATAAAAAATAAATATTCATTTAGACTTTTACAAAAACGCCATTAAACGTATTCCGTATAAATAAAATCGAATATATTTATCCGAGAAACTTTCTAGTTATTATTAAAACCACCGTACCAACCAATGGAAGATATCAAATCAAGGAAACACGTCATTGAGAAACTACATAAAGGATGGCTTACCTACCTTAAAAAAATCAAATACGTACAAAAGAATATATGTAAATGCTCTCATTTTCTCATCTTTATGATAAAATACTCACGATTGAGGATTTTTTTTAATGACCTCGTGTTTTTTAAATTTTAACTGTGAAATATTGTCTTTTTTTAAATTAGCTCCACATAGGAATCTCTGAGGAAAACCAATTCCCTCGGGGTCTATGATATCTTTGTGGATACTGTGTGAAGGATCTTTTTAGGAAAAGTAAGGAGAGGACGTTCTGGGAAGGAAAAATAAATAAGTGGTGGGTACTAATCTGGGAGTCAGTGTGTCCAGGAATGACGGTATGAATCCATTCCTCAAGCGGCGCGGCGGTGCAAGGTAATGGGTCAAGAGAATCTGGCTGGAGAGGTCAAAAGGTCTCCCTCAACCAGTCTCTCCCGATACGGTCCACCACAAAACCAAGATAAACCTCACTCCATAAACTCGGGCACCCCCGCTAAGTCACCAAACGTAGCGAATCACTTGAGGTGGCCTATAGCAGGGGTACTGGTTATCCAAAAAATGGATCATTGGGTTGAGGTACCCATCTCGCCTACCAAATAAATTAAGTCATTGTAATTTAGTAATCTTTAGACAAGATAAAACTAAACTAACGTAATTTTTCTCGATTAGTTCATTAAATCAGGATGCAAACAGACAAATCTACGGTGCATCTAGACTGAAGTATTGCTTCACCTTCTCGGATGGACTTAAATTAAGATAATTTGGAAAGGAGGTGGTTACACTTCCGTAATTTCCGTGATTCCGTTTCCTCGGGGAAAATCCAATTACAAAGAAAATTGTGTATTTTGTAAAAGCTCATTTTAGATTTACGGATTATATATATATTTTTAAATTAAATTCTTGGTGATACCTGTTAAACCTACAAGAGGACACATTTATATATATCTAAAATCTATATATCTAAAATCAAGTAGGTCTAAAGTCGTGGTGTTTGAAGGAGAAAGTACGAAAACAGTGTGTGATATAGTTGTGAACGATGAATACTTGGAGCAGGTGAATGAGTTTGTGTATCTGGGTAGTATGTTTACGAGTGATGGGAAGGCTGATAGAAATATCGAAAGAAGGGTAAATACTGGTAACTCCATTAATGGAGGACTGAATGCCGTTGGCGCTAATAAAAAAACTGTCAAAAGAAGCTAAGCTAGCAGTCCACAATGGAGTCCTGGTACCTACCCTGATGTATGGCAGTGAGGCATGGAACTGGCAGAGGAAGGATGAAAGTAAACTGAATGCTGTAGAAATGAGATCCCTGAGGCGTATGTCTGGTAAAACCATGTATGATCGTGTGAGAAATGTGGAGATCCGCAAAGAATGTAAGGCTGATGGAAACATAATGAGTAAGATTAAGAAAGGGACCCTCCGATGGTTTGGGCATGTAGAGCGAATGAACGAAGAAAGTATTGTAAGAAGAATATATGATGCAAATGTGAATGGTAAAAGAATTCGGGGACTCCCGAGGAAGACATGGCACGATCAAGTGAATCAGATACTTGAGTCGGACCATGTCAAAAGTCAGAATAAT
The DNA here is from genome assembly GCA_936435175.1 of Glyphotaelius pellucidus. NCBI lineage: Eukaryota > Metazoa > Arthropoda > Insecta > Trichoptera > Limnephilidae > Glyphotaelius > Glyphotaelius pellucidus. The sequence goes on from OW386548.1 coordinate 19,432,819, forward strand.
AGAAGAGTATGTATGAGACGACGTATGAATGTGAGTGAAGCAAAGAGTGTGTGCCAGGACCGAGTTGTTTGGCGGTCCGTCCTCTCTGCCTACCCCTGCGGGGAAACGGCGTGATGGTTAGTTAGTTAGTTAGTTAAAATCACTTAGAGAATTTAATTCAGAGTAAATAGAGTTGACGGAATGTGCTTATTTTAAATGTTAATCTAACAGAAAGTAATTTTTAATATTTTAGATAAATAAGTCACACACCTAAAGATACACTTGCTTTCTATAAATATTTTATAACATAAACAAAATGCCGACTGGTACCTGTCTATTTTCGTAACACCTTCAGAGCACAAATTACAAGTTAAAATAAAACAAAAATTTAAGCTTTTAAAGAATATGTAGTATTTTTTTACAAGAAGTTTTACACAAAAGTAAATTGAGTAATAATTCTTGCGTATAAATACACAGTAACACTTGTACATTCATAAAAAATGGGTTTTTTATGAATGTACACCTGATTATTTTATTTAACTTTTAGGTACAAGTATACATTATGTCTTACTATAGTTATTTCACATATCTGAGTTTATATTTCTCTTCCGTTAGAAGCATTCGCATTGGATAATAACATTTTAATGACAAATTATTGGATTATTATTTATTTTATTTTTTTTTTTTTTGTATTTCTTGGTTTTCTTAATTTGTATTTCTTAATTTTTAAGTTAGTTTTAATTCTGCTCGTGAATGATACGGTTGTATCGAAACCGGTCGCGGAAAAATTAAATTTAAGTAACAAATGTACATTTAATAAAACTCTTCAAAAAACAAAAAGGATTATTATTTTTTAAGAATTGAACGCTGAAAGAAAAATATATTTTTTTTAAAAAATAGTTTTTGCATATAATTTGTAAATTCCCTGTTACAAAAATAATGACAAGACTGGCAGGCATTTAGATAAGATAGACCAATTTATTTATCCTAAGAATAAATTTTCAAAATTCTTCTTTATTTTATGTTCACAAAGATAATACAGTAAACAATTTTATTATTTTCATAAGCTTCGTCCAGACACTCCACACAAAGCACGAGAGCCGTTCCCAATCAGCTAGTATGTTAATAAATACTTAAAGATTGATGGGAAGGCTCTATTATGCAACTGTGACATGCAATTATTGTTCATGATATATTTATACCGTAAATATTAAATAGATAAATATATTATAAAAGTGATGTAGATTTCATACACATTGTTTGCTCTTTCGACTGCTCAAGAGCTATTAACCAGCGGCCGAGATTTAAATTTCGTCGAACGATGATCTCGCGATCGTACCCTTGCAACGGTACAGGGCAGTTTCGATGAGAAAGATGACTTATTCTTCTTACCAAGATTTTAACATAATCACTCAATATCGATTTTATTTCATTCCAAATTTGTATTGACAAATACCCACATTCAAAAATGCTCAAACTCGTAATGATAAAACAATTAAAACTATGTATTTATAATATTTCAATGTTGTCTAAGCAAAATAAGAATGTAATTATTTTTAAATATATTGTTTGTAATACCGTAAATAAATAGACAAACTGAAGTATTTTCGTCACAAAATAAGGGCGCGGATCCTTTTTTATGATTTTATTTGAACTAAAATTAAAATTCTGAAAAGCAGCTTTCCCAAATAATTTGTTGATTTATTTTACTGCAAGAGTTTTTATATAATTTGAAATGTATGTTGTATAATACAAAATTTTGTTTGAAAATTTAACAAATCTGCCAACGACATACGGTAAAACCTTATTGTACTAAAAATAAACATATTTACTCAAAATTTAAAAAAATAGCTTTACTAGATAAAAGAAGAATCTTTCGAAATCAATATATAATTTCTTTATGGAAAGAGAGATAGAGTCGATACGTCTAAAATTTGATTTAAAAATGACATATTTCCGGTTTTGTCTGGTTATTCTCTGTTAATTATTTATTTGTGTGGAAACGGCTCTCGTGTGTTTTGTGAAATGTCTGGAAGAAGTTCTTGATACCTCCCCGATGTTCTGAGAAATTCTTTTAATGTGTTTTATACAACATTGAAACCTGGTAACTAATTTTTTAAAATTATTTTGGTGTTCTAATTATTTATACCGGAATTACTGTACGATTTTTTATTATTTTTTTCCCATTTCCACATATTTCTCTGAAAAATCTCGTTATCACCCTTGAATACGCTGTCAGTTCAAAGAATTCTCAGCGCAAGATGTATTGTAGGTTCCATGACGGCTTCCGTAGTCGGGGGGTAAGGCTCTCGACTAGCAATACTAAGGTCGTGTGTTCAAATCCCTGCGTGCGCAAATAATTTTTCTTGATTAATTTGCGTTGTATCAAAATTAACTAATTAAAAATAATATATTCTATATTTGAAAAACATTACAAAGTGGAAGATACTATCAGTTTCGCCCTGGTGTAAGACCACCATTCAGAATTGAAACGTTACTTGAAATGGATTTAGTTGTGTATGGTGATCGGATAAGAATAGCCTAGTACTTCCCTAGGTACTTCCCCACCTAGCTCTTGCCCATCTCATTCCCCTCCCACTACCTTCAGTCTCGCAACGCACCCCAATTGCGTCTCCATAGTCTCACTGGCTCCAGACGGGAGCAGTTGGAAGTCTGGAAGTCTTAGAACATAGACAAAATATTAGAAACGAAAGGTGATTAATTACCTAAAATATATCATAAAAAACAATTATATAAAATAAAATATAAAAATTATTTTAGAATCGGTAAAAAATTACATTAACATAATAAAAAATCTTTTAAAAACAAAACAAGAAGTCTAAATTTCTAATATTTTGTCTATGTTCTAATTAGTCTATACTTGTTTGTCTTTTGTTATTTTTTATCAACTTATTATCCTGACGAAGAAAACATAGTTTTCGAAACATGTTGATATTGTTAATTAGATAGTGGTTGTTACACAAAGTTATTTGTTTTTCATTAAACTATTATTCCTCAAAATTATTTTGGTACCTGCTTTATCGCGTGTCTGATATGTTTTCTATACCGTCTTATTATCAGTTTTCATCTCGGGAGGCGGGTATGAGTGCCGCCGCTCCAGATAACCATAGGCCATCCCAAGTGGTTCGCTATGATTGGTGACTTGGCAGGGGAGACCGGGTTCTTGCGGTGAGATTTGTCTAGGTCTATGTGGCGAATGCACTTACTGCGTGGTGGGTCGGATCGAGAATGTCTGATTGAGAGAGACCTAATCTAGACCTCTCCGACCGGACTTTCTCGACCCATCGCCTTGCACCGCAGTGGAAGGGATGGGTTCATTCGTCCGTCACTCCTGGATACATTGATCCCCGAATTTCTATCCCTCACACCTCTTTTCTTTCCAGAATTACCCTTCTCCTCCCTTTCCCCAAAAAGACCGTCCATATAGCATCCCCAAATATGACATAGTCTCTGACGGAATTTATTCTCTATGTATTCTAATGTAAAAAAATCAGTTCCAAGTGCGAAAATTAAAAGTTCATCGTACTTGAATAAGTTGACGCATTACGCAGGAATTACCCATGGACCGACAACCGAAATTAGTATGTTTAATTACCTACATTGTTCGCAGGGCTGGGCAGTATATGAATTACAAGTAATTGAAATACAAATAGGATTTCGTATTTGTATTTCAATTACTTTCTAAAAATGTATTTTGTAATTGGTATTTCAATTACCTGATGCTGAGGTTTTTGTAATTTGTATTTCAAATACTTATAGCTTCAAAATACATTTTCAAATACATTTAGCAATCTTTAATGATAACGAAAAATGAACTGACATAGATAATACACAGACTAAAAGCAGAGCAATATATGTTAATATTTAGAGTTTACACTGTGCGTCAAAGCAAGTGTCTTGTCAATTGTCGTTTTCATCGTTTCGCAATATTTATTCATGAAGATGTGAGTTAATTGATAATTGATAATGGATTATCAAATTCCGTCAAAACCACAAAACTTCGCAAAAGGAGTGGCGATGAGATGTGTCTTCTGATTGGTCAATTTTTGCACTCTGCTCAGCTTTGGTTCTATGGGAACACACCCTTAGATAAGGGCACTTACGACAATTTATTGCAACCAAAAGCTCTACCAAAACCAAATGTATTCCTTATTTTGTATTTGACATAAAAAAAATGGTTAAAATACTGTACAAATACAAGCGCCACACGTTTGAATTTGGCAGCCACCTCCGGTCTGGAGCTCCAAAACACTTGAAGAATACCCTCGACTCTGTGTCAGTTTGATTCAGATTCTCCCACCTTAACGAACGGATTGCAATCTTTAGAGCACAGGCGTCGGGTGGGAATGCTATTCCTGTTCTACCGGCATTTCAATGGAAGATGCTCTGAGGAACTAGCGTCATTGATCCCTTCGGCACCGGTGCATAGTCGGGAGACACGCCAAACGCGCGCCCGACATATGTACACGGTTGACATTTTTCACATGAGGACGGGTCGTTTTTTCGACTCGTTCTTGAGTTCAACAGCTCGGCTATGGAACGATTTGCCGGTCTCTGTGTTTCCTCCCTCCTATAACATGGGGCTCTTCAAGACCAATGTTCATTCCTTCCTCTCCTCAAAAAGACCCTTCACACAGCATCCCAGATGACATGGGTCCTGAGGGAGATTGTTTTCCTCAGGACCTCCTCAGGTTAATGTAAAAAAAAAAAATGTATTTTTTGATTACGCAAAATTTTGATTACGCAAAATTTTGCGAACTAAGAATGACTACCAAAAAAATGTCCAAGTTATGTTACAAAAAGTGCATAGATAACTGTGAAGAATTGGCTCTCGCCGACCCTCAAAATATTTATAAATTCTCAAACATGCTTAATAATATTGACTCCAGTATACCCTCTAACATGTATTTGGATAACAAATTGGCCGATAATCCCCAAGAAGTTGTCAATTTGTTTGCTGAATTCTTCAGCAAAGTCTATGAATCAACAAATAATTCTCCATTGTTTAATGCCACTACATCCAATTATAACCAAATCGATTTCAATCAGTGCAAATTTGAAGAAAGTGACATTAGAACTATATTAAAATCTCTCGTCCTGAACAAATCAGCTGGCCCTGATAACATTCCCACAATCTTCTTATCGAAATGCATATCAGTCTTGACTTATCCCCTTACTAAAATTTTCAACTTGTCAATAAAAACTGGCACCTTTCCGAAAAAATGGAAGACAAGCTTTCTGTCTCCAATTTTTAAGAAAGGAGATAAATCTGATATTTCCAATTACAGACCTATATGTATACAGTCGTCCATCCCAAAAGTATTTGAATCTGCTCTGCTATCTAAACTCTCGCCTGAGATCAATAAAGTAATTTCACGTCGACAACACGGTTTCATGTCAAAACGGTCTACTCTCACAAATTTAATGATCTATCAGGAAAATTTATTTAGTACGATGCATAATCGTCTTCAGACAGATGCTGTATACACAGACTTTAGTAAAGCTTTCGACAAAGTCTCACACAAAATCCTTATTCATAAACTAAGATCATTTGGAATAACGGGGCATATTTTGAGATGGTTTGAAAGTTATTTACGTAAAAGAAAAATATCAGTTAAACTCAATTCGCACTTTTCACACCAGTTTGAAGTATACACCGGTGTTCGACATAACCACCATATTCGATGGAGTTATGATTCTATTATTTGCAGATGACCTTAAAATTTATAAAACAATAACTAATCCGAATGACTGTTGTATATTACAATCAAATCTTGTGAGGCTACAAGAGTGGTGCACCCTAAATGAACTGTTTCTCAATATTGAAAAATGTCAAACAATTACTTTTGCCCGAACAAAAAATCCCATTAAATTTAATTATAGCATCAACAACATTTTTCTTAAAAAAGTAGAACAAATTAAAGACCTCGGTATTATTTTTGACAATAAATTAACGTTTGTTCCTCATATAAATGAAATAACCAATAAGGCCATGAAATGTCTGGGGTTTATTCTGAGAACAGTTAAAGAATTTCAATCAATAAATTCCTTTAAATTGTTGTACACTGGGTTGGTGAGAAGCAACTTAGAATATAATTCTACTATCTGGGCTCCATTATATAAAACCCACCAACAAAAAATTGAAAGAGTTCAGCATAAGTTTTTAAGATTTATTAACTACAAACTGGGTATACCGATTGAAGAACTTAATTATATATACCTAATGGAATTACTTAACATAACCGATTTGACATCAAGGCGCATAAAAAGTGATTTAGTTTGTCTTTTCAAAATTTCGAATGGCAGACTGGACGCCCTCGATTTGACAAATTTTATTAATTTGCGAGTACCTACTCGCGAAACTCGGTCGAATGCATTGTATTCTGTTACCAATTCCGCTAATAATTATTTTATAAACTCTCCCATCCAAAGACTCCATTTACTCGGAAATAAATACAACTCAATCGACATTTATCGTCACCAATCTGTGTCTAAATTCAAACTCAGTATATTAGAATATTTAAAATAAAGCCATAAATATCAATCAATTGCACCTTTATCAAATTATTAATTATCGCAAAACATGAAATATGTGAATAATAAAGGTAGCCAAATAAGAACACAATTAACAACAATCCTCTCGTATTTATTGTTATAAATATAATAACTAACTCGCATTGACTTAAATTTCTATTTAAATCTTGGTGCCCTATCAATAATAATATATTAATGATTAAATTAAAATCGATGGTCTCTTCATGTTCACAATAAAAACAAAATTTAATACTTATGTATACAAAGATTACCTTAGTACTTACCTTTTTATCCTCTCTCTCTTTTGTATTAATATTATCTTGTACTTTTTGTACCATAATTTGTACTATTTTTTACTTTTTTACTATCACACTATACACTTGTTGAACTCATCTGTATAACTTTTCAAGATATTACAACTCATGTATTTTTTTATTTATTTTCTTCTATGTGTAGGTACTATTTATTGCTGCGTTAATTTTGCTGAATTCTTGAAAAACTTGCTTTCGAACAATTTATTCATGATCAAGTTAATAATAAAATCAACATAGTAAATACCTACACGTTCCTCAATAACTTCTAAAGTATCTTAAGCACTCTTCTGTTTTACCATTATTACACTATGTAAACTTTTTAACTCCTTTCTACAATTTTAATGATAACGAAACAACATACCTATGTACATATTAAACCTGTTTGTATCCTTAAAGTACAGTTTATAATGTTATATACTTCATGCTTACAATTATACTCCTGAATAACATGTGTAACTTTAATAATGTGATTCTGTAAAAGCCTTCAAGGCGTGTATGAATAAATAAATTTCAAATACACGACTTGAAAGTATTTTGTATTTCGTATTTTAAACAAATACATGCGAAAAATATTTTGTAACTTGTATTTTAATTAAGGCAAAGCATGTATTTTGCCCAGCCCTGGTTGTATGGTTAGTGTTTAAGTACTCCAAAGAGTTCAGTTTTTTTTTTTAGATTAGCTCCGCACAGGAGGCCCCCAGAAAAATAATTTCCCTCAGGTCCTATGTCGTCTTTGGGGATGGTGTGTGGAGGGTCTTTTTAGAAAAGGAAGGTGATGAAGTTCTGGGAAGGAAATGATGGGTGGGTAAGAATCTGGAGGTCAGTGTGTCCAGGAGTGACGGACGTATGAAGCCATCCCTCCCACTGCGGTACAAGGCGATGTTCCGAGAGAGTACGGCTGGAGAAGTCAAATTGACTCCTCAACCATTCTCTCCCGATTCAGCCTGCCACGCAGCTGGTGGGCAGATGCATTCAAACGGCAGACAAACTTCACCGCATGAACCCGGGCAGTGCCCGTCATAATTCAATTCGGCAATTTAATGTATAATATTCCATTACAAACTGATATTAAAACACATTTGATTGCTTTTGGAACCTCATAATAAGTACTTCGTGCAGGTTGTCCCCTGGAGACATCTTAAATCCCCGGGAACGCCGGGCATGTACTTTTGGTTTGATATACCTACATCTTTCGTTGATTAGAATTACGTTTTTTTAAATATATAAATTGTATTGTAATATTGCTACGACGATGACTACGAGCTACGAAATCCGCTAAAAGCTACGACAAATAATAAGGTTGTAATTAAATGGGAGTCTAGGTATATGATATCTTTTGTTGGTACATTTAATTTAAAAAAATAATATAATTTATTGAAACAGATCGAACTAGATGGCCCTTTCATCACCCGAAAGAGACTGAATTAGTCCATTGAACTATTTTGGTTATAATTAAGGTTAATAAAACTTATCCTCGTCATACATAGACAATTCAAAAACAACATTCGATGGAATGTGTATCATAGAAAGTTAATTATTTTTTTTTATTTTTTTCATAAAAATTATTACTTCTGTTTTGCTTTCATTAGTTTGAATTAAATAAAATCACCTAATCTTATTGTTTTTACTAACACATACATGTTTGAATGTAAACTCAGGTATTTTTTCAATTATTACAGGCTTTTTGTTGCTTTTAAAATAATATGAACTTGAATCAGAAAAGTAGGGTTTACAATAAATTGTCGTCATCTTTTTTTGGCCTTCAATTTTAAATGTCGTTATTTTATTGGTTCATAACATAACCTTCCTCCGTTGGGAATTTTAAAGACTATTTATAAAGCTTATATATTAAATAATACAAAATAAAATAAAATATCCAAGAGCTAATATGTATATAAAATTAAACAAATAAAATAAAATATTCAAGACAATTATTATCTTAAAAATAACAACATAATTCATAGTTCTATACCTAACGAGTTGATTACATTCTTATTTATTCTGTTTTATTGATTATGTAACACATGTAATTAATATTGTGAACATAAATTTCCGTCTATTCATGTAAAAGCCCACAAGGGCATTAATAAATATAAATAAATATTTTGGATATATTATAGACATTTTGAGAAGACGGTAAGAATTGATTTTTGAATAAATTATTTTTAGATCTAATGGTTACATGAAGCAATAGTAGGTAGGTACTGTCAATAAGATAAGCAAGGTAAATTAATGTAAATTAAGTATGTTTTACAAATGATGCTATAAACAGCATACGACTGATAACGATAATGCAGTTATGTTTTCAAAAAAATAAGAGGAAGAAAGAAAGGTATCAATCACACTTTACAGACGTGGGATTGACTCATACATTGATGGAGTTGTAGGTAATATTAACTTTTTCAAAATTTAGAGGCGAAAACATTTTGTTTAAAATACACCCCTACAATTATGAAAAAAAAAAAAAAAAATTTCTGCGTTTGAGTCCCAGTTCGAACCGGTATCTTTTTATTTTTCTGTGTCTTGATCTCTTTCATATTATCGTTTAGATTATTATCTTCTTCTTCTTGATACATTAATTGATGGGAATAACCTTCAAAAGTTGTAAAAAGAGAGTTGTTCTAATAAAAAATGAATATTCATTTAGACTTTTACAAAAAGGTCTATATGTGTTCCATATGGCGGCCTCCGTGGTCCCGAGGCAAGACTCTCGACTCACAATCCGAAGGTCGCGGGTTCGAACCCGGCGTGCGCAAATAAATTTTATTTGATTAACTTGTGTTATTTCACAATTTATTCATTTAAAATAATATGTAGTATATTTGCGGCACGTTCCAGAGTGGAAGATACTATCAGTATCGCCCTGGTGTAAGACCACCATTCAGAATTGAAACGTTGCTTGAAATGGCTTTAGCCGTGTTTAGTGACCAGATCTGAATAGCCAGGTACTTCCCAACCTTCCCCTTCCCTATCTCCTTCCTCTCCCAACTACCTTCAGCCTCACAACATACCTCGATTGGGGATGCCATAGTCTCGCTGGCTCCAGACGGGAGCAGTTGGGACTCTTGTGCGGTATTAACTGTAAAAAAAAAAATATATATAAAAATAAAATCGTATATATTTATTCGAGACACTATCTGGGTTACAAACCAGTTAGAACGATTGCTTCCAACGAAAAAGTTAGTTGTATATAATAGGGAAAAACATTAGTCGAAGTTAATATTGTTAATTCTAAACTTTGAAATATGACGGTTTGATAGCAGGTGGCAGTAGCCGAATTTGTAAAGGCGTTCGCCCCTGTAAGACGAGAGATTCTGGGTTCGGGAACCAGTTGCGACCGTTATCTTTTAATTTTTCTGTGCTTGTTCTCTTTCATATTTTCGTTTAGATTATTAGTTATTAGTGTTATCTTCTTCTTCAATGATATATTACATTGACGGGAAAAACCATCAAAAGTTATAAAAAGAGAGTTGTTCTAATAAATATTTTATATTTTTTATTGAGTAGAAGTAAAAATATTATGTTCTTCGGAAACTGTAATAAATAATGATAAATATGGAAAGTTGCATAAACATGCTCGCACACATACGTAGATTATACAAGGTTAAGCTTAAAAGGTTTCTTGTTCTGATGTTATTTAGAGATAGTAGTTTTATTTTATGTTTTACTTAAGATTTATTTTATTTAAAACGGTGTACATACTACACAACATATTAAAGTTTTTTGAAGTTATTTTTATTGTATAACGCACTCTCAAAGTTGGCTATGGGTTTGAATGATGTTATATTTAGTACACAGAAAATTAATCAGTATATTAATACGTGAAGCAAAAACTTTGTACCCCTTTTTACGAAAATTGCGCGGACGGAGGAGTATGAAATTTCGCACACTTATAGTTTAAATAGAGAAGGAGTGCAGAATGCTAGTTTTTTTAATCAATAAAAAAACATTACACATTACATTAATTTTGGTCGAATTTCGACCATTGGGCGACCACTAGTATAAATAAAATCTTACATATTATATTTTTAGTTTTGGACATAAATAAATAGGCACACTTTTTTTTAATATAAAGAAGAAAGCTTTAGAAGTAATTTTTTGTTCGATTTTCAGCACATTTCGAACAGCAATAATTTCTCCCCTCGGCAATCCGGTGTATTTTGTCAGAAGATCAAAATATTTCCGCTTTGCAGTAAAATTCAAGTAAATGGAATAGTTTTGAATATATCCAAAACTATTTGTTAAAGGCGATGAAATCCGTTTGTAAAAGTTATTATTAGAAATAAAAATATTATTTTTGAAACATTCAAATTTTTAATACCAACAAAAAAAAGTTTAAAAAATGGCTAACCTTACGTTTTTTTCTATACCTACCTACAGCTCTCTTTCTAACACCGCAGTAGGTCATATTTCTCACAATGACTGTAGAACTGAAGGAGATACAACGATTTATATGAGACCTATGTGAGCTTGAACAAATTTGGTCTCCTGTAAATAAATGAGTTAATTTTTTTTTTTTTGTGATTTTAGCCAATAACGTTAAAAAAAACTTTCTTATTAAAACAGATAATTAAGTACTTGTCAACATTCGTAAATTTAATATTAAACAGCTAAATAAATATGCAATTAAAAATTATCTTTGTTAACCCTCTATTTTTTTTTCATTTTAACACCAAGCTAGATCACATTTCAATATGGCCTCAATATAAATAAATAGGGGGCAAAAACATATAAATGACAAAAAATCAACCGTTTTCAAATACATCTATTTGAATTTCACTTTTGTTTTCTTGATTGAATGAACATATATTATGAATGAGGTGTAATCTTGAAAGTGGAAATTAATCCACTTCCAGACCGAGCTCGAGCTGAAACTCGACAAATAGACTCGTTGTCGATGACAATGTATTCTATTAACAAGTGGATGCATTTCTATGAAATTCGATGACATTACAGCACTTAAATTACGAAATGTTGATCAATGTACTCTATTAACACGTCGACGCATTTCTCTGATATTCGATGACGTTACAGCACTTAAAAAAATTACGAAATGTCGGTCTTATCAACTTGAGATTTGGCTAGGTTGGTAGCGGGGTTGCTTCTGATCATATTATGTAATCAGTATTGTTTAATAAGAGTAAAAATCAAGTTAATATATATTTTTTTAAATTAACTCCACATAGGAGGGCTGAGGAAAAAAATTTCCCTCAGGGCCTATGTCATATATGGGGATTCTAAGTGGAGGTTCTTTTTAAGGAAAGAAAGGAGAAAAAGATCTGAGGAGGAAAAGGTGTGATGGGTGGGTAGTAATCTGGGGGTCAGCGTGTTCAGTAGTGACAGAATGAATCCGGTCCTCCCACTTGGGTGAAAGGCGATGGGTCGACAGAGTTCGGCTGGAGAAATCAAAGGTCTCCCTCAACCAGTCTCACCCATCCGGCCCGCCACGCAGTAGGTGAGCAAATGCATTCGCCACCAAGACCTAAACAAACCTCACCCCATGAACCCGGGCAGTGCCCGTCATAATTCAATTCGGCAACCCATGCCAAGTCACCAAACGTAGCGAACCACTTGAGGTGATCTATAGCAGAGGTGTTGGTTATCGGTATATGATTTTACAGGTGATGTTTCAAATTTATTTTTTTACGCTCGATTTTTAATCTTTATATTGTAACTAGCTGAAGTCTCCGGCGTAGCCAGGGCTTTATATAATGCTTTTGAAAATCAGATGTAGACAGTCATTTTCCTTTTATTAAACGTCAATTGTGCAAAAGTTCATCAAGAAGTTAAAACCCTGCTACATGGTGTGGAAAAAGGGGATGAATGTGGTTTGTCGAAATCTCATGCTAACAGAAACCTTCCTCTTGCTCTGAAGGATACAAAATTTCATCCAACTCAAAATAAAACTGTAGATTTGTATGAAAAACAAAGCCACACTGCCACACAAGCTCACTCTTCTTCATATGTACATGTAGATAAATTGATTACTGAGGTCCCTGGCCCGTTGCCCGGGTTTTACGGAGATTAACGGAGAAAAACAGATGTAGATACCAAATTTCCTCTAATTTTTGTATGTCAAAGGTTCAAAATTGCATCAAGTAGAATCAAAATTCTACTTTAAAGGGGTAAGAAATTGGCATGGGGTGGATTAACAAAACCTTGTGGAGATAGTGACCTTCCTCTTGTCTCAGAAAAAACTGTAGATTTGCATAAAAATCAAATCTACGCAACCCGCCAGCCACAGACACTCTGTATGTAAATAGATAGATACTGGAAAATTATTTAAATTTGGTTTATTATTGTCAAATATTTTTGTACAATTCGTAAACATTTGTGGATTCCATAAGCGTAGGTGGGGAAAAAATAAAAATCTAGAGTAGGTACCGAAAAAAGTAGGCTCCTACGAGTATTCATGCTTTAGGCTCTTTGAATATAAATAATATGTACGGAAGAAAGAAAAACCATCGTACGAAGTGCTGTAAATTTGAAAACGCGACTCGGTTGACAATCCCATAGGTCATGCATCTGCCAGCCAGGGTTTCACGCGAGCATATACTAATTGATAAGTGCAAGCGCTACAGTATTTTCTAGAAAAAAGCTAGTTTTAAATAAAAAAATATTGATTAATTAATTTTGTTGAGTACCTACTTCGTTTGTCTGAATTGTTACCATAATACACAACTGCCAACCCTGTACAAATCGCAAGTGCGCCCAACGGTTGAATTTGACAGCAACCTCTGGTCTGGAGCTCCAAAATACTTGAAAATACCCTCGACTTTGTGCAGAAACGGGCGGTCCATTTGATAGATTCTCCTAAGTTAACAAACGGATTGCAATCTTTAGAGCACAGGCGTCAGGTGGGAATGCTGTCCTTGTTCTACCGGTATTACAATGGAAGATGCTCCGAGGAACTAGCGTCATTGATCCCCTCGGCACCGGTGCATAGGTGAAACACGCCAAACACGCACTCAACGCTTGTACACGGTTGACATTAGTCACACGAGAACGGGTCATTTCTACGACTCGTTCTTGAGTTGAACAGCTCGGCTGTGGAACGATTTGCCAGCTTCTGTTTCCCCCCTCCTACAACATCGATCTCTTCAAGACCAATGTTCACTCCTTCCTCTCCTCAAAAACACCCTCCACACAGCATCTTCAAAGATGAAGTAGGCCTGAGGGAAATTATTTTCCTCAGGGCCTCCTGTGTGGAGTTAATGTAAAAAAAAATAATCATTTCCAATTTTGAAAATCGAAGCATATCGTTCTAGTGTTCACAGTTCGGAGTTATTGGGTCACAACCGAATTTAGTGTTTTTAATGTAGAACTTTCCGATAATAAATAATTTCATATTGATGTTATTGGCAAATTGTGTAATGAGAATGCTTTTGGTTAAGAATATTTACCTAGCAATAAATAATATACGTCGTAACTTACCTAACATAGAAAGTAGATAACCTTATTAATTATAATTCATGTAAATTATTCAATTTCGGCAACGTGTAATGGTTTTGTAACAGAAAGGATAATATTTATTTTCATTCAATTGAGGATTTAACAAAATGTCCACTGATACTTTCAGTATCGCCCTGGTGAAACACCATTATTCCGACCTGAAATGTTGCTTTAAATGGTTTTAGCCATCTTAGGCGATCAGATCTGAATTGCCTGGTACTTTCCCACCTCCCTCCACCCCATCTCCTTCCCATCAACCCCAAGTGGTTAAATGCCCTAGTCCCGCTATATCAAGATCGTTGGGAGCGGTTGGGACTCTCTTGCGATAATAGCATAAAACAAATGTGATATACTGTATTGGTTCAAAAATTATTTTATCATTTAAACAAAAATCCTCAAAGAGCTCTCGCATTATGTAATTTGTCGGACTTGGTGAATTTTTTAGTATGGGATTTGGCATTCTAGCTTGATTTTTTCCAATGTTAGCTCTGAAACTTGGCAATATCTATTTAACTGTACGAAAATAAGACACACAATTTTTTCAATTTTGTAATTAGAAAAAAAGCATTGAAATCCGTGCGAAGCCGGTTTGTAACTACTAGAATCATAAGGCGGATCCGCGAAATCGCTCTGCGAGTGTTAAATTCACCGATTTAAAGTCCAACCTACGTATTTCAGAACATGTGCGTTGTTGCAACGTTTTCTTTGTTCTCAATAACGCTTGTAACTTGGTTATTTCCACAAATTTATTTAAGATTTCGCTGTATGTTCTTATCGAAAGACTGCAGCAGGTAAATACGTCATATATTCAATGTTTCTATTGCGTTTTGTGACATTATTACATAAAACTTCGTTTCGTGTTTCGCCCAAGGTGACCTTCGTAAATTATTTCCAGCTTGTAGAGTTTAATTACTTGAAACGGGAGAGGCAGAGCCACCTAGCGCGGGTTGGCGGAAGCTCGTAATTATTTTTCCTCTCTCCTATTGGCCGGTCGGACTGACATGCGGAGGTATGTTGGTATGTCAGTATATTTCATGTTAGTATGTTTGTCATTCCTCTCATGATTATTTGCATTGGATATTTTAACCTTTGGACTTGGGCTGATTTTCATTAATCAGCGCTTATTGCGATAGCGTATTTAGTACTAACGATTGTTCTGAATCAATGAGCGTTTTCGAAAAATGTCGTCAAGTGGGTAGAGGCGATTTCTTGCAACTTTAAAATAACCGCTGGGGAGTCGTTTAATCAACTTATTTATAGAATATTAATGTCAGCGTTTGGCAATAAAATGACCTTCGTGGCAAAGCAAAATTGTTTTGGCTTTGAATCCAGAGGTCGCGGGTTTAAGATCCACCAGGCGGACACATAAAAAATTACGTGATTATATTCATATAATATAGAAACAAGTTTGGTAAAATAACTTTTTTTTTACATTAACTCCACACAGGAGGCCTTGAGGAAAATAATTTCACTCAGGGCCTATCTGTGATGCTGTGTGGAGGGTCTTTTTGAGGAGAGGAAGGAATGAACATTGGTCTTGAAGAGACCCATGTTGTAGGAGGGAGAACAATAGGAAACACAAGGAAACACAGAAGCCGGAAAATCACTCCATAGCCGAGCTGTTTAACTCAAGAACGAGTCGAAAAAACGACCCGTTCTCATGTGACAAATGTCAACCGTGTACATATCTACGCGCGTTTGGCGTGTCTCCCGACTTTGCACCGGTGCTGAAGGGATCAATGACGCTAGTTCCTCAGAGCATCTTCCATTGAAAAGAACATGGATAGCATTCCCACCCGACGTCTGTGCTCTAAAGATTGCAATCCGTTCGTTAAGGTGGGAGAATCTATCAAACGGACCGCCCGTTTCTGCACAGAGTCGAGGGTATTTTCAAGTATTTTGGAGCTCCAGACCAGAGGTTGCTGTCAAATTCAACCGTTGGGCGCACTTGCGATTTGTACGTGGTTAGCAGTTGTGTACTATTAAAGTATCCGCGGGCTCCGTACAGTACGCCCAGTTTTTTAGAGGCTAACTTAACTCTGGCTTCGATGGAGCCCCCATACCTGAGCTGGTCGCTTATAGTTACACCAAACATATCAATGGAAGATCTGTTCTTCCGTTGAAAGAGACTAGATACGTTTTAATTATTAGTATTAATACAGACATACTTTACAGAACTTCAAAATTAACTTTGAAAATTGATGAACTGTTGAAATTCTGCGAAATAGTTTGCCTCCTATCATAAGTTTGACCGGATAACTCGGAATGAAACCAACTCAGAACCATCATAAGTCATTTAGAGTGATAAAAAATGTACATAATAAATTGTTTAAATAGGTTACGTTAGGTTAGGGTTATGGGATAATTTAAAATGATTTTTTTCATAGCTTTTAACGACTTTTTAAGGAGGTGTTGAGTTCACTTTATTATCAGTTGGCATGGAACCTATCATAAGTATCACCGCCCGGTAAAAGGATTCAGAATGAAACAGATTTTGTGATCCGATCTAAATTCAATTTGGGATATGGGTATGGTTACCGTCGCCCCGGATACCATTTATTGATTAATCAATACCTCTGGTAGGACTTAGCAGGAGTTCCCAGGATGATGGGGTGAAGTTTTCCGGATCTTTGCGGCAGATGCATTTGCTCACTGCAGGCCGAATGCATGATTGAAGGAGTCCCTTTGACCTCTCCAGGTCGACTTTCTCGGAACATCGCCTTGCCCCGTAACTTCTGGACACACCGACCCCCAGATTCCTAACAATCTCATACCCTTTTCCCTCCCAGAACATCCTCTCCTTATTTTCCTAAAAATACCATCCTTACAGGATTCCCCAAAGACGGCACAGGGCCCTGAGCGAAATTATTTTCCTCAGGGCACTTTGAGGAGCTAATGTAAAAAAAAAAATTGCCAGATGGTAGGAGCTGCCCTAACTTCTTCTTCCCATTTGCCATTATCTGCCCTCACTACAGCCCTTACCCTGCCTAAATACAATTCAACTAGAAGTCAGGATTTATTTCAGTGCAGTAATTTTGGGACTATCTGCCATATGTATTCCTCTTTGCCCAGAATGGAGGGAAACAATTATACCAAGTCAGTGGACATCTTCAATTTATCTTTAAACAAATATAAAATACTGTAACTGAGGCAGTTCAGTTATGTACAATAAATACTGTATATTTCTTAGTATTCATGTATAAAAGCCCAGAAAGTGGGCGTTAATTATTAATAATAATATTGAATAATAATTAAAAAGTTGGGGATCCAGTGAACAGTCCCGCTGACTTGATTAATTGGAAATTTTCTAAGGTAGTAACTAATACAGCATTACCAAGAAAATACGCCCGTTGGACGTATGAAAGAGTAAATAAATAGGTACGTAATTAAAATAAATAAATTGTTAAAATAATTTGTTCTCTAAATTTATACGTTATATACATACATTATTCTTTATTCCATTATTTTAGATACTTGATAACTAACTGATTGACAACTTTTTTTAAAAATTTCCAACTACAATGTACTTCTTCAAATATTTTAAATGTGGATATCAATATTATTAATTATTACTATTCCCCTTCACACTACAAACAAGACTTATAGTGAAAGACTAGTATAAAGGGGTACGGTTGCGCGGCCCGTTTGAGGCCAAAATACCGAACCAAACTGAAAAATTATTTTTGTAATCAAAAGATAATTCAAATATCTACGAGTGTCTTGCAGTTCGGATATGTGCTTTATTTATTTATTTGTGTTTTAAATTATAAAATATAGGCCAAAAAAGATTTTAATATTTCATGTTTCAGAGGCAACTTGGACATTTTTTAAAAATATTTTTTATTTTATATTTTTATAATAAATATTCTAAAATTATTTATTTAAATATTTAATATTTACTCGTAAATCAATTTAGACACATTCAATTTTTTTTAAATCTAGAATCGTATAAATAAGTCATCTAAAAGTGATTTCACCACAGTTTGAAAATTGCCTTGTAAGCCGAGACAGCTGTCACAAAAATAAAAACTAAAATACTTGCAGAACACACATTCATTTTTCTTTTAATGTTGATTGTTAAGTGAGAAAAGAAATATTGATACAGGCACATTGATATTGTATCAATACTTCTTTTCTCTTCACTATTCTTTTACTGACGAGAAGGCCTGCGTGGTCGAGGGGCAAGGCTCTCGACTAGCGATCCAGAGGTCGCGGGATCGAATTAAGGCGGGCGGAAGTAAATTTGATTCGACGGAATTGTCTTATCAACATTTAATTATTTAAAATAATATAAGGTGTATTTGAGAGTGGAATATGCAGAGTGGAAAATAGTCAAAACGCCCTGGTGTTAGACCACCATTCATAATTGAAACGTTGCTTGAAATGGCTTTAGCTGTAGTTGGTGACTAGATCTGAATAGCCAGGTGCTTTCTCACCTTCTTCCCCTCCCCATTTACCTTCAGCTTCACAACATACCCCAATTGAGGAGGCAATAGTCTCACTGGCTCCAGGCGATTAGAAAAGTATTACGTAGTTTTAGTCATCTTTTTTTATTCCATTGTTTGCTATAGTGCCAAGTTCGAAAATGGATAAATTGAATTACGTATCCCATTCATGTAACTGGGATTAAATATATTATTATTAATATTTATCTTACATTGTTTTAATGTACTAATGCAATTTATTAAGAGTTTTTGTAAAAGCCCTAAGGGCATAAATAAATAAATATAATTGAAAAATACCAAAAAATGCACTTGGCTAATCGCATTGAGTGCAGAGCAAAAAAAATGCATTCATTTCGACGAATATCCTTGGGCGATGATATTGGTTTGATGAACTGACAAAACTAACGAGCATAATATTAGTTATCTGATATCTAAACAACAGACCGAGAAACGAAATGTTTAACTACGCAGAACTCGGATTTATTGTCGCGATTTATTTATGATAAATGACTTTATGACACATATTAAAAAAAAACCTAAATAGTATCACCTTTATTACCGTCTTTTATCGAAATACTAACATCCCCTTCTTATCGATAAATAGTGCATAGCTGGTAATCAAAATTCAATTTTATTGGAATAACTTTTTTTTTAACATTGAAAGGTTATAACCCTACAGTGAAATTATCATTAAATAAGAAGATAGAACTTATAAATCTGGACGGAACATGAAGCAGAACCAGGTTCAGAAAAATAAGAATGGTAACGGTCACAACTGGGAATCGAACATTTAAAACGATAGCAGCTATAGTAAGGGCAACATTAGTTGAAGATAATATTGTTATTTCTGAACTCGAAATAAGAGATCTTGAGAGTCGGTTGGGACCCAGTTGCGACCGTTACCTTTTTATTTGACTGTGTGTATTTCATTTTTCTTTAGAATTTATTAGTATTACCCTTTTCTTTAATGATAATCAAAATGTTTGTCTGAAAAAATATATATACAATGTAGTTACTTTTGACAGTCATAAAAGAAAATAAAACACATATTCTATGATCTGTGAGAGTCAAGAAATTTGGACAGGTTTTTCCACCTGGAAATGATAATACCGAGAAAAAAAATAAAGATGGAAATGTTGTGCAAATTTGATGACGCCACCGATCTTACTGCCCAAAAGTATTGTTGGGGATACAGCTGAAAGTAACTGTCAATTTTTTATTAGAAAAACTCTCTTTTTTATAACTATCGTAATATATCATTGAAGAAGAAGTTAACGGTAATAATTTAAACGAAAATCTGAAAGAGAACAAGACGCATAAAAATAGAAATATACAATGGTCGCAACTGGGACTCGAACCCAGACCTCTCGTTTAGCCGGGGCGTGCGCGTTAACCAATTTCGTTATTGTCACCTTCTGTCAAACCGTCATATTTGTCAATCTCGTATTTCAAATTTTAGAATTAACAATATAATCTTCAACTAATTATTTTTTCCATATTATGGGCAACTACCCTTTTTTATTGGAAACAATCATTCTAAGAATTGGTTTGTAACCTGGATTGCCAATCATAACCATCACATCCGCATTTTAACGTATTTTATTTAATTTGAAAACATAAAGCCTGTTCCACCCTTCAAAGCCTCTATCAAACTTTTTATGCACCGAAGGGTGCACCGGAAATAAAATCTGCGGATAACAATAATGATTCAAGAATACATATTATGGTTTTTCTAAGATCGGAGCGTCTCAGTTAAGACGGTCAAACATAAAAATTATTTTAGCTGTGTATAAGTAATTTTGATCGGCTGAGTGATCAGTGATGAAAAAAAGTTCGGTTTCGAAGAAAAACACAAAATTACTTCAATAAAGTCATGACAAAAATTTCATTTATATTTTTTACTCCAAATGTTGTCAGGTTCAATCACTGGTTAAAGTACTTCAAGTATAATTTTATTATTATCAAACCTACTTCAAAACGAGTTATTATTTTTATATCTGAGAATTCATAACATGGTACAATGTTCTTATGTGATCTTAACAAACTTCACACGAGAATCTAAAGACTACGACATTATTATGACACTTTTTCAATCAAAATTAGGATCTTAAAAAAACTTAACATCAATTATATTCTTGATACATTATTGTTATCAGCAGATTTCATTTCATGTGCACCCTTCGGTGCATGAAAAGTTTGATAAAGGCTTTGAAGGGTGGAACAGGTTTTATGTTTTCATTTCTTCAAAATTTATGTTTTCAAATTAAATAAAACATATCTTCAATTAAATGAAGGCACTATGAGCGGAACTCAATCGAAAATCTGGAAACAGAAAAATCAGAAAAAGATATTTGCACCTCTGGGACTCGAACCCAGGACCTCCCTACTTTCCGGGCGGGTGCTCTTGACCACTGAGCTAAGGTGTCGATATCCAATTCGGTCACCTTTAACTGTACCATACTTCGACTAAGACCACCCATATTATCTTAATTTTTTCTTAACGCATATTTTTATTGGCTGCCATCTTTATGTATGATTGCAGGATTCAACTCGAACTAAAAGCAAGCTAGATGGTGTCTGGATAAATTATTATCCATTTCATTTAATGTGCGACATTGACTTTTCTGCAAGTCTAGGGTGAATATTATTAATTTTAAACCTCAAATTACAATTTGAGGTTTTACTCATAAAAGTTAAAATAAAAAAATAATAAAAACATATCTTAATACTGATGTGATAGTAGTTTACATTTTACACTGCTACAAATGTAGCAGTTTAAAGTTGATTTTTAATTCATTATTCCGCGTGCGAATAATTTCGGGAACATTTTCCTCGTTGGTTTGGTGTTTTAATATAGGAACAAAATTATGAAACATTTTTTAATTTATTTAAATTTTTTTATTTATTACAAACACAAGTTAAATACAATATGATAGCAAAAAATAAAATATTGTACAGAAAAAGAAAAGTCCCAGTAACTACTTTTAAGCAGTTTGTCGATGGGTACTTATTTTATTTTTTCTGTTTTTTATGAGAAAAACTCTCTTTTTATAACTTTTGAAGGTTATTCCCATCAACGTATATTGTTATCTTCTTCTTCAATGATAAACTTATTTCAATTTATTATGCTGTTAGAATTTTTGAATGAAACATATTATTGTCAGAGACACTTTAGAAAACTGAAAAATAAATTTAAAAAAATTAAGTACCTTTTGAACAAGAGGAAATCTCTTTTACTTTTAAGTTAATGAGCGTCATGGCTGCACGGCCTTTCTCAACAAAACTTTTCATTTGGATTTGGCTAAAATATCCAACTCAACTGATTTTTTTTTACTTCTCCAAATACAGCAAACTTTTAAACAATAAATTGGCTAAAGCTAAGTGTTGATTATTTGAATAAAATAATATTAAAAAAATTGTAGCACATATTAAGGAGGGACGTGAACTATTTTATTTGTCAAATTATAAAATATAATTTAATAAAGAATTCGAGTGATGATTACAGAGGCAGTTTTGGCATTTTTTTCTGATTATTATTTTTAATATGATTTTTCCTAACCTAGCTGTGTTAGGTAATACAATGAAAAATAAAATTTAAAGAGAAAACACACCCAAAAAAGCGTTTTATTTACATGCGACAAATTTGATGTAAATCGTTCACTTATTAACCAGACTAATGTGCCTAAGTGGGATTTTTGTTAACACAAATAATATGCATATTATTTATAATATTATATTTATATATTTTTTTGTTTGATATGTATTTAACAAAAAAAATTACTTAAAAAAATTAATGCCTACAACAATAAAATAACAAATAATAAATTAAGTTAAATAACCGACATAAGTACATTAAAACAATGTTAATAACTATCAAATTCACAGATATTTCTTTCAATTTTTCATAAATAAGTTTCGTTGTTCCAATTTTAAATGAGAAAAATGAACGGGTATAGTAATAAGATCTTGTAGAGTTATGGTTGTTTATATCCATGTTTTTAAATACTATGTTGAGAATACTTGAATATAGCAATCTTTTAGCTGTTCCTATCTACGTTTATTATATTGTAGAACACCACAGATCATAGTAGAACATCAAAAGTATCCCTAGCATCGCTGCTATGGGTGACCGGACAACTCGGAATGAAACCAACTCAGAGCCATCTAAGATAAGTCCTTTAGAGTGTTAATAAATATAAATAATTGGTTAACTAGGTTACGTTAGGTTAGGGTTACCGGCTAATTAAAAATTATTTTTTTCATAGCTTTTAATGACTTTTGAAGGAGGTGTTGAGTATTTATGTTATATTTATTCTCAGTTGGCATAAAACCGCTGCTACGGTATTTAGAGTCATTCTTACGATTGCAAGTCACTTTCTTGTATGGTTCAAGCTAGATATAAGACGATTTTCCCATGACAATTTCAAAATTGATAATGAATGTAACGAGGCATTCTAAAAATTTGTCAAAATACTTGAAGAAAATGTGGCACCCGAGATAGAGTAGTAGTAGGAGATATTCACAACCCGGGAATGTTTTTTTTTTTAAAGAGTGGTTGATATTCCTGTACGGGTTACTTTGATCCACTTCCTTTGCTTTCACCGGAACTGTCTTGTTTCACCGGAATTTCTTGTTCTACCTATATTTCAATATTTCAATGGAAGATGCTCCGAGGAACTTTGGCAGTCGGGAAACACGCCACACATATGACAGACGGGAACGGGTCATTTCCTCCCTCCTCCAATACGTGTTTCTTCAAGAGATCACTCTTTCCTTACTTCAAAAAAAAATCCTCCACATACCATCCCCAAATATGACGTATAGACTCTTAGGAAAATAATTTTTCTCAGGGCCTTCTAAGTGGAATTAATGTAAAAAAAATGTTTTTGAAACCGGTTCCTTGCAGAATATTTAAATCGAGTACAAAAAAAAACAAGTGAGAAAAATTGTAGGCCATTAAAATATGCACACATTATAAAGAGATTATTTTAAAAACCTTCTTATAAAAATTAAATGAAAACAAATCACTTTGTTTATGTCGCAGTCCAATCGTAAAATCATGCAGATCATGATGCGCCTCAGGCCTCATTTAATAAAAATGATCAAAGTTTTGAAACCAACAGTTTCTTCGTCAGGATAAAATGAAAATGATTTGTTTTCATTTAATTAAAAATAATACCACAAAGCGAATATGCGGTCATTGAAGAAGTTCTAATAAAAACTTTTTAATCAAAATATGTTCTCAATCTCACAGACGAATTTGGTATCAGTCTGAAGTCTAAAGATTGTGATGCGGTTGATACCTACTTGGTCGTATCGGATAGTTGATAGTTCTGATTTAATGATAAACCGTCCTGTGTTTGTTTAACATTTGGCCCCCGTAATCGATTACACACTGCGGTGTCAAATACAATAGTCAAGTCATCTTAAGCAGTGCGAATTTAAACACGTGTACGTAAGTACGTTTTGAATAATTCTTATTTAAAAAAATGTTTTCTCATAAAACAGTTTTTTTCCTACAAAATTTACATCAATAATTTTCCACGATAATTATACTTGAGGTACCAAATAAAAAGAAAACATCAAACTTTTAAAAATTATTTTTCTTATGGTATCTTTTTCTATTAAATGTTATCTGTACATTTGAAAAGTGAAATATTTCGCCATACTCTTTACCCTCTTCTCCATCCCCATTACCAATATTTACTCAAAATTTTACAGAAAATATAAATAAAATTAATTATTAGTCGTTTTCAGAGAACAGCATCCTATTCGTGTATCCCTGCTAACAGTCACCATTCAGGAACAATGTACAGGAGCTTAAGGGACACACTTTAGTTACTTACTTTAACCAGTGATTCTATTTGGACATTATTTGGAATAAAAAATGTTAATAAAATTTCGACTCCCGGTGACATTTTTGTAGCTTTACTTAAAAATAAATAATATAATCAGTAGGATCAGGGTGAGAGGTTGGGCGATTACGGGACCGAGTGACCAGTGATGTTGTGTGAAAGAATTTATTTTTTGTTGGGTTTAGAAGTTTGGGTTCATGGTGTGAGGTTTGCCTAGGTCTTGGAGGCGGAAGACCAGGACACACTGAACCCCAGATTCCTACCCACCCCTTAAACCCTTTTCCTTCCCAGAACTCTCCTTCCCTTCCTTTCCTTAAAAAACCCTCCAGCATCCCAGCATCCCGCATCCCAGCATCCCCGTGGATGACATAGGCCCTGAGGGAAATTATTTTCCTCAGGGCCTTATGTAAAATAGAAAGAAGAAAAAAAAATTTAAAAAATATTTCAAAAAGTCACCAGTGACCATAATTTCATTCACGTTTTTTACTCCAAATATCACGTGTCCCGCATATGTTGCTTGAATTAGCTTTAACCATTGTTAGTGAGCAAATCTGCACAGGCAAGTAGGTACTTCACATTTTCCTTTCCCTCTCCGCTACCTTCAAGAGGCTGAATTGTCCGAATTTTTTTTATGACAATTTTTTTCATTATTGTTATTAGATGTTGTTCTTTTATGTGCTCAACACTTCGAATGAAATAATGCATGTATATTACATTTTAGAAAAATCTCGAAAATATGCTTTTTTCCTTGGCTACGAGACCCATGTAATCCCTGGCATACTTATGCATGTATAGCTATAATTATGCCTATGCGACTAACTTGCCACTGGTCATGCAGTAGGGAGAGCAATCTTGCTTGTACAGAATCAAATCGGATATTGACATATTTAGCATCAATGGAGCTGTCTTTAGAAGACAAGTTCTCTACTACTATAGTACGGTTCCATGCAACTTCAACACCCCTTTGAAAAGTCATTAAAAATGTGAAAAAAAAGAAAAATAACTATAACCTAAGCTAATGTAGTCTATTTAACCGTTTGTTTTTTCATTACTTTTTATGAGTTTTCGAAGAAGGTGTTGAAGTTGCATGATTTTGATTTGTCCTGGCACCTACTAGTACAATTGATAAACCCACTGTTTAAATTTTTTGTATTTTTTCTTTACAAATGCAATTAAAAACGCACTAAAATTAACAATTTTATAACGTTTTAAAATTATGTTTTCTTATTATGTTGTTCTTTTTCTTTGAAATATGTTTTAAACACTCAGTATAATTTTTATTTTGCTGTATGTATTTTTTTTATACTAATTTTATTATTTTCATTTCTACATTATATTAAGATACCACTCGTACGACGTACAACAGTACAGCATCACTATACATTTAAGGGAATAAAATTATTCAATATATTAATTACCCTTTGATATATGATCGGAAGAAAACTACGACAATCATAAAAAAATATAAAAAAATTGTAGTACCACACTTTAACTTATTTTTGGATATTATGTTTTGCTTTTCTTTCCTGTGTTTCTTTATACCTTATCTATATTTTTAATTACTTCAATGGGTAATGCGCGTTTTCATCCCGCGACAAAATATCCCCGACAATATATTCTCCGACAAAGTATCCTATGGACAAAATGGTGACCGGACAACTCGGAATGAAACCAACTCAGAACCATCTCAGATAAGTCATTTAGAGTGATAAAAAAATATATACCAAAAATTGGTTAAGACTCCGTATCCGAGCACGAAAAGAAGAAGATGGAGAGATTTGTAATTAGGAATGTTGGACAGAGCGCGCTAATACTTCAGACGATAAAATTGAAGCGAAAATTGAGAAAATGTTTAATAAAACACGACTCGTTTAGAATAGAGCAAAAATATCGTGGGGGTTGTCTAAAACAACGTTCAAAGAAACACTGTGAATTTATTCATACATATAACTTGTTAAATAATAGAGACAGGCTTGAAAATAAACATTTTCGGAGCATACTTTGCGATTTTTTTCTATCGAGGGAATTTCATATAATTTGCGTTTCGGCGTGGGGATTGTATATAATTGTCTTCAAAAATAACATATATTTTTTTAAGAGCTTAAAAACGTCAAATGTTCAAGGGAGATCTGTATATATATATGAGATATTTTATTAGTTAAGTTCTTCATTATTATACAATCAAATTTTTCCTCGTATTATGAGGTGGTAGGAACCAACAGCTTGGGAATGTTTGTTTTTCCAAAAAAAGTTTATGAACGTTTTCACAAGATAAATTAATAATTATTGAATTTTCATTGAAGAAGAAGATAACACTTATAATCTAAATGAAAATATGAAAGAAAACAAGACACAGAAAAACAGAAAAAAAACAATGGTCGCAAATGGTCAAACAAGACACAGAAAAACAGAAAAAAAACAATGGTCGCAACTGGTCTTGTTTTCTTTCATATTTTTATTTAGATTATAAGTGTTATCTTCTTCTTCAATAATAATTATTGATTTAAAAGTCAAAAGAATAGGTAGAAACGCAGTAACATACATTTAAAAAAAAACAATAACGGTAGGTAATGCCGTTTGGTTTTGATGTGTCGCGTTGCAAACTAAAATTCATATCAGGTATCTACATTGTTCCACAGTAGAAGGTATCCTCAATATGGCAGGAGAATACATCATTCAGAGTTGAAAATAAATATGTAACTACTGATGATTGTATAACGATTTCCCGAGCACGGTCGCACCGTTGATATCCATACCGATACAATTATCATAAAATATACAGATAATAAATAAAAAATCGATATACGATGGCAACACTATAATCTTTTGATGGATTTACATTTCGGAAAGTCAAATGGAAATATAAAATTAAAAATACTAATAAATTGACAATTTCGAATTGAAAAGCTAACTTTTACCCACATTGGCGCTTGGCAATGTACTTTAGTGAGATTAAACAGGAGTTAAATAATTAATGAAGTCTTTAGTCATATTTCAAGCACTTCGTTTCTCCAAAATCGGACGGAATAAATTGATCGCGTTTTAGATGAATTATTTAAGTCCATGGATCGCGTATACGATTTGTTTCAATTCTAAGAGCTTTGTTAGTTCACCCTCGTTCATTAATAATTCAGTCATTTTACACAACGAACGATATTATTCAAAATGTTTTGAATATGGACAGCTTATCTGACACTTTAGGTAATAAGGTTGGTCGGAATATCTCCTATCCATTGTTGACCATGCTCTCAACTATTGATCCATAGCCATATAGGGTTTTTTCGATCGTCCGTGCTAGATACTTCTCCTTGCTCTCCTCTCATTTAGCTCCAGAAACTCAAAACACTCATTGGGAATGCTACTGGCTCCTGATACTTGGGACTCTTTTGCGAAATCATCACATTAAAATAGAATTTAAAAATTACAGGCAGGCTTGATAGGTCCTTAATTTATAAATTGGGTACACGAATAATTAATTATTCACATGGTGGGCAAATTATCTCAACAATGATAATTTTTAAAATTCAGAAAATATTTTACCTGTGCTTCAATACCCCATATGGGAATACCATAGACATTCAAGTGTGTGCGGTGGACAAGACAAACTGTTGTGCGGTGTTCACATAAAAACTATTATATTATTTTTTCTTGTAATTTTTATGTTTTGAGAAATGTAGGTGGAAAAAACCATTTTCACTCACGATTTAAGCTATTTATTGGCAGTTGAGTTATTTTTTCTTTATTGTTTTCAGGCTATTTTTTCTCATGCATTTCTAACACATGCACAGGTACAAAGGTGAAAAGGTAATGATATTATTTGTGTAAACCATTGTTTACCTTAAAACGGGTTTCTATTGACCCAGTTAAGACCGCAGAAAAACCAATAAATGTATAGATGTCTAAAACATAAAGACAGACAATTTTTCATTCATGAAAAACTAATCTGGACAATTTTCAAAAGGTAGACATCATGCCGCTATTATTTGGCATTAGCAAGGCCATCAATAAATCTTGGCATTTTACAGGCTTCACAACGTCTAAACAATTTATTTATGGTCTGAACTTTTATTAGTGCACGTATAATTATTTATTGGTTCGCTTTTGTGTGTATGCAATGATAAAGGTGCATTAAAAAGATGTGAGTATTAAATACGTACATTAATCATACAGTTTATCGCAGTTACGTATTTTATAGTGCTGTGCGACGTAATTTTTTTTTTTCATTTTATTTTATTTTATTTTTTTATTTTTTTTATTTATTTAATATTTGTATGTTTTTACAATAAGTATACATTTTTTTACGTGTTAAACAGAGTTGTAAAATGAACATAACAATAGCATTTCCTCATCATAAAGAGACAAGGCTCTTGAGTTTGGTGAGGGAATTCAAGCTCAAGTGTATGTAAAATTTAGTAGAAAATAATAATATTGCAGCTAATAACAAAAGATATGTAAGAAAACTCGAGATACAACAATAAATAAATTTCAAGATTTAAATGAAATATTAACGGTAGAAATGGACTCTTACAGTTGTTTCAGGTTATTTTTCAATTTAATTTGGAATTTATGTATATTTTCGATAATTTTTAGTTCTAATGGGAGGTTGTTGAAATAATTTATACCTAGATACAGATAGGTATTTTGGATGTGCTTGGTATTAAATTTAGGGATTTTGATATTGTTTTGAAATCTTGCTGATATATTGAATTGTAATTTTTTTAGCTGTATTTCTTTAAAAGTCTGTAGGATTGCATATTTTTTTATATATATTGTCTGTTGTAGATACTTTAAACATTGAAAAGATTCTTTCAGAAGAGAATGTAGATGGTTTTTTCAAGATAACCTTAATTATCAATCTTTGAACTATTTTCAAAGGATTTAAAATAACATCATAAGTTCCTCCCCACCCTTTAATACCGTACTGTAATATAGATTGAACAATTGCACAGTACACTTTTTGAGGTTTTCTAGTCTAAGAATATTTCTAATTCTGATAAATATATATATACATTTCCTAATTCTTTTGACAAGTTCACAAATATGTGTTTTCCATTTAAAATGTTGATCTATATATACACCAAGATATTTAATATTTGAAGTTGAATTAAGTGTAGAACATGTTTGATTACAATTAGTTCCACCACATTTACTCTGATGTATTACAATTTTTATTTCTGGATTTGATTTACATTTATTGATAGAGAAAGGGATAAATTTTGTTTTTTCAGTATTTTAAAAGTATTAAAACATAAATTTGTCGGGTGACCGGACAATTCAACAACACGCTATTTTATCAGTCCTTTGAAAAATCATTAAAAGTGATGAGAAAAAACTTGTTAAATAGGTTACGCTAGGTTAGGTCAGAGGTCGGCAGTTTGTCAAGTGAGAAGAGCCAGTTTGTCGAAACCGGATAAAAAATATATCAGAGAGCCATATTACAACGGGGGGGAGGGGTTGTAATCGTACTGTGGTAAAAATGTGGTGGATCGATCGATAAGAACGTTATCTACATTCTTACTGTGATATCACACTTCTGCCCGTTTTAGTGTTTCTATAAACAGACTCGTGGATAAATCCCATAATAAATTAAAACCGGAATGCAAAAAAATAATCGTTCGGCGGCTCCATCTCATAAGGCTGATTGAGTAGAGGTGAAATTGCAATTGATGTCTGAAGAGCCGAAGAGCCTATGCAAAGAGCCGTATGCGGCTCGCGAGCCGTGAATTCCGCCCCTGGGTTAGGTTATTGGCTATTATTTAAAATGTTTTTTCATAACTTTTATTGACAAAAAGTTGTTGAAATGCCACTTTGATGAGTTGCCGTGGAACCATTTGTCATCGTTACAATATTATATTTAAGTTATAAATTATTTTATTGAAGAACAAGATAACACTTATAATCTAAATGAAAATATGAAAGAAAACAAGACACAGAAAACAGAAAAAAACAATGGTCGCAACTGGGACTCGAACCCAGACCTCTCGTCTAACCGGGACGTGCGCGTTTTCCAATTTCGCTATTGCCACCTTCTGTCAAACCGTCATATTTGTCAATCATATAAATATTAAATATATAAATATTCATAACTAGTTGAAAATAATATTAATGATTCTAAATATTTGAAATATGAGATTGACAAATATGACGGTTTGACAGAAGGTGGCAATAGCGAAATTGGAAAACGCGCACGTCCCGGTTATACGAAAGGTCTGGGTTCGAGTCCCAGTTGCGACCATTGTTTTTTTTCTGTTTTGTGTCTTGTTTTCTTTCATATTTTCATTTAGATTATAAGTGTTATCTTCTTCTTCAATGATATATTACCTTGATGGGAATAACCTTCAAAAGTTATAAAAAGAGAGTTTTTCTCATAAAAAATTGAATGTAAATTATTTAACTGTCGATATTTTTAAGCACAGATAGGCTTTAACAATTTTAACATGTTATTTTTTTTTTAAAGCCTAAACATCTAAATATACACAACAACAACAAAATAATACTTTACCTTGCGAGATGAAAAAAATAGTAGAAAAGGAATAAAAATATTAATTTTATGTTAAGTCAGATTCTGAAACACTACTGGAAACACCATTAAAGAAATGAGCCTATATAAAATCCTTAGTGTACTTAAATACTTCAGCGTATGTATATATTATATAGGCATCAGTCGCACAATTAATAAATTAAAGAAGTTGAGGCAGAGCAAGGCAGTTTGTTCATTTAGGCTAGTCAAATTGTATATACGGCGAACGAGAGATGCAATACGTCACCTCATTTGGATAAGATTCTAACTAACATTTTTTTCAAAAATGACCTCTGAATGCCAAAGAATTTCTTTTGCTCATTTCTACACCCAAAATAATTTTCAGAATCATCTATGTTGTATTTACGCATATATAATATGTATGACAAAGTTTTAAGATCAAGCATTTTAAATAATCATTTATTTTGCAAGGTTCTAACATCACTTACACTCTTTATTTTGTTTGTATCTGCCAGTTGACTGTTATTACGATTCGTCACTTTGGTTGGATAGGGTTCTAACTTCGCCTTATCATGTTCTAAGATTTTAAAGTTTGCAAAGACGAATTTTCGTAATCTATTCAACAAATTTTAAATTTTGAGGTTCGATCTTGTGTAAAGTATTTTAGTTTATCATATTTTAATGGAAAATATTTAAACGGATCGTGGCCCTAGCTTGGAGTTGGATTAAGGAAATGTAATTAGAACCTTGTGTAATGAATTATTATGCTCTAACTGGTTGCATATGGTTCTATTTGCATGTTTAGGTATGTTCGAAAATTATAATTTTACATCCTATTTAAATATTTTCCTAAAATAAAAAATGTTTAATTCAAATGCTTTACACAAGATTCAGCCTCAAAATTGGAAATCGGTAGATTATAAGAAATCGCCTTTGCAAACTTTGACACCTCATGTCTCAAAACAAGGTAAAGTAAAGTTAATCCATAATAAAGTAACGAATTGTGATTCCGTGTTGGAGTTGACACAATAATACGGTAGATAATATATCGATGTTGGTTTGCGAGGTATATCGAGAGAAATTAAGTAAAATGGTGACCGGACAACTCAGAAACATATATCTTCGACACCTCCTTTGATAAGTCATTAAAAGTGATGAAAAAAAAATTGTTACTTTAGGTTAGGTTGGGCTATTTCCCAAATTTTTTCATAACTTTTCAAATGGGTGTTGAAATGCCACTTTGTTGAGTTGTCGTAGAACCAAACATAGGTTCAGGGTTCAATAGTTCAGGGCTGTCAATTATTGAATATATGATTTTATTGGATATTTAATTTTAATTTATTTCAGAATTAATTAAATCAATATTAAAATTAACTATTAAAATAAGCATTGACAAAGGTAGATATGCCCTTTAAAATAAAATAAAGAAAAAATAAACATTTCGTATCAGTTAGGTAATAATAAGAAGTAAGTACGTGTGTCAGTTTACAGAAATAGAAAATAACGTATTTTGATAGTTACTTGTTAACTTTCAAGTACTCGAAATGTCCTTGTCATGTTAGAAATCACGACGCATTTCGTCAAAAGGTATTGGCAATCTAAAAAAAACGAAATCACTTTTGCAACCATTGACTAGAAACAATATAATTATAATTGATTGTAAAATAACTAACCATTGATTTTATACCTATATACATATCTTTTATAATACGTACATTAATAACTAATAGGTCTTTAGGCTAGTATTTGTTTGGTAAAAAATTATATTATATAGATATTTAAGACGCATTTGATTTATTTTTCCATTTACTTTCTTTTTACGAAAGTGCTTATTAAGCGTACTTTGTTAATCTTTACCAAATCATTAATTAAATATTCAACGTTTTGATAATTTAAGTAAATTTAGTTGACAAATGAGATAAATATAATTCCCACTTTTATTATTTCACATTATGGTTACATTATCACTGGTTTTCTCCTTAATCCTGTTTACTAGGAGAAGCTATGCTGAGACTAGGTTTTGGGTAGAAGGATTTTTGCAACGTATTTGAAATTTTTTTGTGTTAACCCATAAAAAATGTTTGTTGTTAGATGGAGAAGAGGTGGGTAAGCACCTACCTGACCATTCACTCTAGTTACGAAACACAGTTAAACCCACTTTTTCCAGCAACTTTTTAATAGTTTTCTGTAATACATTCATCAATACCTATACCTATTTCTCATATATCCTTGTCATTGTATTTTTAGTTTTAATTTATTTCTTATTTTTAAATAAAGCATTGTTCCTACTACATGCAAAGGCCCCATCGAAGTTATAATTTTTTTTAATAAAAATATTTGTTCTAACCCTTCAGACCAAAATTTTCGCTTTTGGGAACAACTTATATAGATCTCATAGAAATCATTGTCTTTCCCTTACTATCATGGTGAGAAATACTATCTAAACGGTGTTACACATATCGCTTGCTGAGGATTGGTTTGTACTCCTGTATTTTTAGGTTTTTTTTAAGTTGTGATTTGAAGTACATGTTAGTTCATTCAAAATTCCACCAAATATGTTGTTCTTTTACTTATAGGTAGATTAACCCTTGTTTTTAAAAAAAATATTTATTAAAATTAGTTTGAAATAAAGAAAACAAAAATATAATTTTTTGAAACTTAAAAAATTTTATTTTTCAATACGAGTTTTTGTGGACATGGTACAAACCAATCCTCAGCAAGCGATATGCTGTATATTCAGATGTTAAAATTAACAAGAAAATAATTAACATCTCGGCGAGTGAGTTTTGGCGAACAAAACTGTACGCGAGGAGTGAGTTTTTTTTTGGTTAATTTTTTTTATATTTTTTTATAAATTATCATTGATCAACTAAAAATAATATTATATTTTGAATTAAAACGTCGTTGACATCAATCCACAAAAATAAACCAACATCTAAAAAAAACATGTCCAAACAAAAAAACTGCTTCCTTCCTCTGACGGCCGCAAAATGACGCAAAAAGAATGTTTAAACTAAAACTGTGAAGTTGGTTTTGTAGGTATGTCTTCCAAAACTTCAAGAAACTACGCGCAGATATCAATAGAAGCCACTTCAAGTCAAATAGTTTCATTAAATATTTATGAGGGTATTTGAATAATAGCCGCGGACTAAACGTTTCATCCATACTCTTCTGGGCATATTTTCGCTTCGACGAACCGTTTCGTCCATACTGGTGGAGAGGTTAAAGTGTATACCTTTATGATATCAAAGTTCTCAACTGCAATTTGAAAAAAATTATTAATCATTGGGAATTTTAAATCGGCAAGAAGTGGGAAGACGATAACGTTTCATAAGTAAACTTTTTTGATAAAATGTGTGTGTTTTTTTTCGTTATCAGTAATTATAAAAAAAAGGTGAACCATTTAAAAAACTCTTTTAAATCTGTTGTAAAAAATATATTTTTTAATAATTTTTTTCAAATTATAAAATTTGAAAGCGTATTTTATCAACTTCCAAAAATTATTTTTAGAATTCAGAAACGATTAGAAAATTTTCATTTATTAGGATTTTATTGCGAAGTGAAAATATTTTGAACTCCTGACAAACTATGCCCGAGACTAGGAGGTTTAAGAAAAAAATATTACGAGGTATATAGCTCGATTTTAATCACTCAATTTTACCATCACTAATATCGACGTAGTGCAATGAAATATGAAATGAATATGTCTAAATCTCATACAAGTTCTTATGATGTCAGCAGATAAATTGCACTGGAAGAACTATAAAACAAAATATGTTAATAAAAAATTCTGTCAAAAGGCACTCATATAGGGTCGATAGTATTTATTTCATAATAAAACGAACACGTGAACTGCAGCTCGGTCCTGGAACAACATTTCCTTCGTGCTGCAATGTATCTCTTCAAGACTTGGGAACACTTAAAAAACCTCTATAGATTTTTTAAAGTATTATAGTTAATAAATAAATAAAATATTAAATATTTAACAATAAAATTTTGAAATCAGAAAAAGTTGAAGGGTTTACTTACCTTGATAAAACATTTACTGCCAGTCCCTCAACGCGAGACTATATCGATCACGGAAATTTGAAATGCTGTAAAGAACAAAATGTTAATTGTTCAGGAAAGCGACAACAAAGGTTGGTATTTTTTTCAAAAAATAATTTCTCTTATTTTGAAGGTTTTTTAATAATTGTTTTAATAATGTTTTAATTTTAAAATATCACTGAATGAGATCATTCAGAATACTTTTTTTGACATTTATTTTTTACATTAACTCCACGCGGGAGGTCCTGAGGAAAATAATTTCCCTCAGCGCCTATGTCATCTGGGATGCTGTGTGGAGGGTATTTTTGAGGAGAGGAAGGAATGAACATTGGTCTCTGAAGAGACCCATGTTGTAGGAGGGAGGAAACCCAGAAGCCGGCAAATCGTTCCATAGCCGAGCTGTTGAACTCAAGAACGAGTCGAAAAACGACCCGTTCTCATGTGACAAATGTCAACCGTGTACATATGTGGCGCGCGACTATGCACCGGTGCCAAAGGGATCAATGACGCTAGTTCCTCAGAGCATCTTCCATTGAAATACCGGTGGAACATGGATAGCATTCCCACCAGACGCCTGTGCTCTAAGAATCGCAGTCCGTTCGTTAAGGTTGGAGAATCTATCACACAGACCGCCCGTTTCTGCACAGAGTCGAGGGTATTTTTCAAGTATTTTGGAGCTCCAGACCAGAGGTGGCTGCCAAATTCAACCGTCGGGCGTACTTGCGATTTGTACAGGGTTAGCAGTTGTGTACTATTAAAGTATCTGCGGGCCCTGTACAGTATGCCCAGTTTTTGAGACGCTAACTTTACTCTGGCTTCGATGGAGCCCCTATACCTGAGCTGGTCACTTATAGTTACACCAAGCATATCAATAGAGATTGCTTCAGTTGAAGGAGGCTAGATTTTCATTTCGATCCATTTTAGACGTAATCAGACATGATTGGGTCTTTGAAACATTGAATTCGACAAGGTTATTCTTACCCCAAGAGAAATGATAATATAAATGATAGTATAAATGATAGTATAAATGATAGTATAAATGATAGTATAAATGATAGTATAAATGATAGTATAAATGATAGTATACTAATGATAGTAATTAATTTATTTTTAATTTTTCAGAAAAAATCCTCTTAAAATGCACGTCCTAAAAGATGCACTTATTTTCCTGGAAATGTTTCGACGATCAAGATCGAAAATCGGAGAAAAATAATATGTTTAACTAATTTTTGGATTTATGGTCCCTTTCATCATTTCAAATTTCCATTATTGTGTAATAAATCGTTTAAATTATCCAAACAAAAATGTTTTTACATATTTGTGTCAGGAAGCCTAAAGGGTGATGATTGCACTGACGCTCAAATTAATCAATACATTAGTCATTCTACGATAGGAGAGAATGCATGCAAAAGTAAGGAATAGTAAGAAATAGAGCTTTTTTAAAATATTAAAGTTTTGCTAAGAACGAAGGTTAGGACATTAACCATCAATTATTTCAGTTCTGATAAATCGTTCTAACAAGAAAAAATGCAATAAATGCATTAAAACTTCTGCTCACACAAAAGAGTCGCATTTCAAAGCAAGATGGCGTGCTTCACATTTCACAACATATCATTTTAATTTCCCCATTTGACTGGAATATCCATTTTACATTCCTCTCCCATGGTCAGCCATCTTGCCGGTTTATGGCGGGAACTGGCGAGCTGCGCGCGCAACCGCGGCTAATAACCCCAAACCCGTTATAGGTTATAGCTCTTTATAAGTAAAGTTCTTACTTCTTACTGAACTTCTCTCTGTCGTAGCTTCTTGAACACTTTCCTTGTTCAAGTTTAAGTAGGTACTTTATCACAGCGTGCATTTTCCAAATGATACTTTTAAAAGTACAGCACTTGATTGATTGAGGTTTTTTTATGAAGTGGCGTGATTTTATCAAGGATTTTTCTTGGTTATTGGGCCGTAAGAAACTTCCATTTAAGATAAAAATAAAGTAACGTTGTCTGGTGGGGAAGTACTGGATCAAGTAGGAACTTTGAGTAGATATTGTATTTCAAATGAATCTCCGTGTTATACGATTACTTATCTAATAGAGTTCTATTAGATAGATATTCAATTCATTAATGTTTCGGATTACCCTATGTGCACTAAACCGAAAATTCTAGAAGTGTGAACTTTACCATTGTGAAAGATAATAATGATGAAATAAGATAATATATTGTCTACTAACTAACCATCGTGCCGTTTCCTCCCAGGGGTAGGCAGAGAGAACAGACCGCCAAACCACTCTATCTTGGCACACACTCCTTGCCTCGTTCACATTCATACATCGTCTCATACATGCTCTTCTATTATTCTGACTATTGACATGGCTCGACTGAAGTAACTGATTCACTTGGTCATGCCATGTCTTCCTCGGGCGTCCCCGACTTCTTCCGAATATAATGTTTTCCATAACATTGTTTCTTTTTTTTAAATACATACTTTTATCAAAATAAAAACTACAGCACACATATATACATGTACAATGAATTATTTAAGCACTAACTGATAACAGCATTTATGTACACTCCCCTTCCATACACAAGCAAGTGCTTTCAATGGAAGAATAGTAAAAACCTTAGATGTAAAATTATTATTATGTACTATGTAAAACATATTATTAAAAAAAATAAAAATAAAATGTCGTCAATTTAAATAAGTCCTTCGGATCCTAGGTCCCATACATGATCTCTTAGAGAAATATTTTCGATGTTTGAAATAGTCTGATAGTTTGATAATTCCAAAGCAATGGAATTTTAACCTTAAGTTTGCATAACAGACAACGGAAAAACTAAATATTTTTTTTATTTATACAATACATGTTACATAATTATGATATTTACGTAAAGTAGGTATATTAAATTACCATATTAGGCGGCTGCCTGTTTCATAGTATAGTTGAAGTATAGAGGATAGTTGAAGTTGAAATCTAATGTAAACACATGGATTTAGTATAAATGATTCTAAAAATTGGAAAAATTATAATAAAAAGTAGAAAATAGGAGAAAAGAAGTAAATTAGCATTAGATTATAGAAATGTACATAACTTTTATATAGGTGCACAAATCTATACAGTATGTATGTATGTATATACATACATACATACATCTTGTACTGGCAATAATAATTAAATTTACACAAAAAATGAGTTCAGAATTGACTAGTAATGAGATATCCATATCGATATTATCAATTCAAATTGTATCTCAAAATTATGCCTAATATCAGCTTTAAGTCCAACGGGGGAAAATGTATATATACATTTACATACATATATATACATTTTCCCCCTTTGGACTTAAAGCTGATATTAGGCATAATTTTGAGATACAATTTGAATTGATAATATCGATATGGATATCTCATTACTAGTCAATTCTGAACTCATTTTTTGTGTAAATTTAATTATTATTGCCAGTACAACACCTACCATCCCAAAGCTTACGCTAATGTGTTATTTGGGCTCACAAAGTGACACTACTTTCAAAGAATCAAAATAATATTATCGGCTACTACAATGGCAGAGCGGATACTCTGGTATCTGGGTTCATACAACATAAACCTGCTCTAACTGTTAGAACGGCAGTTGAAAACACAGTTAGGGCAATAATGTAAAACGTGGAATGGTTTTTTCACGTTGGATTAAAATAAAACATATTTGCCTTATTTTTGGGGTGTTATGCCGTGTTTCGCTACCTCCTTCTTTAGCCAACGTTTCGGACAGCGTTACAGTGTCCATCATCAGGGCAGATGACCAAATGATATTGGTGAGTGTTTACTTATGTGTGTCGAAGCGATACCGTGCTGCCAGCTCCATTTCTCTACGAGCTGGTGCGCTTTCCTGCGCTTTCC
Organism: Glyphotaelius pellucidus; assembly: GCA_936435175.1. Lineage (NCBI taxonomy): Eukaryota > Metazoa > Arthropoda > Insecta > Trichoptera > Limnephilidae > Glyphotaelius > Glyphotaelius pellucidus. Next base: position 19,471,835 of record OW386548.1, read on the forward strand.
TGCCTTACGTCCATAATGTAACAGACAGAATTGCCAGGCTGTTGAGAAAAGAGAACATCAAGACGGTCTTCGGAACGACAACTAAAATCCAAGACCTACTGAGGTCGGCAAAGACTAAGTTTCCTCTGGAAACAGATGGAGTATATAAACTCAGCTGTTCCGGATGTGACAAGGTCTATGTAGGCCAGACAGAGCGAACGATCTCCAAAAGGATTTCCGAACACTTTCGTGCTTGTAAACTTGGCCACCCTGACAAATCGGCAATCGCCGAGCACTTAATCGAAACCGGCCATTACTTTGGATTTGTTCCTGAAGTCCTGGGAAGACCCAAAACTTACAGAGCACGCCTAATTACGGAGGCAATTGAAATCCATAAAAACCCCATCAATATTAACAGAGACGACGGAGCTAAGCTCAATAGTTCTTGGTATCCAGTAATTGACGGCTACACCAAAGCTAAACGCAAAAAACCATGCTGAATTTTTTCTAACACCAGCTCGTAGAGAAATGGAGCTGGCAGCACGGTATCGCTTCGACACACATAAGTAAACACTCTCACCAATATCATTTGGTCATCTGCCCTGATGATGGACACTGTAACGCTGTCCGAAACGTTGGCTAAAGAAGGAGGTAGCGAAACACGGCATAACACCCCAAAAACAATAACAAAAATACTTTTTGGCCGTGAAAACCTAAAAACATATTTGCCTTACTTTGTTTTTTTTTTTCATACCGATACTCACATGGAAACTATATCGGGACCTACCGACCTACGACTTCACAATACAGATACCTACGATTTTGCAATACATGTACCTACGTCTTCATCATGGCACGGCATAACACCCCCAAAACAAATAACGAAAATACTTTTGGCCGTGAAAATCTAAAATCACGCATCACAATTTTAGCATGCATGCACATGCACAACATTAGCATTTAACATGTATCACAACATGGCATAACACCCCAAAATTTAAAATTTTGGGGTGTTATGCCATTGCATGCACATCATTAGCATTTACATGTACCTCCGTCTTCATCACAACACGGCATAACACCAAAAAACAAATAACGAAAATACTTTTGGCCGTGTAAATCTAAAATCATGCATCACAATTTTAGGTTTTACTCATCGAGTTACAGCAATAATAAAAAAATTACAGTTTTTTTTAATGAGAAAACTAAATAAATTTGCAACATTTCATTTCAACAGTAGTTGTCAAATAATGCCCTCCATAACTCTTCGAAGATCCGAATCCATATGAAAAAACGCCCATTTTAAGTAAATTATTATTCTGACGGCATTTCTTAAAGCAAGTTTTAAGAAATTGCCGTCAGAATCGTGACTTGAAATAGTTTTAATTTTTTTGAATGGTTTTAAATTTTCTACAAAAACTTCCCCTTCATATTTCTACGCCCCTTACTTGATCCTGCTGGCTGAAAAATTCTCGAAAATTAAAAAATAATGGGGATTTCATAGTCCCAAACCCATTATATAAAGATTATTAAAACGAATGCGGCTTATCACAACATACCTGTAATAACAAATAAGTGATGTTTTTACAAATTTCATGAACATCAGGAGAAATCAAACTCGCAAATATTTCACATCAACATTTTGTACTGCTTAGCATTTTGGTATATCAGTCATCCAAGAAAATAATTTTGCCACTTAGATGTTGCCATGTGAAGTAATACAAAATCATGTGTTTTTGGTTTGAAAATTTGATCGCTTAGATATATTATAGATGCTCCAATTAAATACTGCGAGTAGAACACTTGGAAAATATCGAGTATTTTTTTAACAAGTCCTTTTGCAAGTCTGGAAAAAATAAAGTATCCGGCATTTTAAAAATACTTTCAAGTAACAAAATCTCTACTAATGAATCCCTGTTTGGATAAAATTTTATTAAATAATGTGGCAAATTAAGTTCTTTACAAAATAATCGGAAAACATTTTAGTATTTGTGCCTGAATTTCACAAAATAAAATTAAAGATGAATTTTGGCGATATTTTTTCCAGTGCACAAATAGAGGCGTTACTCAACTGCGAATATCATCCTTATGCCATCTGCAGAAAGGCCGATAGCGCATCGACAAGTCGTACTTGGTCTCCTCCCAGATTCTAGGGGTGTAAGGACGTCTCTAGACCCCTCGTCGCTTTGTTCCGTGCAGTTATTTTAATTTCCTTGTTATTATTATAAACGAAATCAATCTATAAAAACAACTCTCAAATATTTTCTCCAACTGTCGAATTTCTCCTAGACTAGTGGATTTTCTTAAGGCGGCGCTATTCGGCTGAAAAAGAAGAAGATGGAGAGATGTGTTATTACGAATGTTGGACAGAGCGCGCTAATATTTAAGTGATGAAATCGCAGCGAAAATGGCGAAAAAGCTTAATAAAACATGACTCGTTTAAAATTGAGCAAAAATCTCGTAGAGCGTATCTTAAGTATCATTTAAAGAAACATTGTGAATTTTTTCACAAATATAACTTGTAAAATAATAGAGATAGACTTGTTTTAAATAATTTTCGGAGCATACTTTGCGATTTTTTTTCTATCGAGGGAATTTCATATAATTTGCGTTTCGGCGTGAAAAGTATCTAGATATTATCTTCAAAAATAACATATATTTTTTGAGAGCTTAAAAACTTCAAATGTTTAAGGGAGATATGTAAGAAATCGGTCGAAATTCGAATAGTGGACCCTTAAGAATTTTTGTAAAACATTTAAGTATCCACCTGCTAAGCCAAAAATATTGAAATATAATGAAAATCAAGGCTTATCATGCCACTGTCCTACCATAGCACACTCCAAAAGTATCAAATATCTTGGTATTGAAATTGATGATAATCTCCGATGGAACGGACACATTGAAGTAATCTCAAGAAACTCACCAGGTACATTTACTTCTTTAGAGCCATCCGTAACATCCTCAACATAAACGACATTAAGAAAGTGTACTACGCTTTATGTCAATCACAAATAGAGTACGGGATAACTGGATGGGGATATGCCTTGAGCACTCACATGGACCGGCTCAATATAGCCCAAAAAGGAGTACTAAAGACAATTTTGAAATTACCGGTTAGAACTCCGACAGAAGAATTGTTTCAAAGCATTCAAGTCTACAACATACAAAAACTTTATGCAAAAAATATCAATATTTAAAATTAAAAAAAACATATCAGAATACTCCACTGTCCAACACTGTCCAACACAACCAGGGCAATAAACCAAAATATTCTAGCTACAGCCAGTTTGAAAACATTTTTTGGACAAAGAAATATGAAATTCAATGCGACAAAACTATACAACGCTCTACCAACTCAAACAAAAAAATAACAGAAATAAATAAATTTAAAACAAAAGTAAAAATATGGTTGAGAGAACAAAGTTAAAATGAACTATCAAACATACTGAAGACCATGTAAAGACAACTGGATAGTAAATACAAATGTGGAAAAATTACAGGCCGCCTCAGAACAGGAAACCCTAGTGAGGAGGACTGTGAAAAAAAAAAACTTTATAATACCTTAATATAATACAATTTATAAATACATTATGTACAAATTTTGCTATAGATACTAATAAAAAAAAAATAAAAAAAAAAAAAATGCTAAGCTGAAAGTGGCATGTCGGCAGGAGCAAAGCGGCTTTACAATCATATAAAAAAAAAATCATTGAAATGATTCAATGCCAAGATCAAATACCACTGAGAAAAGAATTTAAAAAATTAACAGTTTTACCCTTGGATCATTGAATAGTTTTACCAGAAATTCAAAGAACGAACAATTTTTTTTCGTAAGAAAAAGAGTCAAAGAATTCAAATAAAATAATATAACAAATAAAATAATTGAATTGCCACAAAAAAGCTTTGATTAAAACATTAAATTTGATTAGAGTGGGATGGTCCCATTAAGTTTAATATAAATTCGTGTTGCGTTCGGAATCCGTTAATTGTAATGCAGCTTGGAATTCCGTTACTTGACTTCAACTATCACGAACTGTGAACACAATTTGGTAATTACTAGAGAGAAAGAGTTCTTACGAAAATGAAACGTTGAGACTTTATTCAAGGGATTGTATACAATTGATATTGAAAATCTTATAAAATAACACTTCATCACTCATAATATTACGTTACAATGTAATAAGTCTAGAATACTTTTAACTTTTTTATTTGGAAGTCCCAACTATTCTCAACTGTCCGGAGCCAGTAGGACTGTCGCACCCCCAATTGGAGTGTGTTGTGATGCTGAAAAAACAGAACAAGTAAGGAGATTAGATAGAAGAAGACTGAGAATAACATGGCTATTTAGGTCTGGTCACCAAACACACAAGTCTACTTCAAACAAAAAAAAATTGATTCCAAATTATGGTCTTTCACCAGGGTGATACTGATAGCATCTACTTTCCTCGGGATAAAGTCATTTTTAGGTCAGATCATTTTTTATTGACCCATCGATGTAAATTTTTACATTTTTCATAATATTGATCTAACTGTATCCGTTAGAAAATTAAGAAGCGTTTTCACATAAAACTTTTTTTTCTGTGAAAATCACTCGGGGTTAATATTTTATGATTATCTTTATACGCACCGTTAGCCACGATATTAGCCACGATATTAGACGATTAATAACTGCTAGCCACGATTAATAACGGAAAAAAAGTTAAATACACTTGTAAACATCCACCTGTATTTAAAGAGAAATCGAAAATTGCGAATATTACAAAAAAAAAATTCAACGAAAAAAATTAAAAAATTGTTTGTTAATGCTGTTTTATCTTAAAAGTACCACCTACCTAACTAAAAAATAATTAAAAACATATGTAATTAAAGCAAAATAAGTACTTTACTACCTAACGTGTATACGCAGACGCAAAAAAAATCATTAGTAATACCCAGCCAAAACTTTTGATAGAGAATCAGAAATAAAGTTTCTTCGACATGAAAAGGGGAGCTTACTTAGGGGAGGGATATATCAGAATAAGATAATAATGGCTCTTTACTTTATATAACTACATGCAATAATTTTACTTTCATGTGGTCATTTTGTGAAAATTTATCATTTTTTAGTACGCATAAAGGTAAATGTATTGATTTTTGAAAATCTGAATTAGCTTTTTGGAAAAAACTTACGTGGAGATTAAGAATAAAAAATAAAATGATTAGCAAACTCCGAGAAACTATTATTATTTGAATACCTCGTATGCTTGTTTATCCTAATTTCAAAGTTCCTCGATGTTTTACCTACACAAAAAATCCATAATCTTTACAACTCAATTTATACACTCAATTTTTTCATTTTTATGTTTCTATCCTTATTATTTAATTTGTAATTCTTCTGTTAACTATTTGTATAAAATGCTGACAAAATTTTACTTGGTACATTTATTATTTGTTACAGAACTGTAAATTTTATTTGACATTATATAGGTTTTATAGAGATTTTTTTATACAGGTAAAACTTCGGGGTTGAAATTGGGTTAAAGCAACTTATGAGGTGTTTTAGTTTCTCAAAGTTTGCTAATCATTTGTGGAAAACGAATCATTCTTTTGATTTTAATAATGGAATAAAGTCGATACACTATAATGTAAAAGATATCCATTTAGACAAACTTGAAATCTTTGAAAGTAGAAAAAATGTGAAGAAGAGCATAAGTATTATACATAACGAAACTATATTTTTAACTGACCCTGATTATAATCTGTTCCCTTTGTAAATGACGCCCTGTTACCCCCCCCCCCCCCTCCTCTTCCCATTCGCCATGTTTAAGTCTATTGTTGTACTTAGTTTTAAGTATAACTTCATGAAATAAAAATTGCTTACAAAACATGTTTGGTTTTTAAAGAATTCAAATGGTTAAAACTAATCATTTTATTTATTTTATATTTAAGTAACTAAGATTCCATTTTGGGCTTTTTTCCATCTCCCCTGAAATAAATAGTTGTTTATTGCAGTAATTAAGTTGAAACGAGGTAATATTTAAGTAATAATATAATTTGTGTGGAATTCTATAATATCACCAAAGGTTTTTGTTTTACAATTATTGTTTGTGTGTTGTATTTTTCATTTACTATTCTCAATTAATTATCTAAGGTGTTGTTATCGACCATAAAATATGCTCTATACGTGCAGTGACTTTTGCATAACTTTTTTTTTTGCATTAAGCAGGAGGCATGAAGAAAATAATTTCAATCGGGGTCTATGTCTTTAGAGATGTTATGTGGGTTTATTTTTAAGGAAAGGAGAGGAAGTTCTGGGAAGGCAAAAGGTAAGAGGGAAAGATACGGGTGGAGGATGTACGAATCCATCAATCCGGCTGCGGTGCAAGTCGATGGGTCGAGAGAGACCATCTGGAGAGGTAAAAAGATCTCCCAAAAGCGACCTCTCCTGATCTGGTCCTCATGATCTCAGATTCACAACCAACACCTGGACACACGTCACCCGATGAACCCGAGCCCCTGCTAAGTCACCAATTGTAGCGAACCACTTGGGGTGACCTACGTCAAAGATGTTAGTTATCTAATAAATTATTCCCGGGGCGGCGGTACACAAACCTGCCTCCCAAATCAACTCCAGGAAACGCTTACACTTTTGCCGGTCTTAAGCTCTCTTCCTAAAGTTCCTTGTGTCAATAGATGCGTTGTTTGTCTCGACCCGTGAACCAAGAATATTTCTTCGTACTGAAAATTTATTATAATAATAATAAGGTCTTTATTCCAGGATGTGGGGAGGGGAGTGCAATCCCACACATCCCATATAGGGTATAATTACATATGTTATTATATATGAATATTAATTACATATGAATAAATAAAAAGATAAAAATTAACAAAATAAAAAAATTAAAAAAGAGAAGCATCATTAGATACACTATTCATAAGAAATATAGTTAAGTCTTTAAATCAGGTACTTGTTGTTCCATCGGATCTCAGATTGTAGGAGCCAGTGTTTTTCTCCAATATTCATCTATGCTCGATCTACGGGGGCTTCAGATGAGTTCTCCACGTTTGGTGAAGAGGCGCGCCCTGCCACTGGGCCACGGCCAGGACGAGAGTGTTCTCCGATCTTTGGTAGCGCTGTCTCACCCCGGCTATTCTGTGGCGCATCAAAGCGGCGAACCCATGTACCCTTCCTTCTGCGAACATCTGCGAGGCACTGCATCGCCAAGGTAGGCCGAATAGCGCCCTATATGCGTTATTGTATTGTACTCGAAGTGTGTTCATGACGCCTTGTGATATAAATATGCTTATAAAGATGCTTCTATGTCTGTCGGCAATCTCCCGTCATTGCTGATGCTGTAAAATTACAATACTGTTCTTGAATGACACAAAAAAATGAGTCAACAGAAATGTTAGAATTTTCCCTCTCAATAAGTATTCGGCAACATTTCAATAATCTTCGTAAAAATACATGCAAGATTAGATGTTAGATAAAAAAAAAGTGTTTTACTATAATACATCTATTTTCACTTTTCGACGTAGTTGCGCATCTCTTGGACCGGCTAGTAGCCAATTTCAAAGAATTATTTGTTTTTGTTTGAATGAGGATTGAATCTTAATACCAAGAGATTGACTAAATTTAATGAACAACCGCTAACTTTTAAGACAAACCTAATCGGACGGTACCTTAATTGGAGGTAATTTTTAAATATAATGTATATAATTTCATAAAAATGCATGTGTGCGCGTGTGCGAAAGTGAGTGCCACCAAAAGGTGATATTATGCATTGTCATCGATAAATAATTAATCCATCTACCGAGTTTCAGCTCGATCGGATATCGGGAAGTGGGTTAATTTCCATTTCCAAGACTTGAATTGATGAATTTAATAAAAAATAAGCTACTTAGGTTACTCTGTTGTTAGGTAGACATATTTGCCTACAATATTTCGAAAAAACCTTTCCGTTCTTTGGTTTGACGAAGGTTTAATGAAAGATGATAAATAATATTTCCATAACTTACAATTTAAAAAAAAACTTTTGGAAAATCGGGAAGCAAAACTCGTTATTAGTATCCTACAAGAATTTACTGAACACATGTATTTTTTTTTGAGTAATAAAACACAAGCTAAAAAAAATAATAATTTAGAACAGAAAAACGAGTCTACAACGTGCAGTAACATGTATAATAGGATAAAAACAATGCAATGCCAACTTATGTTTAAATTTTGTGGCAATATTTAGTCCATGATATAGTATTTATTAATAAATTTAAAAAATTAAAGTTACCGATTATTAGCTTGTAGGATAGACACGAACTGTTACGGCTGTTCTACGAGAAGCTGCAACGATTTTAAAATACAAAACAATATTTAGCACAAAGGTTCTAAAATGTTCAATTAACTCACTTTAAGGAAGCTAACAGCCTTTCTTGGATTACGTCTCAAAGTGGTAAAGTTTAAATTTCAGTACGTAAGTAATAAAATATTATTATGGTAGTTTTAGAATGGACACGCACTGTTCAAAATGATAGCTAACTAAAATATATATAAAAAAGAATATAGTTTCACCGTAGTGATTCTCAACATTGGGATGGATATTTATTTTATTTATTTCTATACATTACAGTATTTACCTATAGATCAAATTCGAAAACATTTTTACATAATATATTTTATAATTTTATTATGTTGGGTGTAAGGTAGGTTTGTGAAGGTGAAACTGTGGATAGGTATTGTTGTATGTTTCGTGAACACCTCACTAGGAGAACCTGTGCTGAGGTGTTTACGTGTTTATTTATGTTTATGTGTGACAAGTATTTATGTGTTGTAATATAAAGTTTTATATGTATTTTTTTTTTCAAATTTTAACAGTTACTGTACATTGGTTATATAGAAGAGAAAAAAAAGTATTTAAATATATTAGAGGAATATAAAAAAAATAAATATATATATATAAACATACACATACATACACATCCATATAAATACATGTACCTGCACACATGCATATAAATATATATATACATACGTATACATCCGCATACACATTCACATACACATATATATATATGTACACACATATATAAATTGTAAGTGTATGTATAGTTATTGGATACTTGAAAAACTACTTAATTTTTAGGTTTATTTAATTTTATACTTTTTATAGTTTTGTTATGTTTGGTTGGGAATAATAATGTTTTGTATAAAGTTAATATCTTGATTTTTAATCCAGTCAGTGATATGTTTTTTATGAATGTTTGTAGATGTATTTGCAGATAGTATTTGTTTCAAAGTAATGGGCATGCAATTGAAAAGTTTGGTTGCATAATACTGAAAGTGTCTTTGTCCATGTGTGGTGTGGGTTATCGGTATGTTCAGTGTTTTATTTGTTGAGGAAATATATTAATCCCATTGATTTGAATCCATCGCCAACAGAATCAAAAGCGTGAAGTTTTGTAATTCTTCATAGATTCGGAGAATAGCGTTTGGCTTATATCATTTTTAAATTGAAGGTACATCAAATTTTCCTACGGTATCCCTTCTTTCAAGTCATATTTTTTTTACATGAGCTCCACACAGGAGGCCTTAGGGAAAATAATTTCCCTCAGGGCCTATGTCATCTTTGGGGATGCTGTGTGGAGGTTTTTTTTTTAGGAAAGGAAGGAGAGGGGAGATCTGGGAAGGAAAAAGGGTTTGAGGAGTGGTGAGGTTTGTCTAGGGCCTCCAAGACCTAGACAAACTTCACCCCATGAACCCGGGCACCCCTGCTAAATCACCACGTGATGTGACCTATGGCAGAGGTGTTGTATCCAATAAAGGTTCCCGGGGCGGCGGTACCCATTCCCGCCTCCCAAATTGGTCGTACGGTTTTTTTAGAAAGTATTTTCTTAAATCTCAATTACATAGAGCGAGTTTACAAGCTACTAGCCGGTAAGTTTAAAAGCGGGTGAATCGGCGAGTGAGATTGTCATGATGACACACAAAACTGTCTACTTGCTCAGTAGCGATAGTAGCGGCTAAAATAACGGCTCTCGCGCCATGCAACTCTGTCGACATTTTGTAGAAAACTTGAATTCGCAGGGCTAACCAGTAGCGAGAATAACGGCTGCCGCCCGAACTAACTCTGACAGACGAAATCAGCTGTTGGTGGGCTTCTTTAAACTTCTTTTCTGGAAATCTTTAGACAAACAATAGCGTGTAACGAGTAAAGTTGACCACCTTCCAATTATTACGATGACACTGAGCGAGTTTACTAACAGATAGTGAATTTCCCAGATAGTAGCTTGTAAACTCGCTCTATGTAATTGATGCTTTAATAATAATAAATAACATGGTTGCAGGAAGGTTTTTTTATGCCCCTCCCCACTCAATAATTCCGTATTGTGAGAGCAACTTTATTGCATAATTGTTAAAATATGGAAGTAGATAGGTTATTTTTTCTTAAAGTTTTACACACAATATTTGATTTGGTTCCGATAAAAACTTTTTCAATGATTTTTGCGAGGGTCCGAAAATTTACCAAACCTCGGTAACCGGACTCGAAAGGAAAAGCATTATGAAAAGATGAAAAGTGTTTGGATTTTAACGTGATAGAAATAGGAGATGACGAAAATATGAATAACAAAACCACACACAGGTAGGAAAAAATCATCAAGGAACCTTGAACCGATCATAAAAGTTATTTCTTTTACCGGTATTAAACTTTATTCATTAACCTCAAACAAGCATACGTCGACGCATATTTTGTAGTTTGAATCCAACCATACTTAAAACAATGTCTCTTGTAATCTATACTAATATTATAAATGCGAAACTGCGTGCGTTTGTTTGTTACGCTTTCACGCACCAACCAATAAATCGATTTAAAAAATTCTTTCACCAATAGAAAGCTACTTTGTATGCGAGTAATATAGGCTGTATAAAATTGTAAGCTCTGGCGTTATGAAATTATAAACATTTATATAAATATATATTTTTTTTTAATGAAAAACAAATACCTTTGTATAACACCACTATTTTATTAACAATATCAACATGTTTCGAAAACTATGTTTTCTTCGTCAGGATAATAAGTCAATAATAAATAACAAAAGACAAACAAGTATAGACTAATTAGAACATAGACAAAATATTAGAAAGGAGAGGTGATTAATTACCTAAAAGGGTATACAATTAGATAATTTAGAAATTTTAGAAATTAGAAAAAGTGTTAATAGTAAATTAAATATTATAAATAACCAAACGTTTTTTAAAAATAGCCATCTTTTAAATTTATTTTCGTATTAATACTTATATTTATAATAATTTATTTTGTTATTTAGACTTCTTGTTTTCCTTTTAAAAGATTTTTTATTATGTTAATGTAATTTTTTACCCATTCTAAAATAATTTTTATATTTTGTTTTATATAATTGTTTTTTATGATATATTTTAGGTAATTAATCACCTCTCCTTTCTAATATTTTGTCTATGTTCTAATTAGTCTATACTTGTTTGTCTTTTGTTATTTATTATTGACTTATTATCCTGACGAAGAAAACATAGTTTTCGAAACATGTTGATATTGTTAATAAAATAGTGGTGTTATACAAAGGTATTTGTTTTTCATTAAATTAATGATGACACCCCAAAGTAAATATGCCTATTTTGAAGAAAAAATTTATATATTTATTATACGTTACTTATCGCTAACAAAAGCGAGTCGTTGCTAACGTCAGAACACAAATCGTTGCCGTGAAAACATAGTTAACATCTATCTATATAAACAAAAATGAATCTCCGAAATGTTTGTGCGCGCATAACTTCCGAATGACTGCACCAAATTGGATAATCCTTTTTTTACCACTGGTGAGCTCTGTCATTATGAAATTTAGGTGGCACGCGAGCTGTTTGAAAACTGAATGTACCGGGAAAGAATGTGTAGAATGCGGGAGGGGGGTGAGGGTAGGGAGAGTGGGAAATGTGGCGGAGAGGGGGGAAGAGCGGGGGGATAATTGATAAGTGCAAGCGCTACAGTAATTTCCCCCTAATACCATGCGAGCGAAACCGCGGGTATAATCTAGTATTTATATAAATACTTATAGAGTATTATATTATCTATATATTAAGATGAAAATTTAAATCCGTCGAAAATATAAATACACGGAAAAAAGCACAATCTTGAATCATTATATTTTCTTGCCACCGAAATGTATTTTTTTCATTATTTCCTCCCGTCTGGAGCCAGTGACACTATGTCACTTGATATGTTGTGAGGCTGAAGTTAGTGGAGAGGGGAAGGAGATGGGGGAGAGGAAGGTGGAGAAATACCTTGCTATTATAATCTGATCTGGTCACCAAACACGGCTAAAGCCATTTCAAGCAACGTTAAAATTCTGAATGGTGGTCTTACACAAGGGTGAGAGTATCTCCCACTCTGGAACGTGTCGCAAATATACTATATGTTTTAAAAATAAATTGTGAAAAACACAAATTAATAGAATAAAATTTATTTGCGTAATATAAAATTTGGACCTGCGGCCTTTGGATTGCCTGTCGAGAGCCTTACCCGTCGACCACGGAGGCCGTTTTAATTCAGATTTATAGCTCAAGGGCTCTCTTGTGCAATAATACAAGCCACACGCTAGGAGCTCATTGGTCGAAAACAACACCTCGGAATCTAGCAGAGTAAATGCTAGATACTAACAGGCCCGGACTTAGAGGCCCAGGGCCCCGGCTACACCAATAATTAATACCTACTTGATAAATGTAACCATCCATCCCAATAATTAGGCAGTAAGACAAAAGGTAAGTACCTACAATTCGATAAATTGAATCATTTTAAAATGATTCCTGCTTGCGTTGTGGTGTATAGTGCACTGCATCGTAGGACTACTGGGGGCAGGACCACCGTGAAGGGGCCATGGCACACTGAATTTGGGGGTCCTTTTCGAAAGCCAAAAACCTACAGGAAAACAAACCACAAAACATTGTGACCATCATTTTATTGAAGGGGTTTGTGCAAGACATTACTACGCCACCTAATCGTAATTTGGGCATAATAATATGAGCATTTAATAGTTTAATATAATTATAAATGTTGAAGATTCCGTAATTCTCATTTTAAATTGTGTATTACGCAATTATAAATGTATGAAAATATTTTTTTGCATTTGAAAAGGTCTAATACATATTGGTTTTAGAAATATATTTTTTACGCATCTAATTAACTGCATAGATGCATATGGAACCATCCCCAACAGAACGAAAAAAATGGAAAATTTGTTACATAAAGATGCGGAGAAGCGTCGCAGGCGAAATTTTTTCCATTTTATCCCCAATTGGATTACGTAACTAACTACCCGTGTGGTGTGGGTGAAGGAAGTTAAATATGATTTTTTTATATTCATAAGTATACGGAATAAGGAAAAAAATCTAGGTTGTCGGGCAAACCAATAAATGCTTTCGATTTTCAGTATCCCAACAGTATATGCATGGAAATATTCCATTTTAGTATCCCAACAATGGAAACCTTATAGTTTTGTTAAATCGGAAACCATTAAAACGTACTTGACCGCGTGCTAGCCAAGGCGAATCCCACCCGGGCGTCGCGAGTTCAATCCTCTGCTAGTTAAGTTAACCATTTCGAATATCGACATCGTTGCAGTGCTCGTTGCAATGGTTTCTGACCATTCAGTCAACCGCACCAATTTCTTAATTGATCAAATTTGCAATTGAAGGAATGCCTACTTGTGTTTATGTTTTGATTATATTGTTTATTTTAATTGTATTTTGTATTTGAATTGATTTTATTTAATATTTAATTTGATTAGATTTGAATTGAATTTTGGTATTAAGCTTATTTCCTTTATTTAGAATTCTGATTTACGTTATTAATTTTCTTTAATTAATTTAATTTAATTATTTATATCGTGTGCTTTAAATTATTTTTTGATCAGAGCTAAATTTTTTTATTTATTTATAACGTAATTTACTTTAATAAATTTTATTTTATCATTTGTTTTGTGTATTATATTAGAGGCACTGCTCTAAACCAGCTACATTCTAGGAGAAATCCTGGCAGAGCAGTGACCTTTTTGTCAATAGAATAAATGATAAATTAACAAAATATATAAAACTGTTAAATTTAAATAAACTTTTCCAGGTCCTGTGTACTCTATGTGTTCCATTTTGACACTTTGCAGGGGCCCCTTCGAAGTGGAGTCCAAAGGAAATAATGATATTTATTTCCAAGTCCCGATGTGTCTTCAGTGTATCGTTTTGGCAAATAAAAAACTAGGGGTCCCCTCCGAATTGGGGGCCGTAGAAAATGTGTTGAAAAAATGTCCCTGGCTGAGGTCCCTCGCAACATTGGGGTCCTAGGCCCGGCCCTGGATATTAACTGACTGTAAATGACCGAACGTAAACTATCGAACGGAGCTGTTACTTACTAGTGTGGGGCGACCGAACACACAGGAAATCAAAAACGTAGGCATTATTAAATAAATGTTTTTATTCATTTTACTAGCATCCGCATGATCTTAATCGTTATTTGAAGAAAATTTTTATTCAGATATAAATAACCCTTGAAATACTAACTATAACTAAAAATTATTTTGAAAAATCGTAGTGTCAGCGTCATGGAATGTCTAGGGAATTATCAGACATCTGATATTATAGATTTTAATACATACTTAATTTAATACATACTTAATTTTAATGTTATACAAAGGTATTTGTTTTTCATAAAATTTAATACATACGACTATACATAAATATTTTTTCATGTTTTCCATAAAATGGATGAACACCAATACATCGTGGTAAAGATTATAAATATAAATCAAAAAGGCATGGGGGGTAGCTTTACTATTTTATGACGGTGGCCGGACAATTCAGAATCATGCAACTTCAACACCTCCTTTAAAAAGTCATTAAAAAAATGGTTAAATAGGTTATGTTAAATTAGGTTATAGGCTATTTTAAAAAAATCATAACTTTTTAAAGGGGTATTCAAGTTGCATGATTCTCAGTTGCCATGCATGGAACCTTTGTGATACGCATCAAAAGATAGTTGCTCTTTCGTCTGTAAGTGACATTGAAAATGTCGATGGCCAATGCAGAATCGTTAAGCAGTTGAGTCGCTCTGTTTATTGGCGCGTTCTGATAGGCAGAAGTCCTCGCTTTCGGAGCATAAAAAAGTGCATGGGATCTCACATGACTTTACACGAACTTGTTAGGGACATACTCCTATAAGTTAACCCCTTTAAACATATGCTGTTGGAGTATAGTTCCAGAGAATAACGTAAAAAATATTTTTTACTAAAATTAATACATAAAAATATTTTCGGCGGGCTTCTAAGGCGTTGCAATCGAGCATTCCTGTTAAGAACAAGAATGGATACAGGAATGGATAGTGCCTCATACACAGGTAAAGCATAAACCTTTTTGGTTCATTTTTCCGTTTCTAGGATATGGTTTTGTTCAGAAGGGGCTAGAATAATGGATCTATATTCCAGGTTGCTGCGAACAGGTGCTTCATGTTTTTTTTAAATTAACTCCACACAGAGAAAAATAATTCCCCTCAGGGCCCATGTCATCTTTCAGGATGCTGTGTGGAGGGTTTTTTTAAGAAAGGAAGGAGAGGAAGTTCTGGGAACTGAAGGAAAGAAAAAGGTGTGAGGAGTGGGTAGGAATCTGGGGGGTCAATGCGTCCAGGAGTGGCGTTTGAATCTATCCCTTCCACTGCATTGTGATGCAATGTTCCGGGAGAGTCCTACTGGAGAGGTCAAAAAGACTCCCTTCATCAGTCTCTCCCAATCTGACCTGCCATATCTTTGGTGAACAGACGCATCCGCCATCAAGATCCGAAAAAACCTCACCCCATGAACCAGAGCACCCTTGCTAAGTCACCAAACGTAACGAACCACCTGAGAAGTGGTGGCCACGAAGGCAGTGGTTTTGGTTATCCAATAAATGGTTCCTTGGGGCGGCAATACCCAAACTCGCCTCCCAAATTTGCAATTATATACAAAAGTTAAATTTTCTAAAAAATACATTCATGAACGCTTTTTACTTTGAACTCGTGGAAAAAATAGTGTGTTTGAAGAAATTGCCAGGTTGGAATTAAAATTAAAATCAGGTTCATGAATATATAAATGTTTTCAAAATAATGAATTTACAGAAAAAAATCTATAAAGTTAATTTTTTCGATTACCGATTAATCAAACATTTCAAGAACTCCAGACGAAAATTCCATGTCACGTAGAAGGGTGCCATTTAGACTTTCAATGAATACGGATTTGTAAAAAAAACATAACAAGAAATAATCACAGGAAACTATAATCATTTTCATTTCAAAAAAATTGTAATATTTATTTAAAAAACGTTTAAAAAAATGTTTCTATCTCTCCGGTAATCTGGATTATTGACTGGTGCGGCGGTTATTCGTGTAATTAACTCGTAATTGCTTTGGTTATTAGACCGGAACTGACTGTTTACTACGGTAGACTAAGCCTCAGCAGATAGGTACCTCATGCTGGGCGTCATGTTATTGACGGGGATGCGTTTTACGTCGTCGTTTCACAATATGCATGGAAATGGAAATGGGTTAGACGTACATGGATTCAGGGTTTAATTATTAGTAACTAATGTGAACCATTATTAACAAAATAGGCCTCGACCATGTTTTGTCGCGGGATCAAAATATTTCTGCCTTGCAATAAAAGCCAAGCAAATGGAATAATTCTGAACGTATCCGAAACCTAAAAACTCTTTTTAAAAGCGATAAAATACGCTTTCGAATTTTATAATCGGAATAAACATTTTATTTTAGAAGTTCAAAATTTTTGCATGCAAACACAAAAAAGTTTTAAAATTGGCTCACCTTTCGTTTTTTTCTAAAATTAAAATAAATTTCTGAAATTACTGATAACGAAAAAAAAAATACTTAAATATTTTATTAGACAAGTGTATTATAAACGTTATTGCCATCTCACCTGTTTGTAGTTCATGTAAAAATAATTAATAAAAAAATTCCCATATAAATTTGTCGTTTATACATTAAAATTACTATCAAAAAAATGCGTTTTTAACAATGTTTTATTTTTTATTTTATTTTTCTTTGTATATGTAAAATAAACATAGTAAAATTATATTTTTCATTTACTCACAAATAATTGCCCAAGTTGCTTCTAAAATCATGAAACTTATATCTTATATTTTAAAGCAAAAATAAATAAAGTAGCTCACATCCGTACTAGATATTTGATATACCTTTTGATTGCAAAAATAATTTTTCAGTTTTATCGAGTATTTTGATCTCAAATCCAAATTTAAGATTTGTATGATTAAGTACTTTAATTATTAGGTAACTATTAAGGTTACTATTTAAACTTTAATTATTAAGTTTATTTATTTTTACGTATTGTTCGATATTTTCATTAGTTTTCTTCGTGAACATATAATATATTTTTTTTTATAATATTCGACGGCCTTCGTGGTTGTAAGGTCCTCAACTACGGGTTCGAATCCCAGCGAACGTGTATAAATTTAATTAAATTAAATTGTTTTAATTCATGTAAAATAATATGTGTTGTACTTGCGGTTGTTCCAGAGTGGTAAATACTCTCAGAATAGCTCTGGTGACTGACAACAATTCAGAATCATAACGTTGATTTAAATGGCTTTACCACTTATCCACCTTCTTTTTCCCCATCTCCTTCCCTTCCCGTACCATTCGCACCGCACCGGTTAGTTGGGATCAGTTAAGACTCTGGTACGGTATTCATATTTAAAAAACCCTTTCACAATTGAAATAGCAAATATGATTATACATTTTTTCTGCACCGTTCACGTTAGTATTTCGTCGTAGCAACAAGTGTGACTTTTTTATTGGATAGAAATAAACATTTGAAAATACTGTCTGATCGCTGCGATAAAAAAGAGAATTATATGAAATTTTATTTCTGCTTGTCGATCCTAGGTGCATGTGACACAAGCGGTAAAAATAGCTCAAAATCATCATTTGTTCTAATATTATTATTCTACACGATTTCAGCGTAGCTACTTCGTAATAATGATCATTCAATCATGGCCACGATTGGCAGGTAGGGTGGGTGAGATCAATACTAAATAAATAAATGCGCCTTAATAATGTAAATTTGAATAAAAAATGGTTTTAATGAATAAAAACCTTTTTTTCATCCTGATACCAAACCCGATGAACGAAATGGGCGACTGTCACCATTAAATAATAATAATAACTGGATAATTTCTAGAGCGCCGTTTTTGTGAAAAACCACCTCAAAATCCCTTACTTATCGAATGTAGTGAAATAAGGTTTAAAATGTTACACCATCTCGGTTGTAGTTATTTTCTGATTGAAAAAACTTACATAATATTAAATAAGTTGTTACATATGGAATTCATTACTTCGCTAGTGTGAAAGAAAGCACAATAAAAAAATCTCGATACGAAATTCCCTGTATTTCTCGTATAACATGAATTATTCAGAAGTGGGTATAATAAGTTGTAATCTTCCTGATTCCCGAAATCGATTTTTTTTTGTTTTATGCATTTTGATCTTGGAGGAATAATTTTAGGGCAGCACTGCGTACCTGCTGTTTTACATAGCTTAATGTTGAATTTGGAATAGTTTTCATTATTTTTATCGAAAATTACATACCTGTGCATAATATGAAATTAAATTAAAACTCATTTTGAGTACAGTGTCATATTTTAAAGTTTACATAATTTAACTAATATGTTTTTTTGGTAAACCGATAAATATAATTATCGTGTTTTCATGAGTAATTTAGAGAAGGGGAAGCAAAATCCACGCTGATTTTAAGGAAACCCGACATCATAAGGAAACCATTAGTTTTTCCTATTATATTTCGTAGGAAAAAAAAAATTTACGCAAAAATGGCTTACGAGTATTTACATTATATTATATTTTATATGTATATTTTTTCCACCTTTTGCGTGGAAATGACTCTCTTCAGAAACTTTTTCATGTTTCCTAGAACCATTTAAAATCAATATGAATCCTTCCCATAGTGGCCCAAGTAAAATATCAATCGCAGGTTGTACTTCAAAAACGTATTAATTTAAATCATTTTTTAAATTTTCGATAAAACGTATTTACTTAAATTGTTTTGATTCATAAAATTAGTTAACTGTTGAATTACTGTGAGCTATGACTACTGCTTAAATAATAGGATATCCTGTAAAGGATATTTCACTTATCATGAACAACGTGAAAAAACCTTCTGTCTCATACGGTACTACAAATTAGTAGCTCCGAAATTAAAATCCTGAATACAACAAGCACCTAATGTTTTCTTCAGAACTTTTAACAAAAGTTATTAACCAAATGCTGGCATTTTAAAAATCTGTACCTATAATTTTGAAAGCCTGTCTTGCGATGTTACTTTTTGAGAATGTTTTGCCAAAAAATTCTACGAATGGTTTAATGTTATGATATTTTTATGTTTATTTGTAAACAACAGTCACGTACCTTAAATTTAACCTCGAAAAACATGGTATAGTATTTCTACTTATTCGAGTATTTTAAATTAAATTGCAGCTACATATTATATTTATTTTGCATACATTTCAACTTTTGTAAGCGGTGACCGTGTGACGGTGTACACTGAAACGCATATTATAGACTTCTTCAAAAAACCTATTTATTTACTCACTCGTTATCTAACACTTCAATTATCCGGAGACAGTTAAATTATTGTAATCGCAATATGATAATTTGTATAGGCCCGTTTAAGTGGAAAATAAAAAAAAACCTCAAGGGCGCTGCACAAAAGTTTTACAAGTGTTCAAATGGCACCAAAATGGCTAATCAAGAACGTCGCGACATAAGGATTTTTTAAAGTGTAGAAGAAGGTTGGGATTTACCTGACTAATCAGACACAGCCACTGAACACTCGTAAGCCATTTCAAGTAACTTTTCATGTTAAGCAAAGCTATTTCTCATCGGGGCAATACTAAGGACGTCTTCCAATCTAAAATGCCAAATCCTTTAAATGCTCATATCGTTGAGTCTACAGCCCATATCAATCAATTTGTAGCGACCCGAGTTTTATTTTAGTTCTATCAAAAACGAATACAAAATATTCCGGAACAAACTCATTAAAATTATCAATGGCAAAAAAAAATATATTAGGGGAGAAAATAATACTTACAAAGGAAAACACTAAAAAACTTAAAACACTATAAACAAAATAATAATGAATAAAAATAAGTCAATAATAAATGTTATAAACAATAATGGAACTACATTAAATGCTATCCGCGAACCAAAAATGAGCACAAATATTTTCAACGGTTTTTTTGTAACCGTCGCGCAAAAACTTGCATATAAAATTGGCAAAATTTAGTAACCAGATGATATACATGAAAATAAAACAACAAATAACATCTTTCAATTTTTAAACCGACTACGGAGAAAACTATTGAAAACATAATAAAATCACTAAAAATGATGCTGCACCTGATTACGCAATTACAATTAATGTAAGCACCGAAGTGTCAAACTAGAAAAAAGCCATTATAATCCCAGTGTACAAGATTCAAAAGAATAGTGCTCAATACCGTTAGCATTCAACATTGCAAAAATATACGAAAAAGTAATAAAAAAATAAAAATGTTGATCATATGATAACAAAAAATTTATTAATCCTAGTCAATGCGCTTTCTGAGATAAACTAAGCACACAAGGCGCAACTGCAAAATTAACTAAGATTGTTCATAAAACATTAGATAGGGGTAAAAAATGCTTAAGTATATCATTAACCTCCGTAAAGCTTTTTAATTTAAGTTAATTAATAAACAAAATAATATAGGAATAACTAGCTAAGTAACGCGGTTAAAAAGTTTTCTGTATCAAAGAACGCAGCAAACAACGAACCAAGTGGAATAAAAAATATAGATTTTAAATTCCACAAGGAACTGTATTAGGCCCTTTACTGTTCATATTACATGTAAATGAACTTTTTGAACTCCGAATTATTGGAAACATTATATAAATAAATAAATAAATAAGTTATTTCTTATGCAGATGATACGAAGGAAATTCTTGGATAGAGGTCGAAGTATCGGCTAGTAATGAATTGTATCATAGTGTTTTCACACAAACGAAGGATTGAATTCCGTAAGTCTAAACTTAAACTTTACGGCCCACAGTTTACCCTCGCGCTGTGCAAGTAGGTTCCCTACAGAGCATCGGACCATCCCATAAATGTAATAAATATCGTAAAACTATGGTTTGACGAAAACTTATTGTGACTAAATGTTTAAAAAATGCATTTTCTACTTTGTAGCCTAACAGAAAATATCTCAAATATCTACGAAACATAAAAATTCACGAAAGAAATTTTGCTTTCTTAGAATAACACCCTGTAAATCAAACTGCATACATTATTAGTAAATAAATAATAGAATATCTTGGAATAATCATAGATAATAACATCAAATGAAAAAGTCAAATAAACTGCACAGTATGCAGAATGAGAAAATTGATTTATATATTTTTTTTAGACTTAGAAATATATATCTATGTAATAAAAGATTTTATTTTACACTTGCGCATTCTGTACTACAATATGGAACTGTGGCTTGGGGTGGGGGAGGGTTCATATATATCATCCCTACTTCCACTTGAGACAATTTTCAAACAGCTTATTACCCAAAAATAAATGTATTCCAAGATTTCCCGGTTAATTATTAAATTATCCACCACTTACAAGTTTATAAAAAAATTGCACTACATCACTTACATAAAGATTTCTTTAAAAAAATAATGTCCCCCAATTAAATATTAGAAAAAGTATTAGTTCTGTTGGAGAACCAACCGTACTACTAGTACGAACTACAACAACACCACATCAGTATATATTTAAGGGAATAAAGTTATTCAATAAATTACCCCTCGATATACAATCGGAAGAAAACTACGAAATTTTTTTTTTTTTTAAATTGTAGTAATCCATGACTTAATTATTTTTGGATGTTGTGTTTTGTTTTTCATTCCTATCTATATACATAAACTTTTTTATAACTTTAATGTATTATCTTATAAAATTACTAATAGTTGTAATAAAATTCTAATTTCGATGTCCTCTCCCCAGCACAAGCATCTGCTTTATTAGGAAAGTGTATGAAATATTACGTTTTGTTATGTAAAATTGTAAATACTAATATTGTTACAAATAAATAAATAAAAAATTTAAATGTCTACTTATTTTACAGTTGAATTAAATTAGAACGGTGACCGGATAACTCAACTAAATGCAACTTCATCGCCCCCTTTGAAAACTCATTAAAAGTGATGAAAAAAAAACAAATGGTTAAATTTGTTACGTTAGGTTAGGTTAAGAGTTATTTTTTTCATAACTTTTGATGGCTCTTCAAAGGAGTGTTGAAATGCATCTTTGTCGAGTTGTTGTGGAACCAATTAGAACATTATGTAAACAATATTTCATTACTATATAGAATATGCTGTATAGTTTTATTAGTGAAAAGGTAAGAATAAATGCTATTAAATTACTAAATAAATTGTGCTGCAAATGTTTTATAGTGTTTCGTGAACACCTCTCTAGGAAAACCTATGATGACGTGTTCATGTGATTTTGATATAGTATTGTAGAATATTTAAATTTATTTATCCATTAACATTGTTTGACATGCGTAAATTTTGAAAACGTCCAAAGTCTAAACGGAGCCAACAATTATATTTATACAAAGTACAAAAGAACAATGGCCAAAACAAGCAAAAAAACTAAATTTTTGAAAGCTTTACAAGGTTGAGGGTAATAAAAATATATTGAAAATGAGGTTTTTTCGTGTCTATGGGTTTTCATATTTTTTATATTTTAATGAAAGCGTTGCTGGGTAATAAAGAACCTATTAATTAGTAATTGAAATAATATTAGGATATTTTAAAATTTTACCGCTCTAAACACCGATTAAAACTAAATTAACAGATTTTTTTATTATGCTGCAAAAAATCACAGTAAAACTGAGGTTTCATAAATTTTATGATAAAAATGTGTAATGTCGCTTGACAGCCGCTTTCGAGCATTTCAAAATGGAAAACCATAGTTTCCGTCCACACGAATTCAACAAAATACAGAACTAAGCCGCTTCTCTAGCAAAAGGGCAAAATAAAGTGGGTGGACCATCCCATCAATTTTCAAGTATTTATTAACTTGCTTGCTAGTTCTCGCGGCTCAGCGCGTTATGCAGGCGTCGTGTGGACGTTACCGTAGGTACTCAATAATAGAAGTTCTGTTATCTACGGTTACTATAGACCCATGGCTCCATGACAACTCAACAATGGTGGTATTTCTACACCCCTTTGACAATTCATTAAATTTGTGAAAAAAAATGTCCATAAGGTTATGGTGAGGTAACCTATTTAATCTAGTCTTTTTCATCTGTTTTAATGACCTTTCAAAAGAGTGATGAAGTGACACTTTAATGAGTTGTCCGGTCACCAGTCTACTAAAGTTAGTTACTTAAAAAAGGCAAAAATATTTCTTTTTCATCCCACAACCTAATAGTTTAAATCCTAAAATAAAGGTTAACTGAGCGTTCTGAAGTTGGAACCTCCTGTAAAATTATAGCATATTTTTTGTGTAGATACATTTGAAAAAAACGTTGTTTTACCCCCCACATTAAAGGCAGGTCGCCAGATCGATCGTCTCTAAAGAAGCCTTCGCCGTAGAGCCTGACTGCGGCAGTAGTTAGTGGCAAGGTAAGAGGTTAGAGGTAAGGAAGGAGGCCACCGATCATTGATTGTTGTGTTCACCCTGCGTTACAAAAGTAATGAAGCTAATTTAATTAAATAAACCGTTTTTGGGACCTGCGCACAACCACCCTAAATAAGCTTTTTAGGTTACACAACTATGTAAATATATAACCTTGTACATTTGGCTACGTTTAGGCTATGCTCGTCTACCTGTAATGCAAGTAAAATGGGGTTTGATAAATGACAAAATTCGTGACAACTTTCGTTGTACGTTTATCTTAACAGTGTAAAACACCCCTCCAGGAGGAAGAGATTTTTGAAGAATTTATACACTGGGTCGAGTGAGGTATCGTTTATTATGTTATCATTAGTACTGAAACTGATGAGTTCACTCCCAAGTCGATAGTATCTATATTCGGTGGGATAAAACAAGTTTTTAGTGAAGAAAAATGAACATAACGCAAGCATGTCAATCACCAAAATTTAAAATGCTGTAAAAGACGAAAAGTTAATTGTTCAGGAGAGTGAATACATTTTATTTTTCAAAAAATTATATCTCCTGTTTTTGTAGACCTATAATTTTGAAAAATTATTATAAAGTAACATTGATTAGATCTACTTAACATTTTTTGTAAATTTCTTTATAGTATTTAATTTAATTTTGATTTATCAGAAAAAATACCCTCTTAAAATGCACGTCGTAAAAGACGCACTTATTAGACTTAGATTTTTTCTTAGAAATATTTCGACGACGCCAGTCGAAAGAGAGAAAAATCGGAGAAAAATTCCATAAAACTAACACCACGAGAATCCATTTCTGTTTTATTTAAAAAAAAATCTTCTGTTAATAAAGAATTTGCGTTTTTCTTACTTATCAACCTATCTTTTAGTACATCACTTACAAGTTAATTTGGCATCCCTCAAGGTACGGTCGTCGGACCATCATTATTTCTAATATATGTGAATGACATTTTACAAGAGTAAATAAGATGAATGAATCTCTTATGCTGATGATACTGTATTATTAATAAAAGGTCGAATGTGTGAACTAGTTAACAAATTTGCAAATGGAGATATTATTATCTTAAAATCTGCTCACACTTAATGCAAAAAACAACAGCGTAATACATTTGTACTGTAATAAACTCTTTTTCTGAAATTAAATATCTCGGTGTGATCATTAATCAAAATCTGAAGTCGAATAGTTACATTAGAGAGCTATATATTTTTTTGTTAGTTTAAGAAATATTTTTAATGTGAAAATAATCAAAAATTTGTACCATGCCCTTGTTCATTCTTTGCTTATTTACGGAATTATAGGTTGGTGGGGATCTTACAAAAACTCTCTAAACTCAATAAAAGTTTTGCAAAGAATCATCATAAAATTAATACTAAAAAAAAATCTACCTTTTCAACAAAATCATTTTTTAAATTGTTTCCAGTACCAAATGCCGATGACATATTCAAGCAAGCTTCTCTTATAAAAATGTGTTAATAAAAAAATAACAAAGAATATCAAGAATTTTAAAAACTAATGAGAAATGGAAAATAATTTATTTCAACTAATTTTAAAATAACTCAAACGCAAAACCATTATATTAACAAGCCATAAAAAAACTAATTATTCCTTCTGAATTGCGCTGTATCATCAACCAATTAAAACAAAAAAATGATGTCAAATAATTTAAAAAAAAACTTCTATTGAAAAGTAAATATTTTATACAAAACACATTATAACATACAACAACCTAAGTAAGAATCGTGGCTCCCTTATCAGGTGCATGATCTCCCTCTTTTCTGATAAGCACATGACCAATTATGAGCGTAAATATAATATTTTGTAAAATATAACTGTAACTCATATACTTTATATTACAATAAAAAATAAATATATAAATCTTTTTCTTATTATTTACAATTTGGTTTTAAATGATTTTATGTAATTGAGCTAGAATTCCCTCACCAAACACAAGAGCCCGTCTCTTTATGGTGAGGAAGGCCATTTATATTTTCCTTTTTAACTGTGATGTAGAAATGTACATTTTTTAATAAAAAGTACAAATATTAAGGATTATAAATCAGTTTATATGTTTTATCATTTTAGTTCAAATGCCAACTTCTCCCGGAGGTTGGCTGTCGTCGGGTGATCTTCACAATGGAACTGCATTCATACAGTCACATAGGTTTCGAAACTATGAAGTACTTTGTG
The DNA here is from genome assembly GCA_936435175.1 of Glyphotaelius pellucidus. Classification (NCBI taxonomy): domain Eukaryota; kingdom Metazoa; phylum Arthropoda; class Insecta; order Trichoptera; family Limnephilidae; genus Glyphotaelius; species Glyphotaelius pellucidus. The sequence goes on from OW386548.1 coordinate 19,497,746, forward strand.
TACTCTGCTGCGATATCTATCAATATTCCCCTGGAATATATTACATTGGGTAATCTTGTATTTGTCTTCGATTATAATCTTATCAAGATATTGCACAAATATTCTTTCCATATCTGGTACGATTTTTCAACGTGGAGTGGGTAATAAAATGTTATTTATATGCGTTGTAAGTATAGTTATAAAAATGAAAAATAATTTCAAATAACGGTTCAAAAAAAACAATTAAAACAGAGATTAATTTTAAAATACATCATTTTCAATTTTCTTACAACTTGTTAAATAAATAATTAATTAAATGAAGACATTATGAGCGAAACTCAATCGAAAAATCTGGAAACAGAAAAATCAGAAAAAGATATTTACACCTCTGGGACTCGAACCCAGGAATCGAGTCCCAGAGGTGTAAATATCTTTTTCTGATTTTTCTGTTTCCAGATTTTTCGATTGAGTTTCGCTCATAATGTCTTCATTTAATTAAATATTACAGTTTGAGGTTTTACTCATAAAAAGTTAAAATAAAAAAAAAAAATAATGTTAAATAAATGTTTACTATTTGAGTAGTCCTTAGTAAAAAAACCCTGCTCTAATGAAATCATACAACCTACTTTTAGAAGAGAAACTTTTAAGGGATGAAAATACATGTGCTTGCTTTGTGCCAGTTAATGAGTTTTTCCTTTCCTCTGGGGATAATTACTCAATCAAGTGTAGCCTTCATTAATAAGGAGACAAAATTGCCTTTTCTATCTCCCTGGAAAAAATCTAGAAAAACTATTCCACATTTATAAATTTACCATTGATTTAAAAATTTATTTCCAGCAAAGTTAACCAATTTATTAATAAATCAGATAAAAATTATATTCGTATTTCTTGATAAATCTTAACACGTGGACACCGGTTAATTTCAAGGATAATTTAATGAGTACATAATGTTTTCTGGGATCTCAAATTTTTTTAGAAATGAAATCATTTTTTCAGGGAAATCAGTTTGCACATATTTAATAAGTAAACAAATTAATGGATAGTTTACAAAAAAAATTAGTTTTTGTAATAAAAAATAAACAAGTGATTAATAATGACGCCACAAAGTAAATAAACAAGTATTTAATTGGTAAACCTTTCGAAGGAAAAATATTGAAACTCACTGCAAAACAGATCAATAATTTAGTTTCCTGTAAATATAAAAAAAAAATAATCGTTATGATTCAAAGGTAAAATAGAAAAGTAATAGGCGCTGTATAAAATAGAAATAGGATGAGTATTAATTTTAAAATAAAGAGTTTATTTTTTAATTATCCGCAAACAACTTATTTTCTATACACCACTTTTTTTATCAAAATATGAATGTAATTATTACATATTCTAAAATAATTTTTATATATTACTTTATATTATTGTTTTTCTATGATACCTTTAACTAATTAATCAGCGCTATTTTAATGTATTTTAGGAACTTATTTGTTTGTCTTTGTTATTTTTCTTAATTTTAATTTTATTCTTGTGAAGAAAACGTTAGTTCTGAAACATGTTGATAATTTGGATTTTCGTATAAATAAAAAATGACGCCACAAAGTGAATTTGTGAATATTGTACAATTACTTTATTTTTAATTCTTAAATATCAACTCTGAATGAAAAATATCATACAATAACAATTATTCTCCATTGAGATTAAAACGCTAATATTTAATTTACAATTTTTTTCAGCAGTAGCAGCTTTCGGTGAATACTATTTTAGAAAACTTTATAAATATTCATAGCCTACTTCAGTTAACTCTCAGCTCAATGCTCATAAGTCAAGTCTAACGGAGCTTAGTGAAGCCCAACAAGCTCGCTGAAACATTGATTTTTCTATTTGCTTTTCAGGAAATGCAATAGACCGCCGCGCAGCGAAAACGGAGGTGTATGAACTATGAATATGTTGTTTTAGGAACAGGTAAATTCATTAATGTCAGTCCTAGAGAAATTTGTATAATATGACCTTTATTGAAATTATGTTAAAAAGTAATTTTTCAAATTTGATTTTCTCATATTTACAAGAGCTTTTTTTAAAAAAAATTATATGAGCACCGCACTCCGCATACAGTAGTAAATAAAATTGACATATTTGGGGTTTGTTGTGAGGCTGATAGGAGTAGAGAGGCAAAGGATAGGTTTCGAAAATAAAGTTAAATATTTAGATTGAAAAGCTGAATTTCATTTGTTTATTTGGGAAACGTGCTAGTTTTACCCTGCTACGGGTATTTCATATATATATTTTTTTTCAAGGTTTAATTTATTTATTATAAATACAAAGCAATACAATATGACATAAAATATTATACAGAACAAAGAAAAGTCCCAATAAACTACTTTTTAGCAGTTTGTCGATGGGTACTTTTACTTTGGAGACATATATATAAACTTATTTTACAATTTTTGTGTTAGTCTAATACAAATTATTTCTTTCGGCAAGCCAATTTCTCAACAAAATATTTGTTTTACCATTTGTACATTTTTTAATTTCGGCAGGTAACATATTTAAGCAATTAGGTAACATAATTAAGCAATCGTTTTTTGTCCATATTTGTTTAAATGCTCAGGTACAATTAGTCCTTCATTTAACGTAAAACGAGTGTTGTAAGTGTGGTCCAGTTTATTTTTGTATATGGGGCTATTCATATGCGGAAATATAATTTTATACCACGGAATTGTTCTTACTGAGAGAATTTTGAGATTTTGGTAAAAGTACGAAACATTATGCCTTTGTTCATATAAACTTTTATATGCTAATAATTTAACTAATGAATTTTGAACTGATTGAACACGATTTACATTTGTTTTACAGGAAATTCCCCAAGCTGTAATTCCATATCTTATAATAGATTCAGCTAATGATAAATAAATTATTCGAAGTGTGCAAATTGGAACATAAAATTTTAATTTATATAATCTGCTAACAACAGATCTGAGTCGTTCACAGTCGTTCATTACGTTCACTTAAACATTCGTTTACATAACAATGTAGTTTCACCGTGAATAAAAGTTTCAAAAACTAATTTCGAAATTTTTTTCCTCCTAGATATTTCTCCAGCCTCTAGTTACACCCAAGATTTAATGCTTAAAAAAATCGTTTTCATAACAATCTAAAAATATTAAAACAAGTAATACCTACGCCATCTTATTTTTTAACAAATCATCAACGCTCCATTTTTCAAAGACACATATTTTTTTTATAGCCAATTAGTTTTAAGAAGCGTTTGTGGGTGTTTTAAAAGAGTTTGAAAACCTTCCGCTAAAATTTTGAAAAAATAATTAACTTTAGGTTGTCATACTTTATTTTTTGGCCAATTTCCACATGCCCGAACTGTACATTACATAAGTTCCGTGATGATAAACCATGTAACGCTCTTCGAAACGTTAGCTAAATAAGAAGGTATTGTAACACATAATACCTCTAGCAATCAAATGAGTTTTACAATTTTTAAGACTACCAAATTAATTGTAACTGCACCGTTAAAACATTACCCGTAATAGTGGACTTCGCAAACTTGTCCGATATGATTAAAAGCTATCAGTGAAACATTTCCAAAAGGTGTAAAATTTGTTTTTATTTTTGTATTAATTTTACATCATAAGATTTTTCATAAGGAACTCCAGTGAAAAATGTTATGGCTAAAATATATATATTTATATTCATGCATCAATAAACGCTGATTCCGATAAGTTTTATCGTACACATATTATTAAATATGGAATTTATATAACCTAACCTAACCTAACGTAACCTATTTAGCCAATTTGGGAGGCAGGGATGGGTACCGTCGCCCCGGGAACCTTTATTGGATAACCAACACCTCTGCCATAGGTCACCCCAAGTGGTTCGCTACGTTTGGTGATTTAGCAGGGGTACCCGGGTCCATGGGGTGAGGTTTGTCTAGGTTTTGGAGGCGGATGACCAGGACACACTGAACTCCAGATTCCTACCCACCCCTTAAACCCTTTTCCTTCCCAGAACTCTCCTTCCTTTCCTTAAAAAAACCCTCCACACAGCATCCTCAAAGATGACATAGGCCTTGAGGGAAATTATTTTCCTCAGGGCCTCCTGTGTGGAGCTCATATAAAAAAAAATTATATATTTTTTTCATCACTCTTAATGACTTTTCTGAGGTGGTTCTGAGTTGGTTTCTTTCTGAGTTGTCCGGTCAACTGTGTTTTTTCTGTTCCCAAATTTCTGGCTCGATTTTATTGGTTTTTTTTTACATAAATTCATTCCTGAAGTTTACCAATGTTTTTTTACGAATGGTTTCATTCTGAGTTGTCCGGTCACCGTTGTTTAGACGTAATACGATGAATTTTGTTCATAGTTCCTAATGCAGATTTTTATAACACTGATAAATTGTTTATTAGATGCGTTCACCGATGTATATTTGTACTTTTGAAGAAAACAATAACAGTAGTGATGAAATGCTGAAATATTACCTAGTGTTCTTTAATATTAAAAGCGGTTAACTAAAGAATAAAAAAACGTCTCGACTGTCGACGCCTATACGACGCCATACAAAACACAGTGCCTGTTGCAATAAAACGCAGGCTTTTTGAGACTGGTGACGTCACACACAGAACAACAGATTTGGTGCAATTTCGGAAGACTCGAAAAATTAAAACTTTTAAAATTATTTGAACATCAAAACTAACTATAAAAATAAAACTATACTGGTATCCAAGTCAAAATGTCATTTGTTTTTAAAAAAATGATAAAGGGACTGGAGTTCCTTATGTTGAATTTGAAGAAAGTATTGGTAATATTTGCATTAAAAAGTGAAACAAATGAACGCCCAAACTTCAAGAATTTGTGAGTCAAACAAGTTTCCGAAAAAAACATCGATTTCATCACTCTTGTTTTGATTTTGTGCGTCATAGAGATTCACATGATGTATTTCAAAAGTAGGTGCAACCAATAATTGTTATTTTTCCATGAGTCAGAATGGAAATATTTAACACAGTATCATAATAATACGATTATGATATCACTTCGGGCGGTATTCTTTCCATCTAAGTGTGTGTTTCACTGTTTATCGATTACGGCTGATTATTCGATACCAACTCTCCTCTGAATGAACGAACATTGATTATTATTAAAGATGGAGTTGCTAGTATTAGGTTTGAGTTTATTTTAAAAGTTTCGATCTTTTTAACAGTATTCTTAAAAAATGAATCGGTACCACTTTTAAAAGTATGCATGAAAAAAATTAATAAAAATAAAGGTCTATCATAAGTTATTCATTGTAACTTGTGGAAATAATACATTAAAAATACTTAAAAACCTGTAGAAGTATCGTGAATCCGTGTGCTTCAAGTAAACTCTATTTTTTCTTAACTTCTGGTAAATTAATCAAACATTTTTAAATATTTAAGTCTTTTAATTTTACAATTTTATTTTCCCTCTTACTTATAAGCGTGTTTTATATTTTGCACAACTAATTATCAATTATTTACCCTACATAAATGGCTGTTTACCAGTTGTGTAAAATTTAAAACATTTTTATTAGTAAGGTTTTAGTAATTAAATATTATTTTATTTGGGAAGGATGGACTCATTATTTTATTTGGGAAGGATGGACTCATACGCCCGCCACTTCTAGACGCATTGACCCACATACAGCTACCCACCCCTACAGTAGTATGAATTTTATTTGATTGATGTGTTTTCACATATGAATCAGTTAAAAATAAAGGTGCACATCTCGTTACGGGAATCCCTTGTGAGACGTGCAGCTTATGTTTAATGTATTACATTATTTTTTTAAATCCATACTTAATATTATAAATGCGAAACTGCTCGAGTTTGTTTATGACCTTTTCAGGCATTAACCAATAAAAAGACTTTAAAAATTCATTCGACAATAGAAAGCTAAATTATATGCGCTGACTATATGTTGTATATGATGGTAAGCTCTGGCGTTATGAAATTATAAATATTAATATATTTTATTTGTTATACGTTTTCTGTCGCTAACAAAAGCGAGTTTTTGCTAACGTCAGAAAAAAATCGTTTCCATGGAAACCATGTTGATATGTTTGTGGGCTCTAAGCTGGTAGGTACTGAGCCCCCTGGTCAGCTACTGCTCCAGGAAATTCAAATATTAGAATATGTTTTGTTTTTTTTGGACAAGCTTCTGTTTTGGAACAAATGTCAGATAGAGTTCCTACATTAAAAATATAATTCGTAACGATTAGGTATAAAGACTGAATAACAAATAGTGTAATTTTTTATTATATTAACAAACTTCCAAATATTTAATTAAAAATAAACATCCGAAATGTTTGTAAGCGCATAAATTCCGAACGAATGAACAAAATTGGATAACTATTTTTTTCTTTGAGCTATAGCTTAATGAAATTTAGGTGGTAGGCGAGATGTTTGAACACTGAATGTAAGAGAATGAATGTATGGAATGCTGGAGGGGGTGTGGGTGGGGGGGAGGGGGGATAATTGATAAGTTCAACCGCTACAGTAATTTCCCGTAATACCATGCGAGCGAAGCCGCGGGGAAAAGCTAGTGTAATAAATAGTATAGAAATACTTGGACGGTGGCAGTGGGGGTGGAGATTTGGGGGGTAGTGAGAGTGGTACGCAAATAATAGCCGTAGAAAATCACACAAATCTGACAGGACATCTCGCGGGAGAACGATCTCTTAGAGAATAGCTCTTCAGGCCCTGAAACAATCGGCGCCTAGCGCGACAAAAATTTTAGCGCCCCTTGTCAAAATCAGTAGACGCCCAGATAGGTGATCACTGAAATGAATAATATTTGATGATTGTGTGTTTATTTGGCACCGTTTCGTAAAAATAAGATGTGTTCGTCCTCAAAGATGATGTGTTATGTATTAGTTATTATCAGCGCCTTGGCGTCTTTTCAATTCGGCGCCCGGAGCGGACTGATCCAGTTGCGCCTGCCTATGGCCGGCCCTGCCAAAACCCATCTTAAATACAGTCACTAAACGTATGTCAAAATATTAATGTTTGCGCTATAGTAGGATTGTAAGCCTCAAACACGACTCAAATCCAGAGGCGTAAAGCATTTTAGATGTCACGTGTTCTGGAATCAATTACAACATGATATTCTAAGGAAGCTGCAATAACTCCACGATCTGTAAGATGTTTATCGATACGTTTGCGGCGGGATGAATCGGTCATGTACTATTGTAATGACCACCTGCGGTCTCTGACCACTCCTTTACAAGTCAGTCATAAACAGACGAAGCCAAACTGATAGTTACGTCAGTTTCAGGTCTCTGATGATAGAGCAAAAGTAAGAAAAAAATATTTTGCTAACTCTTCCATCACCATTTAAGTAACATTTTACTTATAACTTACTACTACTCTTTACTACTTACTAACTAACTGTTAACTTACAAAAAACATTATATACAGTAACAAGAAAAATTTCAGCCTCAATATCAAAGTTGGTGATAACTGCTACGAAAAGAAAATGAATACTAAATGTGTGGGTCTAATTGTAGATTCCCAACTCTCGTGGGATCTCCATATAAATCATATAAAAGAAAAAATTACCTCCATAACTGGTGTACTATATAGCTTCAAGAATTAATAGCCATTCCTTTACTAACAAATGTACTTTATGTATTTGATGTAATGTAATGTATTTTCAGTGTACTATGCCATGGAACAGTCACACCTTTTCTATCTCTATTGTATCTGGGGCTGCCCCAAAGAAATTGACGGCTGATCTGCACATGACTCAAAACCAAGCTTTCAGAAATATTTTTGGACTTCCGTGGGAAAACCGTGTCAGAGACATCCATTCATTTTCCGGTATTCTTCCAATAACAATCCTTCCTTTCTAAACATGAAATCACAAGCATCATCCTACAAATTACTAAACAATCAACTTACATTAACATCAAGCCACTTTACAATCAAGACATCCACACTCATAGTACTCGAAATAGCAATAAAACCTGCGTTCCTCAAACACGCACTACAAAATATGGGATAAAATCTCTGAACTTTGTACTATATAATTCGTTGCCTACGTACTATATAATTCGCTTCCAAATATGTATAAGGGAATCCGAGTGTTACAAGTATCCAAATATGTACAAGGGAATCCATGCTTTTTCGTGAGTGCAGAGCCGGCGTTCATCGATTTATGACGTTATGACGTCAAAAAAACAGAGTAATGCCTTAAAGAATATTTTTTATTACGTTTAAGGATGAAACTATGTAATTTTCTTGTCATGTTCTGTTCTGTCTTGTTTCCTTTTCTCTCCTTTTCTTTTCCATTAATTTGAAATCATCCATATTTGTATAACGTGTCCTTTTTTCTTTATTTGTTTTCTATTGTTGTTTGTTCTACTTAATCTGACGTGTATTTTTCGTGTAAACTGTAAGCGAGACTTACATTTTTCCATCCCTCACATCCCCTCCTCACTACCTTTAGTCTCACAACATACCCCGATTGGGGATGCCATAGTCTCACTGGCTCCAGACGGGAGCAGTTGGGACTCTTGTGCGGTATTAACTGTAAAAAAAAAAACTTATGTAAAATTATAACTATATCCTCCCACCTATGAATTAAGTTTCTCCCGTCCTGAAATTCAAAAATGTAACTCATCGGGATTTTTTTTTACATGAGCTCCACATAGGAGGCCCTGAGAAACATAATTTCCCCCAGGGCCTTTGTCATCTTTTGGCACGCTGGGTGGAGGGTTTTTTTTTTGGGAAAGGAAGGGGAGGAGGGTTCTGAGAAAGAAAAGGGTTTAAGGGGTGGGCAGGAATCCGGGGTCAATGTGTCCTGGTCATTCGCCTCCAAGACCTAGACAAACCTCACCCCATGAACCCGGGAGCCCCTGCTAAATCACCAAACGTAGCGAACCACTTGGTGTGACCTATGGCAGAGGTGTTGCTCATCCAATAAAGGTTCCCGGGGCGGCGGTACCCATTCCCGCCTCCCAAATTGTAATTTTTTATTTCTTGCTAGGGATCTTTGCTGCATACAGCATGGTTAACTGTAAAATATTTTTCTTACACCAGCGGTGTTTATGGAATTCGTAAAACTTCATAATGAAAAGAATTACAACTACAATAATTCTCGAAACCTGATCTCACAAAATATATACACGCATATCTAAAAATGTTACAAAGAAGTTAAAAATGTTCCCTGGATGGTAACGTTTTCCCTTTCCTCCGATCATACTGACGACAATTATGATACGGGCATGAACCCAGATGAAACACACAAAATGGTGTAAAATGTACAAAACAGACAGTAAATAAATAAAATAATAATCAATTTTTTACGAGAAAAACTCTGTTTTATTTTTTTTTTTTTATAACTTTTGAAGGTTATTCCCATCAACGTAATATATCATTGAAGAAGAAGATAACACTTTTAAATCTAAATGAAAATATGTAATATATAATAATATCATTAAATATATAATAATATCATTAAATATATAATAATATCATTCAATTCTTTGAATGATTGTTTCCAATAAAAAGAGTAGTTGCCTATAATATGGAAAAAGAACTAGTTGAAGATAATATTAATGATTCTAAATATTTGAAATATGAGATTGACAAATATGACGGTTTGACAGAAGGTGGCAATAGCGAAATTGGAAAACGCGCCGTGCCGGTTAGACGAGAGGTCTGGGTTCGAGTCCCAGTTGCGACCATTGTCTTTTTCTGTTTTTCTGTGTCTTGTTTTCTTTCATATTTTCATTTAGATTTAAAAGTGTTATCTTCTTCTTCAATGATATAAAATAATAATCATTTTTGCCCAGCAACAACGCCAATCTCTCAATAAAGCTCAATATTTACATCTGGCTGTCGCAAATTTAAAAAAAAAACGGATACGCAATGATTCACCTTATATTATATGATATGCATAATTATTTGACCGGTCAGTGGCTGACTTGGCATCGGGTTTGGGTCCCAGGCGCGTGTTCGATTCCTCGGCTGGCTAAGTCCCTAATGGTGGTGGTAGGAGATTTTCAAATATTGGCAGGTTATTCCTATCCCGGTAATGTTTTTCTTTCTTTAAAAAAAATGTAGACTAATAACAATTTTTTTTTCAAAAAAGGAAGTAATTTTTTTACATTTACTCCACGTAGGAGGCCCTGAGGAAAATAAATACCCTCATAGCATATGTCGTCTTTGGGGATGCTGTGTGGAGGGTCTTCGAGAAATCGATGGTGATGATTTTCATAAAATCGATTATGATGATTTTCATAAAATATGGCTCATTAAACTCTTGACTTATCATTATCCATCTTCAAGATCTCATTTATTCATCAACATCTATTCGAAAAAATATGTTAACGCACAGGGGAGACACGAAGCAAAGAAAGGGCTGATCGAATTATATAAACATTGGTTACGCCCATACACGCACCTAAACTTATACATACCTACATAGCACACATACATACTGTCATTGCTTGGGATTTGGTAGTAATATTGTTGCGAATTCCTTTTTTTTCTACCTATCCATTGCCTACCCGTCAATCCTTATTTCAGTATTCTGTAATAAAACGCCCGCCGCAACAACTAGCCATTTTGTGCTCCGCTCCGCCTTTAAACTAATTCCGCTGTGTTTTATAAAATAAAAATAATTCGCGCCTATCACTGTGTGTGCATATTGGATGGAGAGAAAGCAGACGAGGGCCAGCCTACAAATTTCTTTCGGTGAGTCCTTTTCTTTCCATGCCATTATTTTTACCATTTTTTCAGGCAGTGATAGTAAACACAATCAAGGTCCTTCGCCAGTGAATTTTTAATACACAGACATAACAATTCCACTTTGCACAACCGCGTATCTCATCCAAACATTATTGTTGGATATCCCCCTTCCGAGGATAAATCAAATAATATATAGAATGCAAGAATTAATAAATAAAAAATAAAATAAAACAAAAACAAAAGAAATTTCAGACGTAAGCAGAGAAGGTAGTAATAAACGCTTATCAAAATCATATAGCTTAGTTCACTCAGAGGTGAATTTTACAAAAATTGCGCTTTATTTTTTTTTCAGGTACTAAATACTACAAGGTGCGGCAGCATAATTTCCTTTTTTTAAATGCGCGCCATTAAGTCGGTTGATGTTGTAGCGGAGTCCTAGTGGTCTCGTTCGAGAGGCGGAACTATAAAGTTTTATATCGACACAGTTTAGTTGCCATCATGCGTTGGAACAGTGAGGAGCGTGCGTTTGCCGTTGAGGCCTACTTTGAGTCATAACAAACGCCAGAAATTGGTTTGTAATATGTTTAATTGGAGAACGTTATCAGACTGATCATTATCTAATAGGCTATTCAAGACATTGTTTAGGGTTTGTTCCACATCTTTATGTATATTTGTTTCCTAATCTAGCCTGTCAGATTTTCATATGAATATTTTTTATCCAACAATTTATGAGAAATTTCCTTTAGCCCTTTCCGACCGGCTTCATACAAGCGTGAGTTTGTCTTTAGAAAAATCTTGACAGCAAATAAATCTGTTTTTACTAGTTTGGTAATCAGATTTAAACAGCCAGGTAAATCCCCTCCGTCTTCTTCTCCATCTCAGTGTTCTTCTGGCACCGGGACAGTTGGGCCTCTTGTTCGGTGTTTACACATTTTTTTTAAACTAAATTTGCTTAGTAATTTCTTCATTTCATGAAAAGAATGGTATTTTTAATACAAGGTGGCGCAAAATTAATCACCCTATCGGAAGATAGGGTCAATCATATTTGACATTTGTAAACTAGACAGTTGCAGAATACAAACAGACAAGCAATGGAGCGCTATACTCCGCAAGAACGTGAAATAATTGTGGATTAATTGCATTCCTCAATCTCAACAACGAAGAGGACGATTTTGTGTCGAAAGTCATCATGAGCGACGAGGCGCATTTCCACTTAAGCCGTTACGTCAATAAGCAAAATCTTCGTTTCTGGGACACTGAAAATCCACATGTGATACACGAAGAGCCATTACATCCACTCAAAGCCACTGTGTGGTGCGGCGTTCAGTGAGGACCGATTGGACCGCATTTTTTTGAGGACGCCATTGACAATACGGTCACTGTTACTGGCGAACGCTATAGGGCCATAATACACGACTTCTTAAAGCAGGAATTGGATGAGTGAGGTTTAGTGAACATATGGTTTCAAAAAGACGGTGCAACCGCACACACAGCACGAGCCACAATAGATATTGTGAAGGAAGCGTTTCCTGTTCGCGTAATTTCCCGTTTTGGCGATTTGGCGTGGCCAGCAAGATCGCCCGATTGAACCATCCCAGAATTGTTTCTTTGGGGCTAGTTGAAGTCGCGGGTTTATGCCAACGCGCCTCAGACAATCGCAGCCCTTAAAAAGAATATTCGACAGGAATGCGAACAGTTATCACCGGAAATTTTGCGGAAAGTCATGGAAAATGCGATAAAACGGGCACAAATGTATATCAGCACTGGCGGTAACCACTTGACGGATATCATCTTTTCCAATTAACAGAAAAAATTTTGAAGGTCCAAATAAAGATTTCCATCTCTCAAAATCTTTTTTTTTTATTTAGAAAAAAGTTATTCAAAAACAAAATTGGATGATTAATTTTGCGCCACCCTGTATAATAATAATAAATGTTTCATTATCTTCCTTTTTTGTTGCAAATAGAGGTAATGAAATCCTCACTGGGATCCCCCGTGCTGAGGACTTCATTTACATATTAAAATTTAATTATGTCAGTAATATAAAGTAATCATAAACAGCGTTTTTCCCGAAATAATTTGTGTTTTTTAGTGCAGTTGAGTGGTTTAGGTTTCAGTTTGTATTTGGTATCTGTATATTTTCTATTTCTCATCTCTCTGTAGTTTATATCCAGCTTTTTATTTTTACAAAATGAAACAAGTTCTTTGTTTAAAACCACTTTATTTTAATTTAATGAAAAACAAATAACTTTGTGTAACACCACTATTTAATAAACAATTATCAACATGTTTCGAAAACTATGTTTTCTTCGTCAGGATAATAAGTTAATAAAAAATAACAAAAGACAAACAAGTATAGTTGATAATTGTTTATTAAATAGTGGTGTTACACAAAGTTATTTGTTTTTCATTAAATTAATAATCACGCCACAAAGTGATTTTGCGTATTTTGAAGAAACACTTTATTTTAAGTTAAATTCGAAACCATAATTTATACACCAAACTCTTAATTAATTCTAATTGATAAAAAGGATAAATTAAGCCATCTACAAACTTAATTGCAACGATTGCAGCAATTTACATTGGTAGCACTTAGCCAGTCTAACTCCCCGAATTCGCAAGTTCTCTTATATTTTTCAAACTCTAAGAAATATCCTTACTCTTACAATACTAAACACAGTTTACTTTGCTCTCTGCCAATCCCAATTAGCATATGGCATCATAATTTGGGGTGGCTATGCTCTTAATTTTATTGATCCTCTACAAAAAGCCCAAAAATGATTCAACAGCTAGGAAACAAATACTCCGATATTGTTGATATATTTAGTTCATCAATTTTAATATTTAAGCATACCTTATTAAAGTTTTTTTCATCAAGTAGGGGAATATAAAGCCAATTAAATTGTATTTTATCGGCTGAAAGAAAAAAAGCTGTTTTGGATTTTTTATATTTTATATATTTTTATATTTTTTATATTTTGTACCTTACATACTCTGTGGATGAAATTTAATAATGTTTTTACTCTATTTTTGTACAAGTGTCGTATATGTTATTTTTTACGTGTCTTAAAGTGAACTATTTACAAGTATAATTTTTTAAATATTGTTATGTATATGTAAAAGCCTAAATAGGCGTAAAATAAATAAATAAAAAACGGTAATACGTGCTATCAATATGCGACCGACAAGATATTCCTCCACTCGACTCTTCACTGAATATGATGTCTTAAACATACGGCAACTCCATCTAAAATTTACTCTAAAGCATTTCATGTTCAAATATAAGAAAAAAAACCCTCTTACATCATAGTCACCCCACCAGAACAATAACCAACCGACACTACAATGTTCCTACACTATGTACCACATCAACTCGAAGACATTTCGTGTACCTAGCTCCTAAAATATTTAACCTTCTCCCTGAGAACTTAAAAACCGAAACCCAATCCCTTACCTTTAAAAAACAATTATCACAATGGATCCTTACATTTAGAAACTATGATATATGTAAAATTTGTTACTTAAATTGAATTGAATTGTATAATTATAATGTGTTACTTAAATTAAATTGTATTGTACAATTATAATTTTTAATAACTATTATCAAATTGAATTGCATAATTTAATAACTGTACCCAATCTGTTAACTTTATCCAGCATAACACAGGGACATCCCTAGCATGGCGGATGAATTAACGCAAACATTTTCAATATGTTCTTTAAATAAATGAATAAATATATTTTGGTGAGCTCTGGCGTTATGAAATTTGTTTACAAAATTTACTATAGGTGGGGCGTGAGTTGTTTGAAAAATGTGTGTAAGAAGGGTGACGACGGAGAAGGTGGGGAAGGTGGAAGGGGAACTCGAAAGAGGGACTGGAACGTGGGAGCGGAGGAGGGAGGCGGGAAAGGAGGAAGAAGGAGGGAAAGGGGATGCAGGAGGGGGACGAGGGCGGGAACGGGTCGCAGGTGAAAGATAAATCAGGGAAGGATTAAGGAGGGGTGGGAGACGAGGGAAGGTCAGAGGGAGGGATTTCAAAGGAGGCATAGTAGCGGGAGGTAAATTTAAAAAATGTATATGTCTCACACGGACAGTTATGAGGAGTACGTGTATTTCATTCAATTTATTGGCAGGGAGGGAATGGGGGTGGGGGGGGGTTAATTTTTGAGAGGGGGAGAGGAGAATAAAAGAGGGGGGGTACGTGGGATGAAGGACGAGGGAGGAGAGGAAGGCGAAGATGGAAGGGGAACGTAGGAAGGGGGATGTGAGGAAACGCTGTGGAGTGTTGAGGGACGAGGGAGAGGCAGAGTGATGGATTTCAAAGGATCCATTGTAGCGAAAGGGAAGAGTAGGAAGTAAATTTGGAAAATTCATGCTTCTTACATCGACAGCTGTGAGCAGTGTATGTGTATTTCATATAGTTCAGCGGCAGGGAAGGAGGGATATGGAGGAAAATCGAGGTAAGTAGGGGGGTTTGAGGGAGCGGTAGGGAATAGCAGGAGGTGAATTTGGAAAAACCATGCTTTTACGTCAGGAAACCAAAGATCTTGTGTATCCGTAAGCACTTCTATAAATAGAATTAAAATTCAAACACTATTTCTTTGAGTGGCATTGCAACGGGTGCCGGGAAATGTAGTAATCGCTACATTGCCCGGTAATTCTCTACCGATTTAGTAGCTAGTAATTAAATAAAAATATTATGAATTTTAAGTCTAAAAATTGAACTATAACTAACTGTAAAGCGTTAAAGTCATTTTTATCCAAAGCCGATATAATCTCAAATCAACAAATAATTTAACTGGTTGTCATTGTTAAAGCCACATCAAATTACTTACAGCTTCTAATGTCAATAAAATTGTTGCAATTGATAATAACCATCTACATAGGTATCTTGCCAAGTTATTGTAACGGTGATAATATTTTAAAGATCCGTCGAAAGTGAAAGGATGTTTCGTGC
Source organism: Glyphotaelius pellucidus (assembly GCA_936435175.1). NCBI lineage: Eukaryota > Metazoa > Arthropoda > Insecta > Trichoptera > Limnephilidae > Glyphotaelius > Glyphotaelius pellucidus. Next base: position 19,513,393 of record OW386548.1, read on the forward strand.
TCCCATTTGGTAACTAGATTAAGATTAGGCACAAGGTAGAGGCAGCAATCACTCTGTGACATGCGTCCGTCAAGGTTTTCAATCTTCCATTATTCTATGTTGCCGAAATAGAAAGTTTACCATTACATTCCTTATTCCCTGGGAACTAAACGATAAACAAACATAGTAGAAACTGCCAAACATCATGAACTCGTTAAATGCCAGGGAGGAAACGACGTAAAATCGCGATTTTTTGACTTTGACGTAATATTTTGTGGATTTATTTTGTGCTATCGTATATTATATTTAATGAAACACATTCCTTGAACAATAAACTATGCATAAAAACAACCATTACAATTAATTACTTGCGTTTATTCGATGAATTTATATGTTTTACGATATTTTTCACGAGAACGACGCTACCCAGTTTGACAGCCCAAATACCGGAAAAAATCTCAGCCTGACGCCATAGAAAATTTAATATAAATCATTCCGATTGGCTAGATGCGTTCACGGTATTTTATACCTTAAGAACGAGAATGCCCTAAGTGTTTCTGACCTTGTTCTTCATACGTTTTTTTATACATAAGGGTTAAAATCACATTCCAAAATAAAAAAAAATTGAACATTCTGGCGTGTGCGCCGGCGCACGAGCGGCAAATGACGTGTGAAAGGGTGTTTTTTTCTTCCGTTTATTTTCTATCTTGGTTTTTATAAATTTCGGCATTAAAATCGTTATTGTCAGCATTGCAATTCTCGCCATCGTAAAACTTAATGAAATGACCCATTTTTCCGCTACAATAATATTATTCAATCAACCGACATACTCACAAACCAATTAACACAATGCATAATTTGAGGAGTGCTATTTGTGTACGACTATAATGTATACAAAATTATACATTCTCTTCAACAATTTCTTTGGATGCCTACATGTTTTGAAAAAGATAAAAATTATTTAATGTATTATATAATATTGTATTATATAATATTGTGACTTATCTATTTTTCGTTTACACAAGTACACTAACTAGTAAGTATGTATGAATGAAAGTAATTGTGAGTAATTAGTAATCATGTATTAATTAAAGTCAGTAGTATACTAGTGAGTAACTAGTAAGTACGTATTAATTAAAGTAAATTACTACACCTGTGAGAAACCAGAAAGAAATTACGTATTAATTAAAATAATTAGTATACCTGTGAGTAACTGGTAAGTATGCATTAATTAAAGTAATAAGTACACCCGTGGAGTGAATAACTAGTACGCACGTATTTATTAAAGTTATTAGTAGACTTGCATGTATTAATTAAAGTAATATATACTTGTGTGTAACTAGTAATTATATAATAATTAGATTAAATAGTGTACTTATCAGTAACAGTAAGTATGTATTAATGAAAGTAATTTGTCACTTGTGAGTAACTAGTAATATTTATTAATTTAAGTAAATTATTACACGTGTGGGTAACTGGAAGAAACATATTAATTAAAGTAATTACTACACCCGTTAGTAACTAGTAAGCATGTATTTATTAAAGTTATCAGTAATCTTGTAATTCATAAGTATGTATTAGGTAATTAAATTTATTAGAACAATTGTGAGTAACTAATAAGTATGTATTAATTAAATTAATTAGAATACTTGTGAGTAACTAGTAAGAATATAATAATTAGAGAAATTAGTGTACTTATGAGTAAATTATTATTAGTATGTATTAATGAAAGTAATTAGTACACTTGTGAGTAATCGTAATAACGACCGGCATGGTCTAGGGGTAAGGCACTTAACTCGCAATCCAAAGGTGGCGGGATCGAATCCCGGCGTGAGCAAATACATTTTATTTGATTCATTTGTGTTATTTCACAATTAATTCATTTAAAACAATATATAGTATATTTGTGGGACGTTCCAGAGTGGAAGATACTTTCAGTATCGCCCCGGTGTAAGACCACATTCAGAATTAAAACATTTTTTATGTTTGATGACCAGATCTGAATAGCCAGGTACTTCCTCACCTTCTTTCCCATCTCCTTCCCCTCCCCACCACCTTCAGCCTCACAACATACCCCAATTGGGGAGGCCATAGTCTCACTGGCTCCAGGCGGGAGCAGCTAAGACTCTTGTGAATTCATATAAAAAGGTATGTATTAATTAAAGTAATTAGTACACTTGTTAGTAACTAGTTATTGTGAGTAACTAGTAAGTATGGCTTAATTAAAGGAATTAGTACACACTTGTGAGTAACTAGTAAATGTGAGTAACTAGTAAGTATGTATTAATTAAAGCAATTAGTACATTTGTTAATAAGTAGTAAGTTTTATTAACTAGTAATAGTGATTAACTAGTTAGCATGTATTCGTAATATTTTTTGAGCTTAATTTCGTTATGCAGTGCATCTTAGTAATATTTAACTATTCTATTATAAGAATGTTTATATATATATTTGTAAAGTTTAAAATACTCATTTCGGTAGTGATTCACTCTGTAACTCCGGTGCAATGAACTCTAGAACTTGAATTTGCTCTCAAGTTAAAAATCATTTTCAAAATCGAAACTGATTGTGGATTGATAAACGAGAAAGTAGGTACCAAAATTATTTTATTTTAAAACTTAAATTGTTGACAGATGTCGTTATTTTTCAAGTTAAAGATAAATACTTATTCATCTCTCAAAATTGACTGTGTGTGTTTTTTAAAGGCAATGATCCTAATTCAAATATGTATGTTTTAAATACTTTCAGCTTCACAAATACTACAATTACGATATTCCGTGATTTTTCGCAGGTCTGCCTTAGTATAGCAAATGAAAATATTACATGGATTTTTTTTTTAATTTTGCCGCTTCCCTAGTTTTATACGAGTATCTATTGTAATAGTTCCAGAGTGGAAGATGCTCTCAGTATCGCCGTGGTGTTAAGACCACCATTCAGAATTGAAGCGTTTCTTAAAATGGTTTTAGCCAAGTTTGGTGACCAGATCTAAATTGCCAATTACTTTCTCACCTTCCTCTTTTCCTTCCCCTCTCCACAATCTTCAACCTCACAACGTACCCCAATTGGGGATGCCATAGTCTCACTGGCTCCAGACGGGAACGGGTGGGATTCTTGTGTGGTATACACATAAAAAATATAATGTAATCAAAATTTTATATTAACTTTTTGAGTTATTTTGATTTATCATTATTAATCACGAATTTTTTTTTTCTAAATTTAAATTTCATTTTACTCTACAAAATAATATTTATTATTTTGAATTCCAATTTGATATGCTTCATCGAAGCCTATCTGAGAAGGAGAACGGGATAATTCAAGACAAACTCAGTTTTCTAAAAGGCTACAAATTACAATATTATAATATCATTGAAATCGGTAGAAAATTTGTCGTATGTTAGGGCGGCACAACTACATTCTTGATTTTTATGATTTATCACTAAAAATCTTTGATTTTTTACATTAACTCCACAAAGGAAGGAAAGTAAATTCGGGGAAGGAAAAAAGTAAGAGGGATGGGTAGGAATATGAGGATCATTGTGTCCAGTAGTGACGGACGTATGAATACATCCCTTCAACTGCAGTGCAAGGCGGTGGATCGAGAAAGTCCGGCAGGAGAGAACAAAAGGCCTCCCTCAACCAGTCTCTCTCGATCCTGCCCACCATGCAGAAGGTTTGTTGACGCATTTGCTGCCAAGCCTTAGATATACGTCACCCCATGAACCCATTGAATCAATTGAATTGCAATTTGACACTAATGTGATGAAAAAAATAATATTTAAAATTTATCTTAAAATACAACCAAACAAAAATTTAATACATAAAAGAAATGCATACGTATTAATGTTACAAAGATTAACACATTAAATTAAAATAAAACTACAGCATTGATGAAGATTGGGTTAATTAAGCAAGACCCTTTCAGAATTCAATAGGATTTCACCTATGAATCTCTCCTCACGTCGAAATCAGATAATACCAAAGTCTGGCGTTTTATTCTTCATAAACAGTGCTATGGTTAGTTGGTTAGTTTAATACTTACGAACATTTTAGATTGAAATACAAGGCATTATAAGTATTTTTTTTTCCTTTATTATTTCCAATTTTACTTTTGATAAATATAATGTTATGAAAATCATATGAGTAATATGTGCATCGGTAATATAGTTATAAACGTTTTATTATTGTACCTAGAAAGGACAAAGAGTGGGCATATAAAGCAAAAACATAATTAAAATTTGTCTAAAATTTTTTTACCAAATACCCAACAGTGTAATATTAAGAGTGTAATTTGTGAGAAACATATAGTGATTTAAATTAAATAAATAAAGATCCAACCTCTGTATTGGTAAACAATAATTTAAAATCTTTTATAAATTGAGGTATTTTGGTTGTCACTTGAATTTTTTTCGGTAAAAGATTGAAAGTTCGAGGTCCAATAAATCTGCTGTGTGTTTGCAATTGTTTGGTTTGTTTGGGGGTATAATTATTTCTAATGTTGATTCTGTTTTCATTTTTTTAGAATTTGTTTTTGTTTTTAAATATATATTTCGTAGCTTACAGTATAAATAGTTTACGGAGACTGAATAGATAAGTTTTTAGATTTTCACCGCCAAAAGTATTTTCGTTATTTGTTTTTGGGATGTTATGCCGTGTTGCGCTACCTCCTGCGCTACGTTTCGGACAGCGTTACAGTGTCCATCATACAGGGCAGACGTGTAACGCTGTAACGCTATCCGAAACGTTGGCTAAAGAAGGAGGTAGCGCATCACGGCATAACACCCCAAAAACAAATTACGAAAGAGGAGACTGAATAGTGTAGATTCTTTGTACGGCTGACCGGACAACTCGGAATGAAACCAACTCAGAACCATCTCAGATAAGTCATTTAGAATGATAAAAAAAAAATATTTAAAAAATTGGTTAAATAGGTTACGTTAGGTTAGGGTTATCGGCTAATTTAAAATTATTTTTTTCATAGCTTTTAATGACTTTTCACGGAGGTGTTGAGTTGTCTTGTTCTCAGTTGGCATGGAACCCTTTGTACAAAGTATCTGAAAATTTTCTTTTTCTATTATACATAATTTTAATAATAAAATTTTGAATTATTTGTAAAGGTCTTGTAAATGCACCAAGCGCGCCACCCCACCCGTACATGAATAAAGATTGCACCAGAGAAAAAACAACCTTTAAAAAAGTTTCAAGTCCGGATTTTCCATTTACGATTATTGCTGTATCGCCAGCGTAAAATACAATGTTACCAGGGATTACAACATTAAATAAATTATTTGTATATATTAGAAACAGAATAATCGGGCCAAGAACAGTTCCCTGTAGTACTCCATTTCCCTGTTTCTACTACTTGTACTATAAAAATTCCCTACTTTTGTTTTTTTTTTGTTTTCTGTCTTTGAGATAGTTAGTTAGAATTTTTAGTGCATCTTTTTTGAAACCTATTTAATATTATTTTTTTTAAGTAAATTGTGATTCACCGTATCAAAAGCTTTTGTTAAGTCTAAAAATATAGCTAGATTTTTTTATTGATCAACAGATGTGTATAATTTTTTTATCTTATCGAATATTGCATCTTTAGTGCTCAGATCTTTACGAAAACCACATTGGTTTTGCGATAGAATATCATATTTTTCGAACGGTGCCATGATTCTATTTTTGATACATATTTCTAATATTTTTGATAGGTTTGAAACAAGTGTGATTGGACTGTAATTGTCTAATTTATGTGTTTCACCATATTTATGAATTGGCATTATGGTGGAGATTTTACACCATTTCGGAAAATGACCCTCTTTAAGGCACATGCTAAAAATATGTTTCAAAGGAGTTAAAATATGTTGTTTTATTTTTTTTTTCAATGTATTTATTACAAGATAGTCCATCAGTTCCTTTAGAATTAGATGGTTTTAGACCAGCAATATATTTTTCAATTCCATTTATTGTATGTAATAGGTGAAAAATTTTCTGTAGAATTTATTGAATCGCTATCTGCAATTAATTGCAAAGATGTCTCTATGTAAGTGTTATTATCATTTATACTGGATGATTCAAGTACCTCATCTACTATATTTGCAAAGATGAAATTAAAGTTTTCGGCAATAGAAGATTTGTAAGTTATCAATTTGTTATTTATTCTAGCCTCATTTACAACATTTGCTCTTGAGGTGATTTTTCACAAAAATGACGCTCTACAAATTATCCAATTGTTATTATTATTATTATTTGAAGACTCATTTTTTTTCGTTTTTTCATTTATAATATTCCATGTTATTTACTACCATTTTTAGCGTTTTCAATTTGTTCACAATAGTGTTTCTTTTTACAATTTTGAATCAGCCTATTGAGTAAGTTTCTGTACATTAAATATTTAGTTTTCATAAAAGACATTATTCTGACATAATTCTTTTGGCAAAATATTTGATATATTAACATTTCTCTGTATAATTTGTCTCTTTGCTTAATTGAGACAATTAAGCCAACAGTAAACCAGGTTTGATTTTTTTTATATTTTCTGTTCGTTACAACAATTTTACTTTCACTTTTCAGAATATTATCATGCAGAGTTTTATAGAAATTTTCTAATGCTAAATGTGGGTTTACTAATGATAGAACATTTTCCCAACTTTCAGAATGAAGTAAAGAATTTAATGCATGGTATTCAATGTCTACTTTTTCAAAAGTTTCACATTTTTGTTTAATGGATGCATTTTGAAAATTGTGCCCATAGAGCATTGGATAAATGATCAATGATGTTTTGTTCTAGAACTGAAGAGATAATATTAGCAGCTTTGTAAGACTTGACAAATATGTGACCTAAACATGCGGCGTTAATTGAGATTAGTTACTCTTGTTGGCGATTTAATGTAGGACAGGTATCCAGAATTTCATAAACAATTTAGATATTGGTTTTGACAATTAATAGTATTTGTATTATCATAAATACTTTTATGGATGTCCCCCGTCAGTATTGAAAAAGTAAGATTATTTCTGTCGAGATTTTCAACAAATGATTTTAGTTCATCTACAAATAGAGAGTTATTTAAAGAAGGGGATCTGTATACAGCTACTATAGGATATTTATAGTTATTTTGAAAAAAGGTCAGTTTTATTACATTAGCTGTCTTAAAATCAATAAATTCAGCCGCAATTTTTTTTTTAAGTATTGTGACAAAAGACAGTTACTCCATTACGATCAATTGTATATTCAAGTAAATATGGAATAATTTTGTTAATTTATTTTATTTTTCACGATAAACAGAGAAATTAGATTCGCATAAAATGCAAAGCTAGCGTAAGCGTAAAGATTTTAAGAGGAACCGCTGTGCGGCCTTTTCATATAAAATTTAAATTTGGATTTAACGCCCAAATGACCAAACGAAACTAAATAATCATTTTTTTTATGAAATGGTATAGCAAATATCTAGTAAAGACGTGTGCTATTTTATTTATTTGTATTTTAAAGATTATAGGCCGTTGAAGAATTCAATTTTTCTTGATTTTAGAGGCAATTTTAAAATTTTTTGTGAATAAATTGTAATTATTAAAAAAATAATTTTGTTAATGAAATAATTAAAAACACTTTGTTTTTACCACAATAAACTTTATTTAAAAGTCAACATGTTTCAAGAACGATGTTCTCTTCATCAGGACATAAAATGTACATTTAGTACATTTTACATTTAGTACATTTAGTACATTTAGTACATGTACATTTAGTACATTTAGTACATTTTAGTACATTTTATGTCCTGATGAAGAGAACATCGTTCTTGAAACGTTGACTTTTAAATAAAGTTTATTGTGGTAAAAACAAAGTGTTTTTAATTATTTCATTAATAAAATGGTGCCACAAAGTGAATTTGCAAAATTTGAAGAAAATAATTTTGCCCTACCAACCCTGTAACGCAAAGAAAAATAAAATAAAACATTTTAAAAGACGTGTTCTTGGATAGAAATTTTAATTGAATCGTTAAGTTTCGAAACCCGCCCTTATTGATTTTTTTTTACTTTCGGGTAAACCAAGAAAAAGGTGTATTGTAGTAAATCAAGAAAACCAAAGTATGCTGATGAGTTTTCATGATTCCAGTTATTTTACCATTTTACACGTTAGAACGCTCTTGTAATAACTTGATTGTTATTTTCTATTTAAAAGTTTAATATATATTTAAAAACAAGCTTTAATTATTATAGGCCTATACTTAATCACGATTTATAAAGAAACTAGAAGACGTCTGGAAATAGTAACAACGGCATCACATTTATACTTATTACCAATTTTTATTTACCGATTTTTAAAAAAACTTTGGGTCAACAAAACTACAAATACTTCGGAACAAATTTTTTAAATAAATTGCCAGAAAATATAAGATCCCTTAATTCAAAGAATTTAAAACATAATTAAAAAAATATACTGAAAACCTTAACAAAAAAATAATAAATAAATAAATAAGAGAAATAATAATAAAAAATAAAAAAAATCAAAATAAAAACAGCAGTAAAAAGAAAGAAATGCTAAATAACTAAACACTTAATACCTCTTCCCATACACACAAGCATTTGCTTATTATGGGAGAACATTAAAAAATGTATAATAATTCTCTACTAACCGGGAATTGATATTAATTAATTAAGACTGTTTTGTTTTTTGACCAAAATTCATTAGGGCGGATATAGCAACTGAACGATTCAATTTAAATTTGACAAATTTATGTTCCGGAGGGGGGGGGGCAACTGTCGGGGGATGAACTTTAATAGAATTGTTTAAACTTAAGATCCGACTGTCACATTTTTCCATGTTTACACGTCGGTAAAAATAGAATTCATTCAAACTCTCACATCATATAGCTCGCTTCTCACTTACCCAAAAGGGCTCATTATTTTTTGCAAGGTTCGTATCGGGTAATTTACACAAATAAACTCCCGACTGGAGGCATAAAGTGGAGGACCTTAACCGTTGAGTTGGCTATACCTACAGCCTACTAAACCAAGTAAGCCCATTAACTGCTGAACCAGTTTCCACACTTTGTTTTGCACTAAAAATACTTTTAATGCAGCAAGGCGCGAGGCTACTGAAATCGTGAATGATTTTTTAGCCATTTTTCGTGGGTGTAGGTGAAGAGGATAAAACGTCACACATTTCTGTATTATCGAGGTGCTCCGTTGCCGTTGCGTTAAGATCATCCAGTATCCAGAAATCGCAGATTCTAATATTTCGATCGTCCAGTTGATTATTCAGTCTTCTTCGAAAAATCAAAATTTGAGTTGAGTATGCAGTTATACGTTATTCACTTTATCTAGTACAATACTCAGATTACTCATAAACACTACCAAATCAAATATAATGCAGAAAAACTTGAAGTGAATTAAACAAAATGTTTGATTTTGTCTGGGTAATTAGTATCTGGGTTATATTTCGAAATGTAATGCTAATTTACCCGACCGTTACGCCTCCCGGTGTTATTTTAAAGCGTATTTAATATGTAAAACACAGACACGTGAAAATAATATTTGATTTATGGTGAGCATTCGAATATTACTGTCCCCATTATCTCAAAAGTTTGTATTTGGAAATGTCTGACTAATCAACTGGACGATCGATAAACGTGATTAATAAATGCAATTAATAAATCCGTTGCATGCTTCTAAAGGTGTCAATGTCAGGTTTTCAAACTTCACGAGGTCTTTTTAGAATTTACAGTTTTTAGCATTTTTTTAATTTTTAAAAGCGTTTTTCTAATGTAGCATTGACCCCTAATTCGAAATATCCTTTCTCGAAATCGACCGGTTCGTTTAGAATTCGGAAGATAACGAAATTAGATGCAAGCCAAAGATATATTTAATAACTAGCGGGGGCCCAGCTTGCGTTGCTAGGTTACTAATAAAGAAATCGTTTCTCCCTGTGTGTCTTTTCCCATTCGTCCTGTTTCCCTTCCCCTCCCGTGTCCCCTTCCCCTCCCATATCCCCTTCCCCTCACGCGTTCCTCCGTCCACCTTCCCCACCTTCTCACTCCCCTCTCCCGTGAAAACCCCTCCCGCGATTCCCTCCTCTCTCCCGCGTTCAATATATTCAATTCCGGTACATTCAGATTTTCAAACAGCTTGCGTGCCAACTATTGCAATTTTTTACAATTTTTCTATTACAAACATTCATTTTTGTATATTGTAAGAACAATCAATCAAATTTGGTACCGATTTAAAATAAGTATAATTTTTTATTAGATTCGAAGTATTCGATTTTTGTTAGTACCATAGGTGAGTACTTTAAATAAATTCATCAATTTAAAGAGTTTCGAAAATATAATTTTGATCAATCGGTGGTTTGCAAAATGTCATTCTCAAATTGTGACATTTTTTACAGTTTTGTGAGATTTTTTGTAATGATAAAAAAAACTTTTCAGATGTATTGTCATGTGGTTGTAATAATTCGGAAACCTTCGCGAGGATGGAAAGAAAGTATTTTTAAAGTTTCAAACATTAATTCATTTACCCCCAAGCATATTTTGATTCATATATTTATAATATATAGATATATGTGAAATAAAACAAGTACTTCGTTTATAACCAAGATTTATTTTGTTTATTACGACCAATCGATTTCGCTTAATACAAGCATCATCAGGGAACAAATGAAATTAATCAAAAACTACATTATGTTTACTTATACATTTAGAATGGCACAAAACATAACATAGAATAAAGGAACAGTGAAATAACATGAAATTAAAATCTTACAAAGTAACAGAGTGAAAGAGACAGATGTGTACAAAATGGGTTATTATATTATATCTAAAGAGACCTCGTCAACTAAAGAGGAATAATAGAATTTAAGGGAAATATACCTAATATTGGGCTATTGGACACATTTCATTGATTATTAAGAATTCAACTTTTGGTTTTAACAGCATTGCAAGTGCTTCTAAATAATTGGTAAAATTGTATAAGCCCACCTCACGGATAATATGGAACGTTCGTGTTGTTCAAATTTGATACATGGATAATACGGAATATTCATTTTTTCTAATAGACAATCAAATATGACATTTGTCGGAAATACCAATCTTATAAAATAAATTCTCATCAAAATAAAAACAGAAAAGTACCTACTTCGATTTATTCCTGGGTTGAGATTAAGCCGCGAAAGCTGGATGTCATCATAATTTAGATATACATCCCAGGTTTTGAATGGTTTGTTTGGCAAAGCAGGGTTTGTCTAACGGGTATGTGTAATTATTCTATTACCTTTGTTTCCTACTTCGTATTATTCCTGGGTTGAGATTTAAACTGTGAAAGCTGGATGTCATCATAATTTAGATATACATCCCAGGTTTTGAATGGTTTGTTTGGCAAAGCAGGGTTTGTCTAACGGGTATGTGTAATTATTCTATTACCTTTTTTTCCTACTTCGTATTATTTCTGGGTTGAGATTTAAACTGTGAAAGCTGGATGTCATCATAATTTAGATATACATCCCAGGTTTTGAATGGTTTGTTTGGCAAAGCAGGGTTTGTCTAACGGGTACCTATGTCAACTGAAAAGGCCTGAAAAGAAAAGAGGAGAGTTCTGGGAAGGAAAAGGGTTTAAGGGGTTGGTAGGAATCTGGGGTTCAGTGTGTCCTGGTCCTCCACCTCCAAGACCTAGACAAACCTCACCCATGAACCCGGGCACCCCTGCTAAATCACCAAACTTAGCAAATCACTTGAGGTGACCTGTTTGTTCCTAGAATGCGATTTTATCCATTTAGTCTCTAAATATCATTTATAATATTCATTATTTTAGTCATTTAAGTTACGCGTAGTTTCTTCCTTTAAAATGTGCTAAATATGCAAACAAAATATTATCTCACGGTTCCATGACTAAGGTCCGAACCTTGAATAATATGTTTATGGCTGCTATCATATAAATGCATTCCCTTGCAAATTTGGGACAAATTCTTTTATTATTTGTAAAGTTTTCCTGCAAATTCCATCGAGTTGTGCTTTCGTACCACGATAGTAACAAACATGACCTATGGCAGAGGTGTTGGTTATCCAATAAAGGTTCCCGGGGCGGCGGTACCCATTCCCGCCTCCCAAATTGGTTTTATTATGTTTATAATAGGTGCAAACTTGAATACTTTCAATATGCTAAGTTTTCTTGCTTTTTTTTATAAATGGATCATTCTGGAATGTGGAATGTATTATTGAATCTAGACTGAATTATTGCCTGCTGTTAATATTGCTCTACAAGTTATGCATTATCAGAATTAACGGGGAAAAGTTTTAATGGCATCGTGGCGAGATTGCCGAGTGTGGGAGTGACGGAAAACTTTCTGATGCGGCCTCAATCCGAGGCGTTTTCAATAGGTGTAATTGTGACAACTTCGTTCTTCATCCGTGTCAAGGTCTTCATTTTACCGCCGAGCTTCGGAAACAGTCGCCGTGCGGCGCCACCGGCCGGACCTGCCGGCGAAACGCGGAACTACATCCAAATGGCGTAGACTGAAAACACCACAGCCAAACAAAAACATTACCCCTGAATGAAAAATGCTCAACCAACTCAATACCAATTAACAAATCCCCTTTATGGTTTTACCTGCTACCTTTTTGCACCGGGGTAAGAGCTTATAATGAAAGCTCTTCGCTTGTGGACGGGTTTTGACTTAATACTGGAAGGAACTCAATGTATATTTTTATTATGTTGTTTTTTTTTATTCCGCTACTTCCGTTGGCATTGCGTTTTGGCAAACGGAGTCAATGTAAAAATAAAAGTAATTTACAAAGCGGTGTTCACTTTGTCACGCATACATAAAGGAATTTTATTATAGATGATATTGATAGGTGGTTAATTTGCACGGTTTAAGAAAAATCACACGAGGGCGATTACAACAAAGTCAAACTGTCAAATAATGACGCAAATAATTAAGATATTTAAAACCAACCTTTTTATTTCTTTCACAAGATATAACCATTAACTTAAAACCAGTGAATTATCGTGGGTGGTTTGGTATATTTATGGAATTATCTCAAGCAAACTGGTACATTTCTTGTAACTATTACAAACTTCTTTCTTACAACTTAAAAATAATTTACGTTTGGACGTTCCAATAAATATAATTTAATCTTTTCTAACTTACAACAAAAAAATCTCATTATGATAAAACGATTAATTAGGTTTAAAAAAAAATTATGTTACAATTTGGGAGGCGGTTGCCGCCGCCCCGGGAATCAATTATTGGATAACCTACGCCACTGCCATACATCACCCCAAGTGGTTTGCTACATTTGGTGACTTACCAGAGATTTAAGGAGTTAAGGGGGGGTAAGGTTTTAAAACTCATTTAAAAAAATCTAAATGTTAAACATATCGAGAGTATTGTGTCAAAACTTCAAGTAAATCGGAGCAAAACTAACGAAGATACAGCATTTCAAGCGACCGGCCCTCTTGCTCTATTCAAGTATATTTCGAGTATAAAAAAACTTCAAATCGATTTTCGGGTTCATCGGGTGAGGTATGTTTAGGTTTTAGCGGCGGTTGCGCCTGCCCACTAGTTGCGTGGCGGGTCGGATCGAAAGAGGCCCATAGTCTTGCGCCACTGCGGGATGGATGAATTCATACGTCCGTCACTCCTGGATACCACTGACCCCTAGATTCCTACCCACCCCTCTTAACTTTTCCTTCCTAACTCCCTCTTTCCTTTTCTTAAAATGACACTCCACACAGTATACCGAAATATGACAAAGGCCCTGAGGAAAATATTTTTTTGCGTGAGGTTGTTATGTTAAAAAATATGAGTTACTAAGATGCTGCAGGTTTTTTTGTACCATTGTAGCTTGTTCCAGGGTAGAAGATAGTAAAATATCTAAGGTCATTTCAAAAAGGTTGTGCATTGTTTGAAATAGTTATAACTATGTTTGTTACTAGAACAAGGGATGTTGCAACCTTCTTACACCATATCTACTTTCCCTTGCTACTTTTTCACTGCGGGTGTAATAATCTCACTGGTTAAGGAGCGTGCTTGACTTACTTGGAGTAAAATACGTAAATTAAATTTTGGTGTCCGGTGACATTTTCAGAGTTTTTTTTCAAGTTGAAACTAAAAAATTAATAGGTATTGGGCAGGTAGGGAAGGGGTGAGGGGTTGGGCGCTTAATCGGCTGAGTGACTAGCAATAATGTGTGGATGTTTTTTTGTTTGGTTTTGAACAAAAAAAAATTGAAAAAAAAACACTAGACCAAAATTTCATTTATATTTTTTACTCCAATAATATCAACAGGAATCACCGGTAGGTAGGTCAAGTACGACCCTTCAAATGTAAAAATCCCAGTTGTCAATAAAATTAATGAATTAAAAAAATAAGACGTAGGTGTAAATATGTAAAAGTTTATAGATAAATAAATAATTGTCGTGATATATTTTTGGGGTGTTATGTCTTGTTGCGCTTTCTCCTTATTTAGCCTTCAGGCTATAAAACCTCAAGGGCGCTGTACAACTTATTAAGAATTCCTAGGTTCTATCTTTTAACTATTTACAAACCTTAAGACTTAGTACCTATTTGATGAACTCAATGATCTTTCCGACAGCCGTACGTTATTTGATTAATTAATTCAAAATAAATATATATATTTTTTTAATATAGATATATAAGTATTCAGAGGTGTTATATAAATTACATATCGGTACAGAAATTATTTAAAATTGCAAACTCACCAAAGAAGAAGCTAGTTCTTGTGCTTGATGAGCGAGTTACACTAATTATAATAGAAATAGAATAACATTATGCAATAGGTAAGTATATAATGGCAACAATTGAAACTTCTGGATCATCTATATGTGAAGGTGTACATATATAGGATATGGTATATATTACTTGTTCTCCATTATTTTATTTTCTGTTTCATCTATTAATTCCTGATATTTTTAAATTTTAACATTAACTTTGTCGCACACCGGTTTAATAAGTAAAAAGTCGATTTTTGGGTTAAGTTTCGAAAATCATCATCAGTCAGTATAATTAATAAGTGAAGCAAAAACTTTGTACCCCTTTTTACGAAAATTGCGCCGACGGAGGAGTATGAAATTTCGCACACTTATAGTTTATATAGAGGAGGAGTGCAGAATGCTAATATTTTTTTTAAATTATGCATAAAAAATACATAAAAAAAAACATTACAATTATGGTCGAATTTTGACCATTGGACGACCACTAGTTTGTACGTAATGAGCGAGGAAATACAGTTTTGTATGAAACTAGAAAATGATAATTTTGGAGTTACCTAGTTGAAGTAATTACCGCGCGATATTATTAGATACTGACTAGATGGTTCCCGGCATGCGTTGCAATACCATATTCAAAGAAATAAATTGTTTCTCCCTGCATGTCCTTTCCCGTGCGTCCCCGTTTCCCTCCAGCGTCCCTGCCCCTCCCGCGTTCCGCTTCCACCTTCCCTGACTTCCCATTCCCCTCTCCCACTCCCCCGTCCCGCCAACCCCCCTCCCGCGTTCCGTATATTCAGTCCCAGAATATTCAGTTTTCAAACAGCTCGCGTGCCACCTTTTACAATTTTTTCAATTCAAATTTTAATCTTTCGCGTAGTTTTTTTTAAATATTCATTTTTTTTAATATTATATAAGAACAAACAAATATTATAAGAACAATTGGGTACCTATTTAAAATATCTCTAATTCCTGATTTGATTCAAATTATTTTGTAAGTAGGTACTTCAAAATAATTCATTAATTTAAAGAATTTTAAAAATTAAATTCTGATTTGACAATCGTTGTTTTGCAAAATGTCATTCTCAAATTTTTAACAGTTTTGCAAGAATTTTTGTGGTGATTGAAAAACTTTTAAGACGTATTGTCATGTAGTTGAAATAATCCAAAATCCTTCGCGGGGGTTTTAAGAAGGTATCTTGAAAGTTTCAAACATTTCCTCTGCTTAATATAGCAATACACAATACACTAATCTCCAAACACATTTTAATTTTTATATAAATAGATATCTCACCAAACGAATAATGAATTTTACATATCCGAATTACATTACATTTGTATCTAGCAGTTCTGTTAACACTAAACCTCGCCTCCAAAAATAGTAATAACTTATGGGGTGAGGTTTGTCTAGGTCTTGGAGGCGGATGACCAAGACTCACTGAACCCCAGATTCCTTCCCACCCCTTAAACCCTTTTCCTTCCCAGAACTGTCCTCTCCTCCTTATCCTTATAAAAAAAAACTTCCACACAGCATCCCCAAAGATGACATAGGCCCTGAGGGAAATTATTTTCCTCAAGGCCTCTTTTGTGGAGATCATGTTAAAAAAAAGTAAACAGAAACCAAAATTTGCCTTCGAATCATAAGATTTGTAAGTAGGTCCGTAAATACGTACTTCATTAATCAGAACGACGATTCGACGATCGATTACATTAAAAAATAAGATTTACTGAACCATTAGTTCGTTAGTGTGCTGACGCTAAATTTTTAACGTACATCAGTCAGCTGATTCGTTTTCCTTATTTTTTTTTGTAAAATTATGATTTTGTGGATTGTACCGTCTTACCAGACAACGTGTTTATTTTTTTTTTATCAAAATATTATATAATCTACCGTAATCGTTTCCCCCAGAATAGATACTTATGCAGAGAAACGATTTTTATCCTCATGCCTATCCGCTACTGCGGCGCACGACAGGTTATAACGCCCACCATCTTTAACCGGAACCGAAAGGTAACAAAAAAAAATTTACAGAAAGAAAAAATATAAATCGTTCGAGTAGTCAGAGGTATAACAGGGCTTTGCGGCGCTCAGTCAGTATAAGATTTAAGGGGGGGTAAGGTTTTAAAGACTAAAAAAAAACATGTTTTCATGATTTTTTTGGAGATATGAATAATGTTGGTTTATTTATTTTATATACATGTTATAGTATGACATCTGAAGTACCTTTAAAAAAAAAATTATAAAAAATATCAATAAATAAGTCCGTAAGAGCGAATCTCCCGAGGCACCCCGAAAATGCGGTGAACATCATAACTCGTTAACAAATAATTTTAAACAAAAAAATCAAAATGGTTTGAAAAGGTGGTATGTTTTTCTAGGTAGTGACGAAGCGGTTTTTTTTTATTTTTTTTTTTTGCAGCATGTTGAAGTCAAAAATGTGATTTTTGCTAAAATTTTCGGTAAATACGTTATTATAAAATGGAAAAAAAATATTTTAAAAAAACTCTTCGTCACTACCTGTTGATTTATGTTAAAAAACAGTGTACAAAATTTCAAAAGGATCGGTTTAGTAGATTTTGAGTTATGATGTTCACGAACTTTTTAAAAAAATTTGCGAGAAAATCAATTTAAAGTTTTTTATACTTGAAATATACTTGAATTGAGAAAGAGGACCGGTCGCTTGAAACGCTGTATCTTCGTTAGTTTTGCTCCGATTTACTTGAAATTTGGACACAATACTCTCGACATGTTGTAAATTTAGAAAAAAATAATGTTAAAAATGGCTTTTAAAACTATACCTATACTTTTACCCCCCCCCCCCTTAAGACGAAACCCGATCGCCGAGAAATTCGAGCAATAGGTGTTTTATTAAATTGTTGCTGTCACTGTCGAATACTTCTCTTACTCCCCTGAATACTAAGCGAAAGAGACAACGGCATCTAAATAAAATCATCAAAATCGAGGTTATGTATTCCCCTTTTTCTTCTCCAAAACTCGACCGATTTTAAATATTTTTTACAAACGGTATTACAAGAAAATTATTTGTACGTTATGCTTTTAAAAAATACATTATCTGGTTTGTATACTTAACGTCTGTTGTTCGTAGATGCTGTTAAGCCTCGATTACATTGAGCGAGTTTACAAGCTACTAGCCGGCGAATTCACTATCTTCTAGTAAACATGTCCAGAGTAAAATCTGCTAGTAAGCTAGTTAATATGATTACACTGCGAGTTTAGGTACAAGCAAATAGTGAATTCGCCGGCTAGTAGCTTGTAAACTCGCTCAATGTAATCGAAGCTTTATGGCAAATTTAATGATTTAGGGATTTTGGAGGGTCGTAACTCCTTTTATCAAAAAAAGCAAAACGTACTGACACGCTAGTGGTTGATATCTATATTAAATTAAAAAATATATTAATAGTAGTGTCGAAATCCAGAGAGGAAATTTGGGAGCACATTTGGATAGATAAAACTACTGCCCGGTTTCCTTTCAACGACCCTCCGCACTATCGACCAAATTCACGTAGATACGAGTATGTTGCGAAATCCGTTCCAATCTACGAATCTAAAATGCATCTGAATTGAATTTGTACCTGATTTAATATCTTAAATGTAAAAATCGCTAATATCACAAAGTCATGAGTTTAATTCCATCACGTGAATATATATACTATATCACTCAGAACAGCATTATGCGACCACTCAATTTAATATCTTCCAAGACGAAACATAAACATTAAAATCATGGACTTATTCCAACGAATATCATCAGAGTGTGGATTGTACTGTATGAATTGGAAAACGTGCAATAATTACAAAGGACACAATCTTCTATGTATAATCATAACGATACAATGGGCAGGTATTGTACTGTATAGTATAGACCAGCCTTCGAACAGATAAACAAAACAAAATTACATAATACTACAAGCATCAATACAAAACAAACAATGGTTCAATGCTAACAGAATCGCTGATATGAAATACGTAGGTGTATTGTTTTAAAATAATCTAAATTAAAATCGTTCGCAGTTCTCCCATTCTATGTGATGAATCGATGTACATTTTAATATTTTACTAGTTTTACTACCCGGTTTTGCACAGCAATATTTTTTCGCCAGTATCCGATTTTCCACATGCATTTTTTCATTGAAAACCATTCAATATTAAAAACATTTTTTTTACATTAGTTCCAAAAAGGTGGCCCTGACTAAATAATATTCCCTCATCGACTATAGGGATGCTACGTGGAGGGTTTTTTAGTGAAAAAGCAACCTAATTTTCATAATGGGCTCACCATTGGAGAGTTTTTACACGTAAAGATATCGATATATCTTCGAATATCGATATGTTCAACATCAATGAAGCACAATTTAGACCTCAAACTTTGTTGCTGTTATTTTAAACCTGTTTATCTAATCTTAAATATTTTCTTTCTTTTAAAAACACTTTGAAATGTTAATTTTGTAATGATTTTAAAATGAATAAATTTAATTGAATTAAATTATTTTTCTCAGGGCCTCTTGTGTGGAGCTAACGTAAAATAAAGAAGGAAGTTATATCAAATGTGTCAAATTTACAGTTTAATGAATTCAAATGTTTATCTCTTTGACAGACTGCAGTAGTCCCGTAGCTCTCATACCACAGTGCACGCCAAAGAGATAATTTAATTTACTTATTCTCTAAGACATAAAACTTCTCTACTTGAGGATAGTTACATTATCTAAACTTTGGAATGAAATACCATTGTCTATTTGAATATCGACATCGTTGCGGTGCTTCAAGAATTGTTGCTAACTGCACAGTCAATTAATTGACTGTGCAGTTAGCAACAATGCACACAAACAATATAATTGATAATTAATTAATATATATATATATATATATATATATATATTTCAAAAAACTAACTCAACTTAGTACGAGAGGGTATAAATATATATAAATATATATATATATATATATATATATATATTTCTTCTGTCCGTGTGTATGTCACTGAACTCCTCCTAAACGGCTGGACCGATTTTGATGAAATTTTTTGTGTGGGTTCAAGGGGATTCGAGAATGGTTTAGATTCACAATTTGGTCCACTGGAAAATTTTCTTTTAATTATTTTTTTTATTTCTAAGGAGTTGTTGATTTTGGAATGTTTTACATTGGATTCGGCAGACTGCGCTACCATCGCAGTATCGAATATTCAATATTATTCTATTTTAAGTTTAGTTTGTCCCGACAGTTGTGTACAGGACAACGTCTGTCGGGTCCGCTATAAATAAATAAAATAAATTGTGGAACATTCCAGAACACTCTCGAATGTTGTCCTGGCGAAGCCGGGTGACCCAGCTAGTTTATTTATAAATGCATATTGAAAGGGACACTTACCTATTTGTGTTATTGATTTTGTGATTACGTTTTTAATTTGAATTTAATTTGATTAGATTAGATTTGATTTGATTCCCGCCAAACACGCGCCCAACATTTGTACACGGTTGACATTAGTCACATGAGAACGGGTCGTTTCTACGACTCGTTCTCGAGTTCAACAGCTCGGCTGTGGAACGATTTGCCTGCCTCTTTGTTTCCTCCCTCCTCCAAAATGAAGTATCTTCTTCAGGACAAGAAGAAGATAATTTTCCTCAGGGCCTCCTGTATCGAGTTAATGTAAAAAAAATAAGTCAAGTTATTTGAATTTTAATTATTTGATTTAAGCTCTGAATTTTTAATTTCATTTGAATTTTATGTTTATTATGCACGATCGGTCAGTTGGCATCGGGTTTGGGTCTCACTCGGGCGTTAATTACGACACAAGCAACATTTTCAGCTTACCGCGGTGGTAGTAAAAAAAATATATATATACAGGGTGTTAAAGGACATACTTGATTTACTTTAACCAATGATTCCTGACTTTATTTGGAGTAAAATTTGATGATATTTTCCTTTTTTTATTTTTTTCTTCGAAACCGAAAATAAAAATCTCGCACATTTTATTACGACTAACCCTTCGCCCCGATCTGACCTATCCAATACCAATCAATTTTTGATGTTTTGTTGTTGAAAAAACAACATCATTAATGTCACCCGAGGCCAAAATTTCACTTATATTTTTTACTTCAAATAATGTCAGGTATCACTGATTAAAGTAAGTCAAGTACGTCCCTCGCCCTGTATCGTACATATATTAGAGGCACTGGTGAAAACCATCTGCATTCCGGATGTGGAATGCACAGCTCAGCAATGACCTTTTTGTCAAGTCAATACTGTCAAGTCAAATATTATGGATGTGTAAAAAGCCAATAATCTATTGACAAATAAATATTTTGTTATTTATTATAACATAAATAACAAAATTAACTTTCTGTCAAAGCATTTCGAATTACTCCGCGTTAATTTTTTTTTTTTGTTTTAAAACTCAATACATCAATGTTATTTTTTAAAGGTTGTTTTTTTTAATTTACGAAACCTCGCATTTTTATAATAAAACATAAAATTATAAAATATTGTTCATTATTAAATGTGTTTTTATTTATTTTCCTCTTTCAGGTTCTATTAAGTACCTACCACGGAAAAACGTAAGGATGTCAATTAAAGATTATTTTTTTTATTGTATAAAAATTACAATGGGAATTTGTACCCGCTAATCTACTGCAAGTAGCTTGTCAGCAAAAGGTTTGTTTCACGAGAAAGAATGTTACAATAACAATAAATGAAATAATCATACACGCATTAGCGTAGCAACAACAAATTTGTAACAACATATTAAAACTGTAAAGTGATTCCTATGTTTCAGATAAGCAAAAATTAAATATTGCTGACATGTACTATCCTGAATCCTCAAAGTGAATGTGTGCTGATACAGCGGACGAAATACCTAACACAACTTTCTAATGTACGCTGCATCTGAATTGTTAAGTTTTTACCTATGGTTATAATATTTTTAAATAAATATAATTTATTTTTTTTAAATCCTACAAAATTAATCTTTTCGAGAAGTTTACAAAAGTTACAACCCGGTTCCCCACGAGTTTCTCATACAATTTTCTTAAAATTTTTTTACTAAACGATTTTAAAAAATTTTGATGGATAAATGGATTTTTGGAATTATAAAAAGAATCATGAAATTATTTCACTTTTTTTTTCAACTTTCAAAGCTCCTAAGCCCGTGATGAGATATTTTTATGTGAGTTCCTACTACTCCCAACCGTATGGAATCAGTGAGACTATGGTATCCCCTATGTTGCGAGGCTGACAGTAGTGGGGGGGATGGGGGAAGGTGATAGTGAAGAGGAGTCTGGAGAAGTACCTGGCTATCCATACTTAGTAGCCAAACACGGCTAAAGCCATTTCAATCAACGCTTCAATTCTGAATAGTGGTCTTTCACCAGGGCGATACTGAAAATATCTACCTTCCGCTCGGGAACGTGATGCCAATATAATGTATGTCACAGAGATAATTCTTTGGAAAAATCATATAATTCCTTATTTGAAATAGTGTTTTCACATAAAATATATGGTTTAAAATTAAGTAGGTAGGTATTGAACGCCATACGAATTGAAACAAACATTACAAATCCTATGATTTGAGAGGAAATTTTGTTAATTTATTAAATAAGAGAAAGTGAGTTCACTAGTTTAAATCATAACTCAGAATTAAACAACCATCACGCCGTTTCACCGCAGGGGACGGACCGCCAAACAACTCGGTCTTAGAACACACTCCTTGCCTCGTTAACATTCGTACATGGTCTCCTCACACAACTCTACTATTATCCGACTCTTGAAATGGCCCGACTCAATCTGATTCTCTTGATCGTGCTATGTCTTACTTGGGCGTCCCCGACTTCTTCTAATGTAAGTATAATCAATCACAAATAAAAACAAAACATCAATATTTGAGGCAGACACACTTCCTTAATTAATTCCTTATCAAAATTTAACATAATTTTAATCTCAGTAATTTCAATCGGGATTTTGTTATAAAGCTGGACGGCCTGGTACATAAAAGATTTCTGGGTTGATTTCTGATTTGATTTCTGATTTCATTGTTGGCAATCTAATTTGCTTTGAATTTCTCGTCTCATGTATCTCGTGATTGTAATATATGTATTTCTCTCTTAGTTCCTTAGACATCATCCCTGTTTTATTTTTTAGTATACAAAGAAGTACATGCAAATGTATGGTTTGCTTCACCGTCATAAAATTTAGCTCATTTAGCATGTCTCTTACCCCCGTGTATGAATCTCCAATTGACGGGTTGTTACCAAAAATATTCAAAATAACAACATTTTAATTCGTAAATGTATTTTTTTTTTTAAATTGAAAGGGTTGGTCACTCTCGTCCGAACTCATTATTATTAGTTAGAACATTAAAAAATACGTTTCTTGAGATCTACCGCACCCTTTGTGTTATTTTGTTAATTTGTAGAATTGTTAACCTCGACACAGGCTTGTCCTAGTGAGGTTGCAAATTGTTTTGTAAACATTTTTACCTGCAATGTAAAGAAACAATAAATAACTAAATAAATATAACTCCCTTGATCGTACCGGAACTCGTATCTGAGTTTTTGCCGGCCGCACATTTTTTTGGACTATCTTTTATACTATAAATATTGTTTATAATGTCACATCACAAAATAACAGCTCCGTGTGAGTAAATAATAATAATAGATTTCAAAAATATATAAAATAATCAGTGATGCTTTGAGCAGAGCCATTTTATCGGTACAATATTTAATTTTAAAAATGTTGTTGTTATTTGATTAACTTCGAAATACATTATCATTATTATATCAGTAGTATTTTTGTCCCATTTTACTAATTATGAATAATAATTTATTGTCTTTGCAGTTTTCTGTTCTATTTTTGCCCATTTTACTATTTTTTAATAATAATTTATTATCTTTACAGGATATCAGTAGTATTTTTGTCCCATTTTACTATTTATGGACAACAACTTATTGTCTTTACAGGATATCTGTATTATTTTTGTCCCTTTTTTGTTAGGTTAGGTTAGATTAGGTTGGGTTAGGTTAGGTTAGGCTAGGTTTTGGTAGATGTTTTGTTGAGGATTTTTTGTCCGTAGGATGTTTTGTCGGAGGATGTTTTGACCGTAGGGTATTTTGTCGGGGTTATTTTGTCGCGGGATGAAAAGTCGCGGAACCTTTACACACTGATTAATATTTTAGTTGTCCCTATAAAACTAATAATTTATAGCAACTGATTCCCGAATATTACTTTCCTTGTCGTAGAGGTCTATACATATTATAGCTTTCTCTTCATGTTGGAAGCGCGGGTTGGAATCGCGCTTGTTACTTGATATTTTAAATTTTCTAAGATAAGACCTGTTATAGTTTGCAGGCAAATAAATTACACGTTCACTATTCCGTAATAATAATGATAGATTATTCATGTTTATGGAGGAAAACAACCGCAATAGATAACTTCCGTAGTGATTATTTCGAAAGGAGTCTACTTTCAGTTGTAATAAGGATAAATAAATATTTCAGTTTCAGACAAATTGTTTTTTGACGACACAAAATACTCAAACGAAATTATTCGAAAATCCATTTTATCGAAAATGTTTATAAATTTTGTCCGGGGGTGAAGTGCACAAACTTCGGGAGGTGATTCTACATAAAAAGGGTAGATGACTTTTTTCGAAATTCAAACGTTTTAAGGTAGTTTTCGGGTAAAAAAGTTGAATTGTTTGTACGGAAAAAATAATACTCTTCAATGGAAAAAAAAAATTGTAAGGGAAAAAAATTGGAATTAAGATAGAAGATATGTGTCTTTTTACTTCTACCATCATATAGAAACACCTCCCGAATTTTGTGCACTTTACCCCCGGACACCCTGTAAAAATTGTAAAAAAATTATTATGTTTTTTTTTTGTCTATCACCGTCTTCGTTTCAGCTTCAGCAAAGCAACGCCGATTTAAAAAAAAATAAGTTTCATATTTTATAATAGATTTACAAAATAACAACATTTTTGAAGCACATTGTTTATAAACTGGAGGTAGTCAATAATTATTATCAATACTTTGCACTGAGGCAATGCGGTAAATATCAAGCAGAACTTTGCTTTACCACAACTTTTGATAAAATTGTTGTTTTCTCTTTTCATTTCCACTTCGTAAAAAAATATTTTAAAAAATCAATTTATTAAATTATTATATTATAATATGAGCTGTGTTTCATGACAGCTAAGCCTGCTATTTAATGTAGGTAATTGATAAACAAATTAAATAAAAGCATGATCTCTGAGGAATTGGGAAATGTTGTGGAGAATGTTATTCTAATTTTTAATTATTTATTTATTTAAAAAAACACAAAGTTTATGCATAGAATACTGTGATAAATACAATAGCCTTACTGATAACAAAACGCCTTAACGATCGTTTGACGGCATATCTATTGCTTGCGCGGAGAACTGCATTTTTACACCTTTGCTAATAACATGATCACATTATTATGTAAGTTGCATTGTGTTGCTTGATCTGCGCATGCGCGGCCATCTTTTTTCAGTAAATTTACGGTTATTTTATTTTGTGACGTGTGAAATTTCATCGATTGACTATTATATTAGCTTAATAGAATATAATTTCTATTGTTTGCGATATTTTTGTCAGTTTCTGTGGTTTCGTTATGTGTCTGTTGTTGCTTTAATTTTCTTAAAAATATAGCTTATTTCCAATAAATTATTTTTTATCTACCTAAGTTTAGTAAAACTTCCATAAAATTAATAATATTTAATAACATAATAAGCTTTTGCGTGTGTAAATAAAAACCAAATTCGAGTTATCAAGATTTATAATTTTCGAAAATGAATTCAAAGTGTCAGAATTTTTCAATTGCTCTCTTGGAATATTTGTTATAATTTGTAATTGAATGAATGAGATAAAAAGTGAGGTGACAGTTTCCTTCCAAATTCATTAAATAAAAGGACTGTGTTTTTTAATTTTGATTTTTTAAATTTTCTACATTTTGATTAAAAATGATTTTGGTAATATTTTTGTTTTTTAATTTTTTTCCGTGTTTGAAGCTTAAAATATGTCAATTTTTAAACACTAAAGTATATTTCAATTATAAAAATCTAATAGGTAACTTTGTCTTGTTTTTATAATGGTATTTGTTTTTACAACATCTTCAAAAATAAGAAATATAAAGAACATTCAAAATGCTTTGGTAAAATTCCAAAATTCGTTCTGAAATCATTATCAAAACAGTAGTATATAATGGATAAACTCCCCCCTCACGCTGTGCAAGCCATGTATATGTCTTTCCATGAACAATTTTTTAATTAGTAATGTTTTCACATCCGCATTTATCAATTGAATAAAATTTTCGCGGGGTTTTTTAGTAAGTCAACTGAAGTCAAGCCTAAAAAGTCTCTTCTGCTAATGTTGCCTGGAGTTTTATTGTGTCTTCAAATTAATTTTAGATGAGATGGAGAGAAGAGAAATGTACATAGTAGGAGATACATTCCACACTTTTGTACTAATTTTCGATCGTAAGAGTTACTTCTATTCGGTATTTCTGAATCTGTTTGTAATATCGAAATTGTGAAACGTTGTGTTACATTGCGCACATACAATGGGATTTGGGGATTTTTTCTAATGTTGCTTCTACATGTGGGCAAATGAAATAAAAGGAATTTTTGTGTTGATCTTGGCGGAATATGATTTTTTATTAAATTAGTAAGCTCTGGGAGCTAAGCTCGAATCCAGGTCATTATTCAGAATTATAAATAACAAGATTTGGTCAAAAATTAAACGTCGTGTATGAAGGGAGTTTGGGTTGTGAAAATTAATAAGATTCGATGTAATGAGCTCTAACCGGGTTCTACAATAAATTTCTGCAAAAAATTATAAAAAGAATATTAAAAACCCAGTTACGTTGTGCATATAAAAAACCCGTGTGGTAAATAATTTATTTTTGTCTAAAAAAACATTAGCAGTTATGTAGGTACACAACATCATTGGATTTTCAATGTAAATCTGAAATTTTTAAATTATAAAGTTAAAAATTTCAAAAACATAAAATCTTTAATAATCGTAAAATCGAAAATTTTAAAAACTTCATAATTTCGGTTGTTGATGCATGGGTTAGTAGTATGAAGTATTCCTGAGTAATGCGTGACATAAATGAAGTTCAACGAACTTTTAATTTTCAAAATTCAAACTACTTACCATATATATGAGTGGTAACAATATTATTTTATGAATTATTTTATTTTGTTCAAATGTTTGAGATAAGGTTAAATGAATCACTATAGTGAAGATACGATGCAAATACAATGCGCATGGTTTCAACTGAACTAGTGGACATGAACCTACGTATTCTTTGATTGGCAAGTAAGCGGTTTAACATTTTTTGTTCGATTAATGTGAAAATAACACCTGTCATGTAATTTTATAAGGACATTGGATATATGTCGTAATTTTTCAAGTTTACTAACATTCGATACAAACATAATTTTGCTATTATTTTTTGAGTTAATTTTTACTACATTCGTAAATAAACTAATGTGAATAAGGTAAAATTTTAATTTATAAAATTATATTTTTACAGTAAGCATAACATCCCTTTAATACATTAATTCTTCCTTCATTTCATTGACTTACAGGCATTTCATCATACATCTTTAGCCCTTTATACATTATGAATTTCTATGACTGATTTTCTCGTATGCGGCCATCTAACTCTATTTTTATTTCTGGTTTCATAATTGAGCCCTTGCCTGGATTAAGGTTGTATCCAACAATATTATTGTTTCGAGAAAAATGAAAAACTTAATCAATTATTTTCCTAACATTTTATATTTAAATACAATAAACATGCAATTTTGAATGAAAAGTCGTGAAAAAATGATTGCAAAAACTTATGCTGAATTAGCGGAAAAATGTAGTATGTAAGAATTTTAAATTTCACACAACTTTATTGGACGAAATGTTCAAAAAGTCGTGAAGACAGACAATTAAGTAAAAAATTATTGCAAGCGTTTATGCTGAATTAGTAGAAAAATGTTATACATAAAGATTTCACACACAATTTTATTTCACAAAATATACTTTTTTACTCTTCGTACTTTAAAACAGCAACATGCTCTTCTAAGGTGAATTTGTACAAGTCATTGATTAGTTTGAGATTAAAAAGCAAATAACGATATGCATACATTAAACCATTTACGTTCGACATATTGTCGTGAAATCAACTTACAACATTATTCCACACGCCTGTAGCCAAGGGCTAAAAGCAGGTTTAATAATATTTTTTGAACAAATACTACTTTCCCACTTCGTTAAGCTTCTTGGTTTTGAAATCTTTCTAGATGAAGCCAAAAAATTTTCGTTTTCTCCCTTTATTCCCGTAAATTACACCATGCTCCGCGATTTTGATAACATTGTACAACGTACTTTCACAAACCAATTTTTAAAATGCTGCCATAGGCATGAAAGTTTTTCATTACCGCAATTCCTACCTTAAAAGATACATATAATATGCCCGCATTTCCATCAATAACCCAGCATTGATAGTTTTGTTAGATTCAACGTTTTTTCGGGCAATGGCTCAATTGTGTATATCTCTGAATAAAGCAATTTCATCCCTGGTATTTTGGAATTTGGTTTTTCATAACTTTATGCACAAAAATGAACTCATTAAATAGCAGTCTCTATTTCACTTGAATCCAATAAGCTCCTTTCTCTCATTTAATCAACCCTTACTTGCTTACCTTTCCCCGGTGTACCTACATCTCATACATCTGTTATGTATAACTTCTAGCTTGTTCAAGTTTCCTTCATTGGCCAAACATAACATCAAAGAGCAGTAATGTAAACACGGAGCAAGTATAGTTTTAAAAATGAGCTCTGTAGTGTTTCCATTTAGTTTATTTCTTTGCCTTGTAGGTAATGTAGTCGACAGGTAAATTTCTTCGTTTGAAAGGCAAATATATATTTTTATAAACACTTTCAACTTCAAAAATTCTGCAATTATAATCCCGTGATTTGTCACGCGTCTGCGCTAGTTAAAAATAAAAGAAGTACTGCAGTATTTATAAATATGCATATTAGAGCACACAAATTTATTGTCTGTAGAGGCTAAAAAACTAAATATAAAATAAAACACCGATCGTCCAGTTGATTAATCATACATCTGCGAAAATAGAAATTTTAGTTTAGTATGCAGTTCTATGAAAACATATACCCTCTGGTACAATACTCATATTATTCATAAACACCACCAAATCAATTATTATGCACAAAAACTTGTAGTGAAATAGACAAAAAAATATATAATTTCTGGGTTACAAGTATGCCATTTCAAAATGTCGTACTAATAATATACCTGTGATCACTATGCTTCCCTGTGTTATTTCGTAGCATATTTAATATGTAAAACACAGATGTTAATAATATTTGATTTATGACAAGTACTTGAATTTTGCTTTCCTCATTATCTCAAAGTATTTGGAAATGTCTGATTAATCAAATAGACGATCGATATTCACAGATTTTAAAATTATTTTCAAACCAAAATATATGCATTCCGAATGTTGCGGGATCGAATCCCGACGTGGCAAATAAATTTTATTTGATTAATTTGTGTTATTTCACAGTTTATTAATTTAAAATAATATATAGTATATTTGCGGCACGTTCCAGAGTGGAAGATACTCTCAGTATCGCCCTGGTGTAAGACCATGATTCAGAATTGAAACGTTGCTTGAAATGGCTTTAGGCGTGTTTGGTGACTAGATCTGAATAGCCACGTACTTCCCACCTTCCTCTTCCCCATCTCTTCTCCATCCCCACTACCTTCAGGATTGGGGATGCCATAGTTTCACTGGACCCAGACGGGAGCAGCTGGGACCCCTGTGCGGTATTCATATAGATGAGTATATCATATCATATGCGGTATATCACATAGAGGCACTTAACTGTTACAAATTATAAATATTAACGTGAGAACCGTTAGAAACAAGTTATTATTATCTATTTAAGGGTAGCGGAGATGCTCAAATTTGCTGTTTTATTCGCTATATTTAAAAAAAATGCGATCTATATTTGATTGAACCTCGAATTTTTTAAAACTATTACAGAAATTTGCCCGTTGGTGTCCCCACACCCGTTAAGAAGCTAACATTAAAAAAAGTATTTCCAATATAGTCGTAATGATTGATTTCGATGATGATGATGATGATGTAGAAAGAACGAGTGATTTTTTATCACAATAATGTGACGTGTATGTATTTACTCGTGCTCTTCAAATGATTACACAATTGTCGATAAAGGCAACTTTATCTCATTTTCAGATAATTTCAGAAATTAACACTTTTGTTAAATTTTT
Source organism: Glyphotaelius pellucidus (assembly GCA_936435175.1). Classification (NCBI taxonomy): domain Eukaryota; kingdom Metazoa; phylum Arthropoda; class Insecta; order Trichoptera; family Limnephilidae; genus Glyphotaelius; species Glyphotaelius pellucidus. Next base: position 19,543,424 of record OW386548.1, read on the forward strand.
GCTTTTTGTAACATTTTTCAAATTAACAACACACCATACGTCTAAGAAAAATGTACACAATAAATAGGTCGTCAACCACTTACAAATTGTTAGCTTTATGCATTAATAAAAAAACCACTCAAATAAACGTGTTATCTAGTGATTGATTACCGATGTAACAAATCTTGAGGCGGGTTGACTATGCTAAATTTTCAAAAAACCTTTCTTTTCTTCACCTTAGTAACTGATAAGTAAACTTGGTGTAAGCAAATTAATTTATTATGTTGTATTAAGCTAAATATATATTTTATTTAAGTTTTCTGAATCGACCTGGTACCACTTTTCAGAATTTAAACGTTAGGTGAGTACTTCGTTAATGTTATAGACGGGTACCTTTCAAACAATCTGAGTAGATAGCATGGGCTTAGGGCACGGCACGGTGGGGCGTTTGCCCCACCCCGGCTGGCCGATACATTACCTCTGGGATTGTCGACCGAGTCGTGTTTTCAAATTTACAGCACGTATGATGGTGTTTCTTTCTTCCGTTCATATTCTTTGTATTCATAGAACCTAAAGCATGAATATGTTGTAGAAGCCTACTTTTTTCGGTACCTACCCTATTTTTTATTTTTTGCCCCACCCTAAATCAAAACCTGACTACGTCCGTGGTAGATAGTTAAATAATTTTCCAGAAATTGTCTACAGTGAAATATTACTAAAGTAATTTACTTCCGAAATTAATTTCATAAACTGGGGACCTAGCACATTCCCGAGTAGTTACGAAGAGGTAACATATTCATGGAAAAATTGGAACAATATTACTTTACAATTCCTTCAACGGAGAGATGATACCATTCATTCGAATTCCTTAAAGTTCATAGAATTTAGTGGCAAAATTTTGTACCTGCTTGCAGTGTCGTGCATTGTTTGCTCTATGACCAAAGAAAGGCTGTGTGTACTTTTTCAAATTCGGGTATGAATTATTGTGTTTTGAACAGGTATTTGAATTTTATTTTAGTCTTCCAATGATTGTTATGGATAACTGAAAAATTGTTAGTTCGAGTTTTTACTAATTTTCTCATAAATTTGTCGAATTTTTCTATTATCTTTCAATTTCACGTTGTTTTTCTTAGGGTAGCTATAGCTTTTCAACCTTAACATTGTCAAATAAATTAGGTCGTCTCCAACAGTCAAATTTCATGTTTACACATGTATCAAATTAATTATAGTATGCTGAGGACACATGTCTGTTTTTACATATTAAATATGCTTTGAAATAACACTGAAGGAAGCGTAATCGTCTGGTACATTAATACCTATGACATTTTTAAATTTCCTACTAGTAACCCAGAAAAAAAAATTTATGTTTATTTCACTATAAGTTTTTCTGCATTATAATTGATCTGGTGGTGTTTATGAATAATCTGAGTATTGTACTTGATAGAGTACTTTTACAAAACTTTACACTTTTACAAAAAAGATTTAATTAGTTTTTTTTTTGTTTTTCTTAGGCATTAACCATGTTACAATTTCTTGACATTTTGTTTTGAAAAGTCATCAAATAAGAGTCATAAATAAATCAATATATAAAATAAATAGGCATTTTAAAAAGATACCTGTGGTAGGTACCAAATTTGATTGATTGTTCTTGTAATATTCAAAAATGAATATTTTTAATATATGAAAAATTAAAATTTGAATGAAAAACTTACAATAGGTGGCACGTGAGCGGTTTGAAAACTGAATGTTTGGGACTGAATATATGGAACGCTGGATAGGTGTTGGCGGGACGGGAGAGGGGGAAGACGGAGGAGGAACGCGTGAAGGTAAGGGGATATGGGAGGGGATGGGGCGGCGGAAGGGAACGGGACGAATGGGAAAGGACACGCAGGGAGAAACAATTGCTTTATTAAGTGGCATTGCAAGGCATGCCGGGAAATCGCTAGTTTGTAATATAGTTACGTAAAACAAAAAATTGCTCGTGAATAGTAAGAAAAACATTAATTTTGTGGAGTTAATTATGGTGTAATTGAAAATTTCATATTCAGACTAGATAACATGTTATATAAAAATTAGACAGGATTCAACATTAAATCCGGAATTATTAAAACAGTAACAAAAACTCACTCAAGATAATATTAATTCAGAAAAACTTTTATTTTTCCGGCGCTTTTTTTTATCTACCTATAGTAACGGTTGTCGTTTATCGGTAACCATAAGAAGACAGGTTGTACATGTATAAAACAAATACAATTCATGACAGAATCTTTATCTTAATATATATATTTCTTCTGTCCGTGTGTATGACACTGAACTCCTCCTAAACGGCTGGACCGATTTTGATGAAATTTTTTGTGTGGGTTCAAGGGGATTCGAGAATGGTTTAGATTCACAATTTGGTCCACTGGAAAATGTTATTTTAATTAATTTTTTTTTATTTCTAAGGAGTTGTTGATTTTGGAATGTTTTACATTGGATCCGGCAGACTGCGCTACCATCGCAGTATCGAATATTCAATATTATTCTATTTTAATTTTAGTTTGTCCCGACAGTTGTGTACAGGACAACGTCTGTCGGGTCCGCTATAAATAAATAAAATAAATTGTGGAACATTCCAGAACACTCTCGAATGTTGTCCTGAGCAAAGCCGGGTAACACAGCTAGTATATTATAAATTAAAATCCTCCGCCGCATCTGTCTGTCTGTTCCTCAAAAACTACTTAACGGATTTCATGCGGCTTTCACCAATAGATAGCGTGATTCATGAGGAAGGTTAAGATGTATAATTTGTCAAGGTTTTGTGTAAATTGGTTGAAATATATAATTAAAGGATAATTAAAGGACGAGAGGGGTGGCAAGCAGGCGGCGTGAATTTAATTTGTATGCAAAATAACAGATGGCGGTGTGAGTTAAAAGGTTGGGTAACCAGGTTGTGTTTCGTTAGCTACAGTATCGCGTGGCCGGGTCAGCTAGTTATAAATATACCTGAACAACAGAAAAGTTACGTACTCGTGAATTATCAAAGAAAGACTGTTTTATATTTGAAGTTCGCAAATGAAAATGTTCATTTTTGTTATTAGATTATTGTATTATTCCATTTTTAATATGAATACCGCACAAGAGTCCCAACTGCTCCTGTCTGGAGCCAGTGAGACTATGGCATCCCCAATTGGGGTATGTTGTGAGGCTGAAGGTAGTGGGGAGGGTAAGGAGATGGTAAAGAGGAAGGTGGGAACTACCTGGCTTTTCAGATCTGGTCACGAAACACTTCTAAAGCCATTTCAAGCAACGTTTCAATTCTGAACAGAGGTCTTACACCAGGGCGATACTGAGAGTATATTCCACTCTGGAACGTGCCGCAAATATACTATACATTATTTTAAATGAATAAATTGTGAAATAACACAAATTAATCAAATAAAATTTATTTGCCACGACGGGATTCGATCCCGCGACCTTCGGATGCGAGTCAAGAGCCTTACCGCAGGACTACGCCGGCCGTCAAGTATATTCAAGAAAGAAATTTGTTTACAGATATTTGCATCTACTTTGAACAGGGCAGAAGAGCGTGTGGAGCGCGCAGTTTTTTTTAAGCATTAGCTCCACGTAGGAAGCCCTGAGAAAAATAATTTCCTTCTGGGCCTATGTCATATTGGGGGATGCTGTGTGGAGGGTAGTTTTAAGAAAGGAGAGTTCTGGGTAGAAATAGGAGTCTAGGGGTCAGTGTGTCTAGGGGTGACGGATTTATGAATTCATCCCTCCCACTGCGTTGCAAGGTGATGTTCCGAGACAGTCAGTTTAATTCAATTTTATTATTTCAAAAACATTACAAAATTTTACATTTTAATGCGTTTTTAAAATCCATTTGTAAGAGTATTACAGTATCAATTATATTGCAGAAAAACTTGTAGTGAATTATACAAATTATTGATGCTTTCTTGGTCACTATTAGAATAATACATGTACTAATGTACTGGATCGTCACGGTATATTTTTATTGCATGTTTAATATTATGTAAGACACAGACACGTTTAAATAACATTTGATTTATGGTAAGCATTCGAACATTTCCCATTATCTCAAAACTTTGTATTAACTAATCAACTGGATGATCGAATTATTGTTAATTTCGCAAGCACTTGATAACAAGATGTTTCGAGAACAATGACACCAAATGACCTAATCTGCACGTGTCTTTATTGAATTCCAGAGCGTTGACACTGTATTCTCGTGGAATTTCTCATGAAATCAATTTAATCATTGATGTCACAATTACGTACCATTACATGCAAAATATATTTTTACATCACTCCAGACGTTTCGTAAAGTCTTGCAGCGTTCATCAGGCAGAAGTGAGGTAGCACAACACCACTAAACACCCCGAAAGTCGTCAAAAGGCGAAATGGCTATCACGCTTAGCTTAATAAAATAAAGCAATGTAGAAAGAAATTCAATTTTAATCTTCTTTATAAATAAAAATTCATATTTGTTTGTTCGTATTTTATGCGCTGCCATACCGTTCATCCGATTGCGATGAAACTTTGGTGATTTGTTTTAGGCTATATATAATGGTAAGTTCTGGCGTTATGAAATTTATATAAAAGAAGTTACTACAGATGGTGTGCGAGTGGTTTGAAAATGTGTGTATTTCATATATTTTAGCGGCAGGGAGGGAAGGCAGGAAAGGGTAGGTAACGAAGGAGGTGGGGTTCGCGGGAGGGGTCACGAGGGAAGGGAAGGCAGGGAAGGTGGAAGGGAACGCGGGAAGGGAACGGGGACGTATGGGAAAGGACATGCAGAGAGAAACAATTTAATTCTTTTCTGACCCATGCCAGTAACCCGCTAGTTTTTGATGAAATCCAGCGGTGGCGTGTTCAAATTGTGCGAAAAAAAATTATTTTATTAATTTGTGTTATTTCACAATTTATTCATGAATAATAAATATATTTATTTATTTATTTATAAATAAACGCCCTTTTTCGGGGCTATAAGTAAGTATGTCTAGCTGGCTCCAGGCGGTTGGGAACCAATGGGACTCTTGTACCGTTTTCACTTAAAAAAAGGTAATTCTGAAAGTATTATTAGGTTTTATTTACTACTAGTGACTTCCCGGCATGCGTTGCAATTCCACTAATAAAGAAATGGTTTCTCTCTGCGTGTATTTTCCCATTCGTCCCGTTCCCCTTGCCCTCCCATGTGCCCTTCCTCTTACGCGTTCCCCCTCTACCTTTCCCGCCTTCCCTCACCCCCCTCCCGCGAACCCCCATCCCGCGATCCCTTCTCCTCTCCCGCGTTCAATATATTCAGTCCCGGTACATTCAGATATTCAAACCGCTCGCGTACCCGCTTATTGCAATTTTTTTACAAATTTTCTATTACAAACATTCATTTTGGTATATTAGAAGAACAATCAATCAAATTTGTTAAGTAATATAATTTTTTATTAGTTCAAAGTATTCGATTTTGGTTAGTGCCCTAGGTCAGTACTTAAAATCCATTCATTTAAAGAGTTTCGAGAATTGAATTTTGATTTAACAATCGATGGCTTACAAAATGTCATACTCAAATTGTGACATTTTTGACAGTTTTGTAAGAGTTTTTGTAATTATTAAAAGACAAATCAGATGTATTGTCAAGTGGTTGTAATAATCCAGAAACCTTCAAGAGGATGGAAAAAAGGTATTTTGAAAGTTTCAAACATTTCCTATGCTTAAGGCGGCTGAAAAAGAAGAAGATGGAGAGATATGTAATTACGAATGTTGGACAGAGAGCGCTAATATTTTAAGTGATAAAATAGCAGCAAAGAAACATTGTGAATTTTTTCACAAATATAAATTGTAAAATAATAGAAATAGACTTGTTTTAAATAATTTTCAAAGCATACTTTGCGATTTTTTTCTATCGAGGGAACGTCATACAATTTGCGTTTCGGTGTGGAACGTATCTAGATATTATCTTCAAAAATAACATTTTTTTTTTAAGAGCTTACAAACTTCAAATGTTTAAGGGAGATATGTAAGAAATCGGTCGAATTTGGATAGCGGCGGCTTAATATAGCAATACGTAGGCTAACTCATATTTCCCCAGGCATTTTTTGATTTTTTTTATGTATAGATCTACCTATCCAAGAAGATTAAGAAATTAATGGTTGCACTAGCGTTATAGAGCCAATGAACATAGAAAGAGTATCAATAAATTATTTCGAAGGCAGAGACGCCTAACGAATACGTAGAATGGTTAAGTGAACCATTTCTCAAGTCGGGTAATGACAAGAGTCAGTATAACAGAATAGTCGGTGAGTATGATAAGGTATATGAATGAACGAGGTGAGGAGTGGGTGCCAATAAGGGGTTACGTGGCGGTACATCTTCTCTGACTATCCCTTCGGCAAACAGCGTCTTGCTTAATAATTGAAGGATTTTGCATTTCAATTGTCTGTAAATTTGTTTGCACGTTTCCTTTAAGTTTCAGAATTGTGGTCGTTTTAAAGGTTCAGTAAAGGTTCTTTTTTTGAAATGTGAAATCATCGTGTTTATTTGGATTGTCTTATTCGTATTTTTTTTCTATATTATGGTATCTATCTGCCTGAAGAAGGTTTGAAAAAAGAATTGTCATTGAGATATTGACCTTTATTTCTGGGAGTTAATGCTAGTAGTTCCTATGTCAGTTTTTAATCATTTTATTTAGGTACCAAAAGTACTCTAATACATCACTCGTTTAAATACTTTGCATGTCTTGTGCTATAGTTTGCCTCTAGCCAACGTTTCGGACAGGGTTGCAGTGTCCACATCTACCCTGATGATGAAAATAAATAAATAATGACTTTAATTGTTTCACCTTTTTTACGCCAAGAAATTGATAAACAATCTTCATTCCTTTGCAATTTACAAATTTGACATAATGCTCAAAGTAGCTTTGAGCATTATGCCCCATTTTTGTACAAATTGTATAATTCCTTATTTGAAATTCGTACGTCAAATTTACGGTTTATACTTAAGTCGGGAGTTTTTATATAACCACAAAACTTATGATTTTGGAGGAAATGTTGATTTTGATTTATTAAATAAATAATAGAGAACTATAGAGATAAATAAGAGAGAACCAGAAACACAAACACACTTCTATGGACGCGACGACTACTACTGTTCTCAGAACTACTATAGTCATTAGCAAACACGTGGAAACTTCCTAGCATATGCAAAATACCTCCAGAACAAAGGTGACCGTTGTATGCATAAATGCTTATTGCATTTGAGATCGTCGGCTTTCATTTCTCGAAGATTACAACATAAAATGAATTAATTTATTGTAATTAAAACAATAAATATTTTTTAATTGCTTCCTCAACATACATAACTAAAGGACAAAATTGTATTCAAGTCTTAAGAGGAACGTATGCGTGGCCTGTTTCATACAAAATTTAGTTCCGGATTAACGGCTAAAATATCAAACTAATTGTTTTCAATTTTTTTTTAAATGACAGGTTAGCTATATAAAAAGTACGGATATGAATCCAATTTTCGATTTTTGTTTTAAATTATAAAATATAGGCTTCAAAAGATGACAATTTATCGATGAATTTAGGAGGCTACTTTGGAATTTTTTTCTGACCAAATGGATGCTATTTTTGAAAAATCCTTTCATATCCTGCCTCAGGAATATGATGAAGTATACGATAAAATTTTAGTTTGCACTGAAAACAGTTATATTTGCGTCAAAAACCGGATCTAGTTACGCGCAAATTTATCGTAAAATTACCTAGGTTTTTTGATGTCATCTCATTCACTCTTTTGCTAGTCACGCGGGAGCGAAACGTGTGCGGGCCGGGGGGAGAGGTAATAGAATCGTGTATCTGTGTGTGTCAGACAACGCAGGTGCATGTTCGTTGTTTGTTTTATCATTTTAGATCTGTTTACCGAAAACTGGAGAACTGGAGAATTCAATATACTTGTGTTTACTAGGTAGTAGGTAGGTAGTAAGAAACACTATTTTGGCAGTTCAGCTTTTATTTTTAAAATATTTTCTACGATACAAGGATACCTAACTAGGTATAGATATGTATGGCAGTAAGGCATGGAAACTGGCAGACGAAGGATGAAGTAGACTGAATGCGAGGCGGGTATGGATACCGCCGCCCCGGGAACCATTTATTGGATAACAAACACCTCTACCAAGTGGTTCACTACGTTTGGTGACTTAGCAGGGGTGCCCGGATTCATGGGGTGAGGTTTGTCCGGGTATTAACGGTGGATGCGTCTGCCCACCAGCTGCATGACAGGCTCGGATCGGGAGAGAACGATTGAGGGAGTCTCTTTGACTTCAGCTGTAGGTACTCTCTCAAAACATCGCCTTGCACCGCAGCGGGAGGGATTGATTCATACGACCGGGACACTCCTGGACACACTGACCCCCAGATTCCTTCCCACCCCTAATACCCTTCTCTTTCCCAGAACTTCATCTCCTTCCTTTCCTAAAAAGACCCCTTTTTCCTCAGGGCTTCCTGTGTAGAGCTAACTAACTAACTAACTAACTAACCATCACGCCGTTTCCCCGCAGGGGTAGGCAGAGAGGACGGACCGCCAAACAACTCGATCTTGGCACACACTCCTTGCTTCGTTCACATTCATACATCGTCTCATACGTGCTCTTCTGTTATTTTGACTCTTGACATCGCCCGACTCAAGTATCTGTGTAGAGCTAACGTTAAAAAAAACTGTACAAAAAGATCCCTCAGGCGTATGCAAGGAAAACCAACATACCTCCGAGACACCGATTTTGGAACCTTACAGTATAATTGAATGTGAAGTTACACATATTATTTGACTTTCAAATCTGACATATCAATAGACGCATCCGCCGCCAAGACCCGGACAAACTTCACCCCGTGAATCCAGGCACCCCTGCTAAGTCACCAAACGTAGCGAACAAATGGTTCCCGGGGCGGCGGTACCCTTACCCGCCTCCCAAATTGTTGAATGTGGTGAGACTATGGCATCCTCAATTTTGGTATGTTGTGAGGCTGAAATTGGTGAGGAGGGGAAGGATATGGGGTAAAGGAAGGTGGGGAAGCACCCGGACATTCAGATCTAGTCACTAAACACAGTTAAAGCCATTTCAATTCTGGATGGTGGTCTTACACCAGAGTCCTACTGAGAGTTATTTACATTCTGGAAAGTGCCGCAAATATACCATATATTATTTTTAAATGATTGAATTGTGAAAAAACACAAATCAATCAAATATAATTTACCTACTTGCCCACTCCGGGATTTGTACCTGTCACCTCCTGATCGCTAGTCGAGAGAGAGTCTTACCCTTCGACCACGGAAGTCATCATTAATTTTTTTTTGTTTTCATGAAAGTGCCTAAATATGTCGATTAGATGGTTCCATGCCAACTGAGAATAAATTCAACTCAACACCTCCTTGAAAAGTCAAAAAGCTATGAAAAAAATAATTTTAAATTAGCCGATAACCCTAACCTAATGTAACCTATTTTATATTTATAAATATTTTATCACTCTAAATGACTTATATGAGATGGTTCTGAGTTGGTCTCATTCCAAGTTGTCCGGTCACCGATTTTATTTTGTATGCGAATGTTAGGCCGGGTTGTTTAATCGTACCTCCAAATTAATATTTGACAAAACTTCACATTTTGAACTCTGTTCTAACATGTAAACATCAAATCGGGGTAAAATTCTATATTGTTTTCTTTTGTTATAATTATAATTGTTTTCAATGATTCAATCAAGATAAAAATATCACAACATCGTTGAATATAAATTTTAGTATATTGTGAAACAATCAAACCTAACCGAAGAATTATTGTAAAATTGTAAATTTTGTTGACACCCAGCGTTTGTACTATAAACAAACTAACACTACTACAGAATATGTCCAGAGACCTCCGCATGTGTGTCCCTCGTCCGCTAATGCTAAGGTACTAAACGAAAGGGACCGTTCACCGGCTTCCTGCAAATATTCAAGCGTAATATTACATATATTTTCTGCTTTGTTCACTACATAATTATTTAATTTTTATGTTCGCTCGCGATGTGCGACAATACGTATTACGATTTCCCCCTTCACTACCGCCTATCGTACGCCCCTTTCCTGTACTTTACTAGAGCAGGACACACGACAATTATACCTATCATTATGCTTTTTTGGATAGTCAATCTTCGCCCGCGTGAACAGACCTCTTAAGTTTTGAATTGGATAAATAACGGTCACAACTACCGATGTGAGATGTACCAAAAAAAATCATCATTGTGGAAATTCAAGGGTGGTGCTGTTCGTTTACTGCCCACCTCTAGGGATACAATATGTATCAATTATTTGTAGGCAATGACATTATATGTTTAATGACATTATAATTCAAGTTTGTAGAAAATCACTTTTATAAATTCATAATCACGTGTAAATGATTGCGACCGGACAACTCGGAATTATTCTACTTCAACACCTCCTTTGAAAAGTCATTAAAAGTGATGAAAAACAAATTGGTTTAATAGGTTATGTTATGGGCTATTTTTCAATTTTTTTCATAACTATTTATGACTTTTCAAAGGGGTGTTGAAATTGCATTATTCTGAGTTAAATATTTAAAAAAAACATGTGTAGGTAATTTTATACTACCAATATTTTGTTAACACTTTCAGGGCAATTAGGTTAGGATTATTAGAGTTAGAAAAACTTTTGTAGCCGGGTCTACGGTTTTACACATTTTAAAAGACATTCAGATAAAGCTATACGTGAAATCCTATTTAGATTAATCTTTCCGACGAATAGCTTTACATTATGAACATCAAAAATATGCTAAGGATAAATTGAAGTTTTTACTAGCTTTTCTATGTATTGGAATTGCAATAAAATTATTATTTACATAACAAAAAATATAAGCGTAAACCAGTAAAAAAATATCCCGTACCCGATTCTTGGAAATCGAAAGGTGTAAGCATTCTGCGTAAATTGGTTAATGACTGGCTTCTGAGCTTAGGAATGCGAATCTATGCTTACGAACAGATAAACAAAAATGTTATGTACGCTCACGCAATTATTTATTATTACTGTCAGCTAGTCAATAAATTAGTATCTCATTTCTGAAAAATTTACATAATGTATATTATGAACACGTCTCAAATAAATCAAAATAACTCTCTAAAAAATAAATTTGTACACAAATTATTCACATAGAAACAGCGAATTTGTGACCCGTACCTCATTAATATATCTCATATTGTAAAGCTGAAGGTAATTGTTCCCTGATGTTAGCATATGCCTGGATTCTGGATTACTCTGTTCACCTTGTTTAGGAAACTTACCACACAGCAACCATTCAATTAGCTAATGAATGTATTTTTTTTATATAAATGTGTATAATTAGATTAAAGTTACTATTTGTATCATTGATAATATATTGAAATTTAACAAGACTGTGTGTAATATAATTTTTAATAATTTAACAGATGGCAACATAAACAAAATTATCAATTTAACAACAAACAGATTAAAATAACTGGAATATATATTTATATTTTTATTTATTCTTTTTTTGCTATTGTGTACGAAAGCATTATGCAAATTTGTCATTTCTATGATTTTTTTATTTATTTTATTTTTTTCAAATGATAACGATTCCTGCCTTCTTTTTTTACATGATATAGTTTTGATTGAGATTCCAATGTAATAAACACTGTGAGAATTATAGAACTATTTATTCCTATCAGAATTATATTACTAGTACTATCAGACTTATAATCTTTCTCAATTTTCAGTTACGGAGAAGAACTCTTCGATATCTCTCATTCACTTTACTGTTTAAATTATTTTTATTATTATATATATATATTTATATATTTTTTTTATTAAAATATAAGATAGATCATGAAATTATTAATACATAAAAATAATGAGATTGCCTCTACTGTTTGAACATTCGGATAGGAAATATATCGATGAAAGATTTAGTTTTTATTTTTAAGATTAAGCTTTTATTTTTAAGATTTAGTTTTTATTTTCTGTTCACAAAACAATGAGTTTATATTTTGGTTTTCTTTATAGTTTTAATATATTATCATTTTATTTATTTAAACTTTGTAACTTTTCTCAGTACTTTTACAACTATCACTATATTTAACTGCTTTACGGCCTTTATAACATTGTACTTGAAATGATGTTTACATTTGTAATTATTAGATACAATATTATGTTTTACAAAAAACAACAACTACCTAATGTGAACTAAACCAGGAAATTTGACTGTCCTAAAACGGGAAATCTCCTAGTTGGACAGTCAAAGTATTTGTTTATAATGTATATGTATTTTGTTTCAATAAATAAATAAATAAATAAAAATAAATAAATATTTTTGAATGACTTATCTATAACTAAGAAACATTTTTTTTTAAATACCCCTTTATGGCTAAGACCATTTTTGATGTTTTGTATGTTCTAAGTTTTTTTCATTCTTATAAAATTATGCACAAAATAAATAAAAACCACTTTTTCGTTTACTTGCCTCGTGCAAATAAGACGCTCGATTTTAAATTTTGAAGGCATGAGAATCGAAATATTTCTAGTGTTAATTTTCCTCTTAAACAGCTGAGATTAACACCCTAGCGACCGATTTATAAAAAATCGAAGAAAAAAAATTCTTCACACTTAATTTACTCAAAACAGAAAGCTCAATTGAAAAAATTTGTACCGCAAAATCGATTCCAAATGTGATGAAGATTCACCAGTTTCCGCTTGTACTACGAATTTCCGTACACCATGTTTAAATACGTTATACTTTTTTTTTTTTTTTTTACATGAAATACCGCACAAGAGTCCCAACTGCTCCCGTCTGGAGCCAGTGAGACTATGGCATCCCCAATTGGGGTATGTTGTGAGGCTGAAGGTAGTAAGGAAGGAGATAGGGAAGAGGTAGGTGGGGAAGTACCTGGCTATTCAGATCTGGTCACTAAACACGGCTAAAGCCATTTCAAGCAACGTTTCAATTCTGAATGGTGGTCTTACACCAGGGCGATACTATTAGTATCTTCCACTCTGGAACGTGCCGCAAATATATCATATATTATTTTAAATGAATAAATTGTGAAATAACACAAATTAATCAAATAAAATTTATTTGCGCACGCCGGGTTCGAACCCGCGACCTTCGGATTGTGAGTCGAGAGTTTTGCCTCGGGACCACGGAGGCCGTCAAAAAATCATTGGTAATGTGAATTCTCCCTCGGGAGAAGGGGCCTAAATCGAATCCTAAATTTTTTTAAATTTCTAAATCAATTCGTAAACAAATAATGCATTAAGATATTAGAAGTTTTGGTATTTATAAGAAGTTGGTAATACTGTGGAACATAATTATTGATTTGTATCCATCCATGCACCAGTAAAATAAAATAATTCGTAAACTTCAGGAACGAATTTATGTTAAAAAAACTAATAAAATCGAGCCAGAAATTTGGGAACTGAAAAAACATAGTAAACTTTCGAAGAGTGGGCTAAAACAAATTTGGAATACGGATGCGAAAAAAATGAATGTCGTTAGTGTATAATAGTGGCCTTATTTGTTAATTACCTACTTACGAACAAACAAACATATTGTTTGTTCATTTGAAGGTTTGTTAATTCGTTGTTGTTTCATAAACAAGTTATCATTTTTAAATCAAATACCGCAGAAGAGTCGGATTGTGGCATCCCAAATTGGGGTATGTTGTGAGTCTGAAGGGAGTATTTCCTCTGCGTCAAAAACTGTATCTAAAACATTCATATATTATAACTATATGTTTATGAACTAAAATTCTCTTTTAAATCTAGACTGCTTGCGAGGTTTTTTTTTATATGAATACCGCACAAGAGTCCCAACTGCTCCCGTCTGGAGCCAGTGAGACTATGGCATCCTCAATTGGTTTTTGTTGTGAGGCTGAAGGTAGTGGGGAGGGGAAGGAGATGGGAAGTACTTGGCTATTCAGATCTGGTCACCAAACACGGCTAAAGCCATTTCAAGCAACGTTTCAATTCTGAACGGTGGTCTTACACCAGGGCGATACTGAGAGTATCTTCCGCTCTGGAACGCGCCGCACATATATTATGTATATATTATTTTAAATGAATAAATTGTGAAATAACACAAATTAATCAAATAAAATTTATTTGCCACGTCGGGATTCGATCCCGTGACCTTCGGAACGCGAGTCAAGAGCCTTACCGCTGGACTACGCCGGCCGCTGAAGTACCTATGCAGCGTTTTAAGGGACGTACTTGACTTACTTTAACCCCTCAGGCTATTTTCTTCAATTCTCGGTACATCTCATATAGGTTTTATAGAAATCGTTGTGTCCTTTTTATTATCATAATGAGAAATGTGATTACAACGGTGTTAGAAAGAGAAAACACCACACTTTATATTCAAATCTAAAATTTAACCGCAAAATAATTAAAATGCACATCTTTACGAAACCAAAGTTTCCGACCGTAATTTGGAAAAAATTATGAAATTTTGGGATTTTTGTTCATTATTTTTAAATGAAACGACAAAAAAGTGAGTTGATGAAAACGTTTATAATTCTTTGCCTAATTAAATATGAATGTGTTTTTATTTTTTTTTTTTTCTACGGCCGGCGTGGTCTAGCGGTAAGGCTCTTGACTCGCAATCCGAAGGTCGCGGAATCGAATCCCGGCGTGGCAAACAAATTCTATTTGATTAATTTGTGTTATTTCACAATTGATTCATTTAAAATAATATATAGTATATTTGCGGCACGTTCCAGAGTGGAAGATACTCTCAGTATCGCCTTGGTGTAAGACCACCATTCAGGATTGAAACGTTGCTTGAAATGGCACCTCGGCACCTCGGCACCTTCACCTCGGGACAGGATACCCTAGTGAGGGGGACTAAGAAATACAATATCTATACTTACTTAAATTCACCATTATATTTTACATATACAATTATTTTATATAGCCGCTAAAATAAAATACAAAATTTAAAAAAAATGGCTTTAGCAGTGTTTGGTGACCAGATCTGAATAGCAAGTTACTTCCAACCTTTCTCTTCCCTCGTCTCCTTCCCCTCCCCACTACCTTCAGCCTCACAACAACCAAACAACAATCACAACAAAGCCCAATCTCATCTACAATATGGTCTTATCGGAAGGGGAAGCTCGTGCGATTCCACTGTAAAACAAGGGCAATTTTTAAAATTATACTTATCGGAAGGGGAAGCTCATGCGATTCCGCTGTAAAATAAGGGCAATTTTGAAAATTATACTTAGAGTCCCCATCAGAACTCCTACAGACTACGTTTTTAAGGCACTGAATTTAATGTCACTAAAACAATTATATGCAAAAAATATTCTAATATACGCATTCAAAAACCAGGATAACTTTGCACAGGCAAACTCGGGCCGATTCACAAGATCCACATTACAACATGTATTCCACCAATCAACAACTAAAACGACTTTTGGACAAAGAAATGTGCAATACTACTCCATAAAATTATTTAATATACTCCCACTTGCAATAAAAACCGTTAAAAATATAAACGACTTCAAAAGAAGAATTAAGATGTGGATTGTGGATATGGAAAGGAAGAACATAGATACAATTTTGCAACCAAATAAAGATTAATGCTTGTATTGTGCTTTCTTTTAGATATAACTTAATAATTTTCCTCTTGTAATATTTTAAAATAGGTATTAACTTAAACACAAAAACATGTGCAATGTGACCTTACCAACGGGGTACCTCAGTAAGGACACATTCTTTACTAAAACAATGTAAAAAATAAAAAAAAAATAAAAAAAATATACCCCAATTAGGAATGCCATAGTCTCACTGGATCCAGTCGGGAGCAGTTGGGATTCTTGTGCGGTATACACATAAAAATAAAAAATAAATTATAATTTTAGTAAGTAAAAAACGTAAGATTATTACGTTTGCATTAAAAATTTGTATCTAAAAATATATGTTACTTTCGAATTATAAAATTTGAAAGACATCTTTCAAAAACAGTTCAGAAATATTCCATTTATTTCGATTTTATTGGAAAGCGAAAATATTTTGACCTCTGACAAAATAGGCTGACATTATTTGGAGTAAAAAAATGTGAATGATATTTTGGTCTCCGGTGACATTTTTAAATAAAAAATATCGGTATTGGACAGTTAGAGCCGGGTGAGGGCTGATTAGGAATGACACGTGAAAGATTGAGCTGGTGATGCAATACATTAGCCTTACGCTATCAGTTATTATATAATTTTATGGTTGGTCGTTGGCTAGAGCCCTGGGAAAAAATATTTGTTCTTAGAGCGTCCTTGAGGTGATTTTTCACTAAAATGGCGCTACACAAATCAACAAAAGGTCGAATAGAGCTGAGGTAGAGAAAGGGTTGGTTTTAACTAATTGGCTCTTCAGATTTGGTAATTTCAATGCTATTTCAAGAAATTTTTCGATTCTAGATGGTCGTTCACAAGGACGATTCTGAAAGTATCTACTACTCTAAAAGTATGTATAAATTGCTAGCCGTCCACTTAGTACAAAATGCAAATATTAGGAAAAGCCAGCATTACTTGGCATTATTTTAGGTCACTTTGCAACTTCAGAAATGCTTGACAATAAATCTATATATATTTAAATCAAAATATGGTTGGGGATATATGAAATGTCCACGTACTGCTATTTAAGCATTTGAAATGTTTGAAACTTTCGAAATACCTTCTTTACACCCCCACGAAGATTTCTGGATTATTACAACCACATAACAATACATCTGAAAAGTTTTTTAACCATTAGAAAAATTCTTGCGAAACTGTCAAAAATTTGAGAATGACAATTTTTTTATAAAACAAAGATTATTATATCAAAATTCAATTTTCAAAACTCTTTAAAATAATGAATTTATTTGAAGTACTCGCCTAATACTTTGAACCGAATCAAGAATTATAGATATTTTAAATAGGTGTGTACCTATGTTAGGTACCAAATTTGATTGATTGTTCTTATAATACCTATACAAAAATGAATATTTGTAATTTATGACAATATTTGAAAATTTGAATAAAAAATTGTAATAGGTGGCCCGCGAACTGTTTGAAAACTGAATGTACTGGGTCTGAATATATGGAACGCGGGAGGGGGTTTGGCGGGGCGGTGGAGCGGGAGAGGGGAAAGGGAACGCGGGGGAGGGGTAGGGGACGCTGGAGGGGAACGGGGATGCACGGTAAAGAACTAGCAGGGAGAAACAATTTATTTCTTTGAATATGGCATTGCAACGCATACCGGGAACTAGCTAGTTGTATTATAAAACAAAGATATATTTAATACAAAGCATTATAAAAACTGACAGTAGAGTTAAAAATTTAGGAAGAGAAAAAGACCGAAAACTTTCGAAGAGTGCTAATACAAATATGAATGCGAAAGAGCTGAAATTTTATACCAGGATGTGGGGAGGATAGTCACACAATCCCACACGTCCCATATAGTTATATATATGTACACAACATATTTTTTTAAATAAAGAACTAAGTACATAGAATAGGAAAAAACTAAATTTAAAAAAAAAATCAAATAGATAAATAATCAATTCTATGTAGGATGTGGTCTGGGGTGAGCTCGGGCCCAGCGCTCATATATTGGATATATATAGTTATCTGCCTGTACATAATATAAATAATAGGTACGTATATTTTCACGCTTATTGCTGACACATTGCACATTACATATATCTATGAGCTGGTGATCCAATACATCAGCCACAAGTTATCAGATTCTATAGTTAGTTGTAGGCTAGAGCCGTGAGAAAAAATATTTGTATTTACAGCGCCCTTGAGGTGATTTTTCACCAAAACGTCGCTATACAAATCAACAAAATATGATTATCAAAACAGAACAGAGCTGGGATAGGGGAAGGGTTGGTTTTAAGTAATTGGCTATTCAGAACTGGTCACCAAACCAGCTAATGCCATTTCCAGCAATTTTTCGATTCCGAATTCGCCTTTCACAAAAACGATTCTGAAAGTATCTATCGCTTTAAAAGTATGTATAAATTGCTAGCCCGTTTAGTGTAAATTGTAAATATTAGTAATTGCTGGCATTACTCACGTAATTATAGTTCACATTGCATCATGAAAACTGTCATCTATAAATGAATTCTGAAATAGACGAAAAACGAACTTAGTCAACTCTAAAAGATTATGCTATATGCGTGTAAGTATAAAAATGTGAAGTTTATTAATTTGGAAAGCCACGTGTGTAGCTCTTTGTTCTCTGCCTACCCTGCGGAGGCCAGTCGTCGATTCGTTCGTGAAAATCGGAATAATTTAATAATTTAGAATACTTATAATACTCTATTATCTATATGTCGTGTAGAATGTTATTGTTATTCTAAATAACCATAAGCAAGTATAAAATGCAAACATTAGTAAACGTCAGCCACGCTTGGATGTATGTAGAGTGTAGCAGTGGTTAGGTAGTAGTATAGAATGCTTGCAATGGCTGACGTGTCGGTGATTACGCCAACATCCGCTCAGTTGAAAAGTCCACAGGCAAGCACTCTCCACCGGCGGATTCCGACGTTGCCAGACAATTTTGAACATATCCGACGGCCGCAATCCTCGACGAAATTCAAAATGGCATCTCGGCCGTAATCACCGCCGTCTACGCTCAAAACGCTGCGTTCGCTTTGTTCTTTATCGCCTTCGAGAGAGTCGTATCCGAGGCGTATCGTATCACCCTCGAGAGCCCCGAAACACGACGCGAAAAGGACTACTAACGCCATCTGTGAATCAGCATTTCACACTGCGCCCCATACATTGAAACAACAATAATAAATAATGTCCTTTGTTTATTTATGTTTCAATCACAAAGAAAGCGGTAAATCTCTGTTTCGACTACATAAAACTGAAAACAGATAATCCCTCTTTAGTAAAATATCAATCAATAACAAAATAACTAAGATAATAAGGCCACGTTTTCATTTTGAAATTTCAGTGGGCTGTCGCGTGCACGCTTGAAACTTTAAATTGCAACGTCGCACACAGCGTCGGCTATTTATTTTTGTTTTAATTTTATTGTTTCTTATCGCTCTCAAGGTTATAGCCATCCCCAATAAAGAGCGATGTATTTATAGCTCGAGTTACGTATTTTTTTCTGTTTCGCGCAAGGATAGCAATTCCATCTATAATTAAACGAGTTTCTTTGCGTGTTCGTCTAAATAAAATCTGCGAGCGCTTTCACTCGCTGCGCCATGAATTTTTGTAACCTTTTCAGCGGATTGTGTACAGCATTGACATCTATCGGTTTCTGAAAATTTTAATTGAATATTATGTCTGTGACGTGCGAATATTGACATTGACTTTTGACATTTACATTAAGTACATGTCACGGGCGTACCTAGACACTTGAAACATAATGTTTTATGGAATAATCGTACAACTAAAAGTAATTGATATTCCTTCAAGGCGTTCAGCAGATAAACGAGTAATATTGATGTAATGTGTAATGGCGGAATGAACCACGCGGTCGAGTGATCAGGGATCACGTGGGCAGGATGTGTGTAGGTAGCTAAGAAGGGTTTGGACCGGTTTTTACCTTTTTCACGAACAAAGGAATAATTCGTCTTATAATATTTTGTTTTAAATTCTAAATTATGCGCAGTGCACCGTGTGCAAATTACATCGACGTGTTCTGCCTAAAGTATCAAATTATGTTTGATATAAATCTGTTTACTGGCAGATTGAAACTTTTATCGAAGGCATATTATTTACCTTCGTACCTATATACGAATACCATTCAGGTGCCATTATAATATTATCCTGAAAATGCATAATTTTCAAAATTTGCTATTCTGCTATGACGTAACCGTTATTTTTTTTTACTGGGCGTAGTGCAAAATAAAGTTGATATAATCATCAGTATATTATTAATACGTGAAGCAAAACTTTGTACCCCTTTTTACGAAAATTGCGGGGATAGAGGAGTATGAAATTTCGCACACTTATAGTTTATATAAAGGAGTGCAGAATGCTAATATTTTTTTTAAATTATGCATAAAAAATACATTAAATCAATAAAAAAAAAACATCACAATTATGGTCGAATTTCGACCATCGGGCGACCACTAGTATTATAATAAATACATTACAAACTGAGGGGAATATGCATTATAAGTTAAGGGTGTGTCAGTACCTACCCATAAAGAAAAATATAAATGTTATAAGAATTTTCTTATGTGTGTAAAGTAGGTATACCTATATAAAGTAGAGTAAAACGAAAATTAAATAAGATTATATTTTGTACATGTCAATCGTCTAGTCGATTAATCAAACATCTCTAAGTACTAAGTTTTAAGATAACAAGGAAAGCAATTTTCGAATGCTCACCGTGAATCAAATAGTATTTACACGTGTCTGTTTACGTATAAAGTATCCAATAAAATAACTCCGGGAGGCATAAAGGTCCGGTCATTAGAATGACATTTTGAAATATTCTACTAGTGACCCAGAAAACATCAACATTAATTCACTATAAATTTTTCCGCATTATAATTGATTTGGTGGTGTCCGTGAGTTATCTGAGTATTGTACCAGATATAAGGTACACTTTTACATATAACTACATACTCAACTCAAATTTAGATTTTTCAGAGATGTCTAACCAATCAACTGCACGATCGATCTTATTAAAAATATATTCGATCGGTATATTCAGTAATATTATTTAATTTATCAAAAAATAGTAGAACTTATGAATAAATTCTGCTGTGTAATTATTAATTCGCGTGAAAACTGTTTTGCCTTCCGACGGCATTATCAAAACAGTTGTCACGCGTAGTAACAATAATAAATAAAAACTCTTTTCCTATCTTTTAGCCTAACAGAGAATTCCTCAAAACATAAATGTAAACATTAAAATTCACGAAAGAAATTGTGCACTTTGAATTATATTGTAACTCAAATTGTATATTGTAGTAAAAAAAAAATAACATTTACATCTGTATATACTGTGCTACAATACGGAATCGTGGCTTAGGGGGGGGGGGGTGCATATAAATCATCTCTACTTCCACTTGAAACAATTCAAAAAAAAAAAATTATAAAAATTAACTTAAAAAAGCCATTTTACTACCCAATAATAAATTTATTTCAAGATTACTCGGTTCCCCCAATTAAAAAATTTACGACAAAATTGCATTACTTCAGTTACATTAAGATTTCTTTAAAAAAAATAATATTTCACCATTAAATATTAGCATAAGAAATAGTTGTGTTGGTAGACTACTATACCACATGTACGAACTACAACAGTAGGTACAGCATCACTACGTGTATAAGGGAATAAAATTATTCAATCGATTAGCCTTTGTTATATGAACAGAAGAAAATTACGACAATTATTAAAAAAAATGTAGTGCCACCATATAATTTTTACTGTATTATTTATGGTATATTATATTTTGCTTATCATTTCTAATATATTATTTACTACTTATCTATATTGATTACTTCTTTTATATATCTGAAAAAATTACCATTACTCTTCTTATAACCATGTTGTTTTAAAATGTAATTTTAGATTATCGGAAGACAAAGAAGAGCTATATCTGTTAGTGCGGGTATGCTGTCAAAGCGTTTTCACTTTTGCAGTACAAATGTCAAAAAGCTTCAACGCATTCTGCACATCGTCATCGTCAGAACTGTGGGAAGTTTACACTGCATCCCAATGTCATGAGCCAAAAGTCTCTAACAATAATGCTTTCGTCTATTACTATTCCGCCTCCCGAAATATTGCAGAGCGACTAAAATATTCCTGGAGGGACGAGTGCACTTTTTCGAGGTATTTCTCCGTCAACGCATGGGAAGCTTATTGCTCGATCGAAGAATACCATCATCACTGCCGCATGGTTACCTGAATGGAGTCCCTCCCCTGATGACACTCTGGAGATGGGAGGCGGTCAAATAAATGCCTTTTTGATAAATTAAATTTTTGTTTTTAATTTTTTTAATTTCTTTCTTGTTTCTATTCTATTCTATGTACATTATGTATTGTTATTATTTTTAAATTTGGAAATATGGAAAATATTGCGTAGTATCTACTACTCCTGAATACAGGATTAAACTATTATTAATATGTTTTTGAGTAGTGACCAAGATGTTGATAATCATTTACATACAAATATAAAATGTTTTCCAGTCACACTCATAAAGAGTTTAAATTTTCACATTATTCAATAGATTATACATATATTATTTGTCTAATAAAATCTAATATTCGTCGAAAGAAGACTTCAAAACATTTTTTTAAATAACAAACTTAATTTTTTTCTAGGCTTATAAAAAAACTCGCTAAGGGACTGGTTTAGCAAAGGCTAAAGACGCTTCTACTCGTAGCGCCTTATTAAATAAATTGGTTTTTTGCTTATTCCTTCTATAATTTTTACAATGAAACATAGAAATTGCAAGGATTTTAATCATTAAAAACAATTTAATCACGCAAATCTGCTGCATAGCTCGCGGTAGCTTGTCGTTGTTCTTGGTTTAAAAAAAATAATACTTAAGTACCATATTTTTTTGGTAAATTTTATGAAGTGATGACAAAATAAGAATCTAAGATGAGAGAAAAAATTGAACAGGAGTAGAGAAAATTAAAATCTGTATAAACCTCTCCTGGAGTTACATTGTTTAAAAATAACTATTAAATGAATGAAAAACATTTTTTCATTGATAAAAAACGGTCAATTGCATTATAATTGTAATATACTCTCTCCAGTCAGGTCGAGGATACGAACCTAACTAACTATGTATTATAATAATTTAGAAAAAAATTGATAGAATTACCGAAATTTATTATTACGCCAGCATCATGCTCACCATTAAGATATTGATAGAATTAAAAAATATACTATAAAAGTTATTTTAAAAAACCATTTTATTTCATTTGAGTTTATAGTCGTGCTTTCTTCGTTGCAATACAGCTTTAAAATGCAGAAATAAAAAGACATTGCAAGAATAAATAAAAACCTTAACACTATGTACGATATATTGTGATATTATACCGGTTGCTTCCAAATCTAATCCGGATTAAACTCAAATAAAGTGTTTTTTTTGTTTAAATTATTTGATTCAATAAAAGTTGTTTAATTTTCAAAAAATAATAATTGGATTCATTAGGTGAAAGGGAAATATTTTTGTATTACTGCATACACAAAATATTCTTCTCTTCTCACGTTTTATTATCAACCCTTAGGTCCTGAACACTTTGTAGAATCGAACATTTTATAACAACCTTTCAAAAACTCTTGCCACGCGATCACGAAGGTTATGCAACCTTCGAAGAAATATTTGATACTATAAGTTTTCGCCCTACAGGACTGAGGACAATTAAGGCAATAAAAATTAATGCTTTTACATTGGTTACAACTAATAAGGCTTTAAAGATGCTTGGCTTCCTTTGTAGAACCTTAACTGATTTTAAGTCCTTTGATTGCATGAAAACACTCTATATTTCATTAGTTAGAAATCAAGTGGAATATAATTCACTTATTTGGTCCCCTTTCTATAAAGTACACTCTAACAAAATAGAACGGGTTCAACACAAATTTCTTAGGTACTTAAATTTCAAGCTCAAAATCCCAATAGAAAACATTAATTATATAAGTTTGATGAATCGACTTAATTTAATTACGCTATGTGACAGAAGAATCATTTCAGATTTAATTTTATTATACAGAGTCATGAACAACCTAATTGACAGCCCTGCCATTGTTAGTACCATTAAACTCCATGTACCGACAAGGAATACTAGACAAAATATTACATTCCTTTGCAACACATACACAACCAACTATCAATCACACTCACTTACCAATAGGATGCATGATTTAGGCAACAAGTTTGGTGATATTGTAGATATATTCGCTGATTCCCTTTATAATCTAAAATGCATTTTAAACCAACACTTTGTGGAATCCTACAAATTATTGTAACGTGGGTGTAATATATTTAACGATTTCATGTGTTATTGTAATGTTTTATATTGTATTTTATTCTATGTTATTGTCAAATGTTATATTGTTTCAAATATTTCACGGTTTTACGCTATAATCTTCAAAAACTACCTTTATATTTTTTAAATGTTTTCATTTTTATAACTTTTGATTTAAATTCTATTTATGTATAATCCTCGATATCTTAAATATTATTGTATAATCTACGTAAAAGCCCATATGGGCGTATAACAACAATAAATAAATAAATAAATAAATTGGTTGAAAAAAATCAATTGCATATAAACAACAATTCGTATCAATTATAGAAACAGGAAGCCATTAAAATAAAATCAAGCTTTTACAATGGGTATTTCAGCCATCGAAAATATGTTAATACGTGCACGTCTAAATAGCACTTGTATTTAAAAAAAAAAATTAAGGACTGTGGTGTCGAAAATGTAGAGTATGCCATCTGTGGTATCGTACCTTTGATTAAGCATTTACTAATCATAATTTCACATTCGCCATCCATAGCGGAAGATACTCTCAATGTTCTTGACGGAAAAATACATTCTATCCCTGAAACATCGTTTCAAATGACAAGCACTGTGTTTCATTATTCAATAATTTCTTATTAAAAAATGTAGGCTCTCACGAAATTTCTCCATTCATTTTAATTTCTTTCACCTCACAACATTCCCCAAGATTAGAGGTAACAAGTACCATAGTTCCACAGACTCTTGCTGTGATCGTGATTCATATTTTTTTCGAAATTTCTCCATTCATTCTAATTTCTTTCGCCTCACAACATTCCCCAAGATTGGGGGTAACAAATACCGTAGTTCCATTGGCTCTAGCTGTGATCGTGATGCATTTTTTTTTCGAAATTTCTCTATCCATTCTAATTTCTTTCGCCTCACAACATTCCCCAAGATTGGGGGTAACGAATACCGTGGTTCCACTGGCTCTAGCTGTGATCGTGACGCATATTTTTTTCAAAATTTCTCCAATTATTCTAATTTCTTTCGCCTCACAACATTCCCCAAGATTGGGAGTAACAAGTACCATACTTCCACTGACTCTTGCTAAGATCGTGATTCATATTTTTTTTTCGAAATTTCTCCATTCATTCTAATTTCTTTCGCCTCACAACATTTCCCAAGATTGGGAGTAACAAGTACCATAGTTCCACTGACTTTTGCTGTGATCGTGATTCATATTTTTTTCGAAATTTCTCCATTCATTCTAATTTTTTTTTTTTCGCCTCACAACATTCCCCGAGATTGGGGGGTAACAAATACCATAGTTCCACTGACATTTTCTGTAAACGTGATGCATAAAAATAAACATTTTGCCTCCAGCATATTTCACAAATTGTACTCGTAAGGTACACAGTAACGATACACCTTATCTTGTATTTGGGTATAATGGTCACTTGAATTATCTATAAACCAGATACGCGGTATAATATTATTACTCATAGTATTTTGTAAACATCCTTTAGTATTTTGTAAACAAGTATTTATTACTTTTGAATCGATCTTGTCATGAATGAATACGTCCCACCACGACGTTACAAAAAAAGTTGTAAAAATTAATCACATTGAATAACAAAGACTTGTGAAGTTCTAGAGAAAACCAGAAGAGGAACAATATATACATATTAAAAGCAATTTATTTATTAATCTACGCTTAGCAAGAAAAAACCCGCTTCCGCGGGAAAACTATAATACGGAAACTTCAATAGTTTTGTGTGAATATTACAGATGGCAGCACTTCCGTTTGAATCTATTACGTGAAGCGAGTGTGTACGACAGACACTAGGATATTATTTAATGTAGAAGATGGTTGAGAATGATTATCGGATGAAAACACTGTTCCACGCTTATACCTCAAAACTATAAATAAATAGGAGCTCGTGAAAAACTTTGTTAAAAACATAGCTTTCTTAACATACTTAAAAAAGGAACAAAATTCTTATTTTTGGGCGGTTTACCAAACATTCGTGTAAGTTCATCTTAATAATAATTATTATTTCTCCGTTCTCGGTCATCTGTTTTATAATTTACGTTGATTTACGTTGCTCTATTATTTCTTTATCTTTTAAACTATAATTGGAATGTGTCATATTTCCAAATGAACAACCTTTGTTACTAGACATGAAGTAGCATTACGATTCGCAAAAGTAAAGTTACGATTACACTAGAATTTTTTTCTTTTTAAATTAGAACTGCTTGTTTTTAAAACTTTTTTAAGCTGATTTCTTATATTATCACTAATAATAAATATTCGCGGTATGGGTGTTGAATACGATGTATAATATGTTATGTAAGTATCTATGTCATTGATGTCGCCCTTTTTATTTAAAAAAAAAGTTTTTTTTTTCTTCCTAGCCTTAATGAAAATCATGGTAATATTTTTGAATTGAAAATGAGTTTTTATGAATTATGTACGTTGGTACCTTCGACATGAAAATAATTCAGATCTCCAATTACCAATACCTAAGATGCGGAAGGGGATCATGAGGTTGTTCCCCAAACGCAATGAATGATCGAATACCTTATTTTATATACAACATTTCAAATCGAAATACGCACAAAACCCTTTGCTCGCAACTATCTGCAAATCTTACAATGGTCTTAGATATATTGATATTTTCCGCTGTACCCTCGAAACGTTTAAAATCATTAAAGGTACTTAAATCTTATAATGTACTTAAATCTTACAATGTACTTAAATCAAATTACCTCTTCAGCCGAACTGTCTCGACCCATCGCCTTGCACCGCAATTGGAAGGATGGATAGATCCCCAGATTCTAACCCATCCCTCACACTGGTTTCCTTCCAAGAACTTCTACTCCTTCCTTTCCTTAAAAAGATCCCTTACAATGCATCCCCTTAGATGACGTAGGCCCTGAGGGAAATTATTTTTCTCAGGGCCTTTCATGTGGAGCTGACGCAAAAAGACCACTCAAAACGGTTGTAATAAAAAATGATTTACGTGACCAATTGCCGCATGAACTAAACAAAAAAAAAAGTTGCAAGCATGATGTTTGTTACACAACATAAATTATCTGTTTTTCGGTCGTATTGTAGTAAGATGCCACGAAGTGTGGATCTTTTAAAAATTTTAGCAACAGAAAACGATTCGCACAATTCTGGATAAAATTAAAACCTTAACACAACCTTAATTAATTATTATGAGAAACCTAATTATTTCACCAAAATTTATTGAAAAATTATATTGATATTAATTCCAAGTTAACAGTCAATCAGCGGCTAAATTCTAGTACAAGTTTTTTGAAATCTAAGAATCAACCGAAGATCTTAAAAATCTCAAAATTTTGAAACTAACGTTGATACCCTACCATTATCTAATTATCAGTTTCTATGTTTACTTCTAAGCTATCAAATTGATAACTATTTTATCTTTGTAAAAGTTCATTAATGATAATATCTTAGTATATTTAAATAAATTGTTTATTTCATTATAAGATTCATCGTTTCGTCAATTATTGTTCATGACATCTTCAGGACAAGTACAGAAAACTTAAAATGAAAACGGCCAAAAAAATAAAAATTTGTCATTTTCGAAGGTGCCAAAATGTGCATCGAAAAATGTTGAAGATTCCAAAAACAAAACCGTAAAAGTTTTCTTAGCAATCTAATAGTATGCGGTAAAATGTGTTGAATCGTTTTTCTAACTCCACAGCAGAGTTATGAAGTCTTTCTGGAAACTATGTTTTAAGAAAATTCTTCATTCATGCATTAACATATCATTTTTAGTAAGATAAGAAATGTATTAATGTTTTGGACATATAGAACGAATGAAAAAGGAATATATTTGTTTTTACGCTTGCGGAAAAATAATAATTCGTAGACGCACGAATAAGACATGGAAATATCAAGTGAATCAAATAGGCAAATTGTCAAGAGCTTGTACAAGATAATATAATAAAGCACTAGTGCAGACCCATGAAAAATCACGGGATGGACACAGATGAGCTATTGTGTACTAATATCTGTGTTCCAACATTGTCACGTGAGTAGCGGTGCACGGGGAACGGATTCAGTAGTTTCCGGTCATTCAGCATTAGGGAGTTGGAAGTATTGGAGGTCAAATAGAAGGTAAAAAAAGTGTAACCAATTTTTTCGCTTCATGTCTCATCCAAATGGAATAGTCCGAATTCAAATTTTGAAGATGATTAATAATTATTTAATTATGTACTAATAATTTTCAGTTAAATTATATTATAGGTAAGTACTTTATTGAATTCTCCAAACAAACACTTCCAATTTTGAAAATGACACTTAAACAACTTAAAGCAAAAGTTCTAAAGTACTCGTACATTGAACCAAAATTACAGCAGAGGCTCAACCAAAAGCAGTATTTTTACATCATTTCAATTAGAATCCCAGATAGACAAATCCCTCCACACAGCATCCCCAAAGATGACAGAGGCCATGAGGGAATTTATTATTATTTTGATTAGATTAGATTCGATTATTTTCCTCAGGGCCTCTTATGTGGAGTTAACATAATATTTTTTTTAAAAGGCAGTTTTGTAGTGGTCCATTTCTCTGCCTACACATCTCACTTCGATGCATTTTTTATTTATTTTTTATTTGCATATATGATTGAAACAACAGAGCTTTGCCTATTTAGAGTTTTTAGTGTCCCATTCTCTTTGTTTGTGTCAAATAAAGGAAATGAAAAACGCTAAATATTTCAAAATAATCTCGCAGCGTTTTTTGAAAATGAAATTGGGCAGTTTCAATATTTATTTTTACGTATCAACATTTAAAAATATATAAAATGCAATACTTTTGCTTATATAAGTGATTTTTTTAACTATAATGATATAACCTCCTTTTCTGTCATTATCTTTTGCACTAGACAAAATTGACGATAAAATAATGTAAATATTTTCTGCCATGAAGATTGCGGAAAACAGGCGCAGCATGCACAAAAAATGGTGTTTACAGGCGCCCACTGAACCATGTTCTTCGTATGCTGTCGAAATAAAATTTAATTAGTTTTTTTACATAGTGCTAGGCAGAGGAAGTTGAAAGTCACAAAACTCTGTCATAAAACGCTCCTGTTTGCACGTTGCGCCTATATTCCGCAATCTTCATAACAGAAAATTATTTTTTCGTATGTTTTTATCTAGTTTAAAAAATCTTTGCAATAAAATGGATAAATTCGATAATATAGCTCTTCTACACTAAAAAATACGCGTTTTTCTATAGATTTCCATATTTGACATCCTAATATATGATCGCTAAATACCTTGTATTGAACATCTCAATTCAGTCGACTCCGGTGTTCATTTTTGAGGTACTTATCGAAAATAATATATAATAAATTAAAACATGACATTGCATAGAAAGAACTATTAAATATTATAACGACAGAGCTACATTTCCGATTTCCATGTGATTTGTGGCATATATATTAGATGGAATCATAAAAACGTAATATTTTTTTCAAGAATTGTGTGATACATCACTCACATTTTCAATTGAATTATACAAATGGTAATACTTTCAAAATAATAATGAGATTTTATCGCTTAGATTATCGATTGAATCACACAAATCGTAATATTTTTACTAGAATTGTGTGATTCTATCGCTTAGACCTTCGGTAGAATCATACAAATCGTAAGACTTTGGTCTGATTTATCGATTGAATCACACAAATCGTAACATGTGTACAAGTATTATGTGAATTTATCGCTTAGACCTTCAATTGAATCATACAAATCGAATGATGTATTATATGAAATTATAATATTTTTGCAAGAATTGTGTGATTTTATCGCTTAGATCTTCGATTGTATAATACAAATCGTAATCTTTTACAAGAATTGTCTGATTTTCTTGCATAGATTTTCGAATGAATCATAAAAATGGTAATACTTTTATTACAAGAATTGAAAAACTAGTATCCGTTAAAGTTCGTAGTATTTGTAAATCAAATATTCGTTTTATTTTAATTAGATTAACCTACATTATATTATAATTTACTTTTATTATTTAATTTTATATAGGACTCGCTGATGGAAATAATTCCATCGGGCAATGTGTCGTCTTTGAAGGTGCTGTGTGAAGGATCTCTTTGTGGAAAGAAAGGATTGAATCTAGGTTTTAAAGAGACCCAAGTGGTAGAAATGAGGTAAACACAGGGACCGAAAAATCATTTCACATTCGAGCTGCGGAATGATTTGAATATATTAAAGATCGAATAATATTAAAGACCGAAAGGCCCGTTCCGTGTGGCAAATGTGAACCGTTTGCAAATTTTGGACGCCCTGAAAGGCTATTCCCTAAAATTGGTGATAAGAGATCGTTCTCCCACGAGAAATGCTGTCAGAATTGTGTGATTTTCTACGGCTGTTATTTGTTTTTTCTATCGGCCGATGTCGAAATTTCAGCTGTGAGCTGTCACATATTTTAGTTGGTCGTTTTAAACACGAATTCCTGCAAGTATGCATGATTATTTATTCATTTAACAGCTGTATAAAATCACACTAATCTGACAGCACTTCTCGCGGGAGAACGATCTCTTATCACAAATTTTAGGGAATAGCCTTTCTTGTGGCATATTTTTTGGCTGTGCACCGGTGCTGAGATCAATTTTCTGTCGGCGATTGGCTCTTAGCGTCCTGGCAAATAAATTCTGTTTTTTTTTATGAAAATGTCATCCAGCCAATTATATTATCATCCAGCCAATTTTATAGATTAAGGATGGTGAGCGGAAAATTGAAATGAAAAAAAATCAGTAGATAAGGGGTTTGTGGAATAACCTACTAATCTCTTATCTTATTATGCGTTTCAGAGCGGTAGATACTTTTAGTAACGCCCTGGTGTAATACCACCATTCAGAATCGAAATGTTGTTTTTTTTTTCATGAGCTCCACACAGGAGGCCCTGAGAAAAATAATTTAGGGCCTATGTCATCTTTGGGGATGCTGTGTGGAGGTTTTTCAATGGAAACGATGGGGAGGAGAGTTCTGGGAAGGAAAAGGGTTTAAAGGGTGTGTAGGAATCTGGGGTTCAGTGTGTCCTAGTCATCCGTCTCCAAGACCTAGACAAACCTCACCCCATGAACCCGGGCACCCCTGCTAAATCACCAAACGTGGCAAACCACTTGGGGTGACCTATGGCAGAGGTGTTGGTTATCCAAAAAAGTTTCCCGGGGCGGCGGTACCCGTTCCCGCCTCCCAAATTGAAATGGCTTTAGCCGTATTAGGTGAACCCATATAAATAGCCGGGAAGTATAGAAGAGTATGTATGTGACGATGTAAGAATGTGACAATGTAAGAATGTGACGATGTAAGAATGTGACGATGTAGGAATGTGACGATGTAAGAATGTGACGATGTAAGAATGTGACAATGTAAGAATGTGACGATGTAAGAATGTGACGATGTAGGAATGTGACGATGTAAGAATGTGACGATGTAAGAATGTGACGATGTAAGAATGTGACGATGTAAGAATGTGAATGAAGCAAGGA
This sequence comes from Glyphotaelius pellucidus, assembly GCA_936435175.1. Lineage (NCBI taxonomy): Eukaryota > Metazoa > Arthropoda > Insecta > Trichoptera > Limnephilidae > Glyphotaelius > Glyphotaelius pellucidus. The sequence continues at coordinate 19,574,920 of OW386548.1, forward strand.
GTGTTTGACGATATCGAGTTGTTTGAAGATCCTTCCTCTATGCCGGAAACGGCGTGATGGTTAGTTAGTTTCGTACTTCCCCACCTTCCTTACCTCCATATTCTTCCCCTCCCACTACCTTCATCTCCCCCAACGTACCCCAATTGGGAAAGCCATAAGGGGCCATCCATAAATTACGTCACACCCTAAGGGGGGGGGAGGGGAGTAGAGAAGTGTGACATTGTTTTTAGATGATTTGATAGCCTCCGTGGTCCCGAGGCAAGACTCTCGACTCACAATCCGAAGGTCGCGGGTTCGATCCGGCGTGCGCAAATAAATTTTATTTGATTAATTTGTGTTATTTCACAATTTATTCATTCAAAATAAATATAGTATATTTGCGGCACGTTCCAGAGTGGAAGATACTATCAGTATCGCCCTGGTGTAAGACCACCATTCAGAATTTAAACGTTGCTTGAAATGGTTTTAGCCGTGTTTAGTGACCAGATCTGAATAGCCAGGTACTTCCCCACCTTCCTCTTCCCTATCTCCTTCCCCTCCCCACTACTTTCAGCCTCACAACATACCCCAATTGGAGATGCCATAGTCTCACTGGCTCCAGACGGAAGCAGTTGGGATTCTTGTGCGGTATTTCACATAACAAAAATTTTTAAAAAAAAAAGATATAAAATTGCTAAATATGTGACGCCACACTAGGGGGAGAGGGTCTCACAAAAGTGACAATGTGTGGCAGGGACGAGGGGAGGGGGTCAAAAATCATGAAATTCGTTTGACTAATTTATGGATGGCCCCTAATCTCACTGGCTCCAGACGGTTGAGAGCAGTTGGGTACTCACATAAAAAAAATTTAATTAACCACTAGGACCCCTAAGCTTGTTTTCATGATATTATAACATTACCGGACATTTGTAAACGTATGAGGCGTACCTGACTTATTAATAAAGTCAGGAAAAAAAGAATTAGTGTTATTTTTTACAGTAATGTTAGTCATATTGAGTGTAATCAGGCGCAGGGCCAATTTCGTATGGTGCTTTACGTACTCGATTATGATTACGTCGAGTTCGTTACATTAAAGTAATGTAAAAAAAACCAACACTTATTATGGCTTTGTTATCGTTTTTTTATCGGAGGTTGGCTATCATCAGTGCAATCTTCACCTTTCAGGCTGCAGACTGGAAAAGCAGCGGCGCTGCATTCACGTCAATCGCGTAGGTAATCCTTTACTACATTAATTTTCCCTATATTTTCAGTTGAATAGTCTTATATTATCCTTCTCTTTATCTTTGATACTACAGATCCGGTATATCAGTTTCAATTAAGCTCTACTTTTTGGAATGTTGAGTTTAGCCTGGCTTCGCACTTAATCCGTACCTAGGTCTTAAGCATAAATATTTTCACAATATTACACTTTTTTGTCTATGATTTTAATAGAGGAACCTGCTTCTTTTTTCTTAGTAAAACCAAACTACTGTCATCACGATCTTTCAAAATATCAGTTTTTTTTACGCGAGTTTAATTTACGAGTTATTTTTTTCAATTTTTCTGGCTTTCACCTTTCAAGGGTGTTCTAGGCCATTACATCAAATTATGGGGAGAGGAAAGGGGATTTTATGTATACATTTTATTTAAATGGACAATTTTCAAAATTAAATAAAAGATTTGTGTAAAATGGGATGTGTGTACATTTCAACCGGTAATGAGTTGAAGAATAAATATATGAGAGGGAAGATATTGTCAATTAAAGGTGATGACGCCAGATTGGGAGGATTTCCAGAAATGTTGGCCTAATAGGAGTCCTTGTAATTTAGCCTTCTGGGATTGCCGATATGCTGGGAGGTTGAAAGTGAAGACAATGACAAGACAATTCTGCAATGGACAGGTCGGTCGAGATACCTCTATCAAGGCTGATGGGAGTAACATTAAAAGTTGGAATATAAATAAGCCTTGAATTTTGAATATATTGAAATATAGATAATTTTAATTAAGTTGTTAGAATATTTTTTTTTTTTTTTTATATTAACTCCACACAGGAGGCCCTGAGGGAAAAATAATTTCCCTTAGGGCCTATGTCATCTTTGGAGATGCTGTGTGGAGGGTGCTGTTGAGGAGAGGAAGGAGTGAACATGGGTCTTGAAGAGACCCATATTGTAGGAGGGAGGAAACACAGAAGCCGGCAAATCGTTCCACAGCCGGGCTGTTGAACTCAAGAACGAGTCGTAGAAACGACCCGTTCTCATGTGACTAATGTCAACCGTGTACAAATGTTGAGCGCGTGTTTGGCGTGTTTCCCGACTATGCACCGGTGCCGGGGGGATCAGTGACGCTAGTTCCTCGGAGCATCTTCCATTGTAATACCGGTAGAACAAGGACAGCATTCCCACCTGACGCCTGTGCTCTAAAGATTGCAGTCCATTTGTTAAGTTAGGAGAATCTATCAAACGGACCGCCCGTTTCTGCACAGAGTCGAGGGTTTTTTTCAGGTATTTTGGGACTCCAGACCAGAGGTGGCTGCCAAATTCAACCGTGGGGCGCACTTGCGATTTGTACAGGGTTAGCAGTTGTGTACTATTAAAGTATCTGCGGGCCCTGTACAGTACGCTCAGTTTCTGAGAGGCTAACTTAACTCTGGCCTCGATGGAGCCCCCGTACCTGAGCTGGTCACTTAGAGTTACACCAAGCATATCAATGGAAGGCCTGTTCGGGAGATTGCTTCCGTTGAAGGAGACTAGATTATCATTCCGATCCCTTTTAGACGTAATCAGACATGATTGGGTCTTTGAAACATTAAATTCGACGAATATAATATAATATAATATAATATAATATAAGTCAAATGTGAGTTAGTTATTATATTTATAACAATAAATACGAGAGGATTGTTGTTAATTGTGTTCTTATTTAGCTACCTTTATTATTCACGTATAGTAGATGTTTTGCGATAATTAACAATTTGGTAAAGGTGCAATTGATTCATATTTATGGCTTTATTTTAAACTAGCTTTTCCCCGCGGCTTCGCTCGCATGGTATTACGGGAAATTACTGTAGCGCTTGCACTTATCAATTATCTCCCCCAATTTTTTTAAATTGCTGCTTAGTTCTGTTTTTTTTTTTTCATTTTTCTTAAATATTTTAGTTTACATTCAGTTAGTCTTTATAAATACCTATCTGTGAACATTAATAATTGGTCTGTTTTTTATTATTCTCTTATGTATATTATATTACTAAGACTGTTTATGTTCCTTAAATAAATAAACAAATATTGTGTTATGCGTGAAAAGGTCATAAACAAACTCGAGCAGTTTCGCATTTATAATATTAGTATGGATGGATGTTCTAATATACTGAGTTTGAATTTAGGCACAGATTGGTGACGATAAATGTCGATTGAGGTATATTTATTACCGAGTAAATGGAGTCTTTGGATAGGAGAGTTTATAAAATAATGGGTAACAGAATACAATGCATTCGACCGAGTTTCGCGAGTAGGTACTCGCAAATTAATAAAATTTGTCAAATCGAGCGCGTCCAGTCTGCCATTCGATATGTTGAAAAGACAAACTAAATCACTTTTTATGCGCCTTGATGTCAAATCAGTTATGTTAAGTAATTCCATTAAAGGTAGGTAAATATAATTAAGTTCTTCAATCGGTATACCCAGTTTGTAGTTAATAAATCTTAAAAACTTATGCTGAACTCTTTCAATTTTTAGTTGGTGAGTTTTATATAATGGAGCCCAGATAGTAGAATTATATTCTAAGTTGCTTCTCACCAACCCAGTGTATAACAATTTAAAGGAATTAATTGATTGAAATTCTTTAACTGTTCTCAGAATAAACCCCAGACAATTCATGGTCTTATTGGTTATTTCATTTATATGAGGAAAAAAGTTAATTTATTATCAAAAATAATACCGAGGTCTTTAATTTGTTCTACTCCTTTAAGAAAAATGTTGTTGATGCTATAATTATATTTAATGGGATTTTTTATTCCGGCAAAAGTAATTGTTTGACATTTTTCAATATGGAGAAACAGTTCATTTAGGGTGCACCACTCTTGTACCCTCACGAGATTTGATTGTAATGTACAACAGTCATTCGGATTAGTTATTGTTTTGTAAATTTTAAGGTCATCTGCAAATAATAGAATCATAACTCCATCGAATATGGTGGTTATGTAGTCGATAAATAATGAAAACAACACTGGACCCAGTTGTGACCCCTGTGGAACACCGGTGTATATTTCAAACTGTTGTGAAAAGTGCGAATTCGGTTTAACTGATATTTTTCTTTTACGTAAATAACTTTCAAACCATCTCAAAATATGCCCCGTTATTCCAAAGGATCTTAGTTTATGTATAAGAATTTTGTGTGAGACTTTGTCGAAAGCTTTACTAATGTCTGTGTATACAGCATCTGTCTGAAGACGATTATGCATCGTACTAAATAAATTTTCCTGATAGATCATTAAATTTGTAAGAGGAGACCGTTTTGACATTACATTAAATTGTGTAATTACTTATCTGGTTTATTGAATAAGTTATTAATTATGATTAATTAAGTTGTTATGTGTTTTTTAATTACCTTTTTACTACCAATGCTATGATTTCAGGGGAAATTTTGGTTTTGATTTATTAAATAAGATAAAATTAGAAAGATACTTTTTGGATTCGAGGTCTACTGTTCACAGAACTACCAGTTATATGTTTGACGTATGTAAATTGTAATTTTTTATTGCCACATAACTTAATTATTCACTTACAGAAAAATAATTCTTATTGTAACATTCTTAACATTTGGGAAGTTAGGTTGTAAATTTTTTTAAAGATTATTTAAATAGCAATTAAATGTATCTACTGTTTTAGAAATTTGATTCAATGGGCCATTCCTGTTGTCATGCTATACTGTGCTAGAACATCTGTTCTGCCGTGTGGGATCTTGGACAAGCCGTGGCGACGATTACAGCTGAAGTTTTTAGTCACGTATACGTCATATTATCACAATACGCATCTCCTCAAAATACCACTGACAGAGAGGAGAAGAATATCCAGGAAAAATTGATGGAAGCTGTAGCAGGCGAAGATGGCTTCGTAATTTAAATAACTGGTACAAGTTCAGTTCCGCCAGGTTGTTCCTGGCTGCAACCTTCACGGTAAAGATTGCCTTGATGATAGAACTCCGAAAGAAGAGAGTATCAAAATAATAAGAAATGTCCACAAAACAATAATTATTTTTGTAATGGGTATATTAGGATTCTGTATTATTTAATGGTAAGGTCAATGATTAATAGCATTTAAAAGTTTTAAAAAAAAACTGCGAAGAGGCCAATAATTTGATCATTTATGTATTTAATTAAACGCCCGTTGATACAATTGTTTTTGTAAAGAACATAAGTACATAAAGGTTATAATAATCGTATAAACATAATAACAAACTGATCCAGTTAAGGATTATTGCATAACTGCAAGGCTGCCTTTGCCCTCATAAGTAAAATTTACAATTTACGTAAGATTTTGATGAGTTACTTACAGATGCGTTCACATATGCGTCCAACTTATGTTAATTAATGCTTACGGAAGTTTAACTTACGTAAGTTCTCACGGTGACCACTACACGCTTAATTACATTGGCGGTAAGATTTCTTCCTGTCAACAACGATTTGCTGCTGTCAAATTTACGCGATGTTTTTCAATAGACGAAAGGGCCCAAAAAAGAGTGTTGTTAATTTGAATTAGTTGGAAAGAAAGTTGGCTTCTTTCTCTATGTGGTTTTTTTTCCGTTAAGAGGAAACCGGGCGGCGTTTTGTCCATACAAACGTATTTACCAATTTACTCTCTGGATTTTGATACTACTACAAATATTTTTTAATATAATATAGACGTTGACTACTATCGTGACGGTTCGTTTTACTTTTTTTGATAAGTTAATTCTTATAGAAGTTAGGATCCTCCAAAAATCATTAAAATTGCCCTGTTTGAATGCCATCAACAGACGTTCAGTAAACATACTGGACAATGTATTTTAAAAAAAAATAAAACATATAGACATAGGGTAATTTCTTCTAATACGATTAGTAAAAAAATCTTTAAAATCGGTCCAGTTTTGGAAAAGAAAGATGGGGAATTCAAAACCACAATTTTGATGATTTTATTTAGGTGTTATCAGTCTAAGGTGCAGTTGTCTCTTTCGCACAGTATTGGAAGGAGTAAGACCGACAGAGACAGCAACAGTTTGGTAAAATAACTATTGTTCAAATTTCTTGGCGACCGGGTTACCTCTTAACGGCTTTCTAGAGTATGTTAATTAATGGAGAACTCCCATTAATTATGTTAACTAATGGAGTTCTTTAAATTTATGCCAATGACAGCAACCGACATCGAATTTAAATACGCAATGTTATAAACAGAAGCATTGAGATTAGAAAGGGTTGGACAGATGATTAAATAGAACAGTGCTTCTTAACCTGAGGTCCGCGGACCCTTGGAGATCCACGAATATATGTATAAAAGTCCGCAGTCTCGTAATCGCTACACTTACTTAGAATGGCGAACGTGCGACAATGATGAGATCTTTTAGGAGAATTCTGTAGACGGCGTCAATAAGCATGCTGCTCGCTTCAATGACTTTGGATAGCACAATGGCAGCATACATAGCTGATATCTTTCGTTCACTTAACGAGCTGAACTTGAGTCTACAAGGGAGATATAACAAAATCTTCCAAGTTGAAGACAAAATTGAAACGATGCTAAAAAGCTTGACCTGTGGACAAATCGTACGATTAAAAAAAACTATAATCACTTTCCTATACTGTCAGCGTTTCTGGAATCCTCTGGTGGAGCAAAGTTGCCAACGTAAGTACAAGACAAAATGATTAAACACCTCCACGCTTTAAGGTCTTCGTTTCGGGATATTTTCCAGTAACCGACAAAAGTAAAAATTGGATATTAGACACTTTCAAGACAGATTTTGTTGGAAAACCAATTAATAGAAAAACCTTGTGATTCAGCTGTGAAACGCAATTTCAAAGAATCCTTTTTATCAAGTTTTTGGGTGAATGTAAAGAAAGATTATAAGGAAATATCAGAAGAAACACTGAAAAATTTACTGCTTTTCTCAACCCCATACCTCTGTTAATATGTATTCTCTGCTCCTGCATATACTAAAAACAAATACAGAAACAGATTTCAAGTGGAATCCGATTTGAGATAACAACTTAGTAGTAACATCAACCCGAAAATCACTTATTTAATTGCAAAAAAGCAATACCAACCTTCACATTAATTAAACGTTAATTAATGTTAAGGTTGGTGTTGCTGTTATGTGTTAATTATTAACGTATTTTTTATAAAAAGTTTTTTTTGTATTATTTGTAGTACTTAAATAAATGGTCCAAAATTTATTACTGTTTTTTTGGGGGTCCTTGAACCTTGAAAATTGTGCTTGATTTCCTAGGGGTCCACGGCTGAAAAAGAAGGACGCTCATTCTCAGAAAGCTTTTTTACACCTGAAAAATAAATTATATCACTTCGGTTCTTGAAAGTAGAAGAGTTTTTTTCCGTTTACATTCGTTTTCATGGGTAGGGCTTATTTCATTTTATCAAGTGTTATTTCAGTTTATCTAATAAGTGTTATTTGTATATTGTTTTCGGGAGATAATAATGTAGGTAATTATCCACTTAACCTAATCAGATATGAGTTAAAATAATAAAAATACTTTTTATAAGAGAAAAATCCTACGAAAACAACTGTCTTATAATTTTTGAATTCTTCCATCGGCGCATTTTGATACCATTTCTTACGGTAAGCATGTCAACTTATCAAAGTATTTGATAAGCTGTGAGAAGGCTGAAAGTTCGCGCGGACGGATTAGACCCGTCAAAAAACTTACGTAAGAATAACTTTGTAACTTGCTGTGTTTACTTTGGTAATTTGGCCGTAACTCACTTACGTAAGCGACTTACGGAAAAAAAACTTACGTATGTAAAGGCAGGCCAAGTATATTTCCTAGCAAGGGAGCCATGCGATTGAAAGAATCCAAAATACATTTTTAAGATATGTAAAATTTAAAATGGACATTCCTAGAGAATGCCTAAATTACGGTAACGTACTTTGTTCATTAAATTTAATAAAATTATCTGATCGTAGAATCATTTCCGATTTAACCTGTTTGTATAAAATCGTAAATTCAATGTTTGATACCCCTGATTTATTATATGTAATCTCTCTTTTTTCATACTCCAGCAGGTCAGTTACAAGACAGTACCTACCATATTATTGTAACAATTCTTCATCAACTTCCCAATATTAGACTCCTGTGCGACGGATTCACTAGGAAACAAATACTCTGATGTTGTTAATATATTTAGTACATCAATTTTAATATATAATAATACCTTATTGAAGTTTTTTTCATCAAGTAGGGGAATATTTTGATAAAGCTATTTAAAATGACTAACACATTTACAATATTTTATCGGCTGAAAGAAAAACAAAAAACTATTTTGGATTTTTTATATTTTGTACCTACATACTGTGTGGATCAAATTCAATAATATTCTTACTTTATATTTATTTTTGTGCAAGTGTTTTAAACAGTCGTTTCGTGCACTATTTACGAGTGTAATTTTGTAAATATTGTTATGTATATGTAAAAGCCTAAATAGGTGTAAATAAATAAATAAGTAAATATTCTTAGGGTTAATTACGTCGACAGAGCAAGTTTCATTCCCCACACGATGCAATCTTTGGGAACAAGGATTGTTTATTAAAGAAGAAGCAAGTGTATTAAATGGAGCATGGAGTCTAGTCTTGGAGCAAGTGTATTAAATGGAGCATGGAGTCTAGTCTTGGAGCATATATTAACATGGAGTCTAGAGTATTGTATTTATTGGGTACGCAATAATTAACATAGTCACCAGGTCAGGGCTGTCTGTTAATGATTTTAAATAATAATAAATCTTCACAAATTTTTCTTCTCTGTGACAATTCGGGAAGTGTTAATTGTATTAAATAACTATAATTTATACTATCAATAATTAGAATACGTCGTTAATAATTTATATAACTTAAAAATTCACGATGAATTCTTTCAATTTTATGTGAACGTTTGTTGTGTAAAGGAGACCAAAGAGAGGAATTATATTCAAAAACGCTTCTGACTAGCGTTATGTACAGCGTTTTGTGTTAGAGATAATGATTGGATTTGGAGAACATTATGGCATAAGATAATATTGCTACTCACATTCAGCATCAGCTAGCTTCCAATTGAACATTATTAAACAAAACACACAACACCTTTTTTAGTTGTAAAATACACGCGTGGTTCTTTATCGAACTGAAGTTATATCTTAGGTAAACCATTGAAGTTATTCAAATAAGAAGATTGATGTGGCCAGGCTGTCACTCGTTTGAAGGTTGTCATTACACTGAAGTTTTGTGGATCTTGTAGTTTTTTGTAACAAAATTTTGCGTGGGTTAAAACCTAATAATATATTGAGACACATGGACACCTGAGAATTTATGAGAGATCTGTTCTGATGAGGGAATAAAACGGTGCCAACAGTGTGATTCCATCTTGTACAAACCGGCATTTTATCCATATGGCTATCAGGCTATGACGTAAGTAAATGAATGTTTTTGTAATGAATGAAATGCAGTGAATCGTTATAATAACATGAAAAAAAACGATCAAATTTCTTTTAATCATTTCAATTTTAAAAGAGCCAAAATTAATTTGGAGGAATTTTCAATTCTGTAAAGAATTCCGAATAGAATTTATCAAATGATTTTTCGGAGACCACATTGAAAATTTTTACACAGCTTGGTTCTCTGCCTAATCTGTCAAACAGCTTGAGTTAACTTTGAAGGCGGCCTTCTTTGCGTGGATGCGATCGATTAATTCCAAAGATGTACCTACTGATTTAGTCGGTGGCTTAGAATCGAGGTGGATTGGACTCCTTTAGTTTGGCTAAGAATAATCGAGGATGGTAGAAACAATCAATCGTCTTCTCGATACACGTGTTGAATCGGTAATTAATTTTCCAGTGACGAAATTGCATCGTGTAAAAGTGACTGTGGGTCCAGGTTACGGACGCAGATAAGTAATTGAAGAAATATCTTATATCATTTTTTCAGATAAGTGGTTTGCATTGACTAATAGTTATAAGTAAAAATGAAGAATATAGCTATTGTTTTATTTATGCAACCGCTCTGCTAATCGCAGCCAGTGAGACTATAGCATCCTCAATCGAGGTACGTTATGAGGCTAAAATAATTGGTGTGGGATGAGTACAGGAAAGGTGGTGTCGTGAAACTGCGACTCCACTGTTAATTGGCGGTAAATGCTGCAAAGCAAAGCCTATGCAGCCCTCGAAGGACCAGTCCCGAAACTACGTGAAATCGCTAAGTTATACGGGACGATTAGATAGCATACACTCGCAAAACCCGATGGATAGTCAGTCGAAAGTTCAGATCTGGGCTTTTGGAAAATTAGATAAGCCCAGATTGGAATAAGGAAAATAGGACTCACCGTTGCAGATGGGGCCTCGCTGATCTCCAGTTTTGGTGTACACTTCTCACTGTTTAAAATTCGCAATATTCTTATAACAAGAGGTTACAATACATGCGCCCTGTCTGAGATGTTATTTTGTACTGAGCAGCAAATCACACTGTCACCTCTCCAAAGTTTAGTACTTTTTGCAACAATTTTTATGGTGACATTTAGGAGGGAAAGATTAGGTAGGTGGGATAAATTCAGGATTTTGACATATCTACCCATCAAGTCCGCGAATGCAATACCCAACCAATCCCATATAAAATTGCGCGAACATTCTCCCGGCCTTGGAAGTACCTACCGAAACTGAAGGTACTTTCAAAATAAAGTAAAGAATTATAGTGAAAAATAAAAATGTTAAATTTAAATATATATATAAGCGATTGATATTAGATAGTTAAGAAAAAATAAAAATAAAAGAAATAAATAGAGATAAAGAAAAATAATTATTATTGTGTAGGCAGGGGACACAATTTCACGACTGGTCGTTTAAAGTTCCCAGAAGGGGTTCTTACGAGTGCCACCCGAACCACTCCGTCTTTACCCGGAAATATTTCCTCAACAACCCCCACCGGCCAATAAAGTGGAGACGCATCTTCTTGATGCACCAATACTACAGTACCTACAAGAATGTTATTGACGGGACTATTCCATTTTTGTCTCATCTGCAGAGAGTGAAGATACTCTATATGCCACTTCTTCCAATAAGATTGAACGAGGTGGTCCAAAAGCTCTTTCCTTTTCAGCAGACTAATGCGTTCCTTAGTCATATCATAAGCGGGCAAATGCTGAATCGGAGAAGACATTAGAAAATGAGCCGGAGTAAGAGCTTCTGGATAATGACAACTGCTTAATAAACATAACGGCCGTGAATTAAGTAAAGCCTCTATTTGCGTCAGAACTGTGAGAAGCTCTTCATAACATAAAAGTTGAGTACCCACAACCCTATACAGATGCGATTTAATGGATTTAATATTTGATTCCCATAATCCTCCAAAGTGAGGAGCGCGAGGTGGAATCGTCTTCCACTCAATTCTCCGAATGTTAAATTCATTGCGAAGGACTTCATTAGTTGAATTTGCCTCCAAAAATTTATATAAGTCATCAAGACAATTCTTCGCGCCTATGAAGTTTGTCGCATTGTCACTGTACATACACGAAACGGGTCCGCGTCTGGATAGAAAACGTTTAAATGCATTTAAAAAATTGTCCGTACTTAGATCTGATACCAATTCTATATGTATAGCCTTCGTCGTTAAACAAATAAATAGACATATATATGCCTTTTGACTTTTTACTCCACGACGCCTAGAAAGGGTTATCTTTATCGGTCCGGCAAAATCTACACCAGTATGTGTAAATGCTTTTGCTTCTTGAACTCTAGCTGTAGGTAAATCAGCCATTGGCGGTATAATATTAGAAGGTGCGGTTTTAAAACAGAAATTACATGCATGTACTCGTTTGCGTATTAAGTTTCTTCCCGATAAGATCCAATAACGCTGTCTAATTATAGACATAAGGAGATGAGCACCAGTGTGACAATTCACACGATGGTAAAAATCTATAATTATATCGACAATATGATCCTGTCTTGGCAGAAGTACTGGATGTTTGTTTTCATAAGGTATATTCGCGTTTGTTAATCTACCACCTATGCGTAACAATCCATTATGATTGACGAACGGGTTTAATTTTCGAATCGAAGATGAACATAATTTTTTCCTCTGTATTAATTGTATATCGGCATAAAAATACTTTTTCTGTAGAGCTTTTAATACATTTATTTCAGCAATATTTAATTCCGTGGAATTTATAACTGTTGAACACGATAACTTCCGCGTAAATCGTAAAATATATACGACAATTCTTAGCAGTTTTGGCCATGAAGAAATTTTTAAAGCAAGATTATATATTGGAAAATTATTCTCTATTGACGTTATCGTGAACGTATGCGACTTTTTCAATTCCAAAGTATTCTCCTCCTGCGCTGAGGGGGAAAAGCTTTTGACAGGCCACTCGGACACTGGGTTCGCAGCCCAGGGTGGACCGTGCCACCAAAGAGGATGATCAATTAGCTGAGCGGGCAATAGTCCACGTGGTAAACAATCACTAGGATTGGTAACTCCATCTATATGATAAAAATGTTTCGCAGGTAAATTTTCCTGAATTTCACTAACTTGATTAGCTACAAAAGTTTGCCATCTGTGCGGGGATGAGTGAATCCAAGAAAGTGCTATTTTTGAATCTGAAAAAGCAAATATATCGTTTATAAAAACGCGATTTTTATAAGTATCTATAATAGATTTAACAAGTCTAGATAAAATAAGCGCAGCACATAATTCCAATCGAGCGAGCGAAACTATTTTTAAAGGGGCTACCTTGGATTTCGAACATATCAAATTCATAGTAGCGTTGCCACTCTTATCTGTGACATGAAGATATACTACGCACCCGTATGCTTTCGTACTCGCGTCTGCAAAAGCGATAATATTTATCGTGCAGTCCTCTTTTACTCCCAAATATCGAGGTAAATTTAAATTAGAAAGCATCGGTAATTCTTCCTTGAATTTGACATATCGTTTGACAATACTTTGGGGTAGTTCTTCATCCCATCCTACTTTCTCTAACCACAGCTCTTGTAAAAGTAATTTGGCATATAAAATTACCGGAGCAACCAAACCTAATACATCAAATAAACGTGCTATTGTGGAAAGAATTGATCTTTTACATATAGTTTTCTCCTCCGTGGGACATATCATAAAATGAAAACAATCAGATATCGGATCCCATTTTAGTCCTAAAATGCTACAATTATCTGAGAAATCCATCGTTGCACGGTGCGACTCTGGTAATTGAGCGAGCAAATGAGCAGAATTACTCGACCATTTAACTAATTCAAATCCTCCAGACTTGAACATCGCCATTAATTCTGTAGACAAAGTGACGGCTTCACTTATAGTATTTACAGAATATACAAAATCGTCCATATATAAATCATTAATTGCAACTTCTGCGGCTTTCGGGTGACGATATCTTTCATCGCTCGCTAGCTGTCTTAAAGTTCGCATCGCAAGGAACGGTGAACAATTTAACCCAAAAGCTAGCGAATTAAATTGATAAACTCCAATTTCTTCATCTTCGTGAAATCTATAAAGAATTTTTTGATATTTACAATGGCTTTCCGTTACCATTATACGTAAATACATTTGTTTAACATCTGCGGTCAATGCTATAGCGAATAAGCGAAATTTAATTAAAAGTGTAAATAAATTAGATTGCAAGTTTGGACCAGTATACAAAATATCATTAAGTGACAACCCTGAACTGGTCTTTGTACTGGTGTCCAATACAACACGAGTTTTAGTTGTTGCTTTATCTTTACGAATTACTGCATGGTGAGGAATGAAATATCCCTCATCAAAATTAGATGAAGACGGAACTTCATACCTTATATATCCCTTTTCCAGATATTCAGAAATTACTTCATTATAACTCCGATGCATTTCTGGTGACGTATTAAATTTCCGTTCTAAATATTTATATCTGCGTTGCGCGACACTGAGCGAATTTCCTAAACTATTAGGATCTATCTTAAAAGGTAAAGACACAATATACCTTCCCGAGTCATCCCGTTGGACGGACTCGACGTACATTTTCTCACATTCCGCGTCTTCAGCACTCATCAATGACTTAATAGGCATGTCTTCCATTGTCCAAAATTTGGTTAACGCATTGTATAAATCCACGTTGGTTATGGGGCCGAATGTCCACGAAACGTCCGGCATACACTTAGGTATTTCACCCATTACAATATATCCGAATACCGTTTGTATAGCGGGTGGTGCATTCGTATTATGTTTAGATAAAACCTTATTTCCTAGCATAATATATGGAAATAACTGAGCACCTAATAAAATATCGACATCGGATGGAACGTTCCAATTTTCATCGGCTAGATTTAAACCAAGTAAATGCTCACATGACTTTGTGTCAACATATTGTGTAGGGAGCTTGTCCGTGATTTTCTCGACCACTAATAGGCTTATTTTATATTTATCTTCTGAAACACGGGATTTAATTGTTAATGCAACATGCCCCAAAATTGGTGTCTCCACTGAACCAACACTTTTAATAACTGAATTATTTAAAGGAATTATTTTAAGATTCAATTCATTACAAGTATTTAAACTAATCAAATTTTGTTGCGAGGCGCAATCAATTAAACACCTGACGGTTACTTGATTATTTTTAATGTCGTAAGCGAATAACTGCGCGGTTGACAATAGTACATTCGTAGCTAAATTACCCGCCGTAAAATCATTATGATGTTTATTCCTTGTTATTAATGTGACAGCTTCGTTTTTCGAATGACTTTCGTTGTTCACCGTACCCTCAAAATGCAAAGCAGTATGGTGACGTTTTTTACAAATTCTACAATCCGATTTAGATGAACATTTTACCGTCTTGTGTTTATCGCTTAAACAGTTTACACATAAGTTATTTAATTTTACAAACTGAAAGCGAGCCTTTGGCCTCAACTCATTAAATTGTTCACATTTAAACAATTCAACATGATCGCTTCGATTGCATTTCCGGCATTTATTATTATTACTACGATTATTATCAAAGGACTTCAGTTCAACCACAGCGAAAGAATGCGAAACCTTATTTTTATTATTATTAACTTTACTTTCTGGTCCGGTTCGTTCAAGAATTTTAACACGCGAACGAATATATTCTATTAAATCGGTATATGTAGGTATATCTTTCTCCCGTATGGACATTTCGAAATTTTGCACCAATTGCATATCTAATTTTTTCAGTGCAATATGTAAAATTATAAAGTCGGTTAGGTCATCAATACCTAATTCTTTGAGCGCAGACATGGAAGACGCAAACCGTTCAATAAAATTATTTAACTCATTTGAGTTAGAAGGTGCCAATAATTTTAAATTCAAAATATTGTTCAGATAAAAGGTGCCTAGCACGCGCTTGTCTTGATATTTCTTTTCGAGAGCATTCCAGATTACAAAATAATTTTTTTCATTCGGCAGTACTCCGGCAAACACCGATAATGCCTTTCCTTGAAGTTTTCCTATCAAATATTGCATCTTTTGCGACGTATTCAAATTTTCATTAGAGTGGATGTTTAATTTAAATGCTTCATAAAATACCGACCAATTCTCTTGATTTCCATCGAACGATGGCATATCAATCGCTGGAAGCTTAATAAATTGGGACTTATTTAATTTCTGCGTACCACCTAAATCTTGCTTCGCCACAATACTTTCGCGTATACTAACTACAAAGCAGTACTTATTTTCGAATTTATTCCATAAATCTAAATTTATATTATAGTTTGGATCCTTTTTCAATTGAAGTAAAAGAAATTCATCACAATACGTGTTAAATTGTGAATAATATGTAGCCAAATTAACCGTTTGTCTAACGAACTCCTCCGAACTCCTTGTCTCCCTATCTGCAATAATTTTCGCTTTCTCATATAAATCATTGAGACGATTATGCATCAAATTAATCTTAGATTCTAGTAATTTGATTTTAACTAGATCCTGAGCCTGAGTACCATCACTCGTCGACATGATTAATTCTATGTAGGAATTTTAATGCAACAATAATTACAAAAGTATGTCAGTACAAATGACTTAACAAAGTATGAAAAGCAAATAATTATTATTTGCAGGTTAAATATATTAATTTTAAATACCCCGTTGGTAATCCGACTCGAAAGAACCAAAAATGGTGTCGTGAAACTGCGACTCCACTGTTAATTGGCGGTAAATGCTGCAAAGCAAAGCCTATGCAGCCCTCGAAGGACCAGTCCCGAAACTACGTGAAATCGCTAAGTTATACGGGACGATTAGATAGCATACACTCGCAAAACCCGATGGATAGTCAGTCGAAAGTTCAGATCTGGGCTTTTGGAAAATTAGATAAGCCCAGATTGGAATAAGGAAAATAGGACTCACCGTTGCAGATGGGGCCTCGCTGATCTCCAGTTTTGGTGTACACTTCTCACTGTTTAAAATTCGCAATATTCTTATAACAAGAGGTTACAATACATGCGCCCTGTCTGAGATGTTATTTTGTACTGAGCAGCAAATCACACTGTCACCTCTCCAAAGTTTAGTACTTTTTGCAACAATTTTTATGGTGACATTTAGGAGGGAAAGATTAGGTAGGTGGGATAAATTCAGGATTTTGACATATCTACCCATCAAGTCCGCGAATGCAATACCCAACCAATCCCATATAAAATTGCGCGAAAGGTTAGGTGGTACCTGGCAATTAAAATCTGGTCGCTAAACATGACTAAAACTATTTCGGAGAGCATCTACTACTCTGGGACGTGCTGAAAATAAATTATAGGAATTTTTTATTATGTTTTGCGTGAAAAAACGTTTGCCAAAAATTAATTAAAATTAATTTGCCCACTCTGAATTCATAGCTAAGGATCTCAACTCCCACAGAATTATTGTCAAATATACATACATTTACAGGTGTCCTAAAATCAACGTTATCCTTTGGAGGGTTAATAAATAAAAGTAATCAATTTTGGAGGTATTGGCGCTTTTGTGAATTTCGCGAAAATCGACACCTTTGATCAGTTTTTCGAGTGCCTTAGCTATAAAATTCTATATTTTAAGATTGTACGTTTTGTTTCGCCCTGAACAGTCCTTCTGTTGATGGTAGTCCAAAATAAAACTAACAGTGCTTTGGAAAATAAAAACATTTTTGGCGATTCATGAGTGAATTTCAAAATTAAATTTCAATGAGAGTTTTAAACAAAAAAGAAACAATAAAAATAAAATTACATTACATTAAAAAAAATTCAAGAAACATTTTTTTTAAATACACTGATCAGATAGGGTTTCAAAGAGACTGGCTATTGAAATAAGTATTTATTTTGATACACAAAATTCACCAAGTTAACTTACCTAAGCATTGGTTTTTATTGTTGTGAAAACGGTATATCGAGAATGAGCAGTAATGTAGTTACCCTTAGGTATGCTGCAGGAGAATAGAATTTTATGTCGTGTTATTCTTGTGCGAGGGTATGTGTGGGTTTATAAATTTTAGGAGTTCGGAACAGTCTAATTTGAAAAAGTGCAGAAAAATTTTTTTTTTAAGAAAGTAAATCATTTTTTTTACGTCTAATGCATGATTTTTTAGAGTATTTAATAGGAAACTTATTTATTTATAAAAAGAAAGGTTAATTCATGTATTCTAGCGAGATATTTCATTTAAAATTTATAAAACTGAGAATTTTTTTGTATTTGCTTGATGTAATTAATATGAATTTTGTAAGAGGAAGACCAAATTACTGAGATGTACTCAAATAGACTTCTAACTAAAAACACATAAAGAAGTTTCTTGGCTTCTAAGGAATCAAAGCTTTTGATTCTTCTTATTATGAAGCCTAGTGTTTTCGGTTCCACGACAGTTGATTCCCCGACAGTTGGCCCCCAGCATACTTATATACAACATGCAGTCAGTTTAGGGAAATTAAGCTATACCTACCTACACAAATATAACAAGGTGTCCTCGAAGGGATGTGCAGAGAGGATGTTCCATCGAATGACAAAAGTATAAAGCACATTTTCCATAAAATGCATCAAGTATAAAACTATATACTGTATGTACCAGGGTATATATACAAAAAATCGACACTGTGAATAAATTTGTTTCGTATCCATACTACAGTCAGTGGAGTCACAAGTGTTTTCATACCTTTGGTTCAAAATTTGATGAATATGACGAGCATAGCTTAGTTTTTCATCCAAAATGATTCCAAGATCTCTCAATTCTGACTCTTTCTAAAGCTGTGTTAGAAAAAATTCTGACTCTTTCTAAAGCTGTAAAGAACATACAATAATTTGGGCAATTTTGGGCAATCAAAGCGCCCAAATAAAACGCCGCAGGCAAACATTTAAAAATGCTGTTGATTGTTTTTCGGAAAGTTAAACTAAATTTAATAAGAAAACTTTTGTTATTTTATAAAATAGAAATCTTTAAAAAGCATAAAAAAGCTCTGCGCTCCAAAGGCGGAAAATTTTCCACAATTAAGGTCGAATCAAAAAATTCCTGCTTTTTATGTAAAAAAAATATTATTTTGAGCGGCTAATTCAAAATTTTGATGAGAGGCTAAAATTTTCCGCTAAACCCTTTTACAAAACAGAACAGACACCGTTGAATATTTTTTACTGCAATTTTTTTTTATTTTTAATTAGCCTATACAAAAATGTTTTAAGTGTTTTAAACTTTAAGTAGTCTATACAAAAATGCTCGTGGGTTGCATTAAATGGGCTCTGCGATGTTCATTGCTGCCCTAGACCCTAGGCCCTAGACCGTTAGGGTGTTCTTCATCGAAAGGCAAAAAAAATCGAAATTGTACAAGAAAAAAATAACTGTTATGATCGTACCGCACGCTTCCTGAGCCTTCTGTCGACCAACTTTGGATGTAGGCCTCCCTCAAACTTCCCCCATTTGTAGACCTCCCCCATCGAAGCGTCCAGTCTATAGTTCTCTCGCTGTTTTTTTTTTATTCTTGAAAAAATTACAATAATTGAAGTGTTTTTATGATGACGAGTAAATTTTCTGTAATGATTTAAAATGTGACATTTTCGATTTGCCTTCAAAACGTCATGTTCGTTTTTATTCGCGAATTTGGTGACGTTGACGTCACGCTGGGCAGCATTAGTGACAGCCTAAATAGTTAGAATATGTTTACAATAAAAAAAAATCTCTTTTATATTTTAAAGTTTATCATTTTTTCGAACTACCACACAATTTCATCTCAACTGCCTGAGCGAAGCCGGGACATTCTAGAATGTTGTGGAATGTTCGGGAATAGGGAATCAGGAACATCATTGTGGAACATTCCAGAACACTCTCGAATGTTGTCCTGAACGGTCTACCCCAGCTAGTTTACAATATAATTCCGTCCGGTCAGTGGCTGATGAGTTGGCATCGCGTTTGTCAGGCGTCCCGTGTTCGTGTCCTCGGCTAAGTCCTCCATCACGACTCAAGAACATTTTCGGCTTACGGTGGTAGGAGATTTTCAAATATTGTCGGTTTATTTGTAACCCGGGAATGTTTGCCTTTCTTTAAAAAAAAATTATAATGTTGGCCTTACTAGGTGGCTTACCTATGCTGAGGCTGAGGCCTCCATTTTATAATACAAAATGTAATAAAACGAAGTGATAAATTTTAATAAAATAAATAAAGTCGGTAAAATCGCCAGCCCAGCCTCGCAAATACCATGGATATAAAATCCTCCGTGAGATTGTGTTCTTCAGTTATGAGATGTGACAAATACAATATGTATTACCCATCTCTTTTCAACTTAAAAAAATATATTGTTCTATCATACCTACTACGCGATGTCTCTGTAATCTGTTATAATCGTAAATATAGTCTAATTTTAGGAAAAAGCTGTTAACAGCTGTTAAAAGCTTTTTAACGAATATAAATTAGCACTATTTTAAATCTTGAGTAAACCTCACTTTTCAAAACTTTGGTTCAGAAAATCGATCTAAAATTATTATTTCTGTGTTAAGCCATCAATCTGAAATTAAACAGAAAATCTTATTTCTCGTCTTATTCTGTTAAGAGTGTGTAGATACATACGTTCAGAGGAAAACAACCTGAAATAGGTTGCAATTATAAACAAGTCATGTCTTCCTTTTTTCCAATTACTTTATAATTCTCAATTCATATTTTTAATAACCCCTTAACACTCCAATCATCACATTTTCAACCATTTTTTTTTAATTTCCTTTAAATCCAACAATTTCTTATGAACCGCATACCTGTAATATTATGAAAATGATATCCAACCGCACCAGCGCCATCTGCTTCAAGCTTTCAGATTACCTGCCATTCATTCTGTTTTTCAAATGAAGCAATTAAAAAATATAAGTAGGTTCTAACAATGTTAATATTTAATCATTGACAATATTAGCGACTCTCATGCGAAAATTTAAAAAATATTTGATTGCATCTGGGAAATGAACCCAGATCCCCGGTCTTGCCGGGGCTTTGCTCTCTCAAAGTTATTAAAAAAATAAATCAAAGTAATTTAATGGTTCTCCATTTAAATATTGTGTTAAGAAAGAAAAGCATCTATTAAATCATTTGGAAATCTCATTCTGTTTTTTCTCGGCAGTGAAAAAGCATCAGGCTCAATAATCGGTTCAGTTCGGTTAAAGGGTTAACATAATTATTTGCTGATCAATCTTATTCTACTTTCTGACCCCAGTGGCTGCTCAAAAAGGTACCATATTTGCCAGCAGAAAACATTTTGACCAAAACCTCAATATTATGCCTACTACTGACCATTTAAATGACAGCCTTAAAATAATTTCCAACCTGAATGGTTAATTTTTGAACCTGAAAAAAAGGATAATTTTGATTTAGTAACACATTGCAATATTATTTAGTACGAGTGAATAAATTCTACTTCTGGTGGCCCTCTCCTATCAAAAGTTGCCATCATCCGGGAAATCTTCACTGTGCAAAATGCAGCCTAGCAATGAATACATATACCTACATATTATATTTTAGCATGTTCGTATATTGAATTACTATACTTGAATGGAATGTCATATATGAGCAATTTAATATAATAAAAACGGTAACTGGAGAACTCAGAATTAACTCAACTCGATACCTCCTTTGAAAAATCATTAAAAGTGATGGAAAAATTGGTTAAATAGAGTATGTTAGGTTAGGTTATGGGCTATTTTTAATATTTTTTTTTCATAACTTTTAATGACTTTTCGAAGAGGTGTTGAGTTGACTTGATTCTGATTTGACAAGGAACCAATAAAAACAGACCAAAAGACCTTTTAAAAAAATGACAAAGTGTTTCAAGAAATAATGTGTTGACCTTCATAATTTAGTAAAATGCTGCAAATAACAGATTTCGAATGGTTTATGTCATATTTGGGATGTAATTTGCAATTTTTTATGTACGTAAATAAATCCATTTTTCACTGAATGGAGATTTTCCACAGATGCCAATTTTTTGCTGCCTTAAGAAATTTTATTTTACATACGAATCTTTTTATTTTTCATCTTTTCAACAGTCTTTCCACCATTTGATAGTGCCTTAAGACTGTTTATATCCGTGCTAACTGAAGCCACCGCATTGAAAGACTTGGCTTCTCAGTCTGACCGTCAAGTTAATCCCATTCTTAAATCCCTTCCCACATGTTTTTTTAAAAATGGTTGGATGTATGTAGAGGCAGCTTTAGAACTGACCAAGAATTTTCATTGTTCGGTACACATTATCTAGGTATTTCAAGAATAATGTAGAGAATCGTTTAAATTTAAGTATTTCAATGATAAATTTAAGTTATTCTTTAGTAGTGGTGGTCAGTGTAAAAACAACTCTGTGTTCCAACAGTTATCTGCCATGTACCGAATCATCGACATTAAACCAGGTGTTGGGTTGGCAATCTTCACACACCTCTCTTACACCCCAAAAGTGCGGGTTTTTACTTCGTCTTTATTTTCAGATCATTATCACCTCTTGGCGGTTAGCATTATCACTTCTTTCATGAATTTAGTTACCTCTCAGATAGGTAATACATGAAAGATGACCTCTGAAATCTGTGCAGTGAAGATACTTTTTTTAATTATTTTGAAAAGCATTTGTGTAGGCATACAATTGTTAGAGATAATGACTGGATTTGGAGAACAGGATGGCATAAAATAATGTTGCTACTCACATTCAGCTTCAGCTAGCTTCCAATTGAATCTCATCACAACATGGTTTTCAGTTTTTTAGTGAAACGACCGGGTTGTCGTTTCACTAAAACTGAGGTTTTGTGCAAGTAGTTTTTTGTAAAGCATTTAGTGAGTATGTCTTAACAACAGTACACTATTATGTATTTATTGTACTCCTAGGAGTTACATGAACTCATTGCTGTTGGCAAAACTGTTAAGATGGTTTATCTTTGTAGGTAGGTTTGTATATAAATTAGGTTTTGTTTCACTAAAAACTGAGGTTTTGTGACACTTGTAAGTGTGAAATTGTAGATTGTAGTAACGCATTTCGTGAGTATGTCTTATTTCAAAGTTTTTGGATAGGTAAAAGGAAAGGGAGGGGTAATCCCTAACAACAATACACTATTAACTATTATGTTTGTATTGTACTCCTAAGAGTTACATGAACTCATTGCTTTTGGCAAAAGTGTTAAGATGGTTTATCTTTGTAGGTGGGTTTGTATATAAATTAGGTAGATGATATTATAATCAAGGTATTATAGGAAATAAGATTGGTACTTTTAATCATTCATATGTAATTTATTAGCTTTTTTATAATAGTCATTATAGTAACAATGTTTATGAAGTCCATATTTACATTTTACTGACATAAATGTCACCCGAACGACAATTATTTAAAATAACTAAATTAAGTGGACGAAAGATTGGTAAAAGATCAATTTACAAAATATCATTAACCAAACCTAACCTCATTCTTAACTAGAAAAAGATCAATGATAATTTTTACCCAGAGAAAATCATTTCACATTCGTCGACACATTCTTTTTATTCTTCGGATCCAGAAATTTGTAATATGTAATTTAATTGTTAATCTTAAACTTTGATTTCAACTTTATTAACATTATTGTTTATTTAATATGTGAAATTTTTTAACATTATTGGAGAAAACAGTCTACTAATTTAGAAATGTTATTTTTAATCGAAATTTCGCCATACAACATTTGGCACAAACACATGTAATACAAATGGAAGATTCATTGAAATAAATTATATTTCAATGTCTATAAATTGTGTCTTCAAATCACTGTACAAAGTAATGAGGAAGTGTCAAAAAATTAAACAAATATAAAAATTAAAGTATTGTTTTTTTTGACAAAATATTATTGGTGGGTAAATGCGTTTTATCAAAATGCGAATACAAAATAAATAAATAAAATGTAATTTGCAAAGTTAATTAATGGTTCTCTATCTTGGTCACTTTTTTCCCTAAAAACAAGGTTTAAAAAATTTTCCTCCTGGGAAATACTACATAGGTACATCTGTAAAGTATTTAATAATCATTTAGTTGAGTTTAACCAGCATAAAATAATTGATAGAAACAGTAAATTTTTATGGAGATTTGCTTATCCAGATAGATAGCAGATTTTATTGCATGATGCATAATATGTAAAACAATCCATTAAATTTGCTAAAGAAATTTTAAACATTGTTTAAAATCACATTTCCAAACACATGTGCATTGGAGGAAAACGACAGATCTAAAATTGCTTTTTTTTTCGTGTGTGTTTTTCTAAAGCATAATGAGCCAATGATTATAAAAACTTTTTGCAATATTTAAATAAAGAATAATTATTACATGTTAATTTACGAACATTTGGATTTGATTTCGTTAATTCATTACAATGCTATTCTTTGAAAAACGATGGGCAATTTATTATTACTGGATAAAATATTGAACTTTTGAATTTAATTAAAAACGGTAATATATGTATAATAATAACATTATAACAAATCTCCTGAGCATATTCCCGTAACATAAATGGAATGTGATGACCGAGATACATACATAATTATATAATAAATAAAAGCAAATGTACACATAAAAAAGAATGGGTAAGTCTAATATGTAAATGTTATATACATATGAATATAATATATTGCTAATTATCTCATTTTTATGACACATTATATAAAGTCAGTTTTCTAAAATGTATTAAAATAAAGCTAGAATTAGATTAGAAATATAATATAATATGAATCCATGAACAAATCACATTCTATCTACATAAAGAAAGGGAATGTTAAGGTTCAGGTTCAGGGTGGCAATCAAAGTAACAAAACGCACTTTGTAAAGAAAGGCAAAGGATTAAGGACAAAGGAATATTTACAGAATTATACATTTGTATTGGGAACGGTTTATAAGGGTGATGCACTTTAAAGACACATAAAGTTATAAACAAGAAACAACACTTTTTAAAATAAAATTTGATACAGATTTCAAATAAAATATATCTCTAAAACAAACATAGTTAATAAAATATCTATTCTTATTACGTACTTCCCCTGTCAACTAGTGAACACCAAATATTTATGTGTCTAACCCCTAGAGGGATTTCTCACTATAGTAATGTCGAAATACTTTTGAAAAATGCATATTTGTTATGACAAAATTTAGATATATATACTCTTCAAGATGATAGGTAATTAGATAAATTTGATATTTAGATTCATATAATTTTTCTATGACGTCGATAAAGTGGAAAGTTACAACAGATATCTCAATTTCTCCCAACAAGAGACTACTGAACAGCTCCTCAATGGAATATAATATAATATGTAATATGTAGTGAGACCGAATTACATTGCATCACGAACTAGCGGCCTTCTCTTAAAACAATAACTTTACTATCCCAAATGCTGGGACAACAGAACTACGGCAGGTCATCTATCCAATATGCGGAGGTACTTACAACTTATAGACACCGATCCATTGGATGCATTCTAACTTAAAACATTTAACAAGAAATGGTCCGAAATGTATTGCATATTATCTTTAACTTCTACCTAGAGCCGGCGCGAGCATTCCTGGCTCAGGGAAATCTTCCAATCCACGCAACGTAGCACTTCCCTAACAGTCAGCCTTTCTCATCAACTGTTTGTTTATTGTCCTAAAGATGTATCCGTATCAAACAAAAGTGCAAATCCCTAACAGGCACATCACTATGGAATCAATAAAATATCAGTACGCAAGTAAAATACTAACCGAAGCATCCATCTCACTTATATATCTAGAATGAAGTTAATTTACTAGTTTATAAACTTGCCGATTGTAGTGTCCAGATCATTCCTTTACGTTAAAATCACTTCATTTAGGACGACTCCTTACTTCTTACAGCACACGGAATATTCTAAATCACTTTCTAGGAGTAGCCCAATTTAAAAAGACTGTCCATTCTTGTAACTTCTCTATGTCTTTCTCTTAGATTACACTAGGAGTAACACGAGTGAACTTGTCATAACGCTCCAAAGGTCTGCTTCTCGAACCAATGAGGTACTCGTTGGAGGCTGTCGTTTCCAGCAAACAGTGGTGTGTTTCTACAACTTCGGCGTAGCTCCCGTTTGTCCCGGGCAGTCGCTATTATCTCCGTTTCTTTCTCTTGTACATTACAACTAGGAATAACATGAGGGGACTGGTTGAGGTGTCGCGGTGAGTAATGCCCCGCTAGGTGTGCTTCAGCCAGTGGGCGGGCACCCATTGCGGCTCTCGCTCCAGGCTATTGATTTCGGCTAGCAGCTGTGTGTACGCGCGTTGGGTATCATTGTTGATGATGATCATATCGAACAGGTGACCCCAGCGTAGTTCCATGTCCCGGGCTGTCGCTATTATCTCCTTTAATTCCTCCTCCTGCAAACACAAATTTAAATTAATTATTCATTTAATTTCTAAATCAACATTCTAGTGAAAGTTACATTCATTACTTTAATGAAAACAAATAACTTTGTGTAAACCACTATTTATTTTAAATACTACCACCACCAACCACTATAACCACTATTTATTTATTTTAAATAGTGGTTTACAAAAAGTTATTTGTTTTCATTAAATTAAATAATGATGCCACAAAGTGAATTTGCGAATTTTGAAGAAATAATTACATTCATTAACTTATCAAATATTTTTTTTTTTTTTTTAATTTTTTTTTTATTTATTTATTATGAATCATAAATAGAAACATGTATTTTAAAATGATTCTATATAATAATTAGTTACATAATATATATATTTGATGTACCCCCATAAATAAGCAGGGCTTGTGTGTATGGGGGGGGGGGGGTGTTATCATAATAGTTTTATTTGGTATAACTCATTTCATATGAGATTATATTTATCAAACATATTAATATATATTGAGCATGACAATGTACGGAAATATATATTATGTAATAATCTGTAATTTGTTTTATTTCTTGTATATTCTATTTACAAATTATTTTTAGTTTTTTTTTTTTTTGAAAGCGGAGACGGTTTAGTGTAGTTCCCATGTAGTTCCAATGAACACAAAAACTATTTTTTCTTAGGTATTTGTAAAATTAGTATGGAACGATGTTCATGAAATCTCGATGTTTATGAAATCTTGTGGAACCAGTAGATACAGCTTCGTTTCCGATGACAATCCTGGTGAATTTTATAAAAGGGACTGGGTTACTGTCAAAGGAATGGGGTAAAATAGGAGAGCACAATGGGCCTATGGCTATAACTATATGTAAACCGTCTCCGCTTTCAAAAAAAAAAAAAAACTGTCTAGTGAAAAAAGTGCATACTTTTCAAGAAAGATTAAAAATTGTTGAAGAAGTGGAAAAAAATCTGATTTAAAAATGTGTTATCAGCGCTAAGCATCTAAGAATCGTGGGATTTTTAATTAAACATTTATGTGTGAAATATGTATCTTTTTTTAGAATATTAAAAAACTTAAGCATGAATGTAGCTTTATTCTACATTCCCGCATCTATTGTTTACCCGGATTCATAGTTTCTTTCAACAGGACCCTTCAAAAACGATACAAAGATAGAGGTTTCACTGAAAATCTTTTATGGAAAACAAAACCTAAGTTGCAACACTTACTTTGTATGCTTCCCCATTGCGTAATTTCTTCTGTCTAAGTTTCTCGAGACTGGGGGGCGCCACCAGCACGGTGTAAGGCTTGAGGTCGGAGTTACGGAGAAGCTTCAGAGATTGCGGGTGGAGGTTCAGTACACAGATCTTTCCCGAACTCACTACGGTTCTGATCGCTTCAAGTGAGGTACCTGGAATCATTAAAAAGATAATATTATTAGATTTGCACCAATTTTTAATACTATACGGTGTGATCGATGCTATGCGATACAAATATTTGTATGATCGTTAATTGCCATGATGGAATAAATTGACAATGAAAAGTATAATACATAAATTAATCTAAATAAGACCATTTTTATAACTGTTAACATATCAAAGTAAAAAAAATTTAAAAATATATTCAAAGTTACGGGTCAAAAAAAGATGCATGAAAATTTTAAAACCTGGCAATAACACTCAGGGTTCAGAATTTGTGAAAATAACCATTAGCATTTTTTATGTGTTGCGGTATTCATATTTACCTATTTATTTCGAAAAACTAATAGCATGAATGACTGATGATTTAATATGTGGAAAAACATACTTGTTAGATAATAATCATTTATTTGGATAATGACCAATAACCAACGTACCATAGTATGCTTTTTCGTATTCCCCGTGTTCTACAAATTTCCTATTAAGAATGTCGGCTTCGAATTGTGTTCTGGTGATGAAGTGGTAGTCTTGTCCGGCCACTTCATTCTCTTTTCTTGGCCTTGAGGTATCTGAAAAAATTTAAATAAAATTATACAATATTATGGGGTAGTCGATATTCCAGTCCCAGTTATACAGAACCAGTTCCTTTGCTATCATGGAACCGTCGATGTTATTTTTCTGAAGAACCGGTTATATTTGGAACCCTTTGAAATATTAATTTAAATGAAAAAATTGTAAAAACATGACAAAATATTGAGAAATTTTTGAGGAACCGGTTCTTTTTTCTCAAAATCATCCCCCCCCCCACCAGATTCGAAATTTTTCTGGGGAATCGGTTCTTTTTCCTCAAAATTTCCCAGGATGGGAAAAAAAATTCTCTGAGGTTCTCTTGCAACCGAACTGCAGTGACAACCCATTTCAACACAACATATCGTCCCTTAGCCAACAACACCGCTCAAGTCGAAAATTGGCAGTTTTCACATTTTAATGCCTTTAGATGGAGCTGCTCATTGCGCGTCTAACCATTGGTCACATGATATAGATTTCAGTCAATCAGAAGCCGTAATTCGAAAAGAAGTGACAGCGCGCAAGTCGGTTGGCCTCTCAACACCGCACAGTTTTTTTCGTCTCCTGTAAAGTTGGCAAAAATGACTTATGCGGTGTTGTTAGCTAAGTGACGATATTTTCCTTTTTCTTTTTTGGGGAAAAAACAGATTCTATGGATTGTACACCCCTGGTATCTTGACACGTTCTAATTATAGCTGGGAAAATTTTTTGACAGTTTGATAGACATCAGTTATTCGGTTGATGACAATAACAGACAAATTAATTGTCATCAACCGCGTTTGTTTTTATTTAACATATTGTATAACGACCCTTTGGAATAACAAGGTTCCATCTGTTGCGGTAACGTCATGCGATAATGAACTCTAAAGTAGCTTATTATATGTATATCCATTATCACATGACGTTACAGCAACTGATGGAACCTTGTTATTCCAAAGGGTCGATATGTTGATTTCTTCGTTGTATAAAGCTTATTACCTGAAGGCAATTTCTTTCAACTAACCCAGATTCACGATGGGAATAGAACAAGCTCTAAAAAAAAATTTCATATTTTTTTAAAGGAAGCGATTGAGAATAATATGTATAGAACTAACGTGGAATAGCGGCGGCGAATCTCTGACTGTCCTCCATCAACCTCTGGCGCAGCTCATGACGGCCGATGTTGGGTGGCCCGATGAGCACGATGGGCCTCTTGTGGGATGCTCGCGGGTAGTACAGTCCAACCTCCTCATAGGTCAGGATCTCTTCACTGTCATACTCTGGAATAGGAATAGCAGGATTAAAATTGTGATAAATGAGAATAGAAACAATAAATTTTATCCGTCCACTCATCATTTGAAAAATACAGCAAGGACGAAAATAATTTTATAACATTACGTATAATTCAAGGTGAATTTACTATTTTTCTTGAAGACCTTCATGGCCGAGCAGTAAGATCCTTGACTTTTAGCTCAGAAGTCTAAGGTAAAAATTGCAGGTAAGTTTACCACATCCAGAAAGGCTATTCCCTAAAATTTGTGATAAGAGATCGTTTTCCCGCGAGAAGTGCTGTCAGATTTGTGTGATTTTCTACGGCTGTTATTCGTTTTTTCTATCGGCCGATGTCAAAATGTCAGCTGTGAGCTGTCACATATTTTAGTTTGGGTCGTTTTTAACACGAATTCCTGCAAGTATGCATGATTATTTATTCATTTAACAGCTGTAGAAATCACACAAATCTGACAGCACTTCTCGCGGGAGAACAATCTCTTATCACAAATTTTAGAGAATAGCCTTTCTGAATGGAAAATACATAATACGCAAAACCCACATACTTATGTGAAAAGTCCCCACATAAGTTTTCATGCTTAAAAGTTTAGTTATTTAGGTCACACGGAAACCCTTTTACAGAGTAATTTCAATGTAAATGGAAAATAGCAGGTACTGAACAATGTTTTAATCTCATTGCCATCACATCATTAAGGATACTAATAAAAAATCATATATTTGAATTTAAATAGTTTTTCTGGTGAACCTGGGGATTAATGCAAGAAGTGTCTACGTCAGTTTTTGGTAATTTGATATTGGTACTTAAAAGTACTCTAAAATGTCCCTTATTTGAATGCTGTGAATACCTATTTCAGATGTTCTGGATTGGTGAAACAGTATCCTGACTAATACAGAAGTCTAAATATTACTTTAGTTTATTTTAAGCTAAGAAATCGATACACAAACTTCATTCCCGTACTTCTAGCAATAAGCCCCAAAAATAAAATATAATCCGATAAGACGACACAATTCCCAAAAACAACATTATGCCAAAAATAAGTAAGTTATTACGAAAAAAGAATCATCTGGCGCACGGCGAAAATTTAGCATTGGCAACAAGTTAAATGGGTTTAGTAACTAGATTGAATATCAAATTAAGCATCGGCAAGAAGTTAAATGGGTTTAGTAACTAGATTGAATATCAAATTTAGCAAAGGCAAGAAGTCAAATGGGTTTAGTAACTAGATTTAAATATCCCAATGTCCTAGATAGTGAGTGGAACACAACACATATTTAAATTATTAGATTCTAAGACCATCAAAAAAAATTTCATAAGAATTCTACCACGTTAAAAGTAAAAAAATATTAATTAAATTATCAAACAAAAATGATTTCATGAATAAGCTTTGCTGGGGTTCATTTGTGAAAATGGATCTAGTGATGTAAGAGCAATGTAGAAATTTGAAGAGTGCTCACCGTCAGGCCCCGTGGTGGCGTACAGCGGATACCCCGCCTCGCTGCTGGCCTTCTTGGCCTTCTTCTTGCGTGGAGGTTTGCGCGCGCACAGCAGGGTGCCCCCCTTGCGCGGCTTGTCTCGGGCAGCAGCCTCGCCCGCCAGCGTCAGTTTCATAGACTCTCGTCTGGAATAGGGACACAGTTAGAATACGGATGCCTAATAAACAGTACGGATTCAATCATGTTAGTAGGTTGATTCAGACAGATTTACTGCATTATGTGAACTAATTTGTTTTTTGTTCTGGACGAAAATGCTCATTTATCATTCTAGTTCTGATAGAAAATTTCAACCCAACAAGTTTTCTGCCAGATTGCGCATGCATATATTTTATACTAGCTGGGGTACCCGGCTTCGTTCAGGGAGTTGATATGAGATTGAACTGACATTCGAACCCACAACGGATCTTGCTTTATACCTTACCAATGGGTAGCCCCACTCATACAAAAAAGACTTTGAATGGTCCACAATGTTCCAGAACATTCGAGAGTGAACATTCCTTATTTCCGAACATTCCACAACATTTCAGAATGTTCCGGGATGTTCTGGAATATTGTGGAATACTCTCAAATACTTTCGAATGTTGACAGTTCTAGAAATTTCGAAACGGTAAAATTTCCAGCCCTTATATCTTCAAAAGCACGCCTTTCAGGTAAAAACGGGAACCTTCTTCGTGGATGGGGGATAGAGGGCTACCACGCCATAAAACTCCCTTGATCGTCCCGGGACTATTCAGTCAATTTAAAACATCTCTCTGAGGCATGTTCGTGGAAAAAGAAACTTGTATTTTTTTTGTGTAAGTAAAGTTGAAATTATAGATTATTCATTTTTAATTAAATAACTTATGAATACCATCAAATTAATCCAGTTGCCATTTCTTGAAATTACAGTTTTTCACAGGTGTAAGTAAAAAAAATTTAAGTATGTACATATACATGTCACTAATATTAGTTTAGGCTTATTTAAGTTTTTTTTTTTCACTATTCCTTGCTAAAACAAACAATGTCAAAATTGCAATACATAGTTATGTATATCAGTTATATCTATATGTGAGCCCCCATACGCCGGGAGAAATTAACGAAAAAGTCAATGGTGATGATACCCTTGATTATAATTCTCGGATGTAATAAAGCAACTTGAATTAAGGAAATCAACATATTAGAACTAAACATTATCTGAGAATAATTGAGGCACCTTCAACTGCCTCCCAGACATGTAATGTAGATACGCAATTTTATGAGGAATACTCACTGGTGTTGGAACGCTTGACTTGGTATTAATCCAGCCAAGGTCTGATCTTCCTCTCCCTCCCGGAAGGCTTGCCACCAGTTGGGGTCTTCCCGGCTTATCACATGCAGGACGTCTCCCTTCTGGAAGCTTATTCCTGAAATTCAAAAAGAACTCTGTTTACAATAACTGCTAATGATTAATAAGTAATGAAAACAACTTCTTAAAAATTTACATATTTATATATTCACTCTTGGGGCATTTACATTGGGTTCATAGAAATGTTTACAATTTTTTACAAAAGAATTGGTAATAAACAATGAGTATGTAAATTTAAAGTAATCAATTCCTGAGATTTTCAAGTTTTAATTTCAAGTTTGTGACTGTACCTGTGGTATATTGTTATATTGTCTGTGTTTTGATTAAAGAAAATTTAGGTCTTATCTAAGCATAAGGGACACAATATTATGGTTAATGGCAAAATTTGGAATAAGTAATCGCTGATTAGAGCAAGAATTGGCAGTTAATGGAGAGATTAATTGAAGTGATAATTTTGTTGGTAGTCAAAAACTTTAAAACTATTCTAATCGATGCTGTAAAATACAACGAGGGTTCAACACTTTCATAATAATATCACATGTATTACATAAACACCGCTGAAAGCTGTATTGTAACTTCTACCTCTTTCTCATCGTCAAAAGACGAATCACAAAAGAGAGGTTACAAAGCGCAATTCTCTAGGTACGTCTTCACAGGTATTAACAGAATGAACAGAGAATCGGACATGACAATCCTAACCAAACATTTGGCCTTGCCACCATGCCTCCTCGCCACAAATTTGTCCATACGTTTAATATGGTAAATTATGTATATTACAACATTAACCTAACATCAAGTTACATGTCCAAAGAAATAAGCAATTTGGACAGGGTACCAACATATTTCTTTGTCACCCATTGGTATAGCGAAATCCTGTATAAAAAGTTTATGAACAAAAATATTAAGTACCTAATTCTCTACATGGGATGTAGATATCCTCTTCAGGGTCATAGTCGAAGTGGGCCTTAACGTGCAGCACATTGGTGTCGCGATGTCGGGGACGGGGTGCGGCCAGCCCGGCCGGCACTACCAGGAAGGTCAGCGTGCCTGACATGGCACCAAGCAGTTCGCACACCTCGTTCACCGACTTGCCGCGCATCTCCATGCCGTTCACCTCCAACACCTGCAAACAAACATTCATGTTCAATTCGTCATCAACATCGAAAAATAGAGAAATATGCACAATTCTGGAGGAAAACAGGTTTCTCAAAAATCTCCTATAATAATATAAAGAAAATTTTCTAGTTCCAAAAAACCAGTTCTAAAAGATATGAATGTCAACTATTTCTAATTCAAACACCTTATACACATATCGATCATTCAGTTGAATAGTCAGACATCTCCGAAAAATCGAAATTTGAGTTGAGTACAGTTATATCTAATAAATTATAATGCAGAATAATGCTGTAGTAAATTAAACAAAAAAAATTATGTTTCTGGGTTACTATAGTCAAACAGATAGCAAGTGCACTCCCAAAATTTCAAATGGAGAAGAATGTTCTTCCCCCTTTGAAATTTTGGGAGTGCACTTGGTATCTGTTTGACTATAGTAGGAAATTTCAAAATGTCATGCTAATGTACACAAATATGCACAAATCCAACAAGACTAAGCGACATTTCAGTTCTGAATGGCGGTCTTACACCAGGGCGATAATGAGAGTATCTTCCACTGTGGAACATGCCGCAAATATACTATATGATTTTAAATGATGCATGATGCAAATACATATAAAATGTAATCTGGTGACTAATCATCACCATCATCATCATGAACAACATCATATTTTTCTTTCCTTTTCCTTTTTAACGAGGCACTTGCTTGAGGCGGCCATTTGAAGTTTTTTTTGTAGATGTGGATAATATGGCATTCTAAATACATTCAAGAAAAGTACTTCGAAGAATCTTAGGAGCGCTACTCTTACTAGCAAGAATCCGCCACAATAATGAGCTTTATGATATTTACCAAGCTCCCAGACACCAAAGGCTCCAAAGATTAAGATGGGCCGGACATGTGCACCGAATACCAAGCACACGAGTACCAAAGAAGGTTCTATTAGGACACCCGGGAGGTAAACGGAAGGCGGGCAGACCTAGGCTGAGATGGGAGGATGATGTCAGGAAGGATGCAAGGGAACTACTTCTTGTTGCAGATTGGAAGATGATGGCCGAGGACAGAGGGCGGAGGAGGCTTATTTTGATGGAGGCCAAGGCTCGAAACGGGCTGAAGCGCCATTGAAGAAGAAGAAAAATGTACATTCAAGATTAAGAAGTTAAAGCACATCCCAGAAAGATATGGAGTGATTAAGTTTATATTTGGGAGGTGGGATGAGTACCGCCGTCCCGGGAACCTTTGTTGGATAACCAACACCTCTGCCGTAGGTCACCCCAAGTGGTTCGCTACGTTTGGTGATTTAGCAGGGGTGTCCAGGTTCATGGGGTGAGGTTTGTCTAGGTCTTGGAGGCGGATGACCAGGACACACTGAATCCCAGATTCCTACCCACCCCTTAAACCATTTTCCTTCACAGAACTCTCCTTCCCTTCCTTTCCTTAAAAAACCCTCCACACAGCATCCCCAAAGATGACATAGGCCCTGAGGGAAATTTTTTTCCTCAGGGCCTCATGTGTGGAGCTCATGTAAAAAAAAATATATGAGAAATAAGAGATGGAATAACCGAATAACCCATGAGACAATAAGACAATGAATGAATGCAAATGAAGTGAAAAGAAACCCAGTCAAGACAGTGCTGAATTCTATATTATTTATCTAAATGTTTGTAAGAAATGATTTGATAGTTAGTCAGTTAAATGTATATGTATTTGATTTCCCAATACACAAGCAGAACATCGAATCAGGTTTTACTCGTGGGTAATGCGTGATAATTTTTCATGTATGTACCAAAATTATTTTCCATAATTGATTGTACAAATATGTATACAGAATTTCGCAATTTTGTATTGTAATAATATTTATCTAGATATGCTCTGATAAATCCGATTTCACATAAATTCTTTATTATATTTTTTCTATCATTGAAAGAACAAATTTAATAATGACGTGGCATCATTATCCGTTATTGGATGTAATGTTACGTGAGTGATAAAATAAAATCCAATAGCACATTTGATTGAGCCATGTGATACGCTTGGAAGGTTTCCGTGTTATTCTAATTTTATATTATCATACTCAGTTGATGGCGTGACATTTTATCTGCATAATACAATGTGAATTGAGTTTAAGGTGAATGAATTGTTATGAAGAAGCGTGTTTAAAACACTTAATATTATTTTGCTTATCTTCATTTAACATAATATGTTTGTTATTTTGCTTATCTTCATTTAACATAATATGTTTGTTATTTTCATAATATGTAAGAATGTTAAATAAGTAAACAATATATGCGGAAAAAATAAACGTGATCAGTTTGTGTCTTTTTCCATAGAAATAATCTATTGCTATACGAGGTTCCCTTTAAATAAATAAAATGATTTCTGGAAAAAAATCATTTGGATTATTTAAAAGTTTTACCGATATTACAACTACATAGCTTCATTGATTTCCTCGGCACTGGTGCATGGTCGGGAAACACGCCAAACACGCGCTCAACATATGTACACGGTTGACATTTGTCACATGAGAACGGGTTGTTTCTACGACTCGTTCTTGAGTTCAACAGCTCGGCTATGTATTTCCTCCTTCCTATAGTGAACATGGGTCTCTTCAAAACCCATTTTCACTCCTTCCTCTGCTCAAAAAGACCCTCCACCCTTAGGCATCTTCAAAGATGACTTAGGCCCTGAGGGAAATTATTTTTTTCAGGGCTTCCTGTGTAGAGTTAATGCAAAAAAAAAAACAAAATATTCGGTGATTTGTGTAGTTAGGTACTAGATTATTTATTTTAAAATTAACTACATATTATTTATTTATTTTAACTGCCCTACCTTTGGGTTATTTTTCAAAAATTAGGTAAAAAAACATCGGGTTTTTTGAACGGTTTTACAAACCGCGCCACTTCCGCAGAGAGTACCGCTGACTTGCGGCGTTACTTGTACGGGAGAGATGAAAATACCCGTCCCAAGTCCCTTAGCTTCGCGATAGCGCAGGAACAAACTTGATGTATACGAACGTATCGCGCACGTTTTGGGGGTTTCGGGAATAGTTTTTTTTTACCTGAACGTACGTGATACAGTTTGTTGCATTTGGACGACAATATTGCGGACGTATCACATACGTTCGTATGTGTAGGGCGGTTAAGATGTCATTGGTTCAACCAGCAGAGAAAACTGTCACACGCCATTCTTACTCGAGAATAAAACTGACAATAAAAAAACATTGATATTTTGGCTGGCAATTGAAATATGTAATAGTCAAAAGGTATAATCTACTACTCGTATAAAGTATTGAATCTTTGAACTAACCTCATCCCCTTCGTGGAGCAACCCAGACTTCTCAGCAGCCCCTCCTCTCACCACCCTTCCTATTATTACAGCATCGCCCTCATTCCTTACAGTAGCACCTGCAAACAAAGTAATTATAATTTTTTTTTAAGTTTTAAGTTTCTTTATTCTTTGAATTGTTTGTTACATGAATCGGAAATTTTTCGACCACCATACTAGGCACATGCCCGTGTTGTGGTGGTCGATTTTCATATACAGTACATTAACTTATACAATTTTAAGAATGTGCTAGAATATAAAATAAAAATTAAAAAAATTTATATATAAGTAAATAATATAATATTAAAAAATATTGAAGAATGCAAAAGAATATAAAAGAATGTAAATGACCGTAGAGTAATATAAAGGAGTATGGAAGAATGTAGTAGAATATAAAATAAAATAATATGAAAAGTATAGAACATAGAACGCATATAGGTACATGAAAGAATATAGAAAGTATGTAATTATAAAATGTATAAAGTTGAAGTAAGTACTTTAGAGCATGCAAATATGAAAGGATTTCTATTATAATGAGAATCCGTTTGTACGTAGTTATATTGGTAGGTACATTATTTTACACCAATTTTTGTACAATAAATGTTAGAATTAATTCATGTTTCAAGTCAATTACACTGGACATTGGAGTAAATTATTATTGTTACAGTGGATTTCTGGTGGTATTGGGCTCTTTGACTAGTGTCTCTCATGAAACATGTAGGCACTAGTACATAGTAGTGCCAAACAGTTTTAAGATTTTAGTTTAAAAAGTATTTAAACTTTCGGCTATTTATATTATAGTGATTACATATAGTACTTTACAAACAAAAACTTTTATTGTGCGGTATAAAAACTTATATCAATTTTATTTACAAAAAATAACTAAAACTTAAAAACGCTATTTTGCTTAACTAAAGTGCTGGTGTAATAAAAACAAAAAAGTCTTAAGTGGAAAGGGTAAAGTAATGATTTTCTTCTCCCACATTTTATAAAAAAAGTTGAAAGTTTAAATATATTTTCACAATGAAAATAAAATAAAATGATGCTTTCCTCCAGATAAATGAAGTAATATGACATATTATATTGTACAAATAACAATAATATGTAGATGATGCTTCCACAATGGCAAAGCACTTTTCACAGATAAGTATGTAGTATGCACGAGACGAAACAACAAGTTGAAATAAAAATTAAGAAATATTTTTCCTTAACAAATAGAAAAAATTCCATTATTTATGTCTTACTCCGCTTACTCGTTAATATGCAATATTTTTTATTCAAACAATTAGATTTAGCTTTATTATCACGAAAAGTGAGTATTTACGTCGGGGGAGACGAAAAACTTTGCATAAATTATGCGTGTTACATTTAAATTTTGTTAAAATTATTTCACTCGCGCGGCATACGCCATTCGTATTTTCATCATTTTTCGGTTTACATTTCATAGACAATCAATCATCAATCAATGCTGCCAATCATAGAAAAAATATTATTGCCATATAAAACAATACTTTATTCGGGTTATGAAGTGAATGCATTATTGACAAGCTTGAACCCGTATTTTTAACAGAAAAACATGGAAACAAGGTATTACAAAAATTACACATACCCGTTAGACAAACCCTGCTTTGCCAAACAAACCATTCAAAACCTGGGATGTATATCTAAATTATGATGACATCCAGCTTTCACAGTTTAAATCTCAAACCAGGAGTAATACGAAGTAGGAAACAAAGGTATTAGAATAATTACACATACCCGTTAGACAAACCCTGCTTTGCCAAACAAACCATTCAAAACCTGGGATGTATATCTAAATTATGATGACATCCAGCTTTCGCAGCAATCTCTCAGGAATAAATCGAAGTAGGTACTTTTCTGTTTTTATTTTGATGAGAATTTATTTTATAAGATTGGTACTTCCGACAAATGTCATATTTGATTGTCTATTAGAAAAAATGAATATTCCGTATTATCCATGTATCGAATTTGAACAACACGAACATTCCATATTATCCGTGAGGTGGGCTTATACAATTTTACCAAAATTCCTTTTTGTGTGCTAGTAGTAAGCAGTGTTTTTTTATGATTCAATATATCATTAAATGGAGTCAAATGCAGTTGAGCTGCTAGCATTTTGCAAAAGCGGTTTTGGCAAAAGTTGACCTTCATAATAGGATTTGCCATCTATCCCTGTTCTAGCAGAAAATATCAGAAAACGATAATTTTGTTCAAAGGCAAAATTTAATTTGAATTACAGATAATGACACTTGACTTTTGTTTCCCACCAAGCTTGTATTTAAATAAATCAAAGATTGGTAATGACATAATTCTCTTCAAATAAATTTTCTAAAGAAATTCTTTAAAAAACTGTCGACCCTTTACGGATATCCATATTTGGACTCCAGTTGCAAAGTGAGTAAGTGTATTAGATCTTTTGATGTTGTTATCTAGTGTGTTGTATACTTTAGGTGCGATGTATGAGTATTGCCTTTGTGAGAAAGTGGTTTTTGTTATAGGTATTATGCATTTTGCATGAGTTGAGTAGCGTGTATGTATATCTTTTTGAGTGGATTTTATCAAACCATTTTTCCAGATATGGATGAGAATTATCTTAATGTACAGTTGGCGATTGATTGAATTGATCAGAACTTGATCAGATAATTAAATAATTGTTAATTAATTGTTGTTTAATTGTTAATTAATTTATCATTACAATAATTTAATCATAATAATATGATCGTGAAATAAACAATTATTGTCGTCAGACGGTAAGTAGTTAAAATATATCAAAATAAATACAATTTTCACAATATTGGTGATGATCATTTAAATTATTTCAATATTCAACATTTAGTATAATTAGTGATTGTTTGGTATAATTCAACAGCTTAATAGGAGTCACTTCAGTCCTTAGAGCTAATCCAACAATAGGTAAGATGCAGTCCTGGACTTGTCAATAGGACGTATAGGCCGCGGCCTAGGGGCGGCAGCCTACAAGTGAGTGATTAGATTATGATAAGTGACAACTTCTAAGAAGGGGGAAGGGGCAGCGCAAATGAAGTGGCCTGTACTTATGAAAAGTTTAAATCTGTCGCTGGTAAGATGTAAACTCACCTAGAGGTTCATTAGTCTTTTCAATCTTGATGATGTTGATGTGTTCCCCGGCCTCCAAGTCATGGAGATCTCCTGAAGGTAAGGTAAGAGGACCAGCATCCATCACCACCGAGTGGATCAGGTTATTGGATACCACATGGTTCTGAAAACAATTAATAACAAAAATGTTAGAAAATATATATCTTTACTAATTCGGTTGTTGTGCGTGACTCTGGTTCAATGAAATCGAATCTGCTTTCAAAACTGGAACTAATTGTGTGAAGAATTCTGAATTCTTCACACAATTAAGTACCTATCTATAATATAATATTTTAACAGAAAATTGTATAATTTGTAATTTTCAAAATTGGAACTGATTTGTCGAGAATTTTTATAATCGTATGATTTTTTTTACAGTAATTCAATAATTATTCTATTTTCAGAGAAATTGATGCAGTTGAACATATTTCTTATACCATAATTATGACTACATGTATTCTTCAGTTTTTCAATGTAATATATACATTAATGATTTTTTTAAATATGTCCTAGTTAGGTATTGTAAATATTTAAACCTAATTTTTTCAACTCTTACTAATAGTTTGTTTTTAGTACATCAAAAAAGCAAATTGATGGCAAAAATAAGCGGCCTCTGGAGCGTAATGCGATTTGGCTTTGAATCGAGAGGACGCCCATTCCCACCGCAGCAATGACACCAGGTTTAATTTTGATTGTTCAGTGTGATGGACTTTATGATAATGTGTGTACTGCTAAAGATTTGAAGTTGCCATTCATTAGCAATGCACCTAATACATGGATAATTTTTACAACACGGTTTATGGGTTGCTTTAAATGTTAATCTCACCTTGTGAAGCACGGGTTCGGGGTGGCTGGGAGGACGGCACATGGAGTCGGGGTCCAGCATGGTGGCCGCCTGGTCATGAGCAAACAGCAGAGCCTCAAACCAGTCACCACCCAGGATGGAGCACAGCTCGGCAGCTGCCGGCCCACTGCTGTTGGCCAGGACTTCCATGCACTGCAATTTACAAATTAAAAATAAGTCAATTCTGCTCTGTCTTTTTTACCCGGTTTTGATTCAGATTATAGACAATTCAATTTCCACCCCTGTGCATACACTACGCAGTAATTGTCTAGGAATAAGCAAAAAATGTGGGTTTTTTTATATCCCAGAATGATCTTCATTGTAACCTTTCTCTCATTCTCTGTACATTAAGTAGTGTACTTTTTACTGTTGATAGGACAAATGCGTCCTTTATTAGATTACATTTAAAATTGGCTATGGTAAGGTAAGCTTAGGTTAGGTTAGATTCTTTGATATATCAATGATATTTTTGAGATTTATCGACCACCACAAAACGGGCGTGTATCTAGCATGGTGGTCAAGAAATTCTCAAATTATGTTTTTTTTTATATATTAGCTCACAGGAGGCCCTGAGGAAAATAATTCTCCTCAGGGCCTATGTCATCTTTGGGGATGCTATAAGGAGGGTCTTTTTAGGAAAGGAAGAAGAGGAAATTTTGGGAAGGAAAGGGGTATTAGGGA
Organism: Glyphotaelius pellucidus; assembly: GCA_936435175.1. NCBI lineage: Eukaryota > Metazoa > Arthropoda > Insecta > Trichoptera > Limnephilidae > Glyphotaelius > Glyphotaelius pellucidus. The sequence continues at coordinate 19,616,061 of OW386548.1, forward strand.
TGGTTAGGAATCTGGAGGTCAGTGTGACCAGGTGGGACTGACGTACGAATCCATTCCTCCCACTGCGGTGTAAGGCGATGTTCCAAGAGAGTACGGCTGGAGAAGTCAAAGGGACACCCTCAACCATTCTCTTACGATCCGGCCTGCCATGCAGCTGGTAGGCAGACGCATCTACCGCCAAGACCCAGACAAACCTCACCCCATAAACCCGGGCACCCCTGCTAAGTCGCCAAACGTAGCGAACCACGTGGGGTGACCTATGGCAGAGGTGTTGGTTATCCAATAAATGGTTCCCAGGGCGGCGGTACCTATACCCGCCTCCCAAATTGTATTAACAAAGCAATTGTATTTATAACCAAATTCTTATTTTAATCTTTTGTAAAGGTCATTTTATGAAAATTTCCAGTCCCAGAGAGCTCTAAATTCACTAGTCTTTCAAAATAAATACTAATTCAATTTTGGCATTAATCTTCTTATAAATGTAAAAGCAACAGTGATGGGGGTAGCAAAGGTAAATTCATGCAATGTCCAGTGTTTTCAATATAATGTCCTCCATGTGCAAAGTCGTACCATCCCCAAGCATAAACTTTCTAAAAAAGTGTGTTTATCGGAAGTGACCTGCCAGGTAAGTATGGCTCTGTATCTTTTTGTAAATAATAAAATTAGATAGATTCTAAGAATATTAAAAAAAAAAAAAAAATTGTAAAGCGCCCTTGAGGTGATTTTTCACAAAAACGGCGCTCTACAAATTGTCCAATTATTATTATTATTATTAATGAATAAAGAAAAATTCAAAAAAAATTAAATTAAATAATTATGCAGTCACTACTGTTAGACACGGTTTTGATAAAGCAGTCAGCAAAACGTAATAGAAATATCTATTCTTATTAGAATTTTCCCATTGTCTTATAGGTACATAATATCGCTGTTGCAAAATTTTTAACATGGTGTTCTGTGGAACGTACCCTCTTTGTAAAACCAGAATAAAGGGTAATGGGTTTTAAACTTTATACTGGGATGACTGTCCTAAAACCCATTAATGCGGCACTATCCGAATTTCTACCGATTTCTTGCAAATCTCCCTTGAACATTTGAAGTTTTTAAGCTCTTAAAAAAATATATGTTATTTTTTAAGATAATATCTATACAACCCCCACGCCGAAACGCTAATTATATGAAATTCCCTCGATAGAAAAAAATCGCAAAATATGCTCCGAATTTTTTTATTTTCAAGCCTGTCTATTATTTAACAAGTTATATGTATGAAAAAATTCACAGTGTTTCTTTGAACGTTGTTTTAGACAATCCCCGCGAGATTTTTGCTCTATTCTAAACGAGTCGTGTTTTATTAAACATTTTCACAATTATCGTTTGAAATATTAGCGCGCTCTCTCCAACATTCGTAATTACGTATCTCTCCATCTTCTTCTTTTCGTGCTCGGGTACGGGGCCTTAGCAGAAACTGCACAGTGATGGTTAACTGTGGTGTGTGAGATAATTGTGTGAAGGAATTACAGTTAAAATGAATTTGTTGGTGTGGTAAAAATTAAGTTACATTCTTGGCTGCGTTGGCCGCGTGCCTGTCGAGAGGGGCAGGCAGGGGGCGCTGGCGACGAGCGGCCGCCGCGTGGAGGGCGAGCGCCGAGGCGAGGGGAGCGCCGCGCAGCCTCCGGCCTGCCGCCGCGACGCGTCCGCCCAGCGCCGCGGCGCCCCCGTTGCTGAGCGTCTGCTGCAGTCGTTGGAGTGCCGCCTGCAGCTCTCCGTATTCTGGAATGACACAAATACATTTATTTTTATATATTTTGAATTTTTTTAATGTTTAAATGATTTTTTTTTACAATAAATATACAAGTTATTTTTATGTTCTTAATGTATTAGAGGAAAAACAGCTTTTCCTCCCCGTAAAGAGGCAAGGTTCTTGTGGTCGATGAGGGAATTCAAAGCTCATACCAATATGTATATTTTTTTTTTAATCATTGAAAACAATATTAGTGACTCACAAACGAAAATTTGAAACAGAAAATTCAGAAAAAGATACGGTCGCATTTAGGAATTGTAGGGATTTAGCCTTTCCGGGGCTCTGCTCTAACCATTGAGCTAACTCGACCCTACCCCCCTCGGTCCTATTTAACTTCGACCAAGAACTATCAACATTATCTTAATTTTCTTGACATAAGTTATACAAAAATAGTTACAAAAAATGCATATATTAAAAAATAAATTATAATAATATTGAATATTCGATTCAAATTAATTTATTTCTCAACGGCATGTGTTTGTTCTGTGAGGCATGTCTTTGTGCTCAATTTTCCCTTACTTTGTTTGAAATTAAACAAACATTTTCAAATATCGAAAGTTTCCTAATGAATATAAGCTTTTTGAATATTTCTATTTTTGGTTCTGACAATTCATGGTGGAATCCCATTATAATGATTTATTAAAACAAATTTTTAAAAAGTATTCAATAGTAAACTGATGAATTCGCCAACTCGTCATTATATAAACATATTAAAAAATCACATTGATAAAAACACAAACACTGACACTTTTCCAAAATAATTCGAAAAACTTTTTTGAAACTTTCGATAGGTTCTGTGTGTATGTTTTTTTTTACATGAGCTCTGCAGGAGGCCCTGGGGAAAATAGTTTCCCCTCAAGGCCTATGTTATCTTTGGGGATGCTGTGTGGAGGTTTTTTTTAAGGAAAAGGAGGAGAAGAGAGTATGTGTGCACAAATATATTCAAACCTGTCCTCTTTAAAATAATTTGCATGTACCTAAGAATTATTAGAAGATAGATATACAGGGTGTTAATGAACTTACATGACTTACTTGAACTAGTGTTTACCGAAATTATTTGGAGTAAAATGTTTAAAAGAAATTTTGATCAATGGTGACTTTTTGTGATTTTTTTATTCTTTTTCTTTTCTTCAAAACCAAATAAAAAAATTCTTCCACGTGTCATCACTAGTCATTCAGCCGAGTAACAGTCCAAACCCATAATCAGACCATAACTGTCCGATACCTATTGATTTTTTATGTTAAGTTGAAACAAAAACAAAAACCTCGAAAATGTCACTGGAAACCCAAATTGCATTTACATTTTTACTCCAAATAATGTCAGATATTAAAAAAGGTGGTAACCATAATATCTTTACATTTTCTAAAGGACAAGCTTGTACACCTTTAAGCTAAAGTCGTACGATGTTGCATTCTTTGTCATTGAAAAAAAAAAAAAAAACAGTTTTCTCGCAGAAAAATCACAGCGCAAAGAGAAAACAAAAGCAACCGCTGAAAAAATTCCACAATTCGAAAATAGAACAGCGGCTGCAGCGGAACAAGAGAACCCCATCTGTGAGCTGTGGAACTAACTCTTCTCATATACGTTTACGTCATTTCCCCATCCGGTAACAGCTCAATTGTGCGATGTTCGATGTTCAAACACGATTATCCTGAATGATAACAATGGCCGCCGCATTCCGTGTGGATACTTTACACTTTACTGCTTTAGCCGTTTGCATACCCGCTGAGCACTCGTGCGGCACGTCAGGGCTAGCGACAACATAATATCATGTCGTATTATGTCGCGGTACGTACAGCGAATAATGGGAGATCTGTTACGCTCACGTGACAATCTATGAATACGCAAATTAATGGCAAATTAAACTATAACTTATTTAAATCATGCGCCCCAAGAAGATGTGGCACAGTCTGCCACAAATATCCATGAAGCAGCTCTTTAAAACACAAAAAATACTTCTGAAAATACCCATAAGACCTCAGTCAAAATACTTTTTTTTTAAAATTTAATGTTTTCAGTATTATAAAACTCTACTCAAAAAGTACTCTAACCAAGTTTAAAGGAAAAAAGATAGTACCTTACTGACCAACACATCTACGCTACATGGACGAAATCTTCAAATTTTCTGAATATCCCAAAATTAAATACGTCTTTTGGTCAGAAAAACCATAAATTTCATGTTAAAAAAGGGTGCTTTATGCATTATGCCCTTCCAAATGAAGTAAAGACACTACGGAGATAAAAGAAGTTTAAAATATGGTAGCAAGTAAACGCCAGGTTGAGGAAATCATACAAAATATGAAATAACACTAACAAAGATGAAGATGTGGAAATCAACGAACGTAGTGAACAAACATGAAGATGAAGAAATTTAAACATAGTCAAACATGAAGATGAGAAAATCATAATATATTTAACACCAATACAACTACCTATAGTCATGGGCGTAGCCAGGTTTTGATTTAAGGTGGAGCAAAAAATAAAAATCTAGAGTAGGTTCCTAAAAAAGTAAGCTTCTGCAACATATTCATGCTTTCGGCTCTATGAATACAAAGAATATGAACGGAAGAAGGAAAAACCTTCCTATAAAGTGCTGTAAATTTGAAAACGCGACTCGGTCGACAATCCCAGAAGTCATGCATCGGCCAGCCAGGGTGGGGCAAACGCTTCTACGCTCATGCCTATAGTCCGCCTCGGAACAAAAAGCTCTAGTGAGGACTGTGAATAAACTACATACTTTAGTTTATATATTTTAAATAGTCATTTAAATAAAAAATCAAGAATGGATGGACGGAGAACGGGGTCTCAGGAAAATTGATGACATGCAGGTTGATGAGAAGAAGTCGGGAACGTTCCATTAAGACGATTGAGACTTTGCACGATCGGAACGGATAGAAAATGTTTCAGGAGAACTTATGACTCGCAAGTGGATTAAAGCAGAAATCGGGGACGCCCCAGAAAGGAATACCACGATCAAGAGTGGATGGACGGAAGAAATGAGTGACAGGATAACGTATGACGAAAAAGTGGGTGGAAAAAGAAGTCGGCGATGTTCCAGGAAGACGTGGCACGATTGGGTGAATTCAATAAATGTTAAAAGAGTATTTACGAATGTGACTCGTGTTAGTTGTGAGACATTCCCTCATATCTGTCTACCTTTGCATTAACTTAGCGGATGTGGAGTCAATATTCCAATGTACGGTTAAAGAATCAATTAACGAAAATGACGCGTTAGTGACACAGAGATTACGAATTTGAGCCAAATTTTAGCACAGCGATGGCTCAGTTCATGAACAAAAAAGCCCACTAAATAAAATGAAAATTGTGCCTTCCCTGATAAAACACTAATTTAACATATATGCATAGTTAGGTAGGTAGGACGAAAAGGCATTTCCTCTGCGAATGAATGGAAAACCGCTGAAGCCCGTCCATCGCCGCATCCGATCGGAGATGCGCCGTCAAATCAGTTATACAACGAAGGATAGATCTAACGTCCACCATTTCCCTTCTACCATGTCTTCCTGTATAGTCCGGCAAAAAAACCATTAGATAATATTATGTAATAAAATGGAACTAAACCTATTCAAATATGGCAACACCGAGTAATGCGGATTTTAGAATAAATTAAAATTATAGTAAATTTAAATGTTCGAGGTTGTGTTTTCTTTTACATTAACTCCACACAGGAGACACTGGCGAAAATAATTTCCCTCAGGGCCTAAGTCAGTTTTGAGATGCTATGTGGACTTTCTAATAGGAGGGAGGAAACACAGAGGCCGGCAAGTTAACTCAAGAACTCCACAGCCGAGCTGTTTAACTCGAGAAAGAGTCGTAGAAACGACCCGTTCTGTCTACCTAAGAGGAAAATAATTCCTATCAGGGCCTAGTTCAATGGTTCTAGTCTGGGGTTCAGTGTATCCAGTTTATCCGCCACCAAGACCTAGATAAACCTCACCCCATGAACCCGGGCACCCCTGCTAATTCACCAAACGTAGCGAACCTCTTGGGATAACCTGTGGCAGAGGTGTTGGTTATTCAATAAAAGGTTATCGGGGCGGCGGTACCCAAGCCTCCTCCCATATTGAAATAAATAAAACATACGTTCGAATGTTTTACCCATGTCTAGTTTAATACTTTATATTATTTTGTTGAAATGTTATTGTTTTTAGATGCTAGCTAAACTCTTAAATTTAATAAAACTGAATACTGCATGCATGCGTATACGTTTGTGTATGTATGTGTGTATGTATGTTATGTTTGTGTGTATGTGTTTATATGATTAATATGTTTTTATATGCTAATTGTGTATTAATATGTTCATGCACGCATATTTATGTACCCGTCTCAGAACAGACATCGTCTAGTGAGACGGGTTACAGACTTTTCTTGTATTATATTGTTACTGTAATAAACGCTCGGGTTGCCGGCAATTAAAAAAATATATATATATTAAAATTCCTCAGAATGTCATTTAGAATAATCTCTTTTGAGTGAGTACACTAATTTGTGAACACCGTTTGACATGAATATGGAAAACATTCCCTTGAACCATTTAATTTTTAAAGTTCTTTTCGTTTTCCTTTCAACCGTTTTGTTTTGTCATTTAAAATCATTTAATCGATCGCAGCGCCCTTCATTGTTATTTACAAATTCTTGATAGACTAGACAGTCTACAGAGTACTGTACTATTGCACACTGAACACGCAGGTAGCAGATAGGTAGGGCGGGTAGCCATGGGGAAAATAATGCAAAATAACTGAGTCGCATGTCGCAGCAGCTGTGTCGGCCATAAAAGGAAATGGTTTTGTTTCAAATAATGGCATAGCTCGACGCTGAGAGAGTTCTAATTTAACCTAACCATGAAGGGCAAACAATTGATATTGGTTTGCGAACAATCAATCATAGGTTTAGATGTATTCGTCGGATGGAACCTATTTGAAAATTGTCAAGCTTATTTAAAAAAAATTTGGTTGTCTGTAATGTCGGTTTACGGACGATAATTTTAGGTGATAACGTCACGAGCCGAACGCTTAGGGCGATCGTGCCTCTTTATCGCTTGTTCCGCGCTCTCGCCGAACGCTTGTTCCGCGCCCTCGCTTGCACGCCCGGCTCAGGCGGAACGTGACAACGTGACAATGAATCATGCTTTTTCGTGAATACGGCCGGCGTTCATCGATTTATAAGACGTTATCACGTCAAAAATATAGGTGCTAAATGATATTTTAGGTAAGGGAGTAAGTCATTTTTACTCGTTCTTGTGTTCAAAATTTCGGTTGCGAATTAATTAGCCGGCTTCCGTGTTTCATGCTTTCTGCAATATGAGTCTTGAAGTCCCCTATTCTGACTTTATATGCTCTAAATATTGCAATGCATACATTGAGATAAAGGAATCTATCAACCGAGCTGTCCGTTTTACACAGAGCTGAGAGTTGTTTTCTGAAATCTACAGACTCCAAGCAAGAGTTATTTACTAACGTCAAAATAGGACGTACAATACACAAAAACATAAAACTAATACAGCATTGCTAGGAGACCTCAAAAAAGTCGGCATCTTGAATCCTGGAATCCACGACATTTTCTTCTGAAGAAAACCACCTAACGAACTTGTACTCAAATAGTCGTCAATAAAAAAATAAAGCTAACCTTCCCGCTATTTACGTGCAAGATTGTGCCATGTCTTCCTCGGGCGTCCCATTCACGTTCACTAATTTAATTCGTTCAATCTTCTCTAAATTTTCATACCATCTAAGCTTGGTTGTCCATTGATTTGTTCAGAGTATTAAGCGCTCTTGGGGTGGGGTATAAAAACATGTCTGAAAACAATAGTTAGGAGTATGCTATTGCAAAAGTATTTACTCACCGACAACTTTATAAACATCCTCCGCCTCGAGCGAAGCGGCGTCGTCATCCGAATAGGCGTCGTTGACGAAGCCGGGATGGCGTCCCCGGCCGCCGGCCCCCCTCGCACCCCGCCCCGGCGAGTCCTCGGAAGCGCGCGTGTCCTCGAGCGCCTGAAGTTTACGCGAGTCCCGCAGCGAGTTGCGTAGGAACTCGTTCTGCGCCGCGATGCGTTCTTCTTCCTCCTTTCTTTTTCGGATCTGCTCCTGGAAAAAGGATATTAACAATTAGAAACTAAAACATTTTTAATAAATGGTGTGTTCGTTGCTGGAGTCGACGCAAAAGGAGAAGACAACGGAAGTCTCCAAATTATATGTCAAAATTCAACACCCGACGGCAACACATTAAATTTGCTTAAAATCAAAAAATATATATGTACGGTGTAAGGAAACTTTTAGCACACACGGGAAATTTGTGAATCTACATCACAAAACTTTTTTTTTCAATCTGACAATTTCGAACTTTCTTCAATTTTTTTCGGCAATCAAAGGGTTAAAAAAGCTTTTTGAGACGGGTCTAAGCTTCGACGCATTTTAAAATACATTTTCACAAAATAATTTGAAAAAATTCCAAATTCGGACTCGATTTACTCCGAAACGATGACTCAAATAAGTTATATAAAAATCGACTCCAAATTTACTACGAGTTTCCGGACATCGTGTATAAGCATTTGTATTTAATGAGTCTAGTTTTTGGACTGTTAATTCGTGGTGGAACTCCATTGTACTAGAATTAAAATTAAAAAGAAATTTAATTGGTGAAAATAAATAAGTGGAACAAAGTGCAAATTTTTTTTAAATTTCAATTCTAAGCGTATTTGTTTTAATTTACAATTTTATGTGATATGCACGTGGCGGGGTTCAGTTTACAAGCTTACAAGGCCCCCTAGCATAAGAACATCGATAAAAGTTTCAAGTAGGTATCTAAAATGAAGATCGCCAACAGTGTGCTCGGGAACGATGACATGTTACCGAAATTATCTATAAAATCTTCATCTGTGCGCTTCTTCTGTTAGTGGGCGGACATGCTGGTTTGTGTGAAAGCCGCAGATCATAAATATATCTTCGGGTCAAACGCAAAATGTCATTTGGAAGCAGCATTGATAAAATTATTACCTAACATAAAACCATACAAGCTGTTCGCACACAATATAGTACGAACTGTCGGGGTTCGTAATACCTTCCTTATTAAATTGTCTACGTAAGATACGCAGAAGCCGATACAACATCAATCACAAAGAAAAATTCTAACCACGTTCTTCATTTATACTTTCTACACACAAGGAAACTTCCAGCCTTGTTTCAGAACGCTCTCTCAGTAATATAGGCAAGAAACTTGACCAATATCAAACACAATAATAGTTTCCCAGCGAAAATACATATGAGAAAAACCCGTCGAGATAAAGAACTTTGAAATACAAAATATAGAAGTAGCCTTGCCCCAGATTGAAGACGTTTGAGCTCCCAGAAGTTTGGCGTACATTTCAGCAATATCAAAGTTGGAAACAAACAGTTGAGAACGTACTGAATATGCATAAGAACAGTAAGACGACAGCATTATTTAAATAAAAAAGTAAATACCGGAAAATAATGTAGTTTTACCACATACGTAAAGAGGGGAAAAAAATCACAACACATTTTTTATTAAACTTTACCGTAAAGATGAAACTGTCATATATTATTATGGGGGTACGCTTTATCAACTGTGATCACTGTTTGCGTTAAATACGCTTTTTATTTTGAAGAGTTTTTTTTCACATGTAGGTACATTTGTTACTTAATTTTTACCGGTTATGAGTTAGTTTTAAGAATGCTTGTGAATGACATGGATTTGTCGAAATCGGTAGCAGATAAGTACAAATTAAGTAACGTAATAATAATAGTTAATAATAAATCAATAGATTTTTTACAATATTAGACATTTTGTTCATTTATCATTGATTCTAGCGACGAAAAGGTCACTGCTCAGCGACAATTCAGGAATTCTCCTGGAATGCGACCGGTTTTAAGTAGTGTTTTCAATATAAAATAAAAAAGAAATAATTTAATTAAAATAAAATAAATACAATTAAATTAATTTAAATAAAAAAAAAAATTTAATCAAATCTCTAATTTAACACATAATATAAAACAATATAAATAATAAAGTAAATTAATAATGTAAATCAGAATTCAAATTAAAGCAAAAATCTTAATATTAAAACTGTAATACAAAATAAAATCAATTCGAATACAAATTATGAAATATAATCAATTCAAAAACCAAACACTTGTAAGTATTCCTTCAATAATTGTAAATTTTATTAATTAAGGTGTTGTGCTGTGTAGTCAGCAACCATTCGCCGCTTTTTGAAGCACTGCGAAGATGTCGATATTCGAATAGACAGTGGTACCTATTTCATTTCAAAGTTTTGATGACGAATGGCTGAAACTACCCATGTGAATTAAAACTACGTGTATTAATTCCCTGATGGACGTAGATCTAAGGACAATATGTCACTGTTGCAATAATATATTATCCATTGGTAAGATTATAAAGAAGGATTGATATTGACATTTGATTTGATTTTGAAAGCCAAAGCAGAAAACATATTTTAAAATGTTTTTTAAATCTATTTGAGTATTAAATAAGACTAGACGCTAAAATGTATGTTAACAGCAAAAACATGTTTCTTTAAGGTAATCACCAACATTTAAAACATCTTCTAAACAAAACCTGTTTTTCAAGAATTTATTTTAGAAATTCTCATTCATAGCGTTCCTTCTTTGATCTCATGCAAATACGGTAGCAAAAACTGAAAATATTATAACTGCTTTAATTGAGCTCTGTTGCATATGTTGACAGTGTTAAGTGAGGGAGGTGGTGGGAACTCCGTATTCGAGAGTATTTAATAGATGTAATATAATGAAGCCCAGAAGTAATTAGAGGAACTGGCGTGAGAAGTGAGAACAGGAATATTGTGCAATATTAATAATTATCCATTCATGGAGTTCATTGTTCGAAAGTAAAACCTACTCATAATCTAACGTAGTAAACACCATCAATTAATAATTATAAATTGTGAATTTTGAACTTTCATTTGTGAACTTAGAATTTTGAACTTAGAATTTTGAACTTTCACTTTTGAACTTTTAATTTTGTACGTTGAACTGTCACTTTTAAACGTTGAATTTTGAAATTCGAACTAGCTCTTGGAATACTGAATTTTGAATTTTCGCTTTTGAACTTTGAAGTTTTTAAACTTGATCTTTATTTTTTGTATTTTGAATTGAAATCACAAGAATCAGTGCGTTGTTGTTTGATTTTCATATTCAGGCTCCCTCACGTACTTACAGATAAAATATTTTTTTTTTATGTGCATATCATTGCTTCGAGCGTTCAATACCCAGTTCATAGACCTATTCTTAGCTGTTTGGAGTTTTAAACGACTATTAAACAAACATGTAAGAGTGTAATAAAGGCTTACTTCAAATACCGACTCACGCCATTATCACAAGATCGTGCACACAATGATTGCAAAGGCAAACAAGATAATATTATAAAAGACTGTGATATTGCAGAGTTGTACAGGCAAATCATTTTCAAGAGCGCGCACGTTCAAATGTATTTTTGCACACCGATAGTGGTCAAAACTGGAAATTATTTCGAAACCAAATTTAGATATATCTAGTTAATATTTAGAAAATTTACCAAAAACACCTACCCGCAGCCTGGTGCCCCCTTAACCCACAGTAGTCTTAAGGCCTTCGCTCACGGAGAAACTGAAATAAAACCAGTCGTCAACGCACCAGCACTTTTGCTTGTGTGATAGTTGCTTTTCAGGAGATTGCCATGGTAGCTCACGCGTTGACAACTGGTTTCATTTCAGTTTTTCCGTGAGCGAAGGCTTTTACTGTACAGTACACTTTCAAACATCTCTTTAAAATGATTCTTAGTACGTCTGGTATCTTCTACGACATAATAATAATAAAAATAATAGTTTATTTCGGAATATATACATTCGTATATTCGCAGAGTGTATATTCGCAGAGTTAGTGCAAATCAATACATTCCATATTTCGAAATAACAAAAAGAAATTACACAAATTATAAGAAAAGGTAATGAAAAGTGAATAACAACATGAACGTAAAATAATAAAAAAAAACGAATAAGATATTTCTACAATAAGAATAATATGTTTTACTCACAAATAAAGACGCGTAAATAAAGAGCATAAAAGTAAAAATGTTGACAAATATAATTTATTATAAGGAACCATATAACTGCTTGTTAATCAAAACACAAGTAAATGTTATGCTTTATTTTTTTTTACTTGGAAAACATTTAAAGAATCGTTCCATCAAGTTTTTTTTTTATATCGCTCACAACAACCACCCATTCATTTTACAATAATTAAAACAAAACACAAAATACAATTTTTTAAATCTAAATTCTTGGTACGATTACGAATTATTCACGTAGAACACTTTTATAAACGTAAGTTCTTTATTTGGGTATTGAACCATGTTACGTTTCCTCCTATCAGAATAGGAGGAAACGTAACATGGTTCTGGAGTAATCAAATAATCTCCGAGGTAATCAGTAATCATTATTAATCAGTAGTGATTTTAACGTTTCTAATAGCCTTGCTGTATGCATGCAAGGCTGACGAAACATTGACTCAAACGCAACATGGCTAAACACTCCTAAAAATAACAAACAGAATCATGGCAATGAAAATCATCAATTTCGGAATTTGAAATAACCCATTTCACATACCTACTCGTTCTGACTTGGATTCAATGAGCCACTTTTTTAAATTCATTAGTGATTGAAAATATTGAACTGATGATAACCCATCTTCAATAGGAGAGAGCATCCGGGGAAGACGTAGGTAGTAGTAAGAAATTAGCAACCAGCTCGATTTTGAAAACTCTTTTTTTGGAATATTTTTTTTTTTTTACTGAACAATCGAAAAATTATAGAAACTATATTGGCGAATTATTCTATTCACCTTTAGAATTTTTTTTCAATTCCATAGCTCAATAACTATATCCACATACATATAAATGACTACGAGATGGAAATTGTTGTGACTACCTTGAATTTTCAAACAGAAAATTTGTGCAAATCTCACGATGCCAGAGCTCATCTCCGAGAATTTTTAGTGGAACATATAAAAAGATTTATCTGCTTTGTAGTTGAGATTTACCATTTCTAATTAACTAACCATCACGCCGTATCCCCGCAGGGTAGGCAGAGAGGACGGACCGCCAAACAAATCGGTCTTGGCACACACTCCTTGCCTCATTCACATTCATACACCGTCTCATACATGCTTTTCTATTATTCTGACTCTTGACATGGCCCGACTAAAGTATCTGATTCACTTGGTCGTGCTATGTCTTCCTCAGGCGTCCCCGACTTCTTCTACCATTCACATTTGCGTCATATATTCTCCTTACACTCCTTCCCTCTTTCATTCACTCTACGTACCCAAACCATCTGAGCGCCCCTTTCAATTTTACTCATTACGCTTACATTAATTAGCCTTGCATTCTTTGCGGATCTTCACGTTTCTTACACGAACGTACATAGTTTCACCATACATACACCTCAGGGATCTCATTTCAACAGCATTAAGTCATCCTTCATCCTTCCCCTGCCAGTTTCATGCCTCACTGCCATACATCAGGGTAGGTACCAGCACTCTATTATAGACGGCTAGCTTACCAGTTCTGTCTTTCAATAACAAATCCTAAACATTCATTAACTTACCAGTGCTTGTTGGTAAGTTAATGAATGCTTGCTATCTTGCAAGAGTGACAGATGCCGACAAATGGTCACCTGTCACAATGTTCCAGGTCACAATTACCATTATAGAAGCCGGCATTGAATAGTACCCATATTCGTATGTAGAAAATGCTCAGTTGACCTCAAGTCACTGCTCATTAATGTGCATAAAACATTTTCAATAAAAAACTATTTGTTTCGCGTTCCGACTATAATCAGAATAATTACATTTTCTGAATTAATTTCCATAGCAGATTTGTTTACTGCGGTTATATTAAAGCTGTCAGACTGTCAGCCCTACGGTCAAGGCTAATTGGAATTCCTAGAAATGATTAGTAATGATAGTAAATAAATAAAATGCGTACAATATTATGTCATATTACGTTGAATAGTAATCATCGTTTTATACATTTAAATTAATTGAGGTAAACATTATTATTAATTTAATAGTTTTCTGTATGTCATAACCACGAACCCTCAATATGTACGTAACCAATTACAAACATTAGTATTTATTCTGTGAATGTAGTTTTAAGCTCCGTGTTTAGACCTGATTTAGTTATTTAGCAAGAAACAGTTGTAAAAGCATCTAGATCTTAAATGCTGCGGTAAGCAGGACATGTTGAAATAATTCCAGATGGCAGGACAACAATGATAATGAACTTTGATAAGTGTGACTGTGTTTAACGGGTACAACACAAAACTAGACCGACGAAGGTGTGAAAGAAGACTGGAACAGGATTAGAATATCTGAGAACTGAAAAAAATGGCATGGTGTAGGAGCCGCTGGAGAATATGTAGAAGACGTCAAGTTCCATTTCGATGAAGATGAAAAAAATATGCTTCTAAATTGGTAAAACCCGGAGAATACTGATTAATAATGGGATCAAATGCGTAATTGAACATAAAACAGTAATGAATTCGATCGTTAACCACAATTAGGGATGAAGGTATGGGTAACGCCGCTCCGGGAACAATATACTGGATAATCAACAACTCTGCCATAGGTCACCCCGTGTGGTTCGCTACTTTTTTTGACTTAGCAAAGGTACCCAGTTTCATGGAGTGAGGTTGTCCAGACCTTGGCTATGAATGCGTCTGTCTACCAATTATGTGGCGAACTGGATCGGGAAAGACCGGCTGAGCGAGACATTTTTACCTCTCCATCTGGGATCTCCCGACCCATCGCCTTGCACCGCAGTGGGAGCGATGGATTTATAGGTACGTCTCTCAGTCCTGAACTCACTGTCCCCTAGATTACTATACCTTGTTTCCTTCCCAGAACAGAACGCTCTCCACACATCATCACCAAAGAAGGCACAGGCCCTGAAGGCAATTGTTTTCCTCAAGGCTTCCTGTGTGAAGCTAATGTAAAAAAAAAGATAATAATATTATTAAAAAATGCCTAGCGATGTGACCAAATGACTATCCCAGAGGAAATGATTTGAAGGAAGACTGGGGAAGAGATGGAAGAAGACTTGAGCAGGATGGGATAACTTTGTGATGGTACCTGAAGAAAAGTAGCAAAGAAAAGGAGCAAATAAAAATCACTCGTGGGAGAGGTCAAGTTCCGCTCCAAGGAAGATGACGGTGAAGAAGTGTAATATAAGTTATCGAACTCACTTTATACTGCATCTTCTTGTCGATCGCAGATCCATTCTCGTTGGTCCTCGGAGATGACGACACCATGATGGCTGCCACGATGGCGGTTTGTTATTTACGCCATGGCGAACTCACAACACACTTATTTTATTCACAACACTGGGCCAATTTGAAGATTGCCATTTTAATTGCTTATTGTTTTAAATCGCTCACTCATTGCTATCGGAGGTAGGTACCTTCAAATTAAATTAAGGTGGGATTTTTTTAATGTTAAAACTCATCGGCGAATCAACCAATTAAAAACATTACTAATTGTTTCGTTAAGGTATTAGAATGGATTAAAAACATTATATTTAATGCTTCAAACCAACGCGTTTTTTTTTCTTTGATATAAATAGCTGTTGTTTGTTTGTTCAATTGTTCAATCACTCATTAACAAGACACCCAAATAATATCAATCACCCTGTGAAAATCTTGATTTTTTGGAGGCTTAAGTTAGGTAGGTACCATGATATTTTGGAGGTAGGTAGCATTAATGATCCATTATAATCGAAGGACAATCGTCATCTACAAATAAATACAGTCAAAAACCTAATAAATCTTCCAAACGTCGACAACTGAAGTGTCGCGATGGTTGAAGGAACTAAAATATGGTGATGCTAACTGACCAATAGAGTAAAACGTCAAATGATCGGGTGATATATCCAGAAATCTGGTTGAATCTTATCCACAAATGGCGTTGGCACTCAGACCATAGCGTACCATACCATCGTGGTTACCTCTATTTTACGTCCAGTCCAGTCCCAAATAAGTTCGACTGGGCTCTCATAGGATTTTTGAGAAATTCTCCTGGTTCGAGGTCATCTGAGATTTCTTCCCATCAATGTGAAACTTTCCATGATCTAATATTGCTTTACCTAAATTAAGATATGCGTAAAAGAGATAACGCAATAATGTTTTACATAACACGTTCATATTTTACCTAGAAATCTAAAAATATGAACCCTACTACGAATTTCATACAAGAATGCAGAATAATATCGAAGAGTTCTCTTATTTGACCCAAAATTTCCTAGAATGTTCACAGAAAATAAGTATTTGCAAAACTAGTAGTGTAGGTGCTATAAATTTTAAAAAGTCGTACAATATTTACGAAGTATCTACCTACCAACCTAACTTATATCGCAAGACTTTAAAAATAGATGAACAATGTATGATGTTTTGTGATATGTCAAAACTACAGATTTTCGGTTGAAATGCTGAGTACATTTTTTATTTATTTTTTAAATCACCATACTAGGCGGCTAACTGTTTCATGCTGACCAATAGGGGATAGTTACTTTGAATGAAGTCTAATGTAAATATATGGATTTAGTAATGATTTTTGTATTTAATTCGTAGAACTCCATTTAATTTTTTTTAATATTTAAAAATTAAATTGGATAGTTACATCATCAAGTTCTGCAAGTATTTTTGTTACAGCTGTTTCGGTTAACAAGACCATTTTCAAACTGTGGTTAAATCCACCGTTAGGCGACTTATTTATAAGATTTTAAATGTCAATTTTCGAAGGTGTCTTTATCGATTTATTACCGGTTAAACCAATTAGTTTATACACTAATTGAGGGTGTATTATGTGGGGGATTCGGAATCTGTTTCCCCAACTAAGTGTTAAGGTTTTCTTAACTGCTTTATAATGACGTTATTGCTGTGACTCATTTAAGTGCGTTATATTTAAAAATACTAAGTAGTGGGGAATAAATAATTTTCCTTTATTAATTAGTATTGGGGTCATTCGTTCGTTTATTGATTTCGTTAGTTTATTGATATGGGTTTAGTATAAATGATGCTAAAAATTGGAAAAATTATAATAAAAAGTAGAAAATAGAAAGAAGAAAAGAAGTAAATTAGCTAACTTTGTTAGATAAGTTGTTGTAAATGACGTTACGAGCTTAAATTAGTTTCAGAAAGATAAAGCAGTGCAATTTCACGTCACCAAGCACATTTTTACAGTTTGAGACAGTCTACCAAATTTTCGCAATATAGAAGATTCCTTGATTTTGTTCGTCTAAATATATAAAAGGAAATGTGTTTGCGAATGCCACAAACTCGTGCGAAGTTTTTCCACGATATTTATCGCTTGGAAAATAGGAAATATTGAGTATCGTTAAGTGGCGAGTGTGTACTTAATAAATAATACCTTCACAAGATTAAAAAGTGTGGGTAGGTGTGGACAGAGAACACTAACTTACACTCGCAATGTATAAATAGGTACTATACATAAGTATTGAGTGTTGCCATTAAATAAAGGTTAATATCGAGTCTCCTTGAAAACGCAGACGGAGAGCTCTGATAAAATGACCACATTTTTCGCATTCAAATAGTGTCTGCCTTCCCACTGGTCACATTCGTGAACAAAGTACATGTACACAATACACAAAAGGCGGATTATATTTATAACTAACCTTCGCGCTATTTCTCCTTAGGAGTAAGGTAGAGGATGGAACGCCAGACAAGAAGATATGTATTGGTATCTGTGGCGGTTCGTGGCCTATCCCATCTGGAGTTCAATCGGAGATTAAAAATAGGAGAAAAGAATTCCCTCAATTAAATAAGAATTTTTTTCTCCATAGTATGTATATGTTTCCTCAGATCTAAAGCAATTTTATCACATCCAATATCTGCACCAAAGATTAACGACCTAGCAACAAGATAAAATTCAGCGATTCATTAAAACGTCTGTGGCTGAAGAATGTATATGTTACAAAAAGTTGTTTTAAACACGAAAATCACATTTACGTAATTTACTCAAAAAACTGTTCTTTTTTGTATATAAAAAGTTACTTCAAGTAAGTCATCGTCAGTAATTAATTTATTTTAATAACATGATCATCACAGAAATAAAATATATTGATTCTAACCAAAAACTATTCCTTATAAATTTGGTTTGACAAATCTCATAGTCGCTGCGCACCCAGATAGATTAGATTTCCAAGGTTTGCAAGTAAGCCGCTCTGGCGCCACTAGTAAGTGTATTTTATATTATGAACCTACGAAATATGACAGAAAGTGTCATATAAAGGGCTGATTTTCATAATGCGCGTAAGGAATTACACTGCACAAACGTAATTTCAAGAAAACTGCCACTGAATGGTATAATTATTACTTATATGTATTGAATTCCCTTGATGTTATTATGTATCTAATTCTAGGGTGTCAACTACTTCGTCTTCAATTTAGTTGTGCTTCATAGTCACTCTCCTGATACGCTTTCCATCCATCCGCACTTCATAATCAAATCAATCTCGGGACATTTTAGGTAGGGTTGTTCACCTCTCAAGCGCCTCGGAGATCTCGTTTCTACTGTATTCAGTCAACTTTCATCTTCCCTCTGCCATTTCGATTGCGATATCTACATCAAGGTTGGTATTAAACAAACGTCGACAAACTGAACAAATGTCACTGCACCGTAAATGAATGCTTATCGCGTCAAGTCAAAGTCAACACTAACAGATGTAATATTTTATGTGCCCTTTCGCTTTTCATTTGCTTTACTTTACATTACTTAATTTACTCTAAATTTAAATTCATTTTCATTCAATAGAGATTTCAAGATTAACTGAGAGAAATTGAAAAATTGTGTAAGGTAGACTTATAACAATTCTGTAAGGTAAATACAATAATTTCTAATAAAGTCATTTTTAGTCAAAAAAAATGTGATATCAACAAATCTAACGATACGCGGAACGGCAGAGTTTAACTCTAATGAGATATAAAGCCCGATACTTGCCTCAGTATGATACATGCCTCGGTTTTGAATACACTGTGTTAGGGATGTTGGTGGAATTAGCGCTTTACTATAATTATAAGCGCCCCTCTCGCAGGCCTCAATGACATGTAAACCGTCGGAGTAGGCGCACGCGTTTTGTTTGTGTTAACGAAAATATTTCGCGGTGAAACTTTGACGGGCGTCGAAATTATATTGGGAAGTAATTTCTATTGAATATTTTATTACTGATTATGGTTTCAGTCAACTTTTGTTTCAAAGCATACATTAGAGTTTAAATATAAATATATTATTACACATTAAGTGAATACCTCACATAGGTACAACTGTTTTTATATTTATGTTTATATAATAAATTAAAACAAACTCAATTTGTATTACACCACTTTTATATTTATATTTTATTTGTGTTCATTTCTGTATAACATGTTAGGTTAACTGGAAGAAATAGGATGTAGGTACCTATAAGTTATACCTTTTGTACTAAATGAAAATTTTGTACAATAAATGATTTTGATTTTGATTTATGTCACAGTAAATATTAAACATTTTAGAGTTTACACTATATAAAAGTATTTTGTTTTTTAATAGTTTTTTATTTAATTCGCAAATGAAAAGGGCAAGAATCCGTATCAAAAAGGATAGTCGCCCTGTTTACTTTTGCGGATAATGGCTCTGTCGTCGTGGTTGCATGAAACTTGTAAGTACAACATTCGAAAATCATTGCTTGAGATGTGGAAACCTTGGCTTCTTTTGATAATTAATGCTAATGCCAAAGCTAATTGACGTATTGTTTTATCTTTAAGATAAGCAATAATATTTTACTAATAACTTACGTAACTTAAAGTTTGGAGGTTATTTTGGTTTTATTTTTTATAGTTTCAAGCGTTAAAAGTTGATACTATTTTTTAATGTCGATTTAATAAAGGATCTCAGTAAATGATTACTTGAACTTATATAAATTTGTTTCTATCTAAAAAAAATCATAATGAGGCATCCCCGCACAAGGCAAGTATCCCCCGTAGCATTTTTGACGTTAGGCTACTATCCGCTACAGTAGGCAACTATCCACTTTTTGAGAGGTCAAATAAAAGAGGATTTACTCAAAACCTATATTAATTATGTTTACAAAAATATGGTACTATAAAAGGTAAAAGACCTACATTTTAATATCCACGTTGCATTATTCTCAGTAAGTACATATTTTTTAATAATAGAGCTTTTTTGAAAAGTGGCGCAACTATCCGGCTTTTACCCTACCTCAATTAGGTATCATATGGTCCCACTGGCTATACACAGTTGACAGCACTTAAAAATAATATAAAAAGGGCGATACTGAAAGAATCTACCACTCTCTCCAACAGAATATATGTAATAAACAAACATGTCCAATATTTAACACCTACTTTTTAAGGTGCAGTCCGAATAACTGGATGTTTGAAACTTGGCAATCGAACTAAATATCAAATTAAAAATATTGTAAAATTATTATACATTTTGTTCTTATCTGTATATTTTATAACCAGAATCAGTCGGGCCGCTATGTAAATAACTATGTTTAAAATTTAAAGCTAATAATATTATTACGTTCCTACCTGAGTAAATCAAACACGACCTGATTTTCCTCGCGATTGTAAAGTAGGTATTAACCAGCAAGTGATAAGAAAATGTTTCATAACTCGACAAACAATTGCCTTACCGTGTAATATAAACACTGCAACAACCTGCCCACTTCATATATGAACTTTATTTTATTAAAGCTATACCTAAACAATTTTGGCGAAAAAATTAGATATTTTCCAAAATTAATGTTTTATTTGTAAAGTTCCACGAAGCTTGTGTGGTGTCGGAATTTAGAACAAATGTTACATCCGAAAAATGTATCTTCTTCTTTTTCAAAGTTTTTCGCTGAATATCATTTTTTGTTAAAAAAAAGTCGTGAACACCTCAGGTTTTCTTAGTGAGGTGACCATGAAACTCCACAATATATTGTATAGGAGGCCTTTTCGGCTCGACTTAATTTAACTTTGCATTTATGTATCTCTATATTTTTATGTATATCTAAGCTGTTTGTCTCTTACCAATAAATAAAATCATTTACACTTCCCACTACTTACTATTCATCATTTTTACACATCAACAATATGTGTATTTTTTCCTTCGCATAATATTTTATAACGTTCTTTAACGTATTAATATAAATAATTCACAAAAATGCTACATCAAAAACACGTGAACATCTCAGCACGGGTTCTCCTGGTGAAGTATTCACGAAACACTATAATACATAAGCCATTTACAGTGCACATTATTCTTTGCGGTCTCCGTGGCCGAGGGGTATGCCTCTCGACTAGCAATCCGAAATTCGCGGGTTCGTATCCCGCTTGCGCAAGTAAGTTTTATTTGTGTTATTTCACAATTTATTCAATAAATATAATAAAAAGCATATTTATGGCACGAGTGGAAGATATTCCTGTAGTATCGCCCTGGTATAAGACCACCATTCAGAAATGAAACGTTGCTTGAAATGGCCTTAGCCGTGTTGATGACCAGATCTGAATAGCCAGGTGCTTCCCCACCTTCCTCATCTCCACCCCTCATTCCTCATCTAATTGGGGATGACATAGTTTCAGTGGCTCCTGACGTGAGTAGTTGGGACTCTTGTGAAGTATTCATATAGAAAAAATCTTGCTTTATACCTACTGGTGACCGGACTACTCAGAATGAAATCAACTCAGAACTTCCTTTATAGGTTATTAAAAGTGCTGTAATTTTTTTTTAAATTGGTTAAATATGTTACGTTAGGTTAGAGTTAGGGCATGGGCTATTTTTAAATTATTTTTTTTCTTAACTTTTAAAAAGGTGTTGAGTTGAGTTGATTCTGGGTTGGCATAGAACCTTACTTACTATATAACAATGTACACAATCTATATATACCTACGCATGTAAAGAAATGTTTACAAAAAACTATTCAAATTTAACCGTTAAATAAATATAAGAAAAAATAAGCCAGTCTTTTAGTGTGAACCACCTGTCCGCAAGCGTCATCCCTGAGGAGTATGTGTGGTAAAACCCTGTACCTATGATCGTATTACGAAAGTGGAGATCGGAAAATATTGTTGGTCAAGTAAGCGTAATGAACCGTGTTAATAACACTGAGATGAACGAAAAAATTATGTGAGACTGAAGAGTATATTGATATGAAAGTGAACTAAGTAATAAGTTGAGGACGCCCCATGCAGACATGATGTCATGATCAAGCAAATATGCACCTACTTGAATTGGATAATGTCAATGGTCGATATAACATAATCTATATTATTAATACGCTAGCGTCTGTCGTACACACTCCTTCACGTAATATATACAAACGGAAGTGCTGCCATCTAGTTTATATGAATATGAATGAAGCAAAATTATATACCAAGACAGTAGTTGCGGTCCATCATCTCCGCCTGCCCCTGCGGGGAATGACTTTATGGTTAGTCAGTTACAAAATGATCAGGAAATGCTAAGTAGGTTGTATAGTTTCATCACATGATATTACTGGTAACATAAAATGAATTTGCAAAATTTTACTAATACTACTTTGCTGACTGCACCTGCCGATGATTTTAAGATGTCTGTCTCTAAGTAGAAATTAATGACCGTAAATTAACGATATTATTA
This sequence comes from Glyphotaelius pellucidus, assembly GCA_936435175.1. Classification (NCBI taxonomy): domain Eukaryota; kingdom Metazoa; phylum Arthropoda; class Insecta; order Trichoptera; family Limnephilidae; genus Glyphotaelius; species Glyphotaelius pellucidus. The sequence continues at coordinate 19,638,589 of OW386548.1, forward strand.
GTGACAACATATTGGTTAGCAAAATCATCATCTTAAAAGTAATTTTTCCGCGATTGAATATTAAAAATTACAAACCGCAACGTAAAACATGAAATTTATGGCACAGAATAAATATAAATAAATTTATATTAACACGTACAAAATACTTTACAGTCGTCACACTGCAAATAGAGGTGTGTATTATTCCATGACAACACGCGAGATAACCATCAACTTGCAAACGAGAAGACAATCAATGCATTCCTATGCAAAGAAATGCACCATAAGTAATTATATCATATTCAGTTATCCGGTATTTACTAGAAATTCAAGATTCCGTGGAATTGTTACGTGATTTCTTCGAGCGTGATGGAACAACTGTTAGAATATATTTTTGCGTTGCATGCGCCCGAGAAAACCATTTTGTCAAGCTGATTTGTCATTAAAGCAATGTTTCACTTACAAAACACTTACTAAAACCCACTGCAATGGCTAGCATATAAGTTTAATAACCCCAACATTTTAACATACCGTCTGCGCGGGTTACTTTGTCCCAAAATAAGGATATTTTTCACGAATCACTCCCAGGTTTCTCCTGTTATTGATATATCAGTGTTACAATGATTTTGGTATCAACTTGGATGAATGTTTAAGAGGAACGTATGCGCGGCCCATTTCGGCCAGTTTAATACAAATCTTAAATTTGGATTTAAGGTCAAAATACCCAACCAAACTGAAAAAATATTTTTGTAATCAAAAGTTATATCAATTATTTGGTACGGATGTGAGCTATTTTATTTATTTTTGCTTTAAAATATAAGATATAGGCCATTAAATATGTTGATGTTTATTTACTATATTTATTTCAAAAATACAATGGAAAATGAAATAAAATATTGTTAAAAATGAATTTGTTGGGTAGTAATTTTAATATATAAACGACAAAATTTTGTTCAGCCGTAAATAGGTAATTTGTATTTTAAATTTACATCCATCAAAATTAATTGTTTTGTTAATTTTTATTTTGTATTTCATTATATTTCTATGATAAATAAAGTAAAATAATTTTTTTATTGTTTTTCATTTACTCACAAATAATTGCCCAAATTGCCTCTAAAATCATGAAACATTAAAATCTTTAACGACCTTTATCTTATAATTTTAAGGAAAAATAAATAAAGCAGCTCACATCCGTACTAGATATTTGATTTAACTTTTGATTACAAAAATAATTTTACAGTTTGGTTGGGTATTTTGATGTTAAATCCAAATTTAAGATTTGTAGATTGATGAAACTGGCCTAAATGGGCCTACACACGTTCCTCTTAACAAATTACGATACGCAAGTTGAAAAAATATGTTCAAGTGTACATCTATATTTTTTTAAATTTTGAGCCAATGTTAATTTTAGGAGATTTTTACTTTAGCCCGCCGATTTTCTAAATAAAAAAGCGCATTGCTAACTATCTTGGACTAATGTAACTCAACGATATGGTTGAAAAGTAAATTTAAGAAGACTTTTTTACGCGATTCAGACAGGGAATGTAGATACTTAGTTTCCTGAGAGTTATGTTAAATAATATCTACAGCGTTTTCTAGGTTACGTTGTGTTAAAGGTAGGAAGAAATGCATCGTAACTGTTCATTGTTCTTGCAAGCGTCATGTTTCAAGAGAATTCTGAATACGATGATGTAACCATTAGACACGTTCGATATTCAAAAGACTTCTACAGAAATATCCAAAACAATTGAATAAGATTCCAAAGAAATTCTTGACTTCTAAAACAACAGCAGAAGCAGAAACGACAAGAATATTCGATACAATCAGAGCTGTATCTAATTTTTATGACATTCCAAGAAATTTTAAATCACTTTCGACGCTTTCTTCTAATTTACTTATCTACGTTGTAAAACTCCAAGTCATTATTACATATACATTACCCAACACACTTCTGCAGTTGTTATTTTTCAATAATTGAATAAACTATTATGTGCAAATCGAATCCGTGAAGCGAATCAGTAATAAACACTTTACAAATCAATCAAAACCCATTACAAATATTACATAGAATTAATGTTGTTTATTATTCGTAATGAACGCATTCATGGGTTTATTCCACAATTTGCAACTCCAATACACTGTTTCCGTGCTTATTTTGCAGCTAAATATAAATACTCACAATGTAAAAGAAGGTACCTACCAATTGTTGGGTTATTTCCAGAGATGATTCCGATGAATTGTAACCACAAGTTAAAGTTAAAGATATCTTTAAGGTTATCGTTAATGCTGATTGTCTGCATGATTTTAGTTATATCTATTTACTCATGAAGGGGGATCTTTTTTCTATGCCAGACTAATACACTAGCAAAATCATTTATATGGGAAAATGTGAATTTAGAAGTTAATAATTAATCTTTGTTAATAATTAATAGTTAATAATTGACTATGACTATGAGATTAATATGCTAGCGTCTGTACGGTTGAAGTTGAATCCCGTAAACGTTTGAAGTTTTTAAGCTCTTAAAAAAAAAATGTTATTTTTTAAGATAATATCCAGACACATTTTACGCCGAAACGCAAATTATATTAAATTCCCTCAAAAAATCACAAAGTATGCTCCGAAAATTATTAAAAACAAGTCTATTTGTGAAATAATAATAAGTTATATTTGTGAAAAAAATTACAATGTTTCTTTAAATGATTCTTAAAATGCCTTCCACGAGATTTTAAACGAGTCATGTTTTATTAAGCATTTTCACAATTTTCGCTTCAATTTTATCATGTCCAAAATTCGTAATTATCTTATCTCTTATTAATCTCTCCATCTTCTTCTTTTTGAGCGGGGAAGCGCCGCCTTAAGAAGCCTACTTCTAGTACATCTCTAGCGCCGCGCCTTATGCAAAATCATTTTCGTACGTGAAGTTTGTTACAAAGCTACTGTCGTGCCGCCCGACTAGCAGCAAAAACCCGCGGAGCAATCGGCAATGATAACATTGCAAATAAAGAAACATTAATTTACGGTATTTTTCCAACAATGTGTCCTTTCCATTGATTTAAAACTAATAATTTTTATTATCCAAACGTTACTTTATGAGTTTATGACTGATAAGATTACAGCATGAATAATCGTGATCAATCGTAACAAGTTCATGCACTGCTTGAATTATTGTTATCGATTATGAAATGAATAATATAGTGGTTCAACAGCATAATATATGCGAATAAGTTTCATTGCCAATCATTTTTTGATTAGCGTGACAACTGTTACGCCTTTCGTGAATAGGCACTCACATGCTGCACATAAAACAACAGCCATCGTAACGTTGAGAAATAGAGTGTTGATATGTCTAAGCTTATTATAATTCATACGGAGCTCTATAAATCGAATGATAATTGAAAAATTATTCAGCAAGTCTGCGCAATACTGGGCGTCATTGCTTTCATTTCGTCGGATGGATATCAATATATTCACGATTGTTAATCTAGCATTGCCTCGTGCCATACACGACAGGGAATGCTCGGTGCACTCGCACTGTTTGTTGGTATTGTGGTATGGGTGGTGTCACATTGCAAGGTGCCAGTGGGCAGTTAAATGGCACAACCTGAGAGTCACAACTGTGTCGTTTAAAGGGTGCTGCACGTTTTATTTTTAGAAAAATCTTAACATTGTGAGACAAATTCATTATATACTTATTGCATGAACCTAATAAGCCCAGAAAGGCTATTCCCTAAAATTTGTGAAAAGATATCATTCTCCCGCGAGAAGTGCTGTCAGATTTGTGTGATTTTCTACGGCTGTTATTTGCTTTTTCTATCGGCCGGTGTCAAAATTTCAGCTGTGAGCTGTCACGTATTTTAGTTTGGGTCGTTTTAAACACGAATTCCTGCAAGTATGCATGATTATTTATTCATTTAACAGCTGTAGAAAATCACACAAATCTGACAGCACTTCTCGCGGGAGAACGATCTCTTATCACAAATTTTAGAGAATAGCCTTTCTGGACGGAAACTATTCGAAAAAAGGCCGCCGGGTGAGGGGAAAGATGTACGAAAAATTCCAAAACCTGCCTAAAGTTTTTGATGACATTTCACATTCCCTATCTCATCAAACACGTGCATAATTGCATTAAAAATACAAAAATAAAATAAAATCAGTTCATTATATACCTCTTTTCATACAAATCATTTCAAAAGTTTGTCATCCAAGATGGCAGCCAGGCAATTCCCTCTCATCCTATATTTTAGCTTCAAAACCATTGCTCTATGCTCTAATCGAGGTTTTTTGTTCATGTCTCATTAAGAAAACGTCCATGGCTTTGGCATAGTGTTCTAGGTATTTGGATTTGAGTCGGTAGCTTGAAGGTTCGATTCTCAGGCAACGCAAAGTAATTTTTGAATGATTTTTTTCTTAAAATAGCCCAGAATGGTGAAAAATAGCATAATAATAATTATAGAAGTTTTGAAGTTGAAAGTAGGTAGTTAACCAAAACTTACTCCGTGAAACTAATTATTAAGTAGATATCTAAAATGATATATATTTTATTATTATTTTCTATTAATTTATAAATTATAACATTATTACAGTATAGTGGATGTTATAGTAGTGGCAAGATTCTGGACATATTAGATGATAACCCCAGAATTTTACAAAATTTCTTGTTATGACTTGACTTCACCGACTCCAACGTTCTTATCTGTTTTTTTTTTAATCTATTATAGTTGTTTTTTAATACACTAACGGCCTTACTAATAAACGTGTTTTAAATTTTATACAACTGATAAACAACCATTAATGTAGGATAAATGTTCACGTATTATTTGGTACACAGCTATGAGTGGAATTTAATATTTGTTATTTCTTTGCATGTTTTTATGTTAAACTTCTGCCTAGTGTGTACATTAATAAAATAAATATATATATATATATATATTTACTAAATGTAAGTATTTACTAATATAAATAAGTACTACATTATATAGTCGAATTTTCAGTGCTTGTTGCTTTCCATCAATTTTTTTCCATCATTTCGCAGCGCCTCTGAATTCTGAATTGAATTACCCAACTGAATGGTTTTCATATAACGCGATATAATAGCTAGAAATAGGACGCGATTCCAGGCCTTTGTGCCAACCAGTGAGAGCTCCGTTAACCGCACAGAACAGATCGGAAGATAATAATGACGTAGGAGTTAAAACTACTACTGCAAATCGTGTGAAGGGTTTTCGATCCAATTGCAGTGCAAAGTCATTTTGCAGTCGGCACAAATAAGATGCATGTCTATTATATAATTTGTGGAGTCGATAGTTAGACAAAGCAAATACAGTGTAACTTCGTAATAATGAAAACTCTTATAATGAGAGCACGGCTGGAAAGCACAAAAACGATAAACATGATTAAAATTTCAAGCTTTACCATGTAATCGTTCATGAAACACTGCAAATGTTAATAATAAAGAATTGATTGATAATAGTGAATAAACATGCATGCAAAAGACGACGGCCGACATTTAGGATGTTTTTTGAAGTCTTCTTCTTTCGTATGGTGGGGGGGTCAGAGGGGAACATCTAGGTCTGCGAGCCAGTCTAGGGCCTCAGGTGTTGCTCTGTGGACCTCATCAATCCCGCCGGGGAATGAATGGAGCGGGCATTCGTTGACCACATGTATTTCGAAGCGAAACTTTTTTAGCACCGTTGTAATTTGAAACATGATGAAACGACACTAAAAAGAGACAAACACATACTACTCTGGGATTTAGCCTCGAGAGAATGGGAAACAATGAAACTTCACCGGCCGCTTTGATTATGAGCTCACTTTTCAAGGCTTCTATTGGTTGAGACTCTGTTTATCATTACCTGTGCCAAAACAGCACTGTTATTGTTAATTTTGTTCTTTTTGGCATTGCTTTGCATATACTGTGTATTTTTGATTCATATTATTTGATCAATATTTCGTAAGGACTCGTATGGAACACTATAGGATTACTTTTAAGTTTATTATGGTTAAGCGCACTTGAAAAAATGCAGTAATACAAAACAGCGCTATACAAATATTTTATTTTTATTATTTGTGCGGTGTTTCGTAGCCTCCCCACTCTTGTGTACTTTAGTTTTTTGAAGATTTCACTTCTACCGCGTATGAATTTGCACACTCTGATTTTTTTTTCTAATTAAAACTTACAAACAATCAGTAGGCATTCGACAGGCAGGATTGGGGTGAGGAGTTGGGCGGTTACTCGGCTGAATGACCAGTGATTATGACACGATTTTGCTTGGTTTTGAAGAAGGAAAAAACATGAATGTCACCGGAGACCAAAATTTCATTCACAATTTTTACTTCAAATAATGTCAGGAATCACCAGTTAAATTTTGTTAAGTAAGGCCTGTAGCACCCTGAACTTCTATTATAGTACCAAAAAGTTTATAATTTCTATTGAGATGTCTACAGCTAAATAAATAATTATCATTTCACGAAGCACACCTAATTAGCGTAACTCATTAATTGGAATTTAAAAACCATTAATTTGACCAAACTATTCTTCTAATTTGTAAATTATTTTATTATAAAAATAACTACAAAGTTTTTTATAATGTCGCAGTCTGCCGGAAATAGCGGAAATGTCTGACTCGTTTGAGTATTTTATTGATTCAGCAGTAGAAATTATCATAAAGACCCCTGCTTCGATGCTGCACCTGTTTCAAATTAAATTATTCGTTTGGTTACCTAACAACAAACAAAACAATGTTATTGTTCGCCACACAAGTTTCAAATTAGTCATGGCTTGAAATTATTCCCGGATTTCTGAATCTCGATTTTTTGTTGTAACTTACAGATCGTACGCAATCAAATTTCACCCTAAAACTACCCTAATTAATATTGATAGTAAAGGGGTAATTCTAAACATGGGGTTTATTTTTTAGAATCACAACTGCATATTATTATAGGCCTGGAAATGACAGGCACGCGCAGAATTCACTGACAACTAACACCAATCTATTGATTTTATCTTTAAAAAAATATATTTATTTGTAAGAGACAAACAGCTTATAGGTGCATAAAATATAGAGATACATAATATACAAGTTAAATAAAGTTAAACTAAAAAGGTCTCCTATGTTAGAGTTACTTGGAGATGGAGTTTTATTATAACTTAAAAATAATTTTAGGTGAGGAGGAGCAGGAAAATAGGATAAGGATAGGAGATGCTCCCTATACGTTCCACACTTTTGGAATCGGTCGTAAGCGTTATTTCTATTCGGTATTTCTGAAGGGTTAAGTTAAAGATGTCTATATTGTAAAATTTTGTTTTACATTGCGCACATATACGGGGAATTGGAGAATTTTTTTCTAATGTTAGTTCTACTTGTGGGCAAATGAAACAAAATGGATTGTCTGGTTGGTTTTGTCGGAATATAAATTTGTATTAAGTAAGCTCTGGCAAGTCCACGCCATTATTCATAATTTTAAATAATAAGGTTTGGTCAAAAATTAAACGTCGTGTGTAAAGGGATTTGAAGTTATGAAAGTTTAAAGATTGGGTGTAATTTGAAAAATGTAACTTTTGTTTATAATTTATGTGACTAAAATTTTTTTTTTAATTCTTTCGACATGGGCTTAGTAGAAAGGAGTTCAGGTCGGTGTGCAGTGTTCTAAATGGGGACGGATGTACGCTGTGTAAAGGGAATAAAGAGTTTTAATGTTGCGGAAAGGTTTTGTTAAACGAATATACTTGTTCGATAGTTAATACTGGATGATTTTGTCTAAAATCTATTAAATTTGTCATTTTTTAAGGATTTCTGGTATCTTTGGTAGGGAGAAGGAAGGCCAACACCTTGGCATTGCATTTAAACACATTCTCATTACTATTAATCCCGTAATATAAATTCAAACTTAATAAGTACATAATACCAATAATAAAACAAGTTTCATGTGTCAGCAATAATGCAGAGATGGAAGTGGGTGTAGGCACAGTTATGAGTTCCTTTCTCGGACGCCATGAAATCAATCAAAGATTCACAAACAGCATTCGTTATTAGATACATATTATTATTTGGTATATATTTTTATCACCGGGTGGCAAAACCACTGCGCCCATCACGGAGATGTGAAAAATAATTACCAGTGGGTATTCAAGCGACGCTCGACGCCACGGACGCGGACGTATTATGGAAATTTGAACCAAACTATCTGGCCAGCGAATAGTTGCAGCGCGTGCCGGTTCCAAAATATCCCAATCGTCTTTCTGCGAAACGAGGTGAAGCCAGCCGCATTGCAATGATTTCTATAAAGAATTACGTCCTACCTGTCAATGAAGTGTTTGGGATATGTGGAGAACGTGTTTCCTCACACGATTCATTTGGTAATTTAATTAGTGGACTTTGTTGGTGAAAAAACGTGTTTGCAAGCTAAATCATAGTCTGAAAATGAAAACAGAATTAAACTAAATCATGAACTCAAAAATTTCATTGAATATGGTCGAAATATTCATAAAACCCCAAAGAATGGAAACTTATAATTTACATTTCATTGATAAAAGATGTGATGCTAATAATATTGTTATATTTTTCAGGAATGTTGTCCGAATAAATGACAATGGAGAAAGGGGGGTGGAAAATATATTAACCAATGTTGTGCATTATTAAAAGTTAGATATCTCTCTTCCTGTCATGCGGATCATTTGTGATTTCTTTTATGTTAGAAAGCGAGTGAAATAATGCTTCTAATTGCTTTAGGAATATATGAGCTATGTTGTTCAGATATTTTACAAACCCAAGTGACGGATTTATTTCGCCCCAATTTGATACATTTAATTTTAAAATAAAATTGTAAGAATGTGATAAAAAGTGAAGTGACAGTTTGATTACAAATTTTGTTAAAAAAAGGAATCTGAGTAGAAAATTTTAATCATTGAAGAAGAAGATAACACTTATAATCTAAATGAAAATATGAAAGAAAACAAGACACAGAAAAACAGAAAAAAAACAATGGTCGCAACTGGGACACGAACCCAGACCTCTCGTCTAACCGGGACGTGCGCGTTTTCCAATTTCGCTATTGCCACCTTCTGTCAAACCGTCATATTTGTCAATCTCATATTTCAAATATTTAGAATCATTAATATTATCACCAACTAGTTCTTTTTCCATATTATAGGCAACTACTATTTTTATTGGAAACAATCATTCTAAGAATTGGTTTGTAACCTGAATAGCGTCTCGGATAAATGTATCCGAATTTATTCATATGGAACTATTGACTTTATGAAAGTCTAAATGAATATTCAATTTTTTATGAGAAAAACTCTCTTTTTATAACTTTTGAATGTTATTCCCATCAACGTAATATATCATTGAAGAAGAAGATAACACTTATAATCTAAATGAAAATATGAAAGAAAACAACTTAGATTATAAGTGTTATCTTCTTCTTCAATGATATATTACGTTGATGGGAATAACCTTCAAAAGTTATAAAAAGAGAGTTTTTCTCATAAAAAAAAAAAAAAATAGAAAATTTTAAGTTTATTCTATTTTAAGTCAAATATACATAGGTATGTATTTTTAAGCCAATTTACATTTCTAATATCAAAATTTTAATATTTAGAAACAAAAATGTAGATTTCTTATAAACACATCGGAAAGATTATTATCTAGATTTTAGAATAATTTTCATTTTTGCAAAAGAGTTAAAAAATAACCAATAAAAAACATATAAAATGCGTGGGAAGAACCGAGAATTTTGCATGGAAACTTTGACAGGCAAAAGCTTACAGATATTATTTTCATATTATTCGAAGGGCTAAAGTTTTTTTTTTGAACCTCTACTAACCACAACTTATTATTTACATCTCATTGATAAAAGATGTTATGCAAATCAAATTGTTGTACTTTCCAGGAATTTAATTTGAATAAATGGCAAATGAATTTAACTACAGAAACCAGGCAGTTTATAAAAAAGAATCTCGAAATTAATGTAAAAGCTTTAGGGCAACTCGAAGAAATTTCAGAGGTGATAAATATATTTATATGTACATCCTAAATTTACTAGTTGGATATCTGATGTCATATACATCATGCCGTTGGCAATATTTATTGATTATAAACTAGGTACCAGATGAATACAAATGGAGTGAGATGAACGTCCGAATAACTTAACGATATGTAAATAAAAACTTGCAGCGCGTTCAGATCGAAATCTTTCAAATGTAAGTATTTATACTTACATCATCACCCCTAGGCTGATTCACGATGAAACTGTTCCTAACATAATAATATAACATAATATTATGACTGACCTACAAAAAGAAACATTAAAACGAAGAGAATGCTATTCATCTCACTGGTGAGATCTTCAATAATAAATTATAATTGTTGAGAAAAAACTGAGAACTTTTTCGTTTAAGGTGTTTGCTATTTTGCGCCTTGTCATTTGATTGTTTGATAGTATCTACCTTCCTAAATTTTGAGTTTGCAACTGATCGAAAAACATGCACTCGAATAAACATACGGAAATATTAAAATGTTTCTGTATCCGAATTTATTTTCAGTTTCTATGAACTATGTATATACAATGTTTTTTTAATAAAAGTAAATTTGGATGATTTGTATAGTGCTGCACTAATGTGAAAAATCACCTCAAGGGCACACATTTCTATAATGCTCCATTTTATTACTAACAACAGACTGGGTAAGCTATGGGCGGATAATTTCACGCGAGGTCGCCAACACAGGCTTTTGATTCTTCTCAGGTGCAGAACTAACTTACTAATGGTGATGCTCCTGGGTTAATTAACTTAATTAACTAGGAAATGTGGAAAATATCCACATTTCCAGCAATGATTTTAAGCATGAAATAGCACTTATGTTTTAAATAAATTAATTAACTGTAAATGTAATGATTATGTACTTTTATAACCGCTTTTGCAATGTATTGTTTTTATGCTGTTTTTGCAAATAAATAAAATAAAATAAAAATAAAATTTTAACAACTTAAGGCTAACAGTTTGCATCCACCGGTTCGTCGATCTTTCGTTCTTCGAAAACTTACAATGCACAATACATTTGACCAATGAACGTGATACTAAAATAAAATGGCAAATTTCTACTAATCATCTATTATTCTATACAATCTATTTTCACAAAAATGATATGTATAACATATTTACATACTCATAATCTATACGCAATGCAACTTAACAATTTATTTACTTGTATATATAATATTTACTCATTTTTTATGTACACTCAAAATGTGTACACCAATAGCTACATTTTCTATGAACCCAAGTCTGTTGACACATTTCTCAAGACGTTTTTAACAAGTTTAACATAATATCAAATAAATATAAGATGAAAAATTAACACAAAACATGCGAGTAAAGTGATGAAACAAAATCGAAACCATTATTTTAATTGATCCTCTGATTGAAAATTCATTTGCTTCTATAATAATAATAATCATTGATAGATAAATCTTTTATTTAAAAAAAAATAAACTGTTAGTAACTGTCACTTTCGTGGCAACTAATAGTTATATCAATGCACGTCAAAAACAATTATTACAAATCACACCATGAATTGATTGCTTTCATTTGAAATAAAATCATCACGATTGATCAAATTGCATGTTGAAATATTCATGCAACCAAAAGAAAGTCAAGTCCATGGAATCATTTGTGGCCTTTTATAGTAACTTTCCTTTGCAGGGGCCTTCCTAGGAGCAGGCGAGAGTGACGCTGTCAGGATCGTTATTGCGACTAAAAAAATTGCAACAGATACTTCGGTCATCAAGTTGCTATGATGTCTGAATTTAAATGTGCACTTACTTTAAAATGCATGCTCTTGGTTTTTTGACTGCACATTATCAAAATGTTATACAGTTAGTATAATGTATAAAGATGTTTCAGCTTAGATTAGAATCACCAACATCAATTAGCTTAAAATTATGTATGTATTAATTAATAAACAAAAACATTGCTGCCTACTGACGTCCGAGTATTACTCGTGGTTCAACAACTTTTTAAGTAAAAACTTCCTTTGCACCGTTGTGATTTAAAAATTCGATGAAACGAAAAATAGTGACACTAAAAAGAGACAAACACATACATCTGCGGGATTAAGCCTGCGAGAGAATGAGATAGTATAATCGGTCTCCTCTTTGTGCGGTGTTTCGTAGTCTTCCCACTCTTGTCTACTTTAGTTTTCTGAAGGTTTCACTTCTACTGCGTGTGAATTGCACACTCTGATTTTATTTTTGTAAGAATACCACACGAACATGTTACAATTTGTGAGGCGGGTACGGGTACCGCCGAACCATTTACTGGATAAACAACACTTTTGCCATAGGTCACCCATAGCGGTTCGCTACGTTTGGTGACTTAGCAGGGGTGCCCGGGTTCAGGTCGTTGGCGGATGCGTTTGCCCACCTACTGCGTTGCGGGCCGGAGCGGGTGAGACTGGTTGAGGGAAACCTTTTGATTTCTCCAGCCGGACTCTCTCGACCCATCGCCTTGCACCGCAGTGGGAGGACCGGATTCATTCCGTCACTACTAAACACGCTGACCCCCAGATTTCTACCCACCAATGTATATGTACATTTTCCTTCCCAGGTCTTCAACTCCTTTCTTTCTTTAAAAAGTACCTACCTCCACACGGCATCCCCTAAGATGATATAGGCCCTGGGGGAAATTATTTTCCTTTCTGGAGATAAAGATAAAGACTATTCACAAAATCACTGTAGAGGAGTGTTCATGTAAGGGTAGAATTTTTGGCGGCACGATATAAACTTATGACTACTTAAACACAAGTAACAATATACTTTGATGTAAATTTAGTCGCTAGTGTGGAGAGCCAATGTGAGAGAGAGAGTATGTGAATAGTGATAACTTTTTGTTAATTATTTTTAACTATTTTTTATGGTTTTGTACAGCGCCCATGAGGCGATGTGTCACAAAAAATATCCGAATATTGTTGTGCTTGGTTTACAAAAACATAATGATTCACATTAAAAGAATTTAAAAACCCATTATTATCAAATCACATAGAACAGTGTTTCTCAAAGTGGGGCGCACTCCCCACTGGGGGCAATTGGAGTTTTTTTGATTTAGAATTATTGAAATTTGTTTGAAAAAACATTGCGTTGGTCAAAAATATAAATTATTATACTATAACCCTGATTTTCTGAAAAAAAAATTGCAACACTAGCGAAATACCAACAAGACACGTATTGAGGATTTTGTAGATTTACTAGAAGAAAATTCTAAAATTTTCTACCTGGGGGAGTATGGCTCTATCCTACTGACTTTTTCTTGAGTATGGGTATGCTCGGAATAAACCATCTACCGTCACCGACGACTGTTTTTTTTTACATGAGCTCCAAACAGGAGGCCCTGAGGAAAATAATTTCCCTCAGGGTCTATGTCATCTTTGGGGATGCTGGGGATGAAGGAAAGGAGAGTTCTGGGAAAGAAAAGGGTTTAAGGGGTGGGTAGGAATCTGGGGTTCAGTGTGTCCTGGTCATCCGCCTCCAAGACCTAGACAAACCTCACCCCATAACCAGGTTTAATCTTAGCCTGCAGGACTAACTTGCCAATGGTCATACCGACTGGAGAGCTATCTTGTTGAGTAGAATCATTTAACAACAACAAGGCATAATTTAAGACGGCAAGCTAGCAGCTAGTATAAAATCTGCTTTTATTTATATGTTTTTAAAATTTCTTTTATATATTCAATAATATTACTATAAAAAAATTTTTTAAAACAGTTTATTTATAAACAAGTTCTGCTATGTAATTTTTACTACGCGTGACAGCTGTTTCGCCTTCTAAAGGCATTATCAAAATGTGGTCATGCCACTTACGGACGAGGTATTTATGTTATGTCTAGATAGGATTTCGATGACTAATTTCTAATTTATGAATAAACTGACCGAAACTATTAATGGTTATTTCAGTCAGTTTACTCATCGAAATCCTATCTAGAAATAACATAAATACCTCGTCTGTAAGTGGCATGACCACAGATTGATAATGCCTTCAGAATGCAAACAGCTATCACGCGTAATAATAATAACAAAGCAGAACTTGTTTAAAAATTAAACTGTTTTTATAAATTAAATAATAATATTATTGAATATATAAAAGATAAAATTTAAATGGAGTTATACAAATTAAACTTGATAACAATAAATAAATAAAATTATCCCTTACTGATAGGCATAGGCATGTTTTGGGTTGCCTAAAATTATCCCTTACTGATAGGCATAGGTTTGTTTTGGGTTGCAACAAAGCAGAATTTAAGACGGCAAGCTTTGTTGCTGCTAGTATAAAATCTGCTTTTATATATTTATCCCTTAGTGATGGGCGTGTTTTGGGTTTCGCAGGCTGATAAACGGCCATTTACGATATATTAATGGTTGTTTGTCCGTTGTGTAGGGTTTGGGGCGCGTTTATTAGTAAGTCATTGTTTTCCTTGGGTGCCTTTTAAAAATCAATTGATATTTTGTTTTGTGATGTTTTGAAAATTAATGCAATGTTTGAATTAATTCGTGTGTTTGTGGTCTTGAATTATTATCTAGGTACTAATCGTAATATTATATGAAACTTTCACTTTAATCACTCGGACCCATAAGCTTGTTTTCAAGCTACCTACATTACTAGACATACGTAATGACACTAATGACGTACGAGGCATACCTGACTTATTAAGAATATTTGTTGACTCTCGAGAAAAAAAAACCTTTGATGCTAAAAATGCACTTACTAATTCACTACACTTTTATATTAAATACCTTGAATATACATACACTTGAGGATCGACGAAGAACAGGTGACTTAAGCTTATTTTTTTAAATTGTACCTACTCGACACACTAGGCATAAGGACCCATTTCTCGTCTATATAGTTTAGCAAACGAATATGCAAATAAAATCGACATTTTAACAAACGCAACGGTTAAAATATACCTAAATTAATCTTTCATGTCAAAAAATTATTTCAGAAAATATCTAGGTTATTATACATGTTTTTAAATTTTATCCAATTGTAAACCGTGGTTTACGTCTTTATCGTTAATTTTGCTAACATTTGTTAAAAAAATGTAAGGATATGTACCAAATGTAAAAGCCCTATGGGTTTATAAAGGAGTAACAAATAAATAAAAATAATATGTACTTTTGGAGGAGGGGGGGGGCAAATTTTGGATGCGTAAAAAGTGGAGCATGGCACAAATAAGGTTGAGAAACACTGATGTAGAATGTAAACACGTATTGTTGACCCATTGTGATGGTATGCGAAAAATATGAAAATAGTCATCGCTCTGATGAGACCATTAAATGCCTACATTATACAGGAATGCTGTAGCCAAAGAACTCTCAGAGCAAACCCGTATTCAACCGCAAGTCAAAATAAATAGGCAAACTACTTTACAACAGCACCACCGAGTAAAAAAACACCGTCATTAGTTACCGCAACATTTACTACTCGTGTTTAAAATATTGCCTTTTTTACGAGTGTCTGACTACTTGTTAATATAATGGAATGAGTGAAAACGTGCCTTTACGATTGTTCGATCATAACGCTATTTTTATTGTGTATATAATATATAATAGTTGGTGTGTATTATATACGCGCACCAACACATGCAATGGTTAGGTTAGTAAGTACATCAATGTTTGAATGTTTGGAGGTTGATTTTTAATAGATTTTCATAATAATAATAATAATAATAATAATTGGATAATTTGTAGAGCGCCGTTTTTGTGAAAAATCACCTCAAGGGCGCTAAATAGTATAGGAATCACATTGTGCGTAAAATCTGTAATCATTGCATTGAAAATTACATCTCAGCAACAAATTATTGTATAAAAATAACACGATTATCATATTAATTAACTCCTTATTCAATAAAACTTTTCAGGTTGTTGAAAATCAAAGTATTTGAAATTTGATAGAATATTTAAAAAAATATATTTTAGGGAAAGTTGACAGCAAATCTGAGATTACACAATAATACAATAATAAGATAGTTAATTATGCCAATTATGAACTTTCCACTGATAAACGTGAATGATATAGTGTGACATGGTAAGAATGTTTTCTTAATTAATTTATTTTTTAGTTACAATATATGAAGGGGGGGAAGAGGGACATAGGATTAGGATTAAGAGGCAGAGGACGGGAATATACAGGGATTGAACTTTCTAGTTTGAGTCATGTTGCTTAGTGAGTTTTCGTTTTATGTCACGTAAAGTCGAGTTAAAAATGTCAATGTGGTAATAATTTAAGTTAAATGAATGTGTGGATCTCTAGATAAATGAGTTCTGTTTTTAGTTGGTTTTGCAAAGAGGGAGATTAAAAGTAAGCGACTGTCTGCTGTTGCGATTTGGAACATGAAATAATAGGCTTTGAAGAAGATCAGGACTATCGATTAAGTTATGTATAATTTTAAATAACATAACCGAACCTGCTACATTTCTTCGGCAAGCTAACGTTTGTATATTGAAGAACTTTGCAGAGTCTTCATTACTAACATGAAATAGAAAAGAGCGGAATTTAAGGTACCTTAAAAATCTATTTTGAACACTTTCAATTCTATTTTTGTGTACTGCATAGCCTGGGTTCCACATTTGAGATGAGTATTAAAGGATACTACGAATGTATGAGAAATACAATATTTTGAAAGTAATAAGATCTTTGAATTGTTTTCAGGGATTATGAAACCAATCATAGAAGATGCATTAACAATACTTATGTAATGTTGATTAATAGTTGTGCTGTGATGAATATTAGAATTGTTCTTCGGTAGAATAAATTGTAGTATGAAAGAAGGGATAGATAATTTATTGTATTACTAAAAGAATAATTTTTACCTACTCTCTGCTCTGATATATTGAAGGATTTTGAAGGAATAGCTACATTAAAAAAATGTTTTCATGGAAAAAAATTAACAACAAGTATCGCATTATATAACAAAGTTCAGAGTTATTTTTTTATTTTCTTCGTTACAGATACATTCGTAAAAGACACCTGTTTTATTCCATCCATGCAGCTCGTAATTACGTTATGAAACAATAATTGTAATAAGGAAAAAACCTAAGTTAGTACGTACCTAAATATGGGATTTTATTCGACACAAAGTAAAGTAAATAGGTACCTACTTACTATAAGATGAATAAAATATTCCTATGATGAGGCGAGTATGGCTTCCGTCGTCCAGGGAACCATTTATTGTAGCTATAACAAACATCCCTTCCGTAGGCTCTTCAAGAGATTCGGTGTGTTGGGTGACTTAGCAAGGGTGCTCGAGTTCGTGAGGTGAGGTTTGTCTAGATGTTGAAGCTTTTTGCCCGCCTACTGCATGACGGGCCGGATCGGGAGAGACTGGCTGAGTTGACTTTTGACCTCTCCAGCCGGATTCTCTCGACCCATCGCAGTGGGAGGGATGGATTCATACATTCATCACTCCTGAACACATCGACCCCGAGATTAACTTCCTTTCCCTAAAAGCCTCCACACAGCATCCCCAAAGATTATAGAGGCATTGAGGGATTTATTTTCCTCAGGGCCTCTTGCGTGGAGATAATGTTAAAAAAATACCTTCCCATCAATCTTCTATTTCTGTCTTTTGATGGAGTTTTCTCCGTCGTCTTTTATAGTGCCCTAACCCTATTTCAGTTATAATTTGCTGCTATACGATTAGGTATATTCCTAACACAGTGGTATCCAATAAATTCTCAACAATAAGAGGAATAGGCCATAAAATTGGATTTTGCTGGAACTTATGAAGTCCATAAGTACCGTGGAACTCAGTGAAATGGTATTATTATTTGATAAACCGACCCAGAGATGAAATTGCTTTGATTTATAGGAGATACCGGTCCGCGGCGAATGGGACGGTGTTGAAATTCATTCGGAACGTGTTATTAGGATGTTGACTCCGGATAAATTGTACGGACTTCATGGAACATGCTTTTCCCATTTAAAGTGGTCAGATCTTGATTGCCCCGAACAAGTTAAGGGATCGAAATTACGAGATAAATAATAATTATATTGATAAAACTGATAACAGGAAAAGAACGCCCCCTATTTCAGATGCCGCTAGGAGGTGTGCAGATCAGATATTACCGATTTATGGGTCACGAACCGACTCACGTTTTCCACAAATGTTACCCATTAAACTTTTACCACCAACTGAAGAAATCTTTCCAAGGAACCAGAGGTCGAAAAAATTATTCTTTTATAATGAGTTGCTAAGATAAACATATGATAAATGACAAAATCTCACACATTTTGTGTATTTTAATTTCTTGAATAGTTAAAAAAAATCTTTATTTTATTATAACAACTCTCTTTTTATAATAACTTTTGAAGATTATTATTCCCATAACGATCATTATTAATATATATTTAGCCGAGACACTGTCTAGGTTACACACAAATTCTTTGAACTTTTCCATTTTTCCAATAATATGGGAAAAAATTATATATTGTTAATTCTAAATATGAGATTGACAAAAATGACTTAAAAATTATAAGGTAGGACGAGAGATAGTACTATATTCTTCTTCAATGAAATAAAAAATTGTTGAAAAAAGAACTGGATCATGAATTCTCTTGTCTTGTTTACTTGGCTATTGCTCCCCTTGAATGATCATGAATTCCCTTCATCTTGTCATGTTTACTTGGCTATTACTCCCTTTGAATGATCATGAATCCGCTTCATCTTGTCATGTTTACTTGGCTATTACTCCCCTTGAATGATCATGAATCCGCTTCATCTTGTCATGTTTACTTGGCTATTACTCCCCTTGAATGATCATGAATCTGCTTCATCTTGTCATGTTTACTTGGCTATTACTCCCCTTGAATGATCATGAATCCACTTCATCTTGTCATGTTTACTTGGCTATTACTCCCCTTGAATGATCATGAATCCACTTCATCTTGTCATGTTTACTTGGCTATTACTCCCCTTGAATGATCATGAATCCGCTTCATCTTGTCATGTTTACTTGGCTATTACTCCCCTTGAATGATCATGAATCTGCTTCATCTTGTCATGTTTACTTGGCTATTACTCCCCTTGAATGATCATGAATCTGCTTCATCTTGTCATGTTTACTTGGCTATTACTCCCCTTGAATGATCATGAATCCACTTCATCTTGTCATGTTTACTTGGCTATTACTCCCCTTGAATGATCATGAATCCGCTTCATCTTGTCATGTTTACTTGGCTATTACTCCCCTTGAATGATCATGAATCCGCTTCATCTTGTCATGTTTACTTGGCTATTACTCCCCTTGAATGATCATGAATCTGCTTCATCTTGTCATGTTTACTTGGCTATTATGTCATGTAAGGTAGGACGAGAGATAGTACTATATTCTTCTTCAATGAAATAAAAAATTGTTGAAAAAAGAACTGGATCATGAATTCTCTTGTCTTGTTTACTTGGCTATTGCTCCCCTTGAATGATCATGAATTCCCTTCATCTTGTCATGTTTACTTGGCTATTACTCCCTTTGAATGATCATGAATCCGCTTCATCTTGTCATGTTTACTTGGCTATTACTCCCCTTGAATGATCATGAATCCACTTCATCTTGTCATGTTTACTTGGCTATTACTCCCCTTGAATGATCATGAATCCGCTTCATCTTGTCATGTTTACTTGGCTATTACTCCCCTTGAATGATCATGAATCTGCTTCATCTTGTCATGTTTACTTGGCTATTACTCCCCTTGAATGATCATGAATCCGCTTCATCTTGTAATGTTTACTTGGATATTACTAAAGAACTATAATTAAAATAACGTAAATAAATGCCAAATATTAATATAAGTACTTATTTAACTTTTGGTTTTCGAGGCGTATTGAGCTTCTTTCTCTTTCTTAAGCCAAAGTTTCGAATGGCCTTGCAGAATCCCTCATCAGGAGAGATGTCGAAGTGACGCGTAACACGACTGAACATAAAATTCAAACAATGTTAAAGAAATTAACGTGACAAGTATATTTGCTAGGATTACGTGTTGATCATACTGAATATGCAATGAGGAAAAAAATAAAAATAATATTCTCATTACTTCAAGTGCAAGTCTTTTTTTAAACCTAGGTTACGACGATAACATGAATTTATGAGGCAGCAATGAAACAAAAGGTTTTTATCAAAAGTTAAGCACTTAATTCACATTATCGATAACATTTTTTTAACAATATATCTTAATACCATTTCTGGATTTAGTTTTCAATTATAATTAAGCTATTAAAATTACAGCCCAGATTAAAATGCTATTAGATAATAAAAATAAAAATTGTTTCGAAATTATCTGGTTTCACAGATAATTTTTTTTTGTATAACCTTGTGCCATGACATGTTGTTTTGAAACCTTTTATTCAGTGACCAGAAAATCAGATTTACTGACGGAAGCTCCAAAATAGGTTTTACAAACTAAATCAATTTACAATAGGAGTTTTCCGATGACAACAATAGAAACTTTATTACGTTTCGTAATTTGGAAATGATTATAGTTGCATCAACAAATCAACATCAGCCAGTGTTATGAAATGAATCGTACACAATTATTATTCGGTTATACCGAGAAAACTTTGTTAAAATATGTAGTTTTTGTTTGTTTGATTTTATCTAAATTAACTACCATGTACCCACAAATTTTAAAATGCTAGCAGACACAACATATAAACAATACCAAATACACTACAAATGTAGTGTTAATTTTATTAAGTGGGTAATAGATTCAAACCAAGCACATTAGATGAATTCCAAAAAAAAATTAAATAAATCATTGGAGAAGAAGATAATACTAATAAATCTAAACGAAACATGAAACAGACAAAGACACAGAAAATAAAAAAGGTAATGGCAAATGCACCGCCTTTCTGGAATAACTCTCTACCACTGAGCTAATGTTACCTTATTATTTTTCGTCATTTTTATTGATCTCGTGTTCCAATTAAAGAATTACCAATAAATTTCTCAATTAATTCCCATTTTTATTAGATTGCAAAGTTCTACCCGAATAATATATTTGTTGCCTGAATATGTCTCGAATATACGACTCTGAAGTAATTGATAGGAATTATATCATCCAAAAAATTAAATTAAATAAATTTTCGCACATGTTTAAAAATGATTTTCCTATTTTCGGGCCCTAGGCCTTTTTAGGCCCTGCTCACATCCGATTTGCATAACTGCTAGCAGAACAGCAAGGTTCTGCAAATTGGATCGTGAGTAGGCAAAACCAGCCGAATTATTATTACTCCCTTTGTTGGACCATCGGAATATTAATAATTCGATTGGCGGTTCGACATGCAGTTCGGCAAATCGGATGTTTGTTGTTCTTTAACAATCAAACATGTTTTTGACGATCACGGAGCTTGAAATATTCCAATATTGGGGAATGTGGTTGAGAGGAAAGAGGAATAGCACTGGGGAAGTAAAAATGTAGCTTATATCATTAAAGTTTAATATTATTTCACCAGAACGAAAGCGAGATAATCTGTAATTCTAAAAATCAGGACGTTAAGTAATTTAGATAATGACCGATTCATAATGAACGATGCCTTGTGTTGTTATTATTGTTAGTTATGTACAAACACTCATGAACTTGAGGTGAAAATTACATCAGAATCTAGTAATATTTATGTACCTACATTTTTGTAATACATGAAACGGCGTCAACATTATTAATAAAAACTACACGAAAAATAAATACGAGAATCCTAGTGATCAAGTTGCTCCAGTCGAGCGGAGATGAGTGGAGGCGTTATGTAAATACTTATGGTAATTATTGGATATTGGTGGCCACGGCTATTACGAATAATTTTTAGAAAAAAACTTTAGATTTGCCTTAATCACTATAAAAGGAAACTTATTGCATCACGGCAGGTGGAAAATAATGCATTTTAATTTTCAATATCGTTAAATAAAATTTCACTTCGCCAATCGATCTACGACAGCCCGTCCGCTGCCGTTCGCCATTCTGTCAACTGTTGTGAGTGTTGTGTTGTTGGTATCCTTGACTTCACACAAACGATTGTAGTCGACTTCGCGGGATAAATAACAAGGCGCGTAGGTACTGGAAGCGCGTAGGTACTGGAATGGAGACAAACCATTCAAATCCTGGGATGTTTTTTAAAATAAAGATAATATACACAAGCCCGCTACACAAACCCTGCGTAGCCAAATAAACCATTTAAAAACGTAGGCTGTTTTTTAAAGTAAAGATAACATACACAAGCCTGCTACACAAACCCTGCGTAGCCAAACAAACCATTCAAAAACGTAGGCTGTTTTTTAAAGTAAAGATAACATTTTGTACCACGCGAAGTTGCCTACAATCGTATTTAGTTGTGAGGTCAGGGATACCAACAATGACAAAATGGCGGGCGGCAACCGGCAGTGGACGGGCTGTCGTAGATCGATTGGCGAAGTGAAATTTTATTTAACGATATTGAAAATTAAAATGCATTATTTTCCGCCTGCCGTGATGCAATAAGTTTCCTTTTATAGTGATTAAGGCAAATCTAAAGTTTTTTTCTAAAAATTATTCGTAATAGCCGTGGCCACCAATATCCAAATTTTACCATACTTATTTCTGCAACCATTTACAAGAAGACGTGTTTGAAACATTTGTTAGCGTCATTACGCAAATTGCAAAAAACTACAATTTATGACGAAGTCAATGTCAAAGTGAGGTACTTCGTTTGATTGAGATCCACGAAAAACCTGAAAAGGTTTCGCGATAAAGAATCTCAAAAAAATGTATGATAATAATTATCGTATGGTTTAAATGAATTAAAAAAAAAAACATTCAAAATTAATCAACCTTTATCGTTTAAAACACTAACATGTTTCGTAAGCCAGCTTACTTATTTAGTGTTTGCTTATATGTGCTTAAAACTAAGTGTTGATTTTTAAAAATTAAAATAGTTTTGCAAAAAATTTCAAGTCTTGGGCCAGTGGAGCCCTATTTTTCCAATGTGAATTAGTAAATTGTAATTTCTTTTACATTATTAAATGAAATTACAATTCCATAAACTTTAAAATATCTTCAACAAAACAATCTTGATGGGAATTCGAGGAATCTCTGGGAGCTTTTCATTTGTCAAAATGCTTTAAAGCATACTTCATTGTGATTAAGGGCATCCAATAGTCCAGGAAAAAATCGAAGTCGGAATTCACGCCCATTGTGGGAGGAGTTTAAAAATATTTGAGAAAAAGCTTTTGGAACGGTTGAAAAAGGTATTTGAGAATTTATTTTTGCAGGTAATTTCGTAAAGACCTAAAAAAACATTAACTCCTTTTTTACACATTGTTTATTGTAACAACAAGGAAATTTAAAATTAATTTCACGGAACCGAGTGACGTGGAGTCACACGTCTGTTCCCTGCTCCGGCCAGGGCGTTTCTGAATGGAAGTGGGGTGTGGCAAGCCAGTAGTCCTTCGGTGAACGACGTAAAGGTCACTTTGAAACTCCACATTCGTCGGCTGCGAGCCGTATTGTGAAATAACAACGCAAATATGCATATTTTATTTTATTTTGTGAATATCGGGCGTAAATATCAATTTTTTTTGCGATTATCATAAAAGAAACTAAATTTGCTACAATAAGCAATAAAATTATATCCGAAAAGATGTTCATAAGTAAGAGAGTTTGCACTTGAAAGTGTTTTTTTAAAGACCTGTTACTTTATTTTTTTCTAGGCTTATTAAAAGACTTATAAAAAAAATGACCGATATTTTTAAGGGCCAAGATATGTTCTACACGCATTATTTAATTGAAGCATCTATAATATTTCAAAGCGATCAAATTTTCAAAACAAAAACACATGATTTTGTGTGATTTTGCATTATTTACTATGGCTTCATCTTAAGAATTACAGTGTGATATTTTTTTATATTGGTCATTCAGGAGGCCCTGGGAAAAATAATTTCTCTTTGGGCCTATGACATCTTTGGGGAAGCTGTGTAGAGAGTCTTTTTATGGAGAGGAAGTTCTGGGAAGGAAAAAGGTAAGAGTGGTGGGTAGGAATCTAGGGTTCAGTGTATCCAGGTCATCCGCAGCCAGATCCAGACCAACCTCACCCCATGAACCCGGGTACCCCCGCTAAGTCACCAAACGTAGCGAACCACTTGGGGTGACCTATGGCAGAGGTGTTGGTTATCCAATAAATGGTTCCCGGAGCGGCGTATTAAAAAAAATCTCATCAAACAAACGATATTTCAATGGTTCGCGAGTTTTAGTGAAGTATTTGCGCGGTAAAAACTTAATTTTCCATTTGTATTGGATCTACACAGCGCTTTCACCCAAATGCGCCAAAGACCCAAGTTTTCGATATTTTGAGTTGTCGACCCCCTTCAAACCCTGAGGCCCTGTGCAGTTGTCCAAATCCCAACATTCGCTACGCCACTTTATTTGAAATAAATTGAATTAATTAAATATTACGGATGGCCTTAGAGGTAAAACAAGCGAGCTGTAAAACCATTTTTCTAATCGACTATTTTTTTATGACTGACCTTCCATTGGTGTGTAAAAACTGCAACGGTGAACTATTTGGGAATACGAAATACGATAAAATACGTGCATATGTACTGATGTGTGAAACGGTTAATATTTTACAAAATTCCGATATTTACCATTTAATGTTTTAAATGCTAGCACGAAACAGACGTTATATTTACGATGTTATCAATGCATTTAATTTTGCTTGTTCGATATCGCGATAAAACTAAAATCAATAACTTTAAGTGTTTTTTTATCTGATATATACATTGCTTATAATGGCTACAACTCGACTCAACCTTCTCCTTTCATTTGTCTTTTACCACAGCTAGTTCCACAAATAGTGGCCTCACAAATATTCCGTAATTGGAACTATAATACATATTGACATTTGGAATAGAAAAAGGTTCACTTGTTTTTTCGGGACGTCTTTGACATCTTATTTTATCCACTCGCGCTACATAATATTTCTATTCTCCAGCATCACGCCATTATTTAAGCTTTCGTCCATTAATCGTGCTAATAATAATTAAAATAATAAAATTTTAAGGGGTACGGCTGCGCTGCTCTCTTTATATAAAACATTTTGGGTTTGAGGTAAAAAATTTCCAACCAAACAGAATAATTTAAAAAAATATTTAAATGTCTGGCAAATAGTAGGTACGGATGTGAGCCATTTTATTTATTATGTTTAAATAATAAAATCTAGGCGATTAAATAATTAGATTTTTTATGATCTAGATAGGTTTTTAAATTTTATTTGTGAGTAGGCAATTATTAAAAAAATAATCTTGCTCAACCCACTGTGTTAATAAAATAATATGTACATCGCAAAAAGTGCGTTTTTGGATCGAAATTTCAATATATATACCACAAATTTGTGTTCAGGGTAAATCGACCATTTGTACGTACATTAATATTCTTTGTAAAAGGTTTTTTGGTATTTATTTTCTATTTCAGCATATTTATTATATATTTATCCTCCCTACTGGTAGGAAAAAAATATTATTATTTATTTTTATTAATTGTCAAACTTGCAAATAATTGTCACACTTTATAAAAAAAACACAAATAAATAAAAAAGGTCACATCCATGGTTTGCAATACATTTTGATTTTTTTTTTAATTATTCAGTTTTAGTTTGAGTATTTTGGTCTCAAAACCAAAATTAAATTTTGTATGAAAAAGGCTGCACAGCCGCTCCTTCTAATATTTCTTTTACTATTAATTAACAAGAAGGATTTACACGCAGTCACACACACAGTCATAACTAAGAGCATTTATTTATTATGTTTTAATCATTAAAAGTTACATTACCTAGATAGGCACTATAAAGAATAAAGTAGCGTAGAATATCCTCACCACACGGATTCACCAATGTTCCTAAGGAAATTATCTACTATCATTCAGCATGGGATTTTTATCTATCATCATGAATATATATTTTTTAAATAAAATCACAATACCTTCAACAAACATCTTGTAAATCTGATCCTCAAATAAGAATAATAACATGTAACTCGAACATAATAACCACGTAACAAGAATAAGTCTAATAACCCACTTTGCCCTACATAAGCCATACGCTGTACGAGTGCTAAACGGAAAACATACAAGCGACAACATTGAAAAAGCGTCGGCTTCGCGGCTTTGCATACCAGCGCGCTTACCCGTGCTACTGCGTTCGAGGCTCGATACTGCTCTGATACAACCTACCATCCACTTGAAACTAGCTACCAGTAGGTATAAGGTGGCTTAACGAGGAGAATGATGGCCACGCGGCATACTGACCTAGAGCTGAATGATTTATACTGGACGAGCTCGCCACTTTGCATAAATTGCATCGGTAAAACAGCCCGAAAAGGTGGCGAACAGGCTCTAATTGAAACATGACTGCATATTTTTGAGACTTTGATTTTCAGTGAGTTGCAAGGACAATTATGTGATTTTATGATGTGACAAAGTTACCGGCGACTTTAAATGATATTAGATCTTTACATTTTGCGAAAATAATTAACGAACCAAGAAAGTCGATTTTTGAGTCCGTAATTCTAAAAATCTACAAAAGTTCAATTTCAAAAAATCTTTGCCTTTTTTTTAAATGCGATTTTATCCCTTTTGTATTAAGAAAATGTATGAAGGACAAGGTCAGAATCGCTTGCGCTAATGTCAATCTAGGACCTTGGTACTATTTGGTTATTGTAGCTACTCTGAATTATTTTTAAATAATTTTCTATTGAATTTGCGGGTGGCTTTTCGAAATACAATCCAACATTCGACAGGTTAATAGTTCTAGGAATCCTATATTAGACGGCTTCACCAAAACTCAGAAAATCACACTAAAAGAATTAACGCTTGAAATACGATGTCACTTCTATAACATAACCACAATTTACCCACCTTTTTGATGAACACTGTAACGCTGTCCGAAACGTTGGCTAAAGAAGGAAAAGGCACAGTACGCTTTGTTTATTAATCATAATTTGTGTATATAATGATGAATTTTAATATGCTTGCATATTATAATGATTAATTTAAATTGTATTTATGATTTCTCCTTGAACAAAAATGACAGATTTGTCTTCTTCCAACTTTTAACATTGCCAATGACCCCGACTATTATTTTTTTATTTATAATTTCATTGGATGAATATTATGTTCAGTGCAGAAGCTGGGTGGCAGTTGGTCATTGACCTTGAGTATATCTGCACACTTCGATTGCGGAGGTCAAGCGTATGTAAAAATAAAAATTATAACTTTGGCACAATTCAACAACACATCGCACAATGGTGGAAGACGTGCCGTAACCATTCAGCGATCTAGAATCTAGCCAAACACATTCAGTAAATAATTCTAGCACAAACTCGAACCAGCGCAATATCATGACAATATTATGACGAAGACAAATCAAAATTAAAATACAACTTTATTTATGAATAACCATTGACCATTATAAACATTGAAAATAAATTTAAAAAAACGATACCTCTACATGAGAGAGTTCTGATTTTACTCATGCTATTTCCAACAGTATTTATCTGCAGCCTTAGTTCTAGGTGGAATTTCGCATTACTGCTGTCGGCTTATAAGATTCCGATTGGTTTCTCATCAATACAAGACATCCTGGCTGAAATAGCATTGTATGCCAACATAGGCTTCTGATTCTTCCCAGGTGCAGAACTAACATACCTATGCTGAAGCCCCGGGAAGATTAACTAGGTTAATTAACTGCCCCGCAGGAAATGTGTCTATTTCCCACATGTCCTTTTCAACTAAACTCTCTTTTTTTCTGGCTATATTTATGATTTTTTTATCACTTTTGCAATGTTTTGATTTTGATACTGGTTTTGCAAAATAAAAAATGATGTTGATTTAAAAAAAGCCGAATTGAATTCTAAAAGGAAAACTCAATATAAAGCACGCTAATGTCTCTCCTGTGCAATCTGTTAAAATTCAGTAATAACTGATTTGAACTTCTTCGTTTTAAATGTTTAATCTGATTGGAAAAATTACCTCTGCAATAAATGCAATGATAAGCTAAAGAAATTTACGAATCAAGATTTCCTGTTCATTTTACATTTTCTTGTCATAATATTTCATACACATACTCGTGTAATACGATATAAACTCGCAACGGGAAACCACCACTTCTAAATTCGTTCAGCTAAATAAATTATGCTATTCCCTCCGGTAGGAAACAGCACCGAAGAAGAAATTCAATTTGATTTTATGTAATAATATGATTACTTTTATTGTTATTACAAAAAATTTTAATCCAAATTTGATATTGCAAGTGAGATAATCAATAAATCGTTGCCTTGCGAACGTCACTAACTTCGAAGCCATACTTTGGCAATGAACCATGACTAGTAAGGAGTAGCCTTGAAAGTGGGTCGGTAATCTGGAGTCCACACCAAGCGAAATATTCCCTCATGTTAGAGAGAGTTCAGAAGAAATTTCTAGGATTTCTGTACATGACTGTGGCTATTATCCGTGGCTCTATCCTAGCGACTTTCTTTTGGGTATGCTCGGAATGAA
Organism: Glyphotaelius pellucidus; assembly: GCA_936435175.1. Taxonomy (NCBI): domain Eukaryota; kingdom Metazoa; phylum Arthropoda; class Insecta; order Trichoptera; family Limnephilidae; genus Glyphotaelius; species Glyphotaelius pellucidus. The sequence goes on from OW386548.1 coordinate 19,667,127, forward strand.
CCATCTACGGGTCAGAAGGGATATACACATTGCTACACATTTCTTCAAATTGATCCGCGGATGGTTTGAAAACTCAGCTATCATGGAGAGCATTCATTTCTATGTTCCGGATGGGTGTCTTCGCCACCGACAGCATAGATTGTTCTATCTTCCGGCCTGCAGGACTAACTTGCCAATGGTCAAGCCGGTCGGGAGAGCAATTTTGCTGTTAAACAGAATTAACTCGGATATCGACATATTTAGCATTAGTGAAGCTGCCTTTAAAAGACAAGCTCTATTAATTCTTGAATAGTTCGTATGCCTAAGTGTTAATTGTAATACTCTTACAAATGTATTTTGAAAACGGTTTAAAAAGTAATATTTTGTAATGTTTTCGAGATTATAAATAAATTGAATTGACTGGCACGCAGTCCAGTTTATTTTTAAAAATTTCGAAAAAGTGTAATGTTTAAAGAAATCATTTACCTCTCGCATACGCCACATAATAACATAGCCTTAAAAGCTAATCTCCACAAAGCACCAGAATCTATCTCGAATCGGGTTTAGAAATTTTAATGAACTGCTTCTTGGTTGTGGGGGCTATGAAGAGATCGGTCTATAGATGGGCCGCTTTCATTGGATTGATTCCGTGAAAGATAATAGTGCCTACTATCATTTCGTGTGATTAGCGGTGGAGAAGGTGATTGTTTTGTAGCTCAAATCCCATAGAAACGGGATTTTTTTTTCTACATTGGAAAGAAGAGTTTTAAAAGATTCGTAGCCAGGGATTCAGTTACTACTTTTGATTTTAACCTGTAATATATATATATTTAATTCATTCATCTTTAATAATTACATTACGTTGGTGATGTGCTGTCCCTGTCTCACTTCTTGTTTTGTGTTGAGAGCAGGCGAAGTTTATGACATAAGTAGTTTACAGCAACAATAAAAATAACATTACAATATTACAAGTATAAGGCGTAATGTGTTACGGTCGACATTATAGTGTACAGGAAAATGTAAGCGATATCTTTTCTTACAATAGTTCCTGTCAATAAATTTACGTAACAATATTATTACGACCATATTATGAATTATCGGGTAACAGACAACTATTGAACGAAATAATTGGAATCCTTGAACATTATAATGCCGCAGACGTCATATCATTTTGGATTCAGATCATGTCGTAAAAATATCGTGAAAACTAAAAGCATTTGCATTTCAGAAACACAGTTAAGAAAATTGTCGAAAGCTCGAGTAATTTCTTACATACTATTCATACACCGCAGTACCTATCTAACTACCAACCTATCCGATGTCGGAGCCAGAAAAATAATACAATTAAAAGTATTCTGACAAATAACTGTTGTGTCATATAGTGCTGTGATTCGTTACGATAAAACAATGTTAGATAGTGATAACGACTTCTTCCAATACTGCAAATTACGTCTTTGAATTTTTGAATCAGAAGACATAACTGGACATCAAAACACGACGGAAAGTTTTCTTTGTATCGATGTTGTGAATACGTACAATACCCGCCATTTCGCTCAACCTTGGGCAGCTCAAGGGAACAAAGGCGGAAAATACACACACTGTGTCAATTTTAGTAATAAAACACTGCCGTGAATGAACTGGTTCGTCTTTACCATTATTATCATGAGATTAAGTGGCTAATAGAAAGTTCCTAAAGATGTATTTCTAAAGCGAAACCAGTTACAAAGAAGAATCAATAAAGAAGAAACTACAAGACATTAAAAACGGATCAGCAGAATTCAAAAAGAAGAATATTTCGTAATTTTACACAAGTTTACGTGATATTCACAATGAGCGGAAATTTCATAAATGTTGAAAGGCGCCCAATTGAGGTGTTCAATTAACGAAGACTGAATGCGTGGAGATTTTTCAATTGATAAATGTTTATACAAATACAAAATTTATATCGGTTAGCGATTAACAGTTATTCAATATAAATATAAGTATCAAGTCGGTGATGTTTCGGCAATAATACATTATTGACCTTTTTTAAATTTACCTTCATGTAGTTAATAATAATAATATGTACCCGATAACATGATTCTTTCGAAAATTAGGAGCGTGAAGTAAAACACAGCACACTTTGTTTTTCTTCCCAACTCGCGTCTCGACGACGACGTCGCGAGTCGCGAGTTGCGAAGCGCGAGTAACAACAAAACACTATTTTGATGCGCGAATGACAAACGACAACGAGCTCTCAACTTCCGAAAGGAATTATTATTAGGTTAAAAAAATTACATATTATTATTACCTACGGTAAAGCTACTTCAAAACACCCAAATCAAGTTATAAATAAATCAATCAGTAATCAATAATCAATAAATCCTTGGCAATCTTTATAGACCTGCAAAGAGCCTTTGATACGACAGACCATAAAATCCTTTTCAACAATTGAGATTTCAAACACAACTTTAAATCTGCTAATAAGTTACATGTGAGAACGTTCACAGTGTGTAAAAGTAGTATTTTAGTTCACAGTTCTCATAGCACGGCTAAAAAAATGTACATTACTAAACAATTTTGTTTGCGTAGTAATTGTGCCACTTTAAATTTATAAATGCATTTTTGTAAAGAAATATAAATAATATTGAAATGTGGTTAGCAGTTAAATTAAAATTATGTAAACCGTATTTCAACAGTGTGTTAAACAAACACGAAATGACTTTCCATAATGTCTGTGTACTTAGTATAAAAAACCTGCATCCGACATGATAAAGTAAATGTACCATATATCCGGCATCCGTTTTAAGCAAAAAGTCACTCATTGTAAAAATTCTGTCTTATTAAGCATTTTTAATATTTTCGGTAATTTACATACATAGTTGTTTTCGTTCAAAGGAACTACAGAGGATCATATGTCGGAATGGATTTAGAGTGAAAGATATTTGATTGTGATTTTTGCTTGAGAAATCTTTAAAACTTATTTATTTATTTATTGATCAACGCCCTTTGGCAGGGAAATTATGAATGTTAATAAATACAATATTTGTTGTACATAACTGAACTGCCTCAGTAACAATATTTTATATTTGTTTAAAGATAAACTGAAGATGTCCACAGACTTGGTGTAATTGTTTCCTTCCATTAGTATTCTGGGTAAAGAGGAATACATATGGTAGTTAGTCCCAGAATTTCTGCACTGAAATAAATCCTGACTTCTTGTATTACGTTGTGGAATCCGGAAGCTTATTAATTCAAGCAATACCGGACTATCAACTGAATCATGTAGAATTTTATATAGAAATACCAAGTCAGTGAAAATTCTTCCTGACAATTTGAGCATATTCATATTGTTTAACAGAGTGTTGTAGTTCAACATAATCGTTGGAATCCCCAATATTATATAAGAGCTTTATATCAATTGATTTATACAATTGATTTATATAAGAGAAAATAATTATCGTGATATCTCTTTAGTTTACTGCAATGCTAACCTGTAATCCTATTACACAACTGCCGTGATGATGGATGTAATGCTGTCCTAAACGTTGGCTAAAGAAGGGGGTAGAGCAACACATTACAAATCCCCAAAAACAAATCTGATGAAAATCTTATTAAATGTTAATATTGATAATACTTTTGGCCATGCAAATCTCTCTGCTTGACACACTGGTTAGAATATTCCTTTGGGGTGAAAAGCCATTTAAAAAAATCGTAAATGGATTTCGAGCACGAATTATCAGTTTCATTTTTTTTTTACGAATAACCTGACAACACTTAAAAACATCCCAATACCACCACACTAAGCGAAAAATGTTGCTTTTTTCGTGATCAAGGACTTAGCAAGCCAAAAAAATGAACACACAACGCCTGGGTTGGACCCAAACGCAATTTGCCAACTCAGCCACAGACCGGTCAAAATTAGAAGTTAAAATAATATAAATATTTGGGTTAATCTACAAAACAAAACCTGGACACATTGAACCCTAGATTCCAATCACCCCTCAATCGCCAAACTTAATTTTCTAACTTTCACTGTCAAAAGAAAGCAACATTGGAATGCAGTAGGCAGGCACTGATTATCTAATTGATTTTTTTTAAGAAAGACAAACATTCCCGAGTTACGAATATCCCAACAATGTTTGAAAATCTCCTTCTACCACCACAGTAAGCCGAATTGAGTCGCGATGGAGGACTTAGCCAGCCGAGGAATCGAACACGCGACACCCGGGTGGAACTCAAAGCGAAGCCCACTCAGCTACTAACCGGTCTGAATTCAACGGCACCTCCCAATAATGCAATAACACTAAAAAGCAATACAGATTATTGGGATATAATAAATAATAATAAAAAACAATTATAATTTTTATTGGGGCCGCGGGGGGCTTAATATGGCCGCTAATAATTAGCTTCGATCTATTTATGGCAGGAGTCAATTTTATAGATGGTGTTCAATATTCGTATTTTTATGTCTACTGATTTTTTTATTCATACGACTTAGTCTAGCTTTCCTTGGCCTGCGAAACCATAAATAGTAATGACAAATTATAGTATATACATACCGTCGATAATGTAATAAATATTATTATACTACATTACAGAATAGGGCGTTAAGTCATTAGTCTATGAATAATAATTACAATTAAACTGTTAAGTGATGAGCTATCTGCTTTCAATGAATGCACCTTACACTTTTACATGTCTAATTATTCTGTTTCAGGATAGAATTATTATCAACTAGCTGACCCGGCCACGCGCTGCCGTGGCTAACGAAACGCACCGCCATCTACTGCAATAATTTGCATACAAATCAAATCCACACCGCCCGCTTGCAGCCCGCTCGTTCACAACATACAGACATTCTACTTTGTATATTATATATTTCAACTAATTTACACAAAACCTTGACAAATTATATACCTAAACCTTCCTCATGAATCACTCTATCTAATGGTGAAAACCGCATCAAAATTCCTTCAGTAGTTTTCGAGTTTACCGCGAACAGACAGATAGACAGACACGGCGTAAGACTTTAATTTATAATATGTAGAGATTTATGTAGAAACTATTCTAATAATAATGGATGATTTGATAATGATATCCTCGCCCGTTCCGAGAGTCCATTTTAAAAAAATATTATTATTTAAGACATTGCGAATTGCTTCCGATTTATAACATATTTTCCTTGCTTTATGTTTTTTTTGTTCTTAAAAAATTATAGTTATTTTTTAAGATAATAATAATCTATACATTTGCTGAGCAAAAAAGTAATTATACGAAATCCCCTCTATAGAAAAAAAAACGCAAAGTATGCTCCAAAATTTTTTAAAAACACATTATATTCTGTTATTTTATATGTTATAAGTAGGAAAAAATTCACAGTGTATCTTTAAATGCTACTTTAGACATTTGCTAAGAGATATTTTCTCTATTTTAAACGAGTCGTGTTTTATTAAATATTATCACATTCGCTTAGTTATAATCGTTTTATAATATTAACGCTCGCTCTAACATTCGTATTTACATATCTGGGAAATCTCCTAGTTGGACAGTCAAAGTATTTTTTTTTTATAATGTATATGTATTTTGTTTCAATAAATAAATAAATAAAATAAAAAAATAAATATCTCCCTTTCAAACCATACATTTTTTTAACGCTTATTACGGAGCCTTAAGGAGAAAGTACAAATACAGGCAGTAATTAGCAAGACAATATAAAACAATAATGGATAATTAGCCTGCATCCTAACTATTTCTCACAGAATAACACTACCAGCAGAGAAATAAACCTAACAAATATTTTTTACATAAATTTAAAAGAAAAAAATAAATGTGTAAGAAAATTGGAAAGTGCATATCTTTAATAAACGTTTACAAATATTTTTTAGAATATTTTACTTTTATTTGCACATTAAAAATTAACTATTTGAATAATATGAAGCTGCTGAGAGAATCATATATTATTATGGCGTAATATTTTTAGTGGAGTTTTGTATTTCGGTTTCAGTCTGCATTTGGTGTCAATATGTTTTCTATTTCATGTTTTTATTTATTCCAGACATTAGAAAGAGATTGTCTTGTAATTTAAAGAATAATTAGGAAATCAAATTGAAGCACGACATGTCACAACGCCTGCCATGCAATATTTTATTCGTACTTAGCGTTCCGTCGTAACTCCGCCAATCAAAAAATCATCTTTCTAATCTCGGCCTAGTCTAGTCGGCCTAGTCGCTCAGTATTTGAAGAGAAAATCAAGTTAGCTATCAATAATAATAATATGATTATTTATATAGCGCTGTTTTTGTGAAAAATCAACTCAAGATTGATTATTTAAGCCAGATAAAACACCTTACTTAGAAATACTTTGCTAAAAGGTTAGTGCATGTCTAATAGAATTACAACCGTATATCAACAACGTCATCAGATATTGGAAGATTTGAGAAAACAAATTGCATTAAAATACTAAGTACTTACACTAAAACTTGAAAAAAAAAAACAAGAGATTAACTAAGACAAATAAAAGAGTAAGGGATTGGGAACATCAACAAAATAAATCTGGTCCCTTCAGAAAGTCACAATATTCATTGTTTTTATAATTTGATACCGATTGGAATTTTATATTGTACCAACACGTTAAACAGATTTTCCACCCTCAAATGAATGAAGAACGTAATATCACTAAAATAATATTATCCTACCTCGTCCATCTCTCGCATTATGTAACCTGGAATGTCAATCAAACGCAGCCTCACTAACTATTTTAACCTCAATTTCACGGTGGAATCAGACCTCTTTGAGGCTGTCTCTCGAGAAGTGGACGAGTTTCCGTGTTATTGTAGTGTAGTCCATAGTGAGTATCGGGTAGCGTTGTAAAAACAGTAGTGAGTCGGGCCAAAACGAACCACCGTTAAAATTCCGGTCTTGTAAGGCGAAATCGGTCACAGGCACTCAATGAATCATTGCCTGACATGTCCAAAGCATTCTGTGCATCAGGAACATCAAGGAACTGTTTAATTTAACAAGATACTGTATGTAACACCATGAAAGTCAATAAAGATCCGTCCACTAAACAAGACATTTTAAGTATGTAATAACAGGAAAGTTAAATAGCAGCAATAATAAAAAGCACGAAAGTCGATAAAGATCCTTTGATTTACTTGTGCGTAATAGAAGATAATAGTATTACATATACGTACCTACTATCTTGACAATATCAAAATGCTTTCAAAAAGCAGTGATAATAAATAGCACGAAAGTCAATAAAGATCCTTCAATTCGCTTGTGCGTAGTAGAAGATAATAGTATTACATATGCGTACCTAATATCTTGACAGTATTAAAATGCTTTCAAAAAGCAGTGATGATAAATAGCACGAAAATCAATAAAGATCCTTTGATTCACTTGGGCATAATAGAAGATAATAGTATTATATATACGTACCTAATATCTTGACAATATCAAAATGCTTTCGAAAAGCAGTGATAATAATAGCAAGAAAGTCAATAAAGATCCTTTGATTCACTTGTGCATAATAGAAGATAATAGTATTACATACACGTACCTAATATCTTGACAATGTCAAATTAATTAATGCTTTCAGATTAACACAATATATCAAAAATGTTCATTGGGTTTAACAAGGCACTCTACACAGTAGCGAGAAAATCACGAAAACTTCTTCGAAAAGGAAAAAAAAATCCTTGTAAGAAGAGTGGGAGATTAAATAAATTCAACAGAGGTAGATACGAAAATCAAAAAGTATCGGTCTTTTTTTCAATCTTTGATTACGAAATGTTAAGTTATCATGAATTTAGTCCAATCGGATACAGATCTAAGATATACACATAATTACCGGATATACCTACATTTTACATCCATCAAAACAAACATTTGACCAAAAGGTCAATATTTTTAATATCACCATTGAAAATAGTAACGTAATAATAATGAACGATTTCCTTTGTAAATTACATCTTATAGGTCACAGGTACAATCAACAAAACAAGTACCTTCCCACAAAAACATTAGACTTTGGCATGGACAATTCAAATACGTTGCCATTGAATTAGAAAATAACTTATGCACTCGCATGTACAAACTTCGCATTCATAAAGCAATATAATTAAAATTTGAATAACGTTATGAAACACCCGTCAATATTTGTTTTATGGGCGTTTTTTCTGTCTCGTGGAAACACAGTTGTACCTACTAACAACTAAAAACGTGAGAATACCTACAACTAGAAAAAAATACCACACAAAACAATCCGTTACTTCGAAACCAGATCGGAAACCACACGCTTTTCAACTTTCAGCAGTTGAATATTTTGTTTTCAATTCAACACTCAAATAAACAAACTCATAAACAGACACAAAAACGCAATAAAGGGGAGAGCTCATAATATAGTACATGTAGATATAGTTAAGCTGTTTCGCTATTCGCGAAAACTTATTTTTTAATTCTATTTAATAAAGTTAAGAAAATATCGTTTTCTAAGTAAGTTGCGTTACGTATTATTATAAAAAAATATATGAACACTGAAATATTATTTTTTCAAACTTTTTTATAGGTCAACACTATTAGATTAATCAAAATATTGTTGATCTTTTAATCTCACACCACTCTTTTATATAGCACAAACAAACGAACTTCACGATTTTCGCGTCGAAATTTCCACTCACTTCTGTAGTACGGGTTCGATCAAATCCCGACTTAGGGTCAAATGTGCGATGTTGTGTTATTTTATAATTGAATTATTTATTTATTATTCATTGCCATGGCAACGCTGACAGGTAGCGCGTGCGCTCTGCCCGGCTTACATACGTGACTGAAGCAAACAGCAAACCGACAAACCGACTCGATACATTCTAGTTGACAGTATCGAGAGAACAACTATGTACGGACTATTACTCATACACTGATAAGTGTAATAGTATTACACAGGTAGTGTGTATATTTTTGTATGTGAATTGTGTGCTGGTGAGTGTAATCTTTTACCTGCCCCGGTGAGATGAAATATTGAGGCGGGCTCGTCAGGCATTTTGCTGTACTTTTACAGTGCCTTATCTTTCTCTACAAAAACTCGGTATCTTGTCTTGTAGAATATTTATTTTTCAGAACGTAATAAACCTAACTATTTACATTATAAATAATTATAATATCATTTGTGGGTTTAAAAACTGAATGCATGATTATTCAGTCAATTAGCTATTAATTAATTTATAATTTATTTATTATAATTATAACATTATCCATACTAATATTATAAATGCGAAACTGCTCGAGTTCGTTTATGACCTTTTCACGCATAACACAATATAAAGACTTTAATAATTCTTTCACCAATATAAAGCTAAATTATATGCGCAGCCTACAGGTTGTATATGATGGTAAGCTCTGGCGTTATGAAATTATAAATATTAATATATTATATTTGTTATACGTTTTCTGTCGCTAACAAAAGCGAGTTTTTGCTAACGTCAGAAAAAAATCTTTTCCATGGAAACAATGTTGATATATTTTTGGGCTGGTAGATACTCAATCTACTGGTCAGTTACTACTGCAGAAAATTCAAATATCAGAATTCGTTTTTTTTTTTGGACAAGCTTCTGTTTTGCAATAAATGTCAGATAAGAGTTCCTACATTAAAAATATAATTCGTAACGATTATAAAGACTGAATAATAAATAGTGTAATTTTTTAATTATATTAACAAACTTCCAAATATTTAATTAAAAATAAACATCCGAAATGTCTGTAAGCGCATAAATTCCGAACGAATTAACAAAATTGGATAATTCTTTTTTTCTTTGAGCTATTATAGCTTTATGAAATTTAGGTGGCAGGCGAGATGTTTGAAAACTGAATGTAAGGAAATGAATGTATGGAATGCGGGAGGGGGTGGGGGTGAGGAGAAGGGGGGATAATTGATAAGTTCAACCGCTACAGTAATTTCCCGTAATACCATGCGAGCGAAGCCGCGGGGAAAAGCTAGTAATAAATAAATTGTAAATTAGTTAATAGCTAATTGACTCATAATAAATAATCATGTATTCGGTTTTTAAACCCACAATATCAAACCTTTTGAGTTTTAGGTAAATATAATACTTTTTATTAGAAAAAAATTTGTTTTAGCCAATAATAGTGAGAAAAACGTATTTCAGTTTCCGAAAATGAAAAATAAGATTGTTTCGTTAAAATTAAAATCGATTGTCTAATTGGCGGCTATTGTTGTTGACGTCAAAGTTTTAAGGTTAGTTTTTTCTTCTCTTATTTAATCCAAAATATTAAACTGTGTATAAAATAGGTTATTCGTTTGGGTTTAATTGAAAAATAAATTGAAAAAATAGTCTGAAAAACTATTTCAACATTTTTATGTCAAAACTTGAGGTGAAGAAAATACGTCAAATTAAATTTTTGAAGTAAAACTTCTTTACGCACGCTTGACTTGGGGAGTAAGCTGGTGAATGCGTGACGAGATCGTTACGAAAAGTGTGATCGGGCGAGGCGAATGAAGCATAAAGAAGTTTTACTTCAGTCGTGTGGTCTAAAGCACACTAGTTTTTTTAATGAAATAGCTACTAAAATGCAATATCTTCCATTTTGATAAATTGAAATACTTACTTCTCATTATTATCTAACTGACACTAAGGACGGGTTGTTTCAAAAAATTTGATGGACTCATCAAATATTTGATGTTAATTTTCACGTTCTGAGTAAGTTCTATACAAGTTCTGTTATTATTTCAGTTTTGTGAAGCAGCTGTCCTATAACGATATAATAACAGAACTTGAATAGAACCTACACAGAACGTGAAAATCAACTTCAAATATTTGATGAATCCATCAAATTTTTTGAAACAACCCATCCTTAGTGTTTTTGAAATAAAAATTTAATATTAAGCGTGTACTTATCTTGTAAATGTTTACCTTATTAATTAAATAATGTATAGGTAGGTATATTACGTTCTCAAAATTAATATTCTACAACACAAGATATGTACATATTTAAGGGTTTTTTTCATTCTTTACTTAAATCTACTGCTATCAACTGAATCTGGGCAACAACATTAATCCTTAGACCGACTACATAATGTTGAAGATTGCTAAAATCAAAGCTATGAAAACCTCAATCTGTGATCTCTGAAGTAACAAAGTTCTCGGAAACGGTCACCCAGGATGTCATAAAATGTACTGAATTTTTGTGTTCACATTTCGAGCTCAAAGTAACTATTTTCAATTTTCAGCGTTAATTCTATTATGAGCTATGTAGCTTTGAAATGTCTATATACTGCAAAAAATATGTTAAAACGCCTTCTTGTTTGCCCAATTACTCAAAAAGAAAAACAGATCACGGAAAAAATGTGTCGAAACGCGAAGCTGAGTATGTATTGAGTAAAAATGAAGCATCGCAATGGATATCACGTAATGTTTTTTTTTTGTAACATTTCCTTATTTTCCAAGTGTAAATGAAAATATGGTGAAAGCAGAAATCTCAGTAGCAGGACTATAGACAATATTTTATTTGTTCGAATCCATGAAAAAACAACATGGCTGATAAGTGTGCCTGTCCGTACTGAGGCAAACTTACCTCACCCGGTAGGTACCTACCAGCCTATTATAATGTTAAAGCCACGTGCATACACCGAGCTGGTTTCTCACAGAGAGGCCTAGGCCAGCCGCTAGCTATGGTCCTGCCACCGAGAACTCCATTACAATCTCTCTTTCTATTACGTACCTCGCTTGCGAGAAAGAGGGAGAAGTTTCAAATGATCTAACAGCAGCCCGCCTTTACACTCGGTCCATCAGTACCTACTCTATTAGCCATAAAAAGAGCTAACAGTAAAGCGGGCTTTTGCGCGCGAAAATTGGATTCCAAATTCGAATCCAATAGGATTGTAAAACGCAGACTGGAATGAAAGACGTACGCTGGGTTTTCCCGCGTAACTACTTTTGATGTTTACGAAGAAATGTTTTTGAATAAAGAACAAAACATTTCCAGGAATTTATTCCAGCAATGTTCATTTGGAGGTTATGTTGTGGTTTGATTTATCTATACAAATGTTTTGTGGTGTAATGAGATTGGTGGTTGCGTAGATAGAGTGGTAACATAGAGTTTTACAAACTTTTGAATTGACAAAAAGGAATAAATAAATATTTAAGTTGGTACCGACTTACATTTTATCATTTTGAACGCTATTTTCCAGTACAGAAATGATTTCGCAGTCAAAAGATAGAAAGGTTAATAGTGAAAACGGTAACGTGTTTAAAACGTTATTTTTCTTAGAAGAAGGCCCGATTGTCCTAAAAAGACCATCCACACAACATCCCCACGAGTGGTGCTAATGTAAAAAAAATAATAAGAAACCAAAATCCCAAAACCATTTCAACTTCGGTCCAACATCGGGTTTGTAAACAAAAATCAATCGGTATCTACTGTCCGAGACCGGGCCTGTAGCAAATTATATATTTTTAGGTGCCAGGTATTATTTAAATAAATCTAAAATATTCAATTTGTTTTCCACGCCGCGCAAAATATATTGTCATGTACTGCGCTTTCAAAATTAAAGTATTTTTAAATTGAATAATTTGGTGCTGAAAAAATGTCGCACGCCACTTTCGAAAAGATTTAATGGATATTTAAACACCGCCTCCTTAAATGTAACTGTGGAATGAATAATTGCAGTGGGAGTTAAACCCATTAGATCTCGTTTAAGGATAAAAAAAAAGTAAAAATAGGAGAACTGTATGAAGGCTTACGACACCTGTACAGAAAAGACATCAATGCGCGGTTAGGTTCAAAAACTCATCCACTCGGCCAAAGAAAAACTGGCAAATAATATAGATACAAATAAATTATTATTATTTATTATTTTAACTTTATGAGTAAAACCTCAAACTGTAATATTTAATTAAAATGAAGACATTATGAGCGAAACTCAATCGAAAATCTGGAAACAGAAAAATCAGAAAAAGATATTGGCACCTCTGGGACTCGAACCCAGGACCTCCCTACTTTCCGGGTTGGGCGCTCTTATCCACTGAGCTAAGGTGTCGATATCCAATTCGGTCACTTTTAACTGTACCATACTTTGACTAAGAACCACCCATATTATCTTCATTTTTTCTTAACGCATATTTTATAACGCACATTAAATAAAGTGGATAATAATTTATCCAGACACCATCTAGATTGCATTTAGTTCGAGTTGAATCTTGCAATCATTCATGAAGATGGCAGCCAATAAAATATGCGTTAAGAAAAAATGAAGATAATATGGGTGGTTCTTAGTCAAAGTATGGTACAGTTAAAAGTGACCGAATTGGATATCGACACCTTAGCTCAGTGGATAAGAGCGCCCAACCCGGAAAGTAGGGAGGTCCTGGGTTCGAGTCCCAGAGGTGCCAATATCTTTTTCTGATTTTTCTGTTTCCAGATTTTCGATTGAGTTTCGCTCATAATGTCTTCATTTTAATTAAATATTACAGTTTGAGGTTTTACTCATAAAGTTAAAATAATAAATAATAATATTCATCCCAGACTTGCAGAAGAGTCAATAGATGTCGCACATTAAATAAAATGGATAATAATTTATCCAGACACCATCTAGATTGCATTTAGTTCGAGTTGAATCTTGCAATCATTCATGAAGATGGCAGCCAATAAAATATGCGTTAAGAAAAAATGAAGATAATATGGGTGGTTCTTAGTCAAAGTATGGTACAGTTAAAAGTGACCGAATTGGATATCGACACCTTAGCTCAGTGGATAAGAGCGCCCAACCCGGAAAGTAGGGAGGTCCTGGGTTCGAGTCCCAGAGGTGCCAATATCTTTTTCTGATTTTTCTGTTTCCAGATTTTCGATTGAGTTTCGCTCATAATGTCTTCATTTTAATTAAATATTACAGTTTGAGGTTTTACTCATAAAGTTAAAATAATAAATAATAATATTCATCCCAGACTTGCAGAAGAGTCAATAGATGTCGCACATTAAATAAAATGGATAATAATTTATCCAGACACCATCTAGATTGCATTTAGTTCGAGTTGAATCTTGCAATCATTCATGAAGATGGCAGCCAATAAAATATGCGTTAAGAAAAAATGAAGATAATATGGGTGGTTCTTAGTCAAAGTATGGTACAGTTAAAAGTGACCGAATTGGATATCGACACCTTAGCTCAGTGGATAAGAGCGCCCAACCCGGAAAGTAGGGAGGTCCTGGGTTCGAGTCCCAGAGGTGCCAATATCTTTTTCTGATTTTTCTGTTTCCAGATTTTCGATTGAGTTTCGCTCATAATGTCTTCATTTTAATTAAATATTACAGTTTGAGGTTTTACTCATAAAGTTAAAATAATAAATAATAATATTCATCCCAGACTTGCAGAAGAGTCAATAGATGTCGCACATTAAATAAAATGGATAATAATTTATCCAGACACCATCTAGATTGCATTTAGTTCGAGTTGAATCTTGCAATCATTCATGAAGATGGCAGCCAATAAAATATGCGTTAAGAAAAAATGAAGATAATATGGGTGGTTCTTAGTCAAAGTATGGTACAGTTAAAAGTGACCGAATTGGATATCGACACCTTAGCTCAGTGGATAAGAGCGCCCAACCCGGAAAGTAGGGAGGTCCTGGGTTCGAGTCCCAGAGGTGCCAATATCTTTTTCTGATTTTTCTGTTTCCAGATTTTCGATTGAGTTTCGCTCATAATGTCTTCATTTTAATTAAATATTACAGTTTGAGGTTTTACTCATAAAGTTAAAATAATAAATAATAATATTCATCCCAGACTTGCAGAAGAGTCAATAGATGTCGCACATTAAATAAAATGGATAATAATTTATCCAGACACCATCTAGATTGCATTTAGTTCGAGTTGAATCTTGCAATCATTCATGAAGATGGCAGCCAATAAAATATGCGTTAAGAAAAAATGAAGATAATATGGGTGGTTCTTAGTCAAAGTATGGTACAGTTAAAAGTGACCGAATTGGATATCGACACCTTAGCTCAGTGGATAAGAGCGCCCAACCCGGAAAGTAGGGAGGTCCTGGGTTCGAGTCCCAGAGGTGCCAATATCTTTTTCTGATTTTTCTGTTTCCAGATTTTCGATTGAGTTTCGCTCATAATGTCTTCATTTTAATTAAATAAATTATTCTTTTTTTTTTTTTTTTAAAGAATTAAAACAAAAGAAAAAAAAAAAAAAAAAAAAATTATTCATTGGTGTACTTTATGATTACTAACATTTTAGTAATTTTAAATATGTTTCCGTTGACTGTTTTTCAATTGGCAAATGCTTTTATCAAATTTGAAAGTAAAATAATCAAATGGAAAAGAAGTGATTAAAAAATGAAATCGAAATAAAATGTTATGGATGAATTTGGATGAAGCAAGGATTACGTGCTGGTTGAATTATGTTGCGGTAAATCTTCTTTGCCTGAAAGACGACAAATTACTTTGTATAACACCACTAATAATTAATATTATCGACATGTTTCATAAACATAGTTTTCTTCGTCAGGGTAAGAGATTAATATAAGAATAACAAAAGACAAACAAATATAGACAAATAAGAACATAAACACAATATTAAAGGGAGATGTGATTAATTACTTACAAATATCATAAAAAACAATTATGTAAAATTAAATATAAAAATTAATTTAGAATGTGTAAAGATTGCATTTACATAATGAAAACTTTTAAAACAAACAATAAAAACTGGAAGTCTAAATGACAAAATAAATTATTATAAATGAAAGTATTCATATGAAAATAAATTTATTATTATTAAAATGATTTAAACACCTAAGATCATATTAATCCAGACGAAGAAAACTTTGTTTTTGGAACATGTCGGTAATATTGATTATAAGTGGTGTTATACAAAGTAATTCGTTTTCATTTAATTAAAAATGACGCCACAAAATAAATTTGCTAAGTTTGAAGAAGTTGTATAGATATGTTATTAAAAAATCTCTTTTAAAATGGGTTTAAATTTAAGTGTGCTGTAAATAAATTTCGTATTAATAAAAAGAGTTAGGACAAATTAAGCTTAGCTTTTGATGTATGTAATTCCAGTAGATGTTATTATTTCTATATATATATATAATTTCGTCAGTGGCAATGGCATATTGGTACGTAAAATTCACGTCTGAGTAATTTCGTCCTAATATGTTTTTAAAGTTTATCCCAAAGCACGTAGGATGGTTGCCTGACTGATTGAATCTTCTTCAATGTATTTATTCACAGCGGTTAACGCTAAGTTTTTAATAAGCTGTAAAAGCGAATAACCTTCAAACCGAGGATTTCTACATATTAATATATTAATATCTAAAGGTAAGGAAAATTATTATTAAATACACGTCAAATTAAATACGCGATAATACTTCATAAATCATGAGGCATTTATTGATACTAAATAATGACGATTAGAAAAGCTAAGGAGGTCAAGTATAAAAAATATTATGCTAGTATATAATATCTGTACTCCATCTGCATTGTACGGCATGGATTACCAACGGGACGATCGCATAGCAAATTTTGAGCGGAGCCAACAAATTAAATTTGTGCAATTTGAAAATAATATTATTATTCGAATACTTTAAATTATTTACAACCATGGATGAATAAATTCATATCATGATCGTAGGATGAATTGGTTTTGCTGGATTCGTGCATATTTGTTAATGATGCGGTTCAAAGATCAAAGTTTTGAAGAACAAAAAAAGGCAAGGGTTTAAATTCTAATAAGATTCTTATTAGAACATCACCCCAGGAAAATTAAGGCAAAAATAAACTCCCAATCTTAAACCTATACAGTAAATCTTCGGTTACCTTTTTCGATTTTCATTTAAAAAAAAACTATTTGGAAATCAGGAAAATGAAGGCAAAAATAAACTCCCAATCTTAAACCTATACAGTAAATTTTCGATTTTCATTTAAAAAAAAAAACTATTTGGAAATTTTATTAAATGAGATATAACGTAAAACAAGTTTTTGTTTGCGCAAACGCTATTGAATTTATATATTTTAAAATGTAAGCAATCAATTTAGATTAGAGGTATGGAATTTTTCTATTGTTTCACATAATGGACAGAAAATAGAACAGAAAAGGTTAGAATGAGCATTTCTTTATTTTGTTCTAATTATAAGGGATCTTATTCTTTCTAAATTTACTTGACGAGAAATTTCTGCTAGGTAGTACTTATAAATTTACTAAATAAGTATATTCGGGAGTTTACACTAAATAAATATAAAATGATGGGAAAATGAGTATTATTATAAGTCAATATCCGAACCGATTACTTACAGGTGTGGATCAATCCTCTATAAAATGGTTTGCGTCTTTGTTAGAGATTCACAGGTAAAAAGGTGCGGATATCGAGCTATTATTGAATAAAACCAGTTCTACGCCATCTGTGAAATATTTCACGAACTTACATTATAGATCGTAAGTATCCAGTTAATTATTTTATTGATGTTTTATGCTCATTTAAATATTTTTTAAACTCTCAAATTAATTTTTTTAGCAAATTAATTTGTTTAGCAAATTAATTTGTATCAAACTATGAAGGTCACCTCGCATGCCTACGTTTTTGAAGATAAGGAAGGGTTCACTATTAAATTGCCTTGACAACAGCAAACGAGAAATAATTTATAGACTATAAATAAGATTATAAAGTTCACAAATCTTGAAATCACTTATGGCTACTTCACAAACCAGGGTCCACCATCTGCTTGAATTTGCCAAAATGATCAAGACAATACGTTTTAGAGGTTATCTATTAATCCCAGAAGCACAATAACTTCATATAAATGATAAATTGAAAGATATACAATAAGTCCTAAAACCTATAACATCAATACACGCTCTTTAATTGGCTCACAGAAAGAGATTCACTATTTGCCTTGAAGAAGAATAAAAATAATAAGACCACAACCAGAACTTTCAAATAGTTCACAGATAAAGGTTCACTATTCGTCTTGATGTGTAACAACTTCATAAATGACTAAAAATAAGAAGTACGAACATAGTCCTTATATTGCACTCGGAACTCGCAAGCACTCTGAACGCTCCCATTTATCCTAAAGTACAATAACTTAGGTATATTTAAGTAAATCGACAAACCTGCTGGAACTTCTGTGATATTATAATATATGTACGCGTGTTATTTAGTTGATTCACATATTACTGTCCACTATTTGCCTTGAATATATTAACTTCACAGACGATAAAGAAAAAAAGAAGTAAAGTGAGTCCGCACGATCCTGGAATTTATCTAATCAAGATGCTTTGAATATAATAACTAAACATACGATAAAGAAGAAAGTATAAATTTAGAATTCCACAAACCTTCCATATGCACTTTAATTGATTCACAGATCAGTGTGAACACAGATAGCTGGTTGATGCTTAATGTGTAATGACGATACATTAATAGATAAGAAATAAGTCCACAAACCTGAAACTTTCGTATGCTCTCCAGTTGATCCTTGGTGGGCTGCTGCGGGACGGGTCTTGCGGGCGGCAGCGGGGCCGGTGCGCGGTTCACGAGACGGCCGTCGCGCTCGATGCGTAGGTGGTCTCGCGGGGGCGGCACCGGCTTCGGGGCGCCCGCCCCCGGCGACCCAGGACCTCCGTTGGACGCGGGGGCGCCCTGGAATTAAAGTAGCATGAGATACTTTGAATGGAGGGTGGAGGCGTACCGCTGATGGCTTCGCTGACTTTCGTTCCTTAACAGAACGAGGGGTTGTGGCGGAGCCTTCAGTGGCAGTACAGTGAAGCTACGCAAGCTTATACAGTTATACACGCCCTGGAATTAGTACGTGAGGTTGAATGGGAAGTTTATTATGTTCAGACAGACCACGGAAAAGTAAAATAAACAAATTGTGACAGCAAAACTGACACAAATAAATCTATCAATAACAAACTAAAACTGACTTTATTACAATCGCGATATCATGCACCGATCAAACTAGAACTGGATATGAACGGGACACGCTATAAGCTTCTTAATAATATTATTTAACAAACATCGTATACACTTGGTGTCCCTCTTCCGCTAGAGATAATTAACAAGACAAAGGGTTGTTCCTCGCCGATGGAAGCGCACAAATCTTAGTTGTAAATATTAGTTATTTTATATATTTCTTTGTACAGCGCCCCTGAGGTGATTTTTTTACGAAAACGAAGGTATATAAGTTAGCCAAATATTATTATTATTAAATACTTTCAATGCTAAGATTGTTTATTGCTTCGAACTGTTGCTGCGTTACATATATCTTCCTTATTTCGACTATCGTAATTTGAGCATTAGGCGGAAGCACTGATTGAGAATCAAAACAATTCTCGATTCTACCCTAAAATCTTATATTTAGGTAACCTTTAAATGAAAATACTTGTGTCAAGTGCATTATTACTTATTACAAATTAATCTAAATCGTTCGTCTTTGAAATAGATGATCATTCTGAAGAATGCATTCATTTATTGTTTTATACATTTGAACATCAACAATAGTTATTAACAGCCCTAAATAAAATCGCTATATTTTAACGATACTTGGCTTTTGATGGAACTTCAATCACAATTAATTAATAATAAAAAGTGTGAAAATAAATCATTTCAATTGTAACAGAAATAGGTTTATGTAATCAAACCCATTTTATATACACGTAAGCAAATAGAAAACATGTTACTTTACACATAAACACATCTAAAAATACTTTGCATAAACATAATAATACTGTTAATATAATTGAGGGATAAAAAGCAGGGATTTTTCTGAAAGAAGAATGAAATTAAGATTATAGTATAATTAATATGGGACTACAATAAACATTTATCAATAAACATGTGAAATATAATATGCCTGTACTTATGAATAATTACGTATAAATTAAGTATAAGTAATTTTCGATAGTGAAGAGTTCAGATATTATCATTAATTATTTATCAGATATTTCACAAAAATAAGTCTGCGGATAATTCCAGGTGGAAGACTAGAAAATACTAAGCAATTTTGAGAATTACAAAAAATTTTTTTTACAGAATTGCGTTGAGATTTTATTTCTTTGAAATACTCGGAGGTATTTCTACAATGTTACTATGATGAAATTAAATGTTAATCTAGGTAGATATAACTATCAGAAGGTGTATATTGGTCTTTAGTAAATATTAATATAGCTTTGGAAATTGATTAGGTACATAATATTTCCCCACGATGTTGATTAGATTGGTAGCAATTCATAAATAAATAAATTTATTTTATACTAAATCAAGCAACTTTAATTATGAGAGCAAAATTTAATCTCAATTTCGATTTATATAACTTTTAAATAAAATACTTAACATAATACACACAAAATACGTATTCTCAATTGTTAATTCCAATACCGCGAGTTTTGACTTGTTAAGTCAAATAAAACAAATTTTAATTTAATTTTTTTGTTAGTAACTGTCAAAATCACGGTATCGGCATCGGTATTCTTATCTCCTACCCCACTATAATTATTATGGTAAACAAGCTATTATAGATTTTCATAGTCAATAGTACCTAATTGTTGATTGACTTTGAGGTATCGAACAGCTTTGAGTTGGGAACAATCACCATCGTCCTATACGCTTTACAGCAATAAGTCGAATAGATACTGTCCAAAACTTTGACTCATGAAGGAGGAATAAGCTTAACATGGTTCAATACCACAAAAGTCAAATAACGTTATGCCATTGGCTACTATTAAATAAACATAGGAACCATTAGTTTTTTTGTTACTTAAATAACATACATAGAAGAATACTTATGCCAATAAACCATCACCAATGTTAAGTTAGTAGTCAGTAGTAGTCAGTATGACTTCAGTAAGGAAGAGATTACTAAAGTAGTGCCAACGTACCCGCGTGCTGTTAGTAAGTCGCGTGCTGCTTTAACCCCTGTATTGTGCGTTAGGTTACCTGAGGCGCTAGGATGGGCTTCTTTTCCGAGCCGGGATACTTGGGCGTGGACTTGACGATTTGCACAAATCCATCCGGCACGTCCACCGCCATCTCCCTGTGGCCATAGCGGCAACCAGCGTCCACCTGCAGGCCGGCCGGGGTCCTCTGGGAGGAGCTAGACAGGGGAGAATAGGCGGGGAGGGGCGAATCCTCGCCCTTGGGATAAACGGGGACAATAGGGATCATGACAGACTCGTTCAGAGCCGAGAAAGCCACGCTCTCACCAAAGAGTATCTTTGAAAAGGGGTTCTTATCGTCGCTGATGTACAACTTGACCATGTTGTCTTCGTTGACATCGTAAGCTACGCTACTCTTACCGATGGATATTGGCGAGTCTTCGCTCAAAACAGATTTGTCTTTAGCGGAGCTGGAGACAGACCTGATGCTCTGGGTAGCATTGGAAGTTCCTTGACTTCCGCTTCCTCTGGAGCTTTTTTTACTGCCGAAGCTAGAACTGGATCCGGACCCGCTGGTGGGTCCGGAATTAGAGAAGTTCAAGTCGTCTTTAACTTTGATCATGTCTCCGTCTGTTATCAAGACTTCTACGTCCATTTTAGAGTCCTTGTCTTCGTGTGGTTTGGGTTCGAAGTTCTTGCCGAGTTTGTGTGGTTTGAGATCACCCAGCTCCAGTTCGTCGTCCAGGGCAGTCTGGCGGATGAGGGTGAGCTTAGCGGGGGTGGGTTTAGCGGAAGGTTTAGTGGGTTTGTGCGGGGTGGGCGGCCCACCTACCTGCGGGGGGCGCGGGGGCGGGTAACGTGGCGGGGTCTTGTTGCGAGCTATGAACGACTCGGGCACGTCTACTGCCATCTCTCTGTGGGGCCCTGCAACAACGTCAAACAAACTACACTTACACACCGTACACACATTGGAACAGTCCCATTAAATCAATAAAACTGAACAAAAATCACCTAATTAATATTGACGTAACGATTTATAAAGATAAAAGAGAAATAGATATCAACATAAATGATAAACAAATGACTGTTATGGAATTTGAGCGCCCTTGAGGTGATTTTTCACACAAACGGCGCTCTACAAATTATCCAATTATTGTTATTTTTGCACATTTGCAATCATGAAATGTAGTAATGCATAAATAAGTTTCTGTCGATGTAATTGAAATAAAGATCGAAAGATAGATAAAATAAATCGGAAAAGACAATATGTATTTTTGTGGGTTTCACATTTTTCAATTGGTGAATAAGACAAAAAATGATAATAACTACACTGACTCTCACGTTACAGAACAAATGAGAACACAATAAAAATCATTCCGCTATTTATTATTTTTTTAAAGAAAGACAAAATACTCCGGGGTACGAATAACCTGAAATATTTAAAAACTCCTAATATCATCACAGTTAGCGGAAAATGTTGCTTATGTCGTGATGGAGGACTTAGACTTAGGGAAATTGAATTCACGACGCCTGTGTGGGAACTAGACTCGATGCCAATTCAGCCACCAACCGGTTGCATTGTTGAGCATTAATAATGAGTACAATAAATATTATTCTGGGGTAAAGTGCACAAACTTCGGGAGATTTTTTTTTTTTATTTACTGTTGTTTTCAGAAATATATATTATTATTGAAACGTGTAAAACTGACCAACGGAACACATACCAGTAAATAAAATTTCCACATTACACATCAGCAAACGCGGACATGCAGTTGATTGGCCATATTTCCTGTCCAGCTATCGAATTAGACACGGTTGAACAAAACACGAAACCTAGTAACAAACTCGTACATCATACAGACACAGATACCCATCATATTAAATGCAGAACAATGAAATGTTAATTCAGTTTACCTATTTGGAAATTTATACAACAACTGAAATACTTGTGTAAATAACGGTCAAGTATACGAATTTTAAATGTTTACAGAGTAAATAGTAAAGATCAGATAATACCGACAGTTACAGAGATAAACAATTTTGAAAGAAATTGTTCATCTTGTATTGCTTTAATTTTAAGAATCTACGTAATTCTGAAGAATAAGATTGAATAAGGCTATCTAAGAAAAATTTAATAAAAGGACGTGAAAATTAGAGTTTGAAGGAAATGCTGCTGAAAGTAAACAGTTTTGCCCCATTTATTTTGATAATTCGGTAGACATTTCGGTTTGACATGATTGCGCAGTATTCAATATGAAATTGAAATGAATTACCGGCTGTACCAAACATGAAATTTTGAATGTACCAAATACGATCCATGAGGTTTCGGTATTTTTTGTTAATATCTTAACATTTTCATTTAATTTTTTTTAATGTTAATACCTCACAAGAGTCCCAGTTACTCCCGTCTGGAGCTAGTGAGACTATGGCATCCCCAATAGGGTTATGTTGTGAGGCTGAAGGTAGTGGGGAGGAGAAGGAGATGGGGAAGAGGAGGGTGGAGCAGCACCTAGCTATTCAGATCTGGTCACCAAACACAGCTAAATTTATTATTTCAAGCAAAGCCGATTCAATTCTGAATGGTGGTCTTACACCAGGGCGAAACTGAGAGTATTTTCCACTCTGGAACGTGCAGCAAATAAACTGTATATTATTATTAAATTAATTAATTGTGAAAATAACACAGATTAATCAAATAAAATTTATATGCGCACGCCGGGATTCGATCCTACGACCTCCAGATTGTGAGTCAAGAGCCTAATCCCTCGACCACGGCGGCCGTCATGACTCCGTAAAGAAATTATCGATAATATTTTGTTTGTTTTGCTAAAATCGTGCATATTTAAAATCCTATCGATGAAGGCAAAAGATATCCATATAGGTATTCTTCTTCTACGCAAGTATTCTGATGTCCAAATTATATTTATATAAAGTTTTGATTGCGTCCAGTTATGTAAGTTGAGATTATATCGTATTCTACGACACGACACACATTAAATTTACCCCTTATTTTTAAACATCATTATTCTAGATTAATATAATTGAAGCGCCGCGTTCTCAACAATATACTAAAAATCAGGCATTACTGTCTCAACTCTACGTTCTTGGAATAAGCATTACAAAAACACAATAACATTTCTTACGTAAACTTTGATTCGAGTCGGCAAGGATAATACGATTACGTTTAGAACCGACATCGGATCGTAGAGATTAAAACTACCATGGGTGGATCCGTCTATTGTCTTCTTGGACCATTATGGCCTATAATAGACCTCAGTGACTACACTAACTCCCGCTGTTAGCTCCGAGGTCACATCACGGTCTTCAAATCATTACTAGGTTTTTTTTATATAAGCAGCAGAGTCTGAATAGTGGAATTATAATATAATTTGATTACGTTGGCTGCAACAACAAATAATAATGTTTTCGCAGTGCGAATTTGAGGCGAAGAAAAAACTACATACGCAATCCCGTATCATAAATAATTTTTAAACAAGTTACGTTTATATATTATTACAATTATACAATACGGCATTATAGGATGGGGCGGTACATATAAAAATCTAACACAAACAATTTACGTATCACAAAAACTAATAATAAAAACAATTTTAAAAAAACCCTATACATATTCGTCAGAACTTTTATTCAAACAATTTAAGGTCAGAAAATTAAATGCATTATACTTCTACCACGCAACATTACAAATTTATAAAGATGATATTCAAAATAAAGTAACACCCTTTAAAAATAACAGAAATCTCAGACAAACGTCAATACTTCCAATTCTTAAATGTAAAAAAACAATAGGACAGCAAAATCATAAATATCTCGGTGTCAAATTTTTTAATTCCCTACCAGAAAAAATTAGAAACATGAACACTAACATAAAAGAATTTAAAACACACCTTAAAAATTATAGTGAAAATATGAAAATATGAAATGAGTTATATCAAATAAAATTATTATGATAGCACCCCCCCCCCCATACACACAAGCCCTGCTTATTTATGGGGGTACATCAAATATATATATTATGTAACTAATTATTATAAAGAATCATTTTAAAATACATGTATCTATCTATGATTCATAATAAATAAAATAATATATATATATCGTTACTGTGCAAAAATTTATGTAAACTAACAGTCATCAAAAAAACACTGTTTGGTATTTTTCCAAACCAAAATATTTCCAGTTAACATAATTAGTACAATTTGAATGCCATCTCCCAAATACAAGCGTTTATGTAAAAAAAAACTATTTTTATTAGAATAACTCTCTGTTTATAACTTTTGAAGGTTATTCCCATCATGGTAATATATTATTATAATAATATTTACAAAGCACGACTGCAAATCGCCAACAAACAAACATTCAGTAGCAAAACTGGTCAGCATTCAATAATTAAAAAATACACAATGTAGAGGAGAGTGGAGGAATTCCGAATGACGGGTAACGTTGGAAGATTAGCGAATCGAAAGACTTCACTCAGCCGGGCCGCGTATTTCCAAAACCTATACCGGTTTACATTGTAAATACACATCTATTTTTTATCACTTTGCGAAAATAAAAATTGTTTTAAAATCAAGATAAAATAATATTTCCAATGTGTATATTAGAAATTAATAATTTTTTTTTAAGTATTTAAATTTTGATATTATTCCCATATATTGTAAATACACCTCTATATTATTACATATATTTATTATTTACAACTTAATGGTTAAAACAAAAAAAAAAAACTTTTATTTTTTACTTTAAATCAGTCCTCAAAACAATGGTCACCCTACAAAAGTCTACATGTTTACATGAATGTACTACCTAGCGCCAGCAGTTTAGTAATAATCTCAACCTGTAAGAAATGCAACAATATTGTTCTTTCAATATCTGTATAATTTTGTGTTATTTTGTTAATTGTAGAATTGTTAACCTCAACACAGGCTTGTCCTAGTGAGGTTGCAAATTGTTTTGTAAACATTTTTACCTGCGATGTAAAAGATACAATAAATAAAATAAATAAATAAATAAATATTGGTTATTTTTTATTACTCTGCAAAAATAAAAATTGTTCTAAAATCTGGATAAAATAATATTTCTAACGTGTACATTAGAAATTAATAATCTTATTTCTAAATATTTAAATTTTAATATTGAAAATGTAAATTGTTGCTACCGCGACCGAACCGGTGTAGGTTTTGGAAATACGCAGTCGGGCCGTCCCTATTCAAAGGAAATTACAAGACAAGATCACTCAGTCGTCAAAGTGATGTAGAAGACTTATAATTAAGTTTTCATTTCTTACACATTATATCATTATTCAGACTTATCCCAAACCCCATTCGCACTTACCCAACGCCGCGGGGTAACTTTTAAAAATTTCCTATTAAGCTATATGAATTATTGCAAATTCTTGTGTATTATTTAGTAGCCTATTAGTTCATACTCATTTCCACACTTGATTTTATGAAAATGTTTCTTTCATTAAAAAGTTATTGCTTGGGCGTTCGAAGTTCCCCCACTCTCCCCCAGTATTTTTGTTATTTTTTTTAAGTGGAGTTTCATAAGCGCATAAACCTACCAGGGTCTCCGCTGAGCGAGAGCATCATTAGCATGTCTAGGTCCTGCGGAGGCGCCGTAGCTGACAGGGGGTAGTCCCCCTCGGGCAGGCGCGCCTTGAGGGGCTCCTCGCCGCCGACCACCACGATGCTGGAGCCCGAGCGGCGCCGGGGCCTGGAATTAGACAAAAATATACATTTAGAATATATTGAATTCATCAACAAATTAAACAAAGAAGAATAATATTTGATATGAAATATATGACAAAAAACTGGATCGCCAATTTGAGTGAAAACCTTCTCCTCTTATTATTTACCTCATCAATTTGGGAGGCGGATATAGGTACCATACCGCAGCCCCGGGAACCATTTATTGGATAACCAAGCTATGTTTGATGATTTATGCGTCACTCCTGGATACACTGATCCCCAGACCCCCTACCCACCCCCCCCCATACCTGTTTACTTCCCAGAACTTCCCCTCCTTCCTTTTCTTAACAAGATTCTAAACATAGAATTTCCAAAGTTGACGTAGGTCCTGAGGGAATTATTTTCCTCGGGGCCCCCGGTGTTGAGTAAATGTAAACAAACCACACTGCTAAAAAAGATTGATGCAAAACAACTCATACACCAAACTCAAGAGTAAGTTTTTCTTTAAATTTTTTATTTGGGAGAAAACACATTTACAGACAGTAATTACTATTATCAATAACTAGGGAATTCGCTTGCACCCAACTATTTCTCATGGATTGAAAAGTTGAGTTGAGTTCTCTTCATTGGCGTAAAAATATATTACACTATTTTGTTATGTGATTATATTATGTAACATTATAATTTTTTAATTTAAAAAAAATTTAAAAACGCCAGCAGCGTATTTTCTTCCAAGAATGTGACTTTTTGTCACAATTCAACCAAATATAGTCATCGCGCTGTACTTGTGATTTCATAATATTAAATTACATCAACGCTTTATTTCTAAATGAAGATTTATGATTAGGTAATATCCAACATCCGACCATTGAAGGTCGGCGGAGGGCGCTAGAAAATAAAGTCATGAATTATACTGAAATCCCACTGCTGACTGCACCGATGCGTGAAGCACGGGTTTACTAGAGGTCAGAGGAAGTGTTGTGCAAGGATGGATAGATATAAAACATGATGAGTTAGACCACCTTCAAGATGAAATTTCATTTAATATTTTTGATAACACTTCAGTTAAACTGTTGCATACCATAAAATGAACGCGCCTGGCACCTCCGTCCTAGCGTTCAAGTATTTTTAAAATAATTACGAAATCCAACGACCAATAGAATATTTAAGCTATAAATAGCATAAATTCTAAAATACACCTTACCTAACCTAACACAAATACATTTTAAAATCAATTTCTATATTATTTTATAATTTGTTTATATGGTATATACAGAGCGTAACAGCAAAACTTTAACCAGCGATTTCTGAGCAAATTTGTAGTAAAATGTTGAATATCCAATAAAAGTAGATATCCGATGATATTTTCGACGTGACAACGTCTTATAAATCGATGAATGCCGGCTGCACTCACGAAAAAGCATGACTCATTGTCACGTTCCGCCTGAGCCGAGCGTGCAAGCGAGAGCGCGGAACAAGCGTTCAGCTTGTGACGCATTTATCTCTCTTACACTTCATCGTTATTATATGACGTTATCATGTAAAATTATCGTCCGTAAACCGACTTTACAGACAACCAAAATTTTTTATGTCGATATTTGATGTCTGGTGACATTTTTTTTGAACAAAAATGTTAACACAAAATTGTACTTTAAACAGGGATAGGCAAAGAAGTTGAAGCACCATACAACTCCATATCGGCACAGAGTCCTTGTTTCTTTCACAATACGAATTTCTTGTTTCAAGCTCTCTTCTGTAATACTCTCGAAATGAGTGGACTCAAGAATTTGATTCACTTTCTGGGTCTTCCAGAACATTGTTATGATACTCCGTTCTCGTTTCTTCTTCTGTTATAATATAATATATGTACTTACACCAAGATATGTCTAAGGTAGATGCAGCTTCGTTGGATTGTTGGAATATTTTTTATACAAGGAGGATCGGCTCTTGGATCTTGGATGCATAAAACATCATATGATGATGAATCAAAATTCTTTCAATGATTCAACAATCATCCTGCAGAGATGTGAAAGTGGTGTCAATGTGGTTCAAAATACTTGCCAGAATTGCAGACAAGATATTTATCTTTATTTTGACTTGTTAGACATGTCATGGAAACAGTTCAAAAGCACTTTAAAGAACATTTTGGATAACAAAGAACAATGGAACGAGGGAAAATGACATACGGCGATAAAATTAAAACGTTAATAGCTACCTTATGACAAGAGTTGGAATGCCAATGTGTCTTAATTACAAAGCACACATCTGTTTGTTTGTCTAAAACAGTTAAAACTCTCGAACAGTGAGCTCTAGAATCATGAATCATGCACAAGTCTTTTTATCTGAAAATTAGAGGTCAACCCAACTAACTTCGGCTTGCTACGTAATTTACAAATTTACAATATGAGCAGTTGAGCTTTTAAAGATTCATTTGACTGCATCGTAATATCAGGTTCTCATTTTCAACAGTTGAATAAGATAAAAAGATTGCGTTAAAGAATATTTAAACGCAAGTGAAGCCGGGCATTAAGTACTAGAACATTTTGAAAAAGATCACTTTACAGTTTTTATTCAATATGTACGTTATAAACTAATGGTTTTTCACCATTTGCACGAACGTGAGATACAAATCAACTGATAACGTCGAGGAAACGTGCATAATAACGATGCACACAATTTCACAAGATTGAATTTATCACTTATGCAAAATGCTATGAGAAATTGATAAACCATAATGATACCTTCTGCAAAAAGCGCAATATCATAATTATATATTTCATTCGTGCTAACAGTGATTCAATCATTGTAGTAAAGCAACACCAGAGTTTCTAATATACTCGAAGATACAGATACTTCATCATCTACACGAGATGAAGAAATCAATGATTTTCCAATCAAACAACAAACCCTTGTCCATCATCAAATATTCATTAGAAGTACCAAATCAAGATTAAACAGCGGTAAATCCGATTCTTGAGATTCGTATTATTTATCAACGTAAGAAAATATTTTTATTTTTGTATTTAAATACATCAACGGAATCAATCATAATGAAATATCGTTTGCGTAGTTCAGTCTTCAATCAATTAGATGTTTAGCTACCTTACCTGACTCTCCTTCCACGTACATTCCGCTACCTTTATATAGCAATAAACGCCTTTAGAGAATGTTGTGTAGTGTGTTGGTTGTATCCTCTACCGTGAAAGTACAGGAAACCATTGGAACGTTGCATACCTACGATTCATTCAGATTTCTAGTTTCTTAAGTGAAGTCTGAGACTCGCGTGCATTATCATTTGCATTCAGAACTTTTCATAATATTATAAGGCTCCATCTGAACACTGTTACTATTCCAGTAATAAACCCATACAATCTGAACCACACGGCACCTGGAATAGCCGTAAATTTGACGCCTGTTGAAATAAAACATAGATTAAAAGAGATGTAATTTAGAAAATACACGCAAAGCCCAGTCTCTCTTTAACTTACTAACCATCATATCGTTTCTCCGTTCCTACGATGGTATGTGCCAATAATTGATCGTACCTTAAACAATTATTGATTAATATTTTTTTATGTTGCAACAGAATGAACCTTTTGATGTGATTGATAGGGAATGAGAAAAAAAACTTTTATTTCCGTTAATGTTCTAGAGATTTATGTCAGAGCTAATTTGATCTCGAAAAGTTGGAGGACTAGGAATATTTTTTTTTTATAAATACTATAAACCACAAATATTGTTTGATTTTTTACTCTTTACTCAAATACTTTCTCGCTCACACAAAATACGATATTCTTATCTACAAACGCAGATCATCCAATTGGACACACAGCTCA
Organism: Glyphotaelius pellucidus; assembly: GCA_936435175.1. NCBI lineage: Eukaryota > Metazoa > Arthropoda > Insecta > Trichoptera > Limnephilidae > Glyphotaelius > Glyphotaelius pellucidus. The sequence goes on from OW386548.1 coordinate 19,697,533, forward strand.
CAGCTACCTACCGAATGATGTACTACGGACGGCATACATAAGCAGACGCATGGCCTTGAACCTGCAGAGATCCAGAGATGGTCGTAGGCTCAAGACCTAATCCTGGATTCAAGTTGTATCGTCCCTTCCAGAGAGGTCTTTGATAATGCCTAGTCTCAATCTCAGACTGATAGCGAGATGTTTCACTCCTTCCAGGGGGTTTGAAGAGTAACTTGAATAAGTTTTTATCTTTGGAATATAGTCGGAGTCAGCGCGCCGTGTCGCCTTTCCCGCGAGCATAGATATATTGTTTAATAACTTTACTGTTGATTGTTTATTAGTATTTTGTTACCTTGCCTACAATAAAGTTGTTGTTCCGAACTCACTCTATGTTTACTAGTATTTAATGGTTTGCATTGGCGCTCAACATGAGACAGCTTATGAAGACTCGTTATAAATTGGCGCCCAACGTGGGGCTGTGAGTAAAACAATATATAAAATCCGTTAAACATATATACGTTTGAAACCTTCATAAAAAAGCTTTTTTATGTGGGTTGATAATATTGTTTGTCAAATTGTCAAATCTTTACGTATAAAAAAAACTTCTAGGGATGAACAAAATTTTAAGTAACAACCAGGTGCACAGCGGTAAAGAGTGGTATTACTAATTTAAATAGGAGCAACAGAAATAGGTACACAAAACATCATTATGCTCGTATTTTTGGAAATTTTGAAAGCGTCCTGATTATTTTTAGACATCCGACAAAAGATAAGAAATCCTAACAAGATAAGCAATTAAATTACTTGTGTTACTCTGAAGCATCTAACAATTATTATTACGAGCAAGTGAAACATTTACATAACTAACTTTGCACGATGAAGAGTTTTAAGTAGAATAAAACCATTTTTATAATCCAATGATTTCATAAGACCACTCTATCAAGTCAAGAAGTGAGTAGCGAGTAAACAACACTCGTGTTGATTGATTCAGGTCAAGTTCTGGCACATTATATTATATTAAATGTTTACGGATAAGACGCCAAGATGTTGACTCTGAACCTATAACCATAACAGGTATTGTGATTGCATTTAAATCCACCATCAAGAGAGAGCCAACGTGTGGATTATTATTATCTTAATAAGATTTCAAATGTTTATACATCTAATGGATTTGGTAGTTTTATCTTTATTTCTTTTGAAAACCAGCGCGCGTCATTTTAATTTTAGAAAACAACCTATTTCCTGTACCTAATTGAATATTGTCTGAAGCCCTACTCCCAGAACCTACGGATAGTATAAGAGGTATAAATTATTTTATTTGGGTTGTATAATTACACTTGTGTGTATAATTAGTAAGGGAATCATAAAAGTATAAAATATGTATAATTTTTTTTTATATATTTTCAAATAAAATACTACACAAGGTGTCCGGAAACTCGTAGCACAAGCGGAATTCTTGTGAATCAACGTAACTTTTTTTTTATATGAGCATTTCGAATTTTTTTTCTTTTTCATTTTTCCTGTGTTTAAACTGTATCTACGCTTTGACGCGATTTAAAAAAAAACATTAAATCATAGGTTCTCAACTTGAGCGATAACGCCCCCTTGTGGGCGTTCGAGACTTTCAGGGGGGGGGGGGCAGTAGAAGATCCAGAGAAAATTACTGGGCATTGAGATAGAGGACGAAAAGGGGAACAGTAAGGGCGTGGGTGGGTAAAAAAATATGGTCTAAAAGGACAAAAACACGCTACTCGCGTACTAATAAAGCAATGTAAACTTTAATATTGGTTAGTTTTTATTATAGAATGTATTGTAATCATTTTTATCACGTGGGCGAAAATTCACGTATTTCGGTAGCTCGGGAAGTGGATGAAAATTGAACTGAAAGATTCCATTACATTCAGATCTAATTTAAATTGAAGTATGTGAAAATTTTTATTTTTTTAAATATAATATTATCATCTTACGTTATCGTTTTTTTTTATTATTAAGAATTGACACTATATCATGAATACAAGGAAGTAGGTAGCAACCCGGTACTTAAAATACAAAAGAAAATGTAATTAAAATATTAAAATATTACTTTTTTAACTTGCTTAACAAAAAGGTGAAACAAATGATTATATATTTTCAATCGAATTAATGATTCCGTGATAGTTAAAAACTAATAAAAGAAGGTTGAGAACCTATGCATTAAACAGATATGTTGTGTACCTCCTGGTACCCATTTTTTTTAATTTGACCGAAAAAATTTCGAATCCGGACTCGATTTATTCGAAAACCTTAAATCAAAAAAATTAATTATATCACAAAATCGACTCCAAATATGATGAAGATTCACCAGTTTTCCGCTTGCACTACGAGTTTCCGGACATCGTGTATAGTTTGAGAAAATCTATTGGATGCAGGGCACGGTTGATGAGAGTTAAAAGTTACGTGTTTTCATTAGATTTAATAATGTTTGACAACAAAGTTACAGCTTTTCAATTAATTATACACAGGGTGTTAAGGGACGTACCTCACTTACTTTAACCAGTGATTCCTGAAATAATTTGGAGTAAAAAATTTAAGTGAAATTTTGTACTTTTAAATTCTTTTTTGTCTTTTTTTCAATTTTTTTTTTCTTCAAAATCAACCAAAAAAAATTCTTCCCCATGTCGTCTCTGCTGAGTACCATACCACCCCTAACTGTCAAACAAATACTGATTTTTTTTCATATTTTTGAATTTAAAAAAAAATGTCACCGGAGATCAAAATTACATTTACATTTTTTTATACAAATAATGGCAGGAATCGAATTTAAAGTAAGTCAAATAAGTCCGTTAATACCCTGTATAATTCAGAGTTGACATCTATTTTAAAAGAAATTAAAAGCATTTATTCAGTCTCATTAAATCGGCGGTTACATTAGGGGTTTGAGCGGCAACGACGTAAACTATTAATTAATCCCTAAATGGCGATATTTTTTCACTATTTCCAGGGTTTAATGCTAAACGCAGCCACATTTATCACTCTCCATGGGACAATCCATCAGAGTGAGGGGTAAAGCGCGCTTCACACGATAATTATTTCCATACCGATCCCCATATATTTAAACCATATCGTGATTGGAACCCGTATGGAAAATTGTCACTTATTTTCATATCTACGATTTCATACAGATATGCAGATATAATTGTCATTAAATCCGGCATCTGTTTTTGCCTGAATGAATCCCTTCCTACAACCCCTACCTTAACCGTCTCTCAACGCTGCCCAACTGAGAGGCGAAATAATTACCCTCTCTTTAATTGCACAGACAGACGCACCTGTGAGGTGTCACATAAAAAAAGAAGAAATAATAATTAAGAACCGTACTTAATCGTCAACTAATGGCAACACCTTAAACTTAAGCACAGATCAAAATGACAGCATCTTTCACCAAACGTCAACTAATAATTTAAAAAAACATGCAAATCTCACAATATCGAACAGCAACACACTTTCTCAAGCAATATTAAAAGTCTTATCTAGTCTGCCATAGACTTTTAACAATATTTTTAAAATGTACCGAAATAACCATGCAACATCTCCACATAATATGGGTACGGTAAACAATGACAGATTTCAAACAATGTCCACCGAAAAACTGGACGAAAATCGGTGTTAAAATAGAGCTTGGTATATTTTTCATAGTGAAACCTTATGGAAGTACGATCTGTCTAAAAAACGAGTCGTTTAAATTCCCCATTTGTATTGATAAAGTTGGGTCTCATCGCAAAAGCAGAAAAGGGGTGTGAAATGGGGGGCTTTGGGTTGAAAGATGAGTGCGAATTCGGGTGAAATATTCACGGAAATGAAGACGTCTGAAGCTCTAATGCTGTGAGATTCAATTAGTTTGGATCCATCGAATGCAGGAAATAAAACTGTGAAAAACGATCATTTAACGTCCATGTAATGGCTGGTAGGAATGATTGGAATTTCCGTGAGAAGTTCACAAGATTAATGACCGATACATCGAAGGTACCGCCATAGAAATGGGTGTACTCACAGCCGTTGGCACGTTTACTTGAAGCTGATTGCAAACGGAGATTAAAAAGCAGGGCATAATAATTGTAAAATGAAAATATTGTCGACAAGGAGCCACTTCAGCAAATCAAGGGAGGATGGTTCGGTTAATAAATATTATTTTATAAATAGTCAAAACGTGAGAGTGAGTCGGTTTTACGATATTAAAATAAAGCGTACTCGAAAGAATTAGAAGTATCAATAGGCACCAGTTTTTTAAATGTATTTATTCAATCCAGAAAATAGCATTCTCTGTGCCTTGGTTCTCCAGCGAGAAACATGACGGACAAGAGCGGAACACCCGTTCACAATTGATGATCGTTGTATGTTTTTGTTCATTTCAAAGTTTTTGTTTATTTTATATGCAGTTGCGATTTTAATGCGGATGCGTGATCAGTGTAAGAAAATATAAAAATCTGAAGACGTATAAAAACAAGTGTTATATGAGCCGCTTAAAGTTTACCGTTTAAAATCCGCTTCGTTGATGTCAAATATGTCAATATCCGAAGTGATTCTATTTATCGACAAGATAGCTCTCCCCTTCGGCATGACCATTGGTGAGTCCTGCGGGCCGGGAGATAAAACGGTCTATACTGTCGGTTACGGAGATAACCATCGGGAAAAAGAAATTAAGGCTCTCCAAGATAGTCGCGTTTTCGAACCATCCACGAATCAATCTGAAGAAATATGATACAATATGTATATCCCTTCTGATGGCTCTTTCCGATCATACTCAAGACAAAGTCAGTAGAATAGAGTCACGGGTGGCAGCCATACTCCCACAGGCAGAAGAAATCTCAGAAATTAATGAAAATATTAAAAATTTAAAATTAAAATACGATACGATACGATTGTACCACCCCAGCCAGGAGCACTCCTGCCCGGTGAGACACGTACACCGGGGGGCACTGATTGATGATTTGATTAGGACTTGGAACAAGTGCTCTGAGGATAGGGAGGAGTTAGGAGTTTAATCGACCGGTATATATGGCAACCTAATAAGCCAATATTGGATGGATGGGAAGGCATAAAGGAATGGATTGAGAGTTAATTTTTTTTCCCTTCTTTAAGCCTTCCTCCTTCTAGCCTCTTCTCGGCTCTTCTTGGACCTTCTCGTCTCTTTTTCACTGTACTTGTCTTTTGTCCTTCGATCTATAGCTTCTTCAAGGATATTCTCGTCTCTTCTTGGTTCTTTTTGACTCTTCTTTCCCCTTCGTGGCTTTTCTTGTCTCCTGTGGCTTTTCTTGCTTCTTCTTATCACTTCTAGGATCTTCTCGTCTCTTCTTGGTTCTTTTTGCTTCTTCTTGGATCTTCTCGCCTGTTCTTGTCTATTAAAACATTTAAAATAAAAATTTCAAAAATATAATAGAAGTCTAATTTTGGATATCCTTCTTCCCTCCTTCATTCAATCCAAACCAAACATAGCTGTTCCTACTGCTCGCGATAGGTCGCGACGTAGACTTACGGACCAGAAGTACGAAAATTCCTTTTTTCGATTCGAACGGATGCGGGTTTCTTCTTCTATAAATCTACTTGATTCGGCATCTGATATCGTCATCCAATTTATGAACAATGTGTTTTAACCACTGATAGTGAACTTGTGGGTTGGATTTGTAATGTGATTCAAGGTAGACTTTCGAGTGGAATCGGTTAAATCTGCAAAGTCCATCAGAAAGAGCCTGAAGGCTTGTAGTTGGAGAACTGTCTAATAAAACAACCAACGAATAAAAAATAGTCAAACTAGCCGAAATGTTTCGGGTTCAATACCTAGGACAAACCAGTTCCCACAGCTGAAACTGTTTGAGACAACAATTTCTAAAAAAGGCAATTAAAAATGAATTATAGCAAATAATATTAGCTATTTGAAGGTTGGTCAAATTTTATAAGCGAAAGCAGGTAAACCTTTTTGAAAGTTAGTAATGTGAGAAGCAGTTACGTCAATAGAAATCATGTTTTCATATTAAACAAATGTAGATTTTATATAACAGTAAATTTTGTAAAAATAAAAAAATATATACCACGTAGATTTCTACTGATTAACATATTGTTAGAATTTCAAAATTTAAATCAAAAAGTAAACATTAAAATGATACTAATAAGGAAAAGACAATAAATAAGTAAAATCATTTAAAGTGTACAATTAATAATAATAATAACTTAGTATTTATATAGCGCAGTTTTGTGTAATTTCACTTCAAGTGCGCTTAGCTATAATAAACTTAAGAGTAATCCTATTATAGTGTTCCTTACGAGTCCTTACAAAATTTATCAAAAACTATAAAACAAAGATTATACAGTTTATACAAACAACGGCGTTAGGTATGTTTTTAGGTTTTCACGGCCAAAAAGTATTTTTGTTGTTGTTTTTGGGGTGTTATGCCGTGTTTTGCTACCTCCTTCTTTAGCCAACGTTTCGGACAGCGTTACAGTGTCCATCATCAGGGCAGATGACCATCTGGAAGGTAGCGAAACACGGCAGAACACCCCAAAAACAATAACAAAAAAAAAAAAAAAAACAACGGCGTTGTTTTGGCACAGGACAATAGATAATGCTAAACCATGACGGTGCCCTTAAACAAAAATCATTAAGAGTTAAATATAACATAGAACAGGAGGCAGTTTCGTTTAGAAATAAGAAAAAATCGGAGTGCACATTAAGAGAGCACGAGGGATTTTCAATATTTTATGTTGTTTGCGTATCTTTAAAATCACCCGTGCACATAACAGGGGCAAAATAAAAAAAATTTACACATTTCTTTTTTTAGATACAAGTGTGTTTTATACCACCAGTTAAAATTAAATATTTATAAAAAATACTGTCTTACTTTTAAAACAGTTTATAAAATGTCAGTTTTCAATAAATCGTCAATCGACCTTCAGATTTTTTCCATCTACAATCATATACAATATGAAAAAAAAATTATAAAAAATAAATTGTAATAGAAAACATCTCGGCCTATACCACCCCATTTATATATTTTTATAATGTAGCTTAATAATGACGTATTTTAATTTTTTTACACTACGTAAATCAACAGTGTTTAAAACCATTTATTTGTACTAAAAAACAAATAATTTTGGATATTAAAAATATTATCTAATAAAACAGTACTTTAACTATAAAATTAATAAACTAAATTTAAAAAAAACTGTGATGTATTGGGTAATACATAATTTTTCTATGCACCCAAAAGACATAAAAACGATGACATCTTCGATTTACTTTCATTATGCGAAAATCTTTCGCCACGAGCGGTCGTCTGTGGCGCTATGTTCTGTAAGGTAGTGTTGAAAATATTTTTGTGTGTTTGTGCTAAGATAGAATACATATACATTAGAGGAATCAAATCAAGCAATAGAATTTGTTCGCGTAATTTGAAGGAAGCATGTCAAAAAGTTATTCGAAAACGTGAGCGGCAAGGACACGGACGATTATACGCTTATATTTTTTTACGTGTTCACTACTATTAGCGTCTTTTTATGAAGAATATAATTTAGAAGGAATTATGTCAAAAGGAATTAGTTAACGAAAGTGGCGAATTCGTGACATTTCTAGAACCTTGTACGTTTTCACATCTTGGCTCGTAGCTTCGCACAGGGACCTAAATGTGGCCGATTTGAAGGCAATATGTGAAAAGAGACAATCATTTCATTGTCCGCGCCCGGAACAAATTAATCCTTTCCACGTGCTCCATCTAAAAATGTTCGAATATTTGGTAAAATCACGAAGTACAGTCATCACTCGGTTTTACGAAATGATTTTTAATTATTGAATTTATTTATTTGTGTTTGTTTATCGCGCTTTTTTAAAATATTTTTAATATTATCTTTAAAATGTTCATATTCATAAAGGATACCTAAACATCAAACAGCAAACAAGTCCAAATTTTGCTCATTCAAAAATTCAAAAAACTATCTGTAAAGTGTGAAATATGTGAAACCCAACGTAAAAAATGTCAATTTCTACAATAAATATTTTCTAAAAACAGCCCAGCCCAGCCCAGAAGTAATAAAAACTAAAATAAACCCAATTTTGTGCTAAATGCCGATTTCTTCAAATTTTTTTTAGCCACTACTGTTTAATATCTACTTACTATAATACTCACGCACAGGCTTCGCCTTTGTGGGATTTTTGTTACTCTCTTGTATTTTATATTATTATGTATGTACTTGTGATGTTACATGAATATGTATCAAAAAAACTTTGCCAATAAAAAAAATCCATTACTGTTAAAGAAGCTCTTTTTAATTATACGCGTAAAGTCAACAGTAATTGTTTTGGCGATGACTTGGGTAGGCAAAACAGCTGCTATAAGTGATGGCCAAAACAATATTGCTTTATTTTTTCTTGATATGTTATATAGTTAATTTAATCAATATTAATGTATCGTAGAGCCGAAAATCGAAGAAAAGAGTGTAAAGAGATAAGAGGATATGACGCGATTGTGAATGGTAAAAGAAGTCCGGAGAAGACATGGAACGATCGAGCAAACACGTTGTGATTTTTCACTAAAACTGCGCTATACGAATCATCCAATTATTATTATTATTAAATAGTTGAGAGTCATAACTGTACCTAACTTTATAATATTTTTCGATGTCGTCATATCAGACAGTAAATCATTTAAAAATAAACACTTTGTAAAAGCTCATCAGGGTGTTTATAATGAATAAATATCCGTGTCGTCCTGGTATTTCGAAGTATGTAAGTATTTCAATGTGTCCTAATATATTATTTTATTAAAAAGTGAGTGTCAGGTTTCAAATTTCAAACGGGCTGACAAGGGCTGTCCAAATAAATGGTTGATTATTATTATTCTTATTTCTTAATAATTATTCATAATATATTATTATTATTCATAAATTATTTAACTAAGCTATTAAATGCGCCCTTGGTTTTAAACAGATTTAAATAAGTTCATCATCTTTTTCAGTACAAGTGTAAAAATACCCGGAGTGGCTCGGGGTTGTAAATGGTTTGGTACAAAGTTTTGAGGTTGAGAATTCTAGTATACCTGAAAACTGGGTGTAGTTTTAAGATGGAAATAATATTATTGCTAAGAATTGAAGAATTTTTTTTTAACATTTGTTTCACAAACAAATAATTATTTGATTCATCTCTTCCTCGGGCGTCCCCGACTTTTTCAGCGATTGTCTTCGTGTAGTCAGATTGCTACTATTAAAAGACAGTTACATGCAGTCCCAGTACAAGATTGTTACTACGCTATGTCAATGAGACTCTAGACTGGAATCTGAAATATTTATTTATTTATAAGCCGAAAAGGCGTTTTACATAAAAGTGATATAATTAATCATTATATACAGGGCATAGCAAAATTTCTATATTTCATAGTAAGTAATAATAATAATACATAACCATACTAAAATATAATAATCGCTGTTTAGTATTGAAGTGAGTTTTATGTTTTTTTCTTCTTCGTGTTATAAAAACTGTTTTTTTTCTATGGCTACTTACTGTAAAAACCTAAAATTTCAAATAAATAAGTTTATTTTTCTACGGTGTTTTATACTTCCATGTTGTGACAGCCCTAAAAGTCCAAAAGTAAGTGGACGCAATTGGAGACATTTCAGCGCTCAGCGGGCATGCCAGGTGTTCTTCTGGGTTGGAAGCCTTCAGCAAAATTCCCAGAATTTATGGAAAATTGTGTACATATTGTAAAATGTGGGAATATTAGTATACATGTAAAATTAATCAATACACCTCCAATATTAATTTTATAATGAGAAGATGCAGATTTTTAAATAACTTGTTGTCGTTTATATTTTTAAAATTAAAAATAAACGTAGATTGTAGTGTTTAAACCCCATAAACATTTTGCAATTTATTTTTAAAATCATACAATTTGAATCGTGAATATCCGCCGATTAAAAAAACTGTTTTTTTTATTTTTTAAATTATTTTTCATTGTAATAGGGAATCGCAAGGGAAATTTCCCCAGTTTATGGGGAAAAATCGAAATCTAGCGATTCACAAAATCGGCAAAGATGTATTTGTCGTTTTTTAATTTTTGTTCGGGAATGATCGTTCTAACTCGGGATTTTACGAGCAGATACTAGGGTCAAATTCACGTCAAGTAACAAAGTACAATAACATTTTGCGGAATCCACTTAAAAATGCGACGAGGGCGACACAAGCGACTAATTTTTGAACTATTTTGACAAATTTCGACAAAATCGATTGCTCTGCTGGGCTCCAGTAAAGAGGCAACCGAAACCAAACAATTACCGGAAACCTGAAGAACATGGCTTATTAGATTATATTGAAAAGGAGTTATGATTCATGAAAGGTACGATTTTTTAAATAAATTTGTTTTTAAAGCCCGTTTAAATTCAGCCAAGTTCTGGATATTAGTAAGGGCTGAGGGAAGTTTATTCCAAATGAGCGGGCCAGTTACACGAAAAGATCGATCATAGTAAACGGCTCGATTTGACCTAGAAAGTTCGATTATTACTCATTATCAGTAACAATGCATACATAGATGATTTTTGAGAAACAAAAACCAGGATAATGAAAGTAAAAGTAGGTTCTGATGGGTAGGGATAATTTTTTTTTTTTTTTTTTTTATTTATTTATTTCTATACATTACAGTATTTACCTTTATAATTTTATTATGTTGGGTGTAAGGTAGGTTTGTGAAGGTGAAACTGTGGATAGGTATTGTTGTATGTTTCGTGAACACCTCACTAGGAGAACCTGTGCTGAGGTGTTTACGTGTTTATTTATGTTTATGTGTGACAAGTATTTATGTGTTGTAATATAAAGTTTTATATGTATTTTTTTTCAAATTTTAACAGTTATTGTACATTGGTTATATAGAAGAGAAAAAAAAAGTATTTAAATATATTAGAGGAATATAAAAAAAAATATATATATATATATAAACATACACATACATACATACACATCCATATAAATACATGTACCTGCACACATGCATATGAATATATATATACATACGTATACATCCGCATACACATTCACATACACATATATATATGTACACACATATATAAATTGTAAGTGTATGTATAGTTATTGGATACTTGAAAAACTACTTAATTTTTAGGTTTATTTAATTTTATACTTTTTATAGTTTTGTTATGTTTGGTTGGGAATAATAATGTTTTGTATAAAGTTAATATCTTGATTTTTAATCCAGTCAGTGATATGTTTTTTATGAATGTTTGTAGATGTATTTGCAGATAGTATTTGTTTCAAAGTAATGGGCATGCAATTAAAAAGTTTGGTTGCATAATACTGAAAGTGTCTTTGTCCATGTGTGGTGTGGGTTATCGGTATGTTCAGTGTTTTATTTGTTGAGGACCTGGTTTTTGTTATGGTTTTTGGTTGAATTGGAATGTGTTGTTTGTTTTGGACAAGGTATATTATAGCAGATTTGGCATAAAGTTGTCTTATTGACATGACTTCTAATGCTTTGTAGATTTCGCTAGAATCTGTGTGAAATGGTACTTGCAGGATGAGTTTAATTATTGCTTTTTGTATTTTTTGAATTGGGTCAATTGCTATGTTTGTAGCACTTCCCCAAGCTAGTATTCCATATGTGGCAATGGATTGACAAAGTGCAAAATAGATCGATCTTAGTATTATTAGTGGGAAGATGTTTTTAACGTACTTTATTAGGTGCATTACTCGTTTCAGTTTATTTGTGATGAAATTAATGTGGTCAGTCCAGCGTAAGTGTGAATCAATAATAACCCCCAGGTATTTTGTATGTTTTACCCTTTCTATATGTTCGCACTGGCAGTTGGATAAAGTACAGTCATGTAGAATCAAGCCTATGTTTGATGGAGGTTGACCTCTTTGTGTAATACTATGAGTTATATATTTTGTTTTGATTGTATTAACTGTAAGAGTATTACTGTTTAGCCATTTTTTGACGATTGATAAACTTTTTTCGGCTATTATAAATACATCTTTCCATGTGGCTGCTTGACAGAGAAGAACTGTATCGTCAGCGAAGGTCACGATTTTACCTTCAATTTTAATATCGCACAGTTCATTTATATAAATGAGGAATAATAAAGGGCCAAGTACACTCCCCTGTGGGACTCCGTACGTAATTGAAAGTGGTTCACTTGTCTTGTTGTCAATTTTAACTTGTTGCGTTCTGTCAGACATGAAGCTTTTAATTAAATTGAATTCTACTCCATTAATGCCAATGTTTTTTAACTTCTTGAAAAGTTTTTTATGTGAAATTGTGTCGAAAGCTTTACATAGATCTAAATAAATAGAGATAACTTTTTTTTTAGCGTCTAGATTATGTGTAATGAAGTCCGTTACGGTAGCTATTGCATGTTCTGTGCTCCTGTTTTTCCTGAAGCCATGTTGGTTTACCGAGAGTATTTGTTTTGCTTCTAAAGATAATACCCCATAGGTTTAATATATAGTTTTATTTGTAAGTTGTTTCGAATTGTATCGAAGATAAGGAAGAAATATCAGTTTTGTGAACTATTTCGTGTAAGAAAAACTATAATAATTACCTACTACTTCGAATAATTATAAAAACGAGAAAACAACTTGTGTTCATTCAACAAACGAAACCTAACAACCTTCCTATTATTATATTATGGAAATTGAATTACTATGTATTGGCTTTTTTCCTCTCACACATAATTACCAAACGAAAACTGACACAGACTTTTGAACTGGCTAGTAATAGATATCACATAGCGTCATAAAAATCGTTGTTATTTCTGTATCAAGTAATCTGTTGATCAATAAAGATTCTACAAAGTAATTTTTAGTCAATTAATTTACCCACACCTCAATAAATATAATTTTAATATTCTCATTATTTTAATTGTAAGCGAACGACTCAAAGACCCGCCGCCCTACGCACATGCGTGTTCGGTGTCCGTAGTCCGCTCTATGCCCCGACACCCCGAGGGGACAGGCAGTGAAAGTGAGCCACCCAGCGTGAGAAAGCAACCGGCATCGCGGGCCACCGCCACTCGATTCACTCGATTGGGCGGGACGCGAGACCAATGGCGATGTTTGGCGGTCAACATTGTCTACACAACCATCTAAAGACCAATTTTTGAGTGGGCTAGCAGGTAATCAATCAATACATTACTCAGAATTATTGTACACTCTGTTAAGTGAGCACTTGAATCAAGATTCTCCGAGTCAGCTACGGCCTACTAATCGGGAAAAGTATGAGATGGGATTGGAAAAAGAAACGAGAAAAAGCAGATTGAGAAGTGTTTGGCTATTCAGACGAGTTTCAAGAAACCTTTCGATGTTGGTGTTTTTTTTTAATAAAAATCGTGTGTTTTTTTATTTGTTTTATATACAATATCATTATTATTTAATGTAAAAAACAGTTTATTAATAAACAAGAGAAAAAGCAGATTGAGAAGTGTTTGGCTATTCAGACGAGTTTCAAGAAACCTTTCGATGTTGGTGTTTTTTTTAATAAAATCGTGTGTTTTTTTATTTGTTTTATATACAATATCATTATTATTTAATGTAAAAAACAGTTTATTAATAAACAAGAGAAAAAGCAGATTGAGAAGTGTTTGGCTATTCAGACGAGTTTCAAGAAACCTTTCGATGTTGGTGTTTTTTTTTAATAAAATCGTGTGTTTTTTTATTTGTTTTATATACAATATCATTATTATTTAATGTAAAAAACAGTTTATTAATAAACAAGAGAAAAAGCAGATTGAGAAGTGTTTGGCTATTCAGACGAGTTTCAAGAAACCTTTCGATGTTGGTGTTTTTTTTAATAAAATCGTGTGTTTTTTTATTTGTTTTATATACAATATCATTATTATTTAATGTAAAAAACAGTTTATCAATAAACAAGTTCTGCTAGGTAATTATCAAAGAACACATGCGATCGTTTAAAAATAATAATAAAATACCTTCGCAATTTGCCAAACATCTAGGTAAAAATCACTCACTAATAATAATAATAATAATAATTGGATGATTTATATAGCGCCGTTTTTGTGAAAAATCACCTCAAGGGCGCTGCACAAACTTACAATACATTTCTAAAATCTAGAAAAACTACAAACTAGACAAACAATTAAAACAACTAATGGCTAAAAATTGCATCCACAGGTTCATAAGAAAATATATGTACAATGTCTCGACCAATGAACGCGATGCTTCTTAAAAATGTATACAGGTCCATACTTACCTGGGAGGTCGCTTGAAATTAACACTTATTGTCTATTAAGAAATTTAGATATAGTTCGCACGCAGAGGACATTATTGTGTACACTTGTTATATGTGTTTAATCCTGAAATATATTTTAATATTAGTATAAAATACATTCTTTGATGAGTGTATTTTGGAAATCAAAAGCAACATTTTATAGTGGGCGGTACAGTAGTACAAGGATTTGATCTTCCTAAATGTGATTCGTAACGAGACAGATTGATGTGCAAAGATTCAAGTAATTAGAAAATTAATTAGAAAAGTGTAATTAAGACATATCATAGAAAATAAAACTATGATACTCTCAGATAGGTTTATTTAAATTAAGGATATGAGAGCCCAAAAAGGTAGGTTTTTAATTTGGACCTAAATTCTGTTGGGCTTGTTATGCATCTTAGTTCCGGAGGGAGTTTATTCCAAGCCTTAGGCCCAGATACTCCAAAAGCGCGATCTCCAAACTTTGTATTTGGCTTGCGTTTAGGTTCCATTAGTCTGCCTATAGCTGATGATGTTGCTGATCTAAGGGTTGACTGCCTCGGACCAGTATTTTCCGGGACACATAGTTCAGAGATATAAGGTGGGGCCATTTCATTGATTGATTTAAACACCATCCAGCACAATTTGTACTGGATTCTTTCAGGGCACTTGAGCCAATGAAGGTTACGAAGGTGTTCTGAAATGTGTGAATATTTAGAGACTCCGGTTATGAGCCGTGCCGCTGCGTTAAAAACGGATTGAAGTTTGTCAGTTTGATATTTTGGAAGGCCAGCATAGATACCGTTACAATAATCGAGTCGCGAGACTACGTAAGAGTTGATTAGTAGTTTTGTCGCCTCTGTAGGAAGATTTCTTCGGACGGACTTGAGTTGTCTTAAGTGAAAAAAACCGGTGCTTACAGTCCTATTTATTTGACTTTTAAACGAAAAGTCTGAATCTAGATTAACGCCAAGAAGTTTGACGGTTGTCTTGGGAATAATATCGCTGCCGGAAATGGAAATAGGCAAATCGTCTATGAAATGTTGGCGTTTGTTTGTGGCCGCCCAGAGAAACTCAGTCTTAGATGGGTTCAGCTTTAGCTTGTTTGAAGACATCCAACGAGTTATTGCTTCTAGGCATTCAGCTACACGAATTTTGAGACTGCTGACTTCGTTTGGAGTGCAGTAAAAATAAACTTGCTGATCGTCAGCGTAGCAGTGTGACAAGAGACCAAATGACTCGATTATTTACCACTAAGTGGTAATAATAAGCCAACTCCGTTACACATACAAAATAAAGGCCCTAAGCTCAATCTTTTAGATCAGTTGGAAATTAAAAAAATTCTAACACTTAATCCGAAAGCTAGTTTGATAAATGAACAAAAAAATATAATTCGCTCGCCACTCTTAGATATGTTTAAACCGAGTTTAAATAATCTAGAGACCATAAAAATACTTAAGTATACCGGGAAAAGAAACCTCTGAGTCATCATTTGGGTTTAACTCACATTTTACTCGGAAATCAATAATCGGACATGGTAATAAAAATAAAAGTTATAAGTTTTTCATAAATATCTGTATGGAAATAATATAAATATATCGTCTGAAAGTGGTCTAAACACAGTTTTATAATGCCTTCAGGAGGCGAAACAGCTGTCACGCGTAATAATAATTACATAGCAGAACTTGTTTATTAATAAACTGTTCTTATATTAAAGAATAACATAATTGAATATAAAAAAGAAATAAAAATGTCAGAGTTGTACAGATTAAACTTAATACCAATAAATAAATTGGGTCTCTTCCACACTAGGACTAATTGTTTCCCAATTTAAAAAAATATATATTTCTAGACAGTTATCAGATACAACTTAGTAATCTTGCTTAAATAGTTTAAGTGCCTCTCGAACACGAAAATCACATTAATAAGCCATTATCTTATCGCATATCTTGTCCAAAATTTGTCTGACTCAATTAAACATCGAAAAAGATAATTTCTCATGCAATATCCGCACTCATATACCGGAAAATATATTAAAAAAATAACACTGACCAACTGATAAATAATTACTCTTCTCGGAAACTTTCCCATCGGAGAGTAGAGAAAGGTGGCTTAGTATTGCGGAAGAACCACGAGTAGAAGTAATACGGCCTTACGATGAAATATTAACTGCAAAGGGTTTTTCTTGTGCATTATTCTGCAGCAGCAGGGAAATCACTTTCAGAGTAATTGAAACCACTATTAATTTATCAATTACTTATAAAAAAACTAATTTCATTTGAAAATTTTCAGCTTTCATTTGAAAATTTGATTATAAGCCTAGAAAAATTATAAAACTTGAAAATTAACTTTGAAATTTGATTATGAAATCTAGCCCTTAGTGTTTTTATCCTTTTCTAGGGATGTATTTAACATTTTATTACCTATCTAAAATCATTAAAATCACTCACTACATTACAATAGTACGTATTTATATATATATATGAAAATGAAATGACGCATGGTTTTATACTGTGATATATTTTTTCGTAAGTATTTATATTATTTGAAAAAACCCACTTTTAGCGAAAAAAAATACAAGGTTTTTTCAAGTTTGTTTTTGGGTCGGGGAAAATCATGCCAACCCTGCTTACTTACAATACAGATAGCGCTAAAGTGATTTCCCATTTCTTACAATTATTATTTAAACTATCACATAAGTATGTAAAAAAATATTTTATAACATGCTATTTTTCGTAAAAACTAAGCAAAAACTAAGCAAAAAAAAAGCAATTAAAAGAATTAAGCAAAACATCGTTTTTAATCAATAAATGGTTGATAAAATTATTAAAATATGTGCGAAGTAGGAACTAGACACCTATAATTTTTAGTATTCTTTATTGTTGGAGCTGCACCATCCACAGTTATAATATAATCATCTAAGGCCGTGAATTTTAATGAATGGATAGATCAATGAATGAATCGCCAACAGACAGAAGATGTACTTTCCAGGCTACCACTATACAGTATGTATTATTAACGATCGACCATCAAATAGAATTGCTAATTGGTCATTGATACAGAGGAAATCGTTGTTTCGGTAGAAAGTAAACGTAGGTAGAAACATAGATAGTAAAACCAACACTATAGATATGTAGTTTGGTAGTCGTAACATTGTAAAGAATATAAGTAAAATATAATAAAACATTATTTTATCTAATATTTACACGATTACACCGACCTCCCCAAAACAGGACACAAGATACATTTTTTCCTTTTTTACCATGAAAAATATTATGACACATGGTTATTTGAAGGATTTTTATCTTATCTATTGGATCGTGGAGTCTCTTTTCGCTCAAGCGATGTGAGAAACCTTAAAATTCCGACCCACCACCAAATCATTCATAAGTAATGATGATGAGATGATGCGTGAATGTTAATGAATCAAACAATGTATGCCAGAAGAGTGGTGCACGGAATTAGCCATGTAGTCGAATAATCTTAATTAAATGCAAAGTTACATAGTTTTCCGCGTTTTAAGGTAAGTATAATACATAGGTACTATTAGTTAAAAACCCGCTCTGCGGCCCGCTAGCCGGTGTTCCTCATTCTAGCTGTTAACGTATGAGGCGCCATCTTTTGAAATTATTAGCTACTTGCTTTAATTCGGTTCTATTACAATAGTAGTTTAGTCACAAACTTCATGTTCAGAGATGGTTTCAGGTTCAGAGTAGGATTCTTAAATTTCAACCTTACAGTCGCTAGGGTATTAATTCTGTCAGATACCAAAGGCATTAAAACATCATGCCATTTGCAATAAACATCTACGTTTGCGATCTACGTATTTTAATCCAAATAAGCTCAGGAATTGCTTGTTAAGGTTTAGGTAACTATATCTCTTAACCTTGACATCCTGTACGTAAACACGCCATTATTAACTCTTCCAAGTACGCAGGTACTTAAGAACTTTATTTATATACAAAAACAAATAGTACATAGAAGCATAATTAAGTAGTTAGGACATGAACGGTTATTTACTTTAAAAAGCCGCCACATAAAACTTAAATGGCGTTGTTCCACTGAACCAATTCCTAACAATACGTTATTCTATAGTCTGGTATATAGCCTGGATAATTTAGTACCTACTTCGTCTTATGTGAAACCGTTTACTTAGGAACGTGGAGATATTCCACACCCTAAAATCAAAACATTCCGTCATAGCAGACAGGTGAGACAGGTAGTTTACCCATCATTTCTACCTGATCCTGTAAATAACTTAAAATGTACCTTTACAATAATTCCTTCGTCCATTCGTTTCACAACGGGAACCGAAAAGAATGCATTAGACGTTGGGAATTAGATTAGGGAGTCCCTTGGGCCCTAAAATTATTCAATCCTTCGAAAAAAGGTACAATAACATTGCCACCAACTAAAACACTCGTCAAAAATCCTTCAACGATGAATGAATACTCAACATTTTTTGTTGTAATGTTTTTTACAACAAAAAAGGCCCTGGTGAAAAGTCTTCAGGGTCTGTGTCATCTTTGGGAATGCTGTGTGGAGGAGTGTTTTAGATAAAGGGAGGAGAGGAAGTTCTAGGAAGTAAAAAGGTTCACGAGTGACGAGCGTATGAATCCATCTCTCCCACTGCGGTGCAAAGCGATGGGTCAAGAGAATCCGGCTGAAGAGATCAAAAGGTCTCCCTCAACCAGTCTGTCCCGGTCCGGCCTGCAACGCAGAAGGTGGGCAAAAGCATTATGTGCCGAGATCTAAACAAAAATGTAAGGCCTTAGTTCCATAATGAATGTTTTCTCGCACAGGGCAAATTTAAAACATTCCACAAGTTTCGGATGATAAATCAAGACAACTTGGTGAAAAAAATTGCGATTTTTGCAATACAACCTCGGCAATAGAAGAAGTGATACGTACTTTTTACAAGCTACGCTACTCCAACGTCTCCAACTACCCTTGTGATTTTGCATGCCGGTATTCCAGGTAATTTAATTCTTAGCCAGGTTCCGAGACTGTTACTCATCGTAAAGGAATTTTACAACGAAAGCATGAAGGTATAATGTATAAATGTACAGGTAGATGCAGGTAAGTGTTGCGGATTCCGCGAAGATTTAATCTGTGCACCAAAATTCGAGAGTCGAGCGAGTGTTAATGGTAAGATTATCAATAAGCCGTCTATAAACTTACAACACATCTTTACAGACAATCATATTTATTGTTTAAATGTAGAAATGCATACCAAAATTGTCTAACTAGGAGAACCAGAGATATTTACCTAAAGTCACTTACAGAAAACGTAAAATATTTCATGTATT
The DNA here is from genome assembly GCA_936435175.1 of Glyphotaelius pellucidus. Lineage (NCBI taxonomy): Eukaryota > Metazoa > Arthropoda > Insecta > Trichoptera > Limnephilidae > Glyphotaelius > Glyphotaelius pellucidus. Next base: position 19,717,055 of record OW386548.1, read on the forward strand.
GGTACGCAAATGCGTTACTGCTGCTATTATATACAAAAAATCAGAAAACTTTGACAGTTCACGACAATAAGATAAATGTGTAATAAAACGTAAATCGACGCGGACCTTCGCGTCGCGACGGTCCTGAAGAACTACGTCGGATCTGCTAAAAATTGAAAATCGTTTCGTTGGCTTATATTTAAAGGCGTATTTAATTGATTTAAAAGGCTGTATTTTCGGATTTTTTGATGAAATGAAAGGAAATGCGAAATATCAAAACAACACTATATTTACTGATGTCAAAAACAGTAAAAATGCAGAAAGGAAACTTTAATATGTTTTCTGTGGTGATGGACAACTCAGAATCGTACAACGTCGTTAAAAGTGATAAAAAATAAAATAAATTTTGATTGATTATCCTGGTTACGTTAGGTTAGGTTATGGGCTATTTTATTTTTTTTTTTCATAACTCTTAAAGGGGTGTTTAAGCACGATTCTTAGTTGTCGTGGAACCGTTTTCTGTATCTGTTTGCACATAATTAGATAGATCCTAGAAAGTAATACGATTTTGGGACAAACGGTGCTATACAAGTTATTCTATTGTTATTATGGATTAGGTATAGAATATAAAATATATTTATGAGAATTCGGTAACAAAATACTGTTTGATCACTTAATCTGATATCGCGTTATCAGTAAGTAGTAACTACCTGGTTACGCCAAAATTTGAATACTCTCTAATACGTTTTTTATAGCTTATTGAACAACGAAGTAAGGAAATAATATGGCACGCCGATTTTTTTTTTAAGGTTAAATGCATATTTCAAAGCTTGATAGCTCATAATGAAGAAGACTCTCTTAGTTGATAATAGGTATATATAATGTGTAGATACCTTGACTTAATGGAGGTAGTCCAAATTCAATTACATCACAACTTATCGTACCAGTGTTTCGTCGGAAAACAGATTTTCTGCTACATGATTTATTTATTATGTATCATGGTCTCAATAAGACAGTTATTCATCAAATTTTACAGCTATTTATAGTACGCGCCTTAAATGCCGACCTGAACTTGATACGCGCGGATACAGCCACTTTACTGACTTTACAATGACCGTAAGAGAAAGAAAAAGATGCGTAAAACTTAGTGCGACAGAGAAAGGCTTGGATGGGGAGGCATGCCGCTTTTGGACCTTAAACACGCCTATTGCGACGATTTCAAAAAAAATGCAGGAGGAGAGAAATGCTATAATATACATTCATAAATAAGTACAAAAAGGCGCTCCATACTAGTAATCCAAATATTTTTATTATTTTTAAGTGAGTTTTGTATATGATTCACAATTAGGAAAATTCAACAAAGTAGAGTTGTATTTTTATGCAAGCAAGGGTAGTGGGGACAGGTTTATAAATTCTTTGTGAAGTACGTCGAAAGTTAGTAGATAACCTAAGAGTATGGATATTAAGTTCCATGTCGATAACTGTCAAAATGAAGTTAAAAATGTCAACAGTCAACGCAGCATCGTTTAACAGTTCAACCGCTTCTCTGTTGATTGGCGCGTTCTAGAAGTTCTCGCTTTTCGAGCATAAAATGGTAGATGTGTTCTTCCATGAGCATAGTGATATGATATTTTGTGCTATAAGGCGGAAGGTTTGATGGTGGATCTTACTTACATTACAAAAAACAAACATTAAAGTTTTCAACAATACAGCTAATGTTACAAAAACAAAACAAGCAAACAGAAAGCAGGGCGTTTCCAGTAAACCCGGCGTAACCCGAGCGTTTTGTATGAACATGCCAGACCCGATAATAGACTGAGACAACTTTCAAGTGGTTAGTGGCAGAGGTGGGCACAGGGGTACCGCAGCCCAAGGGCAGTGAGAACTGCGCACAAGGGCGGTATAAACAAGGGGCGGCCGCTTGAATTTGTTTCTCAACACCGGTGGCCTTGATGGCACTTGATTTGGTAATTAATGCCGTCAGAATTTATTTTTATCTTTTATATCGTAATCGTAATTGCTTCAATCGTTATAAGTAAATGAATATACATTCTGAAATACATGAAAATGCAAATATGCAAACAAAAGTGAATGTGAGAGTTTTATCGAGTGAATATAAATGAGATATATGTAAAAACCATTTATGACCGAATCATAAATGAAGAGATCAAAATATAATGCAATTCCCTGTGCAAGCATTATGAATCCAATATGTATAGGTAGGTAATCCTTTCACATGAAAGCCTGCACGAACTTTACACAACATACACAGAAAGCGACAGCTTTTTCTAACTATCTCGTGGATGTATTCATTACCTGGATAATATAAACATATTATACAGTAAGGTGGGTCATTTAAAAAAATGTTATTTTTAAATTCTATAAGCGATAAAAGGGTGCCAAATGGGTTCAAAACGAAGTGTTTAAAATTTAAAAAAAAAAAATCTGATACGATGCTCCGGATTCACTTCAAAGTTTTGAAAATTTTAATATTATTTGAAAAAAAAAATTTAATTTTTTTTTACCAAACCATATTTTTTGTAATCTTCTATAGCAAATGCAGTAAATTTTGACGAAATCATTTACAAAAAGTCCCGAAATTGAGTCTCGCAAAATAATGCCGAAATTCGAGAGTAAGAAGGATTTTGCTGGTATTTGAATACACTGCCTTGAGATAATTTGAATTATATTCAAATATATTTTTAATAAATAAATAAAAATATTCCCTCTATTTTGTGTTTTATTAAAAATATTTCATTTTTAATGGTTTATCTAACATTTTTTTTAGATCTAGCAAGGGTGGGTTTTTCTCTATTATGTGAAATTTCAAAGTCAATCCGGAGGAAGAAGATGATATCCAAATATTTTTTTGAAAATTACGTGATTTTATATCTCCATTTAACACCCTTTTATCACTATTAGACAAATCAAAACAATATTTTTTCCCCCATACAGTCGTGACCCACCCGACTATAAGTGTGTCGAACATCGGGAAGTAATTCTAAATGATAGTTCAAGCAAAAAAGGAACATGACTTTTTTCGAAATTCCAATGTTTTAAAGTAGTTTTTGGGTCAAAAAGTTGAAATGTTTGTATGGAAAAAAAAATATATATGTTTGTAAGGAAAAAAATGGAATTTCGAAACAATTTATCTTTTTTACTCCAACCATCATGAAGAATCACCTCCCGTAGTTTGTGCACTTTATCCCCGGACCTCCTGTATATTTGAATAAGACCTCAATTAATGGCTGCAATTCTGCAGTTGTTTCGGATTGCAACCAGCGAGACGATATTCAACCTTCGATAGAAAAGGGCACCAGCAGTTGAAATAATATTTAATTGACTACAGCGGCCCTGGTTAGATAGATAGTACCTAGAATGTGGATATCGGAACCTTTCCGTGCCGGCAAGTGCATGTTTACACAAGATAGTGCGATAAAAACTAAAACACACCCAAAAAGGTCCACCAAGTGAAATTCCACAAAATAGGGAGAGTGCCGCTAACACAACTTGAACCAACCAAACCAAGGCAGACTCGTTCAGGCATTTTATTTTTATCGGGACGGTGGGATACGAACTGGGTAGGGGTTTAAGTGGCCAATGAAAGTTATTGTGTTGAAAAGAAATACAAGGAAAACTGATTTGAAAGACGTTATGTGATCACCACAGAAACAATTAAATAAGTTTAAAATCAAAAATTGACAAACAATATGATTTGGGAATTTCATGGCCAAAAGAATTATCGTGATTAATTTTTGGTAATGTAGAGCAACACGGCGTAATAAACCAAAAAAATGACGATAAAATCTCTTGTACATATATGGAATAAATAAATATTAAGTATATGTACATATGAGAAACCGATGGATGGATACCAATGGGTGGATAGATTAAGTTCTAAGAGACGAAACGACTGAAAAATAAACAAAAAAAATTTAAATAAGTGTCGGATTTATATGTTTATGTTATATAAGAAAGTATATTAGGATACAGGATTAGACAATTAGACATTTTGATAACTTCCTAAATATAACAATACTTCCTAATGCAATGAAGGACGTTTTACGCCGTTGCATAAATATAAATAAGTAAGAACGTAGGTTACAGGTCATATTTGGTTAACATTTTTCCCAAGCAATAAAGGCTGCTTCGTTATTGCATTGTTTGGAGGACTATTCATTACGATTACCTAATTATTCTCTCATTACTGAATCTACAAGGAATGCGTTTTGTAGTGGGTTGAAAGCCTCAGAGATGTTCAGGGTAAGGCGTTAGTTATAATAAACTTATTTATTAAAAGTCGGCAGGTAGATGCGTCATTAGTTGACCTCCAAAGCGTGGGAATTTTTTTAATGACTTGACTTCACTGGCACCTGGGACTGGGACCCCTTCACACCAAACCCATACACTAAACTTCTTCTCTATTCTCAACTCAAATTGTTCATTATTTTCATAAATTATAATTGTGTCTCGGAAGAATGCATCTACTTCTTGTGAAACAAATGTTCTGATATTTTTTCCTGTCCAATTCTTGTTATTCGTTCTAAAAATAGATGATGAACCATATTACAAGAACGTGTTCAGTTTTCAGTTCAATGAATTTTCACACAAGAAACTCGTTCGTTCTTTGTTGTTTTTATGTGTGCATTGAATTATAAAAAATCTATTTATATGAAAAGGGGGAAATAGTTAAATATAACATATGTACATATGTTCATATGCCTTCAATACAGTGAAAAAAATTGTTAAATATATCCCACACATAAAAAACATAGTTTTTCAATCAAAACAATAATAAAACTAACGTGAAAGATCAGAGACACCCAGAAAACATTGCTGATCAGGCAAATGCTTTACCTTTTTAATCACTTGGCTTGTCAGCTGAAGGGAGTCTTTGGAAGCGATTCATGGAACAAACAAGGTGTGTTTACGTGATAACTTCACAAAGATCAAACCCAACTTCCAAGAGCAAGTAGGACAGTGGCATCTCCAATTTGAGGTTTTTGCGAGACCAAAAATTAGAGATGCAAAGAGGTGAGGTGAGGTTGGAATTAGAGATTTGGCCATGTTAGCAAAAATATTCGGTATTTCTTTCTTTGGAATAATGTACCTCCTTGTATTACTGATATTCCCGATTATTCAGACAATATACGCGATTATAGGAACCTACGTACGTAAC